>CM064328.1:12581014-13831014 GCA_032595735.1 Pelochelys cantorii
TACAGTGTAAGATGCTGGATCCAAATAACAGTTGACATACTGGCAGCTCCATGGTACTGCCTCTGTAACACAGTTACTAATATATTACCATTCATAAATACTACGGCCAGAAGAGACAACTGTGATCATCATTCTAGTCTGACCTGCTGTGCAACATACATGACGTAGCGTCCCACTACAGAGCTTGTTCCTGCTGCCCAGCGTAACCAGGACAGTTATGCAGTGTCTAGGACATTTTATTCCCTTGACTCCGTGTCAGCATTTGGCTCTGAAAGTTATTTTTTCATTTTCTGTGACTACAGCCTCAGAGCTGCATTGGTGCACTTTCGAAACAAGATTATTTTTACTATAATAAGAGTTAGAAACTTTTTTGAATGAAAATTTAAATTCCACAGAAACTAATAAACCTCCAGAGAAGTTTGAAGCTAGCCTGTGACACTACATATTGTATCCGTTTAGACCCTGACTATATAAAATAAAGTTAGTTACCATTTCTAAATCAACCCTGTTGTACTATTCCAATTAACTTGTTTTCATGAATTTAGCTGGCCAGCAAGGATTGTCAGTTGCATTTGATCTGGCAACCCATCGTGGCTATGATTCAGACAATCCACGCGTTCGTGGTGATGTTGGAATGGCTGGAGTTGCTATTGATACAGTGGAAGACACCAAGATCCTTTTTGATGGAATTCCTTTAGAGAAGATGTCAGTTTCCATGACAATGAATGGTGCAGTAATTCCTATCTTAGCTACATTCATTGTAACTGGGGAAGAACAAGGAGTGCCTCAAGCCAAGCTTACTGGGACAATCCAGAATGATATACTCAAGGAGTTCATGGTCCGAAATACATACATTTTCCCTCCAGAACCATCAATGAGGATCATTGCAGACATTTTCCAGTATACATCAAAGGTATTTAATTTACTTCTATTATATTATTTTTGCAGTGCTCCGATTTGCAGAAGACACTTTACAGAATAAAGAGAAATAAACCATGGCAGCTACTAACAAAACAGGATAGGAAGTAGGGATGTTAAATTTTGATTAATTAACTAATCAAATAGTCAATGGGGCTCTCTTGCATTTCAAAGATTGAGACGCAGTGTGGAGCTCGGGGCCAGCAGGGAGTGATAGAGGCAGCAAGGGAGGCGGAAGCGACTAGTCGACTAGTGCTTTTGCTTACCAGATAGTTGACTAATCGATTGGTCGCTTACATCCCTATTAGGAAGTACAAGGATTATAGTAATCTCATATTGCAATAGGGCATGTACATCTTAATCATTTGGGGAAAAATAGATATTAATCACTAGCTGTAGATAGCAAGGAAAAAGTGCGGTTTAGGAAGGATGTTCATGATGCACAGGATAAAGCTTGATCAATGGGGTTTAGAAGGCTGTTTTGTGCCTAGAGGTCAGCATGGAGGAAGACAAAGGAAGGTGACATGGGCTGATTATGTAGGCTGGGCCAGAGTGCTGCAGAGTCTTAAATGCAAGGAGAAGTTTGATATTTTTAAATGCAGGAGAAGGGGGAGCCAGTGCAGGGATTGACAGAGAGTGGTTTTAATGATAGATGAGAGACTATTTTGGCTGTACCATTTTAGATAGGTTTGAGGGAGTTAGTGTGACAAGGAGACGAGAAGATGATGATTTTATAATCATTGTGGGAAATAGTGAGAACTCAAACAACTAATTAGTTGTTGGGCAGAACGATAGAAACAATTTGGCTATATTAAGGAGGAAAAGCACAGAATATCAAGGTGGTGAATAGAGTATGAATGTCTTATGATTTGGCCAGAAACAGCTTTGCTTTGATTTGTTATTTACAATGAGTGGAGTTGTTAAGTATTATGGGCTAGATTTGTAAAAGGACTTAGGCATCAAGCTGCCATTCCAGACACCTAAATCTCAGAATCAGGCTCCATTGGGATTCACAAAGGCTCTGCTCACTGCCCCTGAGCCATGTAGCAATCTAAAGTTGTGCAGCGATGTAAGGGAGTAGTTGACTATTTGCGTCCTCTCCCTCACCCCCGCTGCTTTAAAAACCAATTTCCCCTCAGCACTGTCTCTGCAGTGCAGGGGCAGAGGACGACACAGGACTACATTTAAAGTTCAGAGCTGCAGCGGGGTCATCGGCCCTCCCCCCCGCTTGCAGCCACTGATACTCACTTCCATCCCTAGTCTAGAATTGTGGGAAAATTGATGCTGCAGTGGCCAATCTTCTGGCATTCGATTTAGTGGGTCTAGTAAAGACCCCATCAACACCGGTACTCCTCACTGTTGCTCCACTGATGTGGGAGTAAGGGAAGTCAGTGGGAGCATTTCTCCTGTTGACCTCCCACAGTGGGAATGGCGCCGAAGTTCAGCTTAAGATATGTCAACTACAGCTACGTTATTTGCCTTCTGACCTTCCTCTATATTATAGACCTGGCCTTAATCTGTTTTGCCTTTGGGGCTTGATCCAATAAGTGTGTTCAGAACTCACTTTACCAAATCTGACTTCTACAGACAAGCTTACATAAAATGGGCAGAGGTGAGGGGGATTATGTCCACCGTCATAATTTTATCTCAGTTGTGAGGGTACTCACTTAGGACGTGGCAGACCCTTAGTTCAGGTCTCCCCTCCACCTGAGTGGAAAAAGGAATTTGAACAAGTTTTGCCACCTTTGCGGTGAGTGTATAGCCACTGTGGATGAATAATGAAAGAATGGCTGGGCCAAAGAGAGAGCAAGCATGAGAGAGACTTCTGCCTAAGTTTCTTCACAGTCCTAATAGCACAATTATCTGATTCTGCCTTCCCTGCTTTATTGCCTTTTTGTTTACACAGCACATGCCAAAATTTAATTCCATTTCAATCAGTGGATATCATATGCAGGAGGCAGGAGCTGATGCCATTTTGGAATTAGCTTATACGATTGCTGATGGATTGGAGTACTGCAGAACTGGACTTCAGGCTGGCCTTACCATTGATGAATTTGCACCAAGGTAAGTAAAACAAACTCCCAGTACTTAGCTGCCTTTTGGAAAATGAATAGAGATTCTAGGCTTTAATTTCATGTTTGGACTCTGACATTCTAAACTGTGCTACTAACAAAGGGGATATCCATATCACAGGCCAACTTTTTAACTAATGTAATATTGCAGTGGTGCAGAGTAAAATCTAGAATGACAGACTCTTAGGGTATGTCTAGACTGCATCCCTGTGTCGGCTTAATTTGCATAAAATTGGCCACTGTTTTTGCCGACTCAGCACTTTGTCGGCAAAAAGCAGCAGTCTAGAGGGGGATCTGTCGAGAAAGAAAGCCTTTTTCGGCAGATCCCTTATGTCTCCTACAAGGAGGTTTACAGGATCTGTCGAAAAAGGCTTGCTTTCTTGACAGATCCCCCTCTAGACTGCTGCTTTTTGCTGACAAAATGCTGAGTTGGCAAAAACAGCAGCCATTTTTATGCAAATTAAGTGCGGGGTATTTAAATCCCCGCTTCATTTGCAGTGTCGACCTGCCTAAACTGCATCCCTCTGCCGACAGTCTAGACATACCCTTAGATTTAATCAACAACTATTGCAGCCATCTGGTGTCAGGGAGGGCAGCTTTAAGCAGTCACTGCTGTCAGATTGCTGATAGCCCTCAAATGATCCTGGGCTAGAGCCAAGTGGAGTGAGGGGGCCTGGGCTCCCTACCAACAACTGTCTTGCAGCTCACTGGCCTTACCCGTGACAACTAGGTTACATTACCCAACCAACCAGCTCCTAAGTGAGGACTGCCCCACCCTCTTTCCAAATCATGTATAAAAATGTTGAACAATACTGGTCTCAGCACAGATCCTTTTGGTCCCTACTATTTCTCTCTCCACTGTGAAAACTGTCCATTTATTTCTACTCTTGCCCCCTCCACCTCTATTTTTTAACCAGTTACTGAGCCATGAGAGGACCTTTCCTCTTGTCCCATGACTGCTTAGTTTGCTTAAGAGCCTTTTGTGAGGGACCTTGTGAAAGGCTTTCTGAGAGTCCAAGTACAATATATACACTGGATCACCCTTGTTCACATATGTTGACCCACCTCAAAGAAATCTAATGGATTGGTCAGGCATGATTACCCTAACATACCATGTTAATTTGTGTATCTGAGAACTCTGTTCTTTTCTATAGCTTAAACCAATCTTCCTGATACTGAAATCAGGCTTATTGTCCTACAAGTCCCAGGATTGCCTTTTGAGCTATTCTTAAAAAATCAGTGTCAGATTAGTTATCCTCCAGTCTATGAATGATGTGAAAAAAGTGAATAAGGAAGTGTTGTTTACGTTTTCATGTAACCTAAGAACCAGGGGTCACCCAATGACAATAATAGACAGCAGGACTAAAACAAACAAAAGCAAGAGCTTCTTCGCACAGCACACAGACAGCCTATGGAACTAGTTGTGTTGTGAATGCCAAAAGTATAACTGTGTTCGACAAAGAATTCAGTAATTTCATGAGAATAAGTCCATTGGTGGATTTTAGTGAAGATTGGCAGGGTTGCAACCCCATACTCTGGGTGTTCTTAAACCTCTGACTGCTAGAAGCTGGGAATGAGTGATGGGGATGGATCACTTGAAATTGCTCTGTTAAAGTCATTCTTTCTGAAGCATCTGGCACTCGCCACTGTTGGAAGCCAGGATACTGAGTTAGACGGATCATTGATCCAGTATGACTGTTTTTCTTCCTTGATGTAATAGAGAATTCTGGGAACTATCTTTATTGCTCATTATCCTGTACAATTAAAGTCCTGGACATGTGCTCTTGTTGCAGACTGTCTTTCTTCTGGGGAATTGGTATGAACTTCTACATGGAAATAGCTAAGTTAAGAGCTGGGCGACGGCTTTGGGCTCAATTAATAGAGAAAATGTTTCAGCCCAGGGACCCCAAATCTCTTCTTCTAAGAGCTCATTGTCAAACCTCAGGATGGTCCCTTACCGAGCAGGTTGGATTTTGAATTTTAAATGATTTTCCACAAATGTGATCATTTTAGGATTAAATCTACTGATTCATGAATACTAATACTCCTGCCTGTCTAATGCTTTATTGAGACAAGCAGTGCAGTAGCTCTAATAGCTTTGAACTATGTGATGTTCTCATTTATATACTGTACAGGATGACTTTGTGACTAAGTTAAAAGCCAACAAAATAAAACATTTACATTTTAAAAATCTGAATTTCTTTCATCTGGAAATGTTTTCATCTGACATAATCATATCCTATTTTGCATATCAGAAATTTAAGGAGCAGCTTCCATAAAATATACTGACTCAACTAGTATGATACAGCCCTGCAAAAAAATGACAACTCAAATGAATTTAAAACAGTTAGTTTAAACTAGTGACAGCTACATATTATGATGCCTTATATGCCCTACTGGCTAGATAGAATAGAGCTATTTTTTAAACATTGGCCAAGAGTTACTAGAATGTGCAGAATATAAGGGCTTTGTCTAAACAAGATTGCTGTACCAGTATAAATTAGATTGGTTTTTAAACCTTTGGACTATGTCTACACTCGCGTCTTCTTGCGCCAGAAATATGCAAATGAGGCTGTGTGGAATATCGCTGAGCCTCATTTGCATACCTAATGAGCCGCCATTTTTCTGAAAGAGGCTCTTGTGCCAGAAGGAGCTGTCTACACTGCCCCTTCTTGCGCAACAAAAACCCTCTTGCGCAATGCCTTTACGCTGATTATTTTTCAGGAAGAACGACATTGTGCAAGAGGGTTTTTATTGCGCAAGAAGGGGCAATATAGACAGCTCCTTCTGGTGCAAGAGCCTCTTCTGCAAAAATGGCGGCTCATTAGGTATGCAAATGAGGCTCGGCGATATTCCATGCTTAGCCTCATTTGCATATTTCTGGCGCAAGCCGCGAGTGTAGACATAGCCATAGAGTTAAACCTGTTCTCTGTTGACTTTAAGCTAAACCAAAGTCATTCGGTCAGTCATACTGAAGTGAATGTCCACACAGCCTTTTTGCACTGGTCTAACTATATCAGTTTTTTTAAATAAATTTTCTTGTGTGAACAGGCCTGAAGAGAAGTTCTGCTGTCCTGATTGTGGCCATGTATGTTTCACATTTGTTATGTAAGAGAAATATACAGACTTCCACCTGGGCCAAGTATTATGTTCAAAGAAGTGCTCTAATGAGCAAATAAATTAATCCTAATCCTAAAATGCACTTTTTTCTGGCCTTTCCTATTTGTTTTCCATCATAGAATCATAGAATACTGAAACTGGAGGGAACCTTGAGAGGTCATCAAGTCCAGTCCCCTGCTGTGAGGGCAAGACCAAGCACCATCCAGATTATCCCTGACAGATGTTTATCTAACGTGCTCTTAAATATTTCCAATAAGGGAGATTCCACAACCTCCCGAAGCAATTTATCCCAGTGCTTAACCACCCTGACAATGACATCCTTCCTTCATTGTTTCTTTAGCCTTTCCAGTCTTATAGACTAAAGAGAGGAAAATCCTTATGTATAAAGTTGAAATTAATTTTTTATAGTTTTGTCTACATCTAATCACACTACCATTGCCTCAGATCTAGGGATGTCAGCGTGTAGTCAAGTACACGATTAACCAATAAATCTGGTCTTATCGGTTAACCTTATCAACTGTACCAGAGACAGCAGGGGTGGGGCAGGAGCCGGTGCTATGAGCAGCCTCTGTCCACAGAAAGCTTGCCCCCTCACTCCTTGTGCAGTCAGGATCTACTGCCACATCGCAGCCTCTGTCCACTGTGGGCCCAGGCTCGCCACAGACAGAGGCTGCTCCATGGGATGCTGGCACACATCCTGTCTGCAGGGAGCTCGGATCTCTTGTGGACGGGGGCTGGTGCCGCCCCATACTGCTGCTTCTATCTGAGGCAGTAGTGCAGGGCAGCAGGCAGGAGCCAGTCTGCATGGGGAGCTGGTTTTTAAACCAGCAACCCTCACAAACTGGCTCCCACCTGCCACCCCACGCTGCTGCCTCTGATATGGAGGCAGCAGTGTGAAGTAGCAGGGGGGCTCCCGGGCGTAGGGCTGGGAGCACGTTGGCTGCCAGCCCCGTCCCCAGGGGCTATCAAATAGTCGTGTAACTGAAAATAATTTGTGAGATTATACGACTATTCAGTTAATTGCTATCTAACATCCCTACTTAGATCACCTCAATCTGTATTATCTGTGGAGAGGTAGAGCAGTGCCCAATTTTTAAATGAGTTATGTTGGAGCTTGACAAATTATGAATTGAGAAATTTTATTTGTATTAATTCTGTGGTTTATATAATGTTGTTTTTTTATTTGCTTACATTCATCATACATGATCATTCTGAGACAGCTAATTAAACACAATCTTTTCAAAATCCTGTTGCTGTCACTTCTCCAAATGAAAAACTAACATTGCCTTTTTTGTGTTATGGACAAATGTATTCTCAATATAAATTATTACTCTAAACAAAGTGAAAAAGTGATATATAGATTCAAAATGTTCAATATTTTCAAAAGCAGTCAAAGAAAACAGTAAGGGATAGTGTGTAGAAAGGAAAACCGGAGGTTGAATTCCTTAGATTCTTTTTCTAGCTTTTTCTGACGTGATGGATGACTTTGCACAAATAATTTATTTTTTCTGTAAAATAAGCATAACAAAGAAGCTTTATTAACTGACCTAAACAGTCGGGGTTTTTTGGGCCCTCTGATTAAATATACTGTGAAAGTGCATCCATTCAATATACTGTGAAATGAATCTACCTAGAAATGTGAAATCAGAAACAGGTTTGTCATACAAATTATTAGACATAATGAGATGCCACAAGAGATTAGAAGGATTTTGTTTTATATACTTAGCCAGATTCTAAAGATATGTTTGTTTATAGAACCTAGTCTTCATCTTTCAGTAGAAGGTTCCTTTTATGTATCAGCTTGGTTGCATTCATATCACTGTTCTTTTCTTTTTCTAACTTGGCTGGTTTTTGTATAATGTGAATTTTTATGACCCAGTTATACCAAAAAACCTAACACTTTTTTCAGTGCATTAGTCTGAGGATGAAATAATCATCTCAGTTACATGGCATCCACTTCATGCTTCAGAGATTTCCTTTTGCTTTTAGGATCCCTACAACAATGTTATCCGTACTGCAATTGAAGCAATGGCAGCAGTGTTTGGAGGTACTCAGTCTTTGCATACAAATTCATTTGATGAAGCCTTGGGTTTGCCTACTGTGAAAAGTGCTCGCATTGCTCGGAATACCCAGATTATTATACAGGAGGAGTCCGGTATTCCTAAAGTGGCAGATCCATGGGGGGGTTCCTACTTAATGGAATCCCTTACCAATGACGTCTGTGAGGCCGCTTTAAAGGTCAGTTGTGCAGGTTTTAAATTGTGGAGTTGTTGATGGTTTAAGAAATGCCCTTTAAGTAGCTATTTGATACAATAGTAGATTAATTTATGTTTGTTTCCTACCATTAAAGTCCAAATCCAGCAATGCAGTTAAGCATGAGTATAGCCTTAAGCACGAGTAGTCCCACTGAATTCAGAGGCACTACTCACTACCTAAAGTTATAGCTGTATTTAAGTGGTTTGATATGTTGAGACCTAGGAGAATACACTATCTGTTTGGAATTAAACACATTCTAAAAGAAAATATTTACACACTGGACACATGAAACAGACCTGGAGATTTTAGGTGCCTTCTGATGGGCTCCTGTTTGGGTGCCTGCATCTCCCTGGAAAACTCAGCAGGAAATGGAGGTGAGAGGTGTCACACCTGTGCATGTAAGCTTCTGCAATCTCAGTTAGGATGCTGAGGTCTATAGACTTCAGCAATCTATCTGAGACTGTAAGGATTAGATGTGTTGTGGGTTCAGCATATCTTCCCTTCCAGTCAAAAGATCTCAGAGTGTATTGTGGAAGAGCATCTTAAATACTGGGTGTGCAAAAGGTGGGAGATTCATGGTGTGAGAGCGAAGTATATGGGAGGAGAGCCAGCAGCAGTACCACAGCAGCACTTGAAGATAATGAGAGACACTTAACATCACTCTTGTATGGGCATGAGTAACAGCTGTACTAATATAAGTAGTTCTACTCCTCTCTGTGGAACTATTCACACGAATAAAAATAACCATTTGCAAGTTTCAGGCTTTAGGCCTTAATTCTGCAATTATCTCCATGTGAATGGATCACAGGACTCAGTACAAAGTCCCATTAAAGTCAATGTGGCTCTACATGGGTGCAGATATCTCACCATGAGAAGTTAGTTGCAGAATGTGGGAGTTGGACTATAAACCCTTCAAGAGCAGAGGTGAAGGAGCAGGAAAACTGTTTATTTGCTTTGTCAAATACCATGCGTTAATACTGTTCTTTCTTTCTGTGTGTAAATTGAGAAAGCTAAATGATACAAATATAGGTAGCACGAATATAAGCTTTTAATTTAAAGCATGACACTTAAGTATTTTAATAGGGATTTAGATAATACTGGATTGTAAAAAGTTAGTTTCATGAATCTTTCTACTAACCATTCTCTTAATTTTTCTTGTTACTTTTCTTAGCTTATTAATGAGATTGAAGAAATGGGTGGAATGGCCAAAGCTGTAGCTGAGGGAATTCCCAAACTCCGGATTGAAGAATGTGCCGCTCGAAGACAAGCCAGGATCGATTCTGGTAAGGACAGGGAGTGGAAGAGAGACAGAGGAGTTAACTCCAAAGTACACCCTTTTAAAATGTTATAATTGTTTGGAGATCTGAGCTTTAAACAGTATTTTAGTTCATTTTCACTTCTCAGACTAGGCGTAATGGAATTAAATTAATAAGAATGGACATTTTAGATTGAATATCAGTGAAAACTTCCTGAGAGGGGGTCTGTTAGTCTGTGAAATAGTCTTCCAGGGGAAGTGGTGAAAGCCAAATTGCTTGACATATTTAAAACTAGGTTAGTCAAAGTTTTATACCATATGGTGAGAGAATATCCTGCAATGATGGGCAATGTAATTGCCTGAGTTCTACACCAGCGACACCATCTACACCAGCGACACCATCACAGGAACGAACCAGATCAGGCACACCATCACTGGTTCATTCACCTGCACATCTACCAATATAATATACGCCATCATGTGCTAGCAGTGCCCCTCTGCTATATACATCGGCCAAACTGGACAGTCCCTACGTAAAAGAATAAATGGACACAAATCAGATATTAGGAATGGCAATATACAAAAACCTGTAGGAGAACACTTCAATCTCCCTGGACACACAGTAGCAGATTTAAAGGTAGCCATCCTGCAGCAAAAAAACTTCAAGACCAGACTTCAAAGAGACACTGCTGAGCTACAGTTCATCTGCAAATTTGACACCATCAGTTTAGGATTAAACAAAGACTGTGAATGGCTAGCCAAGTACAAAAGCAGTTTCTCCTCTCTTGGTATTCATACCTCCACATCAGCTGCTAGAAGTGGGCCTCACCCTCCTTGACTGCATTAACCTAGTTATTTCTAGCCTTATTCTGGCCTGCATATTTATACCTGCCCCCTGGAAATTTCCACTACATGCATCTGACGAATTGGGTCTTTGCCCATGAAAGCTTATGCTCCAATACATCTGTTAGTCTATAAGGTGCCACAGGACTCCTTGTCACTTTTGCAGATCCAGACTAACACGGCTACCCCTCTGATACTTGCCTGAGTTCTGTAATCATGTATCTTCAAATCGTGGCTATTGACGTAAAAATATATGATCACTAGCAAATGTCAATAATGAATGGTTAGCAACATTTTTATCTGAGCCCTAAGCAACTTTTGGTCTCTTTTAACAATGGAGAAACTCCCATTGATTTGAATTGGAAGAAAGTCTAGCCTTTTGGTATATATTTACTTTTCATTTTCTTAATCTCATTTCAAATATTAAAAAATGAAAAGGTATAGAAATCACCAAATAAAAGAGCTTTATTATATGCTCTCTTTTTTTTATTTGGAAAATACATTTACAGGAGATCTTTAATTCAGAGTCGTAAGAAACAACAAAGGGCTACTGTGTCTTTTTTTTCTCCCAAGTTGAATTTATTTTTAAATGGTGGTTATTTAGTTAATGCAAGGCAGTTAGTGTTAGGCTTTGGAAACACGAGCTCTTATTAAACTGCAGTCATCTAACAGAATGGCATTGGCCACCGTCAGCAGATGGGATGCTGGGCTCGATGGACCTTTGGTCTGACCCAGTATGGCCATTCTTATGTTCTTATGTTTAACCTTTTTTATGCAATATTAAATTATGTGGTCATGCATTATAATTTTTGAGAAAATTGAATGAGATTTAAAAATTCTTCAAATTGTCAAGGATTAGGATTTTAATTTAGAGATGAAAATTTTCACACATCACACTTGGCCATCCAATTTTGAAAAACAATGTGTGCCTACATACTAAAATTGTTCAAAGTAGTCAAGTTCATAACTTTTACAGGCAAAATCTAGGCATTGTGGGCCACAGTCTGAGAACTCAGTAGTAATTTAAGATGCATATAGAAGTTGGTAATATCATACAAAGCTTGTCATTAACTTGTGTCATTGCATTGCCACACATTTCTTGCAAATACCAGTTTGACTTAATAGATAGAAATGTAGTGCTGAAAGGGACCTCAAGAGGTCATCTAGTGCATCTCCCTACACTGAGACAGGATTAAGTATACCCAGACCATCTCTTATAGCAATGGTTTGTCTAAGCTATTCTTAAACACCTCCACTACTTCCACAAACCCCGGTAAGCTGTTCAGTGCTTAACTGTTCTTTATAGTTGGAAATTTCCCTTACTGCAAACTAAGATTACTTTTTGTTCTATCCTCAGTGGACTCAGAGGAAAAATTGATTGCCATTCTCTTTACAATAACCTTTACCACTTTTATGACTGTTACCAGGTCCCCCCAGTCTTCTCTTTGTTTAGATTAAAACATTCCCAGTTCTTTCAACCTTTCCTCCTTGTTTTTGCTCTCCACTGTATTGTAAGACTCCCTCTCCAATTTGTTCATACCTTTTTTGAAGTGTGGTGCCCAAAACTGGACACCGTATTCTAGCTAGGGCCTCATTAGTGCTGAATAGAGTGGAACAGTTACCTCCCATATCTTACATATAGGGCTCCAGTAATTAAAAATAGTTAATAAAGTAAGTAAATATGATTCAACTACATGTAGATTTAGGAAGAAAGAATATGCCATTTTTATATGTCACTTTTCAGCATAAAAATCACAAAGTCTAATGTTCTCGCCTTTGAACATCTCTTCATAATAAAGTGTGACAAGTATGAACTTTCTTGAGAGAGTTAAATGCTTTGGTAGGTAGGACGCTCTAAAAAAGAGTCTTGCATTTAAATATCAGACAGTTACCTAGATATATAAAATACTGTAACTTTTCAAAAATAGCTCAGCAGTTTGCGAATATAGTCTAAATTCTTGATCATTGTGTGGGAAATCAACAGGGTCTGAAGTAATTGTTGGAGTAAACAAGTACCAGTTAGAAAAAGAAGAGACAGTTGAAGTTTTGGCTATTGATAACAGTTCAGTCCGAACCAAGCAGATTGAGAAGCTTAAAAAGGTAGGTAGTACGTTTTTGAAAAATGCAAATTCTTGTTATATTTTAAGTAGCTTTGTGTGACATTTTCTTCAGTGAGTTTCTATTTTCCAAAATAATGCATTTTTAACAGTGACAAAACTGTTCTTGAATTCAGCAATTTAGAGACAAACTCTAGCACTTCAATTTCTCTGAGGCTGATTCCTGAAATCTAGATTATTTGCATTTTGCTTATTGTTATTCTTTGTATTTAGTTAGATTAAACAAAAATTAAACTGAGTTGAAATTAAATCATAGCTTTTTCCATCAAGAAAGAGATGATGTAGTGGATTCTCTGGCCTTTTACTCTTGGATGCTTGTGTTCAAATCCTCCTTCGGACACACAGACATGAGTCTGGTCTCATCATGACCTCTGCTGGATATTTTGCAGGGCATTAATGAAATGCATTGAGACTGAATTGTGGGAAAACCTGCAAATAGCACAGGCAGATTATTATTCCCCAGATCTATTGTTAATTTGAACAAAGCTTTACCTAGACTGTAAGTTCTCTGGGACAGGGACCTACTTTTTCTGATGTGTATACAGTTCCTAGCACAGTGAGGCTTTGAGGCAATAGTTCGGTGTAAACGGTAAGAAAAGCTTAAGGAAAGTACCCAGACAAATTCAGCTGAAAAACCAATGAGGGGACAGGGGGGAGGAAGAACATGGCACCAGTGGACTAGTACAGGAACAAGGCCAAAGACTGAAGGGAAAGAGACAGCGGGACTGTATTTTTACATTAATTCTGTCTGTGGAACAGTACATTAATGTTCTTCCGATTAACTCTTCCTTTCCTGATCCATCACCATACTGCTTTATTAAAAATAGTCCCTTAACATCTGGGGCATCTTAACATGTCCATGGTATGTTGAGCAGCAGAGCAGACACATTCTATCTGATGCCCCAGTATTTATATATCAAGGATACTTAGTTGCAGTCAGATGGTTAAAACAATTTATAATTTTAAATAGCAAGCCAAAAGTATAAATCACAGAAGGTAATAGACAAAAGACTGTTTAAATCACCAGTGGGCAACCTAGGCTGGTGAGTGGGCCGCATGAGTGGGCCTCCATCTCAGTGGGCCACAAGATTCTTGTAACCAAGACAGTCTCCCAGGATAGGGTAGTTTTGCTAAATGTGCCTGTGTACCTAGAATTTGTGGGGTGTGCTGGTTGTACCATAGCAGCACTTTGGATGCACAGGGAACGTATGGGTCTCACAATGTGTGCAATCAGCGCTCACCTCATTCACATGCCCTTGCTTTAAGTGCATGCGCTTTTGTCATGCCGATAGGGGGAAAAAACATGCAGGTAAAAACTGGCAGATGAGAATCAGGCAACCTTGTGCATGGGCAACAGTATACAAAGTGTTTTGTGGGCCACATGTAGAACCTCGGTGGGCCGCATGTGGCCCTTGGGCTGCAGCTTGTTCACCACTAATTTAAAATCATGACTGTACTATTTCTGGAACTGAAGGCTAAAGTGCCTTAAATGCTGTGTTCAGAAGATTCAGCTTTATCACTCTATAACTTCCTATTTTTAAGTGAAATGGTGGTTTGTGTGAACTATACTTATTTAAAGCTTCTTTATGGTAAAATGTCTTTAAAAAAGTTGTGGTGTCCTATGTACTTAGACTTTTTTGACAGTTTGAGGGATGGAATATTTCTCACACCTTCACTTTTGGGATATTCTGCATATTATTCTAAAAGTAGTGATGTTTTCTTAATACTGTTTCTTACTCTTATTTGTGGAACATTTTCAAAATGCGCCAGCACTTCAGAACAATTTTTTTCACTTGGCTTCCTTTGTATCCATTTATTTAGTAGAGCATCAGTTTACATAAACATGCACCTTGTGCAGTTATTTGTATTGCAGTCAGATAAAGGTTCTGACCATGCAAAAAGGAGTCATAACTTTTGTAAGCACTTCTAAATAGATCCCCCAAAAATTTAACTCTAAATACTTAGGCCAAGATTTTCTTAAGTGAGTGCCTACCGTTAGGATCTTAAGACCTTAGAGAGGAATGTACAGATGTAACCAGGTTTTTTCAGAAGTTCTGGGAACCCAAGCAGCTCCCTTTGTCTATATTTTAAGCTCCTACGATGTACATAGGTACCTAGCTTCATGTACCTCATTATGAAAATCTTTTGACGTAACAGAATTTGTTTAATACTTACACATTACAAAATAAAATATAACCAGTAAATCTCTGATGCCAATAGGAGAAAAATGCAGAAAATGTAAAACTAAGCTTAACATACCCTCAAACTGGTATTTTGGCAAGGGAAGGAAGACAAGTGGAAAGCATCCCCCTCATCCTCCTCTTTGAAATAATCTGGCATTTGCTGATTTGTGCTGGGTAACTTTTAGTGTTATTGCATAAAAAAGGAATATTTACTAAACTTGGAAGTTTTCATGTTACAGCACCTATCTGGGATTGATAATTACACTATTCTGAGATTTATCTACTGTATTCATGCCTGGAATCGTGCCAGAAACATTGTTACACATATGTTGATTTAGGATCTAATATTTCATGGAATGGTGGGATCAGAAGCAAATGTGTTATATCATTTATATAACATCCATGTGAAAATTGCAGTGTCAAGCTGTAATATAGTGCAAAGAGTTTCTTTCTAGCTGAGACAGTTAGGAAGACATTGGGTATTTTTAAACCATATTTTCAGTGCTTAAATACAAAAGTGGTAGCACCTTGGAAATAACTAAGTCAGAGAGAAGTGGTCTTACCATGTTGCCCTCTGCCCACTTGCATTCCTTAATTATTGTGGTATCTCTCCCTAACACCTGAGCTAGAAATCATTGCTTTGTACCAGTGTTTCTCAACCAGTGATAAGAGTACCCTTAGGGGTACTCGAAGTCTGGGGGGGTACGTCAGCACAACTGAAACTTGGAGAAAACTGAATTTTTGTTTTAAGTTTTACAGTGCTTTATTATTTTTGTACTTTACATCCAAAAATTTCATCACCCACCCAGCTACGATTAAGTTGTTTAAACAAATGTATTGCAGTGGTAGAAAAAATTTTGTCTGAAAACTGTAGGTACTGGGGGTACTTATAACTTTTTTTTTTTAAAGGGAGTACTTCTAATTTTTTTAAAGCGGTACTTTATTAAAAAAAAAAAAAAAAAAAGGTTGAGAAACACCGCTTTGTACCATCTTGGAATCCCAGCTTTCAGATGACACAATTAAAAGCTTCATTGTCTAGCTGTTTTACAGCACAGTATATGTAGGATCACATGAAGAATACTGTTGCAAAAGTACTGAGTTGGCTTACTTGTATAAAAACATACATTCAGGATCAGGAGATATTTCCAGGTCCTGGTCCTGTGACCTTCAACATACAGATCTTCAGCATACTAATGATAGCTGTATTCTTATTTGATTCCAATACAGGCATCTTTGACTAGAGAACCTTACCAGACTCCTGTTGGAATCCTTGAATGCCTTATAGTTGCTTACTTAAACTGAGTGTTTTTCCTTCCTTCATCTAAGGTAAAAGCTAGCAGAGATGAAGCAGCAGCCCAGCAGTGTCTCGCTGCTTTAACAGAATGTGCTGCCACAGGCCAAGGCAACCTATTGGCACTCGCAGTAGAAGCAACACGCGCCAGGTAGGGTAAGGAAAGTTGGAATACCTAACCAATGTCAAAGTTGACTCTTTCCATTTATTTCTTTCAACTTCCCAATAATTCTTAAATATGTTGACTGCCATATTCAATATGGCATACATCGATATACCTTTTTGACTTTTAAAGAGGAAAAAGGATATATTTTTAATGCAGAATAATATCCTTTACCACAGAGGTGTATGTTTCAGAGGTCCAGATGGGCATTACTCTTTACTGTGGTTTGGTGGTGCTAACTAAATACATATACTTTTTTCACTCTTTTAAAACTGTTTAATTTTTTTTTTTTTTCAAACACATTATTGGGAAAATTTTTCCCCTAAAATGTTGCTGTTCACACAAATTCTGTTTGCAGTTCAAGCTCTATCAGTTTCAGACTGATCAGTTTTCTTTGATGTTGTGCTCTGCTGTTTTACAGGTCAGAGAGCATGAAAAGTGTCTGAGATGTGAAAAGGGATGTAGAAAAATCTTCTCACTCTGCTTCTTCCTCCTTCCTTACACCACAAATTGGTGTGAGGACATTCTGACTAATGTAGAAAACTTGTATCTTTTATTCAAAGGCACTTACTTACTGTCTTTGTCTCAAATAATAAATCATCTTCTGTCATCCTGAGACACGTTCACCTTTATCATCAAAGCCATCTTAACAATAGTTTAGGTTATGTCTACATTGCAATTAAAAAAACCTACTGCACTGAGTCTCAGAGCTCATGCAGCTTGGGCTGTTGGGGTAAAAATAGCAGTGTACACATTCAGACTCAAGCTGGAGCCCAGGCTCTTAAAACCCTCCTCATCATGGGGTTTCAGAGCCCAGGCCCAAATGTCTGCACTTGAATATAATAGCCCAGCAGCCTGAAGCTAGGTCAGTTGCAGCCATGCTGCAGAACTTTTATTGCAGGGTAGCCATACCTTTAGTTGCAGAACTGAGCTTTGGTCTTTGAACAGTCTCCCTTTTCTCATATGCATGTGGTGCTGGAGGTTTGTAATGCAGTCACATGCCAAGAAACAGCAAAAATGAAAATGCCCTTTAATGTGGATGGGCCAGAAATGAGCAAACCAAACTTAATCATCTACCCACATCTTTAGAGCAGATCAGTAGCCTTCCACCATCTACAACAACCACAACTGTTACACGTCTCATTTTGAAAGAGGAGAGCTTGTCACAACTCTCTCTCGAGCATGTCATCACCACTCTTGGAGTTGGAGATATCACTGAAAAATAATGTTGGCGCTCACTGGAGTTAATATCATTGTCATATTAATTGTCCAATTAGTTCTCTGTGTCTCACTTATGACCTGCACTATTCGTGTCCTAAAGCACTGTGCTGTTGAAGAGAACTCCACTGACTAGTATGGAAATGTGGACAAATGTTTATGGGAAAGTAGGTTGATTATCAGTCTCTCTTTAATCTATGACAATATTTAATGCCTCTGCAGAAGAATATTTTGGAATACAACATGAACTTTATATGATCCTGCCCACAGTTCCTTTCTGAGAGTTGAAATCTAGTGTATTAAACCCATTAGCCATATATATAGTATTTTCATTAAATAAAAACTATAAACTATAGTCAGGAATAAATTGACTTCCACAAAACTTGAGTTCCAGCTTTATCTCCCTTGTTTACCAAAACTTTGTATGGAACACAGACATCTTATAGATGACTATACCACTAGTAAACATACCACTATATAGCCTTACTTTTGGTTAACAAACCTTATTTGTGTGATTCCTCTGTCTTTTGAGACATTATGGAGGGAATACTTGAGCAACTGGTGATAATCTAAAGTAGGAGTGGGCAACTTTTTGGCCTAAGGGCCATATATCAGTAAAGTGTATGGCAGGCCAGGAATGCTCATGAAATTGGGATAGAGATGTAGCCATGTTAGTCTGGTCTTGCTGAAACAAAAGACAGGACTATGCAGCACTTTAAAGATTAACAAGATGGTTTATTAGGTGATGAGCTTTTGTGGGCCAGACCCACTTCTTCAGATCAAATTGTGGACGAAAATTGGCACGACCTTATATACCAGAGGGATACAATCAAAAAAAGTGAACACATATAAAATTGACAAATCAGATTTTAGAATAGAGGGGAGATGAGGGGGGGAGGTTAGTGTCTGTGAGATAATGATATTAGGGGTGATAATTGGGGAAGCTCCGCTAAAGGTATAAGCTCTGGGGTAGGTCAGAGATCAGGGATTTGGAGGGCAGGAGGCTGCTCAGGGCTGGGATTGAAGTGTTCAGAGGGCAGGAGGGAGATATGGGCAGGTGTAAGTAGTTGGGGGTGCAGGCTCCTGGGGGAGGGACGCTTATCCCAGGCAACTCCTAGAAGTAGTGGCATGTTCCCGTTCCAGCTCCTAACCAGAGATGCAGCCATGCTGCTTTGTCCACAGGTGCCACCCCCACAGCTCCCATTGGCTGGGATTTCTGGCCAATGAGAACTGCAGAGCCGGTGCTTGGGGTGGGGGGCAGCATGTGGAGCTCCCTGGTTGCCCTGGCCCCCTACGAGTATGAGCCAGAGCAAGGATATGCTGCTGCTTTTGGTAGCTGTATGGAGTGGGACAAGCCCCCAACCCCATTCCCCAACTGGAGTGCCGGAGTGGGGCAAGCCCCTAACCTCACTCCTCTGGGGAAGCTTGAGGGCCAGATTAAAAGGCGTAACAGGACAGATGCAGCCCATGGTTTTGCCCACCCCTGATCTAAAGGCACTAGGTACACAGCACAGCCCTTCCAATAAACAGCAGTGTCTAATAAAATCTGAATGTCTTGCTCCTGTTATCTAGTGAGGCTTCTGGACACACCCAAGGGCCAGTTTAATGTTTAAAGTAACACAACAATAGATTGGTGGAATGCAGAGGAAGAGAGAACCCAGCTACCTCCACCCCCAGTAGCAGAAGGGAAAGGATCAATTCTAGGGCGGTGTGCAGAAGGAGAAGAAGAAAAATGCCAGCCCCTGACCCTAATAGAAGCAGCAGATTAGATTCTGAATAGTTTAGAATCCAGTGAAATGAAAGATGCTATATAAATATAAATCAGTAGGATGCAAATATCAGTTGCAATCATTGTCAGAGAAATCTGACTTTCTGCAATAGTCTGAAATGACTTTGCTTCTCTCTTGCTCCATTTTGCTAATTTTTCAGTAGTTATGTGATATAGGTGTATTGCAATAACTGTGGATGAATAACATGTATTGATATTTTCTCTTTGACCTTTATGAACATGGCATATTGATTCAGTGAAATTTAACAAAATGATTTAAATAGTCAGTGGCAGCCGATGGACAATTATCTCTGGGATTTCAGTTCTTGGATATGCTTTAGATGAGCATACATATTTATCCAAATTACTTTTCAACATTCAGATTAAATTTGACAGGAATGTGGGATGATTTGAGTCTTAGGGGAATTTAAAATTATGGCAATAGAAGAAAATAAAATGAATATTATTGCATTTGAATTAGAGCAATCATAACTATAAATGGAGTTTAGTTACAAAGTAATGGAAATTTTTTTGAAAACTGAGATCCGTTAGTGTGAAATTTAAAAATAGCTTGAAAATAACTAACTAGACCTACCAGGAATATGGTTTGAACAATAAAACCTAACAAAACACTAGTTTTTAATTCAACAGTGTATATGTATGGACTGAGCCCTTGATCAATGGATCTCATCTTCTGTGATGTCATTGGTGAGCAACTAAGCCAATCCTTAATTGGCAAATCCGATATCAGATGTTACATAAAATCTGTTATCTGTGTAAAACTATATGGGTACAAAGATTCACCCACTTATCTAATGCTGTAGGATTACAGCCCATGTTCACTGTGACAGTATCTTTTGGTATTCGGGTAGTTTGATTTTCCCCACATTACGAAGTAGTCCTTCACAATTGGAAGTTGATCACAGCCCCGTCAGACTTTATAGGAAGGACATTGGTTACTTCATCTGTCTTCTCTAAGGTCAGATTTAGTTTCTCTCAAATGTCCCTATCAGTAAATGACACAGTTAGAAGACCAAAGCCAAATAAGGGTTCAGGACCTACTCCTGCTGCGACTCTGCATTTAAAGTGTATTAGGAGACAGGTGGGCAAGCAGCCCAGCTCAGTTCTGGCTCGCACCAGGTTCAGGAGCTCAAAGCCCCACCTCGGACAGGGGCTGCTGCCACTCCGCACTGCTGCCTCTGGTATAGAGGCAGCACCGTGACATGGCGGAGGGCTCCTCAGGAGTCAGGTCATAGTGCACTAGCTGCTGGACCCAGCCCTGGGGGACTAATGAATAGTCAAGTAACCAATACAAATGCATGAAGTTAATTGACTATTCAATTAACCAATATTTAACATCCCTAATCCATTGGCCTCACCTCACAGTGACTGATAGGAAATGCACTCCTAAATTTATGAGTCTCATGCTCTATCAAGCAGCCACAAACACTCTATAGTATCCATCAACACATATGCAAAATTAATTCGGATTGAGGTTTTGTTGTATTTTGTGTTGCAGTTAACACTTTGGAGGAAATAACCACTCCAGATAAGACACAGGGATCTTCCTGTGACTGCACAGGAATCCACTGTTCATTAATTTAATATTTTGCAGTTTTATAGCACCTTTTCGGACTGCAAGATGCTTTACAAACATTAACAGCCCGATATACAGAAGTGGTGCATCTCTTGTTAACGTCAGTAAGATCTGTTGGTGTTCAGGGCCTCTAAAAATGAAATGTCAATTTTATTGCTTGATGACATTATAAAATAGATGTAATTTCTGGAAGGTAAACTGCACCATTAAAAAATTAAGTGACTTGCCCAAAATCATGCAGTGAGTGAGCAATCAATCCAAAAACAGAACCAGCAACCTTGGTTTCTGTTCTCTGCAGCAGTGGTGCTTGACCTTTTTTAATTCGCGACCCCCGGGGCTGGGAAAATTTTGGTTGAGCAAAAAAAATGGCAGGATTTGGGTTAAGCAAAAAAACTGCCAGCTGGAACATTTTGTTGCGGCCCCTTTAATTTCAAGCGCTGGTCCGCTCCCCTGCCACCTCCCCCGCTGCTTGCACGTTGGACACCGATCCAGGAAAACAAAATGGCGGATGGCCCAACGCAGTGACCCCCCAGGAAGGCAGCCACGACCCCCAAGGGGGTCGCAACCCATGTGTTGCGCACCTCTGCTCTAGAGCCAGACATTCCCTCAGTAGCCTGCAGCCTACATTTTAGGATATAAATTATCAATTTGTGCACTTCTGTTTAAAAACACTCTAGCTGACAGCTGATACTGGCCTAACACTTTTCTTTCCTTCTGAAAAAAGCTATAAGGTTAGGTAACGATCACTCTAGTTAGTAACTTTTATCATCAGATTGCTGACTCCATTTTAAATCAAAGTGCATCTTCCACATAAGTGTATGCTTGAGTTATGTTTCTGTTTCTTCCAGTTATGAATGAACATGAATTTGAAACAGGCTTACAATAGTGCAAACAAACAGTTTATACTGTTGACTTTCTGCCAGTGTTTTAAAGTTTTAGTGTGGTATTTATAAATAGATTATGTAGTTCACAAAAATAAGAATAGCCTTGTTTTCAGGGTGTGAATGTGCTTTTAGGTGTCCCAGTTAAGTAATTGAACATTTTATCTGAATGCATAAGGTGCACAGTTTGGCTAAACATGTGGTTAAGTGGGGATAAGTTACTTAATTGCCTACTGAAGCCAGGCTTTACCCATGACCAGCTGACAATAGTGTTGAACATGTTTTATCACTCTTGATGATAACAGAATTCTGGCCAGCTTTGTGGTAGGTAAGATTGGGTTGTAAGTTGATGTAATTGTCTAGTGAAGACAGCCCAATAAAGGGCAAGATTCAGCTCCATCCAAAGGTATAGTGTATAGGCCTCAAACTAGACAAGTCCTACTTATGTCCTCAAAATAGAATTTAAGCCAGTTTAGAATATAGTTGAATTTGGGCCTCTGTAGTTACTATTTATAGCTGAATCTACCAAATATACAACAGGTGAGTTAAAAGTAGTGTGAGAAGGAGAGAGAAGAAGATAGCTGAGAATTTAAAGGAAGTAAAGGGATTTATATGATATTTACTGTAGAATTCCTGTGAATACACCAGAACATCATCTTCAAGACACATTGGGTGCCAAGCATAGGGCTGGTTTATAGATAATATCCACTAGAACTCTGACCAAGAGAAAAGGAAATGAAAACAACTTCTTTGGCTATCTCTTAGAAAAAAGCTTATGAAATAGACGTTATAGCTTTTCTAAATTGATATCCATATTGTCCTCTGACATTTTTTTGTATTGAGACTTAGAGGGTATTTACTCTTTAACTAGGTCACAAAACAATTTTGAGTAAGAGCATTCCTCATAGCTAAATATAATAGTAAAAAATAAAAGTGCAAGTTCCAGAAGATTAAAAGTGATTAACAATAGCTGAATGGAATCTATGTATTGGTGAATTGAGAAAAGATTACAGCACAGATGGTAGAAAGAAACTGTAATTAAATGGGGTATTGCCTTTTTTTATTTATAATTAATGTGCTTTGGAAACGTGATTGTCTGTTTTCTACTTTAACAAAATTTGCAACAAGTCATATGCATTTCTTTGTTGTGTCATTTTTTTCTGTGTCTTATTTCCCACTATCTTTTGCCATCTCAGTACATGTAATATATCCCACTGAATTTATTTTTGAAATACATAATTGCTAGCTGGCTCAGTAACCTACTTCACACCATTATGCAAACGTGTTCCAGTCCTTTCCCTTGCAGGGTTAGGGAGCACTCCTGAGGCGGAGGTTATATCAGAGCTATTTAACTTCTGCCGTGGAGCTCTTTTCTCTTGTTAGCTTGTTTCTTTTTGTCAATCCCTTGCCATTGGTTTCTATTCCACTGTAATTTGAGCAATGTGTTATATTATTGCTACAGGTTATGTACTATAAATTTGGGGAAAAAACTAATTTCTCGTAGAAAAGTTGAATCCTCTAGTCATTAGTATATATGTTTATACTGCACCTAGGACAGTGGGGCCTAGCTTTATTGTGGATTTTAGATGCTGCAGCAGATAGAAATGTTGCTGTTAATAGTATAAAATAACTAACAGTAGCAAAACTGGTTTTTCTGAGCTCTCTTCATACAAAGCAAATCAGAGAAATCAGAATTAAAAAAAAAAAAACTAGAAGGGTAGTAAAAAAAAAACCTAGAAGGAAAGTAAGAGGGAAAAGATGCACAATCTTGGAGACTGAAATAAATACAGGTAATAAAATAGAGGGCATCAGAGAGGCACATTTGAACAGCTCTTCCTATGTAAGCTGTGGTTTACATCTAAGTTAATTTAGCACTATCCAGGTGCAAGTGTATAGGAGAGAAATATATACAGCTGGTGAAGGTCATAGCAGCCAAGTTAGGTATAGTCTGTCCTCAGTACACGAGAAAAAATTGGAACAGCAAGTGTAATACATTTTATCCAGACCTCTGAGGGTATGTCTACACAGCAACATTATTTAGAAATAGCTAGCATTATTTTGAAATAACTTAGTCCACAGTAGGCAGTTATTTTGAAATAATATCGAAATATTATCAAGCTGGATAACTTTTTATTCTGACTCCTGTAACCCTCATTGTACGAGGAGTAAGGGAAGTCGGAGGAAGAGTGCTCTATTTTGAAATAAGTGCTGTGTAGGCACTCCCAATTTCGAAATAAGCTATTTTGAAATAAGCTACGCAATTGGCGTAGCTCAATTTTGCATAGCTTATTTCAAGTTAAGCCCTGCCATGTGGATGCACCCTTCATGTCCTTTGCTCTGATGGTCACTAGTGACTGACTACAATTCATGCTTTTTATTCCAGACAACTTTTGTGACTGTTCCTATTTCTCATGCAATTTATGTTAAGACTTTAGTCTGATCTTGTTTTATAAGGAAACCTCTTGGTGCTAGTTAGGTGAAGAATTCCTGTCCTAGCACAAATATGTAAGTGATCGTATAAAAAGAAATCCCTATTCCTGGCATTTGGGTTAGCTTGATGTAAGGTTTTGATATGTAACTATTCTAGATGCATGTCATTGGGATGTGCAGTTCTTAGTCCAGTCTTTTCATCAGCAGATCAAAGATTTATCTCCAAAGTACTGCTGTATGTTCTATTACTGTATGGTGCTAAGGACACTACAATTTCCATCATTGTAGAATCAAAAAAGAATAATTTGTTCAAATTTGCTCCTATGCTACAGTATAATTAATCATTAGGCTGTTGCTGGAAATTTCCACAGTCTGTTTTGATTTCAGTCCCCAAAAGATGCTAACTTTTTGACTCTGTATTTTAGATGTACAGTTGGAGAAATAACAG
Source organism: Pelochelys cantorii (assembly GCA_032595735.1). Taxonomy (NCBI): domain Eukaryota; kingdom Metazoa; phylum Chordata; order Testudines; family Trionychidae; genus Pelochelys; species Pelochelys cantorii. The sequence continues at coordinate 12,605,575 of CM064328.1, forward strand.
ATGCAATGAAGAAGGTGTTTGGGGAGCACAGAGCCAGTGACCGAATGGTGAGTGGAGCTTACCGCCAGGAGTTTGGAGAGAGTGATGAAATTCTTCACGCTATCAATAGGTGAGAGTTTGCTGCTAACTCACGAAGGAAGGAAAGGCCCCATATTTGTGTTGTATGTGTGATCCTCTAAAATCCGTAGACTCTGAGAATATTTGCAGAACAATACAGGAATTTAGATTTGACTTTTTCCATACCTATTTTTGTATCTTGCCCATGTCTCATCCTTGCTGTATGTGAACATGAGTACTATACACAGTTAAATGTAGAGAGTCACCTCTCCCATTTGTGGACTCTGAGTGCTCCTCCTCAAATATTGGACTTCATGCCATTACCTGTTGCAGGGTGGACAGGGCCTGCCATGCCAGGGCAGCCTCCCTCACCCCTCTCCCTCGCTGCGCAATGCTGTCTTTGATAGAGGTAGCGGGGGGGAGGAGGGGAGGAAGGCAGGTGGCACCGCGGAGCTGATGCTGGGGGGAACCAGCTTTTAAGCCGGCTTCCCTCAACACCGGCTCCTGCTCCCCCACCTTGTTGCTTCTGATAGAGGCAGGAAGGGGTTGGAAATGCAAGTAGTCAAGAAAATTAACCAATAAGCCTAGGCTTATCCGTTAATCGTCTACTTGACTACTCATTCACATCCCTAATCTTAATTGTTACGAATCAATTGATGGTAACCCTACGCAGGGTTAAGTTCTTCAGAGACCCCCAGCGTGTGCCTGTCTCTCAGCCAGGTAGCCTTCAGCAAATACCCCCCTCTCTTGAGAGAATGTCCTTTTTAAATCTGCTTGAGTTCTTTTGCTCTTCTGTGTTCTTGGCCTTTTTCTCTTCTATCATTGTCTCTGAACAACTGTTTAATAATTGATGATCTGTAGTTCACCTTGAGTCATTTTTTTCAAGGAGTCCCCAGTTAAACTAAACCAATATATTCATGCAACAAACAGTAGTATTCGTATTAAAAACAGTAGTATTCGTAAAATTTTTACAGAGCAGTTCCAAATCTGTGGTGATATTAGTGGAATGTGGTGACTCCCATTTCACATTTAGGCTACATCTAGACTGCATTGCTTTTCTGGGATGCTGGAGGTGTCCCAGAAAAGCAATGCCACGTCCAATGAACACGTCTGCTTTTTCAAAAAATTTTTCGAAAAAGCAGACGCGCTCTTTCACCATCCCTGTAAACTTTATTCTATGAGGAATAAGAGATGTCGAAAGAGCACTTTTTTCCGAAATTTGGCGCCGTGTAGATGCGCCAAATTTCAGAAAAGCCTCTTTTGAAAGTAAATTGGAAAAAGATTTGCGTACCGCAAATTCTGTATCTTTTTCCAATTTGACAGTGCAGCCTAGACATAGCCTAACAGAGCAGAATAGATGGATTATCATCCTTATGCTTTAGAGACTGCTATGGTGTTATAGGTCACTTCACCTATATATCTAGGACCGAGGTCTATATTGTGCGTAGTACTTAGGCACCTTTGAAGACAATGGAACTACTCATGCTTAAAGTTAGAGGTACAATAGTACATCAGTGCCCCAAATACTACAAGATTTTTCCTTCATTAAGCAGCAAAGCAGTGGTGAGAATGAAAAACAAATCTGCCAAGTAAGCAATGTTTTATTTCTCAAAGCACATGACAAAGGGAATCTGTCATTGTCCATATTAAGTGAAATACTAAAATGGTAAGCGTGCTGCATGTACCAACCATTTGTTGTTGGTTGTTAGTGTAATGTAAGGTGCAAGAGCTGCCACTAGCAGCTGTCTTTTGTAGACTCTTTTGAGGAAGCACAGTGACTTAGAAGAATAAAATGTATTTTTTAAAATCAGAGTAAACAAGTTCATGGACCGTGAAGGACGCAGACCTCGTCTTCTTGTCGCCAAGATGGGTCAAGATGGCCATGATAGAGGAGCTAAGGTTATTGCTACAGGATTTGCAGATATTGGCTTTGATGTGGACATAGGCCCACTCTTCCAGGTATTATTTAATTTATCCTGTTCCTTAAAATGTATTTGCAATGCAGCTTTCTTCTCTGCCATTCTTGTTCAGCATTCACTTTACTACTAACTGCTGTTTGCTGTTTAATTTCTCTTTAGACACCCCGTGAAGTAGCCCAGCAGGCTGTGGATGCTGATGTGCACTGTGTGGGTGTGAGCACATTAGCTGCAGGTCATAAAACTCTTGTTCCTGAACTCATCAAAGAGCTGAACGCACTTGGCCGTCCAGACATTCTTGTTATGTGTGGAGGTGTCATCCCCCCTCAGGTAGTGCTTTGCAGAACCAATATACCTCACAGTTATAAGAACACTCAGTGTCACTCTCCCGTTTTGTTAGCTCTTTGCTGTGCACTCTTACCATTACAGGGGAGTTACAATGCTGAAGGCTTTCCAACACACTTGTCAGGTAGGTAGGGTCAGTTTCATGCTAATCACAGAAAGACATTGCTGATGTCAAGTTCCATGCAAGTTAAGCCCTAGTTTGTCGTACCTATCCTGTTCTGGTTTAACTCGCAAAGCTTCTGGCAGGATAAAGCACTAAGCTGCTTTTGTTTAGAAAAACTAGCAGCATGGGATTATTCTACCATTGACTTTTCATTTGTTTCCCAATTTATAAATTAAAATTACTCAGTTCAGCACTGAAAACTTTTGCACTTCAAAAATAAGACAACTGGGCTTACTGTATATTTGATATATATACTCCCAGCTCTGTTCTCCTCGAGGGGTTTGGATCTGTTTGTTTTTCATAGAAAAAAGGTTCACCACATATACCGGATGCAGGTGTTAAATGAACAGTGTATAATAGCTTCCATTTTCCATTCCGGATTCATGTAGGAGCAGTTGCTGCTGTACTGCCAAGTGCAAATGTTTCCATTAGATGGGCCTATTCTTCAGTCCTCCTGAGCAGTAGGACTTCACTCATATATAAGCCAGAAGTCATGGTGAAGGAGCAAGAATCTCTTTCCAAGACTGCAGCATGTGCTACAAGTAGCAGCAGGAATGATGTGTTCAGCCTGTTACTTCAGGAGTACAGGAGAGTCTTCATAATAACAATAGTTATTGTTTTGTTTATAGAGCCTTTCACCCCCAAAGGAATGTAAATTTGAGGCGAGATCCTCCTTTAGAATACATTATTATTTGTAGCATGTGTAGCACCTAAGAACCTGTCACAGACTAGGACTTTACTATGAGTAGAGACTTTAGGCTAACACAGATTCACAGCCCATAGTCTTACTGACCCTAATTATCCTTCATTGTCTGGCATTGTGTGGCCATACCTCCATTCCACCAGTACTCCCGAGCTTGTTCACTGTGTTTCAGATTGCCATACAATCCCTTTGATGCCTTCTGTCATGAAGCCCTCTAATGCCTGATATGACTTGTCTGAGCTCACCTAAGCCCCTTTCCTGTCCACATTTAAGTTCCTGTAAGATACTTGTCCGTTATGCTGCCTGGGATTAATCAAGTTGATCAGTATATAAATAACATTGTTGTTCTTTCCCCATGTTTTCTCACTCCTTTGTCCTTAGAGGGCAAACTCTTTGGATTAGGGGCTGTGCTTAAGCATTTGGGAAACTCTTAACATACATTGGGTGCTACCACAGAAGATTAATTAAAGTTATTTGGCTTTAGTGTCCTTTGGAGGGCCCAAATCCTCACACTGAAATGCAGCCAGCTCTTGGGTGAAACAGCTTCTGTTAACCTTACACAGCTATACCATGCACCAGTTTAGACAGAGAAGTATGAGAGAATATCAGAGCTACTTTCTGTGTCTCTTTGAAAATGTTAGGGAATCTGATGTTAAATTGACAGAATCCTTACAGTGAAATTATTCAGAATTTATTTTTTTATGTTTGAGCTTTTTTTCTGCCATTCCTAGCGAATGTTTCTGGGAGCAGTTGCAAATCTTCGATCTTAATGCTCTTTGGAGATTTACTCATAGATACTGTAAGGGGTATACTTTATGTTCCAGTTTTTAACTATTTAAATCTCTCTCTGAACAGGATTATGATTTCCTCTATGATTCTGGTGTCTCCAGTGTATTTGGGCCAGGGACTCGGATTCCAAAGGCAGCTGTACAGGTGCTTGACGATATTGAGAAGTGCTTGGATAAGAGACAGCAGACTATGTAACACTGAAACATCATGCCACAAAATGGGCCTTATAATAATCATTTACAGAATATGATCAATCATCAGCTAAGAAGAGCCAGACACGTAACTTTGGTTACAATGCCTGGTGCCTTGTGTGCTTTCTAAGAAAGCTGTAATTGTCAGGCGTATTCTATCTGTGACGAATATTTTGTATGACTGTGTGTATTAAAATTCTCTCTAAGGGTACAAAGAAGTTCTGTAAAATTATTCAGAATTATTTCAATAAATCAGCTAAATAAAATATCTATTCTAATATTTTGGCTCAGGGTGGTTTATTTTCCTCCCATCATCCTCATTACTCTGTTTTTCTTTTTTTAAATAAACTTAGGAATAATTAAAAAAGGGATAGAGAATAAGACGGAGAATATCTTATTGCCCTTATATAAATCCATCGTACGCCCACATCTTGAATACTGCGTACAGATGTGGTGGTCTCATCTCAAAGATATACTGGTATTAGAAAAAGTTCAGAGACGGGCAACTAAAATAAGGAGTTTGGAACAGGTCCCATATGAGGAGAGATTAAAGAGACTAGGACTTCTCAGCTTGGAAAAGGAGACTAAGGGGGGGATATGATAGAGGTATATAAAATCATGAGTGATATGGAGAAAGTGAATAAGGAAAAGTTATTTACTTGTTCCCATAATATAAGAACTAGGGGCCACCAAATTAAATTAATGAGCAGCAGGTTTAAAACAAATAAAAGGAAGTTCTTCACACAGTGCACAGTCAACCTGTGGAACTCCTTGCCTGAGGAGGCTGTGAAGGCTAGGACTATAACAGAGTTTAAAAGAGAACTAGATAAATCCATGGAGGCTAAGTCCATTAATGGCTATTAGCCAGTATGGGTAAGGAATGGTGTCCCTAGCCTCTGTTTGTCAGAGAGTGGAGATGGATGGCAGGAGAGAGATCGCTTGATCATTACCTGTTCAGTTCACTCCCTCTGGGGCACCTGGCATTGGCCACTGTCGGCAGACAGGATACTGAGCTGGATGAACCTTTGGTCTGACCCAGTATTGCCATTCTTATGTTCTAACTTTAGTGTATTTAACTGGTGCTTTAGATCCAGGAACCTTCAGGTAAAACCAACTATGTGCAGCATAAAGGTAGTAGAATCCACTAGAGTTAGTGGCATTTGGATGTTAATGCAGTAAAGTCTAAAGAGCAAATCTTTGTCTGATTTTACTTTAGTTGGAAAGTATAAGAAAATAAACTGCAAGACAGACACCATATTATGTGGCTGTGTGAGAAGGGGCAGGTCCTGCATTGCCTTCTCTTGGAACGTGGAAACTCGTAAATGCAGCAGAACCTCATGTAGTCCCAGCATGCCTAGGGAGGCCAGACTGGGACCTGGGACTCCACAGCTCTGCTCCAGCCTCCAGTATCCACCCTTATGCATCCGTGCCACTCCTTCACTACACAAATGATGCCAGCTTCAGTGTTTCTTCTCAACACAACACTTCTCTTTGTAGCTTTTTCCAGTGTTGCCCTGCATTCTTCATGCTATCCTGTGAAGCCACCCCCTTCTCAGGTAGATCCCTCTTCAAACCCCACTTCTGTCTCTGCAAGACAGGACTTAATTTGGGATATTTTAAGTTTGACCATTAACTTAATACAACATTGAAACTTTATTATGCAGAAGAAAAATGCTGCTTGTAACCATCTTTAATTTGAATGAAACAAGCACAGAAAGTTTCCTTAACTTGTCAAATATTTTTTTAAAAACTTTCCCCTTTTTTTTTTTTTTTAGTGGTTTACATCTCACACAGTACTCATGTACTTGCAGTTCCAAATGACTTGTGTGTTCAATTGGTCAGCTCGTAACTCTGGGTTCATAACTCTGAGGTTCTGCTATAGTTCATCCTGGCGAGTGCCAAGACTCCACCTAGCCAAGCTGCTGTAGAATCCATCTTGGCTTTGTGTCTTTGTCAGTCTCAGGTGAGAGCTGCTGTCGCAGACCTGGCCTATGCTAAAGTTAGGTAAATGTAAGGGGCAGCAGAGCGCAGAGCTCTGGCTGTCAGCTCCAGGGGAGTTTCAGCTGTCTGCTCCATGCAGTTTAGATCCTGGAAGGGCTCCTAGTGAAGGCACGTCACCAACAGAGAGCATAACGTGGACATGAACCACTGCAGTAATTACTGTGTTGGCTGTACATCAACTTAATTTAGTTGCATAGGCTGGTCCTCAGTGATAAGAACTGGGCTTACCCCTCCTGCCACCTTTTGACCTATTTTCCTCCTGCAGAGTTCCCTTGCTCAGAGCTTCCTATTAAGTGTTCATTATGCAGCTATTAGGGCTTCCTTTATCTTTGAGGATTCTCCATTGTCCTTAGCAACTCAATTATATAATAAGAATATAAGAACAGCCATACTGGGTCAGACCAACGATCCATTAGCCTGTCTGCCAACAGTGGCCAATACCAGATGCCCCAGATGGAGGGGACACAACAGGTAATACACATGTGATCGCTCCCCTGTCACCCACCTCCAGAGAAACAGAGGCTAGGGACACCATTCCTACCCATCCTGGCTAATAGCCATTGATGGACCTATCCTCCATCGATACTTCGAAAATACTTTCGAAAAAGCCTCTTTTGAAAAATAGTGTCTAGACTACAACCAGTACTTTTCGAAAAAGCGAGCTGCTTTTTTGAAAGAGCACCCAGGCAGTCTGGATGCTCTCTTTTGAAAAAGCACAGTTTGCATTACATAGCGCCATTTTTTGAAAGAGCACTTTCAAAAAAAGGCATTATTCCTCATAAAACAAGGTTTTCCGCTGTCGAAAAAACTGCCACATTCTTTTGATTTACTTTCGAAAGAACATGGCATCAGTCTAGACACAGAGGAAGTTTTTTCAAAAAAAGGCCACTTTTTTCAAAAAAAACCCCTGTAGTCTAGACACACCCCGTGAATCTATCTGGCTCTTTTTTGAACCCTGTTAAAGTCCTAGCCTTCACCACATCCTCTGGCAAGGAGTTTCACAGTCTGACTATGTGCTGAGTGAAGAAAAACTTCCTTTTGTTTTCCCAAGAAAACTTCCTAATCCGGGACCCTTACATGAAACAACTCAGCTTGTCTTCTGTTCTACCCCAGGAGCAGCATTTTAACCCTTCTACACCCCCGAAGCTAGCAATGGCAAAGTGATGAATACAGAGTCCTTAAGAGAGTTTCTAAAAAATATCAGACAGTTCCCTCGTTTGTCACAAAGATCTGACTATTCTAACCCTTTTACAACCTCACCCCATTTCATTCTTTTGTTTGACACTTTTACAGACTGTCACATTTTGCTAAGAGATCACAAGCTCTCTGGTACAAGAGCTAGTACCTTGTCTTGTTTTTGTAATCTGTGAGAGGCTCAACAACAATTTCCTTTGTCAAGTGAAGTCTCCTGCAGCTGGATAAACTACTTGCTGAATTGACAAATCCTGTCAATAGCATCTCCAGCTGGCTTTGAGGATTGAAATTGATGAAATCTTTAATTAAAATAGGCTGTCTGATTGAGTGTGTGCACATGTTCCTGAGTAGTGCTGCATTCTTTTTATTGTAAAGTTAACAATATTGATCCCAAACAAATCTTTGCCTCTGGATTATGTATTCGGTTGATTCTCTTCAGGAGAGGCCTATGGGCCCATGGCAGTGTCTGCTCCTGGACACCCAAGTCATGACAGAAGTAAAACACTCTTCCTTCTTCCTCCTTAGGATGGGACGTAGCCTCCTGGCCAGTGCACAGGCCTAGCCATAGTGTTCATGCATTTGTGACTTCTGTCTTCAATTACTGCATTGCTTTGATTCCTTTCTCAGGCCTGGCCTACACTAGAGTTAGGAAAATGTAAGGGATAGCAGGGCTCAGAGCTCTGGCTGTCAGCTCTATATGCTTTCCTGCCCCTCCTCAGTTATGATCCAGCTGTGTTTTCACTGAAGCTAGCCTGCTAACCAATGTACATCTCCTGTTTCATCTGATCTGTAATGGAGTCTCTCTTCAAAACCTTTTACATCCTCTGTGCCGCCATCTGCTCCCATTGAAGTCGATGACAAAATTCCCATTGACTTCAGTGGCAGTAGACACCAGCCACAGCCCAGGGAGGGGTTGTTCCAGCTGTGCTGGAGCAGCATGGGCCCAAAGTGCCCCCTCTTAATTGATTAAACTTCACACTTACAAGGTTAATCAATTATATGGGATTTTACATCCCTAATTCATACTTCAATAAACTCACAGCAGTAAGCCTCAGAGCCAGGGTGAGGAGGATTGTGGGGATTGGCTGTGGAGCTGAAAATTGCAGTGCATGTGGTTGGGTTGGAATTTGGGCTCGAAGACCATACCACCTGAGCCCAAATGTTTACAGCCTTTAGCCCCACAGCTGGTCAGCTGGCCCCAGGCCAACTATGGGTATTTTACTGCAGCATGGATGAAGGCATGTGCTATCCCAAAAGTTCTCGTGCCTTTAGAGCTAGTAGATTTTTATGGAAAAGTTAATTGAAAAGCCCTTCTTCCAAACATCACAGAGTCACCAATGTGTGGTGTTCTCAGCTGTAAAACGAGTGACACTGAGATTGCTACTGATGTATGCAGAGCCAGATTGTAAGCCACCTATTCACAGTGACGAGCTGTTACTTTCAGAAGGGTCTCTAACAGGTGAGAAATTGTTCACCCATGTGGCACAAAGGCACATGATCTGACCCTTAGGCTGTGTCTAGACTACATCCCTCTTTCGGCAGAGGGATGTAAATTAGACACGTCGAAATTGCAAGTGAAGTGGGGATTTAAATATCCCGTGCTTCATTTGCATAATTGCATTATGGCACTATTTCGAAATAGCGCTAGTTTGAAATAAAACACACTGTGTAGACGTGTGTTTTGAGAGAAAATCCTTCTCTTGAAATAACTGTTAAACCTCATTTTATGAGGAATAAGGGTTATTTTGAGAGAAGGGTTTTCTCTCAAAATAACGCGTCTACACAGTGCATTTTATTTAGAAATAGCGCTATTTCGAAATAGTGCCATAATGCGATTATGCAAATGAAGCATGGGATATTTAAATCCCAGCTTCATTTGCAATTTTGAATGTCTTCATTTGCATCCGTATTTCAAAATAGGGTGCAAGTGTAGACATACCCTAACAGGAGAAACTTAAAATTTTAACAACAAATAGTCTGGTAGCACCTTAAAGACTAACAAAACATGTAGATGGTATCATGAACTTTCGTGGGCACAGCCCGCTTCTTCAGATGCCCGGAGTATTAGAAGTCCAGATCCAAGAATAAATAAGGGAAGGGGAGATGGATGATTATGATGGAGGTGTGTTGTGTGGTTACTGGAAAGAATTTGAGATTAGGGGGTTGTCTGTAGGTGAGAATTGGCCTTTTCCCCAAGGCCTCTGAGAGTGAGGGGTCATTTTCCATCCTGGAAAGGCCAGTTCTCACCTACAGACACCCCCCCTATACTCACTGTCTTTTTTCCTCCCCTCCTTTTTTCTCTTTTTTTTTTTTTTCTCTTCTCCCACCCTTCTTCTCCCCCTCCCCCCCTTTCCCTTATTTATTCTTGGATCTGGACTTCTAATACTGCAGTCATTTGAAGAAGTGGGCTGTGCCCATGAAAGCTCATGATACCATCTACATGTTTCGTTAGTTTTTAAGATGCTACCAGACTATTTGTTGTTTAAATTTTATACTAACTCGGCTACCCCGGCACATCCAGCACCTAAACCACATGATCAACCTTTCTCCTGCTGCTGCACGACTATTCATTCATTATTCATTCATATGCGGGTAGCTCCCATATGTGCTAGGTTCTGACTCCATGCAATCCTCCTTCCCTGTGAGAATTCCAGGCTAAATAACATTTCTCACATTCAAAGCGCCTTTCCAACCATTAATAATGGCACTTTACACTTTTTTCCTCGGAAGAACTTAGTGCTTTCCAAAGTGGGGTGCGTGTCAATATCATTTCACAAGTCAAGAAGGGAGGGAAAGAAGCTGAGAAAGTTGAAATGATGTGCCAAAGGTCAGATGGAAGGATGGGAAAAGTGAACCCAAATTTCGCTAGTACAGGCTCCTGCTCTAACTACTGGACCACACGGTCTCTCTCAAATAAATCGATCTTCTGCTTCAGGGAGGTGAGGGAAGCAAATATTATTCCCATTTTACAGAGGAGAAAACTGCATCAGAGAAGTGAAGTCTCAGATTTGTAAATAGATTAAGTATCGGGGTAGCTGTGTTAGTCTGGATCTTCAAAAGCAACAAGGAGTCCTGTGGCACCTTATAGACTAACAGGTGTATTAGAGCATAAGCTTTCATGGGCAAAGACCCACTTCATCAGATGCATGTAGTGGAAATATCCAGAGGCAGGTATAAATAAGCCCCTGCGTAAAAGACTAAATGGACACAAATCAGATATTAGGAATGGCAATATATAAAAACCTGTAGGAGAACACTTCAGTCTCCCTGGACACACAATAGCAGATCTAAAGGTAGCCATCCTGCAGCAAAAAAACTTCAAGACCAGACTTCAAAGAGAAACTGCTGAGCTTCAGTTCATCTGCAAGTTTGACACCATCAGCTCAGGATTAAACAAAGACTGTGAATGGCTAGCTAACTACAAAAGCAGCTTCTCCTCTCTTGGTATTCACACCTCCAGATCAGAGGCTAGAAGTGGGCCTCATCCTCCCTGATTGAATTAACCTCGTTATCTCTAGCCTGATTCTGGACTGCATATTTATACCTGCCTCTAGATATTTCCGCTGCATGCATCTGATGAATTGGGTCTTTGCCCACAAAAGCTTATGTTGCAATACATCTGTTAGTCTATAAGGTGCTCCAGGACTCCTTGTCACTTAAATAGATTAAGGTGCTTACCTATGTTGCTGGAGAGATTTAATGAGACTGTCAGTAGTTCCTAAGCAAGCTAGAAGCCTAACTCCCATGGATTTCGGAGGGATTTATGCAGCCAACTTGCTTAGGTGCTACTGAAAATCCGACGATACCCGTCTGCACCTGCAGGTGCCTAAATACCTCTAAAAATTTGTGGCCCAAAGTGACTCCTCTAGAGCCACAGTTTAATTGTTCGAGTTACTGCAAACACAGCAGGCTAGATTCATGCCTGGTGTAACTCTATGGAAATCCCTCATCCGGCAGTAGTAGTGTAGCACAAGCTGGCTTAGTGAGACCACAACACACTCAAGAGGCAGTTTGTTTGTTTAATGGGGGGGGGGGGGGAGGCATCCCTCTCTGAAGCCTGCATTTTACTTTTGAAATAGTCCTTGCTCATCCATTGATCCTTCATGCCGCCTTCTGCACGGACTCTGCTCCTGACAGGCATCTCAGCTACAGCTATTGACAGGATTTAGCTACAGCCATGCACATGATTGACCTGAACCTATTGATTTCTCAAGAAGTAAGACCATCTCTGCTTCATTATCTGCCCTTTACCTGGCTCTCACTATGGATCAGATTAATCGCTGCTGGGTTTATGTTTAACTTTGATCATTCAAGCAAACCAGTCACTCCTATGGGTAGCTGAGTGCACTTCAGTTTCCTGTTAGTACAAAGGGTTTCCCTATCCCCTTACAAACACAGGGTGAGCTTTTCAAAAGCCGCTGTGAGAGTGAGCAGCACCAGTCCTCCTGAGTCACCTTATGCATACACTTACCTTGACACATGGTGGTTAGTCCTAGGACTATGACTCCGAGACAAAGTACTTTATGTGGAGACTCTTCTGCTCTCTCCACTTCAGGTTGGTCAGTATATGGGATTTTTTTTCCCCCCAGCATGCGTTTCTGGAGGCTATCCCTTTAAATCGGGCAGAGAGCAGCAGCTTTGCTTCTCAAGTGGCTATTTTGTAACTGGCTCTGCTTGCTGGATCCGGTTTATTTGAACTATTGGGGTTAATTCCCTTATTTGCGCTACTTTTCACACTACCTGGCTTGCATAAACATTGAGCAAGAAGGCGTAAATTTCACTCCAAAACCTAGCTCATTGCTTCCTTGATCTATCTTCAGAGATAATGAGGTTTGCCACTGTGCCTGTATTCCCCCTCCATGGTCCACTAAAGGCACCCTCTTAAGGCTTCTGGCTCCCAGCTGTCACCTATGTTGGGTGGGGTTTCAGCTGTTACTCCCAACTCCTGACTAGTGATTTTAAGGCTGCACAGCTCCCTGCTTTACACTGTGCTATTCCCAGCAAGTCAGATTGCCTAAACAGGCTGCACCTCTGAAGACTATGACCAGTGTGTTGCCAACAGTTATGTTACTACATCACTCTTTTGAAGCAAGCACATTTATTCTTAAGGTAAAAGTATTACAAAGAAACCCTATTAAAACAATAAAAGAGCCCACATGCATGCTAGAAAGCTCACCAGAGGTCCCAACAATTCCAACCTAGGGCTCTGCAAGATTTTAGTCTTCAAACCCACAGCAGAGTTTTCCCCATAGTTACAAGTTCAGCCGTAGTAGACCCAGAATGAGAACTGAGCAGATCAGCTATTTCTTTATACTGCTTGGGCCTTTGAGCTTGGTCTTCGATAACAGCCTGTGACCAACTCCTCTGGCCATAGCTTTGAAAAACAGGGGTTTTACATAACCAGAGGTGGGAACTTTCATTAACCTCTCTCTAGGGATTCTCCAGGAGATCCACTTAATACTGATTGACCTAAAAGTCCATATTTGTCAGGCTAAAAGTCCATACGTTTTCAATATAGTCATTTGAACTCCTCATTTCTACCCGTGTCACATCTCCCTCCCCAGGAGTTCACTTAGGGGGTGTTTAGACTGCACCCTTAGCGTGAAATAAGTTGCGCAATTTGAGCTGCACAAATAGCTTATTTGGAGTTAATTTTGAAATAGCTAATTTTGTAACTTGGTGCTGTCTACACAGTACCATATTTTGAAATAAACCACTATTGTGAAACGTCCCTTAATCCTTGTGGAATGATGTTTACAGGGACATCAGAATAGCGAGCCCATTATATTTTGAAATAAGGGGCTTGTTTCAAAGACACAGAAGTATCCCAAAATAGCACTACAGTGTAGACGTACCCTTACGGTGTTAGTGAATAATACATAAGCTAATACAGTTTGGCTACATCTACACTGCGAGTTTTTGCGGCAGAAAATATGCTAACGAGGGACTCATTTGCATGAGTCGTGATCTCAGTTGCATATTTTCTGCCGTTTCTTTTTGCGCAATACTAGGTCAGGCCAATGGCTCATCTAACCCAATATCCTGGCTCCCAACAGAGACCAATGCCAGATACCTCAGAGGGAATGAACAGAACAGGACAATTAGTGTGGGAAACTCCCCATTGTCCATTCTCAGCCTCTGGCAGTCAGGGATCTAAGGAAACCCAGACTGTTGGGTAGCATCACTGACCATTTTGGCTAATAAGCATTGATGGACCTTGAACTCCTGAATGAACTCACCAAATCCATATTTGCACTCAGTTACAGTTTTGGCCTTCGCAATATCTAAGGGCCATGAGTTCCTGGTTCTTGTGTTATATGAAGAAGCAAATAACACTTTCTTGCTCACTTTCTCCACACCATTCATCATTGTATAGCTTTTATATTCCCCCTTTGATATCTCTTTTCCAAGATGAACAATCCCAATCTTTTTAATCTCTCCTCAGCTGTTCCATACCCCTGATCATTTTTGTTGCCCTTCTCTGTCCCTTTTCATTTCTAATATATCTTTTTTTAACATAGGTTTGTAGGTTTAGACAAATAGCAACTCTATCTGAGACCAGCACCAGGGCTGCCAGCCAGGGGGTCGGGCTGGCCAGCTCTGGGGCTGGGCAGGCAGTGGGAGTCCTCCAGCTGCAGGGAACGTGGCTCTGGTGAGCAGGGGAGTGGACGTGGGTGGAAAGAGCTAGATCAGTGGGCTAACATTCCCAAAGGGGGAGGGGAGGTATTCACTCACCATCCATGTTATTAACCAGTTATGGATCCATCAGAGGACTGCCCATCTTATCCCATGGCAGCATACTTTACTTCAGAGCTTTTGGTGAGGGACCTTGTCAAAGGCTTTCTGAAAGTCGAAGAATCCTATATCCAGTGGATCACCCTTATCTACATATTTGCTGAATCCTAATGGTTTCCTTTGATAAAAGCCAAGTTGACTCTTCCCCAAAAAATCATGTTCATCTGAGGGTATGTCTACACAGCAAAGAAAAACCATTGGAGCCGACTCTGGCTCAAGGGGCTTGGGCTGTGAGGCTGTTTCATTGCTATGTAGACTTCTGGGCTCCAGCTGTGATTTAAAGGGCAGGGGGCTCCAAGCTCTGCTGGGAGAACTGGGCCTTTTTGAAGCCCTGGGGCAGTTGTCCCCTTTCCCCCCCTCCTGTCAGCAGGCCTGCCCACAGGGGCCTGAGACTCCTCTGAGTAGTGCCATTGACTTCAATGAAATCACTCCCAATTTACTCTACACTTAGCAGAGAATCAAGCCTGCTCTGCGGCGGGGAGAGACTCGCTGCTCTGTCCTCAGCAGGGAGCTGCTGCTATCGCTGAGGGAGAAGTACCCATCCCCCAGCCAGGCAGCTCCATGTAAAGAGCCCTGAGCCCCTGGACAGGGCTTATTAAGCGGCTGTGGGGTCGTTCTGCCACGCAGCTTAGAGGGAACCTTGGACAGCAGTGCCAACAGCCTCCATAGATTCCTTGGCAACATGGGGAGAAGGCCTGGTTCTGTGATCTTGGAAGGGGTGGGGCTGAGGGCAGCAGGGGCAGGACTGAGGGCAGCTGGCCCTCAGCAGTGCCGGGAACCTGGTGCGCTCCTCCCCTTTCCATTCCTTAACGCTGCTTGGAGCATGTGGCCTGTTGCTCCAGCACCAATTTAAAGAGGCTTGGGGCTCAGCCACCATTACTGTTGCTGTGGTGGTGGCCAGAGCCCTGAGCCCCGTTGATTCACCCGGCCCTGGAGCAATTACCGCTTTTGCACCCCCTCCCCATTGTCGGTGGACCTAGCTGAGGAAGTGGCATCTTCTCATCCTCCTTTGCTTAAAGGCATCTCATTTGAGTGGGGTCAACTTCCAGCATTCTCAGTTGTTTTCACTTGAGGCACAGTCACGAGCAGCACAGAGATTCCAGCATCAAGTCAAAAATGTAGGAAAAAAAATAAAAAACAGTCAATCGTCTTTCAGACATAGTTCTTATTCCTCCGCAGTAGTTAAGGTGAAGATAGTTTGGTTTGGCTTAGGGCAGGGAGGAATCCACTGATATTGGAATTTTCATAAAGTGAACATCTTTCAAACCCCCTCTTCCCGAGCTGCTTAACTTTAAAAAAAGAAATCATGGTTCCTTACAACATTTCACGCAATTCACAGCATCAAGTTATCATAACATCCATGACAGCCCTCCAAGTGCTGATTCCCTATCATACAGGATGAAGGAGGCTTTTCCGCTGTGTTAGTAAAGCCAGCTCTGCTGCTCATTGGGTTGAGGTCTCTCGGTTGTTCACCTTTGCGGCCGGACAAGCTCGCATGTTTTCTCTCGCCAGCCACACCATCGACATGGGGTTTTCGATGGAGTTCTCTGTGTTAAAGAAGTGAACTCGCCAGCCAGAGCAGCACTTCATTTGCTTAATTTCACGCCGGAAAGTTTTGCTGAAGATGTAGTAGATGAAAGGGTTATAAGCCGTTGACGACTTAGCAAACAGACAGGGCAATAGTGTGAGGACAGGATGTAGGGAGCTGCTGGAGTTGAAGACGGACCAGAAGCTGACTGCTGCGTAGGGCATCCAGGCACCCAGGAATCCGACGCTGACAAGCACAGCCATCTGAAAAAGGCAGAGCGTGTTCAGTCCTTAGCTAACACCGCTATCCCCCTTCCCCACCTGGGTTATGTCATAGGAGGTGTAGTATGGCCAGAGAGTCTTGTCCATGTGGGAGAAGGGGTCCTGAACAACAACTCTTATGAGGCACTGCTGAATCAAAATATTTCAGTTTTCCATACACCCTGTGGGTATGTCTAGACTACAGGTTTTTTTCGAAAAAAGTGGCCTTTTTTAGAAAAATCTTCCCCTACGTCTAGATTGCTCCCGCATTCTTTCGAAAGTAAATAGAAAAAAGCAGCAGTTTTTTCAGCCATGGAAAAACTCGTTTTACGAGGAGTAACGCCTTTTTTTGAAAGTGCTCTTTCGAAAAATGGCGCTATGTAATGCAAACTGTGCTTTTTCAAAAGAGAGCATTCAGACTGCTTGGGTGCAGCTCGCTTTTTCGAAAGTACTGGTTGTAGTCTAGATGTTCTTTTTTGAAAGAGGCTTTTTCAAAAGTATCTTTCGAAAAAGCCTCTTTTGAAAGAGGCTTGCAGGCTAGACGTAGCCATAGAGAAGACACTTTTAATGAACAGCTTTATTTAGTCAACACCCCAATTTTTTGTACAAAAAAAAAGTTGTGATGGAAAACTTTCGACCAGCCTTACTCAGCACCATCTGGTCACTATGTCATTAAAAATTCTGTAGGGCTACAAGGCAGACCCCTGACTCAAAATGATACATTGACGTATTTGACACCCATTCCAGCATGACTGGAGATACATACATACAAGCATAAATCAGGGACGCTGTTGTATCATGTAGGTCTAAGGGGCAGCAAAGCATGTGAGGTATATAATTCATGGCTGTGCAGTCATGCTGTTGAAACCAATGTGGTTCCAAATGCTCCCTGGTTGTCTGCCCACACTGTTTAGTTAAATTTATAGAACAAGTAATGCATTGAGGCTGAAACATGGCATGTGGTCCTGACTCTGAGGCAGGACAACTCCTCAGGGCAGGAACTGCACCCTTGTGAGGGGTGTGTACCCCACACCAGCAGAGTGTGTGTTAGCTGGACCCAGAGAGCAATCTGTGCCCTGGCTGCACCGGGAAGGTGGACCAAGCCTAATTTAGGCTTGAAGCCCGCTGGGAAGGAGCTAGATGGCTAATAGAGAGGAAGGACATCAGGGCAGTAGAAGAGAGGCAGGCAACACTGAGGGGAGAAGGTTTGAGAGATCTTCATTTGGGAAAAGAATCCAGGCAAAGGTCAGGTAAGATACTGAGAGGGATGGAGCAAGGCCCTGTGGGGGGCTTTGATAGAAGGACAGGAAGTGACTCTCCAGGGAGAAAAGCCCAGGATGGGTTGCTTGCTAAAAGAGTCTGAACAGTCTGTGTCGTGCTCAGAAGTGGACTGAGATAAAGGGCTGATGGACAGGCCAAGGCAGGAAATGCTGCAGGGAAGTAGCAAGGTACTTGAGGGAGCAGACGTCAGCTGCTTGCTACAAGGTCCCTGAACTGGAACGCAGAAGAGAAGGTGGGCCTGGGTCCTATAGCTGGCCACCAAGGACAGTGGTGTGAAATCCCCCCCATACAAGGAGTAAAGACGATTGAAACCCCTGAGAAAAGGGATGTAGGACCCACTGGGCTCAGAGTCAGAGGCTGAAGACCTGGCCTGAGGTCATCATAGAATCATAGAGCTGGAAGAGGCTGCAGGAGGTCATGGGAGTCCAGCCCCCTGCCCAAGGCAGGACCAATCTCAGCTAAATCAACCCAGCCAGGGCTTTGTCAAGGTGAGACTTAAAAACCTCTAAGGATGGAGATTCCACCACCTCCCTAGGAACCCATTCCAGTGGTTCACCACCCTCCTACGGAAATAGTTTTTCCTAATATCCAACCTAGACCTCCCCCACTGCAACTTGAGACCATTGCTCCTTGTTCTGCCATCCATCACTACTGAGAACAGCCTCTCTCCATCCTCTTTGGAACCCCCCTTCAGGAAGTTGAAGGCTGCTATCAAATCCCCCCTCACTCTTCTCTTCTGCAGACTGAACAAACCCAAATCCCTCAGCCTCTCCTCATAACCCACGTGCTCCAGCCCCAATGACCATTATTTGAAGGCTCTGTTCCACCAGCAAGGGTCTGAACTTGACCTGGCTGTGGGGCCAAACCCCAGGAGAACCAGACTCCCGCAGAGCCAGATTGGCACTCAGCAGCAGGCACCAGGGGAATAGAGCCTGTCCCGCTTGCGGACGAGGGGAAGGTGATGTGCTGACCAGGGCATCAACGCACAAGGCATGAGTATGTCTAACATGCATCATCTACCCCTGGGATGGGAGGCCAGCTCTGTCTTAATGGCGGCAGGGCAAGATCAGAGATTTTATCATTTATTGGTGCATTAATCAAACCCCTGTGAACCTGACAAGTAGGGCTCCTTTCTGAACTGATGAATGCTGACAAGTGCCCATGTCACAAAGCCCAGAACTCTGGAATGGCACTAATTGGATTGCCTTGGTAGCCGTCTCAGCTGAGGCTAAGAAATGAATGCAGCTGGAGGCTGACACTGTCCAAGGTTGGGGATGGGTAGAACAAAGTATGCAAATAGCTGTTGAACTATGGGGTGGAATCGTGCAGTAACGACTTTCTCCCAGGAGTAATTAGGTATCAGTGCTGTTATTACTTCTTTCTATTACAAGAATTCCTGTCTAGGACACTGCCTCTCTCGCTAGGAGAGGCTGCCGCAGCTGCAGTCAGAGGGCTTGAGGAGGTCAGGGCAATTAGAAGGGAGTCCTGAATCTTCACCCCGGGCCCCTGCTTACTTTGCTGTGTTCTGGTCACTCACCAGTGTCAGCCTCCTTTCCATCTTCGCCGCGTTCGGGATCCTGTCAAAGTTCTGTATCTCCTGGTACATTTTGTGAACCTTCCATGCTATGCCCAGGTAACAGGTGAGGATGGTCAGAGCAGGCAGGAGCATGCACAGAACGAACATGCTCAGGATAAAAGAGAAGCCGTTGGAGTTGTGGAGTTCGCTCCACGCTATCGTGCAGGAGATGCCAAACGGTTCGGGGCCATAATAACCCCAACCCAGCAAAGGCAGGATGGCCCAGAGCAGTGAGCAGAGCCAGATGAACACAATCGAAATGCGAACGGCATTCTTGTTGATAATATTGCCTGGAAGAAAAGGAACAACGAGTCCCTATGAACCACCCACGTCATGGTGGACTTCCCACAAGACTATTGCCTGTCTCTCCTATTCGGAAGCCAAGTCTCCTCTACCATCTGGTTTCTTTATTCGTTTCCCTTTAGTAGCAGCTGACAGCACAACATTTAAAATGATGAAGTGCAGCCTACTTGGAAACAGCTGTCAGCAGCCTGCTACAGAGGGGCTTTCAAACGGCTCTGCTCTACTGCACTCTTCCTTCAGGAGACCTCCTGGCTATCACTTTAATGAAGCACCCAGCTTCCACCTGCCCAGTGACTAGGGATCTTAAGGTCCCCAAGGAGTAGGGATAAATGAACCTTAAAGGATTCTGAGCTTCAGGACAAATAAGCTCCAGATTCTGGTCTGAAACCCATCACCATGGCATTACTTGTATTGCAGCAGCACCTCGAGGCCCCATTGGGCTAGGTACTGTACATACACGTAGTGAGAGACACTGCCTTCCCTCAAGTTACAGCCAACCTAGACGAGCCAGAAAAAGCATGGGAGGAAGGAATTACCTGCATTTAGGAAAGCTGAGGAACACAGGCTTAGGACCATATTCACCAAAGCACTGAGGTGTTGCAGTTCCTGGCTCTTGTGTACCACGCTGTCTAATGGAATCCTCTATCCCGCATTACGTATGTAAGGAAAGAAGCCTCAGGAGCCAGCAAATGCTTTGCTGGTGTGGTCCCCAGATGACTCATTGTCTTGACCTGCAGGGCCCGAACCCAGATCCACAGGAGCGGGCATGCTTCACCCCATCACTTGGCAGCCTGTTGACAAGTGCTGAACCCAGACCTAGGACCGCCAGCCAGCTTGAAGCTCCACCCCTGAGGTCCTATTGGCAGAGTCCCAGAGCAGCTGATTGGCTGGCCCATCCTATTTAAGCCAGGAATAGGAAGCTGTCTGAATACTTGGGATCCACCCTGACCTGGACTGTGCACCTTGTACCTCCACCTCCTGCTGCTTCCCTGGCCTGACTTTCTGGCATCTTGATCTGGTTTGGCTCCTGACCTCTGATTTCTGGTTCTGATCTCCAGTTTGTCTCCTGCCTCTGACTCCCCCTGGTATCCTGACCCAGCTGACTCTCAACTCCTGACTGTGGTCTCCATTAGGTCTGGCTGCCCAGGACCCGGCCTTGACACTCTTCTTCAATACTTACTATTAGATGTGGATGAGCTGGTTACAAGGAACCGGATCACAGCCATCATGCACAAGGTCATCATGCTGGAGACACCGAAGAGGAAACCCATCAGGGCATAGTAGATACAGGACACATCTCCTCCCAGCCAGGCATGGTTCCAAGCTGAGGCAATAGCCAGCGGGTACATGCTGATGGCCATTCCCAGATCCGTCACGGCTAAATTTATTATAAGCAGCTCAGGTGACTTGAGATGGGAAGAGCGCTTCACTGCCGCAGCAAGGACTGCTGAATTCCCCAGAATCGTCAGGATCGCTGAGGGGGTGGGGGGAAACAGTGTGGATAGTTATAATTAGTGATTTACTAGAAGATTTACCTGGCGTTGCTCAGGTCCTTCAAGGCAGGGGGCTGGGGAGGTGGAGAAGTCAGGGGTGGGGGTGAGGAGAGGCTCAGGAAGCAAGAGTCATGGCGGGGGGGGCGCTCAGAGCAAAGGGTTGGGAGGTGGGAGGGGCTCAGGGGAAAGGAGAACTCAGGTGAGAGCATGGGGGACAGCTGCTAGTGCTCCTTGGGGGTGGCCCAAGGTGATGAGGGAACCATGCTGCTGGCTACTCCCCAGGGCTGGGCACTTGCTGCCCCCCTGTGGTCATTCTGGGATATAACTTTCCCTTATGCTTGCTCCCCCCCCCCCGCCCCCATGGTCATTCGTGAGTATAACTGCCCCTGCTATCACAGCTCTCCCTTTCCATTTGGTGAGAAACAATTGCATTCCAGGCACATCCCATTGTCCCGGAACCACCAAATCCTGACCTTGCTTTAAGTGATGACAAGAGGAAGCTGCATAACTAAGTTGGTGGTCCTAGCTCCTACCGTTTAGGAGGCGTTCTTGAACAAATGGACTCACAGAAAGACGGATGGACATAGACAGACCGATAGATGCACAAGCTCTCTCAAATACGTAGTAAATTTGTGGACATTCCAATGAGGTGCGTGCAGCTTGACACAGCAAAAGACACAACCAGTGCCAGTTGCTGTCCTGAGATTACATTCTGAGAGACACACACACGGGGGTGCCATTTGTAATGGTGATAGTTGCCCTCTCTCAGCACCTTGATTTGCTCCCCCCTCTGAAGCTGCTAGAAGTGGGCCTCATCCTCCCTGACTGAATTGACCTCATTATCTCTAGCTTTACTCTTGATTGGAACTCTTTTCTTATGCCTGTATATTTATACCTGCCTCTGGAATTTCCACTGACGAAGTGAGTCTTTGCCCACGAAAGCTTATGCTCCAATACATCTGTTAGTCTATAAGGTGCCACAGGACTCGTCGTCGCTTTTGCAGATTCAGACTAACTTGGATACCCCTCTGATACTAGACCAGCTTAGTACATGCAAAAGTATAACCTTGTTCTGACTGGCGTTTCACAAGGAGTTAGACTGAGCTAACTAACATTCCAGGCTGCTTAAATTACGAAAATAGTCAGAAGTTGCAAATCCCTAAAAAAGCAGGCTAGCTGAGCTAAGAGAAGCAGAGGAGGAGATAGAAGTAGCAACCTCCTTCGTTGGAGGATGCTATCACCTAGCAAACTGCTGCATTCTCGTATCATTTCTCTTGCCAAAATATTACTGCAGAGTGTCCAGAAGCAAACAATTGGGTCTGTGTTTTCTTTTCAAACAAGTATGGTTCTGCAGCAAGGAGGCTGATCTAAAGTTTTCCGGTGAACACGCTCTCTAATGTCAGTACTGAAAAAAGGAAACAACAGATATTTGTTATTTACAGTGCCTTCCCTGCAGCTGTAAAAGCAGTGTGCTCATGAATAAGATGCAGTGATGTAGTGGAAGGGGAAGGAGACAGGGAAATTTCCAACCTCTGAAAAATAAACAGTGTTCCTGTTTCCATAAATTGCCCACCGGGGAATGTATTTCCCCCTTCTTGATAGCACTTCACATTATCCTTTCCTAAATAAATCTTAACTTACCATTTCCTTTTGTCTGTGGATTTGAGACCTATTGTGTGGCTAGGAATTTAGACGGGAGTCTAAGGAAGCTAAGCATGTAAATCCTACTGAAATTCAGTGGCTAACTCCACTGAACTCCTTTAAGTTGGGTACCTAACTCCCTTAAGCTCCCTGGAAAAGCCCAGCCTTAACACACAGACCACTAAGAAGCAATTTGGAAGCCTGCAAGAAACCCACAAGTAATCTGGATCCTGATCTGAAGCCACACTCCACGGGGTATGTGTGTACTTTGCTGTAAATCTATCTCAAAAAAACACAAATAGACAGCTATACAAAACTCACATGCTAGTTGAAAACCCTCTCGCCCTTTTACATAAGGTTGCGCTATTAAAGCAGAGCTGTTCTTAAGAAGCAATGACACCCCACAATGATTCCAGGATCGGACCAAGGCTGCTGTTCTGTACTGACTCCCACAAAACTGCCTCTTTTCTCTTGATCTTAAAGTGACTCATAAAGATCCAGCACTGAGCTGCTGAAAAGGAAGGCAGGTAACGTGTCTGGAATAGTTAGCAGTCTTGGTGCTGCAGAGAAGAACTTCCGCTGGCAGAGTAAATTATCAAAATTATGGGCAACAAATTCTGGAAGGAATGTTAACATCATACTTCAGGGCTCAAGCCAGTCTCTAAGGCTACATCTACACCGCAATGCATCCTGAAATAGCTACCCCGCGTCTTTTGAACGTGTCCGCTATTTCAGAATATAGCAGATGTGCTAGTTCGGCATCCCTGTAAACCTCATTCCACGAGGGATAAGGGATGTTTCGAAATAGCCTATTTCGAAAGAGAATTGAAATAAGATATGCAATTTGCATAGCACAATTTGCATATCTTCTTTCGAGCTAAGGGCGCAGTGTAGGTGCACCCTAAGTATTAAAGACCTGGATAAGATGGGGTGTGGGGGCCAGAGCAGATACTCCCCTATTTGCCTATTCTTGCAATTTCCTCTGAGGCTTCTGATACAGGCCCCAGTCAGAGACAGGACACTGGACTAGGTGGACCCCAGGTCTGATTCAATCTGGCAGTATCTGTTCCCTAACAGGCATCAGTGACTGGGGAGGGAGAACTCACCTATGATCAGAAGAAACACGCCTGCTCCATAATCCACTGTGGGATGGAGTTTGGAAAGGTATTGCTGCTTCATGGCCCCTTGTGGCAGCGGGGAAAGATTTAAATCGCAGACAAAGCAATGCTAGTCGGGACGGGGAAGAGGCTCTTCCTCATGGTTTGTCTGGAGTTTGTCCACGGGTGCAGTCAGAGAGAAGGGTGAAGGGTTCCCCCTGTGCATTCTCATCTCGCCATCTCCCTGGGGCTCCCTGGCAGGTGATGAGGAGAGTGGAGCTGGGGAAAGCGCTCCTCCCAGAGAAGTGTCAGAGCTTGCCAGTCACCTCTGCACACTCACAGCCTGACTCGCTCCCAGCGCCTCCCTCCACCCCCACTGTTCTGCTCTCTGGCTTGTCAGACAAACTCTCCCTGGCAAATCCCCGCCCAGTGCATTGCAGGAGGCAAAAGCAATTGCAGCTCATCCAACAGCCACCGTAGGGAAATAGATGCTACGAAGCAGAGGACTTTTTTGAGGCATGGGAATGAGAGGACTCAAGTTTCTCTTTGCTCTGCCCTGTTACTACGCATGGTGTTTACATCTGCAGTGCCTGGGGGATGGGGGGGGGGGTCACAGTCCCACTCCAGCTGGCAGGGCTTCCAGAGGCTAGCACAGGTGAGTACAATTCAGCTGCAGTGCCTGTTGCAGCAAAGACCCAGAATAGATTTGGAGCTGTGTGTAATTCCTAGGGTTGGGCCCAAACTAAAATCCCAGGTCCAAATACCCCAGCCTGTGAGGGGTGTAGCATCATGTCCAGATTTTGCAGCTGGCTGCTCTTTGTAGTTGTCCGCACATTGACTCCAAATCAGTATAAATCTTCCAGAAATTTGGCTCCAGATCCAAAACTTAGTGTGGATTCTTGTCTAGTCACTTATATTATGAAGCTCCTGATTTTTTTTTTCAGAAGCACCCTCCAATTCTGTTCATGCATTTTAAAAATCTGTGGGTTCCATCTTGCAGGTATCTTGTATAGCAGGGGTTGGGAAGCCCAAGACTGTGGGCAGGACGTAGCCCCCAGCTTGCCTGGATCTGGCCTCTGAGGCTCAGAGCTCCCCTCCCCCCAGCACTGGGGAACCTGCACTGGCACTCCAGCCCCCCTACTGCCCCACGGTGGGGCTGGAGCACACAAAATCTACAAGCTTAGGCCCCACTGGGCTCTGGTATGTGAGGGGAATATGGGGAGTGTCTTTCTCCTTCTCAGTCAGGGGCCATGTCAGTGAGGGGTTATTTAGGTTTGGTTTGGTTTGGTTTTTTTGCTTCTCACTTATGTGTGGCCCCCGAATGATTTTGTGTGGGTCATTGGCCCCTGACCCAAAAAGGTTCCATGCCCCTGTTTTATAGCATTTATTACCAGGTGTGGGAGGGTAGCCAGATAGACAGACATCACATAAGTGCTATGAAAGAGCCCAGGTATTTGTGGCTGCCACGTTGGAGAAAGAATTGAGGTGCTTTTGATCATTAGAGTGTGATCTAAAGATCCCATCTGCTTGTAAATGTGGGCTCTGCCACGGACAGGGGAGGCCAGCCACGCCTCTAGCACTGTCCACAAGGGACTCTACTGGATGTGGATCCATGCTGGAAGAGAAACCAGGGAGGCATGATAGGTACCAGCTCCTGCTCTCCAAAGGCCCCTATCTGTAGGGTCCTGCAGGGCTCTGTACTATCCCTTCTTCTCTTTAATATCCCCGTGGCACCACTGGAAAGAGAGTGAGATGCCCTCGGCTTAGCTGCCTACAGTAGCCTGGGGACACTCCACTGTAGATCTCCTTCTGAGCTGACGCAAGCCTCGCACCCTTTTGAAACAAAGTTGCCCTCTGAAAGCAGAGCTGGCCTCAGGAAGAAAAGACGCCCTAAAGCAGCTCAGACCCAAGATGCTTTCCTCGACAGAATCTCGCAAAACGGTGCCTCGCTTCCCTAGAAAGGCAAAGGGATCCACAGAGCTCCAGCACCGGGACGTTGGCCACAGGCAGCACTCCTACAGGTAACCAGCTCTTGGATGGAGAGTAGCTGGCGTAAGCTGAGCTCAGGCAAGACTGAAGTGACACTGATCGGAAAGGGGAAATGCCTTGAAGAGCTTGCCCTGGCTTGCCTGTCCCTTCTGTGAAGGTGTATAGCTACAACAGAGCAGTGCAAAGCCTCAGGTTCCTGTCTGACTCCCGGCCAAGCTGGTACCATCCGTTTCCAAAAGTGCCTTTCGTCTCCAGCCTGCTAGGAAACGTCGTCCCTTCTTCCCAGAGGAGGAGCAGGCAACAGGCATCTGCCACCGCCAGGATGGATTCCTGTCGTTTATCGTACATGAAGCTACACATGAAGACAATGCAGAAGCTGTGACAGAATGTAGCTGTTTGCCTTCTCCGGGGCTCAGGCTGCTGGGAACAGACCTGGTCTGTGCTCCTGTCCCTTCACAGCACGGTGACCTTCAAGGCCTTGGTCCTGATCTTCAGACCAGTCAATGGACCCGGCTACATCAGAGACTGAATTTCCAGCTGTGAATCCTCATGACAGCGGTGCCCCTCCGGCACAAGGCAGGTCACAAAGCACCAGATGGGGCATGTGAGAACTGGGGACAAAGCCTTCTCTATGGAGGGGGTCTGGCTGTGGCACCTCTCACAGGGCGATGCTGGCCTTTTAAGAAGGAAGAGCTCAGTGCACCTGTAACTGTCAGCTGACCTCCAATCACCCGGGACATATAAATGGGGGGTGAGACTGAGACAGTCCAGGGTTCAGTCAGGAATCGGGCAGGTGGGAGCTGCCCGAGACTGGGAGCCGGCAGGGAATCCCTGAAGGAAGCTCTAATTGGTTCCTCAGAGAAGGCTGAAGAGTAGCAAGAATGGTTTGCTTGCTGACATCCCCCAGCCAGAGAGCCAGGGCCAGCGGGCAGAAGGCCAGAAGGAGTTTCTTGCTGACTTCTTGCTGAAGCTGTGGGCCAGAGAGAGCTGAAGGCAGCTCTCATAGATGTGACAATTCCCTACAACATTGGGAGAGGTAGCTGCATTATGTTTATGTATCTGTGAGGGCCAGTGATTGTGCATAATTACATGGAAGCTGATCACAGCTTTCGAGGAACTATGAACAGTGGGGACTGATCAGGCAAAGTCATTCCAGTTGTAACACCTCCAGAGAGGTACCATCTCCCAAGAGAGGCTCCCCTAGACTGATTCCAGTTGAGGCCCACAGACAAAGACAGGACTTTGCCCGAGTTTAAATTGACTTGAGGGCATCTTTATGATCCAGCAAATGGGCAGGACCACTGCCCACAGGCACCTCAATCCTTAGGGAAGGGTTGGAAGAGTTGACATTTGCCAGCACCTGAGGTAGGAGTCATGGTGATCTCTGATAAGCTTCCTGCAAACTTGTAGGTACTTCTATTATTCTAACGTTTTCTCTTCTGTGCTTTTACCTGAAGAATAAATGTGGTTGCTTAGAAAGGGCTGTGCAATAGCTTGTCACTGTGGGAAATTACGCTATTTATAGCTTCTGAAGAGAGGGAAAAGCAGGCCTGCTGGGGAAGTTACAGCATAGGCAGGGAACTGGGCAGCCTGGAAAACTCCCAATCAGGATGGAGAGGGACACAGGTCTCTGCCCAAGAGAGGTGATGGCTGGAGAGCCAGGATACTAGCATGGGTTCCCTCAAGGGGGAAAATACAAGTGTAGTTGACCTGAACTGTGATAGCAGGGGAGCAGTTATGGGGCTTGCTGATGCCTCTATGCTGGAGAGCAGACAGAGGGCCTTCAGGGAATGGTGGTTTCTCCCCTGGAAAGGAATGGTGGTTGCTCCCCTGGAAAGGATGTGCACCCAGCAGAGAAGCTGGGAAGAGAGAGGTTGAACTCCGACCATAGGAGCTTGGGGTCCTGGAAAAAGGACAGAAGAAGACCAAAGAACAGTCTGAGTGGAGCTGAGAGATGCTGGAGCATGGCATCTGGTATATCAGTGGACTACAGGATGTGGGATTTTAAGGATTCTATTAATGGGGTGTGAGAAATGGACAATGCTTGGAACTTTTGTATGGATTATGTGTATAATTGTTGGTAATGAACAGGCTCCAAGGAGGATATTGTGGGTGAAGAAAGCTCTTGTGAGCTTCCCTCTGAAGAAGGGCAGCTGAGGAAGATGCTTCTGTTCTGGTAGGGTCTAATGCTGGACGGTGCTTCAGATGGGGCTGCACTGTGACAGGAACAATCTTTCAGAGCCTGCCCATCTTCAGGAAACATTGCAGGACCTTCCTGTTTGAGAGAGCCATTCTACCATGATACACAAAGTTCAAACTCCCTCCTACTCCCCCACAATAAAACCCTACCCCAGACACAGTTTTGCCCCCCATAAAGGGGAAAGTGCCAGAAACATGACGACGTCTACTAGAGAATTTGCTATTGGAAATTATGTTACATGGAAGGTGCTCAGGTGATCCGTGGCAGGATAAGATGCTTATTGTTTGTGCCTTTCAATATTTGATCTTCGTAAGCTGATCTTCATTCAGTTTGGCTGCAAAAGTCATGGTGTCACATTTCAGAGAGGAATGAAAAGCTTTTGTAAACAGAAGACTGCTTAAAGAAGTCACCAGAACTGAAATGATTTCAGAACAGCCTGCACAAACATGTCTTCACATGAGCATTCACAAGACTTTCATTTCTCCATGAAAGTTCCAGTGCACAGATACATTCATTCAGACAGATATCTGTGGAAAATGAATTTAAAAGGGTGGCAATTACCACCAAAGTCAATTTATGTTTTGTGCTCCAACTGAATGTTTGCAAATTCTTGTGCTCTCTTGTCTCCAGATGTTAACTACACATGGGAAAGATCCCAGCAATAACAGAATTCTGCTTATAGGCTCAAGTTTCAGTTCTAGGGCCAGTTTTATTCAACATCTTTATTAATGACCTGGATGAGGGGATGGATTGCACCCTCAGCACATTTGCAGATGACACTAAACTAGGGGAAGAGGTTGATATGTTGGAGAGTAGGGATAGGGTGCAGAGTAACCTAGACAAATTGGAGGATTGGGCCAAAAGAAATCTGATGAGGTTCAACAAGGACAAGTGCAGAGTTCTGCACTTGGGATGGAAGAATCCCAAGCACTGTTACAGGCTGGGGACATAGTGGCTAAGCAGCAGTTCGACAGAAAAGGATGAGGGGATAACAGTGGATGAGAAGCTGGATATGAGTCAATAGTGTGCCCTTGTAGCCAAGAAGGCTAATGGCATATTAGGGTGCACTAGGAGGAGCATTGCCAGCAGATCTACAAAAGTTATTATTCCCCTTTATTCGGCACTGATGAGGCCACATCTGGAGTACTGCATCCAATTCTGCGTTCCCCATTATAGAAAGGATGTGGACGCATTGGAGAGAGTCCAGTGGAGGGCAACCAAAATGATTAGGGGGCTGGAGCACATGACCTCTGAGGAGAGGCTGAGGGATTTGGGCTTATTTAGTCCGCAGAAGAGAAGAGTGAGGGGGGATTTGATAGCAGCCTTCAACTACCTGAAGGAAGGGTTCAAAAGAGAGTGGAGAGAGGCTGTTCTCAGTAGTGACAGATGGCAGAACAAGGAGCAATGGTCTCAAGTTACAGTGGGGGAGGTCTAGGTTGGATATTAGGAAAAACTATTTAACTAGGAGGGTGGTGAAGCACTGGGATGGGTTACCTAGGGAGGTGGTGGAATCTCCATCCCTAGAGGTTTTTAAGTCCCGGTTTGACAAAGCCCTGGCTGGGATGATTTAGTTGGGGATGGTCCTGCTTTGCGCAGGGGGTTGGACTCAGTGACTCCTGAGGTCTATTCCAGCCCTAGGATTCTCTGATTCTCTGACTCTACAATGTAATAAAATGCCCATGGCTGGCCTGGATTAGATGACTCAGGTTCACAGGGTGTGGGCTGTGGGGACTCTAAAACTGCAGTGTAGACACTGGTGCTCAGGTTGGAGTCCAGGCTCTAAAACCCCGTGAAGAAGGAGAATCGGAATGGACCAGTGGATCATCTCGTCTGGTTTCCTTTCTGTGACACAGTAGGTTCTAGCACTATAAGGTGTCTGTCTGTGCTGTGAGTGGGGACTGTAAGATAGTGATTAGCATATCTAGTCACAGCCCCCCCTTTGCCCATTATTGAGAAATGAATATAAAGTGCCTTTAAACTGCATGCAAAGCTCCTCAAAGTGAGCACCTGTTCATCTGTTTACCCCGATCCTTCCCTCCATTACCCTCTCTTTAATCATTCTGCTCAGTTTTGTCTAGCCTAATGTTAAATGAGAAGTTTGCAAACCCATCCAGTATTTTATTTATGGCAATAATGTACTGTATTTAACATCATCCAAGAGAGACTCTCCACCAGAAATTCAATACAGCAGATCGTATCCTCGGGGCACTAAATCTACCAGAGTATGTCTACACAACAAAGTTAATTTGAACTAAAAGCTATTAGTTCGAATTAACTTTCATAGGCGCTACACATGCAAACTGCTAGTTTGAACTTAATTCGAACTAACGGAGCGCTTAATTCGAACTAGGTAAACCTCATTCTACGAGGACTAACGCCTAGTTCGAATTAAGTAGTTCGAATTAAGGGCTGTGTAGCCACTTAATTCGAACGAGTGGGAGGCTAGCTCTTCCCAGCTTGCCCTGGTGGCCACTCTGGGCCAAGCCAGGGAAACTCGTCTGCCCCCCTCCCGGCCCCGGAGCCCTTAAAGGGCCACAGTCTGGCTACAGTGCCCATGCCAGGTGCAAGCCTGCCAGCACCCAGCCAGCAGACCCTGCACCTGGCACCTCCGCTGCCACCCAGCCCTCCGCCTCTTCCCAGGACCAGGCTGGCGGCTCCCAGGAGCCTGCCCGGGGCCGCAAGAGGCGGGCGCCTGCCTGGTCTAGTGTGGAGATCGTGGACCTCATCGAGGTTTGGGGGGAGACCTCCAACGTCCACAACCTCCGCACTAGGCACATGAATGAGGCCGTCTAGGGCAGGATAGCTGCCAGCCTGGCCACCAAAGGCCACATGTGAACACAGGAGCAGGTTTGCATGAAAATCGAGTTGGCCCAGTGAGACCCCCGACCCTGAGCTTAGAACGTACTGGGCCAGACCAAAGGTCCATCTAGCCCAGTAGCCTGTCTGCCGACAGCAGCCAACACCAGGTACCCCAGAGGGGATGGACCGAAGACAATGGCCAAGCCATTTGTCTCGTGCCATCCATCTCCAGCCTTCCACAAACAGAGGCCAGGGACACCATTCCTACCCCCTGGCTAATAGCACTCCATGGACCCAACCTCCATGACTTTATCTAACTTCTCTTTAAACTCTGTTATAGTTCTAGCCTTCACAGCCTCCTGTGGCATGGAGTTCCACAGGCTGACTATTTGCTTTGTGAAGAAGAACTTTCTTTTATTAGTTTGAAGCCTGCTACCCATTCATTTCATTTGGTGTCCTGTAGTCCTTCTATTATGGGAACTAATGAAGAACTTTTCTTTACGCACCCTCTCCACACCACTCATGATTTTATAGACCTCTATCATATCCCCCCAGTCTCCTCTTTTCTAAGCTGAAAAGTCCCAGTCTCTTTAGCCTCTCTTCATATGGGACCTGTTCCAAACCCCTAATCATTGTAGTTGCCCTTTTCTGAACCCTTTCCAAGGCCAAAATATCTTTTTTGAGGTGAGGAGACCACATCTCCACACAATACCGAAGATACAGCGTACCATAGTTTTATACTTCCCCTGCTCCTTCTTCCCCTGGCTGCCCCTTCCAACTCCCTCCTCCCAGGTTTCCACCTTCCTCTCCCACCCTCTCTCTTCCCCTCTCCCACCTCCTTTTCCCAGTCTCCCCAGAGGTTAATCCCTCCACCCCCAGTTTTGTTAAATAAAGAGAGTTTCTATTTTTGAACACATGTCCTTTATTTTTTACATCAGGAAGGGGGGCTAGGGAGGGGTAAGTGGAAGGAGGTGAGGGAGGAATGGGGCACGAGCCCCTGATGGGGAGGACTGGGGTGGCTCTGCAGGCTCCTCAGGGTGGAAGCTCTCCTGCAGGGCCTCCTGGATCCTGACAGCCCCCCCCCAGTTGACACCCCCGGATGGCAGCCTGCGGCAAGTGCAGCTGGGCTGATGGCCGAGTGCTGTGATGTGCTGAGTGTGGGCACTCAGAGCACTCCAAGACAGGACTGCTTTGCTGTCCCTCATTGAGGTAGACAAGCAAGCGGGGAACCCTGAGAACTGTCTGTCCGGGGTGGGGGGGGTCGGGTCCCTTTAAGCACAGCCCTCGGCTAGCCTGAGGCAGCAGCTCCACATTCTAAGTCCTTAACTTCGGTTCAGGGGCCAGCCTTAACTTCGGTTCAGGGTCCACTCAATGTGGACATGCTAGTTCGAATTAGCAAAATGCTAATTCAAATTAGATTTTAGGTCTAGATGCACTAGTTCGAATTAGCTTAGTTCGAATTAACTAATTCGAATTAAGTTAGTTCAAATTAGTGCTGTAGTGTATACATACCCCCAGAGACTTAACAAGTCCAGCCAGCATACATCAGTGATGGGAGAGGCTGGATGGCCTTGTGGCTAAGGCCCTAACCTGCAACTTAGGTGTTCTAGGTTTGATTTTAGCTCTGTCACAATCCTTCCCTGTAACCTTGGTCAAGTCACTTAATGTATTTCTGCTTTGGCTCCCCATCTTCTGCTTGTGTTTTGTATCCTTTCCCTCACTTATTTATTGAAATGGAATTCTTCACAGGAGGGACTGTTTGTGTGTGGGCATTCAGTGCCTTTGCAAAGGGGGTACCTCTAGATCGGGGTGGGGAACCTAAGGCCCAGGGGCCAGATGCAGTCCCTGTCGTGCCTGGATCCAGACCCCACAGTTCAGGGCTCCCCCACCTAGCACTGGGGAGTCCACACTGGTACTGCACCCTACCACAGGACTGGAGCACACAAAATCTATTAGCCTGGGTCCCCCTTAGGCTCTGGTGTGTGAAGGGAATGTGGGGGAGTGTCTTTCTCCTTCTCAGTCGGGGGCCAAGTCAATAACAGGTTTTGGTTTTGCTTCTCACTTGTGTGTGGCCCCAGACTGATTTTTCTGTGGATCAGCGGCCCCCGACCCAAAAAAGATTCCCCATCTCTGCTCTAGATGCTATTGTAATACAAATAACACACCACAGGTACTTATATGCTCCCCTACTGTATTTGAGCACCTTGCAATCCAGGTATTTGTCCTCACAACAGTGAGGCAGGGAAATGCTACTGAGGAAAGGGACAGATTAGACAATTTAGCCAACATCTGCCAGGACAGCATGTATTACAGTAGGGACTTGAGCCCAGAGCTCTTAAGACACTGGCTAGCCCTCTCATCGCTGAGCCATTCTTCCTTTTGTGCAGCACCTCATTGATTGTGCAGTCCCAAATACAGCATTCCTATGGGGCAAGAGCACAGCAGAAGCTTAGTTCTGAAATGTAAAAAACATGATTAAAAATAGAGAATTGACTGATCGGCAATACAATATTCATGTGGTCGTTGAACAATAGCACTTCATATACAGCATATGTACTTTGGCCCTTGCGGATTAACCTAGATTAATGGTTTTCAGCAAAGGGCACTGTCAAGGATTACTCTTCTGGATTATTCTATTTGAATGTGATTACATTCCAGAATTGCTTTGTAGAAGGTCTATTTAATTTAGGGCAGTACACATGTGGTGTGTGGTGAAATAAAATGGCTTAATGGGGTATATAACCCTCCACATTGGTAGAAAGAGGATTAAGGGGAGCCAGGGAGCCTAATTATTAGCCCATTCTGTGGCATTTGGAGGGGAGACAGGTAAGAACATAAGAACATAAGAATGGCCATACTGGGTCAGACCAAAGGTCCATCGAGCCCAGCATCCCATCTGCCGACGGTGGCCAATGCCAGGTGCCCCAGAGAAGGAGAACAGAAGACAATGATCAAGTGATTTATCTCCTGCCATCCATCTCCTGCCCTTGTTATGAAGGCTAGGGCACCATACTTTATCCCTGGCTAATAGCCATTTATGGACCTAACCTGCAAAAATTTATCAAGCTCTTTTTTAAACCCTAATAGAGTCCTGGCCTTCACAGCCTCCTCGGGCAAGGAGTTCCACAGGTTGACTGTGCGCTGTGTGAAGAAAAATTTCCTTTTATTAGTTTTGAACCTACTACCCATCAATTTCATTTGGTGTCCCCTAGTTCTTGTATTATGGGAAAAGGTAAATAATTTTTCTATAATCACTTTCTCCACACCATTCATGATTTTATATACCTCTATCATATCGCCCCTCAATCGCCTTTTTTCCAAACTGAAAAGTCCCAGTCTCTCTAGCCTCTCCCCATATGGGACCCTTTCCAAGCCCCTAATCACCTTAGTCGCCCTTTTCTGAACCTTTTCTAATGCCAATATATCTTTTTTGAGGTGAGGAGACCACATCTGCACGCAGTACTCGAGATGTGGGCGTACCATAGTTTTATATAGGGGAAGTATGATATCTTTTGTCTTATTATCTATCCCTTTTTTAATAATTCCTAACATCCTATTTGCCTTACTAACTGCCGCTGCACACTGCGTGGATGTCTTCATAGAACTATCCACTATAACTCCAAGATCCCTTTCCTGATCTGTCGTAGCTAAATTTGACCCCATCATGTAGTACGTGTAATTTGGGTTATTTTTTCCAACACGCATTACCTTACACTTACCCACATTAAATTTCATTTGCCATTTTGCTGCCCAATCACTCAGTTTGCTGAGATCTTTTTGTAGTTCTTCACAATCCCTTTTGCTTTTGACTGTCCTGAACAACTTTGTGTCATCTGCAAACTTGGCCACCTCACTGCTTACCTCATTTTCTAGATCATTGATGAACAAGTTGAACAGGATTGGTCCCAGTACTGACCCCTGGGGAACACCACTAGTTACCCTCCTCCATTGTGAAAATTTACCATTTATTCCCACCCTTTGTTTTCTGTCTTTTAACCAATTCTTGATCCATGAAAGGACCTTTCCTCCTATCCCATGACCACCTAATTTACGTAAAAGCCTTTGGTGTGGGACCGTGTCAAAGGCTTTCTGGAAATCTAGGTATATTATATCCACTGGGTGCCCCTTGTCCGCATGTTTATTAACCCCTTCAAAGAATTCTAACAGATTAGTTAGACACGACTTCCCTCTGCAGAAACCATGCTGACTTTTGCCCAACAATTCCTGCTCTTCTATGTGCCTTGCAATTTTACTCTTTACTAGTGTTTCTACTAATTTGCCTGGTACTGATGTTAAACTTATCGGTCTATAATTGCCAGGATCTCCTCTAGAGCCTTTTTTAAATATTGGTGTTATATTGGCCATCTTCCAGTCATTTGGTACCAAAGTGGATTTAAAGGATAGGTTACAAACCACTGTTAATAACTCCACAATTTCACATTTGAGTTCTTTCAGAACCCTTGGGTGAATGCCGTCTGGTCCCGGAGACTTGTTACTATTCAGCTTATCAATTAATTCCATAACCTCCTCTAATGTCACTTCAATCTGAGTGAGTTCCTCAGATTTGTCACCTAAAAAGGCTGGCTCAGATTTAGGAACCTCTGTAACATCCTCAGCCGT
Organism: Pelochelys cantorii; assembly: GCA_032595735.1. Lineage (NCBI taxonomy): Eukaryota > Metazoa > Chordata > Testudines > Trionychidae > Pelochelys > Pelochelys cantorii. Next base: position 12,640,516 of record CM064328.1, read on the forward strand.
GAAGACTGAAGCAAAGAAATCATTTAATCGCTCCGCAATGGCACTGTCTTCCTTGATCGCTCCTTTTATATCTTTATCATCCAAGGGCCCCACTGCTTTTTTAGCGGGCTTCCTGCTTCTAATGTATTTAAAAAACATTTTACTATCACTTTTTGAATTTTTGGCTAGCTGTTCCTCAAACTCTTTTTTGGCTTTTCTTACTACATTATGACACTTAATTTGGGAGTGTTTATGTTCCTTTCTATTTTCCTCATTAGGATTTGACTTCCACTTTTTAAAAGCTGCCCTTTTCTCTCTCACTGCCTGTTTAACATGGCTGTTTAGCCATGGTGGTTCTTTGTTAGGTCTCTTACTGTGTTTTTTTATTTGGGGTATACATTTAAGTTGGGCCTCTAGTATGGTGTCTTTAAACAGTTCCCATGCAGCTTCCAGGGATTTTAGTTTAATTACTCTCCCTTTTAGTTTCTGTTTAACTAGCTTCCTCATTTTAGTGTAATTCCCCTTTTTGAAATTAAATGCCAGAGTGTTTGACCGCTGCGGTGTTCTTCCCAACACAGGAATATTAAAAGTTATTATATTGTGGTCACTATTTCCAAGCGGTCCAGTAACAGTTACCTCTTGGACCAGATCCTGCGTTCCAGTCAAGACTAGGTCGAGAATCGACTCTCCCCTTGTGGGTTCCTGTACTAGCTGCTCCAAGAAGCAGTCATTTAAGGCATCAAGAAATTTAATCTCTGAATCCCGTCCTGAGGTGACATGCACCCAATCAATATGGGGATAATTGAAATCTCCTATTATTACTGTGTTTTTTATTTTGGTAGCCTCTCTAATCTCCCTTATCATTTCAGCATCACTATCACTGTCCTGGTTAGGTGGTCGGTAATATATTCCTAATGCCATATTCATATTAGAGGAATGAATTGTTATCCATAATGATTCTATGGAACATTTTGATTCCTTTAGGATTTTTACTTCATTTGATTCTATATTATCCTTCACATATAGTACCACTCCGCCACCCGCACGACCTGTTCTGTCTTTCCGATATAATTTATATCCCGGTATGATAGTGTCCCACTGATTGTCCTCATTCCACCATGTTTCTGAGATGCCTATTATGTCAACTTCCTCCTTTGATATGAGGTACTCCAGTTCACCCATCTTATTAGACAGACTCCTAGTATTAGTGTAAAAGCATGTTAGAAAACTACCACTATTTATATGTCCGCCTTTCACAGACACATTGGATTTTTTTATGCACGATTGTTTCACATCTGATCTTGCCCATATATTATTTCCCACGTTCCCTATCTGACTAACTTCTAGGGAATCCCTACCTATGGAGCCTCGTGTAAGAGAAGTCTCCGTCCGATCCAGGTGCTCCCCCGCACCAATCGGCTTTCCCCCACCTCTTAGTTTAAAAACTGCTCTACGACCTTTTTAATGTTTAATGCCAGCAGTCTGGATCCACCTTGATTTAGGTGGAGCCCATCATTCCTGTATAGGCTCCCCCTACCCCAAAAGTGTCCCCAGTTCCTAATAAATCTAAACCCCTCTTCCCTGCACCATCGTCTCATCCACGCATTGAGACTCTGAAGTTCTGCCTGTCTATCTGGCCCTGCGCGTGGAACTGGAAGCATTTCAGAGAATGCCACCAAAGATGTTCTGGATTTCAGTCTCTTTCCTAGTAACCTAAATTTGGCCTCCAGAACATCTCTTCTACCCTTCCCTATGTCATTGGTACCAACATGTACCACGACGACCGGCTCCTCCCCAGCACTGCCCATAAGTCTGTCTAGATGCCTCGAGAGATCCGCAACCTTCGCACCAGGCAGGCAAGTAACCATACGGTTCTCCCGGTCATCACAAACCCAACTATCTATATTTCTAATGATCGAATCCCCCACTACTAAAACCTGCTTCTTCCTAACAGCTGGAGCTCCCTCCCCCGGAGAAGTATCCTCGGCACGAGAGGATACAACATCACCCTCTGGAAGGAGGGTCCCAACTATGGGATGGTTTCCCTCTGCTCCCATTGACTGCTCTCCTTCCCTGAGCCTTTCATCCTCCGTAACAGCATCAGGACTGTCAGATTGGAGGTGGGACAGCCCTACTATGTCCCGGAAAGTCTCATCCACAAACACCTCTGCCTTCCTTAGCTCCTCCAGTTCAGCCACCCTGGCCTCCAAAGCACGCACTCGGTCTCTGAGGGCCAGGAGCTCCTTGCATCGAGCGCACACATACGCCACCCACCCACAGGGTAGGTAGTCATACATACTGCACTCGACACAATAAACAGGATAGCCCCCACTCTGCTGCTGGGCTTCTGCCTCCATTTCCTACTCTAATTATATATGAGGGTTAATTAAATGTTTCAGATAGAGGTTGTTATAAAGGATTTAGTTTAAGGGCAATAGAAGTCACTGGCTCCCCCCAAGCTCCCCCTCTAACTCCCCTCTCAAAACTCCCTCCTGTTAGCACTCACCCTGTTCGCGAGCACCCGGTCGCAAAGCTCCCTGGTCGCTTACCAGGTGATTAAAGATTAGCCCCAGCAGAAGAACCACATTGCATAGTTCCTATAAAGAAGGTCACATCTGGAATATTGTGTCCAATTCTGGCCCCCCCATTAGAGGAAAGGATGTGGATACATTGGAGAGAGTCCAGTGGAGGACAACCAAAATGATTAGGGGACTGGAGCACATGATCTATGAGGAGAGACTGAGGGATTTGGGTTTGTTTAGTCTGCAAAAGAGAAGAGTGAGGGGGAATCTGATAGCAGCCTTCAACTTCTGGAAGGGAAGTTCCAGAGGATGGAGAGAGGCTGTTCTCAGTAGTGACAGATGGCAGAACAAGGAGCAATGGTCTCAAGTTACAGTGGGGAAGGTCTAGGATGGATATTAGGAAAAACTATTTTACTAGGAGGGTACGTTTACACTAGCTCATTAGTTCGAGCTAGATAGGGTAATGAGGGCAACCGGAGTTGCAAATGAAGCCCAGGATTTAAATATCCCGGGCTTCATTCGCATGTTCCCGGGCGCCGCCATTTTTAAATCCCCCTTAGTCCGAACTCCATGCCCGCAGCTACACGTGGCATGGACTAGGTAGTTCAAATTAAAGGTCCTAATTCCATAAGGAGTAACGGTAGTTCGAATTAGGATCTTTAATTCAAACTACTTAGTCGGTGCCGCGTGTAGCTGCGGGCACGGAGTTCAGACAGGGGGATTTAAAAACGGTGGCGCCCGGGAACATGCAAATGAAGCCTGGGATATTTAAATCCCGGGCTTCATTTGCAACTCCTGTTGCCCTCATTTGCCTACCTAGCTTGAACTAACGAGCTAGTGTAGACGTACCCAGAGAGTGGTGAAGCACTGGAATGGGTTCCCTAGGGAGGTGGTGGAATCTCCATCCCTAACGGCTTTTAAGTCTCAGCTTGACAAAGCCCTGGCTGGGATGATTTAGTTGAGGTTGGTCCTGCTTTGGGCAGGGGGTTGGACTAGATGACCTCCTGAGGTCTCTTCCAGACATAGGATTCTATGAAAGGACTTTAGCAAAATGGTGGTAAAAGGATTGTTTTCCTTCTAAGAGAGGAACTACAGAGAGGGTTCTAGGAAGGAGTGTCTCCCTGGGGACTGCCTCTGAAGGGAAAGGTGGTTGGAGAGAAAGAAGCTCCTAACACAGAACTGGGGGAAGAGAGACTTGAGGGAGAAAGTCCTGAGGGTTAAGGTTGACTGGTGAGAAAGGACATAGGGGTAGGGGTGGGGACCAGAGGCACCGGTCACATGACTGCCCTGCCCATATAACTCCTCCCATGCCACCCGTAGCCCAGGGGCGGGCCGGGACAGTGCCTCCTCTACCTAAGGCCCCATCTCTTCTCGCCCTCACTCTGCCCATGTTCCACCCCCCATTGAGCCCTCCCCAACTCTTCCCCCTGCTATGCCCCCAACCCCATCAGTGCTCTATCCTACCCTGCCTCTTCCCCCAAACCCTCTCCCCCAAGCAACATGGCCCAGGCAACTTGCGGGGCCTGGTGCCGGCACTCAGGTCCCAGCCACATCGCGCCACTTCAGTAATTATTGACTATGGCTGTGTTAAGTGGTCAGGCTCGCTGGGGTTCTTCACTATATCCTGTTGCAAAGAGAACTCAACAGGGAGCCAGTCCCCTTAGCCTGCAGAGTAGACAGTGCTTCTGCCTTCAGTAGGCTTTGCCCATACGGCTGTTTTTAAAGGCCAGAAGAGTCCAATTTGATCATCTAGTCCTGGCATTCTCAACCTTTTCCTTTTTGAGGCATCCTAACTCCTCACCGGCTATGAAACCTCCACAGCCCAGCTGTGCCACAAGATGTGGGTTTTATGCATATAAAAGCAAGGGCTGGTGGTATGGGGTAGGAAGCAGGGTAGTTACATCAGGCTCAATTCCACAAGGGGCCCAACAAAGCTAAGTTGCCCAGGATTTGGCCTTAGCCCTGGGTGGCAGAGCTGAAACTACAGGCATTAGCACTGCACAGCACACCTTTGGCTTTCTGCCTGGGACCCCAGCAAGTCTAATGCTGGCCCTCCTGGGTGGACCCCTGAAATTTGCCTGTGGCCCCCAAGGGGGCCACCAATCCTTGGTTAAGAATAGCTGGTCTAGTCTGGTCTCTGGCACAAAACAGGCCCACAGAATTCCACCCACTGACCCTTAAGCTAATGTGGTATCTCTGGAGGATTGGGCCCTAAACTAGTATGTCACTCCTAGTGATGCGTAGGACAGTGATAATTCAAAGCAATAGGCAGCTCTTTTGTCTTGAAGAAATCAAAACAGATATGGTAAACTATTTTGAAGAGTGGAGGAAAATAACTTTCTCCAATGAACAGAATACTGCTTTTCATACATGTGCTCTTGGGAGCAGGTAATGTGCTACCTTTTGTGCTAAGCAAACACATTTTGGATATAAATGGCAATGGAGATTAATATTGTGTCTCAGTATTGATCCACTGCATTGCGTAAAGTAGTACTTCCTTTTGTTTGTTTTAAACCTTACAGCTTCCACCTTCTGAAACAGTGACTAATCCAAAGCTGACTGCAAAGAGTTACAAAGGGATGTCACAAAACTAGGTGATTGGGCAACACAAGGGCAGACGGAATTCAGTGTTAATAAGAGCAAAGTAATGCACATGGAAAAATATAATCCTAACTATAGATACAAAAATGATAGGGTCTAAAATAACTGTCACCACTCAAGAAAGAGAACTTTGAATCCTTGTGGAAAGTTCCCTGAAAACCTCTGTTCTATGTGTAGTGGCAGTCTAAAACCTAAAAAGCTAACAGAATATTTGGAATCATTGGGAAAGGAATAGATAATAAGACAAAATACCATATTGCCTCGATATAAAGTCATTGTATACCCACATCTTGAATTCTGTATGCAGATTTGGTCACCCCATCTAAAAAAAGATATATTGTATTTGGAAAAGTTACAGAAAGGGCAACAGAAATTATTAGGGGGTAAGGAATAGCTTCCATATAAGGAGAGATTAACAAGACTGGGACTTTTCAGCTTGGGAAAGAAATGGTTAAAGGGTGGGAAGATATATCAGAGGTCTAGAAAATCATGAATGGTGTAGAAAATAGAATACAGAAATGTTATTCATTCCTTCACCAACTGTAGGGAATAATTCCGGACACACTGGGTGCAGGTGAAAACAAACAGAGGATTTATTGGTTCACACAGCTGGTGGAGTACCCATCAGGGGTTAACCTGGTGAGCACTGACTTAACCAGAACATACATTAGATTATATAGGCAGCAGATGGGCGGAGGGGAAGTGATTTGATAGGTCTAGCGGCAGAAATGAGATGTGCACATAAGCCAATGAACTATGAAGGTTACACAGGATGCCTGCCCATAGCCGATTAAACATGTTATCACTAATACAGGTAGTTATTCCTAACAAGCTAAATGAGCCAACATAAACAAAATGGACATGCTGATGTGAATTTGTTTTGCTGAAATTGTGATGTGTCTACTGCGAGATGACTACTTCCTTGTGTTGGCACAGTCCTTGGGATCCAAGCTGATTATTCTGAAATTACAGGAGACAGTGAGAAAAACCGCGCAGCCTGGCTGGTACCAGCCAGGCCTTATCAGAGTGAGGCCCCTTTGGAATGTAGTTGCCAGGAGAACCAGGCTCACGGTAACTGCCTGTCTGTGTGCTTCCCAGGCCTGGCCTAAGTATTTAGGATTTGAATTCTCCATTCTCAGCAAGATCCCACGGACTGCCTCAGTTTACCCCTACACTAACATAACACAAGAAGCTGACCCAATTAAATTTATAGGCAGCAGATTTCAAACACACAAAATAGGTGACAGGGGATGGATCATAATGATTGCCTCTTCTGTTTCTTCCTTCTGACGCACCTGGCATGGACCACAGTTGGACGGCAGGATACTGGCTTAGAAGGACCATTGGTATGACTCAGTGTGACCATTCTGATGTTCTTATATAGAGCTGAAATGTATCTGCCCCAAGCTTTAACCCACTAGACCCCACTCCACTTCCAGAGCTGAGATAGAGCCCAGGAGTCCTGACAGGATCTCTCTCTCTCTCTCTCTCTCCACAGAGTTAGTAACAAAGTAAGAACATACATTAAAATGTTAAGGCTAACCAGTGCCCCTTAAGTGACTTGCCACAAGATGTCAGAATATGCTAGTTAGAGCTGAGTAGGTCTAATATTTATTTAATTTTCTTTCTTTCATATAGGAATTAGATACAGTGCTCCTGTCAGCTAACTGCTAAGTTGTCTGCCAAAAAAAGTAGAGTTTTCAAGTACCTTAGTAGCCCCTGGATAGAGATTATGTGGTGGTAGGGGGACAACAGATGGGGTTGGTTGCCCCTTGCCCATTTGGTGCTTGGCTTGTACTGAGCATGCTCAATGACAATGCTGAAGCCTCTGTGCTTAGTCCACTCCCTCCATGTTCTCATTCTCTTCCCCCGCCCCCCGCCATCATGGCATGCACAGGTCGGCTCCCCCCTACCAAAATCTGAAATAATGCCCCTGGATGTTGCTCCAGTTTTTTCCCCTCTTCTCTCTTTATCCAGAAACTTTCAACTTATCTACCTCTCTCCTATTTCTGTACCCTCTGCACAAATGTAGGTATACTTGATAAATAATGCAGCACTCCTCCCTGTTTTCCCTTCCTGAACAAGCTATAACTTCTGTACTAATGTTCCAGTCATGAGATTTATGTCACAGGGCCTCAGTGATGCCAATTTAGTCATAACTTCGCTCATAGACTAATACTTGCAGTCCTTTGCTTTGTTCCTCATATTCCTTCTATTTGTGCATGGATATCTAAGTCCTCATGCAGATTTACCACTACTTTATATGCCCAAACATCAAGGAAGGAGGGGATTTGGTTGGAGTAGTTCAAAAGGGTGTAACCAGAACAAATGAGGAGAAATTGGTGGGGTTTTAACTTAAATTATTTTTAAATCAAGGAATGTTTCTTAATAACTCAGATACTCAGCTGTCCTGTTTAGCTTGTTGGACTGACAAAAGTGGTAGAGATCAATTGTCTCAAAGTTTGGAGTTGTTTGAGCTGCGTTCAGGTTTTGGTTTATTTCTGGCACCAATTTGTAACTAAGCTCCCTCTGATAGCTAAAAAAATCTGTCTACAAACTTACCCAAAGTAGAGGTACAATTTTAATAGATTTCAAGGTTGGAAGATATCACTATGCTCATCTAGTCTGACTTCCTGTGTGACACAGACTCCTAAATCAGTTATCCTAAATCACACAGGCATGGCCTAACTTTCAATATGACACAGGTTTCTCAGTCACTTTGGCACACTGCAAATTTTTGACCCACATTTCTGTATCTTCTCAGCCCCTCTCAGGTTGTTTTAGTTTCCATTTTTAAATACTTTTCTTCCCTCTCATGCTATTAAGAGAGAGAGCATTTGATTTGCTTTTGTGGAAGAAAGCAGTGGCTGGATTTGTGATAAGCAATTGATCAACTCCAGAAAAGCTAAATGAAAGGAATTTCCAAGACTTTTCTCTCATCACTAGGGGTACGTCTACACAGCAGGACAAAACTCGAATTAAGCTACGCAACTTCACCTACGTCAATTGCATAGCTGAAGTCAAAATAGCTTAATTCGGCTTTTGGTACGGTCTACACATCAGGAAGTCGAAGGAAGAACACTCTTCCTTCGACTTCCCTTACTCCTTGTAAAATGAGGGTTACAAGAGTGGGAATAAGAAGTCCTTAAGCTCACCATTATTCCGAAATAAAGGCTTGTAGTGTAGACGCGCACTATGTTATTTCAGAATAAAGTCAGTTATTCCGAAATAATGCTGCTGTGTAGACATAGCCTGGAAGACCTAAGACAAATGCATTTGAACAAATATTGCCTGAAAGTTCAGCCAAAGTCACTTTCAGTGGGTCAAAAATTATAGCCACCCAGTGTTTAGAGAACCTGTAAACACAATTCATTGCATGAAGCTCATAAGGAGCAATTTTGCTAAGAACTATGCTGATCAAGTATGTGCTATATAGTAAGACAATTTCAGGGCTATTTTTTTTACTTTCCTCCACAGCAACTTTGACTTGCATTCAGCTCATGTTGTTCCTTCTATTACTCATGGAATGGAGTAACAGTTAATCCGAACTAAGGACTTAGTTCGGATTAACTTTAAACTGCCGCGTGTAGCCGCGGGCAGTTAGTTCGGACTAAGGGGGATTTTAAAATGGCGGCCGGACGGGAACATGCAAATAAAGCCCGGGATATTTAAATCCCGGGCTTCATTTGCAACCCCGGTTCCCTGATTTGCCTACCTAGCTCAAACTAACGAGCTAGTGTAGACATACCCTAGAGGTTTTTAAGTCCCAGTTTGACAAAGCCCTGGCTGAGATGATTTAGTTGGGGTTGGTTAACAGAGAGCTGGACTCAATGACCTCCTGAGGTCTCTTCCAGCCCTAGGATTCTATGATCTCCTGCCTCTGTCAATGTGTATTGGACACTTAAGAAATAGGAAAGTTAGCTCTGTCTTTTAAAAAGGCAGCTATTTAGACCCTCGGGTCTGCCACCATTTTCCTAAGTTAATGACAACTGTGAGTGTTCAGTTAATTTATATTGTAACATTGGGCTATCATCATTTCTGCCTGTGCGCTGGGGATGTAAAATGCTGCATTCGGCATGGCAACACTTTATTCTCACTTTCATGGGTGTAATGATCTCAAGAGGTACAACAACACCCTTTATCATCAGCAACATTAACTTGCAAGTCCAGCCATCTAATATGTTCCACCTCTCTTTTGTTCCTGGTTGATGGCACTAGTAGGTTTAATTTCAATATGTAATACATTTACATGCACACAATAGCTTCTAATCCTGTCTTTCTGTGTTCAGACAATGCTCAAATATTGTTTGCGAGTATAGATTTATGCCCCTGTTGTTTTTCCATAGAAAAGGACTTACTGTTAAATATGAAAAGAATCATCTGGCTTTAGAAATGCCCTGTGTTACTTCAGGCTATCACATTCTTGGTTGGTATGCTTTTTGCTTACTAAAGGAAGAGCTACAAATAATGCCCTCTAACCACTTAAACCTTCTCTAGGGTTTTAAATGTTTCAGATCCGTCCTCAGGAGATCATTCTTTTAAAAACCACAAAACAACAACCCAGCCCTATCTGCCTTTATATTGTCCATTGTTACAGTGAAGTGACAGCAGCAGAATTTAAGCTAAGAGAAGGGTAATATCTTGCTTAAAAGACTGAATACAGATCTTCTGCACTGTCAGGGTATGTCTACACTAGCTCATTAGTTTGAGCTAGGTAGGCAAATGAGGGCAACCGGAGTTGCAAATGAAGGCCGGGATTTAAATATCCCGGGCTTCATTTGCATGTTCCCGGGCGCCGCCATTTTTAAATCCTCCTTAGTCCGAACTCCGTGCCTGCGGCTACACGCGGCACGGAGTAGGTAGTTCGAATCAGAGATCCTAATTCGAACTACCGTTACTCCTCGTGGTTTGAACTACCTACTCCATGCCGCGTCTAGCCGCGGGCACGGAGTTCGGACTAAGGGGGATTTAAAAATGGTGGCGCCCGGGAACATGCAAATGAACCCCGGGATATTTAAATCCCGGGCTTCATTTGCAACTCCGGTTGCCCTCATTTGCCTACCTAGCTCAAACTAACGAGCTAGTCTAGACATACCCCCACTGATTTATTTTGTTACCTAGGGCAAGTTATTAACTCTGTCTGTTTCCATTTTCTATGTTTCAGATGGGATGATGAGAACTTCCATCTACGCTGGATCTGTCCTTATCTACTCTTAGATGGTAAATTCTTTGGGACATGGATTATCTCACTAGCCCAACAGGGCTGTAAGGTCTCCACGCTCCATCCCTGGATCCTTACACCAATCTGAACATAGCTTCCCTTCCCACAGGGAGGCTCTTCAGATAGCTTGAGGGGGTGGCCCATAAGTCTCCATGTCTTCATCTGGAGCTGTGGATGCTCTGAAAATCAGTCCCGTGGAGTATTTTCTATGTTATTGGTGTTGCCAAATTTCATGATATTTAATGCGTATGTGGCGGGGGGTGGGGGTGTGTCTTACTGCCGCAGTTTCTAGAGTTTTGTGATTATAGTAGATTTTCAGCTTTGGGGGTGAGGGGACCAAGGGAGGAGAAGGGAGTTGAGAGGAAAATTCTGATCATTTATGGAGAAAAGCTTGAATGCCTGGACTCTAAAGGATCAAGACCCAGAGACAAAGAACCCCGAGGGTACTACAATTTCAAATCTCATGACTAAATGATTATTTTTGTGGACAGAGTTATGATTTTGTGAACTCTTTGTTAAAAGTCCAATTGAACAAGCATTTATGTGGCCCCCACTACCACAGTATCCAAGTCCCTCGATTGTTAATGTGGGGTTTCTCACTTCAAAAATGAATGAGGGCACCACTTTGCAGATGAGGAGCTTTAGTACAGATGTCAAGTGACTTGCCCTAGGCCACATGAAAAGTATGGGGCAGAGTGGGGAGTTGACTACAGCGCTCCCAACTCTTAGGTTAGTGCTATAACCATTGACCCAGTCCTCTTTATATTAAAGCTAATAGTTTCAACTGTCCAGTATGTGCAGCAGCCATGAGCTCAGAGTGCTGTTTAGAACCTAATCTACTTTGTCTGGGCAACCTTAATTCTGCACTTACAGAAGTTTTAAGCAATTAACATAAGAACCGCCATAGTAGGTCAGACTAATGGTCTATCTAGACCAGTAACCTGTCTTCTTACAGGGCCATAAGCTTCAGAGGGAATGAACAGAGCAATTATCAAGTGATCCATCCCCTACCATCCCAGTCCCAGCTTCTGGCAGTCAGAGGTTTAGGGACAGCTGGACTTAAGCATCCAGTTTCATCCCTGACCCACTTGGCTAACAGCTTCCATGAACAAATCTAGTTCTTTTCTGAACCCAGTTTATATCTTTGGCTTTTACAGCTCTCCTAGCAATGATGTTGTCTGTGTGTGGTGTGAAGTACTTCCTTTGGTTTGTGCTAAACTTGCTGCTCAGAACTGTCCAATCCAGAGGACATTTTGGGGCGGCCCTGATGGTGTGGCTTATGTGGTTAGATCCTATGATGGTGTCGCTTGTATAGATACATGGACAGAGTTGGCAACAAGGTTTGTTGCAGGGATATCAGGGGCTCATCCACCTGCATATCCACTAACGTGATATATGTCCTCAAGGGCCAGCAATGTCCCTCTGCCATGTATATTGGCCAAACTGGACAGTCTCTTCAGCAAAGGATAAATGGATGCAAATCAGACATCAGAAATGTAACACACTTAAACCTGTAGGGGAACACTTTAATCTCCCTGGACATTCAGTAATGGATTTGAAAGTAGCCATCTTTCTACAAAAGAATTTCAAAAAACAACTACAAAGGGAGACAACTGAACTGGAATTCATTTGCAAATTCAACACTATCAATTTAGGACTGAATAAGGATCTTAGCTGGTTAACCCATTGCCAAGGCAATTTCCTCACTCTGGATAGCCAAGTCTCCACACCAAATGCTGTGAATGACCCACCCTGACTTGATTAGCTTCATTAACACAAGCAATTTCTTCTTTATATATACTCCTGCTTCTGTAACTTCCACTCCAATGGACCTGATGAAATGGGGTTTTAACCCACAAAAGCTTATGCCCTAATAAATCTGTTAGTCTCTAACACCACAAGACACCTCGTTATTAGTGCTTTGAGTTAGCACTGACCATTTGATCTACCCTTGGTTTCCTATCTTTTAACCAGTTACTGAGTCATGAGAGGACCTTGCCTCTTACCACACAACTGCCTACTTTGCTTCAGAGCTTTTGGGAAAAGATCTTGTCAAAGGCTTTCAGAAAATCCAAGTTCACTACAACCGATTACCCTGGACTACACGTTGGCTGACACTCTCAAGCAAATCTAATGGACAATTTTAAAGAATTCTGTGATTTAACAATAAACATTTTAAAGTGTATCTATAGGTGCAGTGAGATTACCTGTCAGGAGTAAACAAACGTAAGCTAGTTCAGATTGAGTCAGTACACTACAACTGGCACCCAATAACAAATAGCAGTGTGGACACTGAAGCACTGGGAGTGGTCAGGCTAGCCACCCAACCTTAGAGTCAGGGGCTCAGGCAGACTTGAACTCTGGTGGCCAGCCTGAGCTGTCAATCAGTGCCACAATATCTGGGCTGTTATTCTTAGTTTGCTATCTCTAGATGAGCTAGAACACATCTGTCTACCCATGCTGGGAACCACTCCACTCTGCAGCAATGTAACAGGGGCGGCTCTAGACTAGCTGCCAGCAACTGGTGCCCTAGGTGAATCATGCAATCGGCGCCCCCACCTCCAAACCCCTCAATGATATTGCGCCACCATTTGGTGCCCCATTTAACTTGGCGCCCTAGGCGACCGCCTAGTTCGCCTATACGGACGGGCCACCCCAGACACTCCCATAATGGCTCAAATTGGGCTTGGAGGGTCACATTGCACGAGCACAAGAGTGGGAAGAATGCATTCATGCCTTTTTGGTTGTGTGTTTATGAGAATCCTTTGGACAGTTGCATTAGCAGTGCAGAAACACATCCCTTTTTTTAATACCACACATCTCTTCCAGTACCTGGGCAACTGAAAGGCAGACACAACTTTTTTTTTTTTTTTGGTAAGTGAAAGCTTAAATTATTCAAAAATCTCTGTAAATGCAGAAAAAATGAGGGTAGTCTTTCAATCCTCTTCTTCTGGGCTCTAGAATCTTTTCCTATTCTTAAAGCTACATCACCTGTTATGTTGGCATGAGCTGCCTGTTTCACCAAGACAAGTAAAATTTCCCTGTGGCAGATTGTCCCCGGAGCAGCTGGGGAGATGATAGAAGAGATGCACTAATCCATGTAGAATCACTAACATGCTACTATCTGGCTGACGTGCTTTATCAGTAAACACAGGACCAGTAGCTTTTAGCACAAGTTTTTTCTCACTCTGGCCATTCTGAGAACTGTAAGTGCTATCAGATCAGAATGGAAGCACTTCATTCTGCATTCACTGACTGCATAGGCTGCCAATGCAATGGGGAATCAGAGTCTTGTACTTTAAACTTGATCCAGAGTTGCTTCAAACTTCTCCCAGACCAGGACCTACCAACTCAAGACAGCACCAGACCGTGCAGCCCAACAGACACGAAATGGGCAGTCCCATCTCTGCTGCTTCCAAGATTCCCAGATCCGCCCATGTGTTTACCACAACATGTGATATACTTCATGCAATGCATCAACTGCCCCATAACTTCCACATCTAAATCACTGCATTCAAATGAACTGACACAGCAAAAGAAAAGAGGAAAATCATCATATCCTGAACACCTTTCATGAAGTGACCATTTCACATCTGGTCTTTCAATATTTGTCCTCGAAGGAAACCTGCATAACACCTTCACCTGACAAGCCTTGGAAGATAAATTCTGCTGTACGCTGAAAACCACGTACTAATAAACACTGGTTGTATGGCTCATTACACCCTCTTGCAACACACTACATAAAAAAGATTTGATTTGACATACAGGTTTTTTTTTCTGAGATTGACAGGAAGCAAAAACCAACCAAACAAAAAACACCCTAGAATGCTTATACAGATTTAATTAACATAAGTGCAAAACATGCTTTCATCCTTCATTTGTCCCTTGTGAAAATGATTGCTGGGTAGCATAACAGAAGTGATTGAAGCTTTCACTGAGTAGGAAGGACTTCATGTTTGTTAGGACTACTAGTGAGATGACTTGTTCCATCAGAAGAAATTACATTTTCAAAGGCTACTCAGCAATTAAGCGTAGATTAATGGTGGCTTTGCAGAAAATCAGCCGCACAAGAATATATCGCTTTTTTTTAATGTCTTGTTTTTAATGTCAGGAGCTAGTAGGACACTTACTAGGCCTGTGTAGCCTTTGTCTGAACTGTCTCAAGCCCCTGTCTTAGGCTTTGTCCCAGGAGGACCACCTACCACATGCTCTGAGACACTGTTGCTTTTCCTCTAGCAGTTGTACTAGAGCTCAGGGGAACTCTGTAAGTTGCCCACATTTTTAACACATTTTAGAAATCACAGAGTTCACGCTGATGGATTTCTCTCTAGTTTCAGTTAGTGCGAAGCCTTCAGCCATTCCAAGTGAGACTATAATAGTGCATAGCTCTTACACTGATGCAAAATGCTATACATCTCAAAACACTTTACAACAGGCATATGTATAATTGTCCCATTTTGCAGATGTGGAAACTGAGGCAGCAAAAAATAAAACAGCTTGCTCACGGTCACCCAGCAGGCCAGTGACAGATCCAGAAATAAACCCTGAGCAAGGCTGCTGACAGAATCCGCCGGGTCCTGAAAGGGGCAGACCACAGGTGGACGGGGGCTAGCATCCCACAGCCAGCCCTGCAGTGCCACCCATACACTCAGACCCTTGTAAAATCGCCATTCCCCTGCACAGCTGCCCCTTCCATTGGCAGGCCTATCCCTGAGTATCCGTAGTCCCAGTCCCATTTTCTAGCTAATAGGTGCCAAGAATTGTCAATGCTAGATGCTAATTCCGTTGATTCAGTAGGGGGCACATTTCTTTCTGATTCCATTAGCAGAGCCCCTGCGTGGTGTTGAGTGCTTTGGCTTAGGAGGTGCTTCCTTCTGTGTGACATAAAACTGATTTCCTGCTCTCCTCTGCTGATTAAAAATTTCACAACACACTAAGGATGTGTTTACACTGTACCCTTAGCTCAAAATAGGTTATTTCGTAATTTGGCACAGTCTACGCACTGCCAAATTTCTAAATAAACCACTATTCCAAAATGTCTCTTAATCCTTTTGGAATGAGGTTTACAGGAAAGTCAGAATAGTAAACCCGTTATATTTCTAAACGGGCTTGTTTCAAAGATGCGGAATAGCTATTTTGAGATACCAGAAGTATCCTGAAATAGCGCCACAGGGTAGATGTACCCTAAGAGTGGGGCATTAATACTGCAATACATTCCAGTTGCTAAACTTACATTCTACTTACCTGAAATTCCCACGCTAGCTGGGTTTAAATAATCTACTTTTCTTTTCTTTTTTTCTGAAATTGCCTCCCAGAGTTGCTATGTGCTGCTTACTCCATGGGTGACTTCATTTCAGTCACGGATGACCTCAACCCTGTTTATCTGCACAGCAGAGTTTGTGGTTTTTAAGAGTTTTGAGAGCTGAGTGGAGGTTGTTAACTAAATGTCAGTAGTTCTCTTTGTAGCCATTGATGAATCAAGAATATTTTGAGGACAAGCCCCAAGCTGGTCTGTATCTGCTGCTGAAGAGCAACTTGGAAAATATGCAAGGACTGTATTATATGTTTTGTGTAAGCGTGTTAAATGTGCCTGGAGTCACTGCAGAGATACAGCTGCTGTGTATGTACGAGACAGATAACAAAGGCTGGTACTCAAATTTGTACTGCATTTGTTGAGCCCATTTGTCAACATGCACTTTTTCTGTGCACTCATCTCATGAAGTGGGTTTTACCCACAAAAGCTCACGATCCTATATATTTGTTAGTCTCTGAGGTGCCACGGGACTATTCATTTTTTTAAGTTACAAACTAACATGGCTACCCCCTGAGACTTTTTTCTGTGTTGTTAGGCTTTGTGCCTGTTCTTATGATTGAATAATCCTTTGGTTACTCTATTCAAAAGACTGACCAGTGGGGAAAGTAAGAACCACAGCTAGCTGGAACTGTTGACTTGTTGACACAGAGGGTATTGCAGCCCAAAGCCTAGTCTGAGAGTGAAAGACTCACAATTCTATCCCAGGAAAAGCAAAAGTACAAAGCTCCATACCTGAGGAGTGCACTCAGAGACCAGAGAGGGGTTGCTGTGCAGCTAGCAACCTTGACAAAAGGCTGTAGGGAAATGCTTGTTATAATAACGATACATTAAATATAGGGTCAATACAGCAAGATTTTGTGACTGCTCCCTTAATTATTTGGTTAATAAATTGCCTCCCATCATCTATGAATCCTAAAATTTCTTATAAAGTCAGCTTACTGTAAATAAACTGTGTTAAACTCACTTCTTGTATGTCCCTACACAGAAATAGGCAGTTTCATGCATTAGCCATGCAGTACAGTACCAGGCTACACATCAGCATGTCTCATTAAAGCAGAATGTGTGTAAATTGGAGTCCATCGTTACGCTGCATTAACCATGTTACAGAAATGAATACAGAATTTCTGCCTTATTCATTTCTGAGGAAAAAATAAGCCTGTGGCTTTTAAAAAAATTAGTTTTATGCAAGGAAACAAAAAGCTTCTTTGTTTTCTCCAACTGTGAGTCGTAATTTTTTTTAACTGCGGGGCAAAATCTGCTTGTAGTAAACAGACAGGCCTGTGTATAGTACTTTAATGCATTAAGCATCAGAAGCTACTAAATGCAACATTATGTTATAAATGCATGATCACGACTCACCTGACTTGCATAGACTGGGTCTGATTTCTCTGGGTCTGAAGCCTCTTTACAGCACTTAACAATGTAAAATAACCTTAAAGGGGACATTAAAAGTCCGCTTTATGGTACCAGAGCTGTGTAGGGGCTTCAGTGTGAATGAGAATCAGGTCTAATATACTTTATTTCTCTATACACTGGGGATAGCCAAATCCATTTGTGAATACAGACCTTTCCATTGTTGTTGACTAATAAAAGATGTTAGCTCACCTATCTTGTCTCTCAAACTCTTCTGCTTCTCCCGCAGTTCCTGCTACATTTAACCTTTCAGTTTTAGTAAATATATTGAGTCGTTACAGTTTTGAAGAAGCTCATCCATATCTGAACCAAATAACAATCCATGCAGTTCTGTCTTCCCAAGTCTACAAGCAGCCTAACAACTGAGGTGCAAACTGCTTTGTTTACCCTAAATGGAGTTGCATTACCAGCACTGAATTTGACTGTATTTGCAATACCTGTGAAGAACTTCAAAAAGATCTCACAAAACTAAGTGATTGGGCAACAAAATGGCAAATGAAATTTAATGTGGATAAATGTAAAATAATGCACATTGGAAAAAATAACCCCAACTATACATATAATATGACGGGGGCTAATTTAGCTACAACTAATCAGGAAAGAGATCTTGGAGTCATTGTGGATAGTTCTCTGAAGACATCCACGCAGTGTGCAGTGGCAGTCAAAAAAGCAAACAGGATGTTAGGAATAATTAAAAAAGGGATAGAGAATAAGACAGAGAATATCTTATTGCCCTTATATAAATCCATGGTACGCCCACATCTTGAATACTGCGTACAGATGTGGTCTCCTCATCTCAAAAAAGATATACCGGCATTAGAAAAGGTTCAGAGAAGGGCAACTAAAATAATTAGGGGTTTGGAACAGGTCCCATATGAGGAGAGATTAAAGAGACTAGGACTTTTCAGCTTGGAAAAGAGGAGACTGAGGGGGGTATGATAGAGGTATATAAAATCATGAGTGGCATGGAGAAAGTGAATAAGGAAAAGTTACTTATTTGTTCCCATAATATAAGAACTAGGGGCCACCAAATGAAACTAATGGGCAGCAGGTTTAAAACAAATAAAAGGAAATTCTTCTTCACACAGCACATAGTCAATCTGTGGAACTCCTTGCCTGAGGAGGTTGTGAAGGCTAGGACTATAACAGGGTTTAAAAGAGAACTAGATAAATTCATGGAGAGAAATTTAAAAGAGAACTAGATAAATTTAAAAGAGAACTAGATAAATTCACTGGCTATTAGCCAGTATGGGTAAGGAATGGTGTCCCTAGCCTCTGTTTGTCAGAGGGTGGAGATGGATGGCAGGAGAGAGATTGCTTGATCAGTACCTGTTCAGTTCACTCCCTCTGGGACACCTGGCATTGGCCACTGTTGGCAGACAGGGTACTGGGCTGGATGGACCTTTGGTCTGACCCAGTATGGCCATTCTTATGTTCTTATGTTATGTTCTTATCTGCAGATACCTGACTTTTGTGCATTTCAACTTTCAGTGTGAATATTGCATTAATATACTATTTTCCTACTGAATTTCCATGTGAATTTCCATAGTCAAAGGCTAAGACAATTCCAAAATGCCCATCACAAGAAAAGCTTCAGGGGGTAGCCGAGTTAGTCTGTACAGAATAAACTTAAAAACCAACAAATAGTCTGGCAGTACTGTACTTTAAAGACTAACATGTTTTGTTAAGTCTTTAAAATGCTGCCAGACTATTTGTTGGTTTTTAAGTTTATCATCTCAAGAAAGGCAGTCTAAAGGTATGTCTACACTTGCACTTGATTGAACAGATTTTTGTCATTCACCGGTGCTTAAACCTCTTCCCCCATGAACAACAAAGTTTTGCTGTGGCAAGTGAAAGCGTAAGTGTGAATGCTGCTTTTTCCTCACAAGCTCTCTCCTGCTGAAAAGGCAAACCCACCTCATAGGGGCTGGAAGTATTTTGTTGGAAAAAGTGCCAACAAACAGCATTCACACAAACTGACATTTAGCAACAAGACTGTGTCGCTATATGTAGTGTAGACATACATGTTGCAGGTCTAAGACTTTAACAGACACAAATATCTGGTAGTTGGAGTGGAAGTCACAATGTCAAATTTGTCCTTACTGTTACCTCACTACTGTTAAGCAGTAAGGATTAATTTGGTCCACAACTTCTCGCTTCATCTTTTCTATCCATGGTGGCTTTCACAAAAAGTGCATCTTCAAGATGTTCAGTAGCATGAAGAAAGCTTCACACGCTTAGTGAGTAATGGAGATTTACATTTAACAAATATGCTCTCTAGCTTGGGCTGCCCAGCAACTGACAATTTGGCAGCCTGGTGACATTTTTTTTCATAATTAACCTTGTCAGTCCAAAGCCATCCTTTCTTCCTAATAGCTGCTGCTGGTCTCTTTTGACACAGTTTGACAAATGATCATAGGCACCCAGGCTGTGGGTGCTTCGGGGCTTGAGCACCCACCAAAAAAAATAGGGGGTGCTCAGCACCCGCCAGACCAAATTAATCTTTTGTGGGCCTAGGTGCCTGGATTGAGGCCCTGCCCACCACTGCGGGCAGCAGCCTTGCTCCCACTCGGTTTCTTCCCCTCCTGACTCCCTGCCTGCCCTCACACAGGGTGGGGGTGAGGAGCACCAACCAGCAAAAACAAAAATCAGTGCCTGTGCAAGATGGTTTGCATTTTTTTTTTAATTTTCAAAGCTATCAAGCGATGCTGCCAATAGTATAACCTGTGATGCCTCTTACACTTTCTATTGCAAGACTCTGTTTTCAGCTGCTTATAGCTGCCAAATTTAAGCCATTCACACTGAAGGTCCCACACTCCAGATCTGTCTCAGACCTTGAAACTTAAGGGAGTAGCTAAAATGGCTCAGTCACTTCCAAGAATGAGTTTACAGGAAACTTTTCTGCCTATGAAGAAAATTCTTTCCATCTTTATGCTGAGAAACTCTAGCGCCTCCGTGCTTTAGAACCAGGAT
Organism: Pelochelys cantorii; assembly: GCA_032595735.1. NCBI lineage: Eukaryota > Metazoa > Chordata > Testudines > Trionychidae > Pelochelys > Pelochelys cantorii. The sequence continues at coordinate 12,660,539 of CM064328.1, forward strand.
CTGAAACTAGACAAGTCCCCCATTTTTCCCCGGTGCCAGCACTCTTGCTGTTCCCCTGGAAAACTGAAAAATCTGTTTGCGTGTGCTTAGTACAGGCTCAGACTTGTTGGCGTTTGGCAGCTAAGTTCTCTCACAGAGCATGTTCCACCCCCACCCTCCAGCCCCTCTCTGCCAGCAGACAGCATGTATGTCATCCCCACAAAGAGCAACAACATCTTCCAGCCTGGGACGAGAGTAACTGCAGGGCCTGAGTAGGACTTTCCCAGCAACTGCTCCTGCAAGTTGCTATGGGCTGGTAGCCGGGTAACTGAGGGCAGGCAGACTCTCTCCTGTGCTATGCGTGCCCTGCTGACATGCAGGCGGGGGGCCGGGGGGGGGGGGGAGGTGAAGGAAGGAACAGCCTAACTCATGTGCAGAATTGTGAAGAAGGCAATGCAAATGGAAGGGCAGACATTCAGAGGGGAGGAGAGGAGTTTAAGGGGGAGGGTAAGGAAGTGAAGAGCAGAAGTGGGGGGGGGCATGTGCCCCCGAATGCCATGGGTGGGAAGGGCAAGGGGCCAGCAGCTGGCAGGGACAGAGCTTCTGGGCGGCCCAAGGGATTAGCAGGGGCTCACAGCAGGGATTGGTCCTGCCCCCCACACTCACCAGCAGTGGTGAGAGGAAGTGGAGGGATATGGCTGCAGCCTTCTCCATTCACCTGGCTCCCGGCTGCATCACTTAGGGGAGGAACCATCCTCTCCTCCCCGCCCTCCCCCTCCCCCAATGGGAAGCAGAGTGACACTGCCAGGAGCTGGGGGAATGGAGTGGATTGGGGCTGGGTTGCACCGCTTCCCCCCACCGCTGCTGGTGTGTGTGGAGGGCCAACCCCTGCTGCCAGCACCAGAACCCCGCTAGCTCCCTGGGCCACGTCACTCAGGGGAAGAGGCAAGGTGGGGGTGGAGCAGAGGCAGGGAAGAGGCAGTGAGGGGGGCAGAGTCGGGAAGAGGTAGGGCAGGGACAAGGCCTGGGGCAGAAGGGAAGCTCTCCCTCAGGCTTGGGGTAGCACAGGGAGGAGGCAAGTTGAGAGGCAGTCACATGGCTAGTGCCCCCCTCCCCATGTCCCTCCTCACCAGTTGCCCCTGCTTACCAGTGCTGCATAAAGAGGTGGGGCATTAGCTCCCATGTCTTACAAATGGCCCTCCTGATAACACACTCCAGAATGATACTGTTACCTCATTTACTGGAGACCCGCCCCCTGGAGACTCACTTACATTGATTTATTCAATGCCACTATTGGATCAAGCAAAAAGGGAATGGAACTCCATTCACACAGACACACATTCAGACACTCACTCAGACACCCACGCATGTGACAGGTTGTGCAGAGAGAGCAGAAGAAGCCAAGCATGGTGGGTCCTGGGTGTCTGCCTGCAGTCACCAATCCGGGCCAGCGAGCTGATCGTACGACCCCTGGTCTGTGTGCTCTCTTCTCTTTATTGAGCTGGGCAGCTGTAGCCAGACATGAACCCCATCTTGTTTTTCCTCCCCCCCAGAGAGCAAGAGAAAGGCAGTCAGCCTTTGATGCCTGGGAATGCAGGTGTGCTGCCTGTCCCTGACTCTACCATAAACAGAAACCAGACAGTAAATGGGCTAGCTGATAACCGGAGGGCCTCCCCTCCCCCCCCCCCCGCTGCCCTGATGGCTAGGCACCAGTAATTGACACGCCTACACTGTCCCAGGAGAGGAATCTTCGCCCATCACATACTAGAGTGCCCATTGTCTGCAGTTTCCCAGGTGTGAATTATGCTTTGCACCCTTCCGTGGGAAACTTGGCATTCAAAGCCATTTTTCCTAATTGGCCACTTGAGACCAAGAAGAAGCCTACGTGACCCAAGGGGTATAAAGAGGGGTTCAGTAGCCCACCCCATTTGAGATCCAATCTACACCTGCTGGCAGGTACTGGACACCTCCCGGGGTTTGTGGGACGCCCAACCTCGCCCTACTTCTTCCCGAGGGATTGAGAGGAAGACTCTGGCCATGCCAAGTCTGGAACGCAGGGGTGAGAATTATACCTGCAATGTGTTTCTTATGTGTACACTTTAATTTAGTTACTCTATTATAAGTTTCTCTAATCAACCTGTTTCACTTCTATTGTAAACAAGTAAAATAAGATTGTGCCCTCATTCACTTTATAAGTTTAAATATATATATTGAACCAAGTTTTCTTTTCTTCTTTCTTTTCTTTCTCCTACAAATAAGCAAGTGTGGTTTGAGTTTCTGACTTGAACCCGTGCTGCTGTACCCGAACCGAACACAAACAAAAGAACTCCAGCTGGTCATAAGGGACAGATATAGGGAGAGCTTGAGCGTTGGATCGTGTCGCTTCCAGGGGACAGATCCTTGGGGCACCTCTCAGCCTCCCCAGGCTGCCCACTGCGACGGGACTTTGTGTCCTAGCAGTCAAAGTCTGAGGTGTAAAGCTCTCCCTGTTAAACTCTGGGGCGTCTGTCAGCCTGTTGGCTGCCCACTGCAAAGGATCCCGATCCTAGCAGTAAAGACACGGACGTTAAACTCTTTGGGGCACCCGTCAACCTCCTCCAGGTTGCCCACTGCTAAGGGACCCCACTCCTAGCAGTTAAAGTCTCGGGTGTATAGCTCACACACACCACTCACTGCCCTGACCACCGGCTGACAGCAGCCCATGTCATGTACGTTGAGTTCTTTCTCTGTGCCCGTCACTGAGAGGCCTGCCCAGACCTCATTTTCCTCATGCATATTAATTTCTTCTTCTCATCTTCACTGCACCTCCATTTTTGCCTTTCTTGTGTGCAAGCGAAGATTACATCAAACTCCACTTAGCCCCTGGCTCCTCTCTGTAGCCTCATGGCTCCTCTCCACAAAGGCACAGACATTACCTTATTCACACCACTTACACACCCTATTCACACACTTACACATGCCCTATGCACATCACTTACACACACTCCCTTGTCACAGGATAGAATGTTACAGAGCTTAAAGATTGGACAAGCAATAGTTACAAAGCTTGCAAGAAGTTGCAGAACTTGAACCATTACATGAAAGGTAAGTGGTTTACAGTAACAGAAAGTTACCTAGCTCACAATGACTGAAACTTACATGACTTAGAACAACTAGAGAGTTACATGGGTTACAATAGCAGAGAGTTACATGTCAAGTTACCTGACTTATAATAACTGAAAGTTACATGACTTACGCAAAAAGTTACATGTCTTACATCCACATTATACTGGATTGGGCCGAGGTTTTACACAACAGATACTAGCCTTTTTTGGAACTGCATCACATTGACTCATATTCAGTTAGAGATCTGCTATGAACTCCAACTGTACTACCATCTACCCAGTTATTGCCCACTTTGTAGTGGTACATTAGATTTTTCCTTCCTAAGGACAAAGCACTACACTTACTATTATTGCATTTCACTTTGTGGATTTCAGACCAATTCTCCAAAAATGGTTAAAGTTTGTTTTGAAATTTAATCCTGTCCTCCAATGTGCTTACAAGCCTTCCCACTTTGGTGCACCTTCAGCTTTTATAAGCACACTCTCCACTTGACTGTTCCATCATTAATGAAAATATTGACTAGTATTGGATCCAGGATTGGCCTCTGGGAGACGCTATTAACTATAGCTACCCAGTTTGACAGGTAACCATTGATAATTTTGCCTCTGATTATGCTCTTTCAACCAGTTGTGCACCCCACCTTATATTAATATCATGTATTCTAGACCATATTTCCATGCCTTGCTAGGGAATGGTACATTATCTTTCCTGTAGAAAACTCAGAATTATGGGCTGGAACTATGCTGTCAAGATTTGCAAAAGAGAAGTCCTTGATCTGCTTGGGGTGTGTGGATGGCCTTGCATGCTGCTGTTCATAAGGATGTGGGCTGAAGACCACAAGAGGCAGTATGCTCCCTGTGTAATTGTATATTTACATTGGCATAGGCAATGTGAGGGGGGTATGAGGGAGCCCATGCCCCAGATGGGATGGAACAAGGGTCTGGAGAGGGCAGAGCAGCAGTGGGGAGAGGCAGGGCCTGGGGCAAAGGGGGGTTGTCCCGGCCCTTCCCCAGGCTGGAAGGGTCACATGGTTGGAGGCCCGCCCACCCTTTTCACTAGTCGCCTCTGTATATTGCAACAACAAACAGGATCCAATCAGGCTCATGTCCTATTGTGTTTGTACAGTGAATAGGAAGAGATAGTTTCTGTCCTAGAGATGTCATGAAATTGCGCTCTGAATAGCCTCTTTTCTTCGGCAATAACTAGATTTCTCAAATGATAGAGGCCACTGCTGTATTGTTTTTCAGACCATATTAGCATCCCTATTTATAAGGTGAATGCTGAGCTGTTAATAAGAGCAGACAATACTTCATTGTGAATTAATGTTTGGGAGTCTCTCCCCCTTTCCCCCCCCTTCTTGCAGACAGGGCTTTATATAGTTTCTTCCATATGCAAAGCTGCGGGTTGCTGGGTGGTTTTTTTGTCAAAGCACATTTTTCAAAAATGAACTATCTCATACACTCTTTATTGCTTGTGTCATAGCTATGTGAGGAATCAAGGGAACGCTCACCCTCGCACTTGCCACACATAGCCCTATGCAATAATTAGTCCTACTTTGTTTGCTGGAAGAGTCCAAAAGTTGCACTCTCTCATGCATGAATTAGATTATTTGGTTTGAAGGTAGAGCTATGGTAATCCAGAAACCCTGCTGTTTTGACTCCTTCCAGTTCCACCATCCCATGATGTAGGCACATCCATGGTTAATCTGATTCTGATTACTCAATAGCAAGTTATCATTTTATAACATGGCAGTTTGTGTACTATAGTAAAGGCTACACCATCGCTACCACCCCTCCCCTTGTATGCACAGAATCTGATTCTGGAGGAAGTAGAAGCCAGTATTTAAAGACTGGAGAGATACACGAGCTACTGTTGGAAGTTCAGTAGAAAGGTACTTGGCACTGTCAATAAGACAAGCCTTTCAGATTTTAAATGTGTGTGATTCATCCCTTGTACAGGATAAATTTGTTTACAACCATATATAGTGCATCAGGCATTTTAAAACCAAAGACCCCAAGCCTGCACTATGATCCGCACAGGCAGAGCCATATGGCAGCCCACTGAAAACAACAGCAGAGACTCCCTTCCCAGTGTCATTGTACCTGACTAGCAGCCAATTGCACAGCAATTGCACTGTGCTAGCAATTCCTATGCTGCTTTTTATCAGCCCAGGCCAATACCTATGGGAATTTTTCCATTGACTTTAGCAGGACTTGTAGGATAATCCATACAGATGGCAGGATCGGGGCCTAAGCATGCACTGCATTAACTTTATGGCTAGTGGCAACGTTACAGTCCTGCTGCAAAATGGAGAAGAAAAATTCAGTTCTGATTTCATTTCAGCTTTTAATTAAACGGCTTTGTAGCCAAAATTAAATTTGAGTTTCCACTAAAATTATCAAATCACAAGACTGGACGGGACCTTGGGAGATAATCTACTCCAGCACTCATGGCAGGCCTGAGTATTATCTAGACCACAGTTGGGCAAGATACAGCCACAGGCTGGATCTGTCCTGCCAAGCCATTTGATCCAGCCCACCCTGCTGTGCTCCTGCCCCCCAGGCCAATCGAGATCTGGGAGTAAGGGAGCATGCGAAGTCTCCCCCCCTGCCAGGGGTGCATGGCACCAGAAGGAACCATCAGCTGTTCTAAACAGCTGGCGGTTCCCTCTAGGTGTTGTGCACCTCAGCTGGGCGGGACAGTGGAGGGGAGAGACCTCACATGCTTCTCTGCCCACTGGCCAATCAGGGTCTGGGGGCAGGAGATCACGTGAAGTTTCTTCCCCCCACCAGGGGCGCACAGCACCAGAGGGAACTGCCAGCTGTTCAAAACAGCAGGCGATTCCCTCTGGGTGCTGTGTACCCCTGGCAGGGCAGGATGAAGCAGGAGGGGGAAGGAGAGACCTCCTATGCTCCCCCACCTCACAGGGGAGCATGTGAAGTCTCCCCCCTCCTCCCATGGTGCCTATGGAGCCATCCCTTCTGCCCGAGGCCCCACACTTTCCACCTAAGGCCCTTCCAAGGCCAGCCCGTGACTGCTACCCATATTGGTGAAGTGGGCTCCCTATAAATATTATTGCCCACCCCAATCTAGACCATCCCTGACAAGTGTTTGTCTAACCCATTCTTAATCTCCAGTGATGGAGATTCCATGACTGCCCTGAGCAATTTATTCTAGTGCTTAACCACTCTAATAGGAAGTGTTCCCTACTGCCCATCCTAAGTGTTCCCTACTGTCCATCCCGTACTGCAATCTAAGCCCCATTGCTTCTTGTGCTCATCGCAGAGGTTAAGAAGAATAATGTTACTCTCTCCTCCTTGGAACAGCCTTTTTAGTACTTAAAGCTGTTATCATGTCCCCTTCCCTTCTTCAGGCTAAACAAACCAACTCTTCCCAATCTTCCCACATATGTCATATTTTCTAGAACTTTCATCCTTTTTGTTTTGTTACTCTTCTCTGGACTTTCTCCAATTTGTCCATATCTGAAATGTGGCACTATAATGGTTCCCACTTGGGGAGCATGGCCTAGTGGTGATGGCTGCAATTCCTGACTGTCAAAGGGGTTGTGAGGAGGGTAGCCTGGGTCCTCCCACTCCATCAAACTCTGACCCAGAGTCCTTTGGGCTACGAGTAGTCTGGCAAAAAGACTGCTTAAGGCTGTCCACCCTGCACTTTTTCCTCTTGTCTGCCCCATGGGGTCAGCTCAGTCCAAGGTTTTCCCCTAGTGAGGAAATCCAAACCACATTTGGTAAGAGGGAGCTATCCAAGGTCCACAGGGTCATTCCCTCTCTGTTTCCCTCCCCACCCCTCACCCTTCTTATCTCAGGGCCAGACAGTCTTGGGTTTTCCTCTGCTCTTCTGGAGCTGTGGACTGTAGGTCTGCTCACCTCCCACTCTACCACCCAAAGGAGCGAATTCTCTGCCTTTTAATTGCTTCAGCAGACGGAGCATTTACTTCAGATGTGGTGGGGAGGGGCTGACTGAGCCTAAAATAATCCCTCAATCCCTTGTTGCCTAGTGTGAGGGTTGTACACCCCATCACAGGAGCCCAGAACTAGACAAAGACAATTGAGGCCTAATCAGCATGGAGTGAAGTGAAACTAAAATTAAGCAGTTGGGTTTGGTTTGCTATTTGGGAAGGGTTTGATTTGGGGTTGGATTTTTGCTTTCCCAATAAAGATAAAAACCGTATTTCCTGTAATGGAGTCCTTAGGTGCAACCTGGAATGTCATCAAGCATGGTTGTCTGTCATACTGTGATGCTGACGTCAGGCTACAAGCCTCTGACAAGCACTGTTCTTACACAAAAGCTTCAGGGGGTAGCCGAGTTAGTCTGTACAGGATAAACCTAAAAAACAACAAATGGTCTGGTAGCACTTTAAGGACTAACAAAACATGTATCATGAGCTTTCGTGAGCACAGCCCACTTCTTCAGATGACTGGAGTTTTGAATTTAGGCTATGCAGACCCAAAATAAATAGGGGAGAAGGAAGACGGGGGAAGGAAAAAAAATTGGAAGAGGGCAGGAAACAAGGAGCAGAGGGTATGAAAATATCAAAGGGAAAACCAAATAGGCAGAACTGGTAATCTATAAGCACCTAAAGATTGGATAGTTAAAAGAAGCAGATAAGGATCATAGGACAGCAATTAGAGAGGAAGGGTACTAATGCAAGAATCTACACAGACAAAGAGCTGTTGGCACCTTCACTGAATATTAGGTTGATAATATCCCAGCCATCCATTATCTCGATTGAGGAGGCCATCAGTGTGAGAATTGAATTTGTGGATGAATTGTAATTCCAATGCCTCTCTGTGTATTTGGCTTATAGAATTGGTTTGTGACAAGACAGCTACTTGGAGATCTTTTAAAGAGTGATTAGGTAGATTGAAGTGTTCCCCAACAAGTTTCTGTATGTTCCCTTTACATATATGCTCGTTACGTATATCTCTTTACATATATGCTCCCTTTACATATATGCTCTTGCACAGACATCCAGAGGCAGGAACACACCCAAGTGAGTGATATGAATGATTTCCCACCCATTCCTGAGCTATTAATATGGAGTCTCCAGCCAGTTTCCCGCAGCTCCCCAGCCTTGCACCCCAGAACAGTACCATCTTGCAGTCGTCAGAAGCTGGATCAGTGTAAGCTTTGTTACCAAGTTCACCACTTCTTCATAGGAAAGTGGACATGCACCAGCCTTTGTAACTTGAGCAGTTTTCCCAAGCACTAGACAATCTCTCTGATATGGATAAAACATTAAAATAAGGTTATTAATTAGAGAAAGCTAGATATGAAGCAATTGTAAGGGGTAGGCTTAAGGTCAGAGATAGTTACCATAGGAAATAAAAATAGAAATATGCTTTCTAAATCCTAAAATTTTAAACTAAGCAAGTGTTGAATTAAACAGCTTTTCTCACCCTGACAGATGGTATGAACAGGTTACAGTTCCGCAATACACGGGTTAGGATTACCTTCCAGCTAGGGACCAAACTTCAAGTTATAGCCACTGATTTTAGTTTATTTGCCATTTATTGCATGATGGGATAGCAGTGCACATAGCTTCCCTGGCCAGCCCTCTGCATAGGAGCCAGAGAGAAATGAAGGCCCCTTTTGGGAGCTGTGGGGAGCCAGGACAGACAGGAAGCCTGCCTTAGCCCTGCTGCACTGCCAACTGGACTTTATCGGCCCAGTCAGCAGAGCCACCAGTGTCTCTTTTTAACCAGAACCAGTGTTATGGTTGAAAACTGGATGCCTGGCAACCCTAATGAGGAAGAGTCTGGGGGGGAAAACTCAGGAATGTCTGCAGGCCTCCTTTTCACAGAAAGATGAAGAAACTGGGAAAAGACAGAAAGGTCTAGTCCCTTTCCTGTCAGTCGATTAGCTTGTTCCCTCACCAGAGATTACATTCATACAGCGGACCCTTAGCATCTCACCCATAGGCTATGTCTAGACTGCATGGCTTCGTCAACGGAGTTATGTAAAATAGTTTATTCGGCATAGGCAAAGAAGTGGGGATTTAAATAATCCCCCCTTCATGAAAATAAAAATGGCCACCACGCTGTGCCGACAATCAGCTGATTCGGCACAGTGGGGCAGTCTAGATGCGCCGCGGTTGACAAGGGAAGCCTTTGTCGACCACTCCGGTATGCCTCGTGAAATGTGAAACAGCTTTTACTTAAATACTGAAACAGCTTTTACTTATTTAAATCCCCACTTTTTTGCCTATGCCGAATAAACGATTTTACATGGCTCTGTCAACGGAGCCATATAGTCTAGACATAGCCATAGTGTATGATGGTTGGCTTGTTTGTGATTTAAATGTTGGCCTTTGTTGTCATCATGATTAACAGGTTTTAAATTCATGCTCTTCAAATCAAAAAAGGGGACATGAATACAAAGTACGTTAGTCAGAACACATCAAACACTCTGTTTTCTTGAATGTTTGCAGAAAAAAAAGCCCCTTTTATTTCACCCATGAAATGTTCATGAGCTTTCTCTGAAAAGCTTTTATAGATGCATGAATGCTATATCAGCTTCAGTGCAACAGCGGGGGAAGAAACAGGACAATTTCCAAAGGTGCAACAGTGGAGGGGGCAAAGTGTCAATGTCAATGTCAGCTTAAACACATGGTAAGAGCGAGGAGGATAACAGTGGTATAGTGCAGAGTAGCTAAGTAGCCTGATAGGAACTCGCTTCTGCATCATAAAGGCACAGTCCTGCTCTCAGTTCAGGAAATGCTAAAACTTTTCTTCATTCCAATGAGAGAAGGCCCTAAATGGAGCCTAAATATAGGAGTGGCCCCTACAAATTATCTTTCAGATACAGTGACTGAGGCTATGTCTACACTGCTGTTTTTTTCTGGAAAAAGGTACGCAAATTGCAAACCACAATTTGCATACCTTTTTCCAATTCTTTTTCAGAAGAGGCTTTTCTGACATTTGGCCCATCTACATGGGACCAAATGTCAGAAAAATCTCCTCTTTCGGAAGAGGAGGAATATAGGGCTTCTGAGAGAGCGCATCTGCTCTTCCGAAAAAACATTTCGGAAGAGCAGTTGCGTTCCCTGGATGCAGGGGAGTTTTTCCGGGTATCCTGGAAAAACCCCGTAGCGTAGACATAGCCACAGACTAGTAGTGTTGAGGTTGTGGCTCTGCCTTTGGAGAATATCTGGGCTGTTCGTGGCTTCATTATCAGCAATTGTCTGGGTCTGCTCTTTATGTAGAGGATGCTATGCAAAAGGGAGGTCGCTCTCATGGAATACAATAGGCAGTACTTGTGAATAAGTTCTGCAGGTTCAGGACCATGACGGACAAAAAGGTGGCCTGCAAGTGGCTAGATGGGTGATAAACTGCAAAAGTAGGCCTCTGTCACCGGTCTTCAACTTTAGGTACTTAACATATTTAACAATATTTCCATACAAATGTAAACTAGATATATAATTACAAAATCTCCACTCCTCATTATCTAACAATGTAAGCGGTCTGCCACAAAATAACTCTATTATTTGTTATTTGCGGTCTAAATAGATAAGACAGACAAAGGGTGGGATGAGAAACAGAGGCACAAAGAGTCTAGGGTATGTCTACACTTGCCCCCTAGTTCAGACTAGGGAGGCAAATGAAGCATACGGAAGTTGCTAATGAAGCATGGGATTTAAATATCCCGTGCTTGATAAGCATATTTGCGGCCGGTCGCCATTTTAAAATGCCAGTCGCCCGATTTAACTTGTCGCGTGTAGACGCGGTAGTGCGATCCAAAAGCCTTCCCTCGAATTAACTGTTACTCCTCGTGTAATGTCTACATGCGGCAAGTTAAATCAGGCGATTGGCATTTTAAAATAGCGACCGGCCGCAAATATGCTTATCAAGCGCAGGATATTTAAATCCCGCGCTTCATTAGCAACTTCCGTATGCTTCATTTGCCTCCCTAGTCGAACTAGGGGGCAAGTGTAGACATACCCTAAATAACTTGAGTAATATCGCAGAGCAGGTGAGTAGCAGAACTGGGAACAGAATGCAGGACTCCTGAGTCTGTGTCCAGTGCTGTATGCTGCAGACCTACAGGCAACCAAATGAGTAGCTCTAAGTAAAGCACTTTATTACCCTATGTGATGGGATACTTGGAGTACAGTCTGGAACTAAGGTACTGATGTGCCCCTTTAACTCTTCAGTCTGGGCTGTCACTCACTTCCAGGTGCTGTTATCTCTTAAAATAATAACACATGGAGCCCCACACTCAGCTAGATTGCATGAATCACACAGAGAAAGGCACCAGCAAATCTCCCAAAACCTCAGCCTTCCATCCCTGGAATATGCCATCTTGCCTGGTCAGAAGCCTAATCAGTGTAAATTCATTACCCAGTCCACCTCTCCCTTGATGTGGAGAAGACACTCACTAACCTTGCTAAACTGAACTGGGATTACCCTAGTACTTCAAATAAAACACTCTGGTTTAGTTAAAATATAAAACAGATTTATTAATAACAGAAAGGTAGATTTAAGTGATTATAAGTGGCAGGCACAAAAGATCAGAGATAGTTATGAAAGAAAATTAAAAGTAAGTGCACAGTCTAAATCTTAAACCTTATTAGACCTGGAAGAATTACATCAAGCTGTTTTTCAGGCCACTAGACGTTACAGTTCTTAATACACAGGCTTCCCCTTAAAGCCTGTAGCCAGTCTCTTCAATTCAAGTCTGTGCTGCTGCAGCTGCACCATGGTAGGGTGCACAGTACAGCTGCTCTTTGTCACTGGAAGAGAGCTTTCCTGGCGACAAAATAAAAATACCCCAAATAAGGGGCAGCTCTTTTCATGGTTAAAGCTTGTCGTTCAGGGGTGTGGGTGTTTTGTTCCCACCACAAAATTGCTTTGGGTGACAAAAGTTCAGCAGAGAGCAACAGAAATGATTGGGGGTTCCCTAGGGAGGTGGTGGAATCTCCATCCTTAGAGGTTTTTTAAAACAGACTTGAAAAATCCTTGGCTAGAATGATTTCCTGTTTGCTGTCTGAACTTAATGAGACAGTATGCAAACACATTCACTTTCCCACAACACACACAGTTTCTGTCATTCCCCTCCCACCAAGGGATGTGACTGTCTAGTCAACTATCTAATAAGCAAATGCTTATCAGATAGTTGACACATTAGTCCACTAGTTGCTTCCCCCCTTGCTACCTCTATCAGAAAAAGGCGGTGGGGGGTAGAGGAGAGGGTGCTTCAAAGCGGCAGCACTGCATGGAGCCCAGGGTCTGCTGCTTTGAACTGCCATGTGCAGCCCTGGTCCCTGGCTGCATGCAGCATTTCAAAGCAGCAGCATCGCATGGAGCCCGGGGTGGGCTCCGTGTAGTTCTGCCACTTTGAAACGCCGCAGGGAGCATGGTGCAAGTGGGGGGACTGCTTGAGTCCCTCATTGGCCCCGCGCACCCTGCAGCGCTTTTGCCTTTGAAGTGTAGCAACAGCCCTGGAACTATTGCTATACTTTGAAGGCAGGAGCGCCCTTATCGACTAATCAAATAGTCGAGGCAATTTGAATTAACTATTCTATTAGCCAATTTAACAATCTCAATTTAACAACCCTACTCCCACCCACTCCCTCTCAAGCATTCTCTCCACTCCCTCCCTTCAGTTGAAAAGTGGATGGCAATCTTGCAGGATGCCTATGGAACAATGGACTTAAGAAACCGGCCTCATGAGGCATTTCAAATCCCTTCCCAAAGTAACCTCCCACCAACTGCACTGTGGAATAGCTACCCAAAGTGCACTGCTCTCCGTGTTGATGCAAGAGTTGCCAGTGTGGATGTACTCTGTGGACACATGAAGCCTAGCATGGACATGCAATGGGGAAGGGGAGGGTTCATGAAAGAGCTGACAACAAAATTATTTAGTGTAGACAAAGTCTTAGTTTCCCTTTTTGTCACTTTCAGTTCTGGCCTCTCACTTCTCTACATTCCAGTCAATTGGCTGCAACCCCCAGCCACAGACAGGGGCTCCACAGGCTGGACGCTGGAGCCACTCCTGCCTGCTGGGGCCCAGGGTGCCCCACGGACGGGGTTGCACTGGTGTCCCGGTCAGAGCAGTCCCTGCCTTCAGAGCACCCTGGCTCACCACGGACAGGGGCTGCTCCTGCCAGGACACCAGCATCCCAATTTGAGCAGCCCTGTCCGTGGCAGGCCCCCCATTAGACTGGAGCAGCCCCCTGCCCATGGCAGGCGGGCAGCTGCTCCAGCCCCACCAGTTAACCGTAACCAGAAAGCTGCACCCATTAAGGGTGAGGCTTACCAGTTAAGGCTACGTCTACACTGGCATGATTTTCCGCAAGAACTCTTTTGCGGAAGAGTTCTTGTGCAAAAAACTCTTCCAGAAGAGAGCGTCTACACTGGCATGTGCCTTTGCACAAGAAATGTGCTTTTGCGCAAGAGCATCCATGCCAGTGTAGATGCTCTGTTGCGCAAGAAAGCTCTGATGGCCATTTTAACCATAGGGCTTTCTTGTGCAAGAAATTCACGTTGCCTGTCTACCCTGGCCTTTTGCACAAGAACAGTTGCACAAGAGGGCTTATTCCTGAGCGGGAGCATCATAGTTCTCGCGCGAGAAGCACTGATTTTATACATTAGAACATCAGTGTTCTTGCACAAGAACTCACGGCCAGTGTAGACAGGCAAGTTTTGGCGCAAAAGCGGCTGCTTTTGCGCAAGATCACGCCAATGTAGACACAGCCTCACATCCCTCCTTCCCCTGGCCCCCACTAAACACTGGCCAAACCGGTGCCTATGTTAGGCAGCACTTAATGTGCATTAAAATTTACACCAGGAGCTGACACCTCCAGGAACAGATCTAAGCAAAGCTAGCAACCCTGGCCCGGCCCCAGGCTGGGTGCCTGCCAGGGACTGGCAGCATCGCGCTCCGTTCAGCCCGCAGGCCACCCAGCTTGGGCCCCTACAGACCGGAGCGCGAGCTCCTCTCGCTCCCAGGCCCGCGGGAGCGGCATGAGGGCGGAAGGGAGAAGATTCACCCCCCCCCCCCGGCCTCTTGCCGCCCCCGCGCCTGCGCAGGAGGCGCTCTCCCTGACAGGGTAAGGGCTGGAGGCTTCGCTTCCCCCACCCCCTTGCCGCCCCCGCGCCTGCGCAGGAGGCGCTCTCCCTGACAGGGTAAGGGCTGGAGGCTTCGCTTCCCCCACCCCCTTGCCGCCCCCGCGCCTGCGCAGGAGGCGCTCTCCCTGACAGGGTAAGGGCTGGAGGCTTCGCTTCCCCCACCCTCTTGCCGCCCCCGCGCCTGCGCAGGAGGCGCTCTCCCTGACAGGGTAAGGGCTGGAGGCTTTGCTTCCCCCCCACCCCCCTCTACGGCGCATGCGCACGGAAAAGCCCGTTTGCAGGGCGTTGGGCCCGCGCCATGTCGGCGAGGCTGGGGAGTCCGGAGCCGGCGGGGAGCTGCGGTAGGGACCCGGCGTCTCCTCTGAGGCGTCGGGGAGGGGGGCGCTGCGCTGGAAGCGGGAGGAGCCCGGCTGGCTCCACCTGAGGCGGGGCCGGGCCTGGCCCTAGTCCCAGCCTGGCTGAGGTGCGGGGCGCCCCACCCTCACTGGAGCGGCCGGCGTAGGGGGGGGGGGTCACGTACAGGGAGCGTCCCTGCGGGCCCCTCCCCCTCCCGCGGGAACCGCCCCCCCTGCGGAGCGTCTGGGGACGCTGCTGCCCGGCAGCTGGGGGCGCGGGGCGGGGCGCGCGGCGCGGATGTGCCGCTGTCCGCGCCCGGGTGCTGCTGCGTTCGGCCGCCGCTGCCTTGCGCGGTGATACCCCGCGGGGGGGCGCCCCCCAGCAGCCGGGGAGCGGCGCCCAGCGCGTCGCAGGGTCCTGCGGCGGGGGCACCCCGGACCAAACCGCGTGCGGCGCGAGCCCCTCGGGATGCACAAAGCGCTCTGCCAGGGTAAGCGAGTGGCGCCCCCCCCCCCCTCCGGATCTTAGCGGCTGCACCCGCTGCAGGCTCCGCCGTGTAGCTTTCACTCGGCCCTGCCCGCAGCGTGGGGTGGCAGCCGGCTCCCGGGCAGGGGCACTCCCGAAGAGCTAGCATGGAGCTGTAACCGAAGCCAGCGAGCCGATGCTTATCGGTTAATGGCTCGGACTGTCCCTTTTGTATCCTTAATGATGGCTTGAGCCTGAGAGTTTTTAAGGGTTGTGAGAGATCCACTGAAGTGCTCATAGTGCGAACTGTAAACAGCTAACAGAATGTTATCACTAGGAAAAGGTGAGGTAATAAGACAGAAGATAGGGTAATGTTGCTATATAAATTCGTAGTATGCCCACACTAGGGATGTGAACGACTAGGCGACTATCCGATGAGCAAATGCTTATCAGAAAGAGGCGGCAAACGGGGTGGGAGGAAGAGGAGGGAGTACTTCAAAGTAGCAGCACCTTATGCAGCCTGGGGCCAGCTGGGGTGACCTCAGGCTGCACGCAGCGTTTCAAAGCGGCAGCGCCATGTGGAGCCTGGGATCAGCTGGGGACTCCCCTGCTGACCCCAGGCTCCGTGTAGTGCTGCCTCTTTGAAACGCCGCAAGGAGCCTGATGCTGGGCTCTCCGTGGCGTTTCAAAGTGCCAGTGCTGCATGGAACCTGGGGTCAGCCAGGGAGTCCCCAGCTGACCCCTGGTTCCATGCGGCACTTTCACCTTTGAAGTGTAGCAATAGCCCCTAAGCCTGTTGCTATACTTCAAAGGTGGAAGTGCCCTATCCACTAATCAAATAGTCAATGCAAAATGCATCCAGTATTTGATTAGTCAATTACTTGAAATAACATCTCTAGCCCACTTCTGCATGCCCCATCTCAAAAAATGTATATCAGAATTTCAAAAGGCACAGAGAATGGTAACAAAACTTATTAAACTTATTAAAAATCCTGGGACTGTTCGTGGAAAAGACTAACGGGGGATATGATAGAGGCCTATAAAGCCTGAATGGTATTGAGAAAATGAAAAGGGCAGTGTTCTTTACCCCTTCACATAACACAAGAATTAGGGATCTTCTGATAAAATTAATAGGCTGCAGGTTTAAAACAACCATAAGGAAGTAATTCTTCTTACTGTGCACACTGAGTGTTGTGAAGGACTAACGTATAAGAGGGTTAAAAAAATTGATAATTGCATGGAGGATAAGTCCGTCAGTGGCTATTAGATACACTAGATGGAGAGGGCTCTAAGTTACTACAGATAATTCTTTCTCAGACTGCTGGGTCTTGCCATATGCTCTGAGTCTAACTGCTTACCATATGTGGGATTGGGAAGGAATTTTCCCTCAAGTCAGATTGGCAGAGACCCTGATTTTTTTTTCTTTCCTCTAAAGCATGGATTATCTGCAAGTTTTTAATGTAAATTATGGATTTTCTGTGACTTGACATCTTTAAACCATGATTTGAGTACTTCAGTAACTCAGCCAGAGGTTAGGGTTCTGTTACAGAAGTGGATGGGTGAGGTTCTGTGGCCTGCAATATGCGGGAGGTCAGATTAGATGGTCCTGATTGTCCCTTCTGACCTCAAAGTCTAAGATATGGTGATGGATGTAACACCATGCTTTGAATGTCCCTGAGCCACTGACTGCAAAATGCTGGGTCTGGGAAAAAGGGCTGCTGGCCCTGCTTCCAGGGAGGATTCTCTGGGAGCTCTGCAGCTGGCTCCCTGGGAGTGGGGTCGGCAGCCAGCAAGTAACTTGTGGGGGGTTAGGAGGAAGGAGCAGATGGCCAGGCTGCCTGAACAAGGGCTGCTCCTGCCCAGGGCGGGCGGGGAGCTGCTTCACTCTGTGCTGGCTAACTGGAACCCATTAAGGGTGAGGCTTGCTGGTTAATCTTTTACATCCCTAGTGCTAATACTGTTTTTGTCTGGTTTCAGAATCTGATGTATTTGAAATTGACCTTCCCATTATCATCATTGTGCTGAGTGATGATGATTTTCTAGAAAGTGAAGGTGAAGATGAAGAGCAAGAAATCTTGAGTAGTGATGATATTTTAAAGAGTGAAGAAGAGGTGGCCACTTCAAATGATGGTGACTTCCTAAAAAAAAGTGAAGAGCAGGTGCTTTCAAGTGGTGATGATGCTCTAAGGAGTCAGGTGCAGCCCAGCATGCAGGAAGAAAATGTTCTAAAATGTCCCAAGGAAAAGCAGGTTACTCTGAATGTGTTTGAGAAATCAAATTCAGTCCAAGTTTCTTTAAGTCATCAGTATGCTCTGGACAGCAGCAAACCAAACCAAAATTATGTGCCATGTTCATCAGCTCCCAGAATGAACCTTGGAACATTAAATGTATGTGTCAGAAGCAAAGAAAGCAATTATGACATTGATTGCCAAAAGATTCCTGTTACTCGCTTGTGTGATCACAGTAAGGATGGTCTGACTATTGAGACAAACAAGCAGTTGATTCCAAGAGCAATATTTAAAGGTGGACTGGAACATGAGACTTCTGCAATCAATTTCTCTGATAGCAATCAAGAGTGCCAGCTAGCACTCCATTGTAAAGAAGGAGAGAGATGTGTTGAGACTGAAGGTAAGAGAGAGTGAAGAACAAAGTTATGAGCTACA
This sequence comes from Pelochelys cantorii, assembly GCA_032595735.1. Taxonomy (NCBI): domain Eukaryota; kingdom Metazoa; phylum Chordata; order Testudines; family Trionychidae; genus Pelochelys; species Pelochelys cantorii. The sequence goes on from CM064328.1 coordinate 12,678,177, forward strand.
GTTAAAAAGCAAAAGTATGATAGAGAAATTTGGGATGAAGTGAGAAAAAACACAGTAGTGGGAAAGGGGGAGGCACTGAAGATAACTCAGGATAAAGTTACACCAAATTGTATTGTAGGAAAGACTAGAGGATTTACCTGGTGTTGCTCAGGTCCTTGTAGGGGTGCAGGAGTCAGGTATGCGGTGGGGGATTCAAAAGGTGTGGGGTTGGCGCATGGGGCTGGGCTGCCTGGTCGCCGGGGTTGCCTAGCCAGTGGCAGCGTCTGGTGGCTCCCCGGAGCTGCTACAGTAGCTGCGCTTGCCTGCCCCTTCCCCACTGCAGTGTCTGGAGCTGACGGTGGAGAGGACTGGTTTGGGCCCTGGCTGTGGGGCATCGGGGCCAGCACAGGGGGAATGGGAGGGAGAGTAACTATGCCTAGCACCAGCATGGGAGCCTTATCTGTGGATAGTGGCCAGCAATATCCAAAGCCCCTCCCCCAGCCAGCCACTGTCTTATAGGTATGCCTGACCCCTTGTTGTCTTTCTGCAGTAATAACTGTACCTGCTAGCAGACCCCTTCCCTTAGTATTTTATGAGATACAATCACATTCCAGGCACATCGCATTTTCATGGCACAACCAAACCCATACCTTGTTTTATGTTACAATAAGAGGAAGCTGCATAACAAATCTGGTGGTCCTAGCTCTTATGTTTAGGAGGAGTTGTTGAACAAACTGACTCACAGACAGACAGATGAACAAGCACGCTCAAATACATAGTAGAAAAGGTAAAGATAGGAAGAGAAAGGAAGTACAGCAAAAGCAAGAAACTTAATAAGTAGCATGAGTCAAATAGTGAACTGAAGATGTAATAGTTAATACTATTTTTAATATTTTGATACTTTTGTGGTGTTGGATTAATGCCATAATTGATTAAGTTATAGTCAACAAATATATTGGATTAACAGTGGTGGAATTAGGGATGTAAGCCACTAGTTGGCTCAACTAGTCGCTTCCCGCCCCCTGCTCCCTCTATCAGAGAGAGGCAGGGGGAGCAGGAGCCAGTGCTGGGGGGAACCGGTAAAGCTGGTAGATCTCTGTGGGGGGCAGGAGGCAGAGGCATAGCTGGAAATGGTGTGAGTGGGAACTGCTTCAGTCCCTGCTCTCGCCAGGTTCCCACTGTAGGTGCTTCTGCTTTTGAAATGTACAAGAGCCCTTTGCAGCTCTTGTACATTTCAAAAGCAGAATTGCTGCAGGGAGCACAGGGCGAGCAGGGACTCAAGCAGTCCCCGCTGGCCCCGTGAGCTTGTACCGAGCAGTTCTGGCTCGTGCTGATCGCTGTGCCTCTGCATTTTAAATGTAGTAAGAGCGCAGCAGCTATACTATTAGCCAAATAATCGTATTTTAACATCCTTAGGTGGAAATTGAGGTGTTTCAAAGGGATAGCCGTGTTAGCCTGTTTCAGCAAAACAATGATGAGTCCCGTGGTACTTTAAAAACTAACATTTGTTTGGGTTCCAGCCCACAAAAGCTTATGCCCACTTCATCAGATCATTTTGTGTCATTTGACCTCCCCTAGTAGTGACACATACAATACATTTATATAATAGAAAAATGACTGCCAGTGTTGTAATGGTGCACAGCTGTTCTGTTTCTTTAATTTAGAGAGGAGGTGCACCATGGTGGCCCATCCAGCCCAAAATTTCTATACAGACTTTGTCCAACAGCAGTTTGCACTCACAAGCAAGTAAGGGCTAAAATAACAGATGTATTGCAGGTTGGATGTTCTGCCCATATTGTTGAGGGAAGCTTGGCCTGCACGTTTCCTACATTATTTATACCTTCAATCAGTGGTCTCAGTCCCTAACTTAGCACTTAACTTTGCTCACCAGTAAGCGTGAGGGTGAGAGCTATGAAAATATGGCTATTGGTGAATACTCTTGGAGAACCAGTAGTTATATTCACGTCTATTACAGCTGAATGAAATCATATAAGGAAATCATTTTAGCTTTTTTTGCATCAGAGAGTGGTATTCTCTATTCTGAATACAAATTCTGATGGCAGTCAGAAATTCTCTAATTTTATCATTAGAGTGCTTCATTTATCTGATCATAACTTAGATGGGAGTTACTGAGATCATGCTCAACTGCAGAAGATTACTGGATGTCATATGCATTTTCTTACATTTTTAGGTACTGCCCCTTTAGAGACTGCAAAGAATACAACAGATGACAGAACAAGAAAGAGAAGTAGTTCTAAAGATGACACTCTGAATTCTGAAATGGATAGTAGCATTGAAGATCTGAATGGTATAAAAGAAACAGAGCAAGTCCCAAGTATTTATTTTACTTGTGCTAATGGTGATTTTTCTTCAGCAGGAGAATTGCTAGAAGAAGTAGGGGACTTAGCAATGAATGCTTGTGATAATCCTGGATTAAATATTTCTGAAGCGCTTATTCATCAGTCAGTAATTCCATCTCCCAGGATGATGAGTAAGCAAGAAGATTGTGATTTTTCTCATGTGATTATAAAACAAGAAGAGACATTCCAACTAGGTAATGAGCATAATAGTGAAACTGTTTGTGTAGGATCTACGTACAAGCATGAAAAGACACTGAATGTGAAATGCAGGTTTTGTAGCTCTGTGTGTACAAATAAAAGTATTCTAAAGAAACATGTTTATTCAGCACATCAGGATAAAAAAATTCACAAATGCTGCTTTTGCCAAAGAAGTTTTTTCTTTTCTGTCAACATTAAACGCCATCTTAAATTTCATAAGAAAATGACCAGATTGAAAAATACAAGAAAAGGTAGAAGAAGTATGAACCCTGAAAAAGCCAGGAAAGAGAACCCAGTAAAAATACACTCTGCAAACAAGAAAAAGGAAAGTAAGTATGAGAAGTTCTTCATCAAAATTGAAAGGGACTATAAAACAGCAGATGTTCCAGTTATTTTTTCTTGCAAATTTTGTCTCTTTGCTTCACCAGATCCAAAGCTTTTTGTTTATCACATGAAGGGACATAAAGGCAGACGGCCTTATCAGTGTCCTCAGTGTGACTATTCTTGTGTTAGTTTGTCCTATATGCTAAATCACATGTACTGGCATGCTGGTTATGGATTGTACAAGTGTAGGTTCTGTACATTTTTTTCACTGTATTTTGCAAGCATGGTGAAACACAGTTATATTCATACCGGAGCTAAGCCATATTCCTGTGAATTCTGCCAGTCGTCATTCACAAGCACAAGTGGGTTAAAGAGACATACAAATATACATACTGGAAAAAAATTATGCCAAAGACAGCAATGCCGTGGCTTGTGTGTTGAGGAGAAGAGAACTAAAAGTCTTCCAAAGAGCTATACATGTGATCAGTGTAACATAGTATTTTACAGTAAAGGATTGCTCTACTTTCATAAGAAATTTCATACCCATGTTAGAGGTTGCGATGAGATGTTTGCAAATGAGAGCAATGAATACAATGCAAGCAGAACATGTAAAGGTGACGATTACGAAAAGGATCAGGTTTCCTCTGGTTCTAACAATAAATTGGATGATCACCTGCTTAATGGGACACATGAAATGCTGGCTTCAGGAACAGAACTTGAACAGAGGAATGAATCTGAGAGAGAGATGAATATATCCCATGGCAAAAAAATGTGGCAAAGCAGCCAGCGAACCAACAATTTGCCTGTTGTGAGGACTGGATCAGAAACTCTTGTGAATACTGAAATGAGTGATCAGTGTGATTTAGTGTTTTACAAAGAGAAGCATCTGTTCTTTGAGAAGTTCACTCAGTCACAAGTTGAAGAATGTAATGAGATTATTACATATGCTCCCAAGGGTGAGGAAAATGCTAAGTATGTTAACGCACAGCCTCCTTTTGGGACTTCTCACAAACTGTTCAGATGTCAACAATGTGATTATGCCACTTACATTTTTAGCAACCTGAAGCTGCATTTTAGAGTGCATAGTGGTGAAAAACTATTTGAGTGTAAAGAATGCAAAAAGAGATTTTTCAGCTCCAGCCATTTGCAGAGACATAGTCTTATGCACGTAAAAAAACATCATGAATGTGACCATTGCCATTATTTGTGCAACACTTCAGACCATCTTAAGCTGCACCGTGAAATACATAACGGCGCCTGTCCTAAAAGGGAAGATCTTAGTTCCTCAAAAGACTTAAAGCATGTCCGTTCCATATTCCTCTCAAAAAACCTTCAGAAACAGATGGATGTTCATGAGGGCAAAGAAAATGAACATGGTCTGCCATCAAAAAGTCTTTCACAACTTCACAAGTGTGGACAATGTAATTACATGACTTATGTTTTAAGCAACCTCAAGCTACACACAAGGATTCATACAGGTGAAAAACCCCACAGCTGTGACACTTGTCAGAAGAAGTTTCGCACTTCAAGTCATCTAAATCGACACAAGCTTGTGCATTTAAAGATGGAGTGCCTCAAATGTAGGAACTGTGACTATTCAGCAGACAAATGGCAATCCTTTAAGCAGCATTTGGCTTCACACTCAGATGAAAAAAATCTGGCTGGTAGTAAAGTCCAAGAGCAATCACTTCAGAATATACCTGTCAAAATGTACAGATGTGAGGAATGTGGCTATGCTACCGCCCATAGTGGAAACTTTAAGCAGCATTTGAGAATTCATACAGGTGAAAAGCCATACAAATGTGATCAGTGTGGTCTTGCTTTCCGCACTTCTAGCCACCTGAAGCGCCACTTACTAACTCATTTAAAGTTACGCTGCAACAAATGTGAGTTTTCCACCATGAATAAATGTGCTCTGGAGAAACATGTAAAAACACACCAAGTTAAAAAAACATACAAATGCTAAAAGTGCAATGTAACATTTTCCACCATATGTCTCTTAGAGAAACATGAGAAACTACATTTGAAAAGTGGAAAATAAAACTGGGATTTGTTAAAATCCCCAGTAACAAATTTGGATCTAGAAAGTGTGCCATAGTGTGGATTTGCATCTTAGCGGAAGAGTATAATTTCTGCCTCTTTGCCCTGTTTCCCACCTATATGAAATGTCTTCAACTGGCACGTGGTTAAACTGACCTGATAAAGACTATGGACCAGACTCTTGAGTATTTCCACAGTGTACAGAGTGGAAGTTAAGGAATGGCATGGACTGCTGATGCAAAAAAATGCCCTACTGCTATGAGCACTACTTCCATGCATCAGAGCTGTTTCTAAATTATGTTGGCTTATAAAAGCCACAAGGGGCTGTTTTAAACTAGCTCAGGATTGGAATGTTCAAACAAACTTCTGCTAAAGCTCTCCTATTGAGTAAGCGCACTTTATACCACTATCCTGTCAGCAAGGAGAAGGTGTGATTTTTAACACTCCTGTATTGGCCGTATTCCATTGCTGGGTCACTTTTAACCAAAATATACTATGTCTTTCTGAAAGGAATTTTTAAAATTCTATTCTACCACAAATTAGTAACTGGCACATCAAAAATCTAGTTAAAATTAGTCCCTCTTATTTGCTACAGCCTGCACTTACTGCTCTGAGTCTTCCAACTACTGGTATTGCTACACCTACCTAATATTGCAAGAGGACAGAATCAAGTGTGACTTTTAAAAAACCACTAGTTGCAATAACTGTTTATATTTGCACACATGTAAACACACCTACTACCCATTTCTATAAACACATTCCAGAACACAGGTTACTAATGTGGATACAGCATTGATGAGTTCTGCTGTAATAGCTTTTGAGGCTTAATTCTTGGTTTAGACTTCGTATAAATGCTCTTGACTGTTTTGTGGTATTGTCCTTCAAAGGCTTAATCATGTGAGATGCTGTGCCCCCTCCAAAGCACTTTGCATGATAAGTTCCAAACTGCAAGAAATGAAATAGGAAGCACAAGATACAAATATTGGATACCTCCAACCTACCATGTGATGCCTGTTTTCCAAGTGTTCTGTTGCATATCAGAAAATCTTCATTAAGAGGATTTGATGGAAAAGCTGTGAATCTATTACGATTCCTACAGTTTAAACTTATCTCCTTCAAGGAGACTTTACTGAGAGCTGCTTGTTTGCTCATGTTCTTTGCTATTAATATAGGTCATTATTCGTGAAGAGTTTGTTCCAAATATCTGTCAGCTTGTGGATCAAATTCTTTTTTCATTATTTTGAATGAAGGAAATGACTAAATTGATTTAAATATACTTAGCACAATGCTGGTGTGTTTTTGAGAAACATTCTGGTTTTTGCTTTTCAGTATCTTTTGAATGTTCCTTTTAACCCTACACAAAAGACAAAGGGAAATATGTAGTATGTATGTTTCAACAATTTGTGTTAAACGGTTTTGTAAATGTTCGTAAAATGTTTTGATGCATGTTCAAATGTTTTGATGCATTAATCTCAGAAATATGCTAAAATTTCCTTTATGTTGAAAGTGGGTAAAATTCAGTGTTTGCCATTAAAATATTTAACTTTGCCCTTTTAAGGAAATAATGTTACTAATATAAGGAGCTTGGTAATATTAAAGATGTTGGAAAATTTGCTAAATTCTGACTTATAAACACTTTGATATTAGAGATGTTAGATATCTCTCTGAAGCAGCAGCATGGTGGCGGGGGACAGGCGGTTCTGCAGAATCTGGTGCTGGTGGGGAGCCGGCTTTTAAGCCAGTTCCCCCTGAGCACTGGCCTCCTACCTACCTTCCACATTGCTGCCTCTGTGGCAGGCAGGCAGCCAGCACCTTAGAGGCACCAGCTCCTGCCTCCTCCCACCCCTTGCTGCCTCTGACACAGATGGGTGTGTGTGTGCATGTAGTCATTTGGATTAACTGATAAGCCCAGGCTTATTGGTTAATTGTTTAAATGACTATTTGGTATACTGCCTCAAAGCTCTCTTTAAGGTCCACTCAAAGAGCTAGCTCAACAAAGTATTTGGCTATATCTTAGAAATACAGCAAGTGGGAGACCCAAGAATGAAATTGGACTTTTCCTTTCATGCTTTAAGATAAGGTGGTGTTTGATAGGGATGTAAAAGAGTAGTTGAGTCAACTACTCCCATTTCTTCCCCACCTTGCTGCCTCTATCAGAGGTAGCAAGGGGGGGGGGGCAGGGGCGGGGCAGAGCAGGAGCTGGTCTGGAACCAATTTAAATGCTGGTTCCCCCCAGCACTTTTCCGCAGTGTGTATGGGGCGGGGGGGAAAGGGGAGGCAGAGACACGGCTCCTGACCGACTCCTACTCCTGCTGCGGCTCTTCAGTTTAAATGTAGTAGGAGCCGGGATTCCTGTACGCCCAGCTCGGACTACATTTAAACTGCAGAGCTGCAGTGGCCCCTTATCGACTAATTGTGCCTCGATACAAATTGTATCGAATACACAATTAGTCATTTACTTGATATTTAACATTCTTATTATTTAAGCATCTGAGTTGTATTGTGCTAAGATTTCCCCAGCACTACTTGCACCAGGGGGATTTGTAATGGCAGAAATTTGTGCCCAGCATCTCTTACAATTGTTGCAAATGATTAAGGGATTGGAAAATTGGAAGAAAAAGTCTAAAGAAGGGGATACTAAGAATCCTCTAATCTCCTGTTTAAAGCCATAAGACCGTTGTACTGTAGATTAAATAAACAAATCTACAAAACAAGAGGGCATGAAGTATGACTACCTAAAGGTGAGATGTGGGGAACAAATTTACCTTGTGATCTTTCTCATTAATATGGCATTGTAGCATACAGACTGCAGTCTTCCAGCACAAGCTGTGATCTTGATCTGAGTAGAGGGTTGGGGTCTGTTAGCTGAATCTCAGTATTACCGGAGTATGGCTTCACTGTGCTCCATTTTATGGAATTAGTTGTAGTCCTAACTGGTGCTTCTGGGCTCCCATCATCTGCTAACAAAGCCATTCAGTAGGCACAGGTTAGTCTAAAAGACATTTATATTTTATTTTTTTCCTTAAAAAGTGCCTCATTTTCTGTTGAGTTTTTCTTGTAGCCAATTCTTCATGCTATGCCTTTTGGCTCCTACAAGATTTTGAAAATCTCTATTGTGATGGACTAAGACTATCCATCTCATCTTTCCTGATATTTCATGTAGGCCAGATGTGCTTATGCCATAGCATCCACATTTGAAACACAAAGCTTTCTTCATTTGATTTATAATTGAAACCACAAATTCTGAAAGCAACAAAAATAAGGCTAAAATATCAATACATACATTATACTAGTGGGGGTCCTCCCCTACTGCTGTATAGGTATAACTGCACATGTTCCATTTCTTTTGGTCTTACCCATCTAAACCTTGTTGAAACAGGAAAACAGAATAGCCTTGTCAATGGGAAAAATGTGGTAATGGCAGATGACTTCTACACTTTAGTCCTGTTTGTATGCAGTGCATCACAACTCTTGAGTGGAATTGTGCCTTTTCTAGAGCACAGTGTTATAAAAGTCATTTTTATGAAAAGTAAATGGATGTAAGTGAATTGCATAATTTCATGTAATAAATTACTCCATTACATTTATCTATTAATGGAGTTATTGGGGTAAAAAAAAATAATTAATTAAAATAGGTGAAGGCTGTTCCATGTTTCTTACTGTCTGAGTTCAATGTTCATTGTGCATGGGAGAATATTAATACACATTTTTTGGAAGTTTTTGTGTGTTGTAGTAAGAGCAGGCAAAAGAATGTGAATTTATATAAAAGAAATAGTCTCTTTTGGAATAAAGGTACACTTAAAGGTGTCTATGGTATCCGTTAAGTACATTCCTTTACTGTTTCTTGCATAGAAAAGGCCTTCAGGGTACATGAATGTTGATGAAGGTGAAAAAAGTGCTCCTAATCAGTGTTATGTTTCTTAATAAAGATGTGTTATTTTGTAATCAACAATCGCCTGAATTTACATTTTATGGTCTACTTAGTAACTGATCCTAGAACAGTCTGTACTCAACTAGCGAAATGTTTGAAATTTAGTTCTCTAATCAAGTAATCCCACTGATTTCACTAGACTAGGGATGTTCAATTAGTTGATTAAACTAAATTTACTAGCCAATGGAATTTCCATTGACTAGTCGATAAGCAGGGGAGGCACAGCGAGGCTAGCTCCCAGCCCCAGGAGCTAACTCTGCTGTGGCTCTTCCTTTTAAATGTATTAAGAGCTGGTTGGCCAGTGTTTCTTAAACTGCTCCGTGGCACACTGGTGTGCCACGAAGAACAGAGTTCAAAATGGCCACCCTTAAAGGGGCAGGTGACTTTTTTTGGGGGGGGAGGGGGGGGAAGGGGAGGTGCAACAAAATCCTTGGTGTTCCAAAAAAAAAAAATTGTTTGTTTGGTGTTCCTCAGTATTAAAAAGTTTAAGAAACACATTTAAAGGGCTGCGGGAGTTGGGGGACCTGATTCAAACTAGTCTTAAGGCTTTTGTACAATGTGTAGTATACCATTGCAGCTGCTTTTACAAATGTAGGCTTATCCTCTACGAACATTTTAAAAGACAGTAAATCAAAGAGCAAAAATTACTCTTAGCAATATGAAGAATTGTTACATCCTGAATGGTTTGTCTTATAGTTTCAGTGATTCCACTCACATTTTGCTTTAAAGGAAATACTTTGCATTTACAATCCTTTTTAAGAAGGCTGCAGTACACTCTAAGCATCAAGCAAATGCCCACGTGAAATGGTTGAGACAGGGGTGCTCAAATAGGAAGAAATGCATCATAGGAAGAAATGCCTTATTTTGAAGTTCTGACAAATTCTGGGCCTGCTTTTGTGAGGTAATGAGAGCCCGCTGCCATGGATTTGTGTGATAATACAGGGTGCCCAGCAACTTCTAGCAGTATGCCTGTGTACAAACGAACAATACAGATTGGTATGGGAAAAGCATGGTGAGTTAGGGGCGAGAAGTGTATCTCATGATCCATTACAAACACATTTATTCAGCCTATCATATATAATACATAAAGTGACCATATTTCCCTGTACTGTATATGGGATATCTGGTAAAATTACTCATATTCAAGTAGAGTCAGTAACAATCAATCATACAAACATTCAAATTAACATCAAGTTGACTGAGCCCCTGTTAAATAGGGTGTGGGTTTGGTTCTTTTTACTTTCTCTCACATGGGGGAGGGGCGTGACTGACCTAGTCCTTCTTGTGCGGTACTCTCTGCCTGCTATTCCTGGCTGGACCACCTCAGCACAGAGCTGTTACTCCTGGTATTTGGCACAGTGTTGTCTTTGGGGACTGGGGGGGTGAGGCATGTAAAGTCACATGCTGCCTTCCCAGCTTTCTGCCAATGTTCACCCCAGAATACGGTTAGCTGCAGTTTTTAGGCACTGTGTGGGAAGCAAGGGACAGAAGCTACTTCCAGCTCGGGATGGGGGAAGGGATAATCTGGCAGCGCTCATCTCTTCCCCTGCCACTGTTCACGTGTTTGGGAGCAACTTGTCCTTTCCTGCCCATACAGTGTCAAAAGCAGCTAATACTTTCAGGCTTCTGTTTGCCACCAACATAACCCAGCTGCCTCCTGGCTACAGTGTAGGCAGGAAGGGGTTAAGCCCTAAGGATGCTTTGTGCACTAGGGCTCAGGAACCTGGCAACAGAGGCTTCAGCAAAACCAGCCAGAGAGGTGGCTCAGCAAAGGAGGGTGCCTAGGGAATGGAGCAGGACCCAGGGGTGGGTGAGGGCTAGGCAGCATGTAAATGGCACCTTCTGGCACCTGCCTGCATTCATCAACTACTGCAGCCAGTGCCAGCTAGAACTGGGATGGGGGATGGGGCTCTGCTGGTTGAGAGCCAGCATGCAGCAAGGGCTGCACTGACAGACAAGCAGGAAGAGCAGCCTACTCCCCCCCCCCAGCTTTGCATACCCACCCGTATTGTTGGCCATTGGACCCCTTCCCACTGCTGTTGGGTAGGTGGCTGGCAAGCAGGGATCCCGCCAGCCCAGCAGCAGGACCCACTGTAACTGATGGGAAGGAGACACAAAATACAGAACAATTTGCCCATTTTTAAGAAAAGGTCAAGACAACTGCAGGAGGGCTTAAATACAGGACAGTCCTTTTAAAAATGGGACATCTGGTCACTCTAGTAATATGTATCTTTTTACTGATGGGGAACCTGAGTCAAAGAGTGATTACATGGCCTACCACTGATAACATGGGAAAGCAAGTATATCTTAAAACTGGGTGGTTTACAAATGGCTAAAACACTTTGGCTAATTTGTAATCATGTGAACTTGCAAGTTGCAAAAATATCTTATGCTCAAGCAGAACAGTTTCTTCAGTAGGAGAGCAAATAATTTTTACACAGGTGGATACTTCAGCCAGCAATGAAAGACAGCATCCGTTGTACTATTTTTTTAACACTATGAGGTTTATCATACCCTGATGAAATTTCAGGAACAATCTGGGATAGGCCAGCCTCAATTACCCACATTTTGAATTTGTCCAAGATGAAGCCCTACTCTTCCCCAAACTACTCATCACAACTCACTACTGCCCAGAACCTTGGTTTCATGTTTCAGTGGAAAGACAACACCAGAGTTCCACCTATTGTCAGACACATATGTTGGTTTAATCATGTTTGAGAAAAAATATCCTCTTCTTCACCAAAACTTTCTTCTGTACAAGCTGGGTCCTCCTTTACTTCTTCAGTAAACACGATAACATGTGAAAGTGTAGTCTGAGGAGAGGAGACATGGTTGCGGCAGGGGCAGTTTACACAGTTTTAAATACACCATAGTCATATTAATTATTTGGCAATTATGTGGCAGCACCTAGGGACCACATTAGGAACAAGATACAAGTGTGCTAGGTATTGTACATGCAGAATAAGAGTCTCCCTGCTCTAAATAGTTTACACTGTAAATAAGCAAGACAAAGAATAATATCTAATATTAGTAAACAATGAGATGGTCAGCAATGAGGTTTTTCTTAATAGTGGGATGGGGTTATGTTAAAAGCAGATTGGCTAAAAAAGGTCAAAAATGGACATTAAAGGAGGGGAAGAAATAATGGGAGCTGAGAACGAAGATGGAGTAAATGAGCAGGAATAAGGAAGCACAAGCCAATAGGCTGCCATTACAGAGGAAAGTACTGCAGTGTAAATGCTGTAAAAACCAGCAAGAGGTTGCTGACATCTACAGGTCACTGCTGCAGCTTTTCCTTTTCCTTTGCTCTTCCTGGTTGAGCTTCTAGCTGGCAGTCCTGCCAGCACTTCCTTTTATCGTAACTCACATGGTTGAGAAGTATGGGACTGCATAGGCTCTGGTGCACCAGACAGAAGATCTCCCCTACACAATGTTGGGTCTGGAGATTCTAGAAAAGGGAAGAAGAGCAACCTCAACTGGATTACAGTTCCTGTTTCTCTTAGTGGTACTACTGTACTTGCTTCAGCTGTTTGTTTTTCCTCTATTGCTGCTGCGTAGTTGTGAAAAAACATATAGGTGCAGCCTTCCTAGAGCTTAACCAGTGTAATATATATAGCTGTGTGTTGTGATGAAAGGGCCAAGTTAGGAAAAGGTCCAAATGCTTAAAATGTAAAAATTTAAACACCTTAAATCTGGCTTCAGGTGAGCATGGATGTCACTATATCACCCAAACTTTACCACATGTACCTGTATTGTAAAATTAGAGACACAATAATACTTTGTTAAATCTACTATTACATTTAATGCAAGTTTAATTAATGCAAGTGAAAGAAAAATATTTCCTTTATTTTTCCAGTTTAATAGGTGTATTTGACAGCACTTGGGTACAGATAGTCTGTTTCCTCTGTGTGGGTCTTTCATACAGCAACAAGGGAGAAGAAAACATTTTTAAAGCAATAAAAATGTGTAAAAGTCATTCTTGTCGCAAATTGACTTAGATTGTAGTATGACCCCTGCTTTTTGTATTGGCTGTTGAATGAGCCACTGATAGTGAAGACTGCAGCAGAGACTGGAAGAAGATCCATATTTTGAATTAATAGAGTATCAGCTTCTCCCAGATGCCCTTTGAAACCTCTACAGAATGCTCCAGTTCAGATTTCTGATGTGGCTCTCTTCTATGGAAGTCTCAGCGGGGTAATTGTGTTAGTTTGTAACTTTAAAAATGAGTAGTCCTGTGGCACCTTATAGATTAACAAACATATATATAGTATCATGAGTTTTCGAAGGCAAAACTCACTCATCTGAAGAAGTGGGTTTTGCCAACGAAAGCTCGCGATACTATATATATTTTTGTCAGTCTGTAAGGTGCCACAGGACTACTCATTGTCTCTATGGAAGTGCTTGTCCAAGGCTCCCTTTGTAAGGAAAAGGTGGCTTCCTTGACTACCAGCCCTGCAGATGCAATGTGGAATGGGAACACCAGCCCAGGGCAATCTCAGCAATGCACACATGCATCCCACATCAACCCAAGGGACACTTTCTTTACACACAGGCACTTCCCTTCCACACACCGCCATACCAAAGCATAGTTCTGCCTTCACAGACAGCTCCCCACCCCAAAGCACTGCCTCACCTTCAGAGAGCTCCTCGCCACCCGATCCTGAGAGACGCCCACCTGCACAACAGCTCCCAGCCCCAAGAGACACCCACCTCCACAGACAGATGGACAGCTCCCTTCCCCCAGCCCAAGAAGTACCCACCATCACAGACAGCTTCCTCCCAAGAGCCACTGAACTGCACAGACAGATGGCTCCCCACTCCTCACCCTAAGATACTCACCTGCACAGGCTCCCCGCCCCAAGAGACACACCCTACACAGCTCGACAGACAGCTTTCCACTCACCCTCCCAAGAGACACCCCCCCTTGCACAGACAGATGGACAGACAGCTTCCCATCCCCGCATCCTCAGAGACACCCCCCCTTGCACAGACAGACGGACAGACAGCTTCCCATCCCCGCATCCTCAGAGACACCCCCCCCTTGCACAGACAGACGGACAGACAGCTTCCCATCCCCGCATCCTCAGAGACACCCTCCCACACACAGATGGACAGACAGCTTCCCACCCGCCATCCCACGAGACACCCTCCCCCCCTTGCACAGACGGACTGCTCCTCCGCTCCACTCCCGTCCCAAGAGCCCACCCCTGCAAAGACAGACGGACGGACGGACGGACAGCTCCCCAATCCCCCCGTCCCAAGAGACAACCCCTGCACAGACAGACGGACAACTCCCCAACCGTCCCCCCATCCCAAGAGACACTCCCCTGCACGGCCTCACTTTGCTTTATGACCCCCCCCCCCGCCACAAACACACAAACACACACACACACACACACACACTCTCCCGCTCCGGCGCCCCCTGCCCCACGAGGCTCTCACGTGCGGGGTCAGACCCAGCCCCGCCCCCTTCTCCCACACGGACATTCTCGCCCGGCCCCCGCAGCGTCCGCAGGTTGCCCCAGCCGGCGGGGTTCTGTGCCCGCAGCACCTCCGGGCGCCAGGTGGCGCTGTGACAATGCTCCCCCGGCCTGTGCCAGCCATCCCGTCACCCCCGCCCTCGTCCTTCACAGAGCTGCGCACGCGCAGCGTGTGTCATCCGCCCACGAGCTGGCGCCGCGTCCCCTCTCAACGCGCCTGCGTGCAGCTTCGAGCCACGCGCTAACGGCGCGTCGGCTCGGAGTTTTGACACATTCCCTGCGCCCTCGCTCCAACGGCGCCTGCGCAGGATCTCAACCGGCTGTCGCGCGGAGAGGGGGTGTCTCTCCCGCGCCTCCGCCGACTCTTTTCTTCCGGAGCCCGCTCGCCTCCGCCGCCAAGATGCCGCGGATTATGATCAAAGGGGGCGTGTGGCGAAACACCGAGGTAGGGGTCGCCTCCCTCCTGGGGCCCAGCCGCAGGCCTAGTCGCTGAGCCGCGAGAAGGGGCAGTGGCGCGCATGCGCTGAAATGGGGCTGGAGGGGCTGTGCGCATGCGCGGAGCGTGTTGTCGGCATGGTCTTAAATACTTTTATGTGTCTGGGGTTCTCTAGATTCCCCCCCCCCCCCCACCACCACCCGCCCCCCCCAGCTCAGCACTCGCGGGCCCCAGTGTGCGGGGGCGGGGCTCAGATCCGCACGGGGCCCTGTGTGCGGGGAGCTGTCCCCTCTGCAGTGTGGGGCCCCTAGTGCGTGGCATGGGCAGGGAGCCCGGATCCTCATGGGCCCTGTGTGCGGGGAGCTGTCCCCTCTGCAGTGTGGGGCCCCTAGTGCGTGGCATGGGCAGGGAGCCCGGATCCTCATGGGCCCTGTGTGCGGGGAGCTGTCCCCTCTGCAGTGTGGGGCCCCTAGTGCGTGGCATGGGCAGGGAGCCCGGATCCTCATGGGCCCTGTGTGCGGGGAGCTGTCCCCTCTGCAGTGTGGGGCCCCTAGTGCGTGGCATGGGCAGGGAGCCCAGATCCTCATGGGCCCTGTGTGTGGGGAGCTGTCCCCTCTGTAGTCTGGGGCTCTTAGTATTTAGTATTCTGTGTGTGGAGAGCTGTTCTCACTGCAGTCTGGGGTCCCTAGTATGTAGCATGGGCAGAGAGCCCAGATCCACATCAACCTTTTGTGTGCTGGGAGCTGTCCCATATGTAGTCTGCCCTCCCTCCCTCCCCCCCCCCCCCCGTGCCATCAACAAGGAGCACAGATCTGCACGGGCCCTGTGTGCTGGGAGCTGGTTCCGCTGTAGGCTGGGGTTCACAGTGTGCAGCATAACCAGGGGTCTCAGATCCATATGACTGCCTGTGTGCTGATAGTGGTCCCCCTGTGAATAAATGGGCAGGGACCTGTTGGAACTGGTTCTTCTGCAGCCTGGGGTCTCCAGTGTGCAGCATAAGTAGGTGGCTTGTATCCCCATGTGTCGCGCGTGCTGGGAGCTGTTCTCTCTTGCAGGCTGCTGTTCACTGCAACGTGGACAGTTGGTCAGAGCCACATGGGTCCCTGTGTGCTGGAAAGTGTTTCTTTCTGCACACTGCTTTACCTGCTTCCTATGAGGGAGAGTGAAGCTAAGTATAGCTTGCTCTCCTATGGTAAGAAGCATTTCTGATGACAGCAAATATTTGATCCTTTACATAACTAAAGTTTGATCATATCCCGACCTAACAAGCACAGACATTTCCCTCTATTAGGCAAGAAGATAGATATTCTCTTATCTTCTCAGACCTCCAGAGATACTCTCTCCTCTTCATCCTTATCTTCTCAGAGGATGGTGACCTAAAGAATGCATCGCCTCTGAAGGCTGCTATCATCTGTGGTGACTGGTTCACAATAAACATGTGTAGCTAAATGATGGTCATGGGAAAATTGCCAGTGATTATTTTTACATCATAGCAATGTTACTTGTGGTGCTAACTTATAGCAAATGGTGTCTTATAGTGAGAGAGGGGAGTATGATATAATTATGCAGAGAAGACTTTTTCATTTTTTAGAAAGCTAAATATTCCCTTGACATATCTCAATCCAAAATTCAGAGCTTGCAGTTAGTCACAATGCAGTCTGAAGTAGGGATGTTAAATATCAGTTAGTTGAATAGTCAAGTAACTTATGAATTCTTATCAATTACTCGGCTATTCTATAGTCCCCAGGGGCAGGGCCAGCAGCCAGTTCAATCCAACCCCACTCCTGAGGAGCCCGCTGCCACTCCGCGTTGCTGCCTCTGATACAGAGGCAGCAGTGCTGGGTGCCAGGCAGGAGCTGATCTGTGAAGGGAGCCAGTTTAAAAACCACCTCCCCTCATGGACTGGCTGCCTGTCGCTCTGTGATGCTGCCTCTGATACAGGAGTGGTAGCAGCTCCTGTCTGGGGTGAAGGGTAGGTCTGAGCTCCTGCCCGCTTACTTCCTAATACAGCCATTCCCCGACTTCTGAACAGGTTATGTTCTGAATAGCTGGTCGTAACTCGATTTGTTTGTAAGTCTGAAATACCCCATACAAAGCACTCGAAGCGTAACCAAGCACCAACAACACAGCAGTGAACAACGAAAAATAGAAACACATGAAAAAAACAACACTACTGCAGCAACAGCAAACTTTATCTAACAAACATGAACATGAAATACAAATTTAAATAGTGATGTGAATTGAATTAATTGGATGAGGAATCGGAGGAGTAAAAAACTACAGTAACAACATCATCAACATCGTCAACAGATTCATCTATTTCAGCAGTTCCTTTGCTTGTAGAAGGCATTGGTTCAGTATGGGAGGCAGCATCGCTGGGGACTTTCTTAAAAAAAAAAAAAAATCCATTTTTGACTGGACAATTTGCTTTTTCTTCTCTTTATAAATTTCCTTCTAGCAAGCCAGGGCGTCCTGCATTAAACGATCCACCTTTGAGAATCTTGCAACATTAGGGTCCATTTTTTCAAACATTTGCATTCCTTCATTTATTTTGCTGAAAGCTGCAGCCATTTCTTTCATCACATATTTTTTGGGGGCTGCTGCTGCTTCTCCTTGGGCTGTTTGTCTCTCTTCCTCTGCTACCCTCTCCCCCTCGAGCTGCGTTAAATCTTCATGCAGCAATGTTCCTTATGCAATGCAGAATGTTGTAGTCCTTCCAAAATTCACGTAATGTTTTGCCGTTTTCGCATTCTGTGGCAGCTACTGCCTTTGCAAATGTGTTGCGAAGATAATATGCTTTGAAAGCAGCTATGGCTCCCTGGTCCATGGATTGGAGAATAGATGTGGTGTTGGGAGGCAGAAACACCACTTTCAAGTTGGAATGTAAGTCATTTAGGGATTGAGGGTGACCTGGAGCATTATTCAAAATAAGCAAAATTTGGAAAGGCATTCCTTTCTCCAGAAAATATGACTTGACTTCAGGGATGAAGCAGTTCATGAACCAATCTTCAAAAAGTGCAAGCGTCATCCAGGCTTTCTTATTAGCGCGATAATGGACTGGTAAAGTAGCCTTGCTGATATTCTTGAAGGCTCTAGGGTTTTCAGAGCAATAAATCAAGAGGGGTTTCAATTTATACTCAGAAACATTGCCTCCTAACAAGACTGTTAGACGATCTTTGAAAGCCTTATAACCAGGCATAGTTTTTGCTTCCTTATGTATGTAGGTATGTTCGGGCATTTTCTTCCAGAAGAGACCTGTCTCATCAACATTAAAGATCTGTTCTGGAAAATAATTTCCCTCTTTTATCAGCTTATCCAATCCTTCTATGAAAGGTTCTGCTGCTTTCAAATCAGCACTGGCTGCCTCCCCACTTAATTTCACATTATGAAGGTTTGCACGCATCTTGAAATGGTTGAACCAACCGTGACTGGCAGTGAAAGTTTGGTCATAGTCATACCCCTCCTTTTTCTTTAAGTCTTCAGAAAGACTACGAGCCTTAGCTTGTATCGTCATGAGACTTAATGGCATGCGTTTTTCAATTTGGTCTTCCATCCAAAGCACTAAGAGTTTTTCCATTTCCAGGATGGGACCTGCTCTTTGCTTTGTTAGAATTTTTGATTCCATAGGAGCAGACCCTTTCACTGCTTCACGAATGCGATCACTATCCTTTATAATGGTGCTGATAGTGGATTTCGATAGCCCTAACTTACACGACATGAAGGACACTGTTTGACCCCTTTCGTATTGTCTCACTATCGCTATTTTCTGTTCCAAATCAATAGTTTTTCTCTTTCTTTTCTCACCACCCTTATGACCAGCGCTTTTTCTTTTACTTGACATGATGGCCACAAGCAAACACCGAAAACACTGTGAGGGAATGAAACGGAAACATGCTGCCTGACTGCAGACACGCAAACACAACGTGCTGCGAGGTTGGTCGTAAGTGCGGATGGTTGTAAGTCGAGGTGGTTGTCAGTTGGGGAACCAGTACACTTCAAATGCAGAGCCACAGCGGGGATAGGTCCCAGACCCGGTGCAAGCCAGGACTGAGACAGGCTGCTGGCCAGCCTGCTAAAAATTGTACTGGGTGGTGGTGGGAAATGCGTGTAGTCTATAGCATTAACCTATAAACTTTTGCTTATTGCTTAATCGGTTAATTGACTACACTGTTACTTCCCTAGTCTGAAGATTTACGTACACTAGGGATGTAAGCCTTGTGCTACATGGTCTGTGGTATAAGGCTTATACTGCAGAGCCCTCAGCACAGTCAGCAAGTCAGCTCCCAGTGCCCGCCGGCTCCCAGCTGTTGGCCTTCTCCCGGGGAGCCGGCTGCTGCCCCAAGCTGTGGGCTCTGTAGTATCAGTGCCTGCAGCACAAGGCGGCAGCAGGCTCCTCAGGAGCGGGGCCAGCAGCTAAGAGCTGGGGCCGTTGGGTGCATGTAAGCCGGCTCCCGGTGAGCACCGCCTTCTACTCCAGGTGCCAGCGCCATTCCCGGGGAGCCAACTGTGCTGCGGGCTCTGCAGTTTAAGGCTTATAAGCTTATGCTGCAGAGCCTGCAGCTCAGGGCAGCTAGCTGCCCAGGATTGGGACGGGCCACTGGAACCGGTCTGCACTGGGAGCTGTCTTACGTGCACCTGCTACTGGCCGTGCTCTCATGGATCTGGCTGCACTTCAGGCTCTGCAGTATAAGCCTTACTCTGCAGGGCCCGCGGGGGCGCCCTTCCACCATCCTTCCCTCCCTAGTTCCACCCAGCCAAATTGTAGTGAAGATTTCATTAACACATGGAAATTAGGGTTGTGAATGGGTAACCGGTTAATCGATTTCCTGGGTGATGCTTATACCAGTTAATCGGTATCCAGGAGCAGTCCCCCACCTGCAGCCCTACTGTTCCATTCCCGTGGGGATCAGGAGCCGCTCCACTCCCCCTCCTCCCCGCATTCTGGGGGACCAGGAGAAAAAACTCATTGTGGGGGCGAAGGCAGGAGCTGGCAACCTCGAGCACAGGAAGCTAGGCTTGCAAGTCACCCCCCTCCCCGCACTTGAGGCTGCTGGCTCATGCTGCCACTTCCCACCCTGAGCGGGATCTCACTTAACTGGTTAACTGGGGTTTTACATCCCTAATGGAAATCGTATTCTCTTTCCTTTGAAGTGTTCTTGAGGGTTTGCAGTTGTTTCATTTGAAATACCCGCAAATGGGATATTTCATAAACAGCTTTCATATGCCATTGATTGTTTAGGTCTAGTACAAGAACTTTTAGCACTCCTAAGTAATGTGGTGCCATTAAACTGTAAAATGAAGTTTGTCTGCAGTTGCCTTGTCATAAAGCAAGTGCTTCTGACAACATTTTGTTGCCTGTTATCTCCAAACAAAGTTTTTAATCTGCCATGTATAGTATTAAATGAACTATATAAGAACAGGAACTTAGGTATAGAATGCAAATATCATAAAGTAAGCAGTTCTAATTGTGACTCAATCGGCAACAAAGTACTTGTCTAGATATTGAGCTCTTCTTTTTAAGGCCTTCAGAACATGTTCTTTAGCCAGGTGGCTCCATTTCTATCACAAACCTGAAACTTCTACTTGAAGACATATGAAATCTACTCAATTTAAAAAAAAAAGTTGAAATTGGTTTTAGGTGCCACATGTGCCCCAGTTTTCAGCTTTTACAATGTCCTATTAAAATATTTTCTCCACCTTTGTTATGTGAAGGATCTACACAACCCTGGAAACTTCATGTGCAGGAGAAACAATGAAACTAGCTATTCACCAAGTGCTAGCAAATGCTCAAAGTAAACGGCAATAATTTTCTTTCAGCTATAGTAATTTAACATGTTAGCTGCAACATTAATGACATTGGTGAAACAGCGCTCGTCTTGATGAGAGCAAAATTTTGTGAAGAAAACAATTCTTTTGCCTTTTCCACCAGTACAGCACTCTTATCTATGCTTCTCCACACTGAGCTGAAAGCAAGCATTCATCTCTGATAAAGTTGTCTGATGTTCCATAGTAATAAGAATTCGTTTTGTTTTAAGGATGAAATTCTTAAAGCAGCTGTGATGAAATATGGCAAAAACCAGTGGTCTCGTATTGCTTCCTTGTTGCACAGAAAATCAGCAAAACAATGCAAAGCCAGATGGTAAGTAGAGAAACAGTGAGTGGGAAAGTGAGATCCATTGTTAATGGGAATGTAAAGGTTACTAGGGAGCGGTGCCCCCTGCTCGCTACGCTCACCAACCCCCCCTCTCTGGAGGTAGGCAGCCCTGGCTCTCCTCCCTGGCCGCTGCGCATGCAGTCCTAGCCTGCCCCGACTCTCCCCTCTCCAGCTGCCGGTGAGGGTAGTGGGACAGACCTAGGCTGGCCCGGATCTCTCCCTCTGGCCGCCGGGAGGTTGGGCTGAGGCCGCGGCTGGCCTGGCTCTCTCCCTTCGGCTGCTGCTGGGGGCAGGTTTGGGCCAGACAGAGGCTGTGGCTGGCCTGGCTTTCTCCCTCTGGTAGGGAGGAGGAAGGGAGTGTGGAGCGCGGCGCCCGGCCCTCTCGCTCTGGCTGTGAGGGGCGAGGCTGCACAACTGCCACATGCCTCCCTCCCGCCGGACTGCCAAGGACGCCGTGTGTGTCCTGCGTGTCTCCCTCCCCCCCACCCGAGCCACTGCAAGGCTTTGCAGCTCCTGTTTCCCGCCCTCCCCCCTGCCTCCGGACAGTGGAGGAGCCGTGCCGCTCAATTTAAACTCTGGCAGCCTCCCACCCATGTGGTGGCTGCCAGAGGGACATCCAACTCTGGGATAGGGGCCGGTGGTGCGGGGTGGGGGTGGCTACGCCTGTGGGGAGGGGCCAGGGGTCCCCGCTGCAGAGGCCCACTGTGGGGGGTGGGGGAGGGCCAGGCTGGGGGTCAGGCCGAAACAGGGCGGGTGGCTGCCAGAGGGACATCCAACCATGGCTCAGGGGCCAGGGTGCTTTCTGGCCCTGGTTCTGGGCGGGGTGACCCCCAGTCTGGCCCTCCCCCACATCAGGCTTCTGCAGTGGGGCACCCTGCACCCCTGCGCCACAGGTAAAAATTTTAACTCCTGGCAGCCTGCCATGGTGGCTGCCAGAGGCACATCCAGTCCCAGCCCCATCTCGGGCCAGAGTATCCCCCAGTCTGGCGCTCCCCCACAGCAGACCTCGCCACTGCTGGCCCCTCCCCTCCCCGCCCTGCCGAACTTTTTTAGCTCCCCCTACAGCAGGCCTCTCTGTGGGCCCCCAGAATTTTCCTCCCCCCCGAAGCCCATCAGCAGCAACTTAACTTCAGTGCTGCTGCTGCTCGGGAGTTGCCAATCCCTGCTGGGTTAGCAGTGGGGAGGAAGGGAAGAGGCAGGGCGCCTGAAGGGGGAGGGGCTGTGGGACGCCAAGTGACATGATGACGTCATTTGCTCGTCCCAGAGGAAAAACTTTTTAAAATAATATAGATAGACTCTAGAGTTTGTCAGTGGTTCAGGTCCAGAGGAGGGAGGTAGAACTTCATGATTCTTACCTGCAGAAGATGAAATCAGATATCACACATTCCTATTCCTTGAATGTAATGTGAGCCAAATAGAAAGCCATTCACTTTACAGATGACATCAGTGACATAACATAAAATGAAGATACAGGATCATTGTGAAAATTCAGTTCAAAATAATCACTTTATAGTCTGTGATTTTACGTATTTTGGATGAAATATTTGTCAGAAAGAGAACACACAGAGAAAATTCACTTTAAATAAGCTCTAAATGGTCATCTCTCAGACTATTGAGTTTAGCCTCCCCTTTTTTAAATTTTCCAGTACTAGATTAGAATGCGCACTAGAAAAAACAACCCTTAAAATTAACACACTATTCCAATTAATGCATATGAGATTTAGATCTCAGTCCTGCAGACACTGAGGCATTCATGCTATTTAATGGAAGCATAACCTAACGAAACTACTTGCACATGTTAAAGTTAAGTGTGTGTTTAAGTATTTGCATTATTGGGGCCTTAATTGTTTTCCACCGTTTCTTGTAACCATTTGAAAGTAAAGACTAGATTTATTAATTCTGTCTTTTGGCAAAAACAAAATAAAGTGAGGATGAGGAGAGATGGGAAGACCTGAACGACAAATGAGAACAAACGATAAAGCTTTCTATATACAAAAGTGCTATGTATACTACACATTTTTATATAGCCATAGAGTTGATATATCCAAGATGAGATTCTGAAATCCCATTATAACTGGTATGTGGAAGGACTATGACTTGTTCATAATCAAATTGTCATAAACTGTCTCAGAAATGCCCGCCTTTAATTTTACTGCTATGTAACAGGTACGAGTGGCTGGACCCAAGTATCAAAAAGACAGAATGGTCACGGGAAGAAGAGGAGAAGCTATTACACTTGGCCAAGCTAATGCCAACCCAGTGGAGGACCATTGCTCCAATCATTGGAAGAACAGCTGCACAGTGCTTGGAACATTATGAATTTCTGTTGTAAGTGACTCTATTTTGCTATCAATAAATAGCAGGAAAAGGTTTGTAGTTTGTTACATGGATATCCGTAGGTTGCTGGCTGGTTGTTGGACTACCTAACTTGATGAGAGAGGTTCTTGGTCAAGGCCTGGAGGAAGGCAGAGAGAGAAATGACTGGCCCATTTCCTCTGCTGGCAGGGATTACTAACAGGCCGAATTCTCTCCTCGCCTACAAACTCTTGCTGGGACTATTGGCAGTTAGAAGCGACAAGTGAGATGTAGAGTTGTTTGCAGCAGTTCTCTATTGTCTGTTTCTTTCCATGTACAGCCATTACCCACCATAGGTGAGTTCACTCCTGTTATCTTCATTAGTGCTGACTTGTCCGTTTTGCATGTTTCATTTCCTCTCTTTCAGCTATTGGTATTAACTTTGTGATGCTTTTGTTTTAGTAGATTAGATGCTAGTGTTCAGTGATTCATAATTCTCTGCAGGTAGTGTCTGTAATATTCACTGTGAGCTACTGGCTTACATTTCGTGGGCAGTTTTGGGGCTTGGGATTTCAGGACATACTTTTTCCCCAGATTCATAAAGTGAATCTTGTCACCTGAATGTGCTAGTACTTCCTTGCAGAGATAAAGCTGCTCAGAGAGACAATGAGGAAGAAACTGCAGATGATCCCAGAAAACTGAAACCAGGAGAAATTGATCCAAATCCAGAAACCAAACCAGCCCGGCCAGATCCCATTGACATGGATGAAGGTAAAAATTAAGAATATGTTGCATGTATCAAAAGGAAAAACTATGTAGCACTTCAAAGACTAACATGATGGTTTAATAGGTGATAAGCTTTCGTGGGCCAGACCCACTTGGCCCACGAAAGCTCATCACCTATCACCTATTAAACCATCATGTTAGTCTTTGAAGTGCTACATAGTTTTTCCTTTTGTTTTAGCAAGATCAGACTAACACGGCTACCTCTCTATTACTATTGCATGTATCGGTGTTTTAACAATTAATTCTTTTGCAGTTCCTTTGACCTTTATTTGCTTCATCCTGCCTCTTTTGTTTTCTGTTTTTTCAGGTGCCTGTTTCTGCTCCTACAGCTTTTGTCTTGTGTTCTGCCTCAACCCCTCTATTTCACTCTCCTCTTTCAGGTTTCTTTTTTCTTTTCTTTAGTTTCATGTGGTCTCCTTCCCTCTTTGGATCTGCCCCCTCTGTCATCTGTGTTTCTTAGGATGGTTGTTTTTTTCCCTGCGTGGCTTTCTGCAGTTTGCTGCCTTCCCACTGGCAATTCTCCTCTGTGTCTTCACACTAGCTAATATCACCTCAATGAATTATTACTGACATGTACCAGTACAAATTATTCTGTATGTTACACCAATGCTATTTGAGACTATTAGGAGGTGTAGGATTCCAGGAAGTTGCCCAGGGTGAAGACTGAATAAGGACTATTCTTGAATAGTAGTAGTTTCTCTCATGTCTTATTCCTATCATCATCATAATTGGCCACTCATTATTATCATGTAGGCCTAAATACAAATGAAATGCTTTTCTATTATTGTGCTCAGTCTTCCTTTTACTAGGACTATTCTTATTTCAGTTTAAACAGCCTCACACATCAGTGAAATATTTCCAACGTTATGAATGTTCTTGTGATCTGTTTGGGTCATCTGGTTGGTGGCTTGAGCTCTTGTGTTCATCTGATTGTTTGTGCTCATTGTAAAGAGAAAATGTAGAGGGCACGAGGATCCATACTGGCACACCAATTGTGGCAGCTTCTGGTTTTCTTCTGATATTAATATTCGGCTCCAGCTCCATAATGCAATGTAAAAAATTGGTAACCTTCCTTCTCTGTGCTTTTTGCAGATGAACTTGAAATGCTGTCTGAAGCTAGAGCACGTTTGGCTAATACCCAGGGGAAAAAGGCCAAGAGAAAAGCAAGAGAGAAGCAGCTGGAAGAAGCTAGGTAGACACACCCCATCCCTTCCACTTTCCTGCTGTGTTGTCTCTTGATAATAATGTTAATTCTAATGAGTTTTCAGTTTCCCTTTCTGTCCCTTTCATCTAACCTGCTCTGTGAAACCATTGCTCTCCTTTTTCAACTTCTCTTCAAGACCCACTTCTACTGAGATGCCAAAAAGAAACGAACAAGTTGGTGATGCTTGAAAGAAAAATGGGATTATAGTTGCCACTTTGCTTTATTTAGTTAGAATGATTTTTAAAAATTACAGATGTGTCTATAACAACAGTATATAGCGTACTCCTCTTTCTTACCCTTCATATGCTGCTCATCTTAGGCCCCAAACCTGCAAAGACTTGCATGTGCTTACATTGATGCAGTGGAATTACTCAGGGTGATTTCACTGGGCCTACATGCAATCTACAAAGTAAAGCACATGCTTAAATCTTTGGTGGATCAAGGTTTTAGATTACAATCTTTTTTCAAGACGGCAGTGGCTGTGTCATTGTATCTTTGCATGTGTGTACAGCATTTGTGCAATGAATTTGCAGCCTGATTGAAGCATCTGGATGCTCCTAAAATATAAACTTTTAATAATGTTAGTGTTGTTATGGTCCCTCACATTTTATAAATATCTCACCTCTAAGTACTATTTGATGGTAACAGGTGACTTGTACAGGAGACATTACCTTTGAATTAAGTAGCGTTCACTGTGTTCCTCAGACGTCTTGCTGCTCTCCAGAAGAGAAGGGAACTTAGAGCTGCAGGGATAGAGATCCAGAAGAAAAGGAAAAAGAAGAGAGGAGTGGATTACAACGCAGAAATCCCATTTGAAAAGAAGCCTGCTCCAGGCTTTTACGATACATTGGAGGAAAACTATCAGGCGCTGGATGCGGACTTCAGGAAGCTACGTCAGCAAGACCTGGATGGAGAATTAAGATCGTATGTTTGTTTTAAGTGTTCATGTAACAAAAGCCTGGTATGGGCAAGTATGTTTCTCACTGGGTATATTCCAGTGCATCTTGATTCTGACTTGCAGTCCCCTTCTTGTCAGTTCTAAGTCTCTGACAATTGCTTGTCTTAGTGAATTTTGGGTCAGTTAATAATGTGGAAAAATGTTGACTAGACACCAGAATGAGGTTCCCAAACTCATTTTTAATCCTTTGAATTTAAAGGCCTTAAAGAATTTAAACCATTGCATCACCTAGCTCTGTCATGTTTTACATCAATAAGATAATTGCATTTTAGTTTTCATCAGAGCAATGACTGATTTTTTTTTCTACAGCACATAGCTTTATTAAATTGCTTGTAAGAGAGTGTGATGGCAATACTTAGTTTGTTTTATTGCCATGTTGCTATATGTAATTGTATTATTATTAGAATCTGCTCAAGTACTTTTTCTTTATTTGAAAAAATTGTCCCAAAAATGCATGCTTGAGCGGTTACATGCATGTTTTCAAATGGGACGGCAGAGCTAGCCAACGTGCTGGTGTTTGTACTTCCACAGTTCACTTCCAGTTACTTCTGCCAACTGTTCTCTATCGAGTGGGCAGATCCAACAATCCATCCAACTTGATTTACTAGCTGTAATCTAATTAATTTTTCTTACAGCAATTCCTAGCTTAGGCAATCCATGGCGTACAGTACAAATAGCAGACAGCTGTGAATTACAGAGCTGCAAAAGACATTGCTTTTCTTGTTGCATGGTTTTCAGTCCAATTGACTTCCGATCCACAAGGCTACTATCGCTTCCTGAAACTTGTTTTGTTACTGTATATCCCATCGTCACCAATTGGAGCAAAGGATTTTATGCCTCTTTCTGAATTGCCGGTTTTGCTTTGCTCATCAGCTCCGGGTATTTTAAATGACTTTCTTGTCCATTGTGACAGAGAGAAGGAAGGAAGGGAGCGTAAAAAAGACAAGCAGCATATGAAACGGAAGAAAGAATCTGACTTGCCTTCAGCTATTCTTCAGACCAGTGGAGTGTCAGAGTTTACTAAAAAAAGAAGCAAACTAGTGCTTCCAGCACCCCAGGTAAATTGTGATCAGATGGGAACTGTTACTGTCTGTTGGATATTTGGTGGCCTATGTGAAAAGAGTCTAATGGTCACAGTTCCATACCCAGAACACCACAGTAGCCACAGAGACCAATTGTTCAAAGAGGCATAGATAGGACGTTTGTGTCATCCAGAGAAGTGCTTGTCCTAGGTTAGAGCTGACGTACATTGGCAGTGTAGGGAAGCTTGCATTGCCATTGCACCTATATACCTTTCTACCTCTCCACCTCGCACCTTTTTATGATCATACATTTTAGGCAGGTTGTTCCTTTTCTAAAATGCATTGAATAAGCATTGAAACTAGCCAGAGCATTAAGTAGGAGCAGAGTATCTACTTTAGCTGGGTTTGAGGAGAGCATTCTTGAAGTGTTCTCTTTTTCCTGGGGTATGTAGTTCTTGATACCTTTGGGCAAACAAGTTCTTCTTGCAGGTATCTCACTGTTTGATACTTGTTTCCTTTGAAAGATTTCAGATACAGAACTCGAGGAAGTGGTGAAAGTAGGCCAGGCCAGCGAGATCGCACGTCAGACAGCTGAAGAATCTGGAATTACTAACTCTGCTTCCAGCACCCTTTTGTCTGAATACAATGTCACCAACAACAGCATCGCCCTTAGAACGCCCAAAACGCCAGCAGCACAGGACAGGATCCTGCAGGTAAAAAATTAATGTACAGAAGCAGCTCTGTGTTATCTGAGAGCGAGGGTTCTCAGACTTTGTCGTAGCAAGCCTCCCTAAGCAAAGGGGAAAAAAAACAATTGTGCCACCCCAGAGTTTATTAAGACAACACGACAAGGGTGAAAATCCTATCATTTATAAAAATAGAACTAATAAAGTAGAAGAGCTTTGATCAATGTACCTCTGAGTTTGAATGTTAAAAGTACTATTTTAATTTCACAGAGCACCTTTTGTGTGATCTCACAGTTCTCAAATAAAACTTGCTTACGTTTTAGGGAATTGTAATACCCATAGTCACTGCAACACCGCCTCATCACAGACTGAGAGGCCCTGGATTGAAGAGAGCAGGACTCATAAGCAGTAGGTTTGTGGACAGGGAGAATAGGTATCTCTCTTAGGGTACGTCTAGACTGCGGCGCTGTTTTGGAAGTATCCTGAAATAGCAACGCCACGTCTTTAAATGCACCCACTATTTCCTGAAATAGTGGGTGAGCTATTCCAGTGTCCCTGTAACCCTTGTTCTGCGAGGGTTAAGGGATTTGTCAGAATAGTGCCTTATTTTGAAATTTGGCACTATCTGCACAGCGCCAAATTTCAAAATAAGCTGTTTTGACCTGGACTTGGAATAAGCAACGCAATTTGTGTAGTGCAAATTGCGTAGCTTATTTCGACAGAAGGGTGCTGTCTAGATGCACCCTTACTGTGGGCAGGGGCAGCATGAGCCATGTGTAGGAGGTCTGGCTGAGGAGGCAGAGCATGGCACTCCTAGATTCACCAGTACCATGAGCTCGGTGAAGATAAGCTGCTGCAGACCAGGGCAAGGTGGTGCCACTGTCAGTTGGTTAATCTCCAGCTGCACTGGCAATATGTGGGAGGCAGTATATCAGCAAGGGGAGGAACCCTGTGTGGCTCCTGCTTCTCCCAGGAACTGACGGCCACCTGTTCCTGCAGCATCTTGCCCCCATGTGATTACATCCTTCATCATGGGGTGGAATAACCACCTGTCTGAAGCATAGAAAGATACGAGAATAGAAGGGACTGTGTTCTACAGTTACAGTTCTTGTGCAAAATTGTTTAATCTCCTGTTACCCGTTAGGGTTGTCTGATTTCTTTGTGACCAAAGGATAAAATCTTTCTTTGTGAGAAGAAAAAGTTCTTGAAAGACTCATTTCAGGCATATACCAAGATTTTCCAAAGTGACTAAGGCCTGGTCTTCATTACAAAATTAAGTTGACCTAACTACATCACATAGGATTGTGAAAAATTTTACCCCCATGCAAGGCTGAACTAAGCAGTAGTGTAGACACTTCCAGGTCCATGGGAGAATTAATTCTTCAGTGTAGCTACTGTCTTTTGGAGAGGTGGATTTATTATATCTAGATGTGGCTTTATGATGTTGATGAATTTTGGATGAACTTAAGACACCTTTAAAGGGCCTTGATTTTCAGAGGGCAGGTGAAAATCAGAGCCCTTAAAGTGTCATTAATTGCATGTCAGAAATCATGGATCTTTTTTGGAAAATCTTAGCTGTGGTATCTACCACATTGAAGGAAACTGAAATATTAATCAGCTCCCTCATTGTCGTAACTTTTACTCTTGTGTTATACAGTAATTGGCCAGGAAGATTAAAATACAGGTTGAATTTTCCTGGTCCAGCACCCTCGGGACTAGACTGGTTCCAGATGAGGGATTCTTTCCAGCCCATGGGAGGTCATTTCTGTCCCCACTGCTGCCACCCTTCACCCCCGTTGTTCCGCCCCCTCCCCCCAGGTTTCTTGCTCTCCCAGGCAGCCCAGCTGGGCAGCATGACGGGCTTCCCCTCCCTGCAGTGTGCCCAGACTCTCTGATCCTAGAATGGATGTTGCTGGACCACATAGTCCTGGTTTATAGAGGTTCAGCCTGTACTCAGCTGTATTGCAAGATGTGTAAATGGCCAGTGTATATGTCTTAAAATTAGGAAATTTTAAATAATTTCAACAAACTACTTTCACATTTAAATGACTATTCAGCATCCATATATATTTTAACACTAGATCTATTAAACTTGCATAACAGAGTTTGATTATGGAAATCCTGGTGTTATGTCCTCTGTATATTGTCTGTCTCACAGGAAGCCCAGAACTTGATGGCTCTGACGAATGTTGACACCCCCCTGAAAGGTGGTCTTAATACCCCCCTCCATGAGAGTGACTTCTCTGGAGTGACTCCCCAGAGACAAGTTGTTCAGACTCCAAATACAGTGCTTTCTACACCCTTCAGGTAAAGCAAACTATTCAGAGATGGTGGTATAGGTAGACGTTCTTACAGTACTCTAAATAACAAGACTGGATTATCATCCTACAGCAAATATTAGCTTTGTTTTGTTTTTAGATCTAATTACACCACTTTCTTTGTCTCTTTGTCAAATTGAGCCTCACATCTGTATGTGAGCATTCACGCATACAGAATGGGAAGCGACTGTCTAGAAAGAGTACTGCAGAAAGGGATCTAAGGATCATAGTGGACCATAAGCCAAATATGAGTCAACAATATGACACTGTTGCAAAAAAAGGAAACATTCATTAACAGGAGTGTTGTAAGCAAGACATGAAAAGATATTCTTCACTCTACTCTGTGCTGATTAGGCCTCAGTTGGAATATTGTGTCTAGTTCTAGGCATCACATTTCAAGAAAGGTGTGGAGAAATTGGGGAGGGTCCAAAGAAGAGCAACAGTAATGATTAAAGGTCTGGAAAACATGACCTATGAGGGAAGACTGAAGTAATTGGGCTTGTTAATTTAGAAAAGAGAAGACTGAGAGGGGACGTGATACCCTTTTAGATACTTGAAAAACAGGTGTTACAAAGAGGGAGAAAAATTGTTCTCCTTGGCCTCTGATGGTAGGACAAAAAGCAATGGATTTAAGGTGAAGCAAAGGAGGTTTAGGTTGGACATTAGGGAAAAACTTTGTAATTGTCAGGGTTGTTAAACACTGGAATAAGTTGCCTAGGAAGGTTGTGGAATCTCCGTCACAGGAGATATTTAAGAGCAGGTTGGATAGACATCTCTCAGGGATGATCTAGATGGTGCTTGGTCCTGCCGCGAGGGCAGGGGACTGGACTTGATGACCTCTCGAGGTCCCTTCCAGTTCTAGTTTTCTATGATTCTATGATCTTATAATAATACTACTAATAATACTAATACATTTACTGGTATGTTTGATATTGACAGTGGCATTCTGTATAACATCTGATCCTAATATTTCCTAAGTATCACATCTGACTTTCAGCTGGAGAGAGAAACTGCCATGTTTTTATTGTGTATATATATTTGTACTGCCAGTCCAAATACTATGGAAGTGTTAGTTTGACTCTTATAGTAGGTCCTAAATAAACATATATCCCACAAATGCCATATTCCATGGAACTGGAAAATATTAGACATCATATATTTTGTGGCTGTAGTTTTTCAGCTCAAATTTTAATTTTACTTCTGTTTATCATACTTGAGGAAGCAGAAGCAAATGAACT
Source organism: Pelochelys cantorii (assembly GCA_032595735.1). Taxonomy (NCBI): domain Eukaryota; kingdom Metazoa; phylum Chordata; order Testudines; family Trionychidae; genus Pelochelys; species Pelochelys cantorii. The sequence continues at coordinate 12,709,586 of CM064328.1, forward strand.
AAAAATATTCTTATGTTAGAAACAGCATGATACAATGTCTCTTATTGAAAGGAAGCAATGAAACAAAGCAGAACCTTTAAATCAACAGTTTTAAGATGGGTTAAATATTTTTTATTATTTATTCTATCTGCAGAGCAAGTTTGAACATTTAAAAGCCTTTTTAACTGAAATGTTTTGTGCACGCTGGGGCAATCTGTGGCATTTCTGCAGAATATATGGGGCCTTTAGTTGTAACAATACCTCCAAAAAACTAAGTTAAAAATGTTACTTCATTACATTCAGGCCTGTAATATTTTTGACACCTGTGGAAAATTCTATTTTTTATCTGTGCAACCAGAACAAAGCTTGCTCTGAGTTAAATAAAATCAATAGGGTAAGTTTAAACGGCCTTTGCCATTCTGACATGTTAAATGTTTTATGAAGTCCCTATCGTTTCAAGTCAAAGAGTATTGCAGTATCTTTCTAAATACATTTATGCAAGGCTTTGCATCTTAAAAACAGTGCTTTGGAAGAATAATAGATGTTTCTCTCTCTCTCTGAGTGTTTGTGCATCTTCCATTGTTTCTTCTATGAAAGAATCCACTTTTATTAAGCTCTCATTACAGATTGCATGGTTTTACAAAAAGTTCTGAAAATCGGATCATTTAGCTGGATCTTACTATTAAAAAGCATTCAAACTCTTTCAGAGCTGATGCCCTTTGATTAAAATATCAAATGTACTTAACTCTTTAGGACACCATCTCATGGAGCAGAAAGTTTGACCCCTCGTGGTGGAATAACTCCTAAACCAGTGGTTGGAGCAACTCCAGGTAGGACTCCATTGAGAGATAAATTGAACATCAATCCAGAAGAGGGAATGGCAGATTTCAATGATCCATCTCATGCAAAACAACTGGTAAGTAGTACATGTGAGAGAGAGAAGAAAGTTCTGTTAACTTCCTGAGATCTGAAATTCATTTTCATCTCCTGTACAGCACTTGTGTTACCAGTTACTTATAAATATTCATACATGACCTAATAAAATTACATCTTTGCATTTTCATCACATCAGGGATACACTTTAAAAAGCAAAAATCTCACCACATATGAAAAAGAAAAAACAGCTTTGAGTATGCCCAGTCAGAGCTCCAACGCTTTCCATCCCATGAAGACATTTGGATTTAAGTAGGCCTCAGTCCCACTTGTACCTTTGAAGTGGAACAGGACATACTTAGTCCCAAGAAAAGATTCATTTATCCTGTAATCGCACTCCACCCTCAAATCCCACATATCTTGGCTGCCAATTCTAGATATAGGACTTTCTCATCTGTGTACCCTGTTGACAAAATTGAAGTAGAGAGGTTTTAAAGTTTACCCATTAGGAGCGGTAGCCCTTGAAATGCCAATAACATAGCAGTCTGCTTCAGATTCTTTCATCACCTTTGTCAACAGATGTTTCCATTGCTGGGTATTCTGCCAGATGAATCTCACCAAATAGATGTGGTGTAAGAGGACATAGAACTATATAGGAATTGCCTCAGGAGCTCCTTTTATGTGGCAAAGTCTGCAGCCTGTACTGTGGTTTTGGATGTCTCCCACCAGAGGCACCAGTGTTTCTCTTTGGGCTAGCAAAGGATTTCCACTCCAAAGTGCTTGGTGTGTTCTTTTGAAGGAAATAGCTCTTTTTAGTCTACTATCTGAAGTTTTCTCTTAGCTTAAAGGACAAAATGTATTTGGAAGTTCTTGTGAGTTTCTCAGTGCTAGCTCATTCTTTTCAAGGGTAAACTTGGCTCTTCAGTTTGGAATTCATGAAACTTCAGCTTCCTGACTGTTTCCAGAAGTGTTTGTGCTTTAGCCCTTATCATAGTAGCATGGTTGCCAGATCTGTGAGCCATTACATTAAAATTCTAGAGAAGTGATATCTGCAAAGAAATGTTCTAGTTAGACAGTTCTCCAGAAATAGCCCTATATCCAGGCTACGGAAAAACTGTTTTGACGGTTAATTTCAGTGAAATGCATGTCATCTTGAATGTCTAGTATCATGTTAAAACTGACATTGAGAAAACAGGAGCCACTCCTGCGCTGAATGGCTGTTTTTTCTGAATGCCTTTCCTTGAAGCTTTCACAAGCTGATTTCAGGGAAGCTTCCTTCAGTAGGCCTTGGGAGAGTGTATTCATAGAGCATGAATTCTGGGGTCATTGTCCTTTGTAGAATATGGATTAATAATGTTTATCGTTCATTTGTTAAATTTTTAAGTTTTTTCCTTACGTTTTCTGATAAGTTGGCTGCATAGCTGGCTAAAATTGGTAGAAGGAATCTGTGTACTTTTTCTCTGTATTTATTAGTGCCTTAGGAAAATTGAAGTCTACCAAATAATAAAACCCTCTGTGCATTTAGAATGATTAAAACGTGATGAACTTTCAACAGGAAAGAGAGACTCGTGAGCATCTGCGTCTAGGGCTTATGGGCCTTCCTGCCCCAAAGAATGACTTTGAGATTGTTTTACCGGAAAATGCAGAGAAGGAACTTGAGGAACATGAAACGGATGATACCTACATAGAAGATGCTGCTGATGTGGATGCTCGTAAACAGGTGGGAGTACCCTGTGAAATTAAAATATGCTGGGTGCCAAATTCCCACTTGCCTACACTTTACAACCTCAAAGAACTACCAAGTAACAGTCACAGCTCTGCGAGAAGCAAGTGTCCAGATATATGTGTGGCATAAATACCAGGATAAATGGCACTATGTTCATTTTGTGGGTGAAGGAAAACAGGGTGTGGGGCTAGGTGCACTGCTCAAGACCTGATGCTTGGAGGCATTGTGCTTTTAAAGAAACAGTATTTCTATTGGCACTTAGGGGAAGGCGCTCAGAGGAGGCGGCTCTTATGCTTTTGGAAAGGTGTAGCTAACACTTCCTGCCTGCATGCACACACACCCCTTCTCTGGCTAGTGTTTGGAAAAATGGCATAATAATAATTAATTAATTAATGGCCATTGGTCCCTAAGCAGCCGACAAAGCCTGCTATCCTCTTCAGCCTTTCCAATGTCCAGCAGTCACTTGTGCAAGTACATTGGGCAAAGTCTCTGTCTTTTTCTCTTCTTGCACATCCATGTGGGGCCTGCTGGTATCCTGTTTTAAGAGGCAAGGCACTGGCAAAACAGGGATTAAAATTTAGGAGGTGCTAGTTACCGCCCCATAGCTTTTAGACCATGGGTGTGCAAATAACAACCTGCAGGCTACATCCAGTCTGCCTGAGTTAGCTCCTGGCAGGCCCCCATTGCTATACTTACTTGCATGGCCACAGGTACCGGCAATCACAGCTGGGTTATTGCCCACTCCCGTTTTAGACAGTGCTGCCTCTCCATTTTATTTCTACCTTGTGTATTGGAAAGTGTGAGAGACCCCCTATACTTTCCTCCTCTGAAATTTCCATCGTAGTTTAGGCAGAGGCTTAGTCCCCCGATTTCATAAAGAGAAAAAGGAGGGGCCTGTCAGCAGAATGGAAGGAACCTAGGCTGGATGAGCCAGTGGATATTTCATGAGTGGAAACCAAAGGGCAGGAGGAATTTCTGAAGTAGTGTTTCCCAACCTTTTTAATGCTGCGGACCAGCAAACCCATTCATAAACTTTTGGCAGACTGGCAGCATTTTATTTGCATATTCATTATTGAGATAATGAATATGCAAATACAGGAGTGGAATGTTACCTGTCAACCTAGCCCCAACCCAGCCCCTTGCTCCCCAGTGCTTAATACCCTTTGACCCCCCATCCCTCTGCCCTTTGACCCTTTAACCTCTGACCCCTACAGCCCATGCCAACACTCTTGCCCTGTGACCCTACCACACACTCACTTAACACCCTTTTGACCCCACCCTACCTCCACACTCCCCACAGCGAGACTGCCCCTAGGGAGCATGGTCATTACTGCCGCCTGGGCAGGGGGAGAGGCTGTTGCCCACCAGCGCACTCTCTCCTCTTTCTTGCCCCCTCCTTCCCCAAGTGCGTCTTGTGCCCCCATAGGTAGGGAGGAAGGGAGGGAGTGCGGAGTCCCTGCCGGCTGCCATTGCCGAGGGGGAGGGAGGGAGGCACCTTCTGCTCCACGTCCTGCCCCTGGTGGCAAAAGCGGCCACGTGGGCAGCGGGAGCGGCCACTGGCGGTGCGCACATGCCATCCTTCGCGCCCCCTCCCCAAGTGCATCTCCCCAAGCGCGGAGGAGGAAGTAGGGAGGGAGGTGCCTCCTGCTTCACGTCTTCCTGCTGCTGCCTCAGTCACCACAGTTGCTGTAGCTGAGCTCCTGCCAACAGCCAACTTGAGCTCTGGTAGCCACCACGGCCTGGCAGTGGTCCGTGGACCGGTGGTTGGGAACTGCTGTTCTAAAGAACAAAGCAAATGGAAAAAGATAACTTCATGAGAAAATATTAAGGTTGGGTGAAGCCTTGGTAAAGGTATCCTCTGTAAGGCTTGAACCAAAGCCAGGGAAGCTGATGAGTCTTTCTGTTGAATTCTGTCTAGTACAGTGGGCAGTAGGTGAACTGTCAGTCATCCATATGCTCTTCCCCATTCTCTTACAGTCTCTTGCTGTAGCCTTTTGTTATCAACAACAACAAAAATCAGATACCACTTCTGCAATAGTCTAGTGACATGCATCTTTTGTGTATTAGAGGGAAGCATCAGACTGTTGTGGTTGGACTAACATTTGAAATATCTGTTTAGGCGATTAGAGAGGCAGAGCGTGTAAAGGAGCTAAAGCGGATGCACAAAGCTGTTCAGAAGGATCTGCCAAGGCCCGCAGAAGTAAGTAAGAGAAGCTTCTTCATTATGGTGTAAGATCCAAATGCTGTAAAAAGGAAAAAGAGGATTAAACAAGACATTGAGAATAGTTGTTTGGCTTTCTTTTAAACAATGGCTACAGGAGGCATAATACAGCTAAGTTTGGATCATGAAAGAATAAAATCATTCTGTTAGTATGCTAATTTCATCATCTTGTGGCCATTTTCTGCCTTCATATGGATATAATCAGTGGGTGTTGCATACACATAACTGAAAATAAAATTTGTTTTTAGATGACTGTGCTGGTACAAAGTTCTTTAATCATCCGTTACACACAGCTCCGTTTTAAATACCAACATTATTGTATGCATTGTACTAATATATTTTGGCTAACATGACATTAATAATACATAACATTTCTGAACATATTTTATTTCTGGCTAGGTGAACGAAACGATTCTGAGACCTTTGAACGTAGAGCCTCCTCTCACAGACTTGCAGAAAAGTGAAGAGTTGATAAAGAAAGAGATGATCACCATGCTTCATTTTGATCTGCTGCATCACCCATATGGAGAGCAGCCGGGGGCCAAAAAGGGGAAAGGCCCAGGATTTGGAACCAACAGTGCGGAGCATATGACATACCTTGAACAGAATCAGTATGAGAAGTACTCCAAAGAGGAACTCAAGAAGGTAGGCACGGTGTGTCACATGATTAGCGACAAGTGGGCTCCAGGTATTATGTTTCTGCCATCAAGGAAAACAAGCTCAAGCCTGGATGAAATGTAGTGGGAAACCTCCAAACAACATGTAGGTGCTGCAGGAAGTGTTACTGATGATGCAGCAGGTGGCACTTTTCCCTGGAGGTTATAACTGAGCCAGTGCTCCAACATGGTGTGTGGTTGGAGGTGATGTCCTTTGGATAAAATGTCCTGATCACCTGTCTGTTAGTAAATAAGAGCTCTATAGGAGCCCCTAACAGAAGTGGCTAAAGTCAAATTACGTCTTGATAACAATCTGTTCCATGAAATTAGATTACCCTCAAGTTTGAATTGGAGCTGGTATTATTCACTTCCCATCTGCTACTGGCTGTGTAGTGGTCCTGTACACTGTTAGCTGACAATTTTTCTGTTTGTCACTGCTGAGGTGGAAGCAAGTCCATGTATTATAAACACAGTAATAATTAACACATAACACTTTATATTCTATATATTCAAGGCACTGGACAGGCATGAATTAAAGCTCACAGAATTCTTGTATTATCCGTTTTGCGCATGGGAAAACCTGAGACAGAAAGATGAAGTGAATTTTCCAAGCCATGCAATGAGGCAGTGGCAGAGCCCAGGTTAGAATTTGGGGCTTTCTGACTCATGCAGACTTCCCTGTCTTCCAGCCTCCATTGCCTCTGTCACAGGGTGTTTTATGTGTTTTGTAACACTTGGAAAGTGCACCGAGACCTTCACATGAAAGGAGTTACAGAAGAGTGAACTATCATGTGGAGGCAATAAGGAGTGGGGATCAGGAGCCGGTGTGGGGGAGATCCGGCTTAAAAGCCAGTTCTCCCCAGCATTGTCTCAGGGGAGGGGGACAGGGGAGGTAGAGGAACAGTGGGGAAATGGCATGAGCAGGAACTACTTGAGTCCCCACTCGTCCCGTGTTCCCCGCTGTGCTTCTGCCTTTTAAATGTAGTAAGAGCCATGGGCGGCTCTTACTACATTTAAAAGGCAGAGGTGCAGCCGGGATAGTAAGCGCCTCACCTCCCCCTTATCAACTAATCCAATAGTTAATTAATCGAAATTTAACATCCCTAGAAAATTATAATTCAACCTTTTTGATCCCCCTTTCTCATCTTCAAAATAGACTATAGCTAATATGGCTGTAGGCCTGTAGCATTTGATGTAGGCCATTGCCAAGTCTACTACTCTACATCAATATGATCTGCAGTTGCAGCAACTCAGCTTAAACCATAGCTAGCTGGATATGGGGGGGTGCTAGGTAGGCAGAATTGGCTGCAATTGAAACAAAGCAGCAAATTTCAGAGCTCCATTCCCACTTGCATTGTATGACCAAAATGACGTATCAAGATCTCTCTGGTTCTGGGAGTAAATTCATTAAATGGCTATAGATGTTTCACTTCACAGCCAAGTGACTGACTGGCAGGTCAGAAGGAAAACAGTGGGGTTGGCTCCTTGAGAGGGTCTCCATTGAGGATGTGTCAATAACCTTTAAGTAAGGGTATGTCTACACTAGGAGTTCTGTCACTAAAACTTCTGTCACTCACTGGAAAAAACAATTCCCTGACTGACAGAAGTTCGGACAAAGAGAAGACCCTCTCCCACTGACAACACTACCCCAGCATCAGGGCTGGCGCTCCAGTCCTTTCCCCTTGACATGGAGCACAAAATCTATAAGCCTGGGTCCTCCCAGGCTCTGGTGTGCAAGGCTCTTCCCCTTGCACACCAGAGCCGGGGGGGGGGGGAGGCTAGAAAGGAAGAGTCTTTCTCCTTCTCAGTCAGGGGCCACGTGAGTGAGGGTTTGTTAGTTTTTGCTTCTCACCTGTGTGCGGCCCCCGACTGATTTTTCTGTGAGTCAGTGGCCCCTGGCCCTAAAAAAGGTTCTTCAATGCTGGTTTACACAATTAGCCAGTAAGCCTGGGCTTTCACAATCCCGTAGCCTAATTCTTCAAGGGATGGAAATTGATACTAGCAAAAAAATTACTCTTTGTTGGGATTTAGTTATATTAACCACACTGGAACTTAGGGCTGTTAAAACAGTTAACTGTTTTAACTCAGGGCCTGCTGCCCATTCGTGGGGTCCCACTGTAGCTGTGGGGTCCCGCCACCTGGCCTGCTAGCTCCTCTAGGACCGGGGTGTTCCAGCCTGGAATGATTGGCCACTACTGGAGTCCACCAGCAGCAGCAGGTTAACCAGTAAGGGTACCGGGAAGCCTCATGCTTACCGATATACTTACTAGTTAACCATGTAACACCTCTTTCTGAGCTACAGGCTTGTGTTGTTAAATAGCCTTTCCTGAGATTCACCAGATAAGATGATTTCAGAAATACCCAAGTAGTCTTCTTGATGGTGTGTTGCTATAAAACATGGTTGAAGTTCAGTGATTTATCTAGTGAATCACTACATTTTGAAAACTCAGTTTGCCTTTTATACTTCTTTGTGATATTGTAAGAAAGGTGTAGTTATGACTCTGTCAATAATATATGTCACATGGTACTTTTTGTTTCCCTTATGGGTTTATGTATAGCAGATCTGATGCTAATGCAAATAGTCCGTTTCACTGCTACATTATACCAGGTTTCTGTCAGTGTAACTACATTTGAAGTTTGAAGGAATTACACTGATACAACAGAGCAATGGATTCTGGAACCTTAAAATTCTTTTGTGCAGGGGGTTTTTGTGTTGAGTTATGTATCAAGGGCTTTTCCTGAATTGGAGCACTGGATTTCTTACTTTCTTATAATGTTGTATTTTAGTATTTATTTTGAAATAAGCCAAGATTTTAAAAAATGACTAGTGAGTTTGGTGCCTCAGTTTTGGCATGTTCAACTTGATATGCCTTAATTGTCAGAAGACAGGTGTTTGGCACCTCCTTCAAAATCAGGCCTTTATAAGATGTGTCATGGTACCAGCCCTAAAATTACCCCTGAAAATTGCACTCTGAAGGACTGAAAACAAGTCGAATTTTCTCGTGGTCTGTGCTTTGTGATTGTAATTTATTTCTCCTCATTTCCAACAGGCCCAGGATATACTGGCACAAGAGATGGAAGTGGTAAAGCAAGGAATGGGACATGGAGAGCTCTCAAGTGAGGCTTATAACCAGGTGTGGGAAGAATGCTATAGCCAGGTTTTGTACCTACCGGGACAGAACCGCTACACACGAGCTAACTTGGCCAGCAAAAAAGACAGAATAGAATCACTTGAAAAAAGGCTTGAGGTGAGTATCAATTTTCTGTTTTTTTCACTTGATTTCTTTTTAATACCAGCTTTCATTGTTTCTACCTATTTACAGATTACTAGGTCATTGACTCAGCTATCACAAATGGAACTGCAGAGAAAAGGACACCAAGGAACTTTGGAGCATCAAAAGATGTTCTGTAGTTTAAATTGCCTGCTGTCCTCTTTTCTCCCCTAACAGTAGAGGATAGCTTTAGAAACCTGATGCTTCAGGTTCCCTTCTGCAAGCTTTTTTGGCATTAACTATTATAGCCCTGGTTATTGTTGTTATCCAGTAAACATCCAATCCCTCGTTGAGGCCAAGAACTTCACAAGATTCAGTGACTGCCTGGGGCAATAAGTCCCAGAAAAGGAGGGAAGAGAGTGGATTCCAATTATTTCAGTCCATTTAAATAGGAACCTTCAGGTTTTTTTACACATGTTGGGACTTCTGGACCTGGAATGTATGTTAGGCTTTATGTGCAAGTGTAAAATAAAAAATAACTACAAATGAAACCTCTCTTCAGCAAGTTTAAAATAAAAAAGAGAGTGCGAGAGAAACAGTTTAATGGAAATCATTTGGATTTCAAAATTTCACTGTGGTGTCTGCAGCCTGAATCCTGCAGCATTGCACTAGGGCCTGGAAAGCAGAAAAGGGAAATTGCTTTTTCTTCAGTTTCTGAGTTGTGCACAGTGGCTTCCCCTGCTGTTGTCTCAGTCTATAGGGATGTTAGCAAGTAGTTGACTAGTTCACTAGCTTAAGCTTATCGGGTAGTTGAGTGGAGTATCGACTACTCGCTTTCTCACCCCGCTCTTGCTGCCTCTATAAGAGGCAGCAAGGGGGCGGGGGAAACAGGAGCCAGTGCTGGGGGGAGCTGGCATAGAAGCCACTGCGGGATGAGGCTTGTTGTGGGCAGAAGCTGCTCCAGCAGCAGCTCCTGTCAGGTCCTGTTCACAGCGGCCACTGATGGCCACACACAGGGGCTGTTCTGGCCTCAGCCAGCCCTGTCTGCTGCAAAAAGCAGCTGGTGCCAGAGCGGACAGGGTTGGCTACAACAAAGAGAGGCTGCTGGATTCAGCGTGAGCCGGGATCGAGCAGTCCCGGTTCGTGCTGGTCTGGGACACTGCGCCTCTGTGTTTTAAACGTAGTAAGAGCCTGGCAGCTGTTACTACATTTAAAATGCAAAGCTGCAGTGTGGGTGGCTCCTGGAACCATCACAAGCCGGGACTGCTCCATCCCGGTGCGAGCTGGCTCTTAGAGCGAACCCCCTCTGTGGCTTTGCAGAGCAGCCCTTAATTGACTACACGATTAGCCAGGTAACTGCAATTTTAACATCCTTATCTCACTCACCTCCAGTTCCTCCAAAATGCTGCATCCAAAGGCCCCAATCCAGCAAAACACATAAGCACAAACATAAAAGTAGGCACATAGGGGATACAGAAGATTCTGGTCCTATCTGCTAGATTAGATTACTCCCCTCCTTGAATCCCTCCATTGGCTTACTCTTACATTCAGCATCAAATGCAAGCTTGTCCTGTGGTTCAAGGCTGTGCATAACTCCTCTCCCTCCCCTACATCTCTTCTCTGTTCTCAACTGTTCCTGTATCTGTCTCATTAGCCCCTTGGGTTTTTTGTTTGTTTTTGCCTTCATGTTCTCTTTCCTGCTACCTTGTTCTTCATTAAGCTCCTCCTTCCCGATCTGCAAGGCTATAACCTTTCTTTCATTCCATCCCATCCCTCTTTTAGTCTCTTTTCTTAATCCTGCTGTTCCTGTGAAGGAGAATGCAGGTGGTCCCAGGCTCCTCTAAGGGCTGGCTGACACCATCCCTGCCCCTTCCACCTGAGCTCCCACCCCTTCTGGGACCACTGAGTCCCCCCCTCCCCCCACCTTGTCCAGGGGCCTGGTGAGACTGTCAGCTCCTCTGTTCAGAGCCATTAGATAATCCCTGTTTCTTCCTCTTTGTTGCTATACAAAACACACTGATGCATACAAATAGTAAGTGCAAAATGTTCACAACATTGATAGTGTAAAATAAGATTTGCTTGAAATTATTTTTAAAGAGTGTGTGGTATCAGTAACACTCAAGGAAAGCTGATTTATTTCAAATACAATTTTAAGCCTAAATGTGTCCCTTTAAATAATGCAGGCACCATATGTTTCCATGATAAAAGGAAGATATTTTTTATGTACATTCATCAATGTTTATCATCAGCACATCTGTTGTTGCTGGTAGTGAAGGCTCTCCAACTACCCGTACCAAGAAAATAGAGTGCAAGGCAGATCAGTTAAATCTGTAACTACTTAGGCCTAGTCTCCAATACGTTAGGCTGACCTACCTACATCCACGCATCTGAACCATGTAATTAAGCCAACCTAAGCTCCAGCAGTACATCAACCAAAGAATTCTTTCAGCCCAGCTGCCGCCTCACGGGGAGGTGGCTTGCCTATGCTGGTGTGGGAGGGGGGAGAATCCCTTCCGTTGACATAGGTAGCGTCTATGGTGATGTGCTACAGCAATGCAGCTGAGCTGTGCTGCACTGCAGTAGTGTTTCCCTTAGGGAACATTTACACAGTGGCATTATTTTGGAATAATTAATGTTATTCCGAAATAACAAAGAGCATGTCTACACTACAAGCCTTTATTTCGAAATAATGTTGAGCTGCAGGACTTCTTACTTCAACTCATGGTAACCCTCATTTCACGAGGTGTAAGGGAAGTCGAAGGAAGAATGTACTTCTACTTCCTGCTATGTAAAACAGCACCAAAAGCCTAATTAAGCTATTTCGACTTAAGCTACGCAACTGACGTAGGTGAAGTTGCGCAGCTTAATTTGACTATAGCCCTGCTGTGTAGACATACCCTAAATTAGTTCCTTCTAGGGAGCTTTGTCCCATTAATACATGAATGGTGGTTATGTTCAGTGTCCTCCAGCAGAGGGCACTATTACTCTGCATTAGGCTTGATGCTGTGTTGCAATGACAGTAAACGTTGCTGCAAATAATTTTTGTTTTTAAATAAAAGCTACATCTTAATTCAGGAGCACCCAGCCTTGGTGGAGACAGGGGCCATATTTGCATCTTGCCAGGAGCCTGAGGACTGCACCCAATTTATGTATAAATATATATACATAAACTTTGCAGTTTAAATTAAGCATCACCCAGAAAAACTACAACATTACTGTTGTAAGGTGAAGTCAGTCGCTGAAAAGTTAGAATGTGCTGGAATTAAGGATGCCTGTACTACTGTCGGTTGGCCCTTGGTGTCTATGCATGCCTTACAGTACAGTCTTTCATTATGTGATTACTTATTTCTTTTTCTGAATGCTCATTAAGTGCACAGGATGGATTGTGCTCATCTAATGAGCAGCCATTCAATGTTTTTTCTCCTTGTTCAATGTTTGGTCCCATCCTTTATTTGCTGCATGCTATTCAAACTGTTCTGTGAAGACGGACTTACTGTTTTCATGAGGGATTTTCTAAGGTGCTGTAGTATCTGAGGACTGTACAGATATTTATTAATTTATGTTCACAACATTCATATGGGATGCACAGCTATTATTATTCCCCTTTTACAAATGGAGAACTGAAGTACAGAGATCAAGGTCAAAAGTTTCAGCTAATTTTGGGACCCAGTTTAAAATGACTAAGAACTGTTTTTTTGGTGTTTTTCTTCTTTTTTTTACTTTTTGAGTAGTGAGCATTATATAGCATTTAGGGAGTCACCAGTTAACTGGCCTGGCCCAACGTGCCATGGGTCGGGGGAGGGGCACGCTTCCTACCCACCTGTGGTGCTGTGGGCCCGGCCTGCGCAGTCCCCACCTGTAGCGGGCCCAGCTAGGCCAGAGCAGCCCATGGCACAGTGGGCCCAGTCAGGCTGGAACAGCCCCCTGCCCGTGAGATCCAGTTTAATCAGTTAACTGGTTAAATGTAACACTTAACTAGTTAACTGATTAAATGGGATTTTACATCCCTAATAGCATTTCACATATTCAGAGCACAGCTCTCATTGGTTCAGCTGCAGCTCTGAGTGTTCAGCGCTTTGCAAAGCAGACTTCCAGGTCTCAAGTTATGTGCCCAGAAAATGAGGAACATACAACTTGTGACTACTTGTGAAAAGTATGATTTAAGTGACTTACCTACGGTCACACAGGAACACTGTGGCATAGTCAGGGATAAAATCCAGTGCTCCAGGGAAGCTTTCAACTGCCTTAACCATAACATCATCCTATCCATTTCTGCATTCCCCTATCTCACTCGTGATGTTCCTTCTATATTCTGCAACAACAGATGAGGCAGGGCCCTACACAACAGCCTCCTTCATTATACAACCCTGATTCATCTCCAGAGCAGGTTCATCCTCCTGTGTACAGAATGAGGCAGGGTCCCATCGAAAAAATAGTATATGATCATATAATTGAGAACTGTATCTTAGTGCATGTGCTCAAGGAGGTTGAATTAATGCACAGGAAACCTTAGTTCTAGCATTTCCTCATTTTTGTGTGCTTGACTTTGCAACCTTTTAACATCGTTTTGTGTGTGTAATTTCCTAAGCTTTCAAAAACAACAAAACCCCCTCATATTCTACCATTCAGCATCATATTGATCTCCTGATGTGTCATCCCAGGGTAGGAACTTTTAAATCCACCTCACTGACCTCTGTTGCTTGTTTGTAGTAACTCCTAGAAGTAGGTGGTAATCCTTTGAACCAGAATGAGCAGGGTTGGGACATGCTGCCAGCGAGTTTCACAGATTATTGGTCAGACTCGGGAACCTTGGATTCCATTCCAGGCTCTGGAGGGGGGGAGTGTTCCAGTGGGGCACTTACTTTTCTGCCCCATCATCTCCAACCTGTCCATGTCTCACTCCTGTCTTGTCTTCACCCATAACTCCTTTTCTGAGTCCCATTTTCTTCACCAGCCTGTGTTCGCTTCTTATCCAAGGCTCCTTGCCTGGCAAGTCCTTATCTTCCCCCCAGTCCCACTCTCAGTGCCCAGCCATTCCCAGTTGTCCCCCCCCATCCACCATAACTACTTTGTTTCCAGTCTCTTTACCAAGCCAGTCACAGTCCCGATTTCCCCCTGCTGGTTCTTCATCTGATTCTGTATCTCTTCCATTGCTACCTTGTTCCCTATCCCCACCAGGTCCCAGTCACAATCTCACTTTAGTTTCCAGTCACAAAGTTACGCCTGGGCTCTTTGTCCAGTTTGAGGGACATTCCTTCTACTCCTCTCTTCCCCACAGGTCCTTGTCTTCTTCCACCTGGTCCAATCTCAGTCCTTTACCCCCATTCTGCCACTTCCCCAAAACCTACTAGCTCTTACCTTCCCCCTCTCCATTTGTTTTCCTCCCAGGCTCTCATTATTTCTCCCCAGTCACTCCCAGCTTCTTGTCCCAGTGTATTCCTCCCCTTGCCCATTCAAATCTGGCTCTTGTCCCCTCTATATTCATACTAGGCAGCTTCCTCCTCTTGTCTGCCTGAGTCCAGAGGTGGGAAGTATCAACAGCACAGGGGAGACAGTTCCTTGCTCTTAGTTCAGGTGCTCGAACCCAGATGCAGATCCCTCATGGCCTTCAACAGCCCAAACTGGCAAGTGCAGAGAAAATCTTGCTCAGCTCTAGGCTGGAGCGTGTTCTGTGCAGATGGAAGTCTCAACCGAGATTGGTTGTTTTTTTTTAAAGGTTTATAACTTCACCAAATGTGGATGGATTTTTATAAGTATGGCAAAGGGCACATCCCTGACACAAAGGTCAACTCCCTGGCAAATTTCAAGTCTCAGCCTAAAGCGTGAAGGTGCTAGAGCTTTTTGAAGAAAATGTTGCCAGAATTTTTTTATCCAGGGCAAAACATGTTTTCTCCTTCCCTCATTTTCTGAAATGGCAGAACTGTACAACAAAAATTCATGGGGGACAGAGCCCCACCGTGGAAAATCTCAACCCAAGCAGTTTACATTTTACAAAACATACAAGCAAGTGAACATAAAGTCTTCTAATGAGATATATCAGGAAACCTGCATCAGTGGAGTTACCAGCTTCACTTTTAGTACAGTTAGTAATTTGCTCTTCCTTGAGAGGTGAGAAAAAATTGTATGCTGTTTGTTTGGCATCAGCAAAAACTGTAGGTGGTCATTTTTGGGGATTGAACTAAAATCTCATGCAACGAATATGTAGGCATAGTAGCACTAGGGATGTAAGCGACTAATCAAATAGTTGACTATCCGATAAGTAAAAGTTCATTGAATAGTCGACACACTAGTCGATTAATCACTTCCCCCCTCTTGCTGCCTCTATCACAAAGAGGCAGCAAGGGCAGGGGGAGGAGAGAAGAGGGTGCTTCTCCAGCTCTGTGGAAGGGGACAGGGGCACAGCGGCAGCGTTCCAACTTTGAAATGTACAAGAGTCCCCGCTGGGGCTCTTGTACATTTCAAAGAGGAAGCCCCAAGGAGCCTGGGGACAGCAGGGGACTCTTGTACATTTCAAAGTTGGAACACGGCATGGAGTCCCCCGCTAGCCCCAGGCTCCAAAGCAGTGCTTCCTCTGAAATGTACAAGAGCCCCTATTGGGGCTCTTGTACATTTCAGAGGCGGAATGCCGTGCTAGTCCTTATCGACTAATCGAATAGTCAATGGAAATCCCATCAATTGTTCAATTAGTTAATTAATCGAAATTTAATATCCTTAAGTAGCACTGATTTAGGAGCAGCTGTATATTAGGTGCTGATTGTGTAACATTTCCATAAGGGCCTGTTAATATACCACATTTATAATATGACAAATTGCAGTTACTCCCAGCTCTGTCTTCATGGCACAGAAATGATCAGTTAGATTTATGGTGTGAATAAATAGTCGTCGTCTTATAATTTGCCTGATTCCATTGCCTGCCTGAATGAGTGACGATAGTTCAGTGTATTTTGTCATGATATTTCTCTCTGTGAAATGGATTGTGCAGTTACAAACAGCAGATCATACCATTAGTGACTGAACTCAGCAGAAGGAGCAGGTAATTATGGAAAGCCTTATGCTTGGATAAGGTATCTTGCTATCAGCAATAATGAGAAATAAGAAAAATAGCAGGATAATGATGATAATTTTACTGTTGGAATGTTTGGTTCAATAATACTTTGCATTTTGGTAATGTGAAACTTTAGTCTGTGGATTTTAGAGCAGTTGACAAAGAATAATGAATAAAGCTTCTCAAAATCCCTTTGAGGTAAAAAAAGACTATTCTTGCGTTATAAATGGGGAAACTGAGGCACGCAGATGCAAGGTGTCGCGGGAAGTCTGCAGCAGATCTTTGAGATCATAGCGCTGCTCTTTTTCACTACAGAGTTCCCCACCCTGCCTCCCTTTCTAGAATATTAGTATATTTTTGAGATATAGTTGTAAGGCTAGTGGCACCTGGAATTGGAGTTTTCTGACGCAACACATGACACTGGTATTTGGCAAGCACTACAGACAAATAATACCACACCTTGTCCCTCTCCTTTTTCAAGCAGAATATTTTTGGACTTAATATATTTTATTGTAACTTTCTGGTGGGGGAAAAAATATCACTTCAGGTGCAACGAGAGATGGAAGGAACATCTTTTTAACAAGTTAGTTTTTTTCCTTCTTAATTCCGACCTCAGTTGCTCTTTCTGCCAGCATTACTTTGTCTTTTGAAGAGAGTTCATAATGCTGGCTTGGAGCATATTATAAATAAGCTTTATTATAAATAAGCATACACTTTGTTTCCACTGTGGTAGATATGTCATCATTTCAGTTAACTGCTAAATTATAAGTGTTATTCAAATCTTGGGGAGGGGGGAGAGGAAACTCTTGTTACATTGTATCCACAAAGCACAGTAACCAGTCACTTATACTTTCCACTCAGTCAGATTTGTAAATGTATCTTTTGCTGAGTAAACACAATGCACTGAGGCTACATTAGCTAGTGTTCTCTGATGATTGCTACTTTTGCACTGGATAGGAATGAGCAAGACGATAAGTTTCCAGACCAGGGCAGCTATTTTTGCTCCTCTACATAGCCAAGTTTGATTCAACTCAGTTACACTGGAAAACCAGTGAGGGGGTATCCTCCCTAGTTTGACTTTATGGGTGACATGCCATGCTCTATGCTATTCGATACTTCAATTATTCTTATTTTATTTGACATACACAATATTACTGTCTCTGGTTTGTCTCTAAAGCTTAAAATGTCAAGTGGATATTCAGATCTGGTATTGTTCTGTTGGCAGAGCTGCTCCCAGGGTATCTGTCCATAGGGTTGTCTGTTTTAGAACTGATCAACACTGGACCGTGGAGTCTGCTTATGAGGAAGAAAGTAAATTTGGTTTTATTCAGAAGTGAGCAGTTCTCTTGGGCTTGAACCTTTGGGACACTAGTGCTAATCAGATGAGTTGGTTGCAATTGCCCCTTGAGAGTGATTTACAGTAGCCCCAGCAAAGGGCTTTTACAATACACATTCCATGCACTACATGAACTTTAATTGATCCTCCGCACCTTTGTAAGGAAGATACTACCTTATATATTCTGAAGGGGTGAATGAGTTCACAAAGAGGTGCTCTCACCGGGGAGATGATACAGTGGATCACTGGCAGAGCAAAACGTGTAGATGTCTTGAATTCCTATCTCCTAAAAAAAAAAAAAAAAACGAAGTGTTAGCTAAAATGGTTGGTTTTACAGTTTGCATAATCAACTACCATTAGTGAGGTGGGGATTTCTTGCTAAAATCATAGCAGTTGGCCTTTTAGGTACTATTTTGGCAAACAGCGCTTACACATTTGGAAAGTAATAGAGAGGTAGCCGTATTAGTCTGATCTTGCTAAAACAAAAGGAAAAACTATGTAGCACTTTAAAGACTAACAAGATGGTTTAATAGGTGATGTGCTTTCGTGGGCCAGACCCACTTCCTCAGATTATATTCTGGAAGAGAATTGGCATGACCATATATACCAAAGGAATACGATGAAAAAAGTGAACACATTATTAAACTAGCAGAGTCTCTCACTATAATCAGTACAGTATGTTGATCTTATTCATAATAGGGATCTGTGTGATTAGAAATTAGGACAATCCTTAACTGACAGAGCTGTCTGTCATCAGAGGATTTCACAAATGCTAACTTTTAAACATTATTTTATTTTCTGATCTTCCAGGAATCAGAATGATCAATGGTTCGAGGCCACCTTTTTGCCTGTGAAACTATCACAAAATAGTGACTTTAGTGTAAAACACTCTCTGCGTTTACCTGATTGGCTCTAGGGTAGTCCGTTATGCATGCTGTGGTAGTGACTTGCTCTTTGCTGTGGTGCTCCAGCTGTCTGGTGATAGCCTCATGGACCTGGATACTAGGATTTTCTAAAATCTCCTAGGCGCTCAGTTACTTCTTGTGATTAGTGTTGTATTGTGTATTAAACCGCTAGATGGATTACTTTGTTCTTCTGATTTACCATGTAGCTTTTTTCTCTGCTTGAATTTTCATGTGATTTTAGCATCCTTTGATGTTAAACACAGAAATTGGAAAGAATGGAAACCCATCTTTCTAATATTTTATTTAGAAAGGTAATTCTGTAATAACTCATCATCAGTAATAACTGATTGAGCAGTCCATAAAGAAATGTTTGTTATTAATTAAAGCTGCCATTTTGAGATAATGGTTGCTATGGTCCTCCTGTGATTCTTTGAGTGTAAATTATCACGATGACAAGGAGAATGTTGTGATTTGTTTGTTTTTCATGGGCAATAAATATCTCTTGAGTTTTTCATGGGCAATAAATATCTCTTGAGTTACTAGGGGTAGAAACGCACAGGCTGTATAACAGGCGTGACCAAACCGCAGCTCCTCAGCGGCATACAATTGTTTTACAGTTAAAGTACGGTTTGCAGAGCCCCCTAAATCCCCGCCCCCCATTCTGTGCCTACCAGACTCTGGAGGGGAGCAGCTTGGAGCTTCTGCCTTGTAGCTAGGGCTTTTGCCCTACAGGGAGGGTGTGGTCTATGGACGTTAGCCCCCGCATCCTGACAGGTGGTGTCCCATGGAGCAAGTTGTACATGTCTTGCAGCTCTCAAACTTCTGAAGATTTTCATATGCAGTGTGGAGGGTCAGGAAGTTTGGCCATATAAGCGCAAGTGTTGTTGGGACAAGTAACTTCCAAACATTAATTACAGATCCATGATCAGAAAGAATGTTTTGATTCCTGATCGTTTGGCAGACCCCTGTGCGGTAGTGTATGTACCATGTCCTGGCAGAGTGGTGAAATTTCTCTTTCTGGTCAGGGTAGTGCTATTTCCGGAAAAGCATTGACTGTGAACTTGAATGCCTTTTGTTTGGCATAAATGGCTCATAAAGAGATGTTGCCTATGGTATAGTATTGAGTGGGGAGCGGGGGAATGAGAGAACTTAAATGCTGAAGAGGGGAAAAAAAGACTTCAAAAATATTTTTTAAAATAGAGAATCCAAGGCAACACTTTTTTTTTTTTTTAAATGAAGGTCACACTTCTGGGCTTATTTGTATTGAGATTCATCCTTATGGGCAGGGTTGTTCAGTGTACTGTAGTTAGAATAAGTAATTTCTATATAAATATGTTAAAAGGTGATGTGATCTTATTGAATGTGGTGTGCTTATAAAGAATTCTAATGAACTTAGATCTGGCATCTACAAATTTTTTTCTGTTTACAAAATAAATCTAGAATTTAGCTAATTGGATCACCATTTTCAGAAAAAGTTATTAGCTTGTGTATTGGTATTAGCTTGTGTATTGTGTATTGCCTGGGGAATACATTGTTAATGGTGCAACATTATATAAATCTTGTATTGGCTTTATTTTAAAAAATCATGCCAAAATGTATTCGGAAACTTGAAGGTGGCTCATAACAATCCCCACCTCCAGCAGTTTATTTCACTCATACACTGCTTTTGAATTATTAGTTGTGATCTTGGCCAAATTATTCAGGAGACAGTTTGCCACAAGCATTAATAAACAGTAGTGGTATGTAATCCACATAAAAAAAGTGTAAAATAGTAATTCACCCTTAGGCTTCCTGATTGTTACATTAAATAGGAACATAAAATGTTAGCTGGCCTTTTCTCATTTGAGTTATGCACATATGGTCTGTTTTTCAGTTCTGAGATACAATTATATACAGTAATACTTAGGGGATTTTTATTGAGTGATTTTTTTTTTCAATGAAAAATCAAGATTCCTGAGTAAATCAGACTTAAATCTCATTTTGCATAATTTTTAAGAGATGTCAAACTCAGTGCCCTTATCGAATACACTGGTAGTACCCTGATCCTTGCATCCAAGCTATATTAAGAAATGCTCCTTTTCAGCATAATAGCAAAGTGCTAAGCTTAGTGTGTTGAACCATATGAAATGGTAGTGTTGATTAGCTGAGCTTGTGCTAAAGTTGACATAATTAGTTAGCTTTTGAAGATAGCAGCCTTTACTGTCTGACCTGGCAGGCTATTTAAAACCATTGTTGTTTTATTATATCTCTCACTATCTTACTAGCATAATTAGGTCCCCATTATGCTAGTAAGATAGTGAGAGATGGGCCCTGCCCCAAGGGTTTGCAATCTGAGTAGGCAAAAGAACAAAAAGATGCTTGAAGGAAAGAAGATGAGGAACTGAGGCCTGGAGCTATTGGTGAGTTGCCTAAAGTCCCCCACACAGTGTGTGGCAGAGGTAAGAAATGAATCCAGAACTCCTGAGTCCCAGTCCTATACCTTGACCACAAGACTGTCCTTGCACAGTGTTCATATAGGCGAGAAATCCTAGGGCTCTGCTTTGTTTTTGTTAAAGCGGGACTGGCACAGAAACCTAAGATTGCATAACTCCCCCTCTTTTCCAATCATTTCTTTAAGTTTTTATATCTAGGACTGAAACTTTCCATACCTGGCCTTTCCCCCAAACTGATTTATTGGCAGAAAATAATGGCACCGTCATTTGTGAGTATAAGGAGCATAGAAGGAAAAACATTTTATTTTAAAAAATAAATTCTTGTGACCTTTTGTTTGAACTGGTCTACAGCCTAAACAACTGACTGCTGATATTGGCCTGGAAAGAGCTCCCTGCGGTAGAGAACCCTGGGGTTCTGGGGGTCTTAGTTTACAAGGGTTAGTTTGAAAGAGCAGTGAAATTTAACTCATGTTCTGTATTACGTGGTATGGGGCTATAAGCTGCTTCATACTACTAGAGCTTTGTGGTGACACCCAGGTTCTCCAGAGTTATCAAACAATTTTAAAATCAAGATTGGAGGGTTTTTTTCTAAAAGATCTGCTCTAGGTATTATTTTGGGGGAGTTCTATGGCCTGTGCTGTATAGGAGTTTAGACTAAAAGATCACAATCGTCCCTTTTGGCCTTGGAATCTGTTAATATAGATATTGCAGCCCTGTCGGGAGCACATATAAATTTTTCCTCCTCCCACTCCACAGGAAATCTCCATTCCCATAACTTTTCTAACACATACTCATTCCAGATACCTTCCCATTTCCTACCTTCACCCCACAGAACTGACCTCTGGTCCCTCCTTCCCTGGACCATGAGCCAGGAATTTGGAGGAAAGGGAAAGGTTGTATATTGGTAGTGATTGTTCCTGAAGTCCTCCCTGGTGAATGGTTTTGTAGGGGGCTCCAGGTTTGCTACCAAAGGATCCAGTGCATGTCTGCAGAAATAAATACAGTACACAGGGGCTGGAAGTGAATAGTTCCTGTGTCTTTTTAAGTTATACAAAGTTTTTACCAAGATCCAATTATATTGCATCATTTTCCCCATGTGTGTGCACATTGTTCTGGTCCAGAATAGTGGATGCATCAGGCATCATGACCAAAATTGGCCCAGCAATAATAGGAAATAAGTAATTAAGCAGAGAAATCCTTCAAGTGTTGTTAATTTTCCTGATATTTTCATGAGGAAACCAGTTGTCAGACTTTGCTGAAATCCATTTCTGAGTTCTAAGTAAAGAATGCATTTAAACACACCTCTCCGTAACAGCTTTGAGTTTTAGCCTGTTACCTGAGCCTTGACATTTTATGAAGCTTGCACTAAAATTATATGCAATCGTTGGCATTAATGCATCAGTCAGCAATTTTTAATACACAGAATTTGTTGCAAATGCTGAGACACACCACACCCTCCTCCCCATCCCTTCCATACGGTCCTCGAGTCTTTTAGTGTACGTATAAGAGGGAAAGGTGAGGAATGCACCAGTTTCTCAGTTACAGGCTAGGAAGGAAGGGATAGATATTGTTTCTGTTTTTAATTTCTTAGGAAGCACCCATTATTACTGTGAGGGGGATCTGTGATTACCTAGATAAGCAGAAGCAGTGCAGAAAAGCACGGAGTGAATGGCAGCTTGAGAATCTGTACATAAGTAAGAATCTGTATCTAGAAGGTAATAGAGATTCTGCACTCAATTCTGACCTTTCAAAGTTCTGAAAGTACTGGATAACAGGCAACTGAGATCTAACTTGTACTTTCAATAAGAGTCTCACTTGAATCCCCTTTTTACTCTGTACCCTGAGATTGGCCATTTATCAACTTCAGCCTATATCAGGTGTTTGAATTAGGAAGATTTGTTTTTATGGGGCCAGTCTATGGCTGCTATTACTGGGATTGTGGTAACGTACCAAGAATGCCTAACTTCCGCAACTGACTCACCCTGCTATCTTGTAATCCCTTTGCCTCAGCTTCCTTATCTGTAAAATGGAGATGTTTGCACTACTTCAGTGTTAGGTGTTCAGCATTTTAGTGGGAAGTTCTGTAAAGCAAACTTGGTTCTGCTATACAATCCTTCTCTCTTATAGTGAAGTCATTTCCAGCCTCTTCCTGTGAGAACCTTCGTGGTAAGTGGAGGTTGGCTTTTGTGAACTGTAGTACAATGCAATAATGTAGTATTCTGGTCTCCTTTGCTCTAAGTATCAGAGGGGTAGCCGTGTTAGTCTGAATCTGCATAAACAACAAGAAGTCCTGTGGCACCTTATAGACTAACAGATTTATTTGAGCATAAGCTTTTGTGGGCAAAGACCCACTTCGTCAGATGTATGTAGTGGAAATTCCAAAAGCAGGTATAAATATACAGATACATCCCTTCTTTTCATGTGCCTGCATATTTATACCTGCCTCTGGAATTTCTACTACATGCATCTGACAAAGTGGGTCTTTGCCCACGAAAGCTTATGCTCAGATAAATCTGTTAGTCGATAAGGTGCCACAGGACTTCTTATTGTTTTTGCTCTGAGTAGAGTTTCATTATATCAGAATTCTCTAATCTTTCAATTCTGTGGCATCCAAGCATAAATTGATCCTAACACTTGTTCTTTAGTATTGGTAATCATTAAAAAATGGTTTATTTACTACATCTCTCTATTTGTTGATGAACAATACGTTTAACCACCTGCACGTTAAAGTTTTCATATGGGTTTTTTTTTTTCGATATAAAGTAATCCTAGGAAGATTCATTTATTTATTTGTGATTTTTTTTTTTAAAGATCTTTGCAAATGTTGAGAAAGGGTCACCTCTTCATATACTCTTGATCAGAGGTTTTCAAACTGGGGGGCATGCCCCCCTGGGGAGGGGATGGTAAGTGGTGATGGCAGGTAGCTTGGGCCAGCGATGCCAAGTGGCTTGGGAAGGAAGTATCATTTCCAGCCCCTGAGTCACCTCAGTGAGCCACCCAGCCTGTTGATCAGTGTCAGCATTGACGGTGGCTGCGCTGATTTCTGCTCACAGTAGCCTCCGTGCTGGTCTACCACCAGAGACCATCACACATGCCTTCCCCCATCCTGAACATCTGAGAGGGAAGGAGCTGGTATCGTGTCTCTCTTTGGCTGGATTGGGAGGTGCAACTAGAAATTGTAACTCAAAGTGGGGTCTCAGCTGAAAAAGTTTGTTCTCCATTACTCTAGATACCCTGAAAATGCATTGAATAGAGCAGCAGTCCATTTCACTCTAATTTGTGTCGGCTAGCCAGGCAGTTCAGAAGTGCAAATCTCTCGCCCGTGTCCTGTTAGCAGTGTGCCCCCGACAGTCCCCTTTTTTTCTGTAGTTTGCCTATTAAAATTCTGGTATCTGTTAAAAGACTCTTAATTTACTCTTAGTTCTAGAGTAGGGATGTTAAGGACTAGTCAACTATCCGATAGGCAAATGCTTATCGGATAGTTGACAGGATAGTCGACTAGTTGCTTCTCCCTCCCCCTTGCTGCCTCTATCAGATAGAGGCAGCAAGAGGGGGGTACTTCAAGCACAGAGCTCGGGACAGTGCTGCCACTTTGAAACGCCATGGCGGCATTTCAAAGGGGCAGTGCCGCACAACTGATCCCGGATTGTAGCTACCACGGGAATGCTTTAGAGGCCTGGGCAGCACTCTCTTGGGTTAAGGTATCTACATGGAGCAAGACCCCAGGAATAAGAATCAAATTCTGGTAACTAGAGGGCCTCTACCATGATGCAGATTTATTTCTCTCATTTTCGTGCATAATTGAACCGCAGCACTAATGCGGGGGTGCTGTTGTGTATGCTGTTAGAATTTGAAATTTCTTTAGAATAGCTTTAAAGTCTAGTTTGGGCAGGGAATTAGGCAGGATGTCTTTCTACTAAGCAAAGATGAAATTAAAGCATTGGGAAAACAAGTATAAACAGTCTCTTCTCTGCTGCTTTGATATATTTAGGGTTATGATAGCTTTAACTCCTCCCCGATTACATGTCTTATGACCCAGAGCCCCACTGTTGGCACTCTCCAAAAATGATGCTTCAGAAAGAGATCACTTCTTTCTAATGTACCAGTCATTCTGGTGTGTCTGTACTACTTTTTTACTGTTCACCTGCCCTATTTGCTGCTCTGTGCTGCTCAGTCCTTCTCCTGCTCTGTGTCTAGCTTGCTGTGTGATTTTGGACAAATCATTTTACCCCTCTCTTCTTATCTGTCAATAGGGAGTAATGTTACTTTCCTGTTTTTCTACAGTGTATTAAGATCCACAAGTGAAAAGCTACCGCATAAGACTGGTGATGGTGGTGCTATTGCAGAGGCAACTGTGGTTTTTTTTAATTGTGCTTTTATTACAGAAATATGAAATGGGAGTTGCTCTAAATTTTTTTTTAAATGCAAAAGAGCAAGTTAAATGGGGCATAGTGGAGGTAGGAAGTTAAGGGGAGTCAGATTGAAGGTTTTGGCAGCCTTTATAGGTAAAGTGTGTAATATTTAAAAAGCAGAAATATTAATCTCCTTTATTTTATTTTCTGTAGCGTTGTAGAGATTTCTCTTCCGGCTATACCGTTGAGAATTGGTATGCAGCCATGAGCTACATGTACTGTGGCCCTGCTGTCCACTCAGCACAATTCTTTTAACAATCTTTGTCTAAAACTGCACTCGGATAGACTATAACGATGCTTGTGTTTTCTAGGGGTCATTGCAGTAGGAAAATCTGCTCCTTGCTTTGAGGTTTTAGTCCAATAATGTCTTGTCTGCCATGGGTTATTGCACTATAGAAATAGAAGGATTTAGCATTGTTCTGCATGAATAAGACACAGATTTGTTTCTTTTCTATAGATAAACAGAGGACACATGACCACAGAAGCTAAGAGGGCTGCCAAGATGGAAAAGAAGATGAAGATTTTGCTTGGTGGTTACCAGTCTCGGGCAATGGGGCTCATCAAACAGTTAAGTGATTTGTGGGACCAGATTGAACAGGCTTATCTCGAGTTACGTACTTTTGAGGAGTTAAAGAAACACGAAGATGCTGCCATTCCCAGGAGACTAGAGGTAGGATTCCTAAACACCACTTATTGGATCGTCTAGAAGCACAGAAACAGAGAAATGTTTGTTTAACTGTTAAATTAGCACGCGCTGCTGTTGCTGCTCCTTGGCTATGTTAATTTCTTTAATAGAGCATTTCTTTAAATTAATGTCAAGGTCTTTTCTTCTTCATAATTATCTTACACTGTTTTCCGTCATTGTAGTGTCTCAGATTCTCTGGCATGTTAAAGCAGAGCCTGGTCTTTTTATTGCTGCTGCTTCTCCCACCTGTGTTTAGTTTATTGTGCTTTGGTTTTTAATCTCCTACAACAAATGCTGTTTGATTTAGCCAAGTTATATGTTGCTTAGTTATTTTTAGTTGACTGTTATAATACACTAGAAGATTTACCCAATGTTGCTCGAGACCTTAACTCAATTTTTGTTTTTCTTCATTTAAATCATTGCTCTGGGGTGTGGCTGGAGATGAGGGGTTCAGTATGCAGGTTGCCCCAGGGAGAGAGAGGACAGCCCCAGCCCTCTCTCACTGCAGCAGCTTGAGGCCAGGTGAGAAGTGCCTCTCCAGTGCTGCAGCAGCTCCAGCAGGCACAGTTGGGGATGGAGGTGCATGTCCCTCAGCTGGGGCAGATCCAGGTTCATCCATTCCCCATGCTCTCCAGTCAGAGTGAAGAATGCAGCAAACTGTGCACTTTCCCCTCACTCCCTGAATTGGGGGATGGAAAGGGATCTAAAGGACGCCAGGGGGGTGGGAGGCTCAGGGATTGGGCAGTCCTGGATGAGGGGATGGGGGATGGAGGTTCCAGCTAGCCCCTTTCACCTGCCTGGGGAGTCTGTCTCTTTTCTCATTTGAGACGCAATCCCATTCCAGGCACATCCCATTTTCCTGGCACAACCAAACCCTTATGTTGTTTTAAGTTATGATCAGAGGAAGCTGCATATACCAAATTTGGTGGTCCTAGCTCTTACCGTTTAGGAGGAGGTCTTGAACAAATGGACAGACAGACAATCAATCTCTCTCTCTCTCTCTCTCTCTCTCTCTCTCTCATAGATTGGATAGATTCACTATGAATCTATGACAGTTTATATCAGCTGTACATAGGCCTGTTATGTCTTCATATATTAGCCTTAACGAAGAGGAATATGGCTATGGTCATGTTTTTAAATTAGAATTAAAAAGAAAAAGTGGTAGAGGAACCGTATCAGAATGGGATATTACTGTGTGGTATAACATCATGGGAAATTAGGTGCCTGGTTTCTTTATCTGTTCCTACACAATGAAAAAGGTCCAGTTTGAATGAGGTCGTTTCAGATAAAAAGGAATGCTTGCTACAAGCAGCATAACTTTAGCAGTTTAAAAAGAGGATATTTTTATAAGAGGTTAAAGACATTTGACTTTCACAGTTGTCATTTAAAAGCACTAACACCATGTAGCTATCTGGAGTGTAGATACATTAATTTGCCTCTGAGAATGAGCATGATCACTCTGTACTGGGATTTTTTTCAGTATTGACATCCAACATTACTAGGTCAACTGAAGAATTCGTCTATCCACCTGTCTACTGCCTCTTAGGGTAATGGATTAACTACAGAGATGGGAGAAGCCCTCCCGTCAGAAGTGAATGCCTACGCTGAGGTGCAACAGCAGCATAGTAGCATTTTAATTGTACACACGGCCTGATCACTCTGAACTTGATCCAGTGCAGAGTGAAAGCAAATTTTGAAAGAAAGGAACCGCAAAATAAAATTGTCATCCTCCCATTGGCTCTAGTTAAAACTGGCAAAGCCAATAAAAGGAAATCCTTTTTCACGCAGTGTAATTGAACTGTGGAACTCTTCTGGCACAGGTTGTCGCTGAGGCCAAAAACTTGGCAAGAGTCAAAAAGCTAAAAATAAACTAATACAAACAGACTTTGGAAGAGACGTTACATCTCAGACATGGGATTTAAACTAATTGAACCAGGCATTAGGGGAGACCTAATATGGGGAGTGCATCTTTCCATACCTGTGCGAGGCTTCTTGCAATTGTGCTGCAGCAAGTGGGGTTGGAGGGTGGGGAGAGCTACCTTGAGACAGGACACTGGACTAGATGGACCATGGCTCTGATCCAGTTTGGCAATTCATGTGTTTCTAAACCAATCCCATCAAATAGCATTTCTATCTCAGACCGACACTCTTTGATCTTAAGGAAAAATATAACCCATACTAACTCTGTGTGTGAGAGTGCAGTTGTGGGAGAACTGATCAGCTGTTACTTTGTTTTCCTATTAGTGTCTAAAAGAAGACGTGCAGCGGCAGCAAGAGCGAGAGAAGGAGCTCCAGCAGAGATTCGCAGACTTTATGCTGGATAAGGAGACTTTTCAATCAAAATATTGAAGCACAAAATTACTTGGTTGTTCAATATAGCATTTTTCAAATGCATGGATACTTCTCCCGCATCTTGCCATCCATGTCTCAGAAATCAAGTGTAGGTAAATTTGCAACTCTTCGCATCTCGTGTTTTTTATAAATGGACTGTCATTGTACTAAAAGTTCTAGGTGTGAACTTCATTCAGTATTAGAGATTTGGATTTAAATGTCCAGGGCTTTGATATTAAAAGAAGAAATCACACTGGGATTTTTTTTAGACATGTTGTTGTTTGCTAGGTTTATTGCTGATTCACGCACCTAGTGTCTTACCATTCTTAAAATCTGCCCAACGAGATCTGCAGTATATGTGCTTGTGAATAATGTCTCTTGAATAAACCTGGAATGTAAAGAAATATATAAAAAGAAATGTTTGTCTCTGACTTGGAATGGAATCTTAAAAAGAAGAAAAGAAAGAAATGTCTGTTTCATGCTAATGGCAAAACCTTTCTTTTAATTAGTTGTGAAATAATTAAGGCTTATGCTCTTACCAATGACATATGTGCCCTATAACTAAACTACATAAACATAGGAAGGGAGGGACTTCCCTGGGTTATCCAGTCCAATCTACTGCTATTACAGGCAAGCCACATAAAACTAAATAATCTCAGTATTTTTAATGTCTTGATAGCCAGTGTGATAATACTGCTACACAAAAGGATTGAAGAAATAAGGTTCGCTTTACCTTTCCCACTGAGGAGTAGGATGTTTTTTTTCAAAAACACTCTGCATTGGTCTGGCTGCTCCCATCAACATTAATGGGAATTTTACCTCTGATTTCAGAGTTCGGACAGTTTTGATAACTTTTGAAAATTCCACTGTAATAGTATCGCTTCTCTTGGACTAGCTGACAACTGATTTATTGAATGATACCCTAGCCTACTTTTTGGCCCTGTAAACTGGGTCAAAAGGCTGAAGCAGCCTAAAGAGGTTATGAAAGCACTTGATCTAGTTAGGTAAGAATCTGAGGAAGGCAGCCAGAGGCTGCCTTGTCAGGACCCCTGACACGCCCTGGTATAGATGGCATGTTGAGGGCAGGAGAGTATAACTGGGCTATGGTCACAGAACACAGAGCTGTGGAGATCCTGGGCAGTACTACTGACTATAGGCAGCCAGGCTCAGGGCTAACACTGAAAGTTGCTTCGCCCCCCCCAACTTCTCCCCCAAGCGCCCAGAACTATGAGTGGAATGGTGGTCTGAAACTACCTTAGCCCTCCTTCTCCTGAGCTGCAAGTTATGTATTGCGCCTTCTAGAAGCTCAGCGTAGAATTGCAACCTCTGTTTTCAGACTACTGCACTTCTGACCGTAAAACTTCCCCTCTAAATCACAAGGGGTGGCACTTGTGTTCTTAACACACCAAGGAACTTCTCAGAGTCCCACCCAAGCCTTTTTCTCTTTGTTGTTCTGGCTAATCCGAGACAATAAAGATTTGGGTTTACTATTCTGTATGCACCCGCAGGTTTTTTAATGTTATTTTCACGCTATTTTTTAACATTTTTTTTAAAACTGCATCCATTGTTTCTTTTCCCTTTTTTTCTGGTCTAGATAATCTCATCAAAAAAGTCTATCAGGTTAGACAACACCTATTTTCAATAAGCACATGTCAATTGTAGGGATGTAAAAGACTTAAAAAGGGACTGCGGGCTCTGAAGCTGGCTTCCGGGGAGCCACAGCATATTACCTGCAGTAGGGGGGCCGGGTAGTGCACTCTACCGCTTAACCAAAACCGGTAAGTCTCACCATTAAAGGTGCAGCTTACCCATTAACCGGTGAACCTTTTTCATCCCTAGTCAATTGGCATTAATTATATTACCCTCCTTTAATTCTTTATTAATTGAATTTCTGTATACACTGCTCTGTTACCTTACCCTAGATCCGTGTTGGAGTGAGATCCTCCTATTTGCCCTTTTTAAATATCAGCACCACATTACATTTCTTCCAACTTATTGAACATTAGCATTAAGGACCCAAAAAGCTCCTTGGCCTGCTCTTCTAAAAGTTATCTATACCTGCTGATTTGAAAACAGTTGTTTGCTCTTTTATTCATGTACTCCACAAACAGCTGACTTTTTACATTCAGTGAATAGTGGTGAAGAACCCGTCAAGCTGCTGTGTGACTGTGCAGGGTCTCGTGTTCTACTGTAATTTTGAATCCTAAATTTTGCATGATTACAGCATGCCCGTTGTGTTGTAGTCCTTATGGGAAGAAATAGGAAGGTCAGCAGGAAAATCTTAGGTGTGCAGATTTCTGTTGAAGGCATCAACAGTCAGTTTCTGACTCCACTGAATATTAATGGGAGGGTTAGCAGTCCTTCAAAAATCTCCCTTTCCTCAGTAACAGATTAATTAGAGAGGGGATCTTGTCATCACTATTACCACTGCTCAGATGTATTTACTTTGGTGAATGTGTGTGTTGTTTTTTTCACATCAGAGAAAGTGTCTTTAAAGGATAAAGAAAATAAGGATCAATCTTGCATTTTGGTTATTTTAGCCTGGGTGTATATATAAAAGGAAAATGTTGTAATGTGTATCGTGTGTGTTATACAGCCGTTCTTGTGGTTGTAGAGTAGCTGGAGATTTTAACAAAACCCCTGTTAGGTTTACCACGACCACAATTGGGATTCTTCCCTTTTTTGTTGAGGAAAGCAACAGAGTCTTTGAGGTTTCCTACATTATTTCTTGACAGTTCCAGTGCCAAGTAGGTACTCAAGCCTTCTGTCTCTGACCATATGCTCTACGATGGCTAATTAAAGGGACAGAGTTGTCAAGAAAAATCACATTTCTCTCTGAAATGTATGTTCTGTAGTTACTGATATCTGAGGTTGCTGCATTTCAAAGATGTTTGCGGCAATCTTTTTCTGTGTTCTCAGTTGTTTGCCTCCTGCCTTTGACAGCACTCTCTGTATAGTCAGTTTCACGGTTTCCCTGTCGTTAGTCCGTTTCTGCCTTGTAGAAAAGACTCTTATTAAACATCAACTCCAGCTCTGGTCTCTTTACGCTGCTGCAGCCCTTCTATCCAGCACAGAGGGACCCCAAGAGCCCCATATCAAGCCAGGGGAGGATTCCTCTAGCACAGGCATGCCAAAAGATGCTTCTGAGACCTCCTCACATGCCCTACTATTGGGAGTGTGCTGGAGGTCAGAGGGGAGTGTCTAGGGCAGGACTCCTGCTTGTAGTATGTGTAGAGCAGGGATGGGCAACAAAGAGTAATGAGTGGGCCACCTGAGTGGCCCTCCTTTGTCTCAGTGGGCTGCATGATTCCAGTGGTGGGCAACCTAATATATGGAGATATACCATCTCATAGATCTGGAAGGGACCTTGAGACGTCATCGAGTCCAGTCCCCTGCCCTCACAGCAGGACCAAGTACCATCCCTGTGGTCCACTGGGGTTCTACCTGCAACCCGCGCAACACCTTGCTGCCATCTTCTCACATGCCACTGGGGCACTGAAACCCCACACTTCCTACTCCTTCCTCTCTCTTGCCGCACTTTCAGAGCACTGTGAATCCACTGGTTCGTGCTCTGTTCCTGCTCCTGCCCCTCCCTGACCATCGGTGTGGAGATTCTGAGCAGTGCTGTGGTCCATAGGGCAGCCAGTGGAGGCTGCAGATATTATTACCTTGCCTACAGGGAGTTATTTCGGAATAGCGATTCTTCATTAACTATTCCTGATTAGCTCCATGAGTGAATGCTCTTATTTGGGAGCAGACTGCCCGATGGAATTAGCATAATTCTGGAATAAGAGCATCTACACCTGAGAATTAATCAGAAATAGTTTATTCATTTTAAATCTACATCCCGCCTTCTTCCAGATTAGCTTTCATGTGTAGACAAGCCCTCACTCAGGCTCTTGGGAGCCTCTCCAATCCCCAGAGCTGCCCTGGATCAGGAAAGTTCAAAGGTGTCTTAAAGCCACCGTAAGTTCATGCCCTCCTGGGCCAAGTTCTGGGCTGTGAAGTCAAGCCTTTGATTTGTATTCTGTCCTTAAAAGGAACCTCAAACTGGAATTAAAAAAAAAAAGTTAAAAAAAATGGAAGTTGGTAGCATTCCTTGAAGACAATGGATAATGCACTACTAGGCAAGACCCTTATACAGAAGTATGTAAGTGCTACATTGTTAAATGTGAGCAAGAAATCGGGCCCAGGCCCACAAAGGAACTTGGCTGTCACACCACTAAGTATCATGGCATCTAGTTTTTGAGGTGTCTGAATATCACAGGAACACGACCGTGATCCAGCGAGTCTGTGATGTGGGTCTAGGCAGTGGACAGAGAGAACTAGGTGCCTGATTTAGATTCTGATCCACAAAGCTGCCATGGTAGACAGGAAGCTGTTTAACTAGCCAATCAGAGACACTGCTCACAGGATTGCGTGCTAAGCCCCTTGTCTCTTAGAATCATAGAACCACAGGGTTAGACAGGGTCATCTAGCCTAACCTGCTGCCAAGAGGCAGGATTTGTTGGGTCTAAGCAATCCAAAACTGATAGCTACCCAGCTTCCTTTTGAAATCCTCCAGTGAAGGAGCTTCCACTGTCTTCGCAGTCAGTCTCTTCCATTGTCCTATTGTTCTTACAGGTAGGACGTTTTTCCTGAGATTTAATCTAAATCTGCTGTGCTGTGCTTTGAACCCATTGCTCCTGTCCTGCCCTTTGTGACAAGAGAGAACAACTTTTCTCCGTCTTTTTTTATGGCAGCCTTTCAAGTATTTAAAGACTGCTATCAGGTCCCCCTTAATCTCCCCTTTTCCTTCAGCCTTTGCTTATATGGCTTGCATTCCATCCCTTTGTTCATACTTGTCCCTCGCCTCTGGATCCTTTCCTGCTTTCCTATGTTCTTTCTATGCATTGGTGGCCAGAATTGGACACACTGCTCCAGCTGAGACCTAACCAGCACCTCGTCACCTTCCGTGACTTGCCTTTGTTAATGTAACCTAAAACTGCATTTGCTTCTTTTTATTCTTTTTCTCTTTTTTTGCAACAGCATTGCATTGTTGACTCATGTGGTGGATCACAACTTTAACAGTTCCCAGATCTCTCTCAGCACTGCTGCTGCCAAGCCAGTTATCCCTCATTCTGTCTTTGTGCATTTGGTTTTTCTTTCCTAAGTGTAGCACCTGACATTTGTCTTTGTTGAATTTCATTTTGTTGTCTCTAGCCCAGTTCTCCAATCTATCAAGATCCCTCTGAATTTTAGCTCTATCCTTCAAAGTGTTGGCAACTCCCTGTAGCTTTCTATCATCTGCAAATTTGATCAGTATGCTCTCTATTCCTATATCGAGGTCATTCATAAAGATGTTTAACCACACCAGATCCAGAACAGATCCCTGTAAAACCCCACTTGAGACACGCCCTCTGATCTGATATCATTGATAGTTACTCTTTGTGGTTGTTTAACCAATTATGTTATCTACTTAAGTAATTACATAGCTTATTTATCAGAATATCATGTGGGATTGTGCCAAAAGCCTTGCTGAAGTCCATGTATATTATGTCCACCACAATCCCTTGTGCAACAGACCAGTTACCCCGTCAAAGAAGGAAATTAAGCTGTTTTGGCATGATTTATTTTTAGTAAACCCATGCTAGTGACTGCTCCCTGAATTCCTGATTCCTCCTCCTCCTTCTGAGGGGCAGAAGGGATTTCACCAGGGATCTGCCACTTCTCTGGTGAATGCTCTAATCACTAGGCTAGTTAAACAATTTAATTGGACCACTGACATTAACGTGGAACAACTTCAGTAGGAGAGAGAGAAGGAGCTTCACATCCTCAGCTGAGGCCCACTCCATTGAAGCTTAGTGAGAGACTGCTATTCACTTCCATTGGGCTTTGGATCAGGCACATGGTGAACATAATGGGGAATTGGGCTGATTTACACCAGCTGAAGATCGGGCTGGCATCCTGCACATGACAAAATTAAACATACCCCAAAAGCAAGGTCTGGGGGACAATTTTCCAAGGCACAAAGGGCAGCTACACTGCCACAGAAAGTCAAAAGGGAGCAGGCCCCTAACTCCCATCCATGTTTGGGAAAATCTGTTTCCTCCACAGTGAACACAGCTTCCATCATGTTGACATGTTACAAGTTATTAGCTAGTCTGGCACCTATCAGGGAAGCCTGGAACACACAAGCCAACATTTTGGTTCCTAATGTTTGGCACCGTAATCAATATTTTGTCATCAATTTGGCTGGATTTTGAGTACTGAATGAGTTTAGGCCACTTTTTGAAAGGTGTTAAACATGGATTTTTATGCTTTATTTTTAGAATCCCAAATCTGAACATTTGCCTCCAAATCATACAGAAATACCTTATTCTAGTGTACAAATTTTGGCTTGATTTTACTCCCCAAGACAGCACAGTTGCTGAGGAGGATGGCATTGTTGTGGCCTGGACATACTCTCCCTCACACTCATCTTCAAAATCCAATGCTTGGAATTATCCCCCGTGCTGGGAGTTCAAAGCAGCCCCTGTATAGTAAGTAGGATTTAAAAGTGCAGTATCAAATCGCATTTTCCCCATTGTCTTGGTGTTGTGAAATGCTGGCTGAAAAATAGCCAGGTATTAATTCTAAAATCAAGAGCAGTTCATGGTCCCTGTAAATGGTTCCAGATTCCCCTTTCCATCATTCTAATGTTGTGACTTGCAAAGCTATTTATTAGCAACTTAGGAGCAGATCCTGCCTTCAGGAAATTCACCGGCACAGCTCAAATGGACTATAAAGGAGAGCAAATAGACCCTGATTTCAGAAAGCACTGAAGCATATGCTTAATTTTAAGCATGTGAGTAGATCAGTCTCTCTTCAGCCAAGTCCTGATTCACTAATGCACTGAAGCATGGCTGAAGTTCCCTTAAGTTGAGCTGGGGCAGGAGGGAGACTCCATGAGTTTAAATCTAAGCATGTGCTTAAGTGCTTTGCTGAACTGAGTCCGTAGTGATTTGAAATTATTCAACAAAACATGTACATAGTCTCATGGCCTCATTTTGCACAGTCACGTCACGCTAGGGCCCAAGGTAGCCTTTCGTCTAGGCCCATATTCTTATCATTAGTTTTGTGGAGGGCTCGTAATACTTACCAGTACCTCATCCATGATAGTGAAATGCATAACAGGTGTGAGAAATGAATCACTTGACACTCGAGCTTCAAATATGAACTCAAGGTTGCCTTTTGTCTTTCTTTCTTTCCTTTGTTTGGCTTGGATTTGTTAGTGGCTGTCACTGGGCCAGGGCTGGGCTTCTCAAGAAATCTCCCTTTCAAGTTAAAGTCAAAGGTTTTCTGCGTCTCAGATTAGACAGGACTTGGCTCATCAGATCATTTTAACATTTACAGGTTATAACAGTGGTTCTGATGTATTCAAATCACTTAAAGATTTCTCAAAGGAAACAAGTACCGCTTTTAAGATCATTGATAGCATTTATGAATTGTGATGCATGGAAATGGAGACACTATTTCTTATTTAGTCAGTTCATATGTCAGATGCCTTGCCAAGTATATGTTACAGGTGAATGTTGCTTGGGATCTGACAAAAATGTGCTCTTAAAAAACAAAAAACAACAAAAAAAAAAACAACAAGCAAACATGTAGGGTCTATTTTGTGAAATCATTATGCCTGTAACATTTTAAATCATTGTAAACATGGAAGCTGCTTTGCTATTGATTTCATTGGAGACAAGGTTTATATCTGATGAGTTTTTCTGTAGAGAGAGAAAAAAAGATCAATTTTTGAAAGACAGTCACTTACCTTAAATAAGCCATTCTGACAGCTCACCAGATTAAAAGGAGTTCTTTTAACTTGATCTCCTGCAGGGTCTTGTTCCAGAACTAACCTTGATTAAGACGAATAGATCAACTGCTCACACACCAGATGCAAAGGCGCCGACTGAATTGCTTGTTTCACTAAATTAATATTTAGCTATCTCTTCCATTGATGCACAGGGTCTTAGGGAAACTCAGCATCATAATTTGGAACCACCACGAAAGCATTACACACATAGCTTGATTTAGGCCAGTGTAATTGTCACAGGATCTTGGCATGACTACCATCCTTGCTACCTCTTTGGACAAATTAGATAGCTGTAGGGCTATCAATCATGTTTATAACGATGTTAGTGAAGAGTGAAGGCACAAACTGCAGGCAAAGCCAGGAAGGGACCCTAGTCCCCTTCCAGTTTCCAAAACTCAGATGCAGCCAAACCACCATCAAATAAAAAGACCAGGTGTGCAAAGCCTTAGAATATGTCTACACAGCCAAACAAAACCCTACAGCACAAAGTCTCAGAGCCCAGGTCAACCATGTGGAGCTAAAAATAGCATTTTGGGCTTGGGCTGGAGTGTTTCAGAGCCCAGACTTTCACTCAAGCCCAAATCATAGAATACTATAACTGGAAGGGACCTCGATAGATCATCAAGTCTAGTCCCCTGGCCTCATAGCAGGATCAAGCACTATCTAGATGAGGGGTGGGCAAAAGGGCCTCTGCAGGCTGGATCTGGCCTACCAAGTGGGTTGATCTGGCCTGTGGAGGCCCTGCTGCTCCCCTGTCCCCAGGCCAATTAAGTCCTGGGGGGAAGCACACACAGTTTCCTTTGCACTGCCAGGAGCACACGGCACTTAGAAGCGCCACGTGCTCCTGGCAGGGCTGGAGGAGACTTTGTGTGTTCCTCTGCCCCCAAGCCTTGATTGGTCTGGGGGGCAGAAAGGGGAGTGTGTGAAGTCTCCTCCCTCCACCAGGGTCATGGTCGCCTTGGGGGAACCGCTGGTGGGGGGCAAAGACTTTGTGTGCTCCCCCACACCCAGAGCAGTCATGGTCTGTGGGTGGGGAAGCAGGGAAGTATCCTGGCCCCGCCCCTAGCAAAAATATTATTGCTCGCCTCGGATCTAGATCACTCCGATAGATGTTTATCTAACCAGCTCTTAAATATCTCCAGTGATGGAGATTCCACAACCTCCCTAGGCAATTTATTCCATTGTTTAACCACCCGGACAGGAAGTTTTTCCTAATGTCCAATCTAAACCTCCCTTGCTGCAATTTAAGCCCATTGCTTCTTGTCCTATCATCAGAGGTTAAGGAGAACAATTTATCTCCTTCCTCCTTGCAACGCCCTTGTAGATATTTGAAAACTGTTATCATGTCCCCTCTCAGTCTTCTCTTTTCCAAACTAAACAAGCCCAGTTCCTTCAGTCTTCCCTCATAGCTCATGTTTTCTAGACCTTTAACCATTTTTGTTACTCTTCTCTGGACCCTCTCCAATTTCTCCACATCTTTTTTGAAATGTGTACTCTGCTAATTTTAGTTGTGCAGTGTGAATCCAAGTCAGTCACTCTGGGCTCAGGCTGCTGCTGTGGGATTTTGTTTGTTTCGCTGTGTAGACATAGAGCATCTAAAGTCTAAATCTCAGAGATGTTCATTACCTTGTGTCTGACACTTCAATAGCACTCTTAGCTGAAAAGAGAAAACTCCTCATTTTTATTTTGTAAGTTGAGGAGACTGTCAAGCTGGGAGCAGTTTATATTGTGGCAAAGGAAGAGAGACATTCATATTTCACATCCCACAGCTCTAAAATACCGATTGATCCATGCTGACAGCCGTGTGTCAGAATCCATGCTGTGCTGCAGAATACTTAATAGAACAAACCAACAGTGTGCAGCAGCTACCTAAATGTTTCATGTATTCTTTCATTGCTGCGATCACCCAGGGAGAGGAGAATTGTGGGGAGACCCTTAGGGTATGTCTACACGGCAGCATTATTTCGGAATAAATGATGTTATTCTGAAATGACAAAGAGCATACCTACGCACCAAGCCATTATTTCGAAATAAGGGCGAGTTGGAAGACTTCTTACTCCGACTCCTGTAACCCTCATTTTATGCGGAGTAAGGGAAGAGTGTTCTCTGTTCCACTTCCTGCTGTGTAGACTGTGCCAAAAGAATCTATTTTGACTTCAGCTGCACAATTGACATAGCTCAAGTTGTGTAGCTTAATTTGACTTCTGCCCTGCAGTGTAGATGTGCCCGGCAGAGAAAACGGAGAGGAAAGAACAATTAATAAACATACAGCAAAAAAGATCCAGCAGCTTAAGAAAGGTCTCCCTTCTCACAGCTTTGCAGTTAGGCCCTAATAAACACAAGGCTGCCTCCTACATCTGGTGTAAGTCAGCATGGCTCCATTGCTCCAGCATAGGGTCTGGCCCATGGGGGCAGAGTAGAGGTAGAGGAGGAGTGGGTGGCAAACCACTGACAATCACAGCACCTGTTTATTTTCTGGTGAAGCACTTTGCTGGCAGATGAGCACATGGTATAACTGCTTACTTAGAGCATGTTGGCTCCAAGAACCGACACAACTACACATGGTTACTGACTAGCTTGTGGAGGAAACCAAAGGCAACACCAGTCTGTTTGGCTTGGGCCGTACACACGAGCTAGAAGCATGAGCTCACCTGAGCTTGGAAGCAGTTAAAAAAAAACCCACAGACTGCAAACATGTGCGTGGTGTTACCATATCGGTGCAGTAACATATATTGTCAGCACTTCTACCCCAACACTTTGGAGCACATCTGCTACGTAAGCTGATCCAGTCAGATACGTTTAAGCAGGGGAAGCACGGGAGGATGATAATTCCATCTCCGGGGGATGCCTTCAGGTTAGTTGCTGAGGGGTAGTTTACTGCCTGTGTCTCAATGTCACGTTGGCTCTTCTAACAGCAGCTTTCAGTCCCTCCCTCGCTGATATATGTGCATAGTGTAGTAATTCCCCACACACCAGCTTGCTCCTTCCAGACTGACTGAATGCTCGGCTGTCCCAGTTCCAGTGCTTATTGTGTCAGCTTCACACAGCTGTCCTCTATTATGGGAAAGATGGTCTCATGCTTATCTTGGGAGCCTGGGAGTGGTATGGCCCAGGTTCAAATCCCCCAGCTGCCCTCTGTGAACTTAGGTAAGTTGCTTTGAGCCAAATACACATAAATACTTAGGCGCCTCAGTCCAGTGTCTAGGTGTCATTTTTGTTCTCAAAACCACCACACAGCTGCCACCTCACCCTCTAGATGTCTCCGTTTCGGCTTGTGGGCATGTGCAACCTGCCTAAGTCCTGGTGCACCCATCTGGCTATCGAGCTGCTTGGAGCCATGGCCCTGAAGTGGGATTCTCGGCATGTCCCTGTGAGCGTGCTCAGAGCAGGCCGGGCCCTGCTGACAATGGGGTGAGTGCTACCCAATAGCCCAGTGGTTAAGGCACTGAAGTGGGAAACTGCTTTGAATCCCCCCTTTGCCTGATTCAGAGCAGAGAGTGGGACCCAAGTGTGCTGTAATCACCAGGCTAGTGGGGGCTTCGGAACAGGTCTCCTCTGTTGAAACATTGTATAAATATTGGTGTGAGGATCTGAGCCTGCCTTTCCCACTGCCCAGGCTCTCGAGTTAGGCTCTCATGTTTCCCTGGCCCAGTGAGTATTTTAATTATTTAAAGGAAGCAGGACAGCTTCAGCAGGAAACACTGAGGGTGACCCATCTCAGAACTCCCCATTCACTGGTAGTTGTGGGGGGAGGGTAGCTGGATGAGCTGGACTCAAGGATCTACTCCAAAGTAGGCAGACCAAGGCTTTAGTGTGTCCTACATAACATGGGGAGTGCCCTAACCAGTGGGCGATTAGCTATAATGAGTCTCTGTCTTTGGTGTATCAGGCGAAAGGGCGAAGTGGACGTAGGCACCCAACTCCAGCAGAGCTCTTCCACTTTGCATGCCAAACTAGAGAGTCACTAGCCGTGTTCCCTCTAAATTTTCCCACACATGACAGAACG
Source organism: Pelochelys cantorii (assembly GCA_032595735.1). Classification (NCBI taxonomy): domain Eukaryota; kingdom Metazoa; phylum Chordata; order Testudines; family Trionychidae; genus Pelochelys; species Pelochelys cantorii. The sequence continues at coordinate 12,749,233 of CM064328.1, forward strand.
AGTTGACATTTCACCTCCATATTGGCGCGCATAACATGTGGTGGGATAGGGTGAGGCCAACAGGGTCCAAGAATGGGACAAGGTGCAGGGCAGGGACAGAGGGTTGGGGATGTGGACACTGAGGTGGGGCTGGAGCTGAGGGACATAGGGCTGAGGATTGGAGTAGGGGGAGAGGACGCTGGGGTAGCCTGGGAATGAGGGGTTTGGGATGCAGGCTGCCCCAGGGCTATGGTGGTGAGAGAGGCCTCCACACAGCAACACTTAGGCTGGACAGAGGGAAGGTACCTCTGCTTTGCCACAGCAACTCCAGGGCTGGGACTGCAGGATAGCTGACTACCTCAGCAGGTCCAGGGCTGAGGGAGTGGCACCCCTCCCCTGGACCAGGCAGCAGTGCTAAACAGGCTGTTGCATAGCTGCGCAGCTTACAAAGATCTTAGGTCATTAGTACCAGATGGCTAGACCCTGTGACTTCCACCGTTCAGGTGAGTGGCCTTACCGGTAGGCTATGGTGTCATCCTCTGGCGCTCTCATTTGTCCAATGGGCAACAGCGTCAATCGGAGAGACTGAGGGAGTCTTGCCTTGGGATGTCTTTTGGGAGAGGTGGTGGGCACCTCTTCTAAGGCCTTTCTTCCCCTTGGGCAAAGGCAGGAACCGAACATGGGACTCCTGTTTCCCAGGTGTGTGCACTAATCACTTAAGTGGCTGACCACTATAAAGGCGGTTGATGCTCTGCCCATCCCTGCCTCATTTTGTGTGGAATGAGACAGGACCTTATTCTCCCAGGAAATGGTGCTGGTGCCAAAGCCACCAAGATGCCAGGAGAGGGGGCACCAAGCGAAGCAGGGCTTAGAACATGCCCCGCTCAGCAACGGCTGTCATGGGCTAGTTGAGGCAGCGCCCCCTCTTGTGTGCTGGTTTTTTAAGGATCCCAAGAGTAAGCGCCATTCATTGTATTGGGAACCTGCATGCCTCACTCGGCCTTTGCGGATGCAGCCATGTGACAGTTCTTGGTGCCTCAGTGTTAGGTGTGGACATGCTGAGAGGTGCAGCATTTCAAGTCCCTTTGTGAGCCTAGCCCCCAATTTCCCATGACACAGGCACAAGGAGCACTTGCCTACATCACAGGCGGTTGGAAGGATCAATGCACTAAAATCTGAGGCCCTCAGATATGGCTGTAATGCAAGACAGATAAGTACTCTAGATAGAGCTAGTGTGTCCAGGCATACTGCGTCACCTGAGCGTAATATAACTGTTATTGGTACCTACCTTTTACATACCACTTGTCATCCACAGCCCTCAAAGTACTTTACAAAGGTTATTTGTATAATCAGGGCTCGACAAAGCATTGAATCTACTCACCCGTGGCGAGTAGATTTCAGACAGGTGCCCTGTTTGTTTCCGGTGTGCGCATGCGCAATATGGGTCTTGCGCATGCGCAGTGCAGGGCTGACGAGCGGCTTTTGCTGCCGTTCGTCAAGCCCTGTGTATAATTATCCCCATTTTACAGATGGGGAAACTGAGGCACGGGGCAGTACAGTGACTTGCCCAAGGTCACACTCACAGATACCCCAGCAGGCCAATGACAAAGCCAGGAATGGTCTCCTGAGTCACACTTCAGTTCTCTCCGGTAGGTCCTGGGTGCTACAGTATTAGGCTGAAAAGCTCCCCACTTGGATGTCTTCATTGAGCAGACTCTGTGCTGTTGCTTTGAGTACCAAGCAAAGGGACAGCCATGAAAGCTGATGGTTATTGCCAACGCTTGGTCCAGACAAACACATACATACACTGAAGTAGAACATACGTGAGAACAACAGCTGGAGGGCAAGACGAGTCAACAGCAGAACAAAGCAAGCAGGAAGGCCGAGTCAGGTGGCTGGATAGATCAATCTACTGACAGGGTCCCCTTCATTGCAAGGGCCAGATTTTTCCATCATATTTGCAGGGGGGTTTTCAAAAGTTCTAGAGCAGTTTAACACCATTTCCGTGATTTTATTGCACGTTGGGCCCTCTCACCTGTTCAGGTCATTTTGAAATACCCACTAGGCACCACTCCGCATCTTTAGAATCTGAATACGTTTGGAAATCTGGACCAAAGTGCCTCACCATGGATTTTACCTTTGCAGCACTCTTTGAGGTGGGAGCCTGTTTTACAGACAGGAAACTGAGGCCCCAAGCAGATGAGGTGGTTTGCCAAAGAAGGGGTGGGGCTGTTATCCACTGGACCATTCATCATGTTCTTCCTCCACAGTGGAGGTGAAGAGCTAGAGGGGGCAGTGCCAGACAGCATCAGGGTAAAGGTCCAACATTCATGGAGTCAGCTGGTGCAAAGCCAGAGATCTTCAAAATAAGGAGGGCCGTTTTCAGATGAATCATCAAGAGCCTACTATGATTTGACAGCCTGTCAGTTGTAGTCAGTAACCAGTCTGGACCCCAGTGGAGTGGGAAAGAAACACAAGTTCTGTGCCATGAGCTGGTCTAGAAAATGGAGGGCTGCTTCTGCCAGCGCTGCTACAAGAGATGACAATGGATTGCATGGGCTGGCCGGCCTTTCTGCTACCTAGGTCAGCCAGCCCCGTGTCCAAGAGCTATTATACCCTGTACTGCGATGGTGTGAAAGGCAGAGCCTGATCAGTTGTATTTGTCACTTGTGCTTTTAACTTATTGGCAAGGTGCTAGGTACCCTGGCTGTTGCAATTTCCAAAGGCAACCTGCAGTGATGTTCAACGACTTGCTTATTATGGAAACAAACCTTATGGCTTGACCCTTTCTCCTCCTATTTCTTCCCATCCTTTGAATTTTCTATGGTTTGGGTAGCAAAAGCCCCTACAACTGCACAGCTTGGAGGCTGTCAGTGTGCACAGCTGGAAGCGGTTTCCTCATGTGTTCTGAGTGCAGCTTGGCACCACGCGTATCTTTGGTGGATGTCCCTGGAAAAGTGCAGCAAAGCAGGCAGTGTAATGAAACACACGCACACGTACCTGCGAAAAAATAACCTGACAGCTGCAATGCAACCCAGCCAAAGGAAGGAAAATGTAACGTAAAGCTGCCATTGAGCTCCCTAAGTTAGCCCGGATGTCACACCATCAGCCTCGCAGAGCATCTTCTGTCTGCAGCTGATCAAAATCCATCCTGGTGAAAAAGTCACCTGGCTCCATTGGCAAGAACCCTGGAGAGATTGGGAAATCTGACACCAGTGGCATGAAGACAAAAATAGGTTTTCTCCTGCTCGAGTATTCTGGACAGAGCACTCGAAGTTTAAGCGTGAAGTGTCCTAATATGCGTGATGCTACTGACAGCATTCCCCACTTACTCCCTGTTGTCGTATTGAATTACCCATGACCCTCCTCTCTTCTCATGTCCCACCCCCACGCTTCTTTCCAGAGCTTAGCTATGAAGCAAGACCCACCCTCCAGTCCAATCCCTCCTTAAGACCCTCGTCCACCACAAAGCCTGGAAGAAATGTACCAACAAGAGCATTTATGACAGTGAATTTTACTGACCCATGTTAGGCGCTAGCTTCTGCTGAATAATGATGCGAGAGCAAACTCCCTGTGCTGTGATCTGCCCCTACCAACCTCACTCAACAGGCTTTGTTAACACCCACCCTTTCTGTTACTTCAGGCTTGATTTTTACACTGTAAACCCTTCAGGACAGGGGCCACTTCTATTGGCAACCAATGTCATTTCTGCCCTCACATGCAGAATAGAATATAAGCACGGTCACACTGTGTCGGACCAAAAGTCCATCTAGCCCATTATCCTGGTTTCTGACAATGGCCAGTGCCAGGTGTTTCAGAGGGAAATGACTGAAAGAGCCATCCCCTGTTGTCTGGGTTCTGGCAATCAGAAGCCACGGACACCGAGGGCATGGGGTTGCAGCCGTGCCGAGCTTGACTAAGAGCCATTGCCGAACCCTAACCTCCAGGAACGTATCTAGTTCTTTTCTGACTACAGAATAGTTGTCTGGCAGAGGGGCCCTTACATATGACGTCTCCTATGCTTAAGCGTAGCTGAAAGGAGCCCAGCATGCTTTACTATTGACATGGATATACACACTACATGTGAGGATCAACTTTTCATCCAACCACTGCACAGGTAGAATACGGGAGTTGGCGAATGCATAGTGACAAAGAGCAGCAGTTTAGGGCAAGAAGAAGAATACACAGCTGGGTTCTGAGTGGTGTAAATTGGGGTAACTCCATTAGTTTCAGTGGCACTATGCCATTTTACACCATCCAGTCTGGTCCTCTCGATCCAGATGGAACTACTGGACAAGTTACGGAGGCAGGCTGGAAAAAGCCTGGTTAGAATTTGGCCGTGTTGTGGTGGAAATAACCCCGTACACGTACACACACATGCACATACGTAAGTAACATGGCTGGGACCTAAAAGTCCTGTAGCCCAGAGCATTGGTACAGAGAACAGAGCAGCCCCTAGTGACTGACTGTGGTGTCTAACCAGGTTTTCCTTTGCGGTCTCCTATCCAAATATTGGCCAGACTGGACCTAGTGAGATCTAAGAAGATCACAGTGGATGGTGGTATGGCCACAGTACAGTACTAGGATGTAGACTAGCATGATTAATTCATGATCCTTCCTCTCACAAAAGATGGCTTTTTACTGCAGCAAGCACTACAGTAATTTATTTTCATAACACGGTTTCAAGGTTTGAAATAGGTTCAAACATGTCTACTTTGCATTTAAAATGTTCGTTTTGCTGCCAATGTTATCAGCATATTCGCTCAGCACATGCCCTACCTGAGCCTTTGATTGATTGGTCCCCAGAATCCTTGTTCATAAAATGTTCCAGGACTCGGAGTTGATTAAATAGAGTCATGCCAGCATGTGCGTGTGGTGGTGGTGGGTTCACATATTCACTCGATATTTTTTCGGAGAGCCCAGTATTTGCAGAATTTTTCTGGCCGGCTGAGCTGCAATAATGCTGGTCTTTCAGCCTTCCATTCAGTATCAACATATGATAGCTTTCTTTGCTAGGATCACAAGCCTTATGGAGCAGGTGGAAGCAGTAGATGTGGTATATCTACCCCAGGGGTAGGCAGGAGAGCCTCCGCTAGCCAGATCTGGCCTGCTAAGCTGGCTGATCTGTCCTGCGTTCACTCCCCGCCCCAGGCCAATCGAGAACTGGGGACAGGGGAGTGTGCAGAGTCTCCTCCCACCCTGCAAGGGGCATTTGGAGCCTAGAGTGAACCACCAACTGTTCAGAACAGCTGGAGATTCACTCTAGGCATCACATGCCCCTTGCAGGGCAGAGGCAGGGGGCTAGAGACTTCACATGCTCCCATGTCCCCAGGCCCTGCCCCTTCCACCCGAGGCCCTGCCCCTTCCGGGGTGGCCCAGAGCCACTTCAAAAATTTGTGAAGTGGCTGCTCTTCTAAAATTGCCTACCCCTGGCTTAGAGGGAGCACTGTGCTAGCAGTTCCTATGTTGCTTTTTATCAGCCCATGCCAACACCTATGGGAATCTTCCCATTGACTTTAGCAGGACTTGTAGGATAATCCACCCAGATCAGATGGCAGGATCGGGGCCTAAGCATGCACTGCATTAACTTTATGGCTAGTGGCAACGTTACAGTCCTGCTGCAAAATGGAGAAGAAAAATTCAGTTCTGATTTCATTTCAGCTTTTAATTAAACGGCTTTGTAGCCAAAATTAAATTTGAGTTTCCACTAAAATTATCGAAACACAAGACTGGACGGGACCTTGGGAGATAATCTACTCCAGCACTCATGGCAGGCCTGAGTATTATCTAGACCAGGGGTGGGCAAGATACAGCCCACAGACTGGATCTGTCTTGCCGAGCCATTTGATCCAGCTCGCCCTACTGCGCTCCTGCCCCCCAGGCCAATCGAGATCTGGGAGCAGGGGAGCATGCGAAGTCTCCCCCCCTGCCAGGGGGGCACGGTGCCAGGGGGAACCATCAGCTGTTCTAAACAGCAGGCGATTCCCTCTGGGTGCTGTGTACCCCTGGCAGGGCAGGATGGGGGGGGGAAGAAGAGACCTCCCATGCTCCCCCACCTCACAGGGGGGCATGTGAAGTCTCCCCCCTCCTCCCATGGTGCCTATGGCAGGACTGAGTATTATCTAGACCAGGGGTGGGCAAGATACAGCCTGCAGCCGGATCCGTCCTGCCACACCTCCGCCCCCCAGGCCAATCGAGACTTGCGTGAAGCCCCCCCCTTCCGCTTCCCCCGCATCCCTGGCCAGAGGGAACTGCCAGCTGTTCAGAACAGCTGGTGGTTCCCTCTATGCGTTGGGCGCCTCAGCTGGGTGGGGCAACAGGGTGGGAGAGACCTCCCCTGCTTCTCCACCCCACGGGGGAGTGTGCAAAGCCTCCTTCCCTGCACCCCCAGCCTGTGGTGCCTAGAGGGAACCACCCCATCCACCCGAGGCCCCACCCCTTATACCTAAGTCCACGACCCTTCCAGGACCAGCCTACAACCATTACCCATATTGGTGAAGTGGACCCCCTAGAAGTATTATTGCCCACCCTTGACCTAGACTTTAGTAAACATTTGATACAGTCTTACAGTCTCGTATGACCTTATCACTAAACTAGGGAAATACAATGTAGGTGGTTATCAACGGTTCACAGTCATGCTGGAGGGGCATAACAAGTGGGGTTCCACAGGGGTCAGTTTGGGGACTGGTTCTGTTCAATATCTTCATCAGTGATTTAGATAACAGCAGAGAGGGCATAACAGCATGTTTATAAAATTTGCCGACTGGGGCGGTGGGTGAAGGTCGGGCTGGGGGAAACAAGCCCCCAGCCCTGCCCCCAGCTGCATCCCTTCTGCCCAGGTCCCGCCCCCTCCACACAGAAACCAAACCGCCCCACTCCCTTGTACAGCACCACAGGGAGGGAGAGCGGCGCACGTCCCCAGCCTCCTCAGCCTCAGAGCACAAGGAGGGAGGAAGGCGCATGACTCCATCCTCCCTGGGCTGCATGCATCCCCAGCCTCCCCAGCCCCAGAGCACAGGGAGGGCAGGCACTTGGGGGCAGCAACATTCTTTCCCCGGTACGCCTACAGTCGGTGTTCTGGCTGCAGAGTGTGGGCGGGGCCAGGAGTGTGGGCGGGGCCAGGCTGGCAGTTTGGGAAGGCAGTGCCTTCCCCTGCCTAGCATATCGGCCGCCCCGTCTGCAGATGATACCAAGTTGGGAGTCTACAGAGTGCTTAGATAGCCTTTATGCTATCTGATGAACTATACATGTAACCGGCAAACATTCTACTTTCCCTTTTATTGCTAACAACAAAAACAGCACCCCACACCCAGGGTCCCCCAAGCCTGGCCCAACAGGTGGTTGCTTGGGGCTCCTGTAATATGTGAACATATTACTTAGCAATCTTTTTCCACCTTGTATTCAACTGTGACACTTGGGTTACTTTTTCTAGCCCTGAAGAAGAGCATTGCTTAGCTCAAAAGTTTGTCTCTTCAACCAGTAGAAGTTGATCCAATAAAAGATATTACCTCACCCCCCTTGTCTCGCTCATATCCCAGGACCAAAATGGCTACAACCACTCAGCAAGCAATACACGTTGGTCAGGCAGTTGGCAAAACCAAAGAAGATTAATTACCTCAGCCAGATGTTCTGTTATAAGGAAAATAAAAAAAACTCATGAGTCATGACACCGGTGGCTATTGTGGAGCCAGTGTATCCGGTTTGCCATTTTCTAGACACAACCTGGAATAAAAGATGTGATTTTGAAAAATTATCTGCTGCTTTCTTTTGTACCTTTGCTCAGTTTATACATCAAGGAACGTAATTATCAGGCATTTCCTTTAATGACACGCAGACGTAGTTCACATGACAGATCTGAGATTGAAGGGTAAGAAACAGGCATGTTACTGAATATGGCAGACAGACAGTGAAGGGAGGTTCTGTGTACATTATGGTCATATGACTCGGTTGCATGTGACCCTTAAAAAGTATCAGAACTCAAATCTAAGGGGAAACTGTGGCTGTAATTGCACAAAGCACTTACGTGCATGCTTTGCTTTATAGGAACAGTCCTATTGACTTCATTGTGACCGTAAACACATGTTTAAGTGCTTTGCTGAATTGGGAGAACTAAGGATGTTAAGGACAAGTCGATTAGTCCAATGAAATAGTCGAGTTGACTAGTCGCTCCCCCTCCCTCCCCTTGATGCCTTTATCAGATAGAGGCAGCCCTGTACAGCTGAGCCCGGCGTTTCAAAGTGGTGCTGTGGGAGGCTCAAATGTGGAGTCCCCAGCTGATCCCAGGTTCTGCTGAAATGCCATGGGAACAATCAACAGAGCTCAGCTCCTTCCTCATGCCCAGCCTGATTGGCCACTTGGCTAGCAGGAGCACCAGTCCTCCCGGTAACAATAAGATCATCTGTAGTATGTGTGTGTGTGAATGAATGCATATGCTGGTTTCTGTATTGCCTTTTCCCCCCAAAAAAGATCCCGTGTGCTTCTTACAAGAATAAAAAAGTGACTTGTTCAATATCATCCAGCAAGCCAGTGGCAGAGCCAATAATAAATAATCTATATTTTTGTATTAGTAGAGTACCTAGGAGCCATAAGTAGGGGCTAAGGCCCCATTGTGTTAGGTGTTCTACAAAAAGACAGGTTCCGCTCCAGGAAGCTTTCCCATCTAAGTGCAAGACAAGAGACAAATGGATGGAGACACATGGAGGAGTGCAAGTGAACAATGAAACAATATGGTCAGTATACCAGGCAGTAGGCCACTACCTATAGGCGAAAACAGTGAGGAGTTCTGTGGTGCCTTAAAGACTAAGGGTGTGTCTAGACTACACCTCTCTGTCGACAGAGAGATGTAGATTAGGCACGTCGAAATTGCTAATGAAGCAGGGATTTAAATATCCCGCGCTTCATTAGCATAAACATGGCCACTGCTTTTTTTCGAAATGGAGCTTTTTCGGAAAAAATGACAGTCTAGACGCGGATATTTCGAGGTTTACAGGATCTTTTGAAAAAATGAGGTTTACAGGATCTTTTGAAAAAGGCTTTATTTTTCGAAAGATCCGCGTCTGCCTTTTTTTTTTTTCAAAAAAGCTCCATTTCGGAAAAAAGCGCTCTACAACAATGTCCCCCAAATAGTGGGGCATGCTCCCATTGAGAGGCATGGAGGAATGTTCCGGGGGGGGGGAGAGAGGGTGCAGTGGGGTTAGGGACAGTCCTCTGGGGAATTGGCACTCTTCCAGCCCCACTCCACCCCCCAGATCAGCTCTGCTCCCAGCCCCATTCAGCTCCCAGGCCTGCTCTGCCTCCAGGCCCAGCTCCACCCCCAACTCCCTCTCCACCCCCCACCCCAATCAGCTCCATCTGCAGCTACAGCTCCTCTGGAGCTTGCTCTGCCCTCAGTCTGGCTCTGCCCTCATTCCCTCGCTGCCCCCAAACCAGCACTGCCTCCAGCCACAGCTCCACGCCGACCTCTGCTCTGTCCCCAGCTCTGCCTTCAGCCCAAGCTCCGCTGCTGGGGAAGCCGTGGCTGCACAGGAAGGGGGCGGGGTGGCAGAAGAAAATTGATCTACATACTTACATTGTGCCCATCAAGGTAGTACCTGGATGCATTTCTTCCATTACAGTCACTAGCTCTGTATAGCTCATATTTTATAGCTCTTGTATTTTTATTTTCTCTTCCTTCCCTTAATGCTTCCTGCCTTTCACACCCTCTGTTTTTTGTAATCAGGCTCCCTAGGGCATTCCCCAATATCTATCATTTTATTTCAGTGATTTTCTGAACCTCTCCCTCCCCCGCAACCCCTAACAAAGAGCAAAATGTAAGGAGACAAGATTATTCCCATAAAACTGGGAGTGAATGTCACTGCAGTGTCTGCACAGGCCTTTCTAGTGTCATCTGATTAAACATTAGTTGTACTGCACATTATATTGCCTAATGAGAAAATTATTCTAAATTGCCCCTAGGGATGGTTGTGATTAAACTGCTTGCCTTTACTTCCTGCACGGAATTAAAATAAAACAGAAAATCTGGAAAGCAGTCATAATAATGGCTTGGTAAGGTTTCGGGATTCCTAGAGATTTTTCTTTTGCCACTAAACCAGTTGATTGGCCATGTTTTCATGCTGCAATTTGAAGCCAAATGGGTGATGAGATGGGGATGCTTTTTTAGAGGATGTTTCAAGTTGGAAATGATCTACTTTAATTGTGTCCACGGGTGTCATTAAAGCTTCGCCTACCATCAGTGAGCTTTGGCAAGGCATCAGATGTCTGTGTCTTAAAAAGAGTTCCATTTCATGGACATAAATTAATTCTTTAAGCACTAATTCTTTTGAATTTGGTACAAATAAAAAAGCCCAAGTCATTGAAACGAAATCCATTTTTGCTGTTGACCATTTTCCAAAGCGAGAAAACAAAATATTGTTTATGCTTCTTTTGGACTTTTTTAACTTATCAAGGGAATAAAACAGTTCCACTGCATTTGTGTGTGTACGTGTGTTCCTGATTGTATGTGATGGTGAATAATGTATGTGCACATGTTTTTGTATGTGGTTGTCTACTACAATTGACTGCATACATGTATGCAAACTGCATGGGGCCAGATCCTCCACTGGTATAATGGCATAGCTCAATTTAAATTAGTCTAAATGATAACAGAATGATAATATTCAGCGAGAGTTTGTTTTAAGCACAGAAAAGCAAAGAAATACTAAAGTGAAAGTTGCATGTCCAACCTGAATTCTGTTCCCTCTTGTGCACATGCCTCATGATAGCTCTGTTAATAACATGATCACATATTAGACCTTAAATAGCATAATATATTACAAAAATATTTCTTCCCCTTTAGATATAGTATGGCTGTGCAGTAGTGTTGTGTCTTGCTGTATTAACCATTGGCTACGTCTACACTGGCAGCTTCTTCCGGAAGAACTCTTTTGCGGAAGAGTTCTTGTGCAAAAGCTCTTCCACAAGAGAGCGTCTACACTGGCGTGTGCTTTTGCGCAAGAGATGTGCTTTTGCGCAACAGCATCCATGCCAGTATAGATGCTTTCTTCCACAAGAGAGCTCTGATGGCCATTTTAACCATAGGGGCTTCTTGCACAAGAAATTCATGTTGCCTGTCTACACTGGCCTCTTCTGGAAGAGCTCTTGCACACGAGGGCTTATTCCTCGTGGAGAGAGGAATAATTCTTCCGGAAGAAGCCCTGTTTTACAACACTATACTGTAAATTTACTTCTGGAAGAACGCTTGTGCAGTGTAGACAGTCAGCAAGTTTTTGCGGAAGAACCGCCAGTGTAGATGTAGCCATTATGTTTAAGCGAGATAGACATGAAAGCCCATGAAAGTCAGTAATGGCAACATGCAGAGTAAATGCATTTATGTAAAAGACGACTCAGAGAGAGGCCACGAAAGTTGCTTATATTATGTACAAGATGCACAGTAAATGAGGCACAGGCTCACCGAGCACTGTGTAATACCCATAATAAATGAGGTCAGGGCTTCTGTGGGAGCAGAGTGGTCACCTTAAAAGATCTCCAGCTAACTGGATTTTTGGAGATTTTGAAGTCATTTTCATTCCATGGGTTTTGGTCACTCAAAATATTTGCACATATTTTTATCATAAATGCTAGCAACAAATATTTTCATTGAAATGTTTTATTTGCACAGTTTGGGCTTTTCCTCAGCCAACACTACAAATTGTTGTTTGCAAAGCATCGAGTGCTTCTGTCAGCACAACTGATGGCAATAAGCATTACTATACTGAAAGCAAAATCAACAAGTAGTCCTGTGGCACCTTAGAAGAGACTAACAAAAATATACTGACAGAAAAACTCTATCTGTTGGTATAGGCTGCATCTACATGAATGAGGCCTGGTATAGCAATTCTGGTAAAGCAGTGGATAAAGGGCACCCTGAGAGTAGGGCAGGTTCTGACATGGTCTAGGGCATTTGCCTGGGGGTGGCAGGTTCTAGTCCTGAGGCATGCTGCCCTCTTCCCCCAAGGGAGGTGGGATAAAGGGCACCCTGTGTTTCCCTGCCTCTTTTTTCCCACCCATCTCTTTTTTTTACTCCTTACCCTGTGCCACTTGGGAAAGGAGTAAGGAAATGAGAGAAAGGGGAGAGGGGAGTGAAAAAATGTTAAATGGGAAAAGTGAAAAATAAAAACAAACAACCCAAAATGGTTTTGTTTTCTAGTTTCGTTCAGAAAATGTCATCAAATGAAAAAAATACATTTAAAGAAAATGTCTTATTACAAGGGGAAATTTTTCATCAACCACGTGCTTATTCAACAATCTCAACCAGATCTACATTATAAACAGGCCTTTGCACAAAGTGATCTGTAGGGAAACAAAATCCCTGTGTGGTTCTCTTCCTCGTGACACACTTGGTTAAAGAGGTGATGAAGCTCATAGATTGCTTATACGTGCCGGATTGTCTGTGGGAGTAAATGGATATAGTTTCTCTGAGGATCTGGCCTTGTATGTTTATACGTATAAGTGTGGCAAGAGAAAGAGACTGTTCTGTGTATATTTTATAGCTACAAAACTATCCTTTAAATCTTCTGGTCCCTCAAGCAGAGCAGCAGTTCTGGCCTCAGTGGTAGGAATGCATTTTTAAAATGACCCCACATTTAAGCCCTAAGGCAAAGTCTTTGTGTTCTTTTTTTTTCCTCCTCTAACTGGAGGGTTATGTGTTTCTTAGCTACTGGTCAGACTGGTAGTGCCTGCCAAAAAGCTTTCAGGGAATTTCCTCACCATGTAACAAATTTATGAGTCATACGAAAAACTGGGAAATGATTCAACCAGCTGTCTTTCATTGACTCAAAGATTTTTACAACACCTTTGTGCCTCATCTTTGATTTGAGCCAGCAGAATGGTTTATTGTAACATCAAATGGTCTTATGTTCACTTGAAGGAAACTTCCTACTACAAAAATGCTGTAAAGCTTGTGAAAACAGTCCACCACTATAGGAACAATGCACAGAGCTACCGTATTTTTTTCACAACGAATTAATGAACTCAGTTGGATTTAACTTCCATCCAGTAACATTGAAGAGCAGGCTATTCATGCTACAAGTTGCTTGGTGGCTTAAGTATATTCACCATGTATAGTGATGATCATGCTAATGATTTTGCCAGGTTTCTGAGCATGCCCAGTGTGAACTAGCTAGTTCCAAAGTTCCAGGAATCTGAGCATAGTCTTATTGAGTTGAGTGCTCATGAGGGTAATAAGACTGAGTGTTGGCAATTCTCACAATTTTATCATGAGCTCTCACTTGTTAAAGCTGCAGGCTCCTGGATTTGTGCTGTTTAATGAGAATTTCAGTTTTCATTTGAAAAGTCATGGAAGAAAGGAGAAGACTAGAAAAGGGCAAATAGTGCCCATTTATAAAAAGGGAAATAAGGACACTCAGGAAATGAACTTCTGCACCAAGAAGATTATAAAGAGATAAGTAATAGCATGGATTTGTAAAGAACAAATCATGTCAAACCAATCTGATAGCTTTCTTTGAGAAGCTAACAAGCTTTGTGGATAAGGGGGAAGTGGTAGATGTAGTATACCTAGACTTTAGTAAGTAATAGAGATGTAGCTGTGTTAGTCTAGTCTAGCTGAAACAAAAATTTTTGTTTCAGCTAGACTTTAGTAAAGCATTTGATACACTCTCACATGACATTCTCATTAATAAACTAGGGAAATACAATCTAGATGGGGCTGGAAACCATTCTCAGTGAGTAGTTATTGCTGGTTCACAGTCATGCTGCAAGAGAATAACAAGTGGGTCTCCACAGGTATCAGTTTTGGGACCTTTTCTGTTCAATATCTTCATCAACGATTTAGATAATGGCATAGAGAGAACACAAGTAACATTTGCAGATTATACCAACCTGGGAGATGTTGCAAGGGCTTCGGAGGACAGGATTATAATTCAAAATATCTAGAAAACTTGGAGAAATGGGCTGAAGTAAATAGGATGAAATTCAATAAGGGCAAATGCAAAGTACTTCACTTAGGAAGGAACTAACAGTTTTTCAGACACAAAATGCCTAGGAAGTACTACAGAAAGGGATCTAGGAGTCATAGTGGACCGCAAGCTAAATATGAGTTGACCGTGTGACACTGTTGCAAAAAAAGAAAACATCATTCTGGGATGCATTAACAGGTATGTTAAAAGCAAGATATGAGAAGTCATTCTTCCACTCTGTTCTGCACTGATTAGGCCTCAGCTGGAATGTTGTGTCCAGTTCTGGGCACCACATTTCAGGAAAGATGTGGATAAATTGAAGAAGGTCCAGAGAAGAGCAACAAGAATGATTAAAGGTCTAGAAAACATGACCTGTGAGGGAAGATTGAAAGAACTGGGCTTATTTAGACTGGAAAAGAGAAGACTAAGAGGGGACATGAAAATAGCTTTCAAGTATTTAAAAGGGTATTACAAGGAGGAGGGAGAAAAATTGTTCTCCTTAACAAGAAGCAATGGGCTTATATTGCTGCAAGGGAGGTTTAGGTTCGACATTAGGAAAAACTTTCTGACTGTCAGGATGGTTAAGCACTGGCATAAATTGCCTAAGGAGGTTGTGGAATCTCCAACATTGGAGATTTTTAAGACCAGGCTAGATAAACATCTGTCAAGGATGGTCTAGCTGGTGCTTGACCCTACCATGAATGCAGGGGATTGGACCTGATGACCTCTCAAGGTTTCCTCCTGTTCTATGACTCTATAAATAAAAGACGCTTCTAACCCTCAGGCTTGTGGAGAAAACGCTTGAGAACATGACTCTAGTGTATTCCGAAGGCTCAAAAACCAGAAGGCAAAGCAAAGGAAACTGAAATGCATTAACATAAAAAAAAACCCTCCTGATTTTAAAGCCAGTTTTATGATCTATGAGACCTGACTCATGCTTTTTGAGTGTTTGGGGTTGGCAATAGTGCATGCAACCTGGACTCCCATGTGCTTACTAAACATTTACTGTGGCTAATTGGGAAATTTTAAGAAAAACAGAAGTGGTTCAAATGCAGCCCACAGAATTTGAACATGTTGCCTGCACTCCCCAGTCATCTGCATTACAGGTACAACTTTTCAGTCTGCAGAGACTACAGAATCCACTGCCTAATGCTCCATCTTAAACTGAGTGGCTTTTCCCTGAGGTGAAGCAGCATTGTGTGATGGCGTCGAAAGTCTCCAGGGCCATCATCGCTATTAAACCTGCGGATAGCTACAGAAATCATCTCCATTTACTTGAGGCACATTAGTCCTTTGGCTCCTGGAAAGTTGTCACACCACAGCCCTCATCAAGCAGAGTTTGGGTGCCCTGATTAAAAAAAAGTGAGAACATTTCAGGACAGGAAAAGGTGTGTGTGGGGGGGGGGGGCGTTCCTCACTGTTTCTTGGTAAACTTCAGTATCTTCCAGCAAAGTGACTCTCTGAAACAGATATAATTTTCTTACATTATAGCTGGATTGGACAAATAATTGTGTTGCAGAACATTATATACAATGCTGTCTTTCTTCCACCTTCTTTGCCCTGTAGAGCTCTGAAAGATGAAGAAGAATTCTAACGCATAATTTGGTAAATTCAGCACCCATCTAATCAATTCTGTCCTAAAATATTGAAATATCTCAGTTTCATACAGATCTTTTGCACGCCAAATAATTCCAAAGCACTTTACATACCAAGGGCCAAATACAGGCTCTTCCCCACTTCTGATACAATTGTTATTTACTCAGATTCTTACTGACTTTATTGGGAGTTTTGAACACAAGATGTCTCCCATTGTATCAGAATAGTGGGGTCAGCTAGCACAATGTCCTGTCCTGATCATGTGAATACTAGCTGCTTCAAAGAAAAAAACCTGTAGCGGATAGTTTGGGTATAACATGACCTCCTGGATAATTTCCTCCGACGCCAATAGTTGGGAGTTGGCTTCTGTCCACAACCTTGAGGATCTAGAGTACTTCCAAAGTGCTTCTTTATTTTCTCATACTTTGTATTATAACTCTAAGCATTTTAATTATACATTCCAACATCTAATCCCTTTTCTCTTTTGACTCCTGCTGAGTTTTTGGCCTCCATGATAGCCAGTGGCATTGAGTCCCAGAGGCTTTATGTGTACTGTATGAAAAAGGTATTGCCCACTTTCAGTTTGTTCCTTTGATGAGAAAAAGCTGAATGGGGCTCTCAGAATTTGGTCCCATAGAAATATCCATGCACTGACAAGCAATTGCTTTATCAGCACTGAAAAGCAGCCACCTCTAGAACACAACAGCCAAGTGGACAAGAGTGTAAATTTTGTTGTGGACACATATATTATGAAAGGTGCTTTGTGGTTCCCAGTGATCACATAGAACACACAGGAGCTCATTTTTAAAGATCTGCTGGTAGGGATAACAAATCATGTTTAATATGCCTTTTGAATTTAGCTTCTTTCCCTGTTTGTGACTTGTTCGCAAACAGATCCTGAGTCTATTTACCATCATTCACAAAATCATTTCTGTGAGCAGTTGTCATTGGCAAGCCGTCTGTGTGAGTAGCCACGATTTACAAGTCAAGCTCTTTTGGCAGGCAACAGTATTGTTCCAGTTTCATGCCTGCACGAGATGAATGATTACAATAATATTTCCAGTGCAAATTCTCACAATTATGAATTCAAAATTGAAAAAACAGATGAGGTACTTACATGATGTGATACATGCTGCTAGTATTTCAGGAGGATGTTAAACAGCAGCTATAGAGGTTAAACATTTTAAAATCAGCAAGTCCAGATAACATGCATCTACTCCTGGGGGAATTCTGTGCCACTGCACATGTGCAAAATTCATGTCTCCTTGCAATTTTGTTTTCTATGTAGAAAATTCATCCCATGAGAGAGGCACTGCAGTTATGCCTTTTGCCCACCAGGGGCTGCTGTGGCACCAGAACAGAGGGCTTCTGGCTCACCCCCGCAGAAGAGAGAGGCCAGGTGAGAAGGGTCCAGGTGAGAAGGCCTGTGATGTGTGTGTGGGGGGGGGAGAGGGGAATAGAAGGGGGCATACAGGGCTGCTGGGGGGGCACAGTCTGGTGTTCCAAGGGCTAGTTGGGGGGGAGACTGGGGTGGAAGCTGAATGGGATTGGGGGTGCATGGCTACACGGGGACAGGGGGCAATGAAGGTTAGGTCCATAAAAGGCTATTAGCCAGGGGGTAAGGAATGGTGCCCCTGGCCTCTGTTTGTCAGAGGCTGAAGAAGGATGGCAGGAGACAAATTGCTTGATCATTGTCTTCGGTCCACCCCCTCTCGGGCACCTGGCACTGGCCACTGTCGGCAGACGGGATACTGGGCTGGATGGACCTTTGGTCTGACGCAGTACAGCCGTTCTTATGTTCTTACGTTGGGTGAATGGGAGTGCAAGGCCACATAGGGAGTGCATGGAGGCGGGGGTGGCTTAGTGGGGTGTGCAGGGACACATAGGGACGGGGGTAGGGAGTGAAGGGACACACGAGCATGAGGAAGAGCAGTGGCTGAGTGGAGGAGCACGAACACATGCGGACAGGGAGGAGGCGGTACAGGGAAATGGGCAGATGTTACTGAATGAATGGAAGAGATTGGGAGTCAGGTCTAGATGGGAGAGGCTCCCCAGCTCCCTAACAATCCCCCCAAACCTGTTCCATACTTCTCCCTCCAAACCTAACAACCCTCCAGGCTCACTCTTAGGCAACATCTGCACAGTTATTTCGGAATACGCTATTCTGGCATAGTTATTCCAAAATAGCTTATTCCAAAATAGCATGTCTACACTGCAGGGAAGCCTCAAAATTAGTCTGAGACAGGCGTCCCTAATGTAGACGTGCTATCACGATTTAGAGCCCCAGGAGGAATAACTTAGAAGGGCTATTTCGAAATAACAGAAGTGGAGTGTCTACACACACCTTATTTCAAAATAGCTATTTTGGAATAGGTATTATTCTTTGTAGAATGAGGCTTACAGAAGTTGGAATAAGCCGTCCATTATTTTGAAATTATTTCGAAATAACGGAATTTCTGTGTAGATGCTCACATAGTTATTTTGGAATAATGGCTGTTATTCCAAAATAACTTTGCTGTGTAGACACACCCTTAGACTTCCAACAATTACTTCTCCTTCTCTCTTTAAATCAGCTTCTTCTTTACCCCTGATTTCCCCCATGCCTCTGCACTGCTTCTGAGGGGTGTGAGAAATACCATTTTGCATTGTGGTTTAAATAAATTATTGCTCAAAGTTCTGTGTTAATATGCCTAGAAAGGAATCTATTCGTAACAAAAAAATTACTAAATTTTTTTTGTTGTCTATACTATTACAGATATTCTTGTTGGCAGGCATATGAATTAATTTAAAATAATTGAAACTGGCATGGTTCTATTGTTATTTTGACAAATAAAATATGCAGAATTCTGTAGAATTATAGAATTTTGATTGACTGATTGATTGATTTCCACAAAATTCCCTCCAGAGCAATGTTCCCTGAAAGCTGAGTGCTTGGGAGACCACCCTGGAGAGGTTCAAATGCCACCCAGCTGATTAGCAGAGTGTTCACAGTGCCCACAGCTGGCAGCATGTGTGTCTACAGTTAGTGCACATACACACATGCCTCAGTGTACATAACAAAATTTATTCTGCACATGGATGGAAAAATTTAGAGGCAACATTGCCCAGGAGTACTTGCATCCAAGAGTTTAAAAAGAGCTGGCCATGTTACCTACTGGCCCATTAATGCAGATATTCAGGAAGTCTTGGAACAACAGGGAGATTCCAGAAGATTGGAAGAAAGGTAACATTGTGCCAGTGTTCCACCAACAGACCTGGGATCTCTGGAGGCATGAGCCTTTACCGCATGAGCTAAAAAAGCCAGCTGCCTATTAGTTCAGGCTGTAGAGTAGGCTCGTTATTCACTCTGTAAGTAGTCTTGGTGCCGTTAGGTGGGACAGCACACCACACCCAGAAGGTGTGTGGGTTATATCAATATTTTAAAAGGGTAAACAGAATTATAGGCCTGTCAGTCTATCCATTTTGGGCAAGACATTACAACAGCTGATACAGACTTGACTAATAAGTATTAAAGAAGAAGAATAAAATTAATGTCAATCAACATAGGTTTATGGCAAATAGATCTTGTCAAACTATATTTTTCTATGGGTGCATCTACACAGCAGCGTTATTTCGGAATAACGGCCATTATTTTGAAATAACGGAAGGATTATTTCGATTTCTGTAAACCTCATGCCATGAGGAATAACGCCTATTCCAAAATAGCTATTTCGACATAGCAGTAGTGTGGATGCTCCACTGCTGCTATTTCGAAATAGCTCCTCTCCAGGGCCATTCAGAGTAATTACTCCCTAGTGCTTCCTGGGGCTCTAAATCGAGGTAGCACATCCACATTAGGGGAGCCTGCCTCGGACTCATTTCAAGGCTTCCCTGTAGTGTAGATGATGTGCTATTTCGAAATAAGCTATTTCAGAGTATTTCTTCAGGAATAGCTTATTCCAAAATAAGTGTGCAGTGTAGCCATACTATATGAGTTTATAAATTTGGTTGGTAAAGCTAACAGTGTGGACATAGCAGCCTGCTACAAGGCATGAAACTTAGTACCACCTGATGTTTTGATTAAAAAACTAGAAAGACATAACTAGAGCCCTACAAATCCATGGATATCTGCTTTATATATGCGCATATCTGCATTCATGGATGTGGATACCCACAGATCATTTTTGCAGATGCGGATGTGGATGCGAATACCGATTTTATATCTGCACAGGGCTCTAGATATAAAATGAACATGGCACACACTAAGTGGATTAAATGCTGGCTAATTGATTATGAGGAGCCATGAAGAAGT
Source organism: Pelochelys cantorii (assembly GCA_032595735.1). Taxonomy (NCBI): domain Eukaryota; kingdom Metazoa; phylum Chordata; order Testudines; family Trionychidae; genus Pelochelys; species Pelochelys cantorii. The sequence goes on from CM064328.1 coordinate 12,769,051, forward strand.
GGGGGTGTGTGGAGTGGGAGTTCACACAGATCACTTCTTGGCCATATGCTATTTAACATTTTTATTAATGATCTGGAAGAAAACATAAACTCATCAATGATAAAAAAAATTCTGATGACACAAAAACTGGGGAAGTGGTAAATAATGATGAGGACAGGTCATTGATTCAGATTGCTCCGGTAAACTGAGAGGGTATGTCTACACTACAGTGCTAATTCGAACTAGCTTATTTCGAATTAGTTAATGCGAAATAAGCCAATTCGAAAGAACGCGTCTAGACCCAAAAACTAATTCGAATTAGCGTTTTGCTAATTTGAAATAGCGCGTCCACACTGATTGGATGCTGGGTCACATTTAAGGGCAGCTGAAACTGGTTCCGTCAGGGCATCAGGTCAGTAGTTGCTTTGTGTGGCTGCTGTCTGAGGCTATCTGAGGCTCGTGCTTAAAGGGACTCCCCCCCCACCCCCGGACAGCTGGTTCTCAGCTTTTTCGCTTGCTTGCCTACCTCGCCGAGGGACAGCAAAGCATTTTCCTCTCTGCCTGCCTGTGTCGGTGGTTCCCATTGGGGACGCCGCCGCAGTTGGCACCATGGAGCCAGAGCTCGCCCTGGGCATTCTGGTGCAGTTTTTGGACTTGCTGCTGCAAGCCTGCCAGCAATGGCTGGAGGCTGCCTGGCACCATCTGGTGCACGTCAGCCCCCTGCACCTCCCCCTGGCCTCCCTGGGGGCTGTGGAGGAGCCGCAGCAGCGCCCAGACGCCAACGTGCCCCGCCGCATCTGGTGTCTGGACACCAGCAGCGACTGGTGGGACCGCATCATCCTGGAGCGCTGCGGAGACAGACAGTGGACCCAGAACTTCAGGATGAAGAGGGACACCTTCCTGGAGCTCTGTGAGTGGCTCACCCCTGCTCTGCGGCGACGGGACACTCGCATGAGGCCTGCCATCCCCCTCCAGAAGCGGGTGGCCATCACCCTGTGGAAGCTCTTCACGCCGGACAGCTACCGATCCGTCGGGAACCAGTTCGGTGTGGGGAAATCCACCGTCGGAGCAGTGCTCATGCAGATACAGCACTCACCGGCCACTGGGCCGGGGGGGGAGGGGGGCTGCAAGGAGGGGATGGGCCGCCCCAGGGAAAACGGGGGGGGGAGGAGACAAAAGTACCCCGGAACACCAGGCCTCCCTGTATATCAACCGCAAGGGTTACGTCTCCGTCCTCCTGCAGGCCGTGTCTGACCACCGGGGCCAGTTCATGGATATAAATGTGGGCTGGTCCGGCAAGGCACACGACGCCAGGGTGTTCTGCAACTCCTCCGTGTGCCAGAGGCTGCACGCCGGGACCTTCTTCCCCGACCACCACATCAGGGTCAGGGACGTGGACATGCCCGTCTGCCTGGTGGGGGATGCGGCCTACCCCCTACAGCCCTGGCTGATGAAGCCGTACACGGGGCACCTCAACCCCTCCCGGCAGGCCTTCAATGCCAGGCTCACCAGGGCCCGCATTGTGGTCGAGGGGGCCTTCAGACACCTGAAAGCCCGATTCTGGTGCCTCCTCACCCGCCTCGACCTCTCCGAGCACAATATCCCTCCCGTGGTGGCAGCATGTTGCGTGCTGCACAATTTATGTGAGCGGAAGGGGGAGGCTTTCCTGCCAGCCTGGATGGCTGAGGCTGAGCGCATGGCTGGCCAGTACGTGCAGCCCCGCACCGCTGCCATCCGGGAGGCCCAGCAGGGGGCCGTCCAGATCCGGGAAGCCCTGCGGGAGAGCTTCCATGTGGAGGAGGACTGAACTCTCCCCGCATGCCCCACTGGGGCCTTCTTCCACCCTCACTTCCTTCCCCTTTCCCCTCCCTAACCCCCCTTCCTAATGTTAAATAAAAACCCCTGTTTTGCCAAAAAACCCTCTCTTTATTGTACATAACTGGGGTGGGGGGAGCGGGGAGTGAGGGTGGGAGAGGGGAGGGTGAAACCTGGGAGGAGGGAGCTGGAAGGGGGAGGAAGGGAAGGGAAAGCTCAGGGTTGGGGGTCCTGCTGGCTCTCCCGTCTTGCAGCACTGAGGGTGCGGGGGCGTCGGGGGGGGGGGAGTGGGTGTGGAAGGTGGGGCAGGAGGTACGGGGGGTGCGGAGAAAGCGGGAGGGGGAGTAGGGGTGGGAGGAGGAGCGAGAGCTGGGGCGGCCGCAGGGGCCGGAGCAGGAGAAGGCAGGAACCTGTCCACCAAGGTCTGGAGGTGGCCTCTGAGGGCACGGCCCTGCTCCTCCAGCGCCTCCAAGCTCCGCTGCCGCAGCCGCAGGTCCTCCCGGACCCCATGCTCCTGGGTGCGGAGCTGGTGCTCCAGTAGCCGCAGGTGCCGCCGCTGATAGTCCTCCAGGTTGCGGGTGCGCCTGCTGGCCCGGGTGCGGTTGGCTGTTGCAGGCGGGGTGGTGCACCCTGCAGTCTCAGGTGCTGCGGCTGTGGTGAAACAAGAGCAGTGGTCAGTTCTCTCTGGGGACACAGTGGGTGAAACCCAGCCTCCCTGTGCAAGGCGAGGTCGGCATGTGGGGAACGGGCCAGGGCCCCTGCATGACACCCAGCTGCTGCTTCATGGTGGGCAAGGCCCAGGTGCACGGTCCCTGGGCTTCCTCTCCACCCCCCACCCCATACACATAAGGGGAGCATGATGGCACTCACATGTGGAGCCCTCCCTGGCCTCGGACGGCACAGCCGGTGTGCTCTGTGGGGTGCCTCGGGGGTCCTGGGTCCTGGGCAGGCTCCCTGCAGGCTCCTGGCTCTCAGCTTCCTCGTCCTCCTCCTCCTCCTCCTCCGTGTCAGGGACGGGGCCCTCTGCCCCGGGGTCGATCACCACCCGGGGGGCATGGACTGCGTGAGCCCCCAGGATGTGGTCCAGGGCCTCATAATGAGGGCATGCCTCCGGGTCGGCCCCTGGCTGGGAGGCTCTGGAGCAGGCCTGCCTCAGGTCCTTTATTTTGCAGCGGACCTGCTCCTGGGTCTGCATGTGGCCTCTGGTGGCCAGGCTGGCAGCCATGCGGCTGTAGACGGCCCCATTCCTGTGGCTAGTGCGGCGATCGTGGACGTTGGAGGCCTCCCCCCAAACCTCGATGAGGTCCACGATCTCTGCACTAGACCAGGCGGGCGCCCGCCTCTTGCGGCCCCAGGCAGGATCCTGTGAGCCACCAGCCTGGTCCTGGGAAGCGGTGGAGGGCTGGGTGGCAGCGGGTGGCTGGCTCATCTTGTGCCAGGTGCAGGGTCTGCTGGCTGGGTGCTGGCAGGCTTGCAGCTGGCACAAGCACCGTAGCCAGACCGTGGCCCTTTAAGGGCTCCGGGGCCAGGAAAGGAGCAGAAGAGTTTCCCTGGTTTGGCCCAGAGCGGCTACCAGGGCAACCTGGGAAGGGCTAGCCTCCAACTAGTTCGAATTAAGTGGCTACACAGCCCTTAATTCGAACTACTTAATTTGAACTAGGCATTACTCCTCGTAGAATGAGGTTTACCTAGTTCAAATTAAGCACGCCGCTATTTCGAATTAAATTCGAAATAGCGGTTTGCATGTGTAGCCCCTATTAAAGTTAATTCGAACTAACGGCTGTTAGTTCGAATTAACTTTGTAGTGTAGACATACCCTGAGCAAGTAGACTATATGTGCTATAAGATGGCTAAATGTAAATGTCTGCATCTCGGAGGAATGCATGTAGGCCACAGTTACAGGATGGGGGACTCTCTTCTGGGAAGCAGTGATTCTGAAAAGGATTTGGTGGGGAGTTGATAATTAGCTAAACATGAGATCCCAGTGTGAGGCTGTGGCCAAGAGGGCTAATGAGATCCTTGGATACAACGGGGGAATACTGAGTAAGAGTAGAGAGGTTATTTTACGTCTGGATTTGGCAGCAGCACGACCAGCGCTGGAATACTGTGTCCAGTTATCGAGACCACAATTGAAGAAGATTGTTGAAAACTTGGAGCGAGTTCAGAGAATGATTAAAGGATTAGAAAACCTTATAGTGACAGGCTCAAGGAGCCCATGGTATTTAACTTAACAAAGAGAAGGTTAAGGGGTGACATCACTACAGTGTATAAGTACTTACATGCAGAACAAATATTTAATAATGGGCTCTTCAGTCTAGCAGAGAAAGACATAAAATGAGCCAACGTCTGGAAGCAGAGGCATGGGAACTAGGGAGGTGGAGGGTGTTGCAGCATCTCGCCCAGGGGCTCTGATGCTGACTCAATCCTGGATGCTGGCCTGGTCCTGGCTTCTAGCCCCACTGCCAACCCGGTGCTAGCTGCCAACTCCTCTTCCGGGAACTCAGCTTCTGGCCCACTCCCAGTTGTCAGTGCCAATCCCTGGTCACCAGCTCCAGGTCCGAGTCACTGGCCTTGCACTTATGGTTCCAGCTACCAGCCTGTGTGCAGGGTCCCCGCTGGTGGCCCCACACCCAGGTCTCCACTCCTGGCCCCAGTCTGGGGCTCTGCATGCACCCTGCTATAGCCTCAGCCTTGGTCGCCTTTCCCAAATCCATGTCTCCCCTGCTCTAGGAGCCACACCTTGTTCGCAGCCCCAGCTTGAGGGGCATGGGCAGGTGGACAAGCATAAAGGAAGGCATCTTCCAGCACCCCCACACTAAAAACTGTTCTAGCACCACTGGCGGGAAGTTGAAGCTAGACCAATTCTGACAGGACAGGGGTACATTTTTAACAGTGAGAGAATTAACCACTGGAACAACTTACCAAAACTTTGGGACCTCTCCATCACTGGCAATTTTAAAATCAAGCAGGGATGTTTTTCCAAAAGGTCTGCTCTAGGGATTATTTTGGGGACATTCTATAGCCTGTTCTATGGTCCTGTCTCCCCCCTGGAATCTCTGCATCTATGACAATTCTCTTTTGGCAAACATTCTCTGGTGTTTGCCTAAAACTCTCTGGTTTGGCCCACAGCAAACTCAGTGAGTAGCATGTTCCTGGCAAGACAACACAAAATGGGCCACAGAAAATTGGTTTACATTTTGAAGTATTTGTGGTAGTCACTCAGTTATATTAATACATGATAGTACTAATGTCTATCTCTGTGGGAACAATCTGGGATCACTTGTAGAGGAATCAGGAACCCAGAATACACATAAAATCCCAAATCATGAGGCTGTCTTTTTGCCACATTCTACCCCATAATACGTCTGTTCTTCTCCACCAACATCCACTAATGTGATCTATGCCCTCAAATGGCAGCAATGCCCGTCTGCCATGTGTATTGGACAAACTGGACAGTCTCTACTGGAAATAATTAATGGACACAAATCACATAATCTGAAACATTCAGAGGAGTAGCTTACTTAGTCTGCAACTGGAAAATCTTTAAAAAAACAACAAATAGTCTTGCAGCACCTTCAATGATTTGTTAGTCTTTAAGGTGTTGCAACACAGAAACCTGCTGGGGAACATTTTAACTTGCTCAGGCACTCACTAATGCAGTGTTTCCCAATTTTATTTGGCCACGGAACCCTTTTCAGCTTAAAAGAATTTCAAGGAACCCCTAGGGTCAACAACAAAAAAACACAAAATAGACTCTGTCTCTTTAAGAGGGGGTGGGGGAGTGTGTGGAACCCTTACTTTCACTTGGCGGAACCCCGGGGTTCCGCGGAGCACTAATTGGGAAACATTGCTTAATGGAACTCAAAGTCACTGCACTGTTTCAGGCCAATTCCACAAGCCAAATACACAGGGAAGCCTTGGAACTTAACTTCATTTGCAGGTTTGATTCCTATCACAAAGGTATGACTAAAGACATTGGCTGGATGGCCCACTACATTCCACATCCTAATGACATAAAAAACCAAACAATGGATACTTAAGAACTATTTGCAACTTCTCTATCAGCTTTATGTAGCATGAAGACTCTAATTGACTATTTCTTTCCCTTTTCTCCCTCCCCCCCCCCCCCCACCGTCCCCTATTTATTTCTATACTGGACCTTTAATAACTCCATTCATCTGAAGAAGTGGATTGTGCCCACAAAAGCTCACAATGCCATCTACATGTTTTGTTAGTCTTTAAGGTGTTGCAAGACCATTTGTTTTTTTAAAGTTTTTCCAGTTACAGACTAACTCGGCTACCCCTCTGAAGCTCCTCCATCCAGTCTGGCAGAACCTCCCAAGTGATTGCTACCATCATTTGTAACAGGGAGTAAAGATATTTAACTTTATTTGAGTTGGCAAATGATCTAGGTCTTAACCTAACAGTGGATGTAGAGTGCTTCTAACACACAAAATAGGTTCTCTCTTCATTGCCCTTTGGGGTTTCATTGCTTATCAGGGTATGTGTAATCACATTAAGATGTGATCCCTTGTTCACCATAAAATATCCATGAATCATAAACATAGCTTGATAACAAACTTCAGAATACTATTTAAATATGCCCACGCAGACTGTGGGGAATATATGGCTAGCGCTGTGAAGGATAGATGCTGGCAACTGATCTGAGCATCCTGCTAATAATGTTAATTAGATCCTGGAAGCATGCTCCATGCATTCTAAGGTTGGAGCCTAACTACCAGTGATGACACTGGAAAGATCAACAGCATAAAGAATCTTCTGTCACGAGGCTTCTTAAAATTCCATAAATCAGACAGAAGCAATTTGTTTCCTGCAGCATTACAAAAGGAAGTTTGCAGCTGGAATGCCTTCCAGCGGAGGATCACTGGTAGATAACAAATGTACTTCCTAGAGCAATTAGGGATTAATAATTAAATACTGAGAGGCACTATGGTCTAGTAGATAAGGGACTTGAAGGAAAAACATAAGACGGGGATTCTATTTCTGGTTCTGCTGTATGGTGGCTTCACTCCACTCCCTTGTCAATCTAAAGATAAGCTTTCTAGGTTAAAGATTGTCTCTTACCATGTGTTTGTATAGACCCTAATGCAATGGGGACCCAGTCTTTGTGGGGCCTCTAGGAGCTACAAATAATAATAAAGTACCAACAAGCAGGGCAAAAGAAGTAATGGATAGAGCCATTTTGGAATCGGTTGTGAGTAAGGTCTTCTCATTCTGGGCTGGCATGTTTTGTGATCTCCAGAGTACATTTTTTGGCTAGGGAGGTTGTGGTATCTCCATCACTGGACATGTTTAACAGCAGGTTGGACAGACATCTATCAGGGATAATCTAGAGGGTGTTTGGTCCTGCCATGAGTGCAGGAGACTGGACTTGATGACCTCTCGAGGTCCCTTCCAGTTCTAGTGCTCTATGATTCTATGAGTCAGGTTCACATCTCTCTTACTCTCAGTTGTGCTTGGATCAAAACTCAGCAGGGATTAGCAAGTCTTTTTCTAATCAGCATGGCCCAATAAGATATGGACTGCATTCAGACCTTAAGAGAGACCAGGACCCCATCAGAATCCTAGACCCTATTGAAAGTGTTAACATTATTATTGAATTGTGGTAACACCCAGGAGCCCCTGTGAGGGACCCAGTCCCCTTTCATTAGGGGCTATACAAACACAGAACAAAGTGATGGTCCTTACCCTGTGGACAATCTATGTGATATTCTCCTAGAACATCAGGTATCCAAGGTGGGGTTTTGCATGGAGCTGGATGGAGAAAGATGTGGTATGAGGGCATGTGTGTTTCTCTTGATGCCCTTTCCTGCATGCCATGTAGAACTTGCTCATAGTCTATTGACTGTCTCATCACTATCCTCTCTCCTGACAGCCCCTTCTTGTTCTGTGACCTCTAGTCCGCCATGTCTATGTTTGCTCCTTGCGTTATGGACAGCCCACCACCACTCTGACTCCTTCAAAATAACTAGACCTGGAATGCATCATCTTGACATGGACAAGGGTGAAGATCATCTGTACGGGAGCCAGAACTTTCTCTGGAGGCTGGTCTGTGACTGTGGAATGAACTCCCCCCAGGAACTAAGTCCTATCAGTCACACACCTCACCACTTTCCACGCCTAAGCACAAGGCACATTTCTCTGACCTTGCCTTCTCTAAAAAACACATCACAACAGGCCTATTTATAAAAAAATAAAACTCTACCAATACAAGAGAGACCCCATTGCACATGCTTCTCCCTCTGGGGAAAGGATGAGAAAACAAACAACATGTGGCAGAAGTGCAGCCATGTTGCTAAATGCGCTATTGGAAGGTGCTTGAATCCCACAGTGATAAGAAACTACACCCAACAGAACCTTAGGCCATGGATATGTCTTGTGGAAAACTCACCCTGGCAACACACAGCCAGCTCAAAATCCTCTGACTGATCAAACTGTCTTCTCACAATTGTACAGGGGAAGGGACCTGTTTGGAATTCAGGATGCCGCACCCCCTGGCTTGAAGTGGCTTCCGTTACATACAGCGTTTATAGTTTGCTTCAACGGTTTTCAGCCCCCTCACCTCCCCACCACTGTACAAATTGTTCCAGCCTCCCTGGCAATTTGGTATCTCAGGACTGTGAGTTCCACTTCACGGCAGATAGTGTGTGAGATATGAGAGTCACAAACATGAGAGCAGTCGCTGAGGGAAGTTGACTTAACTCTGGAGAAAAGTTTGGAGATATGAAGAGCTGTAGAGCTGTTCAAAGAAAGAACTGGAATCCTGGAACTATAGTCAGCAGAAACTGTCTATGCAATTCATAAGAAACAGAAATAAAAATCAGAGACAGAAATAAAAATCAGACACTAGATGACAATGGTACAAAAGTGTGCAAATACACTGGAAGAAAACATGTAAGACAGAAAATGAGGGGTCTGGCTTATGGGGGGAAATGCCACAACTGTGACAAATTTAATAATTTTTAAGTCAGATGTTTGTCCAGAAAAAGGAAAAACTAATCCAAGTTATACACAGTAACTGAAGAGTGCAACAGTGAGACATTATCTGGATGACTGAGCAGTGGGTAAACACAGTACAAGAAGACCCTGGTAAGTATCAGAAACAGTTGTATGCAACCATGTTATTTATGAAGAAAGTGATACGATTTCAATTAGATTGCGGCACAAGTTGTAATAGTATCCCAATCAGTCTCTTGAACCCAGACATACGGTTGGAAGAGACTAACCAGCTGTTAAGAATGTGCTACCAGACCACTTGAAAGACCATGGTGAAACGTACAATTAAATTAAGAAATCCAAGGAACAAAAAGAAATACCAACTGGACTTTGTGGTTATAGATGATGAGGTAGCAGTACCACTTCTGGGAAGCAAGGCCACCCAAGAGCCACAAACTTGATAAAAGTTCCATTCCAGAACATAATAATAGAATCACAGGGTTGGAAGAGACCTCAGGAGGTCATTGAGTCCAACCCCCTGCTAAAAGCAGGATCAACCCCAACTAAATCATCCCAGTCAGGACTTTCTCATGCTGGGATTTAAAAACCTCTAAGGGTGGAGATTCCACCACCTCTCTTGGCAACCCATTCCAGTGCTTCACCATCCTCTTAGTGACATAGCTTTTCCTAATATCCAACCTAGACCGTCTCCACTGTAACTTGAGACCATTGCTCCTTGTTCTGTCATCCGTCAGTACTGAGAACAGCCTCTCTCCAACCTCTTTGGAACCCCACTTCAGGTAGTTGAAGGCTACTATCAAATCCCCCCTCACTTTTCTCCAGACTAAATAAGCCCAATTCCCTCAGCCTCTCCTCATAAACCATGTGCTCCAGCTCCGCAATAATTTTTGTTGCCCTCCACTGGACTTTCTCCAATTTGTCCACATCCTTTCTGTTATGGGGGGACCTGAATTGTACACAGTACTCCAGATGTTGCCTCACCAGTGCTGAATAAAGGGGAATAATCACTTCCCTAGATCTGCTGGCAATGCTCTTCCTAATACACCTTAATATGCCATCAGCCTTCTTGGCTACAAGGGCACACTGTTGACTAATATCCAGATTCTTATCCACTGTAATCCCCAGGTCCTTTTCTGCAGAATGCAAGTAAATAGCAGAGTGGCTGAACATTATAGACCTCCTTGGGACTGTCTCTTGATGTGCTGAAATACCACTGGGCTCACCTTCTTGCCCCCATTGGCACCTCTCAACTATGTCCTGCTAAATCAGGCCCTCAGGCCTATTCCAGCACTGATACAAAGATAGTGTCACAGCCCTCAGCAGTATGATACAGATGTTGAGATTAGCTCTGCTTTGGGAAGGCTCAGCTATAGGGACTTGCCTCAGCAAACGCACAACCTGAATGGGTCGTGACCTCAGAAAAATCTGTCTGACTCTGCATAAAGTTTTATACAAGGTAAGCTCATGTTTGCCCTCTTTCTTAGGGTAAAGAGAGATGTACACAGATGCCTTGCCCCCCACCAAGTAACAATTATTTACACCAGTTTTATTAATAAAACAATATGATTTTTATTAAATATAAAAGGTAGGATTCAAGTGGTCATAAGTAATAGCAGACAGGAGAAAGCAGGTCACTAAGCAAAATAAAAAAGAACATGCAACCAAAACTAGATTCACTAGAAACTAGTTACAAAGAATGAGTTCTCGTCCTAAATGTAGGTCTAATACTCTTTGCACAGACTGGATGCCCCTCCAGTCTGGGTTCAGCCCTTCCTCCTTTTCAGCCTGCAATGTTTCCAGCTATCATGTTGGGTGGAATTCCAGAAGAAGACTAGTGACCACTGTTGCCTTTAATTTTTTTCCACCCATGTGCAGAATGAATTTTGTTATATGCACCAAGGCATGTGCGGAGGTGCACACCACCACTCAAAACACATGTTCCTGGAAGTGGGTGCAGTGGATGCTTTTCTGGGCAGCACTTGAATCTCTTTTGGGTGGCTACCCAAGCACTCATTTTGTAAGAAGTACTGCTGATGAGCAGGATTACCTTACTTCCCCCCTTAAATAGCCTCTGCATAAGGTGGGAATCCATTGTTTCAGTTTGATCCCCTCCCAGCTACTCACAGAAAAGTACATGGTTTAAGATGGATTCCAACATCAGTTGACATGTCACATATCTCTGCAAGTCCCCTGTCTCTGTACTTCATGAGCTGACCACAGGTCTGAAGGGAGGCTAAGCTTCTTTGTCTTTTTGCTAATGGGTCCTTACAGCCTAGAAGTACCATTAGTGACCCTTGCTTAGCACGACTGCATTAATAACACAGATTTATCCTTTGTATTTCTAATTTCAAATACAGGAGTGATACATGCACACAAATGGAATAATAACATTCAGTAGATTACAAGCTTTTCAATGATATCTCACATGAAATATTTTGTATAAAGCATATTCCAGTTATGTCATATATATATTCATACACATATTTTCATAAAGCGTCCGGAAAGCCACATCCCAGATATTACCTGGGGATCAGGCAATGGTACAGAGGAAGTATAGGAATGCATTTCAGGGAGATGGATAACAAGGCAGTGTTTATAAAACAGAGATTGAAGCCAGTTAAATTGCCAAAGAGAAAAGTATCCATTCCATTACTACAGCCACTGAAATATGAATGGCAAAGCCTAGAGAATCATGGAATTATACAGCCTGTAGAAAAGAGCACAGAGTGGATGAGCAGTCTTGTGGTGGTAAGAAAGCCATCTGGAAAACTAAGAACCAAAAACTTAATACAAAGCTTTGAAAAGGAGTCATTTCCTCTTGCCTACAATAGAGGACATATTACCAGATCTATCTAAAACAGATCTATTTTTGCAGTGTAAAAAATGTATTCTGGCACATCACATGAAGAATGCCGGTGGGAGTCAACCTGGCATCAGAGATATTCCAGAGCAGAATGACCCAAGTATTGAAGGGCCTGTCCAGAATCTGGACAATAGCAGATGAAGTACTGATAGAGCAGGAGGATTACAATCCAGAGCAAGCACAACGAGATCATGACTACCAATTACTACAGTTTTCACACAGATTCAGAGAAAAGAATATTAAAGAAGGCAGACAAGCTCAGGTTGAGAGTAATGGTTGACTTCCAAAGATCTAGAAGCAGACGTAGAGAAAGCGAAGATAATTAAAGAAATGCCAAGATCCAAAGATTCCAAAGATTTCTGGGAATGGTCAATTACTTAGCAAAGTTTTGTAACCATATCTCTGAGAGCAAGAGAGTTGCTGTGACAGCGGACACATTGAGATGCCTTTGGATGAACCAACATAAGAACATAAGAACTGGGTCAGACCAAAGGTCCATCCAGCCCAATATCCTGTCTTCTGACAGTGGCCAATGCCAGATGCCCCAGAGGGAATGAACAGAACAGGGAATCATCAAGTGATGCATCTCCTGTCACCGTTATCAGCTTCTGACAAACAGCAATGCATTCTAGAATGCAAAAGAGATAATTGGGGGAGATCTCCCATTTTGAAATATTACCATCTTTATGAAAATATGTGCATGAATATATATATGACATAACTGGAATATGCTTTATACAAAATATTTCATGTGAGATATCATTGAAAAGCTTGTAATCTACTGAATGTTATTATTCCATTTGTGTGCATGTATCACTCCTGTATTTGAAATTAGAAATACAAAGGATCTGATGCATCTGAATTGGATCTAGAGGCTATCATGCTGCAAGGGGAACAACTTGTTAAGTTTGTAAGCAGAGCATTGTCTGCAACAGAAAAGGGCTATGCTCAAATTGACGGAGAGTTGTTAGCAATACTGTTTGGAATGGAAAAATTCAGCCAACCACTTATGGTTGCAAAGTGGACATACAATCTGACCACAAACTTCTCAAAAGCATTTAGAGAAAATAATTACTCCGTGCACTAAAGCACTTACAGCAGATGATGATGCAACTGCAGAAGTACAATGTACAGATCAACTATTGGCTAGAGACTTGTTGGCAGACACCTTGAGCCAGGAATACCTGCCAGAACCCAGCAAGGAGGGATCCACAGAGGCTGATGTGGAGTCAACAAATATGGTACAATACTTATGTATCTCAGTAGCAATAGACCACTTTCCCTTGCTAAGGGGTGCAGCCATTTCTGTGGGTGACACTCAGCAAAGACTGATGGCACTTGTTATCATGAGGGTCTGTCCAGCCACATGAGAGTTATGTCACACCCATGTTAACATATTATCCTAACATGAGAAATACAGAGATTAGCATATGAGTAGTAGTTATCCATTCACTCCAAGTCCAAAAATTGCATATATTATTGCAATTTTCACCACCAGCATTAAGCTTGACATATGGTCAGTTGATACTCAGACCTGGATTTGGCCTAAGCCTTCAACCTTTCCTCACATGGAACTAGAAGAGCCCATATGAACCTTTCTTTTAAAGAATGTTCAATAAACGACATCAGAAAGTACTATAAAATGCATTTCACTTCAAAAATATCAACTCCACAGTGCCATTTTAAAACAAGCATGGTGTACCACAGCCACTACATTACTTGGTCTATTATCTCTGAAATGCTTCTACGAATGTATTTTAAGGAGGGATTGGGACAGGAATGGCAGGTTGTTTGACACAAACCAGTGGTTCTCAAACTTTTTGGGCTCCAGAGCCCTTTACATGCGTAAAAAATTATGCGGAGCCCCAGCGGCCCACTGACTGTATGTGTTGTACCTATTGATGTTTCCAGTTTGTCAACCTCGCGGAGCCCCTGGAGATGTCTTGCGGAGCCCTGGGGCTCCATGAAGCACAATCTGAGAAACACTGACACAGACTATTATTGTTACTGAGGGTTCATCTACACAGCAATATTATTTTGAAATAACTAGTGTTATTTCACAATAACGTAGTCTGCGTCTACACAGCAGGCAGTTAATTTGAAATAATGTCGAAATGCTGTCAAGCTGGAAGGCTTCTTACTCTGACTCCTGTAACCCTCATTGTACGAGGAGTAAGGGAAGTCAGAGCAAGAGTGCTCTATTTTGAAATAAGTGCTATGTAGACACTCCCAATTTCGAAATAAGCTATTTCGAAATAAGATACACAATTGATGTAACTCAGTTTGCGTAGCTTTTTTCAAGTTAAGTCCTGCTGTGTAGACACACCTTGAAAGAAGAAGAAGAAGAAAGTGTCTGTAAGGACTAGAAACTGCTAACTTGAAATTATGCCAGTAACAAAGGAAATTTTATAACGGAAATCTTATAGGACCGGAAGCTTTACTTTAAGCTCAACTCTAATTCAACCTAAACATTATCTACTATTTAGAAAGCATTTGAATAACTTTCTCTCCACCCACCCCATTATAAATCAGTGAGCCTAGAGCATATGCTTCAAGTTAAGCACATGTTTAAGTATTTTTCTGAATCAGGACCATAAAGAACAAGAGTTTGACAAAGTTCCTCTGTTAATTAGCTTCTAGGAAATGCACATTTGTTTTTAGTAGAAGTCTAATGAAGAGAGATTTGTTTAAGATGTCACTTGACAGAGCCAGAAACCAAGGCACATCAACAAAACAAAAGCCTGGGGTTCATTAACAACAACAAAAAAACCCATGCTGATTATACATCCAACAATACTGGTGTAATGCCTTCATTAATTTTACTCTCACATCTGAAGTGATTATTTTCCTAAATGTCTGATGCTGAATGATATATGCGCACCTGTGTGACAGCAGCTGGATAGCTATAAATTTACTGAGCTGGAAGAAACATGGAAAGTCACCTGTACTCATAACTATTTTATTTCTTTTATGACCTCAGTATGAATCCCTTTCCCTAAAAGCTACCAGTTAAACTTACATTTGTCAGGGGAAATGTGGGTATTTTATCATACCAGCTGTTAAAAAACTCCTACAACTCTACAAGCTGCTTTAGGAGTCCTTGCTTTTATCGCTACTCAGACTTCCAAGTGGTCTTTCCAGAACAAAGGAAAGAACAGCTGGGAAGTTTTTAAAACAGCAACGTTTGCTGTTTCACCCAGGTTCAAGCATAATAATTAATAAAGCTCTTTCCCACCTCCTCCATTCAAAATTAAATGCACAATCACTTTTGAATAGATGAACATGACTTCTTTGTATTGTTGACATTGGCACTTCCTTTTATATTCCAGGAACTCCATGCCCCAATCCAAAAATGCAATTAATTATTGTTATTAATAGAGCCCAATCTAGAGGCCAACCTGCTAGAGGCCCTATTGAGTTGAGTACTGAACTATATAAGAACTAGAAGATTTACCTGGTGTTGTTTGGGTCCCTCACTCAAATAATTTTTGCTTTTCTAAATTTGAATTATTGCTCTAGGGATGAGCAGTTCAGTACGCAGGCTGTCTTGGGGAGAAAGGACTATCACAGCCCTCTCTCACCACAGCAGCTTTGGACCAGGTGTGGAGCACCTCTCTATGGCTGCTGTTGCAGGCTGCAGCAGGCACAGCCAAGGGAAAGGTGCATGTCCCCCAGCTGGGGGACAGACAAGCACACGAACAGACAAACTCTCTCAATTATATAGCAGACAGCTGTCTTTTTCTCTGTCTTTGCCCCCTGCTGCCCCAATGGGGTTATAGCTACCTGGGTCCCCATCTTTGGCCCCTTGCTGCCTCCTTGTGGTCATTATACATTAGGGGTATATCTAGACTACATGCTTTACATGGGATGTAAAGCAGGAACAACTATAGGGTATGTCTAGACTACATGCCTCTGCCAACAGAGGCATGTAAAATAGGCTACCCGACATAGTCAATGAAGTGGGAATTTAAATATCCCTGGCTTCATTAAAATAAAAATGGCCACTGTGCTGTGCCGGCTCAGCTGATTGTCGGCATAGCGCGGCAGTCAAGACGCGGATCGGTCGACAGGGGAAGCCTTTGTCGACTGTTCCCTTTTCCCTCGTGGAACAATGTTTACAGGAGCGGTCGACAAAGGCTTCCCCTGTTGACCGATCCACGTCTTGACTGCCGCGCTGTGCCGACAATCAGCTGAGCTGGCACAGTGTGGCAGCCATTTTTATTTTAATAGCTGGGGATATTTAAATCCCCGCTTCATTGACTATGTCGGGTAGCCTATTTTACATGCCTCTGTTGGCAGAGGCATGTAGTCTAGACATACCCTATAATTGTCCCTGCTTTACATCCCATATCCCCTGCTACCCAGATGTGGTCATTATACAACAGAACCCTCCCTTTCTGTTTTATGAGACACAATAACAATCCAGGCACATCCCATTGTCTTTGCACAAGAAAACCTTTACCTTGCTTTAAGAAATAAGAGGAAGCTGCATACCACATTTGGCAGTCCTAGCTCTTACCGTTTAGGAGGAGGTCTCGAATGGATGGATGGACACACAGACAGACACACCCACAGACAGACAAACTCTCTCAAATGTATGGCAGATATATGAATCTGCCAATATCTTGCTCAGCTAAGGAAGAGAGAGTGACAAATCTACTGAAAAGCTACCATAAATAGCTACATGCATGGAGAGACAAAAGGTTCATCCAATCTGATGTCCTGAGAGTGGCCATTGCCTGATGCTCGCAAGGAAGACAAAGAGAAAAAAACTACACCAACCTTGATAATGCCTTCAATTTTGCAATAAGGCAGTGAGAGAAAATCGTTTCTTGTTCTTGTCTGTTATCAGTTTATGCTCTGAAGTATGAGGAGTAGAGTGATGCTCTTTGTAATTTATCATGATTAGTGTAATTAAAGATGCCCGGGTAGGTTTTCAGAGACATGAATGACATAGAAAACCAATGGGAGTTACTCACCTCTGTCGGTCAGAATGTGATACATCAGGATGCAAATGGGAGATGAATTTGGATTCTCCAAATGAATTGACAGGCTTGAGCTGTTGCGTTCATTCTAAATAAATGCCAGGCTCTAAAGAGAACAGCAGTGATCAATTTATAATATATTAGATACTTTAACAAATACACTTACAGCAGCTTAAAAAAAATTAAAGCATCTAAGGTGCGTCTACACAGCACCCTAAACTCAAAATAAGATACGCAATTTGCACTATGCAAATTGCGTATCTTATCTCGAATCTATTTCAAAATAGCTTATTTTGAAATTTGGCGCATCTACACAGTGCCAAATTTTGAAATAATGCACAATTTCAAGCCATCCTTTATCCCTTGTGCAACGAGGTTTACCAGGATGGTGAAATAGCGCGCCCATTATTTTGAAAAATATTTTGAAATAATGGGCAGCTTGTGTAGATGCGGGGTAGCTATTTCGGGAAACCTCTGGTATCCCAAAATAGCCGTGCAGTGTAGACGTACCCTCAGTGACTTAGGGGATGTCTACATTGGAGCTGGAGGTAGACACAGACATGCTAATTGGGACTGAGCTAGTGCTCTGAAAAAAGAAGCTTAGCCAAGGCGGCATGGGTAGCAAGACGAGCTAGCCACCCTAGATCCATCCTTGAAGTGGCTCCTGCTGCCACTCACACTGCCATGGGTACACTGCTATTTTTAGCACACCAACCCAATCAGAGCTAGCATGGGTATGTCTACATGAGCTGGGAACTTCGCCTCTCACTCCAGTGTGGACATACCCTTAGGTGCATAAATCCCACTGAAAATTAATATATACTTTATACAAACACACTTTCTCTCCTTGCACAGCTCTCTGCCCCTCCTGCATCACACACATAGGCAGTGCATTAGTGCCTTTTGCCATAACTTGCCCTCACACTGTGTGCACTGGATAGCTACCTACCTGCCGTGCTCCATCCTGAGGCGTATTATTAAAGAACTTTGGATTCTTTGCATTCAAACACTATCCGCCAGGTTGGGCCTTTCCTCACAGTTAGCAGCACCCTATATCCCAGCTACTTCAGTGGGGCTAGTCATGGTGCACAATAAACAGGGAACCACAATCCTTTGGGGTAAGGCTTAGAAACTACATGGAGACCTCTTGATGAAAAGCACCTCCATAGGAACCAGGTATTTTTGTTATTCCGATAGGTGCCGAGCACCTTAAAATGGTCAATACCCTGCAGCCTGAAGCCTGTGGTGTCTCTCATGGTGGAGAAGAGACAGGCCTCAGCGGTTGTCAGGATAGAGGGGGTTCTTTATGGAAGGTTCTGAGCATAGGCAGGAGCCTGTCGCTCTCCCTGGCTCTTTAGCTCCCTGGCTGTCAGCTCATACTGCTTCATATCACCACCGAGCATCTCTCTGGCTCCGACAGGCATGGGGTGGACTGCCAATTGCAGCACGGTCTGAGAAATATAAGAAATATAATATGATCACTTAAAAAACTACCTCAGTTGCTTTCCAAAGCAAACTGCTGGGGCCCGATTCTGCTCTCCCTCACACTGAGTAAACCCCGCTAGCTTCAGTGGTTGTATTCCTGATTTACATTCAAGTATTCTTGCTTTGAAACAGAGCCTCAGTCCCTAAAGCAAGGGTGGGGAACCTAAGGCCTGGGGGGCTGGATGCAGCCCCCATCTTGTCTGGATCTGGCCCCTGATGTTTAGGGTTCTCCCCCAGCAGTGGGGAGCCTGCACTGGCGTGCCAGGCCCACCGCTACTCCACTGCGGGTCTGGAGCACACAAAATCTATTAGTCTGGCCCCCTCTAGGCTCTGGTGTGCGAGGGGAGTGTGGAGAATGTGTTTCTCCTTCTTGGTCAGGGGCCACATCAGTGAGGGGGATTTCTTTGGGTTTAGGGGTTTTTTTCCTTCTCATTTGTGTGTGGGCCCTGACTGATTTTTCTGTGGGTCAGTGGCCCCCAACCCAAAAAGGTAGGTTTCCTCCCTTCCCCCCCCCCCTCCACCTTAAAGGCATTCATGGCTTGACAGATGAACAGTGTTACTGAAAGGAAAAAAATAAGGAGCATGTGAGCAACATGGATCGCTGGGTTCTAGCCGGAGAATTTTCCAAGACAGCAACAGTGATACTTCCAAGGCAGCATTTAAAAATCATCATTAACAAAACCAAGCCCTTTAAACAGTCACTCCTGGCCACTCGGGCCTATGCTAAAATAAGCTTAAAGAAACATTCATAGACTTAAAATAAAACTCATTTTTAGAATACCACCCAAATTGTCTCCAACTTTCACACTGGCTTCGCTAACACTCTAGCCCTTCAATTACTCACCAGGAAAGAAAACAGGTTTTTGTTTTTTGTTTTGTTTTGTTTTTAAGCTATAAAAAGCCTGTGTCTGAAAAAAGGCTCGAAGAAACCTGCCAAAATGCAGCCGGCCAGAGATGGGGGGGAGGGGAAGGGCTGCAGTCAATAGAGTGTGTATTCCATATTGTCATCCTTATTAGTTATATTACAGGAAGACTCAGACCTCAGTGGTTCAGGAGCCAAATTAGCCATCAATATTACCCAAGAGTCATAGTAGTGTGAATTCATTGTTTCATTTACTATAGTGCAATAGAATCATATTTAAGCAATACAACAGAGGAAATATATATACATACATACACACACACACACACACACTTGTTGCACTGTTTGTAATATATAGATATAGTCTTCTCACAGCAAAATGGCTGAACAAGTATTATTATTTTATCAACTAATAAAATAATATGGTGAATAACTAAAATAATAAAGTAAAATAAAATGGTTAGTAACATAGCCAAAGCATCCCGAATAATTTAGACTGAGTAAGAATTAACCCGCACAGTGCTTTACTATCATGTGTCATAAAGAGGTGCAGGAGACACCTTCAGCTCATAGCCACTTGTGGCTTCCAAGCCTCAGTCTGCCCTCTCAGGGAGCTAGAAGCTCCATACAACATCAAGGTCTCATTGCATGTGGTACTGTGCGCAGATTTCCCCTTCCCTTGAAGAGTTTACAAACAACATGAGCAAGACAAAGGGTGGGAGTGAGAGACATTATAGATGAGGAACTGACGCACAGCTAGATCAAATGATTTGCCCAAGGTCACACAGAAGTCAGTGGCAGTGGAATCAGGATTTGGATTTGTCCAGTGTGTTTGGACCCCACATACAAAATAACCCACTAATGCACATTTGGAAATCAAGAGTTTCATTAGCCAGGATGAGTTAGAAGGAATGGGAGAGAGAAAGAGTTGGAGCTCTGATAAATAGGACTAAATTCTACCCTGACTCTCTTTCTCTGTGGCTATGAGGATATTGCCTTTTAAAATACCACAGCAACGAGGCTCAGAGCCCAGATCTAAGGCCAGGTCTACACTAAACGGGAACGTTGAATCAAAATACACACCTCCAGCTATGTTAGTTACTTAGCTGGAGTCAACATACCTTGTTTCAAGTTTCCGCATAACAAACTCAAGTTTACTCCTTGCAGAAGCAGGAGTATCAGATGCAAATGGGGGCACCCTCTGAGTTTGATTAAGTGAGTCTTAACTAGACTCACTAAATCAAACTCCGGAAGATCAATCGCAGCAGTGTGGATCTGCCGTTTAGTGAAGATATGGCCTAAACTTTGAGCTGTCAGGGCTGGTGCTACAGCACTAAAAACAGCTGTGTGGATGCAGCAACTTGGGCTGAAGCTCAGACTCTGAAACATGCCCCCCCGTCATCTCCTGGCTTTGGAACCTGAGCACCAGCTCCAATCTGAACATCTACAGCTGTTTCGAGTGCCATGAAGCAGCTCAGAACTGGGCCCTATGTGCTGGCAGAGAGACTGAGTGACTCTGGGGTTTGGTCACACCACAGCTCATTTCACCCCTATCTGCCAGTTCCAAGCTGAGTCAGTAGTGACCAACCATTGTTCCTGTCTAACATCTGTGTGAAATAAGGTGGTATTTCCTGTCTGGCTCCCTACGCACAATTGTCCAAACCACATAATAATAACATGAAGTCTAACATTAATTGGCAATATTGTAATCTGCAGAGTGCAGCTCTGGACTAGGGATGTAAAAATCCCAGTTAATTAGTTAACTAGTTAAGCCTTAGGGTTAACCAATTAAGTGGGATCCCCAGCCGGGGCAACCAGCAACAGGAACTAGCAGCCCCAAGTGCGGGGAGCCAGCTTCTTTTCCTTGTCCCCCTGCACTTGGAGCTGCCATCGACCAACCCTCCTGTGCTTAGCCCTGCTGGCTGTGACTGCTGGCCCCCCCATGCAGGGAGGCTGGCAGCAGAAGTCAGCAGCCCCAAGCGCAGTGGGGCTAGCTCCTGTTCCTGTTCCCCTGTGTGTGGGGCAGCCAACTTCTGCTCCCAGCTCTCCAGCTCCTGACCCCTATCATCTCAATTTACATATCTTTTTCCGCTTTTCTGTTGAAAGAGGCTTTTCCGAAATTTGGCACGTCTACACGGCGCCAAATTTCAGAAAAACCTGCTCTTTCAACACATCTCTTCTTCCTCATAAATTGAGGTTTATGGGGATGGCGAAAGAGCAATACGCTTTTTCAAAAAAATTCCGAAAAAGTGGACACGTTCTTTGGATGAGGCATTGCTTTTCCGGGATACCTCCAGAATCCCGGAAAAGCGTGGCAGTCTAGATGTAGCCCTAGTGTGAGAAATGTTCTGTGCTGCAGCATTTCTGACACAGTAGAAATCAGGAAGACGTAGAAACCTTACAAGACAGCTCTTCTTCTGGAGAGATTTCCAGCATCATTCTGCAGGCCCAACATGTGCCAATAAACATCCAGAACTGACCTGCTTATCACTAGCTCCTCACTAGTATAGACAGTCACTTTTAGAGGACACATGGCACTTCCCTGCTGGCTGCTTCTTGCTCCGAGCGCACCGCTCTTTCCCCTGGCAGTGAGAGGGAGAGAGAGCGACGTGGAAATCCCTGCCCTTGACAGATGACATGAGGCAGGTGCGACGCCAAGAACATCCTCACCAAAGTGCTTGCCAAGTACCTGGCGGGGGTGCCGATGATTACATCCTGCAGATAGCTCTGTCAGTTGATGAGTGCATTCCCCTCGGAGATAGGATGTCTGGCCATGCAAGCTAATGTGCTCATGATTCTTTCCTGTGCGGAGCTGTAGCAGATGTTTAAAGCTCATCCTCTGGCACCCAGAAAGTGTCTATGAAGCCCTGGCTGTGAGTTTTCTTGGCATGCTTGTGTTTCTGATGAAGTGAGCTTTTTTTTTTTTTTCCTGTGAGTGGTTATTTTCTGTCTGTCTGCAAGCACTTATGATGTGTGTCCACAGCTCACGTGTCAGGGAGTTCTCCCTCATGCATGAAGGCCCCTCGCGTGCTGCTAAGACAAAGAGCACTCCCCTCTCCCAGGGACCAGCCTCATGGCCTGTGAAGACTGACACGGTGCCCAGTTCACTGAGGTGTTAGTAATTTGTAAGCCAGCAGCTCACAAAGCACTTTACAAACATGAATGTACCAGCAGCCCGCCAGAATCTCCGCTGACAACAATACTGATTTGCAAATACTTTGATCCCACAACAGCAATGGTCCCAAACGCTGCAGTCCCGGCATTGTAAGCTGTAGTATTATGGGCTGTCACTGCCATAAGTAGGCCTCTGTGAACCGTACACTACAGTTGGCCTTACTGAGCCTGTGGGGGCTGGTTGAATGACAGTTTATTTTGGGATGCATCTAGAGCAACCACAGAAAGAAGAGGCACAGCAGAGGATAGTCTTGTGGCACTGAACTGACACACAGGAGCTCTCTTGTTCAATTCCTGCTTCTGTCCCAGTGTCATGTGTAACCTTAGTCAAGTCCTAGGGAGATAGAGTCTCAGAAGAACTCAGCAGCCACCATTCCCCACTATACTCAGCTTGAAAATATAGTGACTTATCTTGATACTTTCTGAGTGCGCCTGAAAATGCATCCCTTAATCTTGCGCTTAGCCCACCCAGCTGAAAAATGGGGATAGTAAGAGTTCCTTCTTGCCACCTTTTCCTGATTGGTCTATTTTAAATGTAAACTCGTTAGGGGCAAGGCCTGTAGCTTACTATGTGCATGATCAATGCCTCGCACATTGGGTCCCTAGGCTTCTATGCATTACATAAATTAAAATATCATGACCAACTTCTCCTTAGAAGCCAAGCATAGCAATGACAGACGCTCAGAGGAAATAACACTTCTTACCTTTCAGAGAGGTAGCCCCGTTAGTCTGCTTCCGCAAAAGCAACAAAGAGCCCAGTGGCACTTTAAAGACAAACAGATTTATTAGAGCTTTAGGGCATAAGCTTTTATGAGATACATCTCACTCCCTCAGATGCTGAAGAGAAAAGAAAAGATAAAAAGAAGGGATACAGAGATGGGAGTGTGACATCAGTGCTAAGTAAATCAGAGTGGAGAAGGTTAGAATATCTGAACGGAAAATTACCTATTGCAGAGTGAGAATCACTCCATGTGTCTATTTAAGCCTTGTTTCAGGGTGTTAAATTTGCATATAAATTCCAGCTCTGCAGTTTCTTGTTGCAGTCTGGTTTTGAAGGTTTTTTTGTAAGTCAGCAACTCACAAAGCACTTTACAAACATGAATGTACAGGCAGCCCACCAGAATCTTCACTGATAACAATACTGATTTGTAAATACTTTGGTTCCCTGACGTTGTACCCCACAACAACAATGGTCCCAAACGCTGCAGTCCTGGCCTCCCCTGTGTCTACACATGCCTTTTTTCAAAAGAGCTCGTTCGAAAAAGGCATTCTTCCTCGTAAAAACAGGTTTACCAATTTCAAAAGAAGCACTGCGTTCTTTCGATTTACTTTCAAAAGAACGCAACTGCAGTCTGGACACAGGAACTTTTTTTCAAAAATGGCAACTTGCAAGTCAGAAACTCTGGGAATGTCTAAACTATAAGCTTCTTTCGAAAGAAGCTTTTTTGAAAGAGATGTTTCAGAAAAGTGTCTTTCAAAAGAGTGTCCAGACTACTAAAGCGGATCGAAAAAGTGATCCGCATTTTTGAAAGAGAGCGTCCAGATTGCTAGGATGCTCTCTTTCAAAAAGGGCACCCAGAACCACTTCTGGCAGGCCTTTTTTTTTTTCCGAAAAAACTGCCTCCCCCGCGTCCACACGCCTTTTTTTTTTAAAGAACTCTTGAAAAAGGCATTCTTCCTCATAAAAACAGGTTTACCAATTTTGAAAGAAGCGCCGTGTTCTTTTGATTTACTTTCGAAAGAATGCAACTGTAGTCTGGACGCAGGTGAAGTTTTTTCGAAAAAAGGGAAATTTTTTCAAAACTCTGGTTTTTCTATGGTGCCATTCTGAATGTCTGCTTAGTGTCCATTTACTCTTTTGCATAGAGACAGTCTGGTTTGTCCGATATACATGGTAGAGGGCATTGTTGACACATGATGGCATATATTACATTAGTAGATGTGCATGTGAATGAGCCTTTGATGATGTGGTGATATGGTTAGGTCCTATGATCGTGTCACTATGGTAGATGTGTGGACAGAGTTGGCAATGGGGTTTGTTGCAGGGATAAGTTCCTAGATTAGTGTTTCTGTTGTGGGGTGTGAAGTTGGTAGTATATGTTGGAGAGCTCTCTGTAAGCAAGGACCTGCTTACCTCATGGTCCATGAGAGCAAGGGATTATCATCTATGATAAGGTGTAGATCCTTGATGATGTGTAGGAAAGGTTCTTGCTGGGTGCTGTAGGAAATGGCTAGTGTTATTCTGTTGCTTTCTTTGTTGGGTCTGTCCTGTAGTAGGAAACTTTTAGGTTTCCGCCTGGCTTTACCAATCTGTTTTTTTCACTTCTCCAGAGGGGTACTATAGTTTTAAGGATGTTGTAGGTGTTTGTCTCTATCTGAGGGACTGAAGCAAAGGTGGTTATATCTTAGAGCTTGGTTATAGACAATGAAATGTGTTCTGGATGAAAGCTGGAGGTATGTAAGTATGGTGGTCAGTAGGTTAGTGATATAGAGTGGTATTTATGGATATGTCTAGACTACATCCCTCTGGCGACAGAGGGATGTAAATTAGACATACCGAAATTGCTAATGAAGCAGGGATTTAAATCTCCCACACTTCATTAGAATAAAAATGGCTGCCCCTTTTTGCTGATGCAGCAATTTGCTGGCAAAAAGCGGCAGTCTAGACGGGGATCGGTTGGCAAGGAAAGCCTTTTCCGACCGATCCTGTAAACCTCGTTGCACAAGGCATAAGGGATTGGTCAGAAAAGGCTTTCCTTGCTGACCAATCCCTGTCTAGACTGCCGCTTTTTGCCACCAAATTGCCATATCGGCAAAAAGCAGCAGACATTTTTATTCTAATGAAGCACGGGAGATTTAAATCCCCGCTTCGTTAGCAATTTCGGTATGTCTAATTTACATCCCTCTTGTGACAGAGGGATGTAGTCTAGACATACCCTATGTGACCATCAGTTATTTTGATGGTATTTGGTCCTGCTGTGAAGGCAGGGGACTGGACGTGATGACCTTTAAAGGTCCCTTCCAGTTCTAGGAGATAGGCATCTCCATTTATTATTAAATTTGCATTGTAGTGTCCAGGAAGTGGCTCTCCTGTGTGGACTGGTCCAGGCTGAGATGGATGGTCAGACTTCTGCACCAGATTTGGACTGGGTACAGAGCTTCTATCATGGGGAGAGAAACAAGAGTTGTGTTCTCTTTCAGACACTTTCATGCACTGCCAGGTGTGTCTGCTAGCAACTCAGGGAAGAGATGTTACACACAACATCACGTAGTGGTTAAACATTATACTGCAATTTTAGCATCCCATTGCATCTCAGAGGGGCATCCTGGTGAGGTTTAGCCAATGTTTGTAAAGCACTTTGAAACTTTCAGCTGGCAAAGGTTATGCAAGTTCAGATTATTAAAGTTATGTAGGCACCAAACTCCCTTTGATTTCACTGTTCACTGAGGATGTGTCTATACAGCTATTTGTTATTCCAAAATAACTATGCAAGTATCTACACAGCAATTCCGTTATTTTGAAATAATTTCAAAATAATGGCTGGCTTATTCTAACTTCTGTAAACCTCATTCTACAAAAAATAATGCCTAACCCGAAATAACTATTTTGAAATAAGGTGTGCGGAGACGCTCCACTTCTGGTATTTCAAAATAGCCCCTCACCAGAGCCATTCTAAGTTATTCCTCTTTGGGCTCTAAATCGAGATAGCACATCGACATTAGGGAAGCCTGCCTCGGACTAATTTTGAGGCTTCCCTGCAGTGTAGACGTGCTATTTTGAAATAAGCTATTTCAGAATAACTATTCCGGAATAGCTTATCCCGAAATAACTGTGCAGTGTAGACGTAGCCTGAGGGCCTGATCCAAAGCTCACTGGACTCAATGGGTCATAATTCAAAATGATCTGGACAAATTGGAGAAATGGTCTGAGGTAAACAGGATGAAGTTTAATAAAGACAAATGCAAAGTGCTCCACTTAGGAAGGAACAATCAGTTTCACACATAGGGTATGTCTACATTTGCTCCCTAGTTCGGACTAGGGATGCAAATGTAGGCCACCGAAATTGCTAATGAAGCGGGGATTTAAATATCCTGTGCTTCATTAGCAAGATCTCGCCTGGCATGCTAGTCTGAATCACAGCTGATTCCAGCCAGGAAGTGTGCGCTAGGATGCGGTAGTTCGAACCAAAGCCCTTGGTTTGAACTAATGTTACTCCTCATCCTTTGGTGGGCTTTGATTCGAACTACTGCGTCCTGGCACACACTTCCTGGTTCGAATCAACTGTGATTTGGACTAGCGCGCCGGGCGAGATCTTGCTAATGAAGCACGGGATATTTAAATCCCCGCTTAATTAGCAATTTTGGTCGCCTACATTTGCATCCCTAGTCCGAACTAGGGAGCAAATGTAGACGTACCCATACAGAATGGGAAGCGACTGTCTAGGAAGGAGTACGGCAGAAAGGGATCTAGGGGTTATAGTGGACCACAGGCTAAATATGAGTCAACAGTGTGATGCTGTTGCAAAAAAAGCAAACATGATTCTGGGATGCATTAACAGGTGTGATGTGAGCAAGACACGAGAAGTCATTCTTCCACTCTACTCTGCACTGGTTAGGCCTCAGCTGGAGTATTGTGTCCAGGTCTGGGCATCGCATTTCAAGAAAGATGTGGAGAAATTGGAGAGGGTCCAGAGAAGAACAACAAGAATGATTAAAGGTCTAGAGAACATGACCTATGAAGGAAGGCTGAAAGAATTGGGTTTGTTTAGTTTAGAAAAGAGAAGATTGAGGGGGGACATGATAGCAGTGTTTAGGTATCTAAAAGGGTGTCATAAGGAGGAGGGAGAAAACTTGTTCATCTTGGCCTCTGAAGATAGAACAAGAAGCAAAGGGCTTAAACTGCAGCAAGGGAGGTTTAGGTTGGACATTAGGAAAAAGTTCCTAACTGTCAGGGTGGTTAAACACCGGAATAAATTGCCCAGGGAGGTTGTGGAATCTCCATCTCTGGAGATATTTAAGAGTAGGTTAGATAAATGTCTATCAGGGATGGTCTAGACAGTACTTGGTCCTGCCATGAGGGCAGGGGACTGGACTCTATGACCTCTCGAGGTCCCTTCCAGTCCTAGTATTCTATGATATGAAAGTTCCTAAGTTCAACTGAAGGGAGGTAGGACCCTAAATACCTTTAAAAATCTGATCTTTTAATTGGTTTCTATGAGCTTCGGCTCAGGCCCTTAGTGATTGAGCATGGAGATATTTAACGCTCACTTTCAACACAGCTATTTGTCCTGGGTGCAGAGATAAAGAAAACAGACAGAGATCAATGGCACATTTTAGGGCACGGCCGAGAAGTGGTACAAGATAATGAAGAAATGAGGACATTCTACTAACACAGAATGAAACATGCCACCATATTTCTCCTAATGTACTGTTGTCCACGCTGCAGACTGGCTTTTAACCAAAGTATTATTAAGTATTAAGCTCAAAGAGGGGAAGGGGCCTAGCCAACTATCACTGAAGTCAATACAAGTTTTGCCATGAGAGTCAATAGGAAGAAAACTAAGCCCAAAGTGGTTGAGTTTCAAAGATGAGATATCCCTTGCGACCTGTAAGCCATTGTTTTCGGTTGTGTCAGTAGACGTCAGCCTGCGCTTGATCTCCCCTGTTGTTCTGGAGTTTGTTTTTAACCTTGGATCTATACTGCGTTATCTTTTTGTAGCCTGGATATACTTGAGGTTTAATTCATTAATGCTTAGAAAGTGCTTTAATATTTCAGATGGACAAGTGCTACATATTATTCTGAGTTCTAAAAAACAGGCAAATTTGCTTCTTTCTCCTGCAAATCAACTTAAAACTTGAGTCTGAAATTAACAGCTCTGAGGTTAACAATAGGCCCAACCACCCACTAAACTGCAGCACTTATCATATCACAACATTGCCCTTATTAATTACATGCCCTGCTGTGGTTTTGGGACTGAAATCAACTACACTTTAGATGCAGGCATCCAGACAGATCCAAGAAATGTTTGTAACTGTACAACACATATGTTAATCATGAAATTAAACAGATGGCCCATTCACTCATCAGTGAAAGTCCACCAGGGAATGTAAGAAAGAAGGAGATTTCCTATGCAACATAACAATTTGGACATCAGAAGGTTTAGAGTTACAAGTTTTTCTTTATCCCCCACCTGAAACTTTTAAGGGGTAACTTCAGGGACTTTCATCCGATCTTCAGATACTAATCTAGTTTTATGCTGGTTTGATCTGTCTGTTAAGAATTGGCAGCCAGCACTGTGGAATATATGTAAGTGTACACCGCACGGCAGATGGACGATCCTCATTCAGTGACTTGGAGATGTTTGGTGCCCACAAATCTTCCTTGTCTAGAGAAATCCATGCACATGACGAGCTCATAAAAAAAAAAAAAAAAAAACCCCTAACTGCTGCATTTGCTGTATAATTCCATTGCTGGCTCTGATTTGAAGTCTGGTCTCATGGGCCAGATCCATCACTGGTGTAAATCAGTGTGGCTCCCCAGAAATCAAAGCTGTTAGGGTTAAATTTAAATTCAATCTCACTTCAGGCCTCTGAAGGTAAATTTTATCTAGGACCTGATTCTGGGCCTTACTACCTTCCTCCATAAGTGGTGCCGGCTCAGAATGGCTTACAACATAAAAAGTCCAAAAGAAAAAGTAGGGGGAGGGGAGGAAGTGTTATTATTAAAGCTGGCCAGAAATTCTCTGAATGAATGTCTCTTCTTCGGAAGGTAGATTAATTGAAATCACAACACTTTGCATAACTGGACAAACTGCAATGGACTCCAGACTGGGGGCTCTCTTTCCTTTGGGGGGCTTTCCTTGTGTTTATTTGGGCTTAGGTGCTTTAGAGATTTAGGGGGAGATTGTTTTCAAAAGCCACAGACAGGAGTTAGGTGCCCGACGCAGATTTAATGTCAATGGGACTCGGGCACCTGCCTGCTCTTTGTGCCTTTGAGAATCTCCCACTTAAGCTATAACAACACCTAGCTACTAACGCTGGGGGGAAACGTGCCAGCTGTAAGGAAAATCAACCCTCCCCCCTTCCTTTGCTATTTTTCAGGTTATAATATCCATAATGACCTTAGTACAGGGCACTTCCCAAGGATTAATGACCAGTGGGGTTAATGATCTTCAGCTGCAGTCTGAGCCATCAACTTCTCTCAGGTGGAGAGAGCGGCTACCCTTGCATCTCAATTACCGCTGCTGAGCTCTTCAGTGCAGTAGAAAGGTTTAAGAGTGAGGAACCCCTGAAAAAGGCGTCAGGCTCTTCCATGCATGGACAAGCTCACATGACCTGCAGAAGAGTAGTTGACATCAAGACAGCTAGCAACCGAGTCAGGAGGTATTCCCCTAGGTTCCAATAGGGGTGCTGATGGGAGTGTTCTAGTTAACCATTAAAATACAGCTGGGCTGTACTAGTGTCTGGATTTTGACCAGTACATCCAGTTGCAAAAGGACCTTGGCGGCTCTGGTCAGCACCCCGTCCTTGTCACTAAGAGGCTGGTCTGCGGTGCAGTTGGGCTATAGCAGGCTGCCTGCTGGCCTTGGCTCTGCGTGGCTCCCAGAAGCAGTGGCATGTCAGCTGGGAGGGGCTCAGCACACTGCCTGCACCCCTAGCACCAGCTTCACTGTTCCCATTGGCCAGGAACTATGGCCAGTCGGAGCTAAGGGGGTGATGCTTGCAGGTACAGGCAGCACACAGAGCCTCCCTGCCCCTCCACCAACAGGCTGCCGGGGCACACAGGGAGCCTACTTTAGCCCTGCTGAACTGTGGACCGGGAGCTGTGTGACGTAGGCACCACCTGGCCAGAGCCCACATCCCAACCCAGGCTGGGATCCCCTGCACCACTCCTGCACCCCAAGCCCCTCATCCCCCACCCCACCTCAGAGCCCATTCCCCAGCTGAACTCCACACCCCCTTTCACACCCCAGTACTTTGCCCCAACCCTGAGACTGCTCCTGTACTGCGAACCCCTTGACCCCAGCCTGGAGCCCCCATCTGCACCCCAGCCCCTTTTCCCCAGCTTCCACCCTGGAGCCCGCACCCTCTCCCACTAAGCCCCTGCCCCAGCCTGGTGAAAGTGAGTGAGGGTGGGGGAGAGCGAGTGACAGCGGGAGAGGGGAGTGAGCAGGGGCAAGGCCTCAGAAGTGGTGGGGAAGGGACAGAGCCTTGGTGAAGGAACAGGACAGGGGGCAGGGCAAGGTTGTTCCGATGTGTGTGATTAGCAAGTTGCCAAACCTCCAACGGGAGCCGCTCTGCAGAACAGATGAGGCAAGGACAGGGCCAAGCATCACATTAGTTGCTTGGGCATTAAACTAGCCATAGCCACTCTTTTGCCTCTATGGAAGCACCTTTCTGGGCTTAAGGAGTCAAACAAAATGCCTCTGACCACTGCAGCGGCCTAACGGAGGCTTCAGATGCTAACGCCAAGGCTGTTGGACAATGAGAAGAGGAGGTTTCATTCATTGTTGCCAGTCTAGGCTATAATCTCGGGAAGATTTATAATTCACACACAGATGGGCCTAAACCAAAGGTCAGGTCCCAAGAGAGTTTGGGCCTGGAGTTTCATTTTGGGCCTGTCTCTCTGCTTAGAGCCGTGAGGTTTTGACAGCGATGTGCCCCCACCAGAGAGCACAACTGGAGCCAAGGCAGCACAGCTGCAAATGGGAGGAATAAATGTGCAAGTCATAAAGCTGAAGGGGCTCTGCGAACCATTAGGCAATTAAGTGGAGTGAAAAATCCGAGCACCCGGCTGCCGCTCCCACTCGATGGCTGCACTCCCTTTGGAGCCTGATTGGATAAAGTATTTTTATTAACTTCATATTTGGCCTCTCGTTTTCCTCTCTTCCCTTTCATATCCCTGGGCCCGAACTCCACCACTCCTGTGGTGATGTTTATTGGCAGTGGCAGGTTGCAACACCCCTGCAGGCTTCCCACAGACAAACCCCAGAGTGCAGACCATGAAGCCAGGCAACTTCAGATGCTGCCCTTGCTGTGAAATTGCTCAGGCACTTTCTGCCTGGTTTTCCTTTCAGCCGTCCCTCTCCCCACTTCTGGGGAAGAAGCAGCAGACCCTGCACAGCAACTGCATTTGTAGGGCGTCGTCCAACCCAGCCACTTAAGGCTTGCGGAGGCTGTGGTTCAGGATAGGAAATCATAGAATCCTAGGGCTGAAAGAGCCCTCAGAAGGTCATCAAGTCCAGCCTCCTGCCCAAAGAAGGACCAATCCCAACTAAATCATCCTAGCCACAGGGCTTTGTCAAGCCGGGACTTAAAAACTTCTAGGGATGGAGATTCCACCACCTCCCTAGGGAACCCATTCCAGTGCTTCACCCTCCTAGTGAAGTAGTTTTTCTGAATATCCAATCTAGACCTCCCCCACTGTAACTTGAGACCATTGTTCCTCCTTCTGCCATCTGTCACTACTAAGAACAGCCTCTCTCCATCCTCTTTGGAACCCGCACTTCAGGAAGTTGAAGGCTGTTATCAAATCCCCCCTCGCTCTTCTTTTCCGCAGACTAAGAAGAGTGGAGCACACAGAATCCACCAGCCTGGCCCCCTCTAGGCTCTGGTGTGCAAGAGGAATGCAGGAAGTGTCTTTCTTCTTCTCAAGCGGAAGCCACATCAGTGAGGTTACGTCTACACTGCAGCACTATTTCGGGATACCAGAAGAACCCCAAAATAGCTATTCCGCATCTTTTGAGTGTGCCCGTTATTTCAAAATATAATGAGCTCACTATTCCGACGTCCCTGTAAACCTCATTCCACGAGGAATAAGGGACGTTTTGGAATAGCAATTTATTTCAAAATAAGTGCTGTGTAGGCAGCGCCAAATTTCAAAATAAGCTTCTCACTTGTGTGTGGCCCCTGACTGATTTTTCTGTGGGTCAGTGCCCCCCCCCTCAAACCCCCCCCAAAAAGTTTCCCCACCCCTGTCTTAGAAAGATGCAAGTTGAATACCAGGTTGGGTGCTATGTAACCTTGAGCAAATCACTTAAATTTCCTGTCCCCTGCCTGTAAAATACAGATGATAATACTTTCTTTTCGATGTAGATTGTAAACATCTTGAGACAAAAACTATCTTACAATGTGCATCAGAATGGGACCCTGATCGTGGTTGGAATAGGCTGTAATATAAGAAATAATAACACCAAAAGAACTGCTGTGGGTGTTTTGGACCAGTTATTGGTCTTGGTTTACTGTAGGGAGGGACTTCCAGTGGACATGTAAAGGCATTAAGTCCCAGTGGTTAGGCATCCAACTCTCATTAACTTTCAATGGAAATTAGGCACCTAATTTAATTTGTGCCTTTGAAATTGCTCCCCCTTAATCTCAAATGGAAAGTATTTAACCTCGCCTGGTTCCTTGTTCTGCGGCAAAGTACAATAAACTTCATTTGGTTTCTAACTGGCTGAATTGATTAAATTGTCTTGTTATTCACTATGCTCACATGCGTGGGGCCAGTGAGCGCCACTTGGCTACAACCCCAGCCTCCTTTTATAAAGCATTTGGTGCAGGGAGGGGACGGGGACAGGAGCAGGGGGCGTTGCTTGGGTCTCTGGATGCTAGAAGGAAAATAAAGAAGCAATAAAATCCAGGGTGCTGTTGGAGAAGCAAACTAAAAAAAAGGAAGAAAGGAGTGAGTCTGTTGTACTAGCATGAGCGACCATTTTCGGTGGCACTCCAGCTGTGTGTAATAAAAGAGGGGACTGGCTCCGTCCCTGGAAGATTTATTTCAGGCCCCTGTTCTTATTGGAAGGAAGCACAAAAGATGCTTTGTTTCCTGGACAGGGAAGCCGGGCTTTTCAGGCTGGAGTCACTTCCAGCTTGCTGCCTGCTGGGGGAACTTGAGGCAT
The DNA here is from genome assembly GCA_032595735.1 of Pelochelys cantorii. NCBI lineage: Eukaryota > Metazoa > Chordata > Testudines > Trionychidae > Pelochelys > Pelochelys cantorii. The sequence goes on from CM064328.1 coordinate 12,802,090, forward strand.
TTCCCCATGTGGGATCCATTTCAGTCTGCAAACTTTACACTAAGTGTCATAGCAACACCATGATTCCACTGCCTCTGCCCTATGCTTCCTTGCTGGGTGGGCGAGCGCCATTGTCGGCATGCTGTCGGCCAGCCTGGACCCAGCAATGCTCCATGCCGCAATGCTGACAACCACAACGAGGCAGAGGCTTCTCACGTTCTATTTCAGCTCTCCACGCCGGGTGGCCTGAGATTTGGATGACAACCCACCGCACCACCAACCTGATGAGGTGCCAACAGCTGCTACGGGGGTGGAGGAGGGAGAGGATGACCCCAAGCTGCTGTTATTACAGGAGATGTTCCTGGAACAGCGTCAGGCCATGCAGTGCCTTTTGTGGGCAAGGCTAACGGGTGAGAAAGGACTGTGACGAGCAGCAATGAGGAGAGAATTCAGGATGGCGAAGGCAATACTTGGTGACATACATGCTGAACTGACCCAGGACCAGCAGTAGCGTACCAACGTGTGTTGCCCCATAGCCATTGAGGAACAGATCACCACTGGAAGCAGGCCGCTCCCCTAATTCAGCATAGGGAGGTCAACTGTTGGAGTCATTGTCATACAAATGTAAGTTATAAAGCTTGGCAGAGCTCAAAAGTCTGATAGCTTTGCATGCATGAGATCCCCAAACTGTACTGGGGCAAGTGATGGGACCTATATGCTTATTATTTGGCCCCTCCCCATGCCAGGCATTATAAAGAAAGGGGTATTTTTCCAAGGCTGGTTGACCACCATGGCAGGTTTACCAACAAACAGAATGGTCTTGAAAGGTCCCTGATGTTAGGTTCTTTCTGAAGCCAGCTCTACTTATCTTAATGAGAAAAGGATAATTTGTCTTCAGGATCCCTATGGACTTTAACAGTGTGCAGATTGTGCCAATTCTCCTGGGAGACCCTGTTTACAGTCTGCTTTCCTGGTTAAGTCCTTTCATCCAAGGATCCCAAGTGGTTAAGATTGTGATGCCCATTCTACAGACTAAGAAACAGACTCAGGCATGCCCAAGGTCAGATGCTGTTGCAGGTGCAGAGCTAAGGCTAAGGTCCAGGCCTGCTGCTCTCAGCACTAGGTTGCGTTCCCTTTATTAAACACAGAACGTTCCACTTCCTCTCCTGGCTGGAAATAGAAAAAGAACCGTTTCTCCCCTCCCCCATGAGCATTTCCAGTTCTGGGCTCAGGAATGAAATGTATCCAAAGGCTCAGAGTTGGGGCTGGCAATATTTTTTTCTGGACCATTCACCCCTGCCTACCTTTTTTGTTCAAGTGATAGTCACTGCGGTGTGCTGTTCTGGTTTTCTGGCACTAACCTTGAGCAAAAGAGAGAAGGCAGCTGTATGGAAGAAAGCAGCCACTGAGGCAAAGGCTGAGTGCAGAATTTGGAGAACCAAAGAAATACCTCAGAAGTCGGTGGCTCAACACTGGGGAGGAGGGATAGCTCAGTGGTTTGAGCATTGGCCTGCAAAACCCTTGAGGGGGCCATTTAGGGATCTGGGGCAAATCTGTCATGGCTGGTACTTGGTCCTGCTGTGAGGGTAGGGGACTGGACTCAATGACCTCTCACGGTCCCTTCCAGCTCTGAGAAAGGTATATCTCCATATTTTATTAGCCAAACTCAAGGTTTGCAGGTTTCGGTTTGGATGGCTGAACACTGCCGGGTGCTGCCTTTCCTGTCAAGACACCACTGTCTCAGGAGGACTGGAATCCAGAGGAGGCCACACCCCTCCACTCCTTCCTCAGAGCACAGCAGTAGGGTAATGCTAACTGCATATGGAACTGACTGGCCAAACCAGGCTTCAGGACCACTTGCCCAGGGGAGAAAGCTCATATCTGCATAGGGTCACCAGCACCTGACACCTAACCCCTATCGCCAGAGAGCACAGGGTCAGTTGAGCTGACATTGACAAACAGAACTCACCTTCCCTCCTAGTCCTTCTCCAGGACATTCCTTCTCGATCAATATCCCCACCGCGGTTGCTTAAACCCATAGTCTGGTGGTGATTTTTGAATCTTCTCTCTCCTTTGCCCCACACATCCAGGCTGTCACCAAATCCCACTGCTTTGTCCTCCTCAACATCTCTAGGGTCCATCATTCATTTTCCATCCACAGATGCAAATCTCTCATTCGGTATCCCATTATGTCCCGTCATGACTACTGCAACATCACCCTACCTCAGGGTGGGGAACCTCAGGCCCGGGGGCCCAATGCAGCCCCTGGCTTGCCTGGATCTGGCCCCTGAGGCTCAGGGATCCCCCTGGCATTGGGGAGCCTATGCTGCCGCTCCAGCCCCCTGCCACCCATCCACAGGGCTGGAGCACACAAAATCTACTCGCCTGGGCCCCCCAGGCTCTGGTGTGTGAGGGGAATGTGAGGAGTGTCCTTTTCCTTCTCAGTCAGGGGCTTCTCACTTTCCTTCTCACTTGTGTGTGGCCCCCTGACTGATTTTTCTGTGGGTCAGCAGCCCCCGACCCAAAAAAGGTTCCCCATCCCTGCCCTGTTTGATCTTCCGAACACACATTTTGCCTCCCTTCAGTCCATACAAAATTCAGTCATTAAATTCACCTGCCTTGCTCACTGATTTGATCTTTGAATCCCTCACTGGGCTCCCACATGATTTAAGCTCATCAGCACCTTCAAAGCCCTGCATGACTTATCCTCTCTTGTCAAATGTAGTGTTGCTCCACCCCCTCTGTTGTACCATCATTCCCAAACATACCCACCTATCGACCAGCACCTCACACAATCACATATGTGTCTTCTTCCACACAGTCCCCTCCACATGGTGCCACCTCTCTTAGCTCATTCCCACCCATATTTAAGTCTCTCAAAACCCCATTCCTGCCAAGTTGTTTACAGAGCATCTACTAGACTTCTGTTAAAAATAAATGACTCCTGTACATTGGTCCTTTTCCCCTACTCTTGGGGCTGGGACTATCCCTTCTTGAATATCTGGAAACTCCCTAGTGCACTGTGAGCCCTACCATAAACAAATGGAGAATATTAGTGCCATGATGAGCTTTGTGATCACCAAGCTTTGTATCTAGGGGTACGTCTACACTACACAGCTATTTAGAAATAAGCTATTCTGGAATAGTTATTTCGAAAAGCACAGCTCCACTGCAGGGAAACCTCAAAATTAGTCTGAGGCAGGCTTCCTTAATGTGGACTTGCTATCTCGAGTTAGAGGCCCAGGAGGCATTCGGGAGGAATAACTTAGAACGGCCCTGGTGAGGGGCTATTTCAAAATAGCAGCAGTGGAGCGTCTACACACGCCTTACTTCGAAAGAGCTATTTCAGAATAGGCGTTATTCTTCATAGAATGAGGTTTACAGATTTCGGAATAAGCCATCTGTTATTTTGAAATTATTTCGAAATAATGGAATGGCTGTGTAGATGCTCGCATTGTTATTTCGAAATAACATTAGTTATCTCGAAATAACGGTGCAGTGTAGACACACCCTAGAATAGAAACGTCCCAGGATTGCTCCTCACCCCCCACTAAGCGAGACTTCCATCCTCAGTAGATTCACAGATTTAAAAGGCAGAAGGAACATGAGATCCATCCAGTTTGAATTCAGAGGAGCAGAATGCAGACAAAGAGCAACAAATGTGCCCCATGTATATTGTCAGAACACTGCCCAGGGCATGGTTTGAATCAATGGCTGTAGCATGTCACCTGGGACCACGCAGTTCCAGTTATGGAAGGACATTCAAAAGCTGGTCTCATATAATTCTGGTCACCTGTTTTGCCAATGGAATTATGCAATGTTACATGACACAAGCCAAGGCTGTATATTTTTAATGATTCTCAGACAGGTCTATGTGAAAATGAGCCCTATTGCAGAAGCGCTACCGCAGGCAGGATACGGAGCCCCAAAAAACTGGAAAAAATTAACTTCTGGTACAGATTTCCGATGGTCCCTTTCAGCTTACTCACTGGTGTGTTTATAATACTTCACGGTTTTCTGTGTATTCAACATGTTGCTGGGATAAAATGATTTGATTACTAGCGCCTTTTACCAGCAAGGCTCAAACTGTTCTTCTTTCCTTTAAACCAGAGATGTATTCAAACCAAAACCACAGATCTGGAAAGGCTCTGAAGATTGGGCAAATTCAGATTGGGGTCCTAATTTCATGTCTTCCCTAATTTATTAATATGTCCACAACTAAATCCCAGATCCAAATGCTTCTGAACTGTGGGAAAAGTCTCTTAAAAAACAAACAAACCATGAACCAGCGCTCCCGGTCCAAACAGACCTGAGTTCTGGGGAAGCTGGGTTCTGAACCACAGTTTAAGAGCTCATGGCCTATTCTCTGAACTGCTACAGCAGGGTGAAGTCAGATGTTCACTTTTCATGCATTTGCCAGGAAACCATGACTTCATTTCACAAGTTCTACTGGACGACACAGTGTTTTGAGGCAGAATAATGACATTTTACTCTGTGGGATAGCTGCGTATTTTTAGAGTTTGTCCCAAAAGGGACAGGGAAATTGCACAAACTGTTTAACGGACAATTGTCTCTGAGCAACAAGTGTCCTTTGTTTATGTTGGAATGGTGAGTGTCACCAGACAGTGCTGTGGCAAGAAGTTCAGGAATTTTCTCTCTGCTTCATTCTCACTAGAGTCAATTATTGGAGGCAGAGTGGCTTCCCAGCAATAGATCATGGGGCTGATATTCCTGAAACAGTAGATCACCCGTGTGCTGCTTGTGACCAGCTTTGAGCTGGTGGATGTGGTATAAATATGCAAGTTATGTGGGAAGGTACCCTGACATTATGTCATTGATTGCTTCTCCAACAAGAACCAAGGTCCAAGTCCCCACAGCCTCTACTACAATTCACCAGACGGGCCACCACATAAAAGGTTTCACATGACAGCACAAGCTGTTTCACAAACATGGATTTTTCGCCCATAGTGACAAAGTTTCTGCCTGTGTCGAATCCTGCTGCTCCCATTGAAGATAATGACAAAATTCCCCAACAACACTTCAGACCAAGATCAAACTCCATGTAAATGCACTGCTGGTGAGAGGCTCCAGATTGACAACGTTGAAGATGGGTTGTAGCTGATTCTCATCTTGCTCACTCTAGTGCAACGCCATTGGCTTTGCCAATTAAGGTCCTGATTCAGCAAGGTACTTAATCTCATGAATAACTTTAGGCACTCGAGTAGCCCCGCTGAAATCAATGGGATTACTGTTATTCCTAAAGTTATGTGTGTGCTTAAGGGCTTTGAGGGATCAGGGCCTAAAAGAGATCAGAATCTTACCCTATAAATCTTCCTCTTCCTCCCACTTCCCCCAGACATTTATTACACAGTTTGCCTATGTCACCAAGTCAGTGCCACAACCCTGACACAGCGTCCCTGAGCCTATGTCTAGACTGCTGCTTTTTTCCAGAAAAAGATACACAAATTGCGCTCCTTTTTCCGATTGTTTTTCAGAAGAGGCTTTTCTTTTTGGAAAAACCTCCTTTTTCAGAAGAGCCCTGCTTCCTCATGAAATGAGGAAGACAGGACTTCTGAAAGGTCATGTCTGCTCTTCCGCAAAAAACGTCAGAAGAGCAGACGCGTTCCCTGGATATGGCAGGGAAAAACTCAGTAGTCTAGACATAGCTTGAGTGAAGTGAACTCCCAGTAAGAAGAATCATGCTCATCTCTGTGGAAGACAGAACTTTCCCTGGAGACAGTGAAATGACCTCACTATCTTCTGTTCCAAGTGCCAGGTGCATTTCTTTGACCTTGCCTTCTCTAACTTAAGCACACAGCAACTGGACTATGCTTACACAGACTCGGTACCTTTCAGTTTAGGGCTGCAGCCTCCATACAGGGCAGTACCAGCACAACAATTTAGTGAGCATGGCAATTCACACCCCTGTCGTCTGTGGTGCAGGGCCGGGTAGACAAGCCCTTGGAGCCTTGGGAACATGGAAGTGGAACCACAAGTACCTTTTATTTGGGATAAAGGGGGCAAGACACAAGAAACATGACCCCCCCACAGGTATATTCAGACAGCAATATCACCAGCAATTTGTGGAAGAGGTGATACTTTTGGCCACTGTCAAAAGACAGAATACTGGGCTAGATGGACCTTTAGTTTGCCTGGGAATGGTCATTGTTAAGTCCTTACGTGCCAGTCTCCTGGCTCTCAGTGCAGTCCAGGTCTCAGGAGCTTAGCAAACAGGGGAGGATAACAGGGGAGTTTAGTGAGGGAGTTGTCCTGATAAAGGAGAAGTGATCATATGACCCTTGGGGTAAGTGACTGTCTGTAGTGTGTATGTGTGTTTGGCTGCGTCCAGACAGCTTTCCTCTTCTGAAAGAGGAAATGTAAATGAGGAAAGAGGAAATTCAAATGAAGCTCAGATTAGCATATTCTCATGCTTCATTTGCATCTCCTCTTCTGATCCTTTTTTTGGAAGAGGTTTTTTTTCGAAAAAAAAAAAGCAGTCTAGATGGGGCTTTTCCACGCAAAAACTCCCTTTTTTGAAAGAGCCCTGCAAACCCCCTTTTTTGAGGAAGAAGTTTTCTTTCAGAAAAGGGGGATTTTGCATGAAAAACCCCATCTAGACTGCTTTTTCTTTTAAAAAACCCTCTTCCGAAAAAGGATCGAAAGTGAATATGCAAATGAAGCACGAGAATATGCTAATCTGCACTTCTTTTGACTTTCCTCTTTCCTCATTTGCATTTCCTCTTTTGGAACAGGAAAGCAGTCTAGACGCAGCCTTTGTGTTTGGGGTGCACTTGTTGCTTGCCTGAAAGATACTGTGCCCTGAGCTTGTTTGTTTGGAGGTCCATGTGCTGAGCTTGTCTGAAGGACTGTGTGTTGGGGCTAGCAGCCTGCTAAGCAAAGCTGAGAGCTTCTTAAGGATACTTTGAAACCAAATCATTCTCATGCCCATCAAATCTTAACTAGGGGCCAGAACTACCAGGAAGTGTATTTCCCCCCTGGGCTATAGACTATTGGAACTGGGGCTCTTTTTCTTGACATGACTAGACTTGAGGGGGGTGGAGTGAAGTAGGCAGCTTGATTCAGTTGAACTGCAGGGCCTCCCAAAAATCCCATCTCCCTGAGAGCTCTGCTGGTGAGTAAAGTACTCACATGTAAATATTTGCAGAAACGGCCCTAAAGCTGTCACGAGAACTGAGCTGCCAGGGAGAGATTTTGAAAGGAAAAAAGCTGACTGTTTTCTCAGAGTGTGAACTACTGTGTCCTACATCTCCTGCAAGTGAGAAGAAAACCATCTGGGGCTCTGCTGTATTCTGAGTCATTGTCAGTTTCCAAGAAGCTGTTTTTGTCAGCTTCCAAAAAGCTTTTTTCGACATCTATAAAGGGCAGATTTCCAAACATGCTGCCTAAGCAGAGCTTGCAGAGCAGGGCCTTTTGCTTCTGAGAGCGCATTGACTTCATACAGCAGGGTTGTGCCTTCAGGGCCCAATTCTCCCTTAGCTTCCGGGGAATAGGATGAAAAGCAAGCCCCGTCCACGGCTGCTGCCCCCCTACCCTCCCGAAATGGCACCCTTGGACCCAATTCTAAGAGGTACTGAGCACCTGCTGTGAGAACTGCATGAGTTCATACCACCTGGACACAAGTATCTACTCCATGCTCTCGCAGAGTTTGCAGCAAAACTTAAAAAACACCGATTTCAGAAATAGGACCTGAATTGTTCATGAAAAAAATCAAGACTGGGATTTCTTGGGGCTCTACCCTCACATCTCTTACATCTTGGGGCTCAATAAAGATGCACAGCCCTGAAGCACAGAGCTCATTGGAGGGACTGGGGCCAAGGAGTTCTCTCTTTTATTCTGTTTCTCTCTTATTCTATTTGGCTTTCATCTCTCCTCTTTTTCTCATGCACTGTCTAGCTTTGCATCTGGTTCCCCTTTGCCTCCTCTCTCCTCACCCGTTGTTTACTTTTGTAAGCAGACTGTTGTTTTTAATTCAATTCCCTTTGGATTTCGTTTGGTTTTTCAGTTGCAGTCTTCTCTCCAGTTGTCCCATTCTTTCCTTTTACCTTCCACCCGTTAGTGTTGTCTGTGACCTGCTTCCAATTAGACTTGTTTTGTCTTGTTTACTGGGCTTTTTCCCTCCTGAATGCAGAACAGCAACTGCTTTTTCAGCTGGTTGGAAGCCAGAAAACTGTTTCTCTTCCGTCTTTGTGGGTTTTATTCATTTACTTATTTATCTCTTCCCCCTCCCCGTGAAATAACATTGATGGCTGTTTCTAAGGGTTTCAAGAATGTTTATACTTGGATTGTAGCAACTTCTTTGGAAGTTACTTCAGTGCATTTTGAAAGGTAAAATTCAATAAACTTATTTGCTTTTGTCTCAAAGCACATCACAAACTAATTGATCCTATCTTGCAAATACTCATGTTGAACTTCTCTTTTCCAGTTGCCAATAGAGGGAGAGGGCAGCTGCCCTGGCGATCAATGATTTAAAAGGGCCCAGAGCTCCCCGCTGCCACCACTGATACTGATACTGGCTGGGGGGTGGAGGCTAGCCACTAGCCCCACCCCTTCTGAAAAACAACTGAAGAGAGTGGGCAGTTTTTTAAAAGGATATTATCAAGGGCCCAAAAGCAAACTATTCCACTATGTAGGAAAGATAGCAAGTCTGGCAGGAGACCACCTAGGATCAACTGGGAGATCTTATGTGATCTAAAAATCAAAAAGGAGTTGTATAAAAAGTGGAAACTAGGTCAAATTATAAAGGATGAATATAAGCAAACAACACACATATGCATGGGCAAGATTACAAGGCACAGGCACAAAACGAGCTAAATCTAGCTAGAGGCATAAAGGGTAACAAGAAGATGTTCTACAAGTATATCAGGAGCAAGAGTAGACCCAGGACAGGGTAGGCCCCTCAGTGAAGAGGGAGAAACAATTACAGGAAACCTGGAAATGGCAAAGGGGCTTAATGACTTCTTTGTTTCAGTTGTCGTCAAGAAAATGGATGGTGACGGGATGCCTAACATAGTGAATGCTAGTGGAAATGGGGTAGGTTTAGAAGTTAAAATAAAAGAACAAGTTAAACATGACTTAGAAAAGTCAATGTCTACAAGTCACCAGGGCATGATGAAATGCATCCTAGAATACTCAAGGAGCTGATAGAGGAAGTATCTGAGCCTTTAGCTATCATCTTTGGAAAATCATGGAAGACAGGAGAGATTCCAGAAGACTGGAAAAGGGCAAATATAGTGCCCATCTATAAAAAGGGAAATAAGAACAACCCAGGAAACTACAGACTAGTCAGTTTAACTTCTGTGCCAGGCAAGATAATGGAGCAAGTAATTAAGGAATCCATCTGCAAACATCTGGAAGATAATAAGGGGATAGGTAACAGCCAGCATGGATTTGTAAAGAACAAATCATGTCCAACCAATCTGATAGCTTTCTCTGATAGGATATCAAGCCTTGTGGATAAGGGAGAAACAGTGGACATGGTATACCTAGACTTTAGTAAGGCATTTGACATGGTCTCGCAAAACTTTCTTAAACTAGGGAATAAACTAGGGAAATGCAACCTAGATGGGGCTACTATAAGGAGGGTGCATAACTGAATGGATAACCTATTGCATAACCCATTGCATAACTGAATAACTGAATGGATAACCCTTTTCAAGATCTAAAAGGGTGTTTCAAGGAGAAGGGAGAAAAAATTTTCTCCTTGGCCTTTTAGGATAGGGCAAGAAGCAATGGGCTTAAATTGCAGCAAGAGAGGTTTATGTTGGACATTAGGAAAAACTTCCTAACTGTCAAGGTGGTTAAGCACTGGAATAAATTGCCTACGGGAGTTGTGGACTCTCTGTCACTGGAGTTATTTAAGAGCAGGTTAGACAGATACCTCTCAGGGATGATCTAGACAGTGCTTGGTCCTGCTGTGAGGGCAGAGGACTGGACTCGATGACCTCTTGAGGTCCCTCCCAGTTCTATGATTCTGGAGGCTCCACTGCTTCTGAAGGCCCAGAGTTGAGTCTACCCCCACACTGCCTAAGACTCCAACAAGTTTTTCATGAGCCTGGGGCAGTCCTCCTGGTGAGTGGATGAGGAACTGGGTGCATGATCTGTCAGAAAAGCAATAGCAAGTTTGTCAAACCCGAACCACCCCCATGAAACATTTCTCCCATTCAGATGAATCTGTGTTCTCAAACAGAAAAGAGTTCAGCTGAAGAATCTCCTACCAGTTCTAATCAGTTTTATTTCCTGGCTCTCTTGGGTTAGTTGAATAGTTTGATGGATCTGCTGCTATATCCTGAAGGCAGAATGCCATGGGCCCAATCTGCTGCTACTGAAGAAAATAGGATTAATCAACATAAGTAAGAACTGTAGAATCAGGTTCTCTGTTAATAAGAATTAGGGGGGAAATTCTCTCACCAATGTTATTTAAGAATTCCAGAAGTTATATGATCTCATGAATACTCAGAGCAGTAAGGCACTAAAGAAATCTGAACTAGCAGGGCTCAGTTTTGTTTCTTTCAACGCTTTGTTTCTCACTCTCCTCTATTATTTTTCATGATAGATTTTTATAAAAATTTAACTCAGAGGCTCGTGAGTCAAGAGGGTTGGTTCTACTCTGGGACTGCTTCCGCACATAATTTTGTTCAAGTCACATACCATGTCTACACGAGGAAATTATTTCGAATTTACTAAATTTGACTTACGGACTCCTGATTTAACAAATTTGAACTTGTGTGTTCTCACTATGGGGAAGCATTCGATGTAGTCCAAGACAGGCTCCGTTAATGTGGATGTGCTACCTTGGACTCAGAGCCCCAGGAAACACTGTGGGGAGCTGCAGGAGACTTTCTGGAGGTCAATTAGTTCCAATTAGCAGCACTGGAGCATCCACACTAAAATTATTTTGGGAATACAATTAGTTCAGAATTAGCATTATTCCTCATGAAAAGCAGGACTACAGAGTTAAAATTCCACGGCCCCTTATTTTGGAATAACGGGCATGGTAGTGTGGACACATCATCCCTTACAAATTCTAACTTGGGGAGGTTATTTCAGACTAAGGTCCTAGTGTAGGCCAGGCCTTAGAGACTGGTTTTCAGCTTTCTGATTTGCATGTATGGGTCCACGTTCAGCTAGTTTCTGTGTGCATTCAGTTAAGAGAGAGACAGATACACTATAGAAAAGTCAAAAAAGCTTTATAATAACTAAACCACAAATAGTTTTGATACCACATCAGAAACATAAATCAGCATGTTTACACTTCAATATGAGAAATGTCATAAAACAAAATGTATTTGAAAATAATTCCCTCCTTCACTTACCCACCAACTTCTCAATTCAAAGGCCTACATTTTCCCTGCCACAGATGATAACAGCAGAGTCACCATACAGGGAGCAGAGTTCAAAAACAGTCCTAAAGGCATAAGTCATATGGACACTCATGCACAATGAGGACAGGGCCTTCCAAAACAAACAATAAAAACATCATTTCAAAAATATTAAGCAGAGACATGTGAGTAGCCATCAAGATTGTAACAGGCTCATTGTTTTCCCAGGTGATAAGCCCACACCTCTGCATAGGAGCAATTTATTATACCCCATCTACCAAAATATGGCTATGATGTAAAATATCCAGGAAGCAGCTGTTTTTCAGCGATAAGTAAAGCAGCGAAACATCATGATCCAAAGCAATGGAAAGGCATCTAATGATGTCATTGGTCTTTGGACCAGGCACTAAATGATTCTTTATATCTAGGGCCCAGTCTGCAACCTTTTGTCACTTGTGCAGTCCTTACTCCCATACTGATATCAAGTAAACCATTACCAGGGTTACTTGCACGTATAAGGCTGTGTCTAGACTGGCAAGTTTTTCCGCAAAAGCAGATGCTTTTGCGGAAAAACTTGCCAGCTGTCTACACTGGCCGCTTGAATTTGCGCAAAAGCACTGACGTTCTAATGTAAGAAATCAGCGCTTCTTGTGCAAATACTTTGATGCTCCCATTTGGGCAAAAGTCCTTTTGCGCAAAAGCTTTTGCACAAAAGGGCCAGTGTAGATAGCTCAGATTTGTTTTGCGCAAAAAAGCCCCGATCGCAAAAATGGTGATCGGGGCTTTCTTGCGCAAAACCGCGTCTAGATTGGCAGGGACGCTTTTCCGCAAAAAGTGCTTTTGCGGAAAAGCGTCCGTGCCAATCTAGACACTCTTTTCCGCAAATGCTTTTAACGGAAAAACTTTTCCATTACAAGCATTTGCGGAAAATCATGCCAGTCTAGACGTAGCCTAAGAGTTTTCCAGATTGGATCCTTAATTACTACAAATGAGAAAATAATCGGATTTCATGAGCCTAATCCTGCTGGAACTCGACTGCAAAGGTCAGAAGAAACTATTATGATAATTAAATTCAATCTCCAATATCATAGAATTATAGAATGCTAGAACTGGAAGGAACCTCGAGAGGTTATCAAGTCCCATCCCCTGCACTCACGGCAGGACCAGACACCATCTAGATCATCCCTGACAGATGTTTGTCTAACCTGTTCTTAAAAATCTCTAATGATGGAGATTCCACAACCTCCCTAGACAATTTATTCCAGTGTTTAACCACCTTGACATTTAGGAATTTTTTCCTAATGTCCAACCTAAACCTCCTTTGCTGCAATTTAAGCCCCAAAGTCATATGAGACGAGTAATAGAATTTCATCCAGTAAATTTTGCATCAAGACTTTAATTCCCCGTTGAGCTAGATGATAAAGATATACAATCCCAAAATGACCGACTGTACTGAAGATACACCTCGTTTACATGAATATAAGTGAGATGAGAATCAGGTCCTAAATCTATAATGGCCTTGTAGACCAAAAAGCAGGATATTTTGTCTGACATGTCTTCAGTTCCTGGGTTTGTAAGCACATTAAAGCTCTCACAATTTCATCTTGGGATGGAGAGGATTTTAGTGACATTTGCTACTGAAAATATTCTGGAATGGATTTGTTAATAGAAGATGACTGCTGAAGCCTTCAAAGGGAAAATTTAAACTAAAAGACAAGTATATTTAAGCATAATTGCCTTAAAACCAAAATACACTGTAATGTAATCTGCAGTTGATTGGAAAATGGAACAATCCAGAAGGCTGATTTCAACACTGTCTAGAAAAGAACTTAATCTATTCAAGCAAAACAGAGGGAATATTCTCTCTTGCTGTCTAGGTATTAAATGTCTGAGGATCATAGGCATATAATTCAGATACTGCTATTAATGATTTGGATAAGAAATGTATTAACGTTAACATTTATTAATTTAGGCAGATCTTTAGAGGAGTTCATTTGACAGATTAAATAAATCCCATTGAAAAATGGGTTGACAGCTCATTAAACAGGACACACCTGCCTCTTGTGGCTGGGTAACACCAGCGCAAGTCCCTGCAATAATTATCTTTTTTTAAACTCTATGAAAGTATTTTTATTTTAGACTCTCCCAAACTTAGTATCCCCCCTGTGGGCTCTGTGAAACACAAACTAATATTAGCATAAAAGAGTAAATGGGTGTTACAGGGAGGAAGGAGAAAAATTGTTCTCCTTGGCCTCTGAGGATAGGGCAAGAAGCAATGGGCTTAAATTACAGCAAGGGAGGTTTATGTTGGACATTAGGAAAAACTTCCCGTCAGGGTAGTTAAACAGTGGAATAAATTGCCTAGGGGGTTGTGGATATAACACTGGAGATATTTAAGAGCAGGTTTGACAGACATCTATCAGGGATGATCTAGATGGTGCTTGGTCCTGCCATGAGGGCAGGGGACTGGACTCTATAATCTTTTGAGGTCCCTTCCAGTTCTATGATTCTATGATTCTATAATTAGCTTTGTGCTAAACACCAATAGAAACTCTTCCCCATTGCTTTTTAATGATTAGACATGGGCCAAGAATGGAACCGTGGACATCAACCAGCTCCAGTGTTGAAATCTAGATTGATATTATGTGGTTCTGACCCACATCCTGATTTTGATTTTTAGAAAACTGCAACTGCCCTAGTTTGTATCTGAAAGATACAGGATCAAGCCAATTTATAGTCCTCCTCCAACCCACCCTGAACTTTAAAAAAAATGGAAATGGGTCTGAAATATCTCTGGCCTTGAGCCAATGAACCCAAAACCAGACCAAAGATTTTTTTTGGAGGGGACCCTTCAAAACCCCTTCATAATTTTACCCATCTCGAATAATGATTGACACCATTTTGCGTTAGATACCTCTTGTGAAAGGGTGCAGATTCCTGGGATTTCTTACACCTCTTTGTGATCAATGGTATGGAAGGTCAAAAGGAATGATTCCACTATGCTGCAAAGCCAAGATTCACCCACCTTTAGCAGCAGCCAGGCAGCATGAAACCTGACAGGGAACGAGCCGCAAGTCATGTTTCAGAACTGAGCATCGAACGCTTCCCTTATGAACCCTCTCGTTACCAGGCAGATTAGGGTCATGTGACCCATTTTCGCCACCTTTTCTCTTTCTTGCCTTTCCACTTTTTCCTGCTCTTTTCTGACAGGAGACAGTGACCAGGTGGCTGGCCGCCATCTTAAAGAGGAAAACAAAATGGAGGACATAAAAAACAAAACCTGGTGCCCCTCCCCCAACTATGTTGACAGGTAAATGGGCTTTTATTATAGTGAGCTACTGAAAATTCATCCTTAATGTTAGAAAGCACATATGTGACATGAAATCATTAGTAACATCACCCTTCTGTTAGCTGCAATGGAGGAAATAATCCTTCAACTGACGGGTTTTGACTTAATCAGCAGAGATGAAAGTAAGCAGGCACGTCCTGGTGTATAGCTCTGGCACGAGCTGGCTGAGCTGTGGCAAAAGCCAGCAGGGAGCTATTGAAAGAGCCATCAGGGAGCTGGGTTGCAACAGGACAGTACCTGTAAGAAATTTTAAAGTTACTTTCACCGATGTTTATCAGTACAGTAAGCTACTTCAGGCTCAGGGGGGCTGGAACAATTTGGATAGTGTGGGTACTGAGAGCCATTGAATTAAGCTGTAAACCACACAGTCCGTCTCTCTCTCTCTCTGACTATTTATGTATCTATCCACAGTGAAATGATCTGGCTACTGTTCATAATTAGACACAACTGATTAGCTGTCTAGTAAGGCTAGTTGGGACTAATTTGATAAGCAGTTCATCTCAAACAGTATTAGGCCATTTTAGGGAGATTTTCACAGATATGGCAACTTTTTGCTACACAACACATTCAATTGCACTTGGCCACACTTACTGCTTGTGGCCAGCTTCCACTGACCAAATCCAAGGGGGTCCGCTCTTTAACTTTAGCTAAGAAATCAGCATAAAGTTTAATCACCTTAAATACAGAATATCTCTAGTCCAATAAAAAAAAAGAAATTCTGTTGTTTAGATGTCATAGTTTATTAATTCTCCACAGGAATAGTAAGCGTTTGATTTTGTTTTATGTTGGTGTCAATTTGCTATTCCTACTGGATTAAAAATATAGGCTTGATATAGTGTCAATTAATACAATCTTTTGTTTAACTCTTCCAGAGCCATGCTTCGGTGTGCTGCTGAAATTAAAGCCATAGGGCCACATTCTGCTCTCAAATACAACTCCCATTCATTGGTTTTAGTTTTGAGGTTTTCGTTTTAGTTCATTTCTCAAATACCTTAGCTCCCTCTTTACTTCCCAACTCCAGTCTGGTTCATCTTTAGCTGGAAAGAGTTTAATGAACAGGTCAGAAAGAAATTATGAATCATATACATTTACGACAAATCAAGGGAAATACTTCTTCATGAACGTGTAGTCAGCCTGGGGAACTCACTGGCACAGGAAATCATAAACTCAAAGGGCCAAATCATGGAACCTTTAGTCAAACTAGACTCCCACTGATGTGACTGGGAAGTTGTCAAAGGAGGCCTGAGCATTCTGTCCAAAATACAGCACCACAGGGACATTTATAAAAGGCTGGATACTTTTTTTATCCCCCTAGAAGATTTACCCAGCTTTGCTCGGGTCCTTCAGGTCAGGAGGCTGGCTGTGTGGGGGGTTGCTGGAATCAGGACAGGGGCTTGGCAATGTGGGAGGCTCAGGGCAGGGGGCTGTAGATGTGGAGGGATTCAAGAGTCACGGTTGGGGGATGATGAGGGGTTCAGAGCAGTGGGCTGGTTGCGTATGCAGTGCAGGAGTCAGGGTTTGGGGCTGAGGAGGGGCTCGGGGGGGGGGGGGCAGGCTAGGGATGTGGCGGGTGCAGGAACCAGCAGGAGTTTCACTGCCCAGGCTGTGACAAATTAGGTGGGGTTTATAAAGTCTTCTGAAGCATCAACTATTATCCACTGCACTGGGGACAGGACATCAAACCAGACAAAAGCTGCAGTGTTTTCATGTCCAGTGATCTGATCTGGTTCTTTCTATAGTTCATTTATGTATTCATAACTGCTGGGCCAGCCCCTTATCAGGTTTAATCACTGCATTTTTTTTTCCTGTTGCTTTGAATTGTGTAAATTACATGGCCATGGGATAAGAGGGAAGGTCCTTTCTTGGATTGAGAACTGGTTAAAAGACAGGAAACAAAGGGTAGGAATAAATGGTAAATTTTCAGAATGGAGAGGGGTAACTAGCGGTGTCTCCCAACGGTCAGTCCTAGGACCAATCCTGTTCAACTTATTCATAAATGATCTGGAGAAAGGGGTAAGCAGTGAGGTGGTAAAGTTTGCAGATGATACCAAACTGTTTAGGATAGTCAAGATGGAAGCAGACTGTGAGGGACTCCAAGAAGATCTCACCAAATTGAGTGATTGGGCAACAAAATGGCAAATGAAATTTAATGTGGATAAGTGTAAAGTAATGCACATCGGGAAAAATAACCCCAAGTATACGTACAGTATGATGGGGGTTAATATGTGCAGCGGCGGTCAAAAAGGCAAATAGGATGCTAGGAATTATTAAGAAAGGGATAGAAAATAAGACCCAGAATATCTTCCTGCCCCTGTATAAAACTATGGTACGCCCGCATCTTGAATACTGTGTACAGATGTGGTCTCCTCACCTCAAAAAAGATATTTTGGCCTTGGAAAGGGTTCAGAAAAGGGCAACTAAAATGATAAGGGGTTTGGAACGGGTCCCATATGAGGAGAGGCTAAAGAGACTGGGACTTTTCAGTTTAGAAAAGAGGAGACTGAGGGGGGATATGATAGAGGTATATAAAATCATGAGTGGTGTGGAGAGGGCTGATAAAGAGAAGTTATTTATTAGTTCCCTAAATAGAAGAACTAGAGGACACCAAATGAAATTAATGGGTAGCAGGTTTAAAACTAATAAAAGAAAGTTCTTCTTCACACAGCGTGTAGTCAGCCTGTGGAACTCCTTGCCAGAGGAGGCTGTGAAGGCCAGGACTATAATAGAGTTTAAAGAGAAGTTAGATAATTTCATAGAGGTTAGGTCCATAAAAGGCTATTAGCCAGGGGATAAAATGGTGTCCTTGGCCTCTGTTTGTCAGAGGCTGGAGAGGGATGGCAGGAGACAAATCGCTTGATCATTGTCTTCGGTCCACCCTCTCTGGAGCACCTGGTGCTGGCCACTGTCGGCAGACAGGATACTGTGCTAGATGGACCTTTGGTCTGACCCAGTACGGCCATTCTTATGTTCTTATGTTCTTATGAATCTTCTCAGGAGACCTCCCACCTTACAGCCAGCAGCATAGACCCCAGCAAAACTGGAGGGATTTCACCAAGATGTACTTCACATTCTTCAATCTCCTTTGCAAATTCTTTGATGTTGGGAAGTTGTTTCAGCATCAGATGAAAAAGATGAGACATTCAGTGGCCTCTAGAATATGCTTTCCGATCAGCCCATAAGATATGCAGGGCTGCAGCCAACTTACCCATAAAAGGGATCGAATACACTTGTTTGGGTTTTCTAAATTAATTCCTGTAATGTAAGGTACCAGTAGAAGAGTGGCAGAAGAGAATGTAGTGTAGTAGCCCCTGTGTGCTGAAGGCTATGATTACCTCCAGTGTTTGGGTGTGCTGGTGCTAGACTTTATTTAGCTGATTTATTTGGGGTTGGTCCTTCTTTAAGCAGGGAGTTGGACTAGATGACCTCCTGAGGTCTCTTCCAGCCCTAATCTCTATGATTCTATGACTTTCTTTTCTTAAAGCATTCACTTTGCTACCAGCTTATATATAAACAAAAGCCCAACAACCACCATGTTCAGATCTGCTCAGGAGAAGTTTAGATAATATGTTGGTTAAAATGCCGGCAACCAGTTTACATTAGCACTCTGAGTATTGCTCCCACCAGTGGATTTCCAACAGGGGTGGGAAGAAAATGAGAGTCAAGTCCAGGCATACCTTTAGCAACATCAGCCCAGTGAACTACATAATCAACTTATAATTGACTACCTGTCCTGAGTGGACCACACGGGCATAGGGTGCATATTTTGTGTAACAAGGAAATAACTTTCTCTTGCAGTTTTATCTTTTCAGTAAGGGTATGTCTACACAGTGGCGCTATTTCAGGATAACGTCCATTATACTGAAATAGCATTCCACACGTCTTAACAGCACACCCTAAACATATTTGAAATAATGGGTTTCTTATCCCAGCTTCCTGTAAACCTTGTTGCACGAGGATTAATCAAGACACCAGAATAGCGATTCATTTCTAAATTAGCGCTGTGTAGACAGCACCAAATTTCAAATGTCAAAATAATCTATGCAATTTGCATAGCTCAAATTGCATAGCTTATTTCGAGGTACATGCTACTGAGTAGACGTACCCTTACTGTTTTTCGTGCTTGCACATGGTACCAGACTGGCAAGCACTGCGGAGTGAAATTGTCCATATACCTACAGAATAGGCCGTGCAATACCAGTGTAGACTTCCTCACACAGCCTGTTGTATCTTATCCCTATTCCGGATAAGCCAATAGCTAAGAAAACATGCATGAACTATAGAACATAAAGTTCTTACCACTACAGATTTATTGTGCACCCACCCTGGCTGATATTTCTGAGTGACAACAGTCTCTGCCTAGAAAACATTAGGACCAACTCTCTGTTGAAAGCCGGATTTTGTTCTCTCCAGAATGTCCCTAAAAATGGTGGTTTCTAAACACCTGCATCTACACTGGCACGATCATGCGCAAAAACGGCCGCTCTTGTGCAAAAACTTGCTACCTGTCTACACTGGCCGCGTGTTCTTGCGCAAGTAAACTGACGTTCTAATGTATGAAATCAGGGCTTCTTGCACCAGAACTCTGACGCTCCCGCTCAGGAATAAGCCCTTTTGCGCAACTGTTCTTGCGCAAGAGGCCAGTGTAGACAGGCAACATGAATTTATTGCTCAAGAAAGCCCTATGGTTAAAATGGCCATAGGAGCTTTGTTGCGCAAGAGAGCGTGTACACTGGCATGGATGCTCTTGCGCAAAAGCACATGCCAGTGTAGATGCTCTCTTCTGGAAGAGTTTTTGCACAAGAACTCTTCCGCAAAAGAGTTCTTGCGCAAGAAGCTGCCAGTGTAGACATAGCCTGTGTGGCTGAAGAAGACAATTTTGGAGGTTACCTCAGACAAGCTGTTCCTGAGCTATTAGCCTTTGCGCCTCACGTCACATGCTTAGACAATGTTAATTTGTGTAAGGGGCCCAAGCCAATGATTTTGAAGAGCGAACAGTGATCTTTAGGGCATCAGTTTGAGTGGGAGGAAGGGCTCCTCTTGAGATAACTGTAAGGGGCAGATGAGCTCTTCCCACTGTTAAAGGAATCAGGTACTAATCAGGCTCATGTGCCCTTTCCACCTGAGTCTCATAATCCTTGCTACTTGGTTCAAACACCTGTTCTTGAAGATACTTTGCCACACTATAGGGCTGGCTGTCCACAAAAGCCCCTCGTCAGTAAAGGGGCAGACTATCTTGTTACACTAGCACTAACCATTCTACAAATAGCAGACAGAGCTGCTTTTCGTGTACATCTAGAAATACAACAGACTGCCAAAACATGTGGCAGATTGAGAACTAGTGTATTCCATAAAAGTTATTTTTTTTAAACAGAGTGATGGGATACAGGGGCAGAGTTAAGGTTATTGGAGAAATCTCAACTATGTAACTACTTATGTTCAAACAGTTCTTTTTCCTGAAGTATAATCCTAATTTAGAATTTCCTAGATTTTTAACTTTTAATTTTGTGAAACTATTATGTTCCAATAAAGATTCGTGCCTCCCTACCCTTTTTTATTATGAATAAGCATGCACCCTTAGCTCCATTGTAAAGCTACTGGTGGCTATGCCATAGTTAAGGATGAGATGAAGTTTTACATTAAAAGCAGGGTTTCAACCTCTTTGCTGTGTATGAAGAACAGAGCATGACTTCATGAGGGGGGAAAATGAAAACAGCTAATGTGTCTTTAAAAATCAATTTAATCTAATCAGACACTGAGAATGTTATTATGCTTTAAGTGTAATTGCGCAGTAATTGCATGAGGTCATTACAGGGAACAGTTAAGGTTGTTTAGTGTCTGAACTGTTCATTTCCTTGCTTCAACATGATTGGATTCCTTTTATATTTAACATTCAATTTTTAATATACTGGGTTTATAATGCTTGTTTGGGGATAATTACAACATCCCCGTAAGGACTTGTACCTAAATTATTGATTTATACTCTCATTTGTAATTTTATCTTAACATAGGTTTTGTCTGAGACATTAACAATTTTTCTGTTTGTTTTAGAATCCTTGTAACTTTTAATCCAGCTTCTTTGCCAGTGCAAAGCTGCACGTGATATTTAGTACTTGTTCATATAAACATTCAAGCCTTTAAAAATATCTCCCTGAACTCCTTAAACTCTTTGCCTCAATGATTTCCTGTGGCAGGGAATTCCTCAGGTTGATTATACGCTTTAAACAGAAGTATTTCCTTGCATCCATTTTAAATTTGCTGCCTGTCAAGCTGACTGAACATCCCCGGTTAGTTCTTGCCTTCTGGGATTGGATGAAGTGGAGCTTCCGGATGGTTTTCTACAAACTGGTCATTATTTTGTATTCCAGCATTATAAAAAAACAAAACAAAACCCCACTTACGTAAACAGGAAAGTCTAGAAAGTTTGCCAATATCCTAGTCAACATCAGCAAAACAACTATACAAAGGCAGCTGCACCCAGTGGAAACAGCAAATGGAAAATCTCAGATGGCCATTTCCTCTTCTTGCCTAACAATTAAAATAGATTCTCCTATGAATCCATATCCTACAATAAGAGAAGTGGCAGAAAACTCCCTTTTTTCTACTGCTGATCAGATCCAAACTCCCATGGAAGTCAATCCTAAAATTCCCATAAAGGCCAGGTGACATTAAATCTATCCACGGTATGCTCATTACATAGTGCCTGAACACTTGGTAATTTGTAAAGAATTTTTCTTGCCAACATCCATGTGAGATAAGGAAGTGCTGTTATCCCCATGTTACAAATTGGGAACTAAGGTTCAGAGATCCTAAGTAAATTGCCAAAGGTCACACAGGAAGAATGTGGAAGAGGGTGGAATTGCACCTTGATCTCTCATGCCCATAGTAGTTCCCTAACTACTGGAACATCCTTCCTCCATGCCTTCGCTAAACTACCAAACCCTTTCAAATAGGAAATGGTGTATCATCTAACAAAACAAGCAACATGCTGTAGGAAGAATAAGGGAAGCATGCAACCTAGCTATGTAACTTTATATGGATTGTAAGGCTGTTTTTTTAAATAATAATAATTAGGGCCCCACCATAATCATGGCCATGAAAAATGTGTCATGGACTGTGAAATTTGGTCTCCTGCCATGAAATCTGGTGGTGTGTGCCTTTACCCTATACTATACAGATTTCACAGGGAAGACCAGCATTTTTCACATTGGGAGTCCTGAGCTACAAAGGAGCTGCAGGGAGGTCACAAGGTTATTTTAGGGCAGTATTAGCATTGCCATCCGTATTTCTGTGCTGCCTTCAGAGTTGGACAACTGGAGAGCAGCAGCTATTGGCCAGGTGCCTGACGCTGGAGACAGTAGCACAGAAGTAAGGGTGGCACTACCATCCCATGCAATCCTTATTTCTGTAAAAAATGATATCACGTTTGTCTTCACAGCTGGGCTCCCAGCCAGCAACTGCCTGCCTCCAGCTGCCCAGCTCTGAAGGCAGTGCAGCCGCCAGCAGCAGTGCAGAAGTAAGAGTAGCAGTACCACACTCCTCTTACAATAATCTTGTAATCTCTCTCCCACCCCACAACTCTTTTGTGGGTCAGGGCCCCTCCAATTACAACACCATGAAATTTCAGACCCAAATAGATGAAACCATGAAATTTACGGTTTTAAAAATCCTCTGACCATGAAATTGACCAAAATGGACCAGGACTTTGGTAGGGCGCTAATAATAACCAAGATCAATTATCCCTGACTCTCCTGGAACTGCGCCATTATTAGCTGACTAACATCTTGTAGGTGTCATGGTACAAGTGGGTCTGGAAGAGGGATTTGGATCAAACATTCAGTGTCCAATCTGGCCTGCTATGTTGTGTAACTTGTGAGATCTGATGGACCACAATACATATTGATACAGCTTCCAGCTCAAGTCCCTTTTCCATGAACTCCTCCCCCACTGACAAGAGGACAGTGTGCTAGACTCACATGTTATACCTAGGCTATTCCCACAGCTCCTTCTGTGCCCTCCAGAATGTATTTTGGCCTCTCTCTTGGGCTGGTAGCTATTTCTAGCTTTGCCAGTTGAGTGTAAAATGAAATAGAATCATGCCCAAGTTGGCACAGACATGAATGAAGACCCATGTTGCAAGACTGTGGAGCATCAGGACCATAAAGCTAAGGCCCTGATCCTTGCGGTCATTAAGGATCCCTTGCCTGCAAGTTATGCTGGGCATGTCCAGGTTGAGATTTGTCTCTCTCAAGGACACCTCCACTTCTTATTATTCTCTTCTCCTTGCTACCCATTGTTATTTAAATGTATTTTTTATTTAAATATTTTTACCCCACCTTTCTATTTAAAATATTCATTGTAAAAATAATGGTTTCGAGAGCCCAAGTAACTTGCCAAAGGTTATACAAGAAGGCTGTGGCAGAGAGTAGAATTCCCCCTTGATCTCCCTGCTCCCAAACTAGTACCCTAACTACCAGACCATCCTTTCTTCATGCATAGGCTTTCTTCACACCCTCTCATTTACAGATGGTTAAATGGAAGCATGGAGCACTTAAGCAACTTGCCTTAGATTATGTTCATGGCTGTGTTTCCAACCTTTGTATAACCTAAGACTCTCACTTACTAATTTGCTTCCATAAACCCTACCTTATTCCTTGTATTATTCTTAATAGGACAACTGGTGTTCTCAGTCAAGGCATTAAAAATAGACAAGATGTGCAAAATAAGTGCCTTAATTTTAGACCACACCGAATCTTTAAAAAATATTTACAAACTATTGGGAAAGTGTGACATATAGGAAAGGGACCTCTGACTCCTGAATCAAGAAATGTAGGGTCAAAGTCCTTTCTGGTGTAATTCAGCAGGCCAATTTACACCTGGAACTAATCTGGCTCACAGTGCAAAGGAAAAGGGAAACACGTTTGTATATTCTTAGCACTGGATTCAGATTGTCTGTTTCACAATAAAGGGCTTAAATCTCCAAAAAGTCACCTTCCTTGAAGGAAACCATCTATCATCCCAAAGTACAGCCCTCAAAAGGCTTATGTGACTGGGAAGTCTTTCTTTACACAATCTCTTCCAATCAGGCCCTTAAGATTTTGTGTTTAAAGTCCAGACCCCTTAGAAAAATCAATATTTTTAGCCCCATTCAGGCTCTGAACCAAACAAGAACCCACCAGTTCTCCAAAGACGTGGTTGAAGGATCAACACTGTGTCACGTCACCCCTTGGGACAGTCAAGCTCCTTGTGGGCCACCGTACCTTTTGATACTTGCCATCAGGATATATGTGTTTAATCAGGCTCTTGACAGGTAAAGACTGTGAAAAAGAGGACAGTTTGTTCTCCCAAGCTGTTCAGTCTCTAAGCTCCTTGTTTATTTTGGACATGAATGAATAACATTGTGCTGGGAAAGGAAATTAAAAAAGCAGGGTTGTAATTTACAGTAGGGAAGAGAACAGACTTAGCCCCCCTCCCCGCCACTTCATGCTTTCTCCCCGGCCGCCTCTTTTCACTGCTCTGGTTCCAAACGTGCCACAGCTGAAAGAGAGAACCTCAAGCCTTCCTTATTGCTGGCAACAACAAGTGAGTTACAATTGCCAGTCTCTGTACGCCTGCCAAGAGAACAAACTGCTTCAAGGCGAAGGGCGGGGGCGGGGGAAGGGGAATTATCAAAACCAAATGCCACTGGAAATCCTAAGGCTGCAAAGCCTGGTTCAAGCTGTACTTGTAACATATCCCTAGCCATGTAAGGCAGGGGAGGAAAATGGATTCTTGAAAAGAATATTTAAAATAAAACAATTGCTCTGGAGTGAGGAATTCTCCTCTCTGGTTTTTATAAAAAGCTCTAATTTTTTTTTTCATCTCCAAGTAAACTCCCAGCCGTTTTCTTTGAAAACAGATACTGGGCTGGCACCTCTTTTTCAAAGTGTTCCACATTGTTCTAATGAGATGTGATAGGTGGTTTGGAGCAGGAGCTGGTCCAAGCAGTGGAGATAAGTATCGCTTTATTGTGTTTGTTTTTCTTTCAGAACGCAGCAATCTGGCAACGCTTTTTTTTTTCTTTTGTATGCTTTTATCATTCCTTTTTAACCTGTCCCCTGGATCCAAATCAGATCCAGCCCTCTGCCCCTACGAAGTGTTCATCTTGATACCCCAGAAAGGTGAAAGAAGAGAAGCCCATAGGTTTTTAGCCTGATCTCCTGCATAACACAGGTCATAGAGTTTCACCCAAAGTTTTCTGCACCAAGGCCATATCTTGTGCTTGAGCTAGAGCACACTTTTAGGAAGTCAGCCAGACTTGATTTAAAGACGAGATAAGCTGTCACAGTAGATAAAGAAGGCACCATTTTTAAATCATGATATTTACCTCAGAAGTTGTCTAGCTTCAATGTCCATCCATTGTCTCTTGTTACGCGTTGGTCTTGCAAAATAAGGGTTCCCAAATATCAGAAATCTTCTCCTTGGGCGGGTATTTGGAGGCCATGATTAAGTCACTTCTTAACTTTCTCTTGGGTAAACTAATAACTTCTAAAGCCTCTCACTCAATGACATGTTTTTCAGGCCTTGAATCATTCACATAGCCCTCTACTGAACCAGTTCCAGTTTTTCAATATCCTTTTTGAAGAATAGACACCAGAAAAGACACAATGTTCCAGTAATGGCCTCACTATCAGGTGATAACACTTCCCTGCTGTTACTCACCCTACCGCTGCTTATGGATCAAGAATCACATTCACCTTCCCCCCATCCCCAAACCTACAGAGTCCCACCGGGAGCCCATATTCAGCTGGGTCTCTACCCAGGACTTCTAATCCTTTACACTGTCACTGCCTTTCAGGATGCTGTCTCCCGTCTTCACTGAGGAAGAGGAGGGAAAGACTGGAAATAAAAGCAGGGGAAAGAATTAGAATATAAAGGGGGGGAAATGAAAGGGAAATTGAAAAGATTTGAAGCCAAATCTCCTTGGGAAAACCATCTTACTAAGGGAGCAGCACAATTGCCCTTTATTAGAAATAGGTGTGGGGGGAAAACCTAGTAGATAGCATCATCTTCTTTTCATAGGAAAGTAAAAGAAGACTAATGACAAAAGACAATGCTGTTATGACACAGGCATGAGGGAGAAGGGTTAGGCTTCTTGTAAGCAGGTGATGTTCCCACCCTCCTCCAAATGAAGTCTCCACTGTATATGGTTAGATTTTTTCCCTTCCTGGAAAATGTCTTCATTAGCAGGGGTAACTAAGAGGAGCACATTATACCTTCCCATCCAACCATTTTTCCCCAGGTTCAGCTATTCCCAGAGTTCCTCCAATCCATCACCCATTCCCAGAACTTCACCAGGCACAATGAGCCAATTTTCAGGAGACAGTACTCCCTGTGCCCTGACTATTGTCAGAGGTTACAAGCCGATGGGGGCCTCACTTTCACAGAAATGCTCATCCCAAAGCATCTCTGGCATCACAATTATCCTCACCAGCACACTAGACTGACTGACTGATTCAGGGAGGGAAATGCCACCTACAGAATCACCAAACCCACATTCTACAGCGACAGCATTTTCCTTGGAAGGCTCTTCTTCCAAACAGACCCAGTCTTCTTTCAGGACCAAATAGCACAGTCTAAGTTGGTATAGCCTGCTAACGAGCTGGCATTGTACTAGTCTGCCATACCCATTGTATTTTGAGCACCACATCCTTACACTAGTGGTGGGGAACCTGCAGACCACTGGGGCTCCACTGGGGCTCCACCAGTGGCCTGTGGACCCCTTGGCTGCTCTCCTCCCCCACGTACCTCTTCACATTGGGGCACTAGAGCCTCTCACTTCCTGCTCCTCCCCCTCCCTCCCAGCACTTTCAAAGGAGCCGTGAATCACCTGATTCATGCTCCATCTCTGCTCTTCCCCCTCCCTCCCAGAGCTGGAATGCTGCAAATCAGCTGTTCACCTCATTGGGCTGCAGGTGGAACACTTTTTGAAGAATACTGCAGCCCAGGGAGGAGAAGGAGGGTCATTCATGCAACCTACCCTCCATTACTGGTTGCCCATCCCTGCCTTAGACTCTCAGGCTGGGATAGTGGTCAAATGCTTTTCCCTATAGTTGATGTCTCTTTGCCTGGTGTTCAAAGTTTGTTTATCTCCTTTATGCCAACCATTAGCCTACAAGAGTGGGACACAGTCCTGTGGTAGGATCTCTGCAGACGTTGACCTCTCCAGAGGACAGTGCTAACAAATCTTGCCAGCCATTCCCGGCCTTGCCAGCCATCCACAAAAACATCGGGAACTGCATGCTTTTAAATTTTGGAAAGGAGAGGACCATGGAAAGAGGAAGTTCTGGGCACACACGCAGCTTGCAATGCAAGCACGAGTCCTGCACGTGGTTTTCTGAGTGACATGCTTTCGTAATTGTAACCCCGATCATCATATTTTCACTTAGTAAATCTCTTTTGCTTAATAAAACGTGCTATAAATTAATGCATCTGTTCTCCGCTGTGCATCAGCCTGATGATGTCACCGCATGGAACCCTTCCCAGTTCACCAGGCCTCCTGTTCCAGTCTGTCAAATAAGAAAATGGTGAAATATCCCCTTGTTATCAGCTGCTAATGGCGTATTTTTTACACCCCATGCTCCGAACGCAAAACCGTAACTGCAGCACATTAGCAGCTGTTAACACTTCACAGTTTGCATGTGCCCTGGCCGTGGAGCGCTTCTGCTCCGCAGCTGAACCGTTCAGTTCTGTTTCAGATGAAAGGAGGCCTGAGCCGCAACTTTTGGAGCTGGAGCCAAAACTAGACCCTTTATAGAGGCTACGTTGGCATCCAGATGTGACTTCCCAAAGAGGATGGTCAGATGTCCAGAGCTTCTGTTTGAGCCAGGAGCCTCTTGCAGAGATTTAGCTCTAGGGTTGTGACTCAGGCCAGTTTCTAGTTTAGATGCCATTTCCTCTGAGACACCTCATGCACATTTCCACGCCTGGGCCGCATCCTTCTACACCCCAGATTTGGGGCTCTGACAGATGCCTGGCTCAATCTGTCACTGTAAGTGCCTGTTAATGGGACAGCCTTTATGTTCTTTTGCCTAAGCCATTCCAGTATGTAGACTCATGTGGCACCCCTCACCAATGCGGTGATGAAACCAAGGTGACAAAACCATGGCTGCTTCTTCCTGCTGGCTGTCTGCTTTGACACTTTGGGTATTTCTGCACTACAGAGACGATTGCCCCTCTCGATGTCAATCGTGTCACATTTGATTTAGCAGGTCTAGTGTAGATTCTAAATCGAAAGCTGAGGGCAGCCCCTGCTGGAGTCTGAGGGTACACCTAGACTACAGGCTTTTGTCGACAGAGGCTTTTGACAGTATCTGTCGACAAAGCCTCTATCAAAAAAGAGCGTCTAGACTACAGCCAGTTCTGTCGACAAAGCAAGCCACTTTTTCGACAGAGAGTCCAGACACTCGCTTTTGAAAAAGCACAGTGTGGATGCAATAGCGCCTTTTTTTGACATAACTCTGTCGAAAAAAGGCGTTATTCCTCGTAGAATGAGGTTTACCACCGTCGACAAAACTGCCACGTTCTGTCAACTTACTGTCGACAGAACTCGGCGGTAGTGTAGACACAGGTATAGTTTTGTCGACAAAAGTCCACTTTTGTCGACAAAACCCTGTAGTCTAGACACACCCTGATACCCCTCCTTCTGTAAGGAGTAAGGGAAGCTGGTGCGGGCATGTGCTCCTGTTGGCCTCCTGCAGTGTGGATGGGGTTTAAGGTACATTGACTCCAGCTACACAATTAATTGGCGCTAGAGTTGCGTATCTTAAGTTGACCTTCCCCTCCAGTGTAGACCAAACCTTTGTTAGCTGCAGAGCAAGAACCAACGTCCGGGAGAGAACGTGGCAAACCACCCCCTTCCAGTAACACGTAGAGGGAAATTAGTAAACTTTTGTTATTGACGAGCTACTGCATGAGGAGTAAAATCTATCCAGTACTTCAAAAGAATTTTGGTCAGGGAATTGCCACAGATAAACCCACAAGCAAAAAAAGATTCCTCCCTCCCATTCTCCATCCATTGTATCGTAGTTTAAATAAATTACCAAAATAGCTGAGACTAGCATGATTATATTGCATTACTTGAAAATACTGTATGCTGAATGTTTAATTTTTGGCACAGAATTCCCTCAGAAGGGAAAAATAAGGCTCCCTGTGTGATTGAGAATCATCAGTGGGAAGATGGAAGAAACAAGGACAAGGGGGTGAGGCAGTTACAGAAGACAGCAAAGTAGCGGGTTTTTTGTTTTGTTTTTGTTTTTTGCAGCGTTGGAGAAGATGATGGGGAAATTCCCGTTCCAAGGAATTTTTATGTCTGAATCAGAATGTGGCCTTGGGAGAGACTGATGTTTCTAAAGAAAAATCTATGGAGTAATCTGAGAAACTCAAGTGCCATAAATCACTAGAATTGGATGGTCTTCATCCAAACGGACTAAAGGAAAATGAGGTATGAAATAACAGGGATACAAGTAGTGCAATCGAGGAGCCAATCCAATCGCTTCTGAAGTCAGCAGAAAGACTCACATGGAGTTTGCTCCACATTGGATCAGACTCTCGAGGCTTCTAGACACATGACGAGTGCCCACACCTCTGACTGAATCACTGACATGTATTGCCTCTCCCAGGGAAATCCTAAAAGCTAAATCATCACCAGTGCCTGAACAGGTACAGAAAGGTGGGTGTGAGTGTAAGGAAATGCCCCCTTGTGCATCTTGCACCAGCCTGTGTCTTCAGGATCAGGGGGCTCAGTGCACAATTCCTTTGAGTATGGGCTACAGGGCTGGGGGCTATACTTTTCTAAACAGCTGGAACAGCATGTGACACTAATAACCTAGAGCCAAACGCAGACAGCCTCACTCAGTTCTAACTATGTTGACACGCATCAGGCCAAAATCCTACAGTCGTGACATAAGAATTGCTGTGCACTGGGTCCATCTAGCCCAGGATTTCCCAACCTATGGGTTGGGACCCAAATATGGATCGCCATTCCATTTCAAAAGGGTCACCAAGTGTCTCCAGGTGGCTCTGCTCCCTCTCCTCCCTCCGTTTTTGAATTGCCTTGAGTCACCAAGTCTTCCTGAATTGTCAAAATGGGTCCCTATCTGGAAAAGGTTGGGATCTGCTGACTAGCCCAATAGTCATGCCTCAGAGGGAGTGAAATAGGGCAAGTATTGTGTGATCAGTTCCCTGCCATCTAGTCCCAGCCCCTGGCTTTACTTGGACAAAGATTTCCCTGCGCTAGGGGGACCAGATGTCCCATTTTTACAGGGACAGTCCCACATGTAAGCCCTCCTGCAGTTGTCCCGACTTTTTCTTAAAATAGGGAAAATTGTCTCGTATTTTGTATCTCCCTCCTCATCAGAAATGGGGGGTCCTGCTGCTGACTGCCTAACAGTGGTGGGAAGGAGTCTAGTGGCCAACGATGGGGGTGGAGGTGCAAGGCAGGTGATGGGGCAAGGATGCCGTGTCTGGGGTTCCTGCTCCCCCTGCTGGTCTGTCAGGGAGGCGCTCAGCCATCAGAGCCCTGCCCCCTGTCCCATTTCTAGCTGGCACTGGCTGCAGTAGTTAATGAATGCGGACAGATGCCAGGAGGTGCCATTTACATGCTGCCCAGCCCTCAGCCCCTTACATGCTTCCCCTCTCTGTGCTTTGCTTCTTCAACCTCCCTGCCTGCCCCACTGCTCCTCCATATCCCCCACGGTGGGGCACGTTCTGCTCCCAGTGCTGCATGGAGAACTGGTCCCTGTTCAGAGCATTGAATTCCCCAACAGCCTGGCTCCTTCTTTCCCCAGGTGCCTCTGGCAGGATCAGTGCCCCAGGGAAACCCAAGACCCAAGCCCGGGGCACTGCCCAGGAAGAGCGAAGGCCAGTGTGTGCCAAAGACCCATGGTGGCACGGGGAGGCCTCTCTGCCCCCCAGCTAAGCTCTGGAGTGGCAGGGGAGGTGGAGTGATTCCCAGCCAGTTTGCACTATCTTCACACCCCACCTGCTTCCGCACCATCAGTGGGTCCCTGCTCCCCGGAAACACAGGGCTGCTCCATTCCCTAGGCACTCTCCTTTGCTGGGTTCACTGAAGCCTCTGCAGCCAGGTTCCCTGGGCCCTAGTGCACAAAGCATCCTTGGGGCTTAACCTCTTCCTGCCTGCACTGTAGCCAGGGGGCAGGAGGCAGCTGGGTGATGTTGGTGGCCAGCAACAGCCTGAAGATGTCAGCTGCCTTTTTTATGCTGTGTGGGACAAGCTGCTCCCAGCCACCTGGGAGCCATGGTAGGGAAAAGAGATGAACATGGCCAGACCATCCGTTCCCCTTCCTCCTCTGCAGCTGGAAGCAGCTTCCATCCCTTCCCTCCCCCACAGGGCTTAAGAGCTGCTGCCGAACACATTGTGGTAAGAACCCTGGCAGAAATCTGGGGAGGCAGCATGTGACCATTCATGCCCCACCCTTGCATTGCCCCAGGAAGGTCTGTCTTGAGACCACAGCCAGGTGTGGAGGGTGGAGAGTGCCGGGCAGGAAGGACCGGGTCAGTCATCCCCCCCCCCCGTGAGAGAAGAGAATGGGAATCTGTCACCCCTCCTTGTTTGTACCCTTAAGTCTTAAAGACAGCAAATAAAAAGACTCCAGCTACACAGTATTGCTTCGTAGCAGGGGCTCAAGCTACTAGATGTTCATTTAAATGTCTGTACTATTGCTTGCTGTGGAACACACTTGAACATGAATCATTTTGCCAGATGTCCTGTGCTCAGCGTAGGGAAATATGGCCACCCTTCCCTGAGATCAGCAGGCATGGCGGGTGCTCTGCACTGCTCAGAATATGGCCCATGTTATTATTGTTCCATTTATAATACAGTGCCCCCGAGTGACTCAACATTGATCAATGCGCTCTCATGCGTTACCTGCAAAGTAACTATAAGGGAGAGTCCTTGCCCTGAGGAGCTGACGTTTAGAACAGGCAAAAAAAAAAAAAGGCAAAGGGGCATAATTACCCCGTTTTACAGATGGGAAGCTAAAGGTCGGGGAGATTAATGGGCTTCCACAGGGTCGCACAGCGGGTCTGTAAAACAGCTTGGAGATTAACTGAAATCTACCAAGTCCCATTCTAGTGCCTTAACCAAAAGACTCCTAGGGCACTCCAGGCCTGCTTCTGATCTGACGTATGCCAGCGTAAAACGGGTCTTACTCAAACAAAAGATCAGAGTCAGCTCCCCAGAGCTCACTGGGATCCATGTTTTTGTATTTCATTATGCATATGGATTTTACAGGGGCTCAAGGTTGGAGGGATGTGAGGGGTGCAGGAGTTAGGGCAGGAGTCTGCAGACCTTTGGGGGGTTCAAGAGTCAGGGTTGGGGATGTGAGGAGGGGCTCAGGGCAGAGGCTTGGGGCTTGAGGGGGGCTGCAGGAGTCAAGGGATGGGGCTGGGAGTGTGGGGAGCTCAGGGCAGGGCATTGGTGTGTGTTTGTGTGTGTAGGGAGACACGCAAGGGAGGCAAGGGTGCCATTTAGGGAGGGCAGAGGGGGCTGAAGCCCTCCCTGAGATCTGGGATGCTGCTTGCTCTTCCTCTTCCCGTCACTGTCAGGGAGTGAGAGGAAAGCTCACAGGTCATCTTCAATGTTCCCTCTAAGCCAGTGGTTCCCAAAGTGTGCTCCTCGGACCACTGGTGGTCCATGACTGTCTTGCAGGTGGGCTGTGGACTTGGGTTTGCCTGTCCCTCCCTGTCATGGTCATGAGGGATGGCCAGCAGTCTGGGGACTAAGGGGTTAACTGTACCTAGCCAGGTAGCAGTAGCCAATAGAAATGCAGGTAAGAATTTCAAACTGGGACAAAGGAATTTTGGGGTTTTCCTTCCTTTGTCCCTGGGCAGTTGACTCTCCAGATACTGAGGGGGACAGACAACATGTCCTTCTCCAAAGAAAAGACTCTTCACCATCTGTAAGTAGGGCAAAGTCTTGATAAATCCGTTAGGTTTTATTGTTTTATGGTTTGGGAATGGGAATCTGATGTCTGTGTATTTAGAAATGGGTTTTCCTCTCCTTTGTAACTAAAAACTAACTTATTAATTGGTGGCTCTTACCATCTGGCCAATCCAACTATGCTTGTAACAGAAGGATTGTTTTGATAATAAAAGTTCTTTCTTTTTTATTAATCTGATATTGGTTCAGTTCTGTGTCCTGGAAAATCTGTCTGTGGGATCCGCATGCCTCTGACTAGGAGATAGCAGCCACAGACTGCAATTTGTATTTTTCTCTTTTCTTTTTCAAGCTCTTTGGTGCCCTGAGGTTAGTTTCAAGTGTCCACCCCTGTTTGTGGGTTCAAAAGCACTTGATGGTGGCAGCGGATTTTTATCCCCCAAAATCTAGGTTTTTAGGATTTTGGGGGGAAGTTTTATACCAAAGCCTGGAGAGACAAGTTTTGGGGGACTTTTGCAGGCCCCCACTTCTGCATTCATTGTGCCAGAGTGTGGAATCAGCCATGACACCCCTGTAGCAGAGAGTCCGTGCTGGTGCTCCAGTCCCAGACATCCCTCCACACCCTGTGAGGTTGAAGCACCAGCACCAGCTTCCCGCTGTAGGGGGGAGCCCCAAGCCTTGTGGGCCAGATCCAGCTGCGGAGGAAGGAAGCGGCTCCATGCGCTGCCATTCCCCCTTCTCCTGGCTGGCGGAACAGCAGCGCAGGAAACCACTCACCTGGAGGCTTTTTCCACCGCTCCCATTGGCCAGAATCCCAGCCAATGGGCGCAGCGGAGGGCAGTGCCAGGGAGCAGCAGGGTGCATGGAGCCAGTTATTACCCCCCCATTCCTCTCATGCCCAGACCTCTGCCTCCATCCCCCTCACACACACCCCTCCTGCCCAGACCCCCACCCCCAGCTCACTCCTACTCACCTTCTGATCAGACCCCCATCTCCAGCCCACTCCTGCACCCTTCCCACCCACCCAGACCTTGCACCCCACTCCCTCCTGCACCTATTTTGTCACCATAGGTGGTTGGTTGGTAAGTCTGGGGGAAGGTTTGCGATGAGCGAACCGTGGGCCACAAAGTTTGAGAACCACAGCTCTAACCTTTTCCATGCATGTGAGGAATACATTTGTATGTGCACCGAAGCATGTGCAAATGTGCAGCACCGATAAAACCACAAAACCTAGCCCAGGGGGCACTCTGCTCAGCATTGAAGCCCTCCTGAGTGGCTGCACAAGCGCATGGCTTAAAGGGAACTCTGCTCCTCTGCCCCTTCCTCTCAACAGCCAGGAGTGAGAAGAATGAATCTGTGTGCTTTCCTCTTGCCCCCTGACAGTGATGGGAAGGGGAAGAAAAGCAAGCAGCAGCCCAGTATGAATCTTGGGGGTGGGGTTTCAGCCTCTTCTGCCCTCCATAAATGGCACCTGGGGGTGTGCTCGGAGGCTGGGGAAGTCCCGGACTGGTGTGGGGGACCTGGAGCTGGCCTGGGGTAGTCTTGGTCATGGCCAGGTTTCCTGGCTGTGTACAGGTCTCTGCCCCATACTTCTGTTCCTGCGCCGCATGGCATCCAGCCATGGGGATAGATGGGCAGGGCAGCACAGGCTGGGATGCGGACGTCCCACCAGGAGCTCGGTTAGGAACACGCATGCCTGCGACAGCTCATCTCCAGCCACCCCTTTCACCTGCCTGGCTGCGTGCTGCCTAGCCTGCCAGCCTACAGGAGAGCCCGGGACCCCAGCTGGGAGCGCCCCACTTTCTCCTGTACCGGAATGCCCCAGAGCCAGCTGGCTCCTTCTAACCGGAGAGGTGCACCGGAGCTCATCACCTCACTGTCACCTCTGGGTCCCTTTTTCTCCAGCTCCACCAGAGCTGAGACTTCCTTTGCCAGAGCGAGAGACAGTATCCCCTGATTACATGAAAAATGCCTTTCAAACTGACGTGCCGCAAGAAGCAGGAGCCCAGTACTCAGTCCTGGTTTTGGGAGGCCAGAAACAGCGGGCAAGAGGAGACGACTCAAGGCTGCCAAGTATTTTATTTTATTGTCATTTCAGTTGGCGGCGGCTGCACACGGAGCTGGCGGAGTTGCAAGGGCAGGCCTCTCTTGCTGGAGTCTGGCAATAAGAAGCCTTTCCAGCATGCTCACCTCCGAGCCCCACTTCAGAAGGGAGGCGGCTCAGGAAACAGGACAAGGAGGGTTTGTACTGGCTGTTCCCTCTGCTGTTTTCTCACCGCATTGTGATTTACGGGCACGGAATGGCAACTCTGCCGACCCACACTCCCTTCACATTTTCCAGGCGGGCATTGTCGGAAATGAGGCTGGAATGTGGTTGTGAAGTCCTGGTAGGCAGGCACAGTGGGAGTGTTCCTTCAGCTCGGAAATTCACTGTCAACCAGAAAACATCCCCCTCCCTTGCCGAAGCAGCACCATGGGCTTCCAGTAGCAGGGTCTCAGTACTCTCCAGAGCAGCTTTCTCCAGGAAAGCGGCTTAATCAGCCTGGCCAAATGTCACCCCACTGAATCGAGGAGACGTTTGTGCCTGTCCTATAAATCACTATTCCAGAGCAATGCAAAATGGGGCTTTAGAGCCATGTTAATGCAACACAGTTAAAATCACAAAAAGCCAGAAATGCAACAGTTGATGCTCACCTCCAGCAACTAATTCAGACAGTTCCACTATATTTTATAGCCATCATTGCTGTCTGAAGGAATGCACACATGCTGAGGGGTCAACAGGTCCTGAGTACTAATATTGGACCTATCATTTACTTCATGGATGGTCATAAGGAATTTTGTTTCACCTTCCTGCCTTAGTGTCCCCATCAGCAAATGGGGGAGGGGGGAGAGGATAACAATACATTCCTGTCTTCCTGCAAGGGGTACGGTGAGGATTAGTTAAATAATGTCGTTGATGGGATTTGAATCACAAAGTGTTCCTGCAGTTATCCAGAAAAACAGGAGTTGGGAGTATTGTCTAACAATGGTAGCTTTACAGTGCTGGTGGAGTGTCGGTTTTTACATTTCTTGACTTTTCTATGATTTAAACTGTGTCAGTGTGTGTTGCACTGATGCAAATTGTTTGCATTTAATTTCCTAGGTTTTTAAAAAAGAAGCAAAAGGAAGAAATTTTAAATGAACACCTGGACATAGAGTGCTCTAGAAAAACCCACCTTGATCAACATAAGAGGTCAGAATTAGCTTCTGAAGTGAATGGGGTCAAGGAAGGGGTGAGTGCTCAAATTTGCTGGAAATTGTTAATTTAATCTGCTCGAATGAGAAGACGCATCAACATTTCAAAAGTTTCATTAAAGGGTTGGATCTGGAAGACAACCCTAATGGGGCCTCTTTGTACTGTATTGTGAGGTGATGGGTACGTCTACACTACATTCTATTTTCAAAAGAGGATATGCAAATTCCCCGAGAATTTGCATATCTTCTTCTGATCTCACTTTCGAAAGCGGATCTTTCGAAAGTGAAAGTAGTCTGGATGTGTTTTTTTCAGGCAAAAAACCCTTTTTTGAAAAAACGGCGTAAACCTCATTTTCTAAGGAAGAGCAGTTTTTTCGAAAAAGGTTTTTTTTCTGAAAAAAACGTGTCCAGACTACTTTCACTTTCGAAAAATCCACTTTTGAAAGTGAGATCGGAAGAAGATATGCAAATTCCCATGGAATTTTCATAGCCTCTTTCGAAAATAGAACATAGTCTAGACATAGCCTAGGTGTTTGGAACTATTGGAGCCTATCAGTGCTTTCCTTGAAGACAAGGAAAAATCCTATCCACAACTGAAACATGAGCAATGGATGCAGGATCTGACATTTTTCACTGATATTATGCAGCATCTGCAAAATCTCAACTAGACACTCCAAGAAACGTTATTTCTGACCTTACTCAGGCTGTCTTCAGCTTCCAGAACAAATTAAAGTTTCTTTAAAGTGGGAGTCTCAGGAGACTGCAACCACTTTCCCCATTTCAAGAGTAGGGTAAACACATTCCTTGTAATTGAGAAAGAAGATCACAAACTCGAGGAATAGAGTGGTTAATTACAAGGACTGCTTGACGACTTTCAGGCCAGTTTGGAAGTCCTGAAGAAGCTAAGATCTTTCTTTGCCTTTCTTGTAAACACATTCATGGTTGATGTGATCGATGACACTGTCCGATTCCAAAAACTGAGGTTACAGAAACATCTATTGTAGAAATGGAAATACTGGAACACCAGGAAGACTAGGATAAAAATAACTGTTATACTCAGCTGTGTGAGTGGGCAAGAGTCTTGTCAATTTTTATTTTAAAGGGGAAAGAAACTGGAATTTATGACTCACAATTACTACAAGGCAAAACCAGGTGCAGATCAACAACAAATTCTGCCTTTCTTAAGTTGTTTTCCCACAGAGGCACATTCTGAAGATGGCTGAAACCATCCTGTAATCTCTAGAGTATAAAACTGTTAAAACTCTTCTAGTCCTCCACGACTGTGCCTAAATCTAGCATGTAGTATCAGTGAAATCCTCAAAACCCTTTATAGCTGGTGCTTCTCAGCAGGACCCTAAATCCTTCTGTGGATCTGGTCCAAGATGTTTATAAACTAGGGGCTGCAACACTAAGCATTGCAATATCTAAGTCCCTTTGTGGATCTATCTTATTGTGATGAAATTTGTTATGGAAAAGCCATGTTATTTCACTGTCATGATCCAGGATAATGGCATTTCTACCAATAGATCTGGAAATGCAGACAACTCGGTGCTCAAAACCCACATTCTTTGTTGTGAAGGCAGCAGTAAAATAGGGTGCTCTTCTTTTCCTCCTCACTTACTACTAATGCAAAGACACTAATTATCCATTTGGACACTGTTGTAATGGGCCAATTCTTATTCATCATCAAACCACTGGGCAGAGTCAAAGCATTCAAACCACACAGATGGTGACTGCTGTTACAATCTGGCCTCCACATGTTCCCATGGCAGTTTCAGGCATATTGATCTAATTTTTTCTGAAGTTTTCCTTCTAAGGACTCTAAAGAATGTTTGCCCTTTTCAGTTTGCCATCCCTGCATTTTTGAGCGTACAAACCAGAAGCTGAAATCCAGCATAGCCCTTCCTAGTAGTTGGAAAAGCTCAAACAATAGGAGACACTGTCTTTGAAAAGTAAGCCATATCAGTCATAATGATTGAGTCCATCATGAAATAGGCTCACAAATGTTTGTCTCTTGAAAAAGACCCTACCTTGTGTGACATCAGTGCCCGACTCAGTTTCTGCAATATGTTTCAAATAACTAATAGCCACTAAATAATAACATTAGCGTATCCCTTTCTATACTCTGTCCTGACTAGCAATACAAACAGGCTACTTGAAGCATCACCTGAGATGCACCAACAAGAACTTGAAGTGTATGTGTGGGTTTTTTTAATCAAGATCTAGAGCAGAAGTTGCAGAGAACACACAAGAATACATCATCTAATCTTGTCCTGCATAACTTTTAAACAGACCATATTCTCAGCTGCATGCTCAAAACTCAGGCCATCCAGTTCTGCTTTGTGTTCTTCTGCCTTTACCCCCACCCCCAATTCCTAAAGATGCCTTTGGTATGGTATGATACAGGCTGTGTTAGCAAAGGAGTTTCTCTCTGGTATAATTCTGAACCACACACCAACCTGGTTACACACCCTATTAGTGTCAATCTATCTAGATATTTGCAGGCATTTTTGAGCCACTTCCCATGGAGACTGTGCTATTCTCTCACAAATCTTTCACTCGGAGGGTTTAATATAGCTTGATCCAAACTAATTTTGGCTAGTGCAAGGTATCATATTACAAAATCTTGATACTAGCATCACATTTAGTGGTCATGAAACTGATGTTGAACAAAGCAGCAAACTTTTGGGCCAAGTTTACAGGTTTGCTTTTGGTGCTGCTTGGTTGGTGCAGCTCCATGCAAAGCCTCTGTAAACTCAATCTACTGGCTGTTTATACCAGGTGCATGGTTGGCTTTGTATCACTGGAACAGCACAAGCCTTCAGGCGCATCTAAATCTGGACTACGGTGTGTTCTCCAATGGGATTAACTTCTCCAAACACCTCAAGGCCAGATTTCCAGTTCTCAGGACTCACAACTGGGGACATATTTTCAAAAGAACCCAGCTCCTATTTAAGGCACTTAAATAAATACCCAATTTTCAAAAGTATTCAGCACCAAGTAGCTCCCATTATGGTGCTCCCAGGCAGATTTTCAAAAGGGCCCAAAGGACTGCAAGGGTGTATCTACACAGCAAAGTTATTTTGGAATAACAGCCGTTATTCTGAAATAACAATGCGAGCGTTTACACAGCAATTCCGTTACTTCAAAATAATTTCGAAATAACGGATGGCTTATTCCGACTTCTGTAAACCTCATTCTACAAAGAATAACGCCTATTTCAAAATAGCTATTTCAAAATCAGGTATGTGTAGATGTGTCACTTCTACTATTTCAAAATAGCCCCTCATCAGGGTCACTCTAAGGTATTCCTCCTGGGGCTCTAAATCAAAACAGCACGTCTACATTAGGGACGCCTGCCTTGGACTAATTCTGAGGCTTCCCTGCAGTGTAGACGTGCTATTTCAGAATAATTATCCTGGAATAGCTTTTTCCAAAATAACTGTGCAGCGTAGACATAGCCTAAATGTGCTCCTAACTCCCTTTTAAAAATTTCCCCTACCAACTTATTTCAGGACTGTAATGACAGTTGTAAGCTCATCATGGCATGACAATTGTCTTTTTAATGTTCTGTCAAGGGCCCAACAGGCTTTTGGATATTGAAAAATAAAGGCTAGCCAAAGTACGGTGTGCCAGAAAATATGGGCTGGAGTGAACAGGGGTATGGTCCAGCAATAAACACAGGTTTTAAACCTGCTACCTATTAATTCATTGGTTAATCCTCATTATTGGGTTATGCCCCAGCATTGGGGCAGTTCACCTGGCAGGGCTATGGATCTCAGAAGCCTGGTTCCCCAACATCCAGTCAAGGAAACTGTCAGGTAACCTGGCTGTGATTTGCCTGATAAAGATGCAGAGACGAGGCCTGAGAATGACTAAATGATCAGAAAATATGCCCTATAATGACAGGCTCCAAGAGCTCCGTCTGGTGAGTTTCACAAAGAGAAGGTTAGGAAGTGATTTGATTATAGTCTGTAAGTACCAATAAGGTGAACCAATATTTAATGACAGGTTCTTCAATCTAGCAGAGGCTGGCAGTTGAATCTAGACAAGGGGATGGTAATTAACCAGTGGAACAAATTAGAAAGGGCCATGGTGGATTCTCCAGCACTGACAATTTTCCATCAAGATTGGATGTTCTTCTAATCTAAGGGATCTGCTCAAGAAATGATCTTGGGGTAGTTATCCAGCCTGTGCTATGCAGGAGCTCAGATTCCATAAACACAATTGTGTTCTTTCTGGCCTTGGAATTTTTGAATCTATGATTTGCTGAAAGTTTGTCAAACAGGAAATATTTCTGCAAAATGTTTCGTAGCTGGCCAATGTAGGCATGGGGACTAGGGCTGCAAGGGAAAGGGGTGCAGCTTAAAGCTCCAGATGCTGGCTCCACATGTCTGGGGCTCCTGAATGCTGCCCCTCGTGCCAGGGGGCTTTGCTGTTGGCCCTGCGTGCCAGCGTTTTGCTCCCAGCTTTAGCTGGGGAGGGGATGTACGGGATAAGGGAGCTGGATTTCAGCAACCTCACTCTTTAAAATGGTCCTGCACCACTGTTGTCCAATCAGCATTTTCTGTCAGAAAAGCCCTGACCAACTTGCATGGTAATGGAGAAGCCAGAGTTACTCAACACGACCCAGTCATACAGCCATTCAGCCAAGCCTCTGCAATTGAGGAGACTGTCTTCTCCTATGCTATTTGGTTGGAACTCTTTAATTCATTATTAATTGCCTGGATACCCTTTAGAATGGGAAACATCTCCATTTTCTTTTGTCATTTCCCAGAGGGGCTGTGACTTGGAAGAGAGTCACAGGGGAGAAAGGGTCAAAGCGAGGAAAAGGAGCAGGCATCGTGCCTTACACTTGGCATTGCTCTTGCAACACCATGATCCATTCGATGTCCCCTCTGCCGTCCCTACTCCCAAATATTATGAACAAGCACAGCAGTTCTCCGCTCACTCAGGAATGCCAGATACGCAGCCACAATCAAGCTTCAATCTCTTCAGTACAGCAGGCGCTGCACGCCAGGCCACATGTTTGCTGAAAAACTGATTCTGATGGAATGAGTTTCTGTTATAAGACCTCATTGTGTGTGTGTGTGTGTGTGTGTGTGTGTGTGTGTGTGTGTGTGTGCATGTGTGTGCGTGTGCGTATTGGTAGTTAGCATAGAATTTGTATGCTGCATAGAAAGACAAGCATATAAAAACATGGATACGCACAGTGTCTGTTTGCCCCATTAGCAGCATCTCACTCTTTGCCCACATATAATTTCACTTTCTAACCTAGATCACGTCCCAGAAGAAGAACAAAATAAGCCAAAGAAATCTCACATTCCTGAACCCACAGGACAGACACCTCAAGCCTTATGAGTAGGGAGCTAATTTATTCGAGCAGTTAGCACAAGTACAATGCAATGGGAGCAATGGTAACTTCTTAAAAAAACCCAACCAACCAAAAAAAAAAAAGAATGAGAGAGGGTTTTGGGGGTGATCCCAGTGGACAGATGGGACCTAGAGGGGTACTGTTGGATTTGTAGCAATTACTTCAACCCTGCCCCTTTGCTTTTTGTGATTTAGCCAGATCAGTTTCTCGGCAGGGGCTAGAGACAAGGAAGCATGTGGACAATTAGGGAGATTACATTTCCCTAGCATGAATACAGGACGCCTGGCAAAATTACTCGTATGAAAGCGAGTTCAGAACTGTGTAGTGCAAATATGCAAATTAACATCAAGTTGACTGAGCCTCTGTTAGAAAGAAACACTGCGTAGCTGGAGTCTTTTTATTTACCTTCTTATCATTAAGGTTCGCATGGAGGGAGGTGACACACACACACTCCCGTACGCTTCTCTCACATGGGAATGGGGGTTACCGACCAAGCTGACCTAAACCTCCCTGCCCCATGCTCTCCACTCTCCATACCTGGCTCCAGGATGGACCCACCACTCCTGGGACCTCGTGCTGTGTCTTAGAGGCAACATGTAGGGGGCAGGCAGTATCAAAGGCCCTCCCTCCCCTGATTTATGTGCAGAGCACAGCCAACATCAGGCTTTCAGCACTGTGCAGGAGGGCAAGGACAGGAGCTGCTTCCAGCCACCGGGAGTGGGGGTGGAGGGTAGGGATGACTTGGCCTGTGTCTTTGCAGAGATCATTTCTTGCCTTCCTCCTCATAGAAAGTCAGCAAACACCTCCAAGCTGCTGATGGCTACTGACATAACCCAGCCACCTCCTATCGCCTGGCATGGGCAGGAAGGGGTTCAGGTGTGGGGAACCTCAGGGCCGGAGGCTGTATGTGGCCTCCAGCTTGCCTGGATCTGGCCCCCAAGGCTCAGGGCCCCCCCAGCATTGGGGAGCCCATGCTTTTGCTCCAGTTGCCCCTGCTGACCCTCTGCGGGGCTGGAGCACACCAAATCTACTAGGCTGGGCCCCCTAGGCTCTGGTGTGCAAGGGGAATGTGGGGAGTGTCTTTCTCCTCAGTTGGCAGTCTGGGGTCTTCCACTCCTAAGCCCTAACGATGCCTTGTGCATCAGGGCCCAGACTGCAGGGGCTTCAGCAAACTCGGCCAGAGAAGTGGGTCAGTAGGGGAGGACAGAATGGACAGAGCAGGATGTAGGGCAGGGTCAGAGCACAAAGAGACTAGAAATTGCTTCCTTGTCACCACTCCAGAGCTTAGCCCAGGGGTGGCCAGTGCAGTGCACGGCATCCCAGGCCAGAGGGTCTTGAGCTTTCTGCGGCTGCCAGCCCCACAAGGAGCAGGGTGGGGGAAGGAAGCAGCCAGCAGGCCAGACTGTTGGTGAGTGGAATGCTCTGACATGGGGCTGTTTCTCAGTGCTGGGAGTAGGATGCACCCTTTTGGGGGCGTGAGGGGGGAGGGAAGGCTATGGAGAAGCAGCAGGGCTAAGGGGATGTTGGGGCACAGCAGCCGGTACTCACCAGCCATGACAGCAAGAACCCAGTGCTAGTTAGAAAGGGGACAGGGGAGAGGAGGGGCCTGTCAGTGTTCCCTCTAAGCTGCAGGGCAGCACAACTTCACAGGTGATTAATCAGCCCCACCCACTCAGTCAGCTCCCCGCACAGAGCCTTGAGCCTCTGATTGGGTGGGGCTAATTAATCACCTGTGAAGCTCTGCTGCTACACAGCTTAGAGTAGTGTTTCTTAAACTGTGTTCTGTGGATGCTGTGGAGAACAACAGAATTAAAAATGGCCACCCTTAAAGGGGCAGGCAACCTTTTTTTTTTACTCAATAACTTCCCCAAACTTTTTTTTTTTTTTTTTGCTCAACCAAAAATTCTTGGTGTTCTTCATTTAAAAAAAATTGTTTGGTGTTCCTTGGTCTTAAAAAGTTTAAGAAACACTGGCTTAAAGGGAACAATGGGGCCTGCTGGCCAAGAGGAGGCACACAGCATGGACTGTACCAGAGGGCCAGTGGCTGTCCCCACACACTGAAGCTTTGCCTGACCACCAGCCTTGCACCCCCACCCCCATTTTCAGCCTTCTTAGTCAGGGGCCCCATCAGTGAAGGCTTTTGGTTTTTTGTTTTGTTTTGGGGTTAGGGATTTTATTTATTTATTTATTTATTTTGCTTCTAATTTCTACGCAGCCCCCGACTAATTTTTCGGTGGATCAGCATCCCTTTCCATCCTTGCACTAGATCATGAAGATATGGGATACCTGAGTTCTGGTTCTGGTTCTCCGAGAGCCTCCCTGTATAACCTTGGGCAAATCTCTTCATTTGTCTGTTCTTCATGTGTAGGATGGGACTTAAATATTTCCATTCTTCCCTCTAATATCTGTTTTGCTCCTTTAGACGGTTACCCCCCCTTTTAAAGGCAAGGATTCTCTCTTCCTGTGTTTTCATACAGTGCCTAGCACCATAGGGACCCAATTCAACCCTTGCCTAGGCCCTACTTCCATACAAATAATTAATTAAAGCCTACTTGTGTCTGCAGCAGACTGGAAATTTGGGGCGGCCTCCTGCAAACTGAAAAATGAGATTTAATAAATAAATAAATAAATAAAATAAATAGTGTCACCTGCACAGTCCCGCTTATGTTCTTAATTCTGATGTGAAGAGTGCTGTATGTTGTCCCTACATTTTCAGTTTGCAGCATGCCACAGATTTCTGTACCAACAACTGACAAGTTATCATGAGAAAAGCTGGAGATTTTGACAGATGGAGACAGGACAATTGGGCCTGTCAGCAAAGGGAAAGGTAGGGGAAACTGTTTTGTACTGGGGGGCGGGAGGAGGATCAAACATGTTGGTTTGATGTCTTAGACAAAACGATCTACAGTGAAATAGTGAATGGTGCATTTAAATTGCCATGATTTGGTGTCAGAGTTAAAATCACTGAGGTCAACAGGGGAATTTACACCTCCCAGAGCTTTTATTTCATGTTAACAGCCCTGCCACACTTGACACGCTGTCTG
This sequence comes from Pelochelys cantorii, assembly GCA_032595735.1. Lineage (NCBI taxonomy): Eukaryota > Metazoa > Chordata > Testudines > Trionychidae > Pelochelys > Pelochelys cantorii. The sequence goes on from CM064328.1 coordinate 12,846,344, forward strand.
GGATTGAAAGGTGTTCTTCACAGCCATTAGGGCTAAACCTGTATATTTTGCAAAAAGGCTTCAGTTTTAGCGCATGGTACCTTGGTAAGGGGTGGACTCTGTGCTAAATTCCACAGAATTTATGGGCCCCGGGGCATAAGTGGCCTCAGATGTTACTCTGAGATTTTCCAGCCTTTAATTGACAGGAAAGGGATCTTTAAATATTTCCCCACAGATATTCCCTATGCAGCTAAGCTTAGTAAAAACAGCTTGCAAGATGAAGGCCAAAATATATCTGAATAGATGCCCCAACCTAGATCCCCCAAGGTTTTGAGAATCAATGAAGCTAGGTGCCTAAATTCCTTTGAATATCTGAACCAGAGATTCTATTCTGATACATTTAGGTTCCCATCCTGCAAGTCATTCCACATGAGCACACACCCACATAATGCCCCACTAACTCCAGTCTGGTTCTGTACACAGCTTCATGTGGCCTCTGGGCTTTAGGATTTCTATTTCACAGTCAAAGTGAATATACAGTACACTCAAAAGTCAAAGTCTGTACAGTCAAAGTCTGATCATAAAGGCTTAGTAAATGATTAATAGATGTTTTAATAAATGGTTAATTGATTGTTACAGAGTTCAACAGGGCAATGGGTTTCTTATACCCATCTATAACATCTCCTGCTGTGCTCATATGCATGACACATAAGCACGTTACGGATGCAAACAGTATAACATCTATTAACAATTTATAAATGCAACTTTAATAGGCAGTGTGACCAGACTTTCAGTGATATAAATGGTTTTATCAGGGAATCACAGCTTAACCTCTCCTGGCTATGCCTCACTTTCTCACTCTGTAAAGTGGCCATAATCATTTAAAAAATTTCAACCTGATGTAGGTGTCATTAGTAGTTCTAAATTAGATTCAAATTAGTCTAGATAAAGCATAAACATCATGCTTACGCTTAGCAGCATTACTAGCACTTCCACTGCTTCCTGGTTTCTTAGGCTGTGTCTGCACTTGCCAGAGGATCGATGCTCTAGCAATCAATCTTCCTGGGTTTGATTTAACAGGTCTAGTAAAGATTCACTAAATTGAATGCTGAAGGCACCCCTGCTGGTGTCAGTACTACTCACTGTCATAAGGAATAAGGGAAGTGGATGGGAGTGTTCCTCCCATTGACCTCCTACTGTAGGGCCACCCCAGAAAATTGGTGCGAGGTACATGGACTCCAGCTACACAATTCATATAGATGGAATTGTGTATCTTGCATCGATTTTCTCCACCAGTGTAGATCTGGCTTTGGAAGACATTTAGGGGTAATTTAGAGCTAAATAACAGCTCAGAACATGGAGAACCAGGTCTGGTGGCTGTAAACAAAGTTTACAAGACCATGGGAAACGTAGTCCACAATCAAGTGGACAACTGACTAAAATCATGCCGGACCACCACCAACGTTACTGGACCTTTTATATATATATTGTGCCTATTGGAGTCCAGGAGGTGGGCGGGCATAAGCCCATCCACATCTAAGGGACCTCCCCCCAGCCTATGGGGAGGGTCCACTGAGCCCAGGAAACCAAGTAATTACTTGGGACAAATAAAAAGAAAACATGGACGGGTGTGAGGGTCAAAGGGCTAAAACAAGGAAACTGGATGGGGACACCGAGCAGAGAACCCCGGACAGCGCCCACTGCCCCTCAAAGGTCTCGAGAGAGCCAGCGGACGCCGCCCAGTGGAACTCTGCCCGGATACGTGAGCGGATGCAGGAATGGAAATAGGCTCCACAGTCGCAGGCCCCTCCCTCGGCCAACCTCTGCTCCCTGGTCCTATAAATTACCATCTTGGCGATAGCCAGGAGGAGGTTGACCAGGAGGTCCCGTGACTTTGTGGGGCCTCGGATGGGGTATGTGTAAATTAACAGGTGAGGGGAGAAGTGCGGCCAGAACCTCAACAAGGTTGGAGAGGAGGAAAACAACCCAATGTTAAGGAGACGCAGCATGGAGGAGCAGGAGGAACCACCAGCCCTGCTAAAGGCTACAGGAGGAGGTGAGGAGTTGAGCAGGGGGTGTTGGAGGGCTCCCTTACCCCCCACTCTTCGGGGCAAGAAGAGGGCTTCAGCCCAATACAACATCCTTTATGCTCAGGGCCAGGAAAGCCAAGGGACAAAAACTCTGCAGGTGAGGGCCCTGCTGCAGCCCTGAAAGCGTGGGACAGTGGACAGAACAGTGGTCAGGGTCTCAGGAGGGAGAATGACCCTGCCATAATATATATATATATATCTGTATCATGAATTATTCTTTAATTATGCAATCACATGCTAGTTTTTTACAGGCTGCCTACCTCTGCCAGTTTACAGGAAGGATGGTTCTCACTTCATAAGCAGCTATTCAATATTTAGGTTTATTCTCATTGTGCAGTGTCTAGCCCTGTACTTTATTTACTGCATACTGTTGAATCCTTGTTTGTAGAATTATTAATTTCCTCAGGGGGTTTTCTCTGGTGAAGAGATCTGGAGTGAGAGAGGAAAGCTGCAACCAGGAACAGATAGGAGACTAGGAAAAGGAGGACAGGAACCAGCTGGGAAGCAGTGCTTGAGAGGCAGGCAAATAGACAGAGACCATTGTAACACCCAGCCACAGATTCAACTAGTTATTCACAGAACTTCCTGTTCTGCCTTCTGATTTAAGTGGTACATCCAGCCAATCGGTGCGATGAGACATCTATACCCATCATGGGCTTTCTGGGTGGGGTCCTTTCCAACTTACAGCTTCACTTGCCCTGTTTTCCATTTGGAAAACTACCAGCTGGTGTCCATGATTTGAGCACTAACTTGACTCCTCCCTGGATCTGACGCCTGCACTTGCTCATGGTGAACTGGATTAATGTATGTGGTAGGGCACCTATGGTTAGGTGTTGCAATGCTGAGTTTAAGTCCCCTTTATGGATCTAGTCCACAGCCGCGTTGCATGCCAGACTTATAAAAGAAAGATGAAAACACCAATGTAACTGGCTCTAGAACTCCTGGCATCTAATCACTATTTTAAAAATATCTTTTAAATGCTGCAAGAGGAACTATTTTAGTCAAAGTAGTGCAGGAAATAAATGCACTTTTAATCCACCAAGAGGTGCCTGGACAGTTTATAAAAGTCATAAGCACCTTGAAAGCATTGAAATTCTGCCCATGCCTTGTTTTCCCTTTGACCAAGTTGTCGCCAAGTTAATGGACAAGTTTACAAGCAGTCGGAATAGCATGACAGGATATATAAGAAACTACTTCAACATCAAAATAGGCTGGCTTCAGAATTAGGTCAAGAAAGATTTTCAATGCAAATCCCAGTCTCCTTACTTCTAAGTCTTCTGTGCTGTCACTCCATTCAGATGTATTAATTTTTTCACTTAAATAAAAAAAATACCATTACAAACAGTCAAGTGTTTACTATAACCTTACACTGGAAATGTTCAATGCTCAGCTTACTTGCTGTTACTAACGTTCATATAAATTGAAAGCCATTAAAATCTGCAAAACATATCAAGTCATCTCAGCTGTAGGGAAGAATACTGAAGAAGAAGTAGAGAGAAAGAGCTTTGATTGTTTCTTGGTTAGTGTTTATATTAAACTGTGATTGAAAAAGTCTTTTCTACTGTAAATTGAATCTTCTCCCCAATGCACCCCTGCAAAGAAGCAGGAAATTTTTCTTTTCTCCTCAGAGAAGCAGGTGAAATCAAACCACAAGAAACTGGGCTCTGTTCAAAAATCACTGAGCCAAGTCCTGGGTCTTACACAGGAAGTCAGACTAGAAGGTCATAATGGTTTTTTGTGGCCTTAAAATTACATTTATGTTGAGTTATTCTCCAGGCTTGCAAAAAGGATGAGGAGCCAAATAAGGATCAAATAAGGACATCCCTCCAACCCCAAAAGGAAACAATGAAAAATGTATTTTTAGAACCAGATTCAATATATTGGGTTTTATGAGGGAGGGGAGAGGAAGTGGGTCTGAGAAGATACAGGCCACAGCTATAACTCTAGTACTGGAATTCTCATTCATTTCCAAACTTTTGTTCACCATGGGGGCTGTTCACATGTGGGTTTGACTTAGCCTGTTTACGGAGATATGTTCAGTATCTCCTGAAAATGGGATGTGACTCATGATCTGACCTCGCTCAAAAGTTTTGCTTCCATCTCATGTTCTACTGTATGCCAGTCACTTCCTCTCCCCCCCCCCCCACCCCCTCAGACTGTAAAACTGGAAATACCAGAAGATTCTCAGAGGGGTAGTTGTATTAGTCTGTAACTTTAAAAACAATGAGCAGTCCTGTGGCACCTTAAGGTACGTCTACACAGCAGCATTATTTTGGAATGACTGATGTTATTCTAAAATAACGATGAGCGTGGCTACACTGCAAGCCATTATTCTTCAGATTTCCTACTCTTGACTCCTGTAACCCTCATTTCACGAGGAGTAAGGGAAGTCTAAGGAAGACTGTTCTTCGACTTCTTGCTGTGTAGACAGCACCAAAAGCCGAATTAAGCTATTTCAACCTCAGCTATGCAATTGAAGTAGCTCAAATAATTTGACTTTTGCCCTGCTGCGTAGAGGTGCACTTAGGCTACATCTACACTACGAGTTTTCTTGGCAAAAAGATGCTAATGAGGGACTCATTTGCATGAGTTGTGATCTCATTTGCATATTTTCTGCCAATCCATTTTTGCACTGGGGTTTTTGCGCAAAAACAAGCAGTGTGGACGTTTTCTTTTTGCACAAGAAAACCCTTTTTCCAGAAGATCGGTATACCTCCTTTTCTGAGGCATAAGGACCTTCTGGAAAAAGGTTTTTTTGCACAAAAAGAAAATGTCCACACTACTTGTTTTTGCGCAAAAACAGATCGGCAGAAAATATGCAAATGAGGCCAACTCATGCAAATGAGTCCCCCATTAGCATATTTTTTGCTGAGAACTCGTAGCATAGACGTAGCCTTAGAGACTAACAAACATATTATATCATTAGTTTTTGTGGGTAAAACTCGCTTTAACCCACTACAAAGGCAATTTCCTCACCTTTGATATTTTCATTTCCACATCACACGCTTCGAATGAGACACATCCAGCCTGACTTAATTAGCTTCATTAACACTAGTCCTACAATTGACAGGTAACTTCTTCTGTTTTATATATATATATATATATATATACCCTGGAGTCTGTAATTTCCACTCCAACTCATCTGATGAAGTGAGTTTTACCCACAAAAGCTCATGATCTAATAAATTTGTTAGCCTCTAAGCGCCACGGGACTGCCAGAAGAAAGACTGTGAAGTATTTCCAGAGCAAGGTCGAACTCACCCTGTGCAGTATCTGAGGTGTCTCTGCAGTTAAAAATATGAAACCCAATTTTCTTCCCACTGTGGAAGAGCCACATGTGCAGTTAATTCAACATCGCTTTCTCTGGTTATCCAAATCTCAACCTCAGTCTTTTTGAAATACACCTACTACTCTGTTCCGAAGAGATCTGTGATTATCACTATTTAAAGATGGCATACAAACAGCATAAGTTACTCTACTGTAAGAAGGTGTATGGGAGGAACATACTACTGGAAAAACTTGGGATTTGCAATGACAAATCTCTTATATATTCAGAGTTGTCCAGACAGATACCAGACACTCCGACTCCACAGTGATCAACAACAGGGAAAATGAACTGATCCTAACTGGCGCCCCTGCTCACATCACATGCTCATTAAAATCAAGGTGGAATCTTCCATAGAACTCAGTATTGTCAGAGCTAAAACCACTATTTGACTTCCCTGGCAGTAGTTAGACCAATGCTGGGCACTTCGAAAAATTGCCTCCAAAGTAATTTTGGGCTGAGTATAGGAATAGCAGCCAGAGCTGCAACCAAGCTTTAGGAGTTCCTGTTGTCTCATTCTAGGAGCATGGGCAGGTCACTGCCCTCTTCTGTGCCTTAGTTTTCCCATCTGCAAAATGGAGCTATTGCTACTTGGCTGCCTGGCAACTGTTAGGATTAATTAGTTCACTAATGTGCATGAAGAGCACCGAAGACGGAAAGCACTATATGAATGCTACCAGTTATTATTTACATATAGATTTTTAGCTTCAGCTAAATAGAATTAGGAAGCATAAAATATAATTAGAAAAATAGTTAGAAATATAACTCTCTGAAAAGGGGCAGTTTGTCCAATACCTCCAAGAGCAGCAGAATATTAAAGGGCTTTGTGATGGAATAATTATGGCACAACTATGACCTGATCTTCTGAAGTGTCAAGCATCCTTAGTAGCCACTGAAATCCATGGGATGTGGGAGTACTCAACACCTCTGAGAAAAAATAGGCCATTGGGGGTACATCTACACAGAAGGGCTAACGCTGAATTAAGCTACGCAACTTCAGCTACTTCAATTGCGTAGCTGAAGTCGGAATAGCTTAATTCGGCTTTGCGTGCTGTCTGCACAGCAAGAAGTCGAAGGAAGAACAGTCTTCCTTAGACTTCCCTTACTCCTCGTGAAATGAGGGTTACTATGAGTTGGAGTAAGAAGTCCTTCAGCTTGATATTATTTAGAAATAAAGGCTTGTTATGCAGACACACAATAATAACGCTGCTGTGTAGACATAGCCTAGAAGTGTTAGTATGCAGAACTTATTCTAGCTTGGTGGTATGAAAGTGAGATTTTTATTTGTGGTTTCTCCTCCTCACACAAGTTCCCCCCCTTTTTAAAGGTCTTTTTATTACTTGCCTTCACACGTATGATATTTATGAGTAGGAATGGAAGGATTCTGTTTTTCATTGGTAAAAGTCTATTTCACTGTGCCTACACAAACCAGTGAAAAAATATTCCCATTGATAATAAGGCAAATTACAAATAGAAAAAGTAAGAAACACGCTGCTTAAGAATTTACGAAAGGCTATTAACTTAGTAGATTTTGACATGTGACATTGGCAATTTCTTTTTTTACTGTTATGAAGCTTTAACTTTTTGATGTCAGTATCTACTGTCATTAAATAATTATTGTCTGATCTCCCCAATTTCCCACAATTGGGGCAATTTAAATAGATTAAAATTGAAAAAATCTTAAACTCTCATTACGCACAACTATGAAAAATGTACATCAAGACATATTTTTACACTGCTTAAAATCAACATTGATATTATCCCTCAATTATACAAATTTAAAAATTTTCTATCAGGCCTATTTACAAGTTGTAAATAGAACTATTAACACCTTTTTCCTGTTGAAATGCAAATTCAGTTTTCTGGATTGCTGCCACCACAATTAGACAACAATCAACAAGACTATACCTTACTAAAATAAGGAATAAGCAAAAGGATGTTCTGCATTTCTAGAGCATCTTCATTTCTGAAGAATCCCAAACAAACAACTAATTCTGCACACCCCTAGAATTTTAAGATCAGAAGGTACCATTATGATAATTTCTGATCGCCTGTGTGTGAGGAAGTGGGGAGTTTTGGGGGTTCAAAGGCAGGTGTTGCATTCGGGGGGCATTCAGTGCCCAGAAGTTACTGGTTTAATGTGACAAAGGTGGGGAGTTTGTTGTTTCAGAGAACAGCCCAGAGTTGGAGCCATGGTGTCTGGGACCCTGGTGACTCCGACCCTGCTTAAAGGACACAGCCAGTTCTGGCCAAATGACAGACAATGGGCTGCAGAGAGGGACCCCGGCAACCAGCCCAGCTGACCCCAGTGAGGGGAGAACATTGGACAGAGGAGACGAGGCGGAGAATAGAGGGGCCCAGGTGACCCTTTTACCTGGGGAGAAGACAATGGCAGGGGAGGGGCTGTGGCTGGGGATATTGGAGGCTCTGCTGGGAGACTGGGGGCTGTTTTCTGGGGGACTGAGGGCAGAGCAGGCAGAGCTCAGCTGGCTGCAGGGGGAGGCTGACGTGTGGGCTGAGGGCCCAGGCCTACAGGCCTGAGAAACCCGTTGCTGTGTTCAAAGCTCAATAAACCCTTCTGTTTCATGCTGGCTGATAGTTGCTCTAGTCTAGAGAACAGGGTGGCACTATTCCTTCTGGGAGAGGAGGCCCGGGGGGTGCAGAGAGAGTGGACCCCCAAAGGGGCTCACGGCAGAGGCAGGCGTGCTGAAGGCCCTGAGAGAAACCATCCGGGAGGCGGGGGGGCGGACCCCCCAGATGAGAGTGGGCACCCCAAGAGAGGGTTGCTGCACTGGAGTAGACTCCCTGAGAAAGGGCTGTCTCACTGCCGCTGGAGAGGAGTGGGTTCCCTGAGAAGGGGCTGCCGCACTGGAGTGGGGGGTTCCGCCCAGGAGCCGAGGGGCCAAGTGTGGGCACGACCTGTGAGCTGTGACACTATGTAACACTGGTCATAGAAGTGGACCTCATACTTTCTTCAGACAGATCACTGAGCAGCAATTAGCAAGGAATTGTGTGTAATCCTAGAGGAGGATGCTACTCTAGAAGTTAAAGCGACCTTGCCCCCTTTCCAGTTCCTTGAGCCAGATAATCCCCCAGATGTTAGCTTCCACTGACAAACAGCCACCTCTGTAGGAAAACATAGCAGCTGTGTGGACGTGCATAGAAACATTCCACAATGGTTTAGGACAAGAAGTTCTCTCTCCAATTAAAAATGCAGAGGGGAAATTTTAGTAAGCACGAAGTAACCACCAGAGATGTAATATGGTTATAACCCAGATGAGAATCCAGTTGTCTTCCAGGTGTGGAGATTGTTGGCCAATATGGGAGTAAATCTTGCTCTTTCGGTGCTCGAGAACTCAGCATAGGTCTGGAAGTCAAGCTGCTATTGGGAGAAAAGGGGTGGTTCATGGCCTCTTTGGAGACATACAGGAGGGAGCTGATCTGTCAGGCTGGGGCAAGGGACAGCTTGGAAGAGCCACTTTCAGGAAACGCTGGGATTTGTGCAGAGCATGGAAGAGTGAGGAAGAACTGTGAGGGAGACAGAAGCTAAGGTGGTTTGGTGGGAAGGAGAGAAAAGTTGTGTCATTGGGGTTGACTTCCATGTTTTCTTTGGTAGGGACCACACAAAGAATGGCCATGCTCCATCTGCTCAACAAGCCACCGACGCTGACTCCAGTGAGCTACCTGGTTAAGAGTGCCCCATACCCGAGCTAGAACAGGGACAGCCCTGTTGGAGAGGGCCCTTCTTCAGTCCCTGGAGAAATGTAGGAAAAGTGTTGAGAAGAGATGGGGGGAAATGAGAGGAGGTCAGAGACCAGGAAAAAACAGGAAAATTTGGAAGGACAGAGTATTTAGGAACAAAGATGGGAAGATCTGGGGAAAGAGAAGTGAAACATGAATGGATGAAAAAGTAATAGAGGAAAGAGAATGGCATGAAGATGAAAGTAGAGAAAAGAAGAAGGGAATTATATACACATAAACACTAGTATCTATGATTACACAGATGAGATGGAGATGAAGATATGTGGGAACTTGTGTATTTCCTCACAGAAATGGGGGGCACTGAACAGACCCAAGGGGGCCATTTCAAGTCCAGGGCAGGATTTGAGCAAGCAAGCGTAAAAAGGAATGAATGGAAATTGTAGATCAATTGTATCCCACGCTGGAGGCAGCATACAGTAAGAGAACTCCATGTTCCTCACCATACCACCCATATCCCCTCACTCCTACTACCACATTGAATTCGAGCACTGACCCCAAACGGGGAGGACCTCAGACTTCAGTCTCCTCTGAATGATGGTTCCTCCAGCAGCACAAAGCTCACTTAACTCAATGTGTCAGCACCACTGAACTGAATAATGACCCTGTGGGGGAAACGCCATCCACTGAGATCCCAACCCCATCGTCTCAGCACCTGGATTTTCTTAAAAATCTCTAATCCAAGTACTTACTAGTGGGCATTTAATATTTACAGCTGGGGCTGTGTCTAGACTGGCCAGTTTTTCCACAAAAGCGACCGCTTTTGCGCAAAAACTAGCCAGCTGTCTACACTGGCTGCTTGAATTTGCGCAAGAGCACTGATGTTCTAATGTAAGAAATCAGTGCTTCTTGCGCAAATACTTTGACGCTCCCGTTCGGGCAAAAGTCCTTTTGCACAAAACCTTTTGCGCAAAAGGGCCAGTGTAGACAGCTCAGTTTTGTTTGGCGCAAAAAAGCCCCGATGGCTAAAATGGCTATCAGGGCTTTCTTGCGCAAAAGCGCGTCTAGATTGGCCACGGACGCTTTTGCTCAAAAAGTGCTTTTGCGCAAAAGCGTCCATGCCAATCTAGATGCTCTCTTGCGCAAATACTTTTAACGGAAAACTTTTCCGTTAAACGCATTTGCGGAAAATCATGCCAGTCTAGACGTAGCCCTGTTGTACAAGGGTGGAAAAAGACCACTAGCCATTAGAAGGGGGAAAGAAGCCCTAGCTTATCAGAGACTTGAATTCAGTTTGAAGTGCCACCAAGTGGAGGCTGTAAAAAAGGGAGTGAGCATTTGGGCTCTTCTCCACTGATCAGTAAGAGAAAGGGGAAACCATCTGTTGTTTTTATTTCCCCACTGAGCAGATGCTGAACTGCAGGCGTCCTATTATAGAGTAAAAGTCCCTTTGAAACCTAAAATGGAGGCTTTAATTCCCATAAAGGTTTTAATTCTGGTACAATGCAGAACATCTAACCAGCTGTGAAAAGGAGCAGAGCAACAACATTCCTTCATTTTTAGGTTGAAAGCTTGCGAAATTTAGAAGACTCCATGGCTATTTACCATATTTGTTGTTTTTCAGGACGGGTGTTTTTGTTTTTCTTGCTCCCTAGAGAATTTGATACATGGAAACTTGTTTCAGTGACAGTACTCTTCTCCCGTCTTGGGAACATGCGGTATCCATTCTATAGAATCTCTGCTGCCTGACTCACATAGCCATGTTATCTGCCTGCATTTGTCACAACACACATGAATCCAGTGGAGAAGCCAAAGTACCTTCCACAGAACCTTTGTTTTTTAATCATACACTTTCCCTCTATACTGAAACCAGGAAGTGCAGACACACACAAATAATTCAAGACCCATAGTTTTACTCTGGGTACGTATACAGGCCTCCCATTGGCATGAGAGGGATTTCTGCCTGTGCATATCTGAAGTCATATTAGGTCCTTTAATTATTGCAAGTGATGGGGTTAAAGTGCAGGACTTGGATCCAGAGCTGAATTTGGTTCTGAACTGCTGAGGCATTTTGACCCACAGTTTTGTTTTGGCCTATTACAGAAACAGGAAGTTCTGGTAGTTTGGGGTGTTCGAATCTCAGGGTTTCTTGATTCATGGAAAACACCATTTTTTGCATGCCTCTGCACTTCCTTTTCTCAGCTGGGACTGGAAGCAGAAATGCCATATCACAGAAAAGCTTTCCAAGTTCAAGGGGACCCATGTGCTTGTATCCAAAGATGGACTGTGGCCCAAAGCAAACAAAAGGAAAAGGTAACCAAACATTTTCAAATCCTCCCAGAGAGTTTCAGGTTCTGTTCAAGGTTTGCAGAAAGAGTTTGGGTCACTTCTTATTTTATCCAAACCTATTTGCCCATCCTTAATTGCAACAGCACATCTGGAAATGCTACAGCAAAGGCCTTGCCAGCGCTTTCATTATAAACCCTCCTGTTTTCAGAGTTTTGTAACTTTTGTTGAAAAAATCCAACAGCATAAAGGCTGAAACATGATAGTAAGATTCTCAGCTGGGGAGCAATTTTTTCCCCTTCTATGTTGCAATATTTGAAGGAAATCAGATCAAACCATTTTAAGACAAGAATAAAAATTAAGAGGAGGGAGGATTTGGGGCTAGAAAGGGAAGGGGTGTACAGTGCATGTGGTTTCTGATCTTTTTTATGTATAGCCCTTAGGGGAAAATATTGCAGATCGTTTCAGTCTCCAACTCTGGCAAACACTCAGCTCTAAACCTTGATTGTTGCCTTTGGCGGAGCCCGTTAAAGGAGTGCATGGATCCAGGTGGCATGGGAGGCTCCCCTGGTTGTGGCACCTGCTCCAAGGCTGAAGCATGGGGCTAGGAAGGGTAATAAGCATTAATCCACTTCAGGGTTGAGGATGCCTAGTGACTCGGGGACTGGGAGTGAACAGTAGGAACCTCAAGTGGGAGGAAGAGGAAAGGGTGTGTGGGGAGCTGATTCCTACCAGGATGTTCAGACAAATATGAGACCACCCCCCCAAAAAATCCTTCCCAGGAGCCCCTGGGCAGCTAACCTTTTTGCCTCCCATCCACTGTTGTCAGCCCCGGCTGGGGCAGAATGCAAGAGATACTTGGGGACAGTGGGGCAATTAAAAAAGAGAATGCTGTCTACATTCCTCCCATATCTTCTAAAAATCTGTTGGAAGACTTTTATCTATTTTTTAAAAAATCATTCAAACCCAACCAATATGAATGTATTTTATACATGTACATATGAAGGGTTATTTGTAGAGATGACCCTCAACCAATACTCCAAATCCAACTCAACCCCAGCTCTCCGAAAAACTCAGACCCAGCACTGCACTTTGTCACTTGGGCCCTTGTCTAGGACCTACAGCCAAATCAAATTCAAGGCACCTTAAACAGAACTTAATGCAGTTTGATGGGGGCGGGAGAGAAGAGAATCCTGGCAGCAGTTCACTTTCATTAAGTTTAAAAACCTAGGTTTGATCTAGATGGAACTCAGTAGAGAGTCAAGGAAGGCCGGGTGGGAAGAAGTCAGGAGTTGTTTTCGTAAGAGGTGGACAAACCAGTTTGGAAAAAGGAGAACAATCCTGAATCTTTTTTCATTCAGCTCTCAGGCTGAACCAAACTGAATGCTCTCTCAGGACAGAACAAGTTTAGAATATAACTTGCAAATGCCCCTTACACTTCTGGCTTTGACGCAATCCTGGGAATTGAAATGCTGCGATTTTGCAAAAAAGGCTGCTCTTGTATTATTTCCAACATGACCAAATATAGGCAGTGGTGGGAAATGCATAAGGAAAGACTTGTCCTGTACCATTATCAACCTTTTAAAGGCTACGGATAAGTTAGGGAAAGCATTCTAAACTGCTTGGTTGCATGGACCAGATGAAACTCATCCCCTTGACAATAAGAATGTTGTCAAGATTCTGTGATTAACAACTCAAATATCTAGATTTTGCTGTTCATTCAGTTATCCTCCAAATCTTGTTTAGTCTGTGAGTGAATAATTTATTTCCACATACTGAAGGTAGGGAATTGGTAGAGCAAATAATAAACTGCTCAGGATCACTACAGGGCAATGTCGACCAAAGGTACACAACTCCACCTACACAAATAGCATAGCTGGAGTCAACATAGCTTTGGTTGAATTGCCATGGGGTCGATGGGAGAAATTCTCCTGTCAACTTCCCTCATGCTTTTCAGGGTACATCTACACTGCATGGCTATTTCGGGATACCGAAATAGCTACCCCGCATCTACACAAGCCGCCCATTATTTCGAAATATTTTTCGAAATAATGGGCATGCTATTTCGCCATTCTGGTAAACCTTGTTGCATGTGGGATAAGAGATGGCTTGAAATAGTGCATTATTTTGAAATTTGGCATTGTGTAGACACACCAAATTTCAAAAAAAGCTATTACAAAAAAGTTTTGAAATAAGATACATAATTTGCATAGCACAAATTGTGTATCTTATTTCGAGTTTAGAGTGCTGTGTAGATACCATCAGTGCGGTGGAGTACTGGAGTCAACAAGAGAGCGATCAGTGGTCGATTTAGGGTTGATTTACTAGATCTGCTAAATCAACCCCTCAATGATCAATCGCTGCAGCGCCAATCCCCCAGTAAGTGTACACCTGCCCTAGCAGCCATTGTACTCTGAAATACAAATCCACATTTGTGCCTTAGTTTGATGAAGTGGTTATCCCAGGACAGAGTTACAAGGAAACGATTCTTACATCTGCTAGAAATTTTAAAGAAGTGGGCTCAATACTCAAAGGATTAATAATGCAAGTTGCAGTATCAAAGCCTAGGTAACTATCTACTGCTCCCTAGGTTTAGTCCATTAGCCCTACTATATTAATGCATGTCAAGAATATGGATACTTCAAAGAGGCAGCATTGTTTAATTCACATATGATGAACAACATTATTTCTCCCATGATACTTCAGGCATCAAATCCCTCCCTCCATGACCTATCTATCGCCTATTCCCATTTTGATCTGCTATTGATCATTGAGTAAGACCCTTATTCATTCAGTGAAGGTGTCCATAATGTACAGGTTTTGCCAAATGCATAAATATGCATCCCCATGTACTGTCTAGGGGTGGGTTAAAGGTTTTTGTGAAACCTAAGGAGATTCCACTCACCCTGTGACCCTTTGTCTGCTCTCTGCTTTACAGTTTCAAAAACTTCCACCAGATTTGTCAGACAAGATTTTCCTTTCCAGAACCCATGCCGGCTACTTTCTATCAGCTCATAATTTTCCAGATGTTTTGTGATCTCATCCCTTACTAATGTCTCCAAGATCTTGCCTACTGTCAAAATGAAACTTTACTGCAAAAACTGTAATTCTCTGACTTCACCCTAGTCCTCTTCCTCTGGAATGGGGTTTCATTTGCTGTGTTTCAGTCCCTTAGTACCTCTGCTATTTCCAAGAAGCCATTAAGTCTTCTTTGTTGGACCAGTATCCTTTTCCGTCATCTCTGTCATGACACTAGGGTCTAACCAGTGAAGTCCTAAATCTGTCTCTCTCATCAGTGATTTTTTTATGACCCTCAAATTGTTCTGGCTTTCAATGTCCTTTGTTTTACTTTTGGCATGTGTGTGAGCTTTTTCTGAGTAGTTTCATGAGACCTACTTATCACTAGTGCTTGGATGAGCGTTAGAGGGCCATGATTCAGATAAGAGTGAGGTAATGGTGGTAGATTGGCTACCATGACTCCTGAACATGGCAATGGTTTATAAAGCCCTTCACTTGTAGATCAGTAGTCCACACCCAGACCTGGCTGCATTGGCTTCTTTGAAGTGAATTGGTGATCTCATTTCAGTGACTCATAGAATCAGAGAATTGGAAGGGACCTCAAGAGGTCATATTGTCCAGTCCCGTACCCTCAAGGCAGGACTAAGTATTATCTAGACCATTCCTGACAGGTGCTTGTCTAACTTGCTCTTAAATATCTCCAGTGATGGAGATTCTACAGCCCCCCTAGGCAATATATTCCAGTGCTTAACCACTCTGACAGTTAGGAAGTTTTTCCTAATGTCCAACCTAAGTCTCCCTTGCCGCAATATAAGCCCATTGCTTCTTGTCGGATCTTCCAAGATTAAGAAGAACAATTCTTCTCCCTCCTCCTTGTAACAATCTTATGTACTGGAAAACTATTATCATGTCCCCCTCTGAGTCTTCTCTTTTCCATGCTAAACAAACCCAATTCTTTCAATCTTCCCTCATATGTCATCTTTTCTAGACCTTTCATCTTTTTTGTGGCTCTTCTCTGGACTTGCCCATATCTTTCCTGAAATGTGGTGCCCAGAACTGGACACAATACTCCAGATGAGAACTAATCAGCACAGAGTAGAGGGGAAGAATTACTTCTCGTGTGCTGCTAACAACAGTCCTTAAATGTTATTGACTTTTTTGCAACAGTGCTATACTGATGACTCATAATTAAGTGTCCAAGTTATTAAAAAAAACTTACCATGAAAGACATCTTCAGTAGAGTGTCTAAGCATTCAGTGGTCATGTTCACTAAGAGAGAATATAATGCTTGAAAACAAGCTTATTTTACCCATTATGGAAAGGTCTGATGGATTTTAATAGTGATGAAGCCAAACAGAGTTCTATATCATCATCCTACAAATCCACGGTATTTAACAGAGAATGAGATTTATTCTATGGGGTTTGTAAACCATCCTGTACAATTCGCTGGCCAGGAAGCAATTCTCTATTAAATTCTATAGGGTGGTCAATAAATACATGTTTATTATCAAATTCTTGTTCTTATGTTCTTATCAAGTTCTTCCTTACAAGACTTTTCCCTAACCTTTGGAGTGAAAGGATAGACATCAATTTGCAGGGTGGGCTGACACCTTCCTCAGTGTAGTTTTGACTGGACTCTCTTTGCCCCGTACTGATTGGCTGCTTCCTCCAATCCTCCCACTTCCTCTCCCTCACAGTCTCTTCATCTCAGCATCACTCCACATTAGCCTCTCAAAGGGCATGTCTACACCAGAGTGCTTACAGTAGCACAGCTATACCGATGCAGCTGCACTGCTGTGAGGTTTCCTGTGTAGCTGCTCAGTGCTGATGGAAGGGAGCACTCCTGCTGGCATAATTAAACCACTCCTAACGAGCAGCAGTAGCTATGGCAGCAGGAAATGCTCCCCCAAAGCACTGTCTACCCCACCATTTCTGTTGGTATAATGTTTGTTAGTCACGAGGGTGCTTTCTTCACACTCCTGAGTGATGTAAGTTTGGGTATGTCTACACTAGCTCCCTAGTTCGAACTAGGGAGGCTAATGTAGGCATTCGAACTTGCAAATGAATCCCGGGATTTAAATATCCCGGGCTTCATTTGCATGTTCCCGGGTGGGCGCCATTTTAAAATCCCCCTAGTCCGAACTAACTGCCCGCGGCTACACACGGCAGTTAAAAGTTAATTCGAACTAAGTCCTTAGTTCGAATTAACTGTTAACTGTTACACCTTGTGGAATGTTGTAACAGTTAATAGTTAATTCGAACTAAAGACTTAGTTCGAATTAACTTTTAACTGCCGCGTGTAGCCGCAGGCAGGTAGTTCTGACTAGGGGGATTTAAAAATGGCGCCCGCCCGGGAACATGCAAATGAAGCCCGGGATATTTAAATCCCGGGCTTCATTTGCAAGTTTGAATGCCTACATTAGCCTCCCTAGTTCGAACTAGGGGGCTAGTGTAAACATACCCTTATATTCACAAGTTACAGCAACTTTAAGTTATTTCAAGCCAGCTTCCCATGCATATCAGCTCATGCGGTGCCACCTCCCCCACCTTGCCCCCGTGCTGCTGCCTCTCTATCAGAGGCAGCAGCGTGGGGGGGATGGCGCAGGCGGGTACCACTACGCATGGGGAGCCAGCTTTTAAACCAGCTCTGCATTCACGCCAGCTCGGCAGAACCACCTGCCCCCCACTTGCTGCCTCTGACAGAGGCAATGTGGGAGGGGGGCAGGCAGGAGCAGGTGCTGGAGGGAAACCTGCTCCCTGTCCCCCGCCCCCCACTTCTGCCTCTCTCAGAGGAACTGGATCTTGAGATCAGATCTTCTCATGTCTGTATAGCACTATGCACACTAGCCAAGAGAAATATATCAACGGTTGATAACAATTATAACTTCACACCACATTCAGTTCTGTGCAAATCCTTACTGAGGATTTTTGTCTTACCACAATAGAAACTCTTTAAAAGTTAAATAGGGATAACTTTAATTGTTAGCATCTATCACTTCTCTAACTTGACCACAAACATATCAGCAAGAGCTACTTCTGATAATGCTTGACTAAAATGGCATTCCGATGTATGCCGCAGAAATTCCAGGCATACACAGAATGAGTTGATCCCAAATGAATTATTGCTGCATAGGAAGTCACAAGAGGGTACTGGATTTCTATGATTCTCACTCCAAAAAGCCTTTCCATTACTCTCCTGAATTTTTGCAAGCACTTTTCAAGAAGCAACAACACAGTTTTCCAATGAAGCCACCGACCCGTATCTTGGCTGGTATAAATTGGAGCAACTTTACCGAAGCTGATGGAACTCCAACAATTGGCACCAGCAGAAAACTTGGACCCCTGGGGCTATTTTTACTTCAGATAGACCCCCTATATCAGGGGTTCCCAACCTGGGGTACGCGTACCCCCAGGGGGTATGAGAAGCTTGTCAAGGGGATATGGGGAATATTTGGTAAATAATTGGTTATCCTAATTGAAATATTCCAAAAGTAGTAGTGTTAGTGAAAAAAGCTGTGGATTCTAGAGTCTAGAATTTATTTCCTTTCATATTGAATAGGGGGTACGGGAAGGTTTACTAAAAGCCAAGGGGGTACGGGGACTGAAAAAGGTTGGGAACCCCTGCCCTATATAGTACCACAACATTTCTTTATTAGGCTCAGCAGAAAAGGGAGGTGGGCACAAAATGCTAGACACAAAAGCAAGCTGGAGAATTTCCCAGCTATTTTCCCAGAGACAGTTCAAAAGGAAGGGGTGCCTGGGTAATCTCCCAAGGTTCCTTGGGTCTAGTCCCAAAATTGCCTTTTGAAGTTCATCCTTCTCTGGGAGGCAGATAACAGTATAGGCCAAGATTTACAAAAATGGTTGCCTAGGTTTAGGCACCTGTTGTGGATTTACCAGCCTACGTGGTTTGATTTTTAAAAATGTTGAGCATCCAGCAGTGTTCACTGATGTTGGGCGTTAAAACATTTTCTGAAAATCATCAGGCTACTTATTCAGAGCCCTATCTAGGTATTTTAGGGTTGCCCATTTTGGTTGGGTACATTCTTGGAGGTTTAATTACATGACACAATCTTTGATTAAAGATTAATCTTTAATCCCTGGAGAATCCAGAACCATCCTGCATTTAGCCATCTAACATCAGGTCTCCTTTTTGAACATTTGGCCTTAGGCTCTCAATCTTACAAGCATGGTCTTGCCCTACCTCGGGGTTCCTGGGTAACACCAGTGCTCATTCCACCCTTCATAAAATCCCCTTGCTACTTTGCTGTGCCCATTGGCCCACATTCTCTTCTGGGTATTAAAGGCTGTTATGCAAAGGA
The DNA here is from genome assembly GCA_032595735.1 of Pelochelys cantorii. Classification (NCBI taxonomy): domain Eukaryota; kingdom Metazoa; phylum Chordata; order Testudines; family Trionychidae; genus Pelochelys; species Pelochelys cantorii. The sequence continues at coordinate 12,865,063 of CM064328.1, forward strand.
AGCCATATGCAAAGGAAGCAATTTTTATTGGTGTTACAAACCCCCAGAACTGTGCGGCGTATTCTTGAGCGTCATATACAGGCACCATATCTATTAACTACTTATCTAAAAACAAATATAGTAACACTAGAAGTGTACCTCTCTGTAACTGACAGACTACAAGACTTCCCCCACACTCCCTGAAGTATTATGCCAAGTGTCCCCCACACCTTGTACCCTATTCCTTCTTAGCTGCTGCTGGTTCATCTCCCCGGGCCACTCAGAGGCTGTTCCTTCCCTAACATGAGCTATACTTGTGTAACAATGCCTGGTAGGGTCATATGTGGGGAAAAGGACCCAAGATCCCTGAATCTAAAAGCATGAGTCTCTACTGGTTTTCAGGCCCCATTAGCATGGAGGTGGTAGGTGACATAGATATTTTTGTGTGGTCTACTCAATAGAACACACCAGAGCCATTTTGTCTCCATCTGCACTAGCAAAGATAGGCAGCAAAAATTGCAGTGTGTTCAGGCTTGGACTGGAGTCCCAGCTCTGAAACCCTCCAAGGATGTTTGGGTACATCTACACTAGCCCCCTAGATCGATCTAGGGAGGCTGATGAGGGCAACCGAAATTGCAAATCAAGCCCGGGATTTAAATATCCCACGCTTGATTTGCATGTTCCCGGATGGTCGCCATTTTAGAAATTGACTAACCTGAAGTAACTGCCCGCGTCTACACGCAGCAGTGAAACAGGATTCCAATTTAAAGCCCCTAAATCGAATTAGCTGGTAAACCTCATTGCAGGAGGAATACCAGCTAATTTGAGTTAGGGCTTTAAATCAGAATCCCGTTTCACTGCCGCGTGTAGACGCGGGCAGTTACTTCGGGCTAGTCAATTTCTAAAATGGCAACCGGCCGGGAACATGCAAATCAAGCCCAGGATATTTAAATCCCGGGCTTGATTTGCAATTTCGGTCACCTTCATTAGCCTCTCTAGATCGATCTAGGGGGGCTAGTGTAGACGTACCCTTTCAGATCCTGGGCTCTGGCCCAGTTCCAAGTGTTTGCATTGCTATTTTAGCTCCATAGTCTGAGCATGGCCAATTGACCCTGGCTCTGAGACCCAGGGTGCATCTACACTGCTCCGTTATTTCAAGATAACTAGTGTTATTTCGAAATAACAATGCAGGCATCGACACAACCATTCCGTTATTTTGAAATAATTTCGAAAAAATGGCTGGCTTATTCTGAAATCTGTAAACCTCATAACGACTCTTCCAAAATATCTATTTCAAAATAAGGCGTGTGTAGAAGCTCCACTGCTGCTATTTCGAAATAGCCCCTCCCCAGTGCCTCTGGGGGCTCTAAATCGAGATAGCACGTCTACATTAGGGGAGCCTGTCTTGGACTAATTTTGAGGCTTCCCTGCAGTGTAGACGTGCTATTTTGAAATAAGCTATTTCAGAATAACTACCCCCAGAACAGCTTATTTCGAAATAGCCGTGCAGTGTAAACGTGCCCCCAGTGTTGCGAGTTTTCATTGCAGTGTAGATGCACCAACTGTATCAGCGTGAATTACACTTGATTCCATTTGCTTGCTCCAGCCCCGTCATGTGACTGCACAGTCCTCTCCTTGATGGGCTCCTCTCCCTTCCTTAGGCCTGCCTTAGGCCAAGCATATCCATCAACACTACAAGAGTTTTACCTCCTGGCTGGAACTTTCCTGCATGCTCATGGGCTCTGCCCTTTTAACGGGCCTTCTCTCTGCAGCAAGCTGCCTCTCCAGCTTGCCACTCGCACACATGCATCCTCTATCTTCCAATTCACACACCTCCACCAGGGCATGTCTACACGAGGAAACTATTTCGAAATAACTAAAATCGATTTAATCACTCCCAAAATAAAATCAAAATAGCATGCCCACACTACGGGAAGCCTTGAAATTAGTCCGAGGCAGGCTCCGTTAATGTGGATGCGCTACCTCAGCTTAGAGCCCCAGGAAGCACTGGAAAGGAATTACTTCAAATTACTTTGGGGAGTAGTTATCCCAAAATAGCAGCACCGGAGCATCCACACTACCGCTATTTCAAAATAACTGTTTTGAGATTAGTGTTATTCCCAGAGAAAAGCAGGAGGGCAGATTTGAAAATAAGTGGTCCGTTATTTCAAAATAAAGGGCTTGGTAGTGTAGACGCTCCACTTATTAATTCGACCTAAGGGGTGTTATATTGTAGTCCAGGGCTCAGTGCGCCCCGTAAACTGTGCGCTTGTGCGGCTGCTCAGGAGAAATTCAAATGCCGCCCAGCTGATTAGCAGAGCATCCACAGCTAGGTTTTGTTTCTACTGGTGGTGCACATTCACACATGCCTCAGTGCGCATAACATTATTCCACACATGAATAGAAAAAAAAATCCATACACGGATGGAAAAGATTAGAGGGAACGCTGTGCCTCTAGAGAAAAGAAAGAATGAGACCACTTCCCTTCCCTGGTTCTATGGCAACACAAAATGCCTCTTATTGCCTATATGACAATCTAGAACCTTTAAACTCCCCCGGGGCATCTGTGTCTGAGTTTTCATTCTCAAAGTGAGGTGGAGGGCAAGACTCCCAGCTCAGCAGGATCATGATGAATAACACAGGGCTGAGTTTGTGTGTGTGAATGTTTCGTCTCTACAGTCAAAGGGAGTTCCCTGTTGGTAGGTACAATCTTTTTACCCGCTTTCTAGAGCTGAGCTCTGAAGGGAGTAACTGTGGTTATATGTGAAGGGCAATTAAGAGCGATTGTGGTAAATTAATTCAGCTCTGCAAGAGCAAGCCATATTAAACAATTAATCATAGCCCTCAGGGATTATTAATTAACTATTTACAGCTAATCCCATGGCTTTGACTGGAGTGGAGATTTTGATGAGCTGCTGCCTATTCATAAGGATCAATGGGAGAGCCCCGCATGACTGGAACGGTGTGAAACTTTTTGTTCAAAATGGCTTTTCAGTCGACCTACACATTTTCATTTTGTCTTCCAGCCAAAGGAATAGCTGTAGAAGGGTTCTCCCTCTCTTCCCACACCTACACTCACACAGTTCATTCCTCTCACGTAGCTTAGTTGAAATTAAAATGTAAAGGCATGCAAGTGAATGTTACTGCTTTCTTCAAGTGAGGCTTGAAATTAACCGAATGAGCAACACAGGCCAGAGATGACATGAATACTGTGTTGTGAATTCATTCAAGTCAGTGCTAGCCCATAGATACCAATGAAGGAGGGAGGAAGAGTCCTGCAGAGTATGCAGCCATTTTTTTTAAAAATGAGAAAAATATTCCGAAAAAGGTTCACAGACCCCAGTGAATGGCATATGGGGTGAGTCTCTGTCTCCTTCTAGTGGCTGGCTCATATAAGATAAGACTCTACTGCCGTTGCCAGCCAGCAGAGTTACTCCTTTAATGTAAAGACATTCTTGCTGAAGCCCACTCAGATATTAAAAGGCTGTAAATACATTTGCACCCACTTACACCAACTCCTGATTTGCCCCTGTGACGATGTGTCAGGATTCCCCCGACACTGCACCCCCGTAGCAGCAAGAACAGACTCTGCCAGCCGGTAGAATAGAGGGGGTTTGTTGCTTCTCCAAGATACAGCACAGCATAGACATGATGTGTCTACAGGAGTCTGGGCCAGGATGCCTCAGACCCCTTGAGATGGGGTCCCTGGGCCCCTAGATTCCAGCCCCCTCCTTAGACTGGTTCCTTCATGATTCCAGCCCAAGACTTACCCTCCCCCCGAACACTCACTTCCTTAGTTCCCTCGCTGCCCCAACTCGTCTGACGGGTTGGGTCTTTGTCTATGTGACTTAGGCAGCCCACCTGCTGGGCAGTGCTCATAGGCAGAGGCCAGTAGGGGTCACCCACAGCCCACAACCCAAGCACAGCAACCAGCAAGGTACGGACACTACTTTACCACATGTGGGTGAGTCAGTGGGAATCACACATCACAGTGCAAGGGGATCCCGGAATACAGAGCAGACAAGCCCCCCCCACTACGCCACAGCCCCCTTTTGGTTTGTTTTTGGTTTTTAAAAGTGAGCTTGACACCAATGCATTTTGCTACAGTGGAAGCCCGAGGAGACAATGTGAAACGTGACAGGCTTGTCTACATGGCAGAGTTAATGTGGAGTCCTCAAGGGTGTGAATGTAAACCACATTAGCCACTCGGCATGAACCCGCAGCCATATGGATGCGCTTACTCCTCACAGAGAATGGCTTTAGGCCTCTCAAGTGAATAGTTTAATGTGCTTTGGAAGCAGAAAGTGCATAAAGGCACTCAGTGCAGAGTATGAGTCTTGATATGGGGGGGGGGTTAATGTAGCAGAGCTAGTGCACATTATCCACTCCATGCACTCCCCCCCCACCATGTGGGCAAACCTTTTGCTATGAAACAGCAAAGGCAGCCTTTTGATTGCAGTCCCTTGCTAACTGGGAGAACCTGAAAATGCAGAGGAGCCTCTCAGCTTTCATTAAAATAAGCCCTTTTCCTAGCAAAGCCCATGCTGATGAAGGGTTAGTTCATATGCATATATTGATTTTCTATGGCTCCCACTTTCTTTTTAAAAAAACTGGTTATCTAATCCATACGCTTAGAAAACATCCTTCTCTTTATCATTAACGAAGCGTTCTTGTCTGTCAGTTACAGAATCACAGAATACTAGAATTGGACCTCGAGAGGTCATCAAGTCCAGTCCCCTGCACTTGAGGAAGGATAAAGCATGATCTAGATCAGTGGTTCCCAACTACCGGTCCGTGGACCAGTGCTGGGCCACGAACCGCTGGCTGCCAGGCCACGGCGGCTTCCTGCTGGGGGAGAAGAGAAAGCTCCAAGCCTTGTTCCGCAATCAGGCTCACGGGAAGAAGAGCTGCCCACGCCCTCTCTCGGCTGAGGGAAGAGCAGCATGTGGGCAGTGCTTCTTCCCCGTGAGCCAGACTGCGCAGCAAGGCTCGGGGCTTTGTTCCCCCACCCCACAGCGGGGAGCCAGAGCTGATGCTCCAGTTGCAGGGAGTGGGAGGGTGAGCTGGCTTCCCACCAGGGTGGCAAGCCTCCAGCTTCACTGCGCCATCTAGCTCACAGGGAAGAAGCGCTCCCCCCCCCCCCATCCTGGTGGGCATGCTGATGTTCCCCCAGCTGGGGAGAAAGGGTGGGGGAGCGCTTCTTCCCCACAAACCGGATCATGCAGCAAGGCTTGAGGCTTTCTCTGTCCCCTGACCCCAGTGGGGAGCCAGCACTGGCGATCTAATGGAATCCGGCCAATAGGAGCAGAGGAGGCGCTGCCTGGGACCGGCGCAGGGCACAAAGGCAAGTAAATGCCCCCCACCCTCCCTCATGCCCAGAGCCCTGCACCCTCAGTCCACTCAAACACCAATCCCCCCACCGAGAACCCTGAACCCCCAGCCTGCTCCAGCACTCTCCCTCCTGGCCACATGGTGCACCTTCCCTTGCTTCTGCACCCTTCCCCCTGGCCAGACACCCTACTCCCAGCCTGCTCCTGCACCTTTCCTCCCATCCAGACCTCACCTCCTCACCCCTCCTGTGCTCCACCTCTCACGCAGATCTAGCACCCCCATTCCTCTTGCTGGCAGCCCTGTCCCACACACTGAACCACCTATTTTTGTCCCAGCTGCAGAGTCTAAGGAGGTCCACGAAATCCATTAACGCTGGGCCACCTGAAGAGTAAATCTGGCCTATGGGAAACCCTGAACCGCAGTCCTCCTGGTACCTCCCCCTCCCTCTCGTCCCATGGGACTGGAATGCCAGTGGAGTGAAGTGTCTCAGTTAAAGGCCAGATCAATTAGGGTTGGGGGGTTTTGGAGGATTTTTTTTCCTTCTCACTTGTATGGTCCCCAACTGATTTTTTCTGTGGGTCAGTGGCCCCCAACTCTATAAAGGTTCCCTTGAAAACATTGGAACCTTTTGGGTACGTCTAAACTATGTGCTATTTTCAAAAGGATATGCAAATGCCACAGGATCCACAGCAGATCTTTTGAAAGTGAAAGTAGTTTGGATGTGGTTTATTCGAGAAAAAAACCCTTTTTCGAAAAAAACCGCGTAAACCTCATTTTTTAAGAAAGAGCATTTTTTTTCGAAAAAGGGTTTTTTTTCTGAAAAAACTCCCATATCCAGACTACTTTCACAAGATCTGCTTTCGAAAGTGTGATGGGAAGAAGATATGCAAATTCCCCGTGGAATTTGCATATCCTCTTTCGAAAAAAAAAAACCATAGTCTAGACATAGCCTTTGTGTTGGACATAAATTAATTTTACTTAATTTAAAATGAAGTCTGATAAACTAATATGAGAAAGTTAAAGTGCTTAGTTTGTTTAATAATTTAAATTAATATTTCCTTTCTTCCTGATTAAACTGTTCTGCCTAGCAACAGCACTAGCAAAATGGCTTTGGCGTAATTACATAATTAACAGTGAGTTTCCATTAGCAACTGGTGGTCCACGGAAAGGTTTGCATTGAGCCAGGTGGGCCACAGGCCAAAAAGTTTGAGAACCGCTGACATAGGAGGCTGGGGGATACTGGGCAGGGAGGCAATGTGGTAGGCACACCGGTAATGCAGGGCTGGAGCTGCGGGTACAGGTGGGAGGGAAGTGCTGGGGTTGGGGTGAAGATGGTATTGTGCAGAGGTTGGGGTGAACATGACAAAATGTTGGGGTTAGAGGGACAGTGTAGGAGTTAGGGTGCAGGAAAGGCAGGAGTTAATGGCAAAGGGTGGCACAGGATGAGGGGCCAGGGGTGAGGGAGCCCATGGCAGTCAAGAGAAATGGGTGCATACCATGCCCAGGATAGCAGGGATAGAAGTCCAAACATACAAGTTCTCCCAGGGTGCCATTTTCCCTAAGGCTGGCCCAGCCTGGGGTACATATTTTGGTGGACCGGCAACATTTTATTTGCCTATTTGCATATTCATTGTTTGCATAATGAATATGCACATAGGCAGAGCTTGACAAATGGCAGCGAAAGCCGCTCACCAGCCCCGCACTGCGCATGCGCAAGAGCCACATTGCGCATGTGCGTGCCGCCTGTGAACAGGGCGCGCGGCTGAAATCTACTCGCCACGGGCGAGCAGATTCTATGGTTTGTTGAGCCCTGCACAATGTTACCAGTCCACCAAAAGTTTGTGAATGGGTTTGCCAGTCCACAGTATAAAAAAGATTGGGAACCATGGATCTAGAATGGATCATCCCTGAAAGATGTCTGTCTAATCTGCTCTTAAAAATCTCCAATGATGGAGGTTCCACAGCCTTGCTAGGCAATGTATTCCAGTGACACCCTGACAGGAAGCTTTTCTTAATGTTCATTTTAAACCTCCTATGCATTAATTTAAACCCATTGCTTCTTGTCCTAACATCAGAGGTCAAGGAGAATAATCTTTTCCATTCTCCTGGTAACACCATTTTAGGTACTTGAACGCTGCTATCATGACCCCTCTCAGTTTTCTCTTTCAAACTAAACAATCCCAATTCTTTCAGTCTTTCCTCATGGGTCCTGTGTTCTAAACCTTTAATCATTTTTATTGCTCTTCTGTGGACCTCCAATCTCTCCACATCTTTCCTGAAATGTGGTGCCCAGAACTAGACACAATATTCCAGTTGAGGCCTAATCAGTGCAGAGCAGAGCAGAGTGGAAGAATTACTTCTCATGTCTTGATCACAACACTCTTGCTAATGTAGCCCAGAATGATGTTTGGGGGTTTTTTTGTAACAGTGTCACACGGTTGACTCATATGATGCATACCAAGCACAGGTGTTCCACATTTTGGCCATTTATCACACATATTTTGACCAGCTCTATTTAAAGCCCAGTGGAGGTCTTTAGACAGCTGAGAAAGGCTCTCAGGATTTGCAGCGATAAATGCAGACATGAATGGTCAAAAGTTTTCAGTATGGCAGTTTGAATGGGTTTCAATGGGTTTCCAAAACTAAATCTAAAACCGTGAGCGGTTGTACAATAGTGTACAATAGTTCAGTAGCTGGAGATGCTTCTTTGGTTTGAAATGAAAAGTTATTTCCAAGAGCTGATATTCTGTGATTTATTCTCAATGAAGCACAGCGGTACACAGCCAGTGCACAAGAGTTAGAGTTGCTTGGGGATCTTCCGTAAAAGGCTTTGCAGGCTGTGACAGGTCATGACTCACCACCATGGCACCCCCTGCTGGTCACTTGGGGAATTAGTTCTTCAGCCTGAGAGCGCCTTCTGCCGTTCCACATTGGTTCAGGCCCTGTGTTCCTTCCTGTCGACGGTGCCCTTTCCTCACAGCACTGCTCTGTGGCAGTGGCCCCACACTCTGGGGTCCTCCCCTCCCAGGGAACCCCAAATCCCCTATACCCACCTTGCCTCAGTGATCCACTGCCAGTCATCATCTAGCCTCTGCCCCAGGGGCAAACTGCAGTCTGACATGGCCACTTATCATTGGCAAGGGGGTGGACCTGCTGCCTTCACCTATCCTGTCCGCCTCCCTGCAGCCCTAGTACCCTCAGGCCTGGAGAGCAAAGCCTCAGCTTGGGAGTTTGCCCTGTCAGAGCCCACCCACCCCCCAGCTCTGCCTGCCTTTCCCCAGCATTTCTCTGTTGCAGGAAGCCTCTGCAGCTTCCCTGGCAGCCAGGCCTGTCCTCCAGAGCTGGAGCAAGAGTGTGATTTTTTTCCTCCCCAGGAGCTTCTATGTATACAGCCCCAGTGGAGCCCTAGTTATCTGCAGCCCCTCCTGTGGCTGCCTACCAAGCTGGTTTTAACCCTTGTAGGGGAGATGCCCCATCACACAGACCTAGCAAAACAATGCAAAAAATCCTGAATGATTGTTACATGGAAGGAGGTAGAAGCACAAGCTTCCCCATGTTATCTTGACAAGAGGCTCAACCTGGGAGACGGCCACTACTACTATTTCAGTCTGTGCTCTTCTATGCAGGCTACTTACATACCACTATGCAATGGCTCTCTTACCATTCTGGTGTCAGGAAGTAGCTAGTCCCCAGTTTCTCCCCTGACTGGGGATAGTAGTATAGTTTGTGCTTCCGTTTCTCCTCTGGCTGGGTAGCCTGTTGAAGTGTTTGTGCTGAACTGTTCAGTGCCAGATTAGAAACAGTGAAGGATTGTAGGGCTTGTTTTTAGCTTGGATATTTTTCTTACCAGGGAAGAAGATTACTCTGGGCTCTCATTGTAGGGCTCAATGTGTTCCTATAGCCTCCTTCAGTTAGGCCAACCCACTGTGACAGAGCCCTTCACTAGTCATTTTAGAACTGTAGCGCATCCATTGAGTGTCAAAGATAGGCTGAGACTCGAACCCTGAATCTCAACTCTTAAAAAAAAGTTTTTTGAGGGCATGAGTATCAATAATTTAAACCTTCCTCTGGCACCTGTGATTTAGAAGCACTGGGGGATTACACAGCTTGATTTCCCCCAGCTCCAGCCCTGCTCCCATGTTTTGGCACTGGGTCAGGTCCAGAACTGGAAAGGGTTTATTTTCTAATACCATTCAGATGCAGGTGAAATCTCATGAGCTTTCTATCATATCCTGCCAACTCTCCACAAGAGCAGCTTTTGAGATTCTACAGCTGTTAGGTCCTAAACCCAGCTACTTTACAGCCACAAGCCCAAACCGTGAACCTGATTCAGTTCCAAACACCTCTGTGGTCTATCTGTACATTGGACATAATTTGGGGGGATAGGAGGAGGTATTGCCCCTCCCAAATTGCAGACACAGAATTTGCCCCCCCACATGTGGTCGGACTACAGCCAAAGACCCCAATATAAAACTCAAACTATGCCTGCAATCTCTACTGACTGGCATTATAGCTACTCTCAGTAACTGAAAATGCCACATTACAGCACTACATAGGGAGGAAGTGTGTCTAATGGTTAGAGCAAAGGGCTGGATGTTGGGACTCTGGAATTCTATTCCTTGCCCTGCCACAACCTCAGAGTTTGATTTTTGGTAAATCACTTTTTTGACATCTCCATGCCTCAATTTCCCTGCCTGTAGTCATTTAGTTCTTTCACAGGCCTGTTAGAAGGCTTAATTAATTACTATTTGTAAAACATTTAAAGATCTGCAGATTAAAGAGGCAAAAGATTAGATTTCATTATCTAATGCTGCTCTTGGCCTCGCATAACAATTCAACTTTGGAAAAGGCTCCATAAAACAGAAACCCTTCTTTGTGCTTGGTGTGGATGGATTATGATCATTTTAGGACTCTAGCTATGTTTGCTGGCATAAACTTAGAGAAGTTCCAAACAGCCAAATGGAAAATAAATCTTATTATTGTACATTTATACCAAGCTGGGTTCACAGTTTCCTCTTTATTTTTATTAGATTGCTATTTTGATTTTTTTAAAACAAACAGTGGAATATAGAGTTATTTTAACTTTGAAATTTATGGTCTTCCTTACAACAGGTAGTCACAGTTGCATTCTTGAAAAAGAAAACAAAATTAAAAATATAGACACAGGAAATAAAATTAATTTTAAAATATATGAAAACATTTATTCTGTGCATCAGCCCAAGTGAACAGACATGTCTCTGACTGATACCCACCACAGACTGCAGTTTCTTGAACTGATTGATTAATAAGACAGAAATGAGGAGGTGTGAATTTATTTTGGACTTGGCTGGGGTTGAAAAAGGTTTGGCACAGTTCAACTGGGCTTAATCTGCATTTTAAAGTGTATGAACGATGACCACCTATTGGCACCTTCCCGTGTGTCAGGACCCACAGAAAGGAAACATTTTTCACTAGGCTTCATTTCAGTGAATGTTCCTGGATTTATAAAGGTACTAAAAAGGCAAAGCAATTCGATTTTAAAAAAATGAAATACCCATTTCCCCTGGTAGAGCTGAAACTTGACAGCAGAACCAACTATGCGGGGAGAATGGGGAAAAAATTTCTCATTGTTTAGAAGCCGGTTGTTCATGAAGATGATGTTCCACTTAAGATAAAATTAAATTTCTTTTTAGTGCTTTCGACAATAAGCACAGTAGTGAAAGGTAGTAAAAAAGCAATAAATAACAGTTCAAATGGGAAAAAGCTGCTTGCAGGGGACGTGGCGGGGCGGAGGAGAGCTGAAATGTAGAGAATTTTATCTGAGATGGAAAAAAAGAATCCTAAAAGCAGAAAGATTTCACTGTGTGCCATAGCAAGGATAATTAAAAACAAAGCCGTCTTTTAAGACATAGCAGCGCTCCCCACCATCTCCTTTTCCTGGCAAACCCAGGAAACACCCTCAGAAGTAAAATAACCCTAACTAGAAAAGACATCTTCTTGAAGAATTTTGACTCATAGTTTACTGCTTTATAAGCATTTTAGTAGAAAGATGTCCCACACTCCGGCAACAAGTCAAGAATCCACATTTTTAATGCTAGTTTAGTCTTCTATGTGATTATTTTTACAACATCTGCAATTAAATACAGATTTTTCAACTCCCTGATTGTGACTGAATGGAAAGGGGTTTGGTGCACAGAGAGAGAGAGAGGAAAAAAGCCATCTTGCCCTAAAATGGTCTTCATTAAAAACAGCTCCGCTCTGCTTCTGTTTTATTTCGTTTTGATGATTGAAATTTTCCTCATCTAATAGTGGATGGTATTTTTTCTTACACTTCAGTAATGCAAAGGAAAATCAGATAGTGCAAACTTAAGCATTTCCAGGGGGTTAGCAATTTTGGTCATCAAGGGATTGTCTTGTTTTTAAAGGAGGGCTGGGGTTGGAGGGTGGAAGAAAAGAAAGACTGTAAAACTCAAGACAGCAGTTCCAAAACAAATTAATTAACACATAGATAGTGCTGTAATTTAAAATGCACCTAGTAGGCCCCTCTAAAACAGTATTTGAGTGTGCTAGAACTTACATCTTGCTTTGCCTGATATTATAGTTCCCCCATTGCTGCCTTTCGCACCTGATAGGGGAATTGCAAATAAATAATTGGCATAAAATCTCCACAACATGAAAATCATTTCAGGTCTCTTCAGCTCACAAGAAGTATTTTTATGGTACCCTGAAAATGTTGCTCACGGTTTTCTTCGGTCTCCAGTGTGACTTTAAAATGCAAGCCTGATACTGATGCATGAGGCTGACTGCAAAGGTTAATCCTGCCATTCGATACAGACAGCAGCACAATCAACAGGCGCTGTACCCATGTAAGAGCGTACTATTTGGCCCCATGTGTGAAGCAGAATTGGAAAAGTATTGGAAGAGAGAGGGACATCTGTGATTACTAGTAGATTAGAGCATTTTGTAGCCCCTGATATTTGTACTTGTCTTCAGTTAAAATGTGGCCTTACAGTAAATTGCCATTATTTAAAAGTAATACAGGTCACTTGTGGTGTAACTCTACTGAATTCAGTGGAGTTACACGAGAGAAGAGTTTGGCCCAGTGCATTCCAGAATAAGAAGAGCTAGAAAAACCATGTGATACATGGAACATGCAAGGTAAAGCACATTTTCCTTTCTAGAGCGTCATCCATTGGATATATTTATCCTAATGCTAAATGGGAATGGACCGAAGCCCAGCTTAGCCACTGCTAGAAACATTAAAAGCATCTTAGAGGTGTACATCAGAGTAGCCAGTATATTTAGTGCTGACTTTTTGAATAGATACCTTCTGTACTCCTGCTCGGGGTGCAATATTGCCAGAGGCACGACATTTGTTTCATTCAGGAAGAAGTCAAATGGGTCCAAAACACTAAAAGCTCAGCAATGGAAGACCTTTGGAAATCTGTAAAATTAGCTCAATCGCACTGCCACTGACGTCAATGCGGTTTTGTTATCTCTCTCAGCTGCCACAGGGGTCAACCCAATGTTTGATGACAGAGAGGATCTCCCAGAACTCTCCAAACCTAGCCCTCTGTACCTTGGAGCCCTGATGAGAAAGCTAGGAGGTGTGTTCCTCAGACCTGGACAGTGTTAGTACAACAAAGACTGTTTTTTCACCTTCATCGAGCCTTGTTCCTCAGAGCACATATGACTTTAATAAAAGTGTATCCAAGGGAGAGGCAGTAGAAAGCACTCTACCTCAGAAGGAGTGTGTATGTGTGTGCGTGTGCTCGCTTTTGTGTGTGTGTGTGTAGTCACACATGCACATTAGTAATTATTTAAGCCCATAAACAAACACCTCACAGTCAACTACCTTGAGGAAGAAAATTCCTTTATAAGGGACAGTTAGTACCTAAAAAAAGAGATAGTATAGCCTGAGCACACAGTGAAGCAAACACTTTTAAAAATGAGAGTATTGGTTATTCACATTATATTATTGCAGTAACCACTGAGGGCCAGCTTTTGCTGATGCTACAGGATGAAGGATCCAATCCTGATTGCTTATAAGTAACACTAAAACTTTCTAAAATCTTTTGTTGTTGTTGTTTTGTTTTTGCAGGTTTTGGGGAAAAAAGTTTACAAAACAGTGGGCTTTTTTAAAATAAAAATTTCCATTTTTTTCTCCCTCTTTTTCTACTGTTTCTCTCCCCGCCCCCTTTTGCTACTGAAAAAGGAAAAGAAAAAAGGGAAAGGGGAAAAAAAGGAAAGTGAAAACCAGACAAAACCCTTACCATTTTTGGATTTTGTTGAAAACAAATAAAAATGAAAAAGAAAATCATGAACATTTACATTTGGAGGGGAAAAAACCTATTTTTGTATGAAAAAGAAAATTCATACCAGCTCCCTATGTAAATGCCAAGGTGCTCCTAAGGATTTGTTTTAAATAAATAGTGATAATTATGTTGTCCTCTGGTTTGTCATTCGAGGTTACAGGGTCAAGATCTAATTCTGTTCTCACCCCAGTTAAAACAAGAAACAAAAAACCAGAAACAGAAACAACTTGAGTAACGTCAAAAGAGTGAGACCAGAGGAAAGCCAGTATGAGGGCTCATGGTCCTAGTCCGAACATTTTGGGTGTCCTGTGCCCTCATCTTCCCTGCATGATGTCATGTAAAGCACGTTACTGTATATTGTGATGTTTTTAAAAAACAAGAGGGCAAGTACTTGTTATCTGGGACAGTGTGCACAATACAGCAGTGGTATTGTACACAGATAGCATTTTCTTCCTTCAGTTGAATGAGATAAAAAACCCACATCTAGAACTGAGCTGAAATGGAAAACTGCAAATTCCAGATCAAGCATTTGATCCTTTTAAAAACTGAAGTGAGAGTTTCCCTATGCCCAGCTTTGATTTCCCAAGAGTATATGTAATGCACTACATTTTGGCCCATACATACTGAATATTGTCCACAGTTTTAAAGGTTGGTTTTGGGTTTTTTTTTTCTTTTTTGGACTGTCCCATAAAAGCATGGTTCAAGAAACAAGAAAAGGAAATAATCTACATTTGATCAATGGGAGTTTTGCTTATGCAGGGACTGTAGAATCCAAATTCACTAAGTTTAGATGGGTCTCTCTTGACCTTTACGTAAAGATAGCCTGTACATGCCAGGGGGAGGACAGGAAAGAAGCAGATTTTCCCTGCCATCTTCCCCAATTACCAGCCTCTCAAAAGGAAAGATTAAATATGGGAGGGAAGAGAGAGAGAAAATCAAAGCAATCATGAGTTTACTGTGTTCACAGTGATGAAAGCACTAAGGGTATGTCTACACTACAGCACTAATTCGAACTAACTTGATTCGAACTAAGCTAATTCGAACTAGTGCATCTAAACCTAAAAACTAATTCGAATTAGCGTTTTGCTAATTCGAACTAGCATGTCCACATTGAGTGGACCCTGAACCGAAGTTAAGGTTGGCCGGAACCAGTGCCAGCAGGGCATCAGGTTAGGGCTTAGAGCGTGGAGCTGCTGCCTCAGGCTAGCTGAGGGCTGTGCTTAAAGGGACCCGACCCCCACCCCAGACAGACAGTTCTCAGGGTTCCCCGCTTGCTTGTCTACCTCGATGAGGGACAGCAAAGCAGTCCTGACTTGGAGTGCCCTGAGTGCCCACGTTTGGCACATCAGAGCACTTGGCCATCAGCCCGGCTGCACTTGCCGCAGGCTGCCATCCGGGGGGGGGTGTCATTCGGGGGGCTGTCAGGATCCAGGAGGCCCTGCAGGAGAGCTTCCACCCCGAGGAGCCCGCAGAGCCACCCCAGTCCTCCTCATCGGGGGCTCGTGCCCCATTCCTCCCTCACCTCCTTCCACTTACCCTTCCCTAGCCCCCCTTCCTGATGTAAAAAATAAAGGACACGTGTTCAAAAATAGAAACTCTCTTTATTTAATAAAACTGGGGGTGGGGGGATTAACCTCTGGGGAGACTGGAAAAAGGAGGTGGGAGAGGGGAAGAGAGAGGGTGGGAGAGGGGAGGTGAAAACCTGGGAGGAGGGAGCTGGAAGGGGGAAGCCAGGGGAAGAAGGAGGAGGGGAAGTATAAAACTATGGTTTGCCATATCTTCAGTATTGTGTAGAGATGTGGTCTCCTCACCTCAAAAAAGATATTTTGGCCTTGGAAAGGGTTCAGAAAAGGATAACTAAAATGATTAGGGGTTTGGAACAGGTCCCATATGAAGAGAGGCTAAAGAGACTGGGACTTTTCAGCTTAGAAAAGAGGAGACTGAGGGGGGATATGATAGAGGTCTATAAAATCATGAGTGGTGTGGAGAGGGTGCATAAAGAAAAGTTCTTCATTAGTTCACATAATAGAAGGACTAGACGACACCAAATGAAATGAATGGGTAGCAGGCTTCAAACTAATAAAAGAAAGTTCTTCTTCACAAAGCAAATAGTCAACCTGTGGAACTCCTTGCCACAGGAGGCTGTGAAGCCTAGAAGTAGAACAGAGTTTAAAGAGAAGTTAGATAAAGTCATGGAGGTTGGGTCCATGGAGTGCTATTAGCCAGGGGGTAGGAACGGTGTCCCTGGCCTCTGTTTGTGGAAGGCTGGAGATGGATGGCATGAGACAAATGGCTTGGTCATTGTCTTCGGTCCTTCCCCTCTGGGGTACCTGGTGTTGGCCGCTGTCGGCAGACAGGCTACTGGGCTAGATGGACCTTTGGTCTGACCCAGTATGGCCATTCTTATGTTCTTATGTTCTAAGCTCAGGGTCGGGGGTCTCACTGGACCAACTTGATTTTCATGCAAACCTGCTCCTGGGTTCGCATGTGGCCTTTGGTGGCCAGGCTGGCAGCTATCCTGCCCTAGACGGCCACATTCCTGTGCCTAGTGCAGAGATTGTGGACGTTGGAGGCCTCCCCCCAAACCTCGATGAGGTCCACGATCTCCGCACTAGACCAGGCGGGAGCCCGCCTCTTGCGGCCCCGGGCAGGCTCCTGGGAACCGCCAGTCTGGTCCTGGGAAGAGGGGGAGGGCTGGGTGGCAGCGGGTGGCTGGCTCATGCCGTGCCAGGTGCAGGGTCTGCTGGCTGGGTGCTGGCAGGCTTGCACCTGGCACGGGCACCGTAGCCAGACCGTGGCCCTTTAAGGGCTCCGGGGCTGGGAGGGGAGCAGAAGAGTTTCCCTGGATTGGCCCAGAGTGGCCACCAGGGCAAGCTGGGAAGGGCTAGCCTCCAACTAGTTCGAATTAAGTGGCTACACAGCCCTTAATTCGAACTACTTAATTCGAACTAGGCATTAGTCCTCGTAGAATGAGGTTTACCTAGTTCGAATTAAGTGCTCCACTAGTTCAAATTAAGTTCGAACTAGCGGTTTGCGTGTGTAGCGCCTATGAAAGTTAATTCAAACTAACGGCTGTTAGTTCGAATTAACTTTGTAGTGTAGACATACCCTAACATACAGGCTTTAATATAGTAATTGCAAACTCTTTCCATAATACTCATAAGTTCCTAGGGCTTGCTTTTTGTTGTCCGACAAACACACAGTCATTTCTCATTATAGTCTGCTGCGAAGGATACAGGCTAAAAACTGACTTTAAAATGTAGCTTTATCAGCTCCTAAACCACAAGGTGGCAACATAGCTTCAGATCTTATTGCATATTGTAAAAAGCCAGGCCAGTTAACTTACATACTTTGTACCTTTTAAGCTGTTTAAACATACTATTATAAAACACTGCTGTTCTTATATTCTCACTTATGTTTTCTAAATGTGATTTAGAATAAAATTTGCTGTTTTGCGTATTTTATTATCTATATTACATAGATAATCCCATTTGCTATAGCTTTTACAAAGCATTTTAATATAGAGGATAATAGCCACTGTTTTCCAGCTAGAATTCTTGATCACACTCACAAATGGAGAGACTTTGAGAAATGGGACCAAATAAAAACCTTGCATTCTGATCTGGATTCAGTTTTTGTCTAGGGCCCAACTTTATGTTTTTTTGGAGTTTCACAGAAGCCAAACTATCTCCCTCAAGAGATGCTTTAATACAGTATCTTCTTTATATTCATTACTATTGTTTCTGGCCTTAAACTGTCGTAGAGAATGGCTCTGCTCTATGGAATAGCAGCTGTGGTCTATCAGAGAGCTGACTGCTTTTCAATGGGAAACAAAGTGTTTTGTATATGAATTAATGTAACACTAAAGTTGCACATTTAAATACTAGAAAAACAAGATGAGTGTGATAACATCTTTTACTGGACCAATTTCTGTTCGGGAGAGAGACCTTTCACCAACAGAAGTTGGTCCAATAAAAGATGTTACCTGGCCCACTTTATCTATCTAATATCTTAGGCTCAACATGGCCCACAACAACTTGTATACATTTAAACACCATGAAGTTAGGAAATAAAAAAAAGCAAAAGGGCTTTACAATAGTATTAACAACCACCTCCCATAATATGATGTCTTACATTTTCCATATTCTCACTTTTGATCATTTATGATCCTTCCCATCTAACACTGCAGGCATGTGACTAAGTTAGTGGTTAACATTACTGTGAAGACAGTTTGCTTGTTCACGGTGTTTAAATGTATGCTGCTAGCGTAAGAGTGCAAGGTCAGCTGAGAAAAAGGAATTAGGTGCAAGAGAATGAAAAACAAAGGGGATAGATAGCAGGATAGTAGTTTACTCTGCTGCTCTTGGCTAAACAGCATTTACAGCAAAAAATTAGAGAAATAATCTAGGCTGCTGCCAGAGGGAATTGTGGGACCAAAGGTGTGCTGGCCATTCGAAGTGACAATAGAGCAGCAAAATACACCTTCAATTCTGAGCCTCAGAGTCCTGTTTTCTTCTTCCAGTCTGACTCAGTCATCCCCAAAGGACTCAGGAGTACCTCAGGAGTAAAGGAATCCAGGCTGAGGACACACAGACATGTTACCATGCACATCAAGGCACCTCTACAGAAGGCTGCATGGGCTTTCAGCTGAATGTTTTCCTCCTGATACGCCAGAGAGCTGACCAGAGAAACATGGGTTCAGCCATTTGAAGGATTAACAAAACTTTTCCTTCAGGGTGGCCCGGTGACAGAGCTCCGTGTTGTCATGTGAGAGTACATCTATACAACAAAGGAAAACATGTGGCTGGCCCATGCCAGCTGACTTTGGCTCATGGGCAGGCCTGCCAATTGAGGGAGGGTGGGAGCAAAGGAAACTGATGTTCTGGGGTCTGGCAATTTCAAAGGGCCTAGGGCTCCCTGCCACAGACCTCCAGGCACTTTATGTCACCGCTAGAGTCCTGGGCAGTGCATGCCGGGCAACACTGAAGGGCTGGCTGGGGAGGCTGCCTTCAGCCCCACCCCTTCAGCCTGAGGCCCTGCGCCTTTTGGAGCAGCCTGCTCACCTTGCTTAGGGCCCAGTGAAGTCTGTCAGCCGCCCTGATCATGGGGCTTAGGTTGCAAGGCTGTTTCATGGCTCAGGCCGAAGCCCAGTGGCATGGGAGGGTCTCAGAGCTCTGGCTCTAGCCCAAACCCTGAAATCTGCATACTTGCGAAACAGCCTTTCAGCCCATGCCCCACAAATCCATCTTAGCTAGCAGGGGCCAGCCCCGGGTTTTTCCTTGCTGTGTAGACATACACCACCTGGGTTTGGTTCCCATTTAACAGCCCTGCCAACCAGAACGGACACAAATGGGCTTTGAAGGAGAATCCTATCCCTGGCTATAAAATAGACAGATGATCTTTACCAAGTGGAGAGGTGAAGGAAGGGTGGTTAGATAAGGTACTCTCTGGTGCGCAGAGTTCTTTTGTTTATAAGGCTTTGGAAGATTCCCTGAGGGGCAAACAAAGGGAACAAACCCCACCTTTCATTAGAGAAATGATGTCATATCACCACTAGCAGTGGATGGGATAGTATCAACCCAAACAATTCCTTATCCACCTTCTTATTCAGGCTAAAGCTGTAAATTCCTGGGAGTGGGAGTCAACGTTCTCCATGGACTTGCTCCAGTTTGCCTTTCTAACCACAACACTGCTCCTCAACATTTTTTTTGTAAAAACAAAAACACACCAAAAAACCCCCCACTTTTCACCAAGAGGGAATATTTAATCTTAGCTGACCTTTTTTTGGGTGTTCAGTGAAAAGATGGAAACTGAAAACCTGGCAGTTTTCCATGAAAAAAGAGCATTTTGGTTTTCAAATACTAAAGAAAAAAACTTACTGAAAATCAAACCTGCCATAACTCTTGGAGATGGGTACTATTCAGCGTGAACAGGAGTATCCAAATCTGACCTGTGATAATTGACAGCTCTTGGCATCACCCACACAATACACGGAAACTTTTTGGCCCACTAGAAGCAGAGATGCAGAAAAAGCCATATCCTGTAGAGTTAGTACATTTGATCCTCATTTTACAGAGGAGAAAACTGAAGTCCACAGAGGTTGTTATATCCACAGTCGCTCTTGGAGTATGTGGCAGATCTAGGAGTTGAATTCAGACTTCCAACCCTTCCTATCCTGAGGTATCGCCACATAACCATTCTTCCTTGTGCAAAACAGTATTTTCGTATTTAAAGAGACACCGAAAGCAAACTACAGCCAGTCAGACAGGCCATTTCACCAGTAAAAGCAAGAGAAGAATGACAGCAGTTGTTATTCCCCCCACCCCACCTATACCCATTCCATTAATATGGCAGTGCATGTTTCAGTTTCTTACCACATTTTTATAGGAGATCATCATCCTGATTCTTGTACTCTAATAGGCCTCTATTGTGGGCATTGCCAAGAACCTTTTGTAGGCAATATGCCTTTCTATTCTGTTCCTTATAGGTTTGTATACAGCTATCATTACCAATCTCTGTGTGCATTCCGACAGTGCATTGAGTGATGTGACTAACATCTCTTTCTCCCCGAAGGAAAAGCCACCTCTTACTTGCACAGCTGCCACAGAAATATAAAGAAGAGGTGTCCAAAGAGTCAGCAAGGTGAGGGACCTGACCTATGACATGCTTTTATGGACTTTATAAAGAGTGTTTCACTGTAAGTAAAAGTTAATTCAGAGCCCAGATGCAACTACACAGGGGCCTTTTCTCCAGAATGCTGAGTGACTCATGGCAGTGATGCTCCACTCTCCTGGCTAGCTTGCAGGATTGTGGTTTCCAGTGATAAATTCAGCCCTGGGCAATTTACTGAGGAATTACACAGTGTGGTATAGGCCCCCTTCCACCAAGCAGCAAGTATACAAGCCCCAAGACTGGACAAGGTTCAGCACAATTTGGTTTCTTTGTAATAACTCTTATTAAATGTGATCTGCTTTAATAATCCCCAGCAGTTAAGTGCTTTTTATCTTCAAAGTGCTTTACAAGCACTAATTAATTCTCCTGACACTCCTATGGCGGGATTATTATCCCCATGTTGCCGATAGGGAAATTGAAGCAGGGAGGTAAAGAAATTTGTCCACAGTCACAGAAGGAGATGGTGTCAAATCTGTAAACAGAACTCATAGTCCTCTGCGAGGCGAGGCCATACCTCCTACTTCGGCAGTGCAAAGATCTGGTGTACAAAGCCCTACAAATTCCCAAAGGAGTGTTTTTTTTCTTTACCCGAGCATGGTAGAGCAAGGTGAAAAATGACAACTCGGGTTCCATTCTCATGCCATCTTTGGCCTCCTCATTAGGAACTGTGCGCATGAAAGATCCCGTATAAAAATTGGGTTCATTGTACTCACATTAAAAATGCCAGTTGTGACTGTGATGGTTCATATGTAGGGCTGCAGCATAAAACCACCCTTTTAATAAACTATATCTACCAAGGTGACATTATGTATGTAATCCCATGAATTGTCGTCCAATTTTTATGAATGGGATTTGAATTAATTTGTTAGTAACCTTTTAAGATTTGCCTTGAGGGAATCTGTTATTGCAACTTTTTTTGAACCTTTTTTTAAAATAAATTGTAACTGAAACCCCATTTTAAACTTTGTACTGCCTTAACTCTGTTTAAAGTGTGTGTGTGTGTGTGCGTGTGTGTGTGGAGACCAGCTGCCAGCACCACCTTGATGGCTGAAGAACAATGCAAGGGAGCCCTGAAAAAGAACCCATCCAAGGAAGAGAAAAACAAAAGCTCCATCAAAAATGATCAAAGTCCCATCTGCTGTTAACTGATGACTCGTGGTCATACTGTGTTCTGGGGCAGTGGGACAGCATAAGATCTATGAACTAAACTATATAAAAAGATGGGTGCCAGACTATAGAATTGGGTCTTGTCTTGTCAACAACGGAGCATCAGTCCGGACCAACAGAAGCCCAGCTCCTCACTTCCCCTAATGAAGTATTGCCAATACATTTGGCTAGGGTTGCCAGGTGTCCGGTATTGACCCAGACAGTCCAGTATTTTCACCTCCTGTCCAGTAAAAAAAATTCAGAAAATACCGGACACCTAAAATGTCCGATATTTTCTGATTTTTTTTCCCTGCCAGGAGGCGAAAATACCAGACATCTGGCAACCCTACGACACACTCAGCAAGTGGCCAACCCCCCGGATACCTCCCCACACTTCCCCTACCCCCTCTTGCCTGGTTCTGCAGAGGCTCGTCTTGTGGCTGGAGCAGAAAAACAAGACGGCTGCCAGCAAAAAAGCCTCTTCTTAAAGGGGTTGTGCTGATTTTTTATTTTTTTAACCCAACTGCTGTTGGGTTGGTTTGTTTTGGTTTGGTTTTTTTTGCTCAACAACTTTGGTGTCTCCCTTTTTTTCCCCCTCAACAGAATTTTTTTCCCATTTTTTGGGGGGGGAGAGGGTGGTGTTCAGTATTTTTGGTTAAACCATCTGGCAACCCTACATGTGGCGATTCACCTTATCCCCCTTAAGAAGATCCTGTGAAGTTCTTTAAAGTACAACACAAACACAGTTTTTCATCCCGAGGTTGGAAGGACTTCCCCACAGGTGGATAAGAATCAGTAACCCCATTTTGCAGATGAGAGACTTGAAGCAAAATCAGTGGCTGTAACTTGCTCTGGATTACATATCAGGCTAGGAACAGAACCCAGGACTCCTAAGTAACTGTTCAAGGCCCTCCCTACACACTAGACCACTCTGCTTTTCCTTCATACAGATTTCCAGGAGTTATAATGTATCATTTAAAGGGGAGACATCCTGGAGTGAGAGGCCCTGTAGATCCTTCTGCCAGCAAGTAGACCCTGGGAATCAGGATTACAGAATGAACCCAGCCTGCACTCACTACACAGCAGCTCCATTCCTGCAGATGTAGCCCAGATCCCTGTTCTGGCCCATTGGCCCTCACCACAGCTTGCAGGCAGGGCCCTCCCTAAATAACAACCTACCCTACCCCTCTGGCCCTAGCACTGCCAGATCACCTGCTCTGAGTTGAGCAATGACAGGCCAAAAAGTGGTCAGTCTGTGACCTGGATAGGCCTCCTTGGCTCCACATTGTATGCAGACACTCCTGCATTGCATTAAGAGTACTAATGCATTTCACTGGCTGCCCTCAGGATCAGCCTTGATTGCCAAGGATTCTCTTCTTTTAATCCCCAGTGATGAGGAGTCAGTGAACTTCTCCTCCTCCTTATCTCTAGCCAGCCCCATAAACATTGAACCGTATGGGTTTCTTTTCAAAATAAAAGGCAGACTGGACCAACACAGAAGTAGGAATGTCCCTAGTTCTGTTTTTGGCTGGTCTGCCGGTCGCGGAAAATTGTACTGTGTTTGTAAGGAGAAATAACTTATTACTGTTGTAATAATAAACTCCTTCCTTTTATGCTTCAAATCAAAATGCAATCTGATCTGTGGAGAACACATTTCCCACTCCTCCTCCTCATTCTCATTTTCCTCTACAATGGGCTTCAAACACAAGATCCAGATGTAAGCTGTTTTTCTCCAGCCAAGGGATCCGACTTTCTGGCAAGCGCCTGAAGCTGTTGGGTGGGTGGCTTAAGACTTCCCCTGGCTCTGTCATGTGGTTAAGGCTGTCTGGTTGCTTCAAACTTCTGGACACCATTTTCTCTAGACTCACCTTTTATTCCAGTGGAAGTTAGTAATGACTGTGCCTCGCGAACAAGATTGCATGGAAATGTACTTTGTGGCCAAGAGCATTATACTTTTAAAATCATATGATCTTCTTTGGATCTATTCACTGGAGGCTGGTGTCATTCGGCAATCCCTGAAAACAGCTGTCTGACTGCCTTAAGCCACTTTCTACTTAGTTTACAGGCAGCTGTTTAATGAAAAATCATGCACTGTCATGTGTTACTACTTAAGCCAACAGCAGAACCCATTAAGAAGCTATTAGAAGGGCCAAATTCCACCCTGCCTGTGATACTGCAATTTTCAGACTTCCAGTGAAATGGGACTGTTCAGATGACATGAAATCAGCTTCTACCCTTGCCTCTCATGCTGTGATGAAATCACCAGTATGGATTAAAGCACAACTATTATGGACCAGGCATGGTCAAACTTATTGACCCTCTGAGCCACATATGAGAATTTTTCAGAAGTTCAAGAGCCACAAGACACGAACAACCTTTACAGGTAGATTTTTAAAAATTTGAATATCCTACTTATTGTATGGTGGCTAATTACTGCATGAGATAGAGGGCTTGTGGGTCTTCACCCTAGTCTTATGTCTTTGGAAATCTGGTCGTTATGTTGACAAGACAGTATGAAGGAGCTCAGTCAGATGTTGATTTGTAAGGACTTCATGATGTTTTGATTTTATGAACTTCATCATGGAGTACAGCAATTCACAACAATATATTGTGCCACAAATGTAAATGAGTCGCACATTGGTCTTTTTGAGTTGAAGATACTTCATTCCTGACATTTGCTTCCAGAACTCCACTACAGACTGTGATTTATGCATCATCTTTAGAGTCTGGTCTTCCTGGCATTCTAGTATTTCCATTTCTACAGTAGATGTTTCTGAAATCATGGTTTTTGAACTCAGACCAGCTGTCACTGATCACATCAACCATGAATGGGTTTACAAGAAAGACAAAGAAGGATCTTAGCTTCTTCAGGTCTTCCAACCTGGCCTGAAAGTCATCAAGAAGTCCTTGTAATTTACTGCTGTATTCCTTGAGTTTGTGATCTTCTTCTTAGATTTCATGGAATGTGTTTACCCTGCTCTTGAGATGGGAAAAGTGGTTGAAGTCTCTTGACTCTCTCACTTTGCAGGAACTTTAATTTGTTCTGGAAGCTGAAGACAGCCTGGCTGCATCTAGACTGGCATGATTTTGCGCAAAAGCAGCCGCTTTTGCGCAAAAACTTGACAGCTGTCTACACTGGCCGCTTGAATTTGCGCAAAAGCACTGACATTCTAATGTAAGAAATCAGTGCTTCTTGCGCAAATACTTTGACGCTCCTGTTCGGGCAAAAGCCCTTTTGTGCAAAAGGGCCAGTGTAGACAGGCAGCTAAGACGTTTTGTGCAAAAGCAGGCTAAATGGAAAAAAGCCCTTTGGATGCTTGGAGACTCCGTAGCCACAGTCAGCTCCCTGGACTTCCTGGTAACCCGATCTCCCTTAAAGCAGACGCAGGCTGCTGAGCTCACGCGGCAGGAGCCTTCCTCGCACCCATGGCCAGAGGTCTGCCACGTGGCCCCTGCCGTCCAGCAGACACCCCCCCCCCCCCAAGCACCATGGCAGCTCCCGGGGGTGGATCAGCCACCCACACCCCCAGCGCAGGAGGCCCCCAGGGGCCGCAAACGAAGGGCCCCATCCTGGTCCTCGGGGGAACTGGACAGCCTGCTGGACCTCTGGCAGGAGGAGGCCCTCCAAGACACCCGCTCCCGGTGCCGGAATGTGGACATCTTCTCCCGCATGGCCCAGGCGCTCGCCCAGCAGGGCCATCCAGCCCAGACCCTCGAGCAAGTCCGGGCGAAAGTCAAGGAGCTGCGCCTGGGCTACGTGCGGGCCAGCGAGGGACAGGGGGCAGGAGCAGACACCTGCCCCCACTACAACCGGCTCCACGCCATCCTGGGCCAGCCAGCCCCGCAAGCCCCGGAGGTCCCCGTCGACAGCAGCGTGTGCCCCACCATCACCAGGACCACCGAGGCGGGGGAAGGAGACAGCAGTGCGTCGGAGGATGAGGCTAGCACTGCCACCCAGCAGGCCCCCTCCGGCAGCCCCGATGTCTCCTGCGCATCCTCGGAGGCCGGGGAAGGATCCACCAGTGAGTGTTGCACTTTGCACTCACAAGGGCGGGGGGGGGGGGGGGGGGAGCCAGGCACCCGGAGGAGGGGGACGGGGAGAGCATGTCACTCAGGCCACATGAGCTGCATGCTGTGTAGCATTAGGCAGTAAGCAGCACATGCAACCACGTGCAGCCTGGTGACCGAGCGTCATGTGGCCGCGGCAAGCAGCTCCAGGGCATGCCTGGGACCGTGCTGCTCACACACATCCGGTGGGACCAGGGCGAAGGGTGGATGCCGGCTGGAACCAGCCAGGGCCCCAGGGACTCAGGCCAGAGCCCGCACCTCTGCAAGGGTGCAGCACGCAGAACGGCACACTGTCCCATGCCTGGCTGTGAGGCACAGCCAGCTGCTCCTGGGTAAACCGCAGGATCACAGCCCTGTGAACATGGCCCCCACTGAGCCCCTCGCCTGCTCCCGGTGCCTTGGCTGGCTCCCCGAGGGAAGTCCCCACTGCGGCCACACATGTCCCTGGGCTACGTGCGTGAGGGATAGCGGGAGGGAGAAGGGGGGAAAGCGCTCAGGCCGCCCCTAGGGCTGCCTGAGTTTTGCTGCAAGGATGGGACACTCCCCAGTCACTCTCCTAGTTCCGTCCAGGAGATATCCCACGCAAGGGGGATCTGAGAGCCCAGACCACGTCTGCCAGATGTGCTCCCAGGCACTGTGTGGGGATTCATCTCACTCCCTGTCAAACACCAGTGATTAGCCCAAAGCCTCACAGCCTCCACCAGCAGGGAGTTCCACAGGTTAACACAACACACGCGCCCTCCCACCCTCCACAGAGCCAGGACACAGACTGGTGGTTACAATACATGGAGGAGGACCCTACTCCAGGGGCGATCCTCTTTGCAAACATACAACACAGGGGACAGGGGGGGAACCGAGTGGGCCCAAGCCACACTACTGTGGTGTCACCTGGGCTCAGGGGTGGAGGGCATGAGGTGTGGGGATAGTGGCCGGGCTGCCTGACTGACCCATCCTTTCTTCTCTTCCCTGCAGCGGGACCAAGCACAAGCCGGGGACCCTCCAGTCTGGCAGCAGCAGCACCCCCAGCCGCCCAACCACCGAGGCAGAGGCTCCACCACCGGGACCAGCTCCTTCGGCGCCACGTGCAGGCCATTGAGCGCGTCGAGGCTACGATCACTCGGCGTGTGGAGGTGGACCTGCAGTGGCGCCAGGAGTCCTGGGCCGCCTTCCAGGCCCAGTGTGTGCAGATGGCTGACTCCATCGCCACCCTCACCGCCCACATTGGCCATGCCATACATTACGGCATGGCCTTGCCCCATGCCCCCGCCATCCCTCCCCTAGCACTGCCCCTGTCCCCTCCTGCAATGGCCCCTTCTGTTCCTGTCCCTGCCCCTCCTGCAATGGCCCCTCCTGCCCCTGCTCCTGCCCCTCCTGCCCCTGCTCCTGCCCCTGCCCCTCCTGCCCACCTTCCCGTGCAGCCTGCTCTGATGCGGCCTGCCCCCCACGTCCAGGTCCGCCCCCGCAGGAGCAGTCGCAGGGGCCACCCCTCCGAGGAGTAGCTCCTCCCCCTCCCAGTTCAAGGTCTCGTCCCCCTCTCCCCCTTGAAAATAAAAACATACCAGTTTTTCTGTTGAAAATAAAACTGTGTTGTTTATTGTGTTACTCGAGGTAACTTAAATAATTGATTTGAGATGCCAATTAGCCAACTAAATTTCAGAAGATTACAAAATGCGGACACCAAATACCGTATCTATCACCGGTCGTTCCTTTAATTGGTCATTGGTTTGTGGTGCATAAATAAATACTGACACTATAAGTAAAATTTAAACCACAAGACTATATTAACATAGATAACAAACAAGCAAGAAAGGTTAAAACACGAACACAAAGAATATTTACATAGTCTAGACACAGGGACGATTGTAGTGTTGCTGGCGACCTCAATCCTTTGGTCCTTCCGGGCCTCGGGAGAGGAACAACCAGGAGTCCCTCGATGGAAGATGCCGCCGAAGCTGGCGACCTCAAGTCTTTGGTCCTTCCGGGCCTCAGACGAGGAACTGCCAGGAGATCCCTCGAAGATGACTGGAATCGAGTACACTGACTCGAACCTTCTGCACGAACCACAAATCCTCTTCCTGTTCTTCGGGACAGCTCGAACAGGCGATGGTGGCCTAAAACCTAGCCTAAACTAAAAGAAAAACCCTAGCTTCGTCCGACGCACCCAACGAACATGCACGATGACGGCCGATATGCTTCGAACCGACACTGCCTGATGAACAGTCACGACGACGATAGCTAATTTAACTAAACCTAACTCTGGACCCAATTTATATTGGTAGGTGCAAGCCTTCCGCTTGACCTGACCTGACAGACAAGACTACCAGGAGTCTTCGTACCCAACAAAACAAGTATAACCAAGGTTGGTTTGTTCAATACAGTAAATTTACAATTGGGAGGTAAGGGCAGGGGAGGGGATGGGAGGGAGTTGTATGGGGAGACTGAGGCGACCCTACTATGGGGCATGTGCGAACATGCCCGTCAGGGCCTCTCGGATGCGCACCCCATCCTGGTGCGCCTGGTAGATGGCAGCTGTGTGGGGCTGTTCATAAGTCTGTGCCTCGGCTGCCATCCATGCGGGGAGGAAGGCCTCCCCACTCCGCTCCACAATGTTGTGGAGCATGCAGCACGCGGCCACTACCTCCGTTGCATTCCGCTCACCCATCTTGAGACGGGTGAGCAAACAACGGAAGCGAGCTTTTAAGCGGCCGAAGGCACACTCCACTTGATTCCGGGTCCGGTTGAGGTGGTCATTGAACCGGGCCTGGTTCTGGTCCGGCCGCCCCGTGTGGGGCCGCATTAGCCAGGGCAGCAGGGGGTAGGCCGCATCCCCAATGATGCAGATGGGCATAGGCACATCCCCGACAGTCAACTCCCACCGGGGGAAGTAGGTGCCCGCCTCCCGCCTGCGAAACACTCCGGAGTTGCGGAGGATGCGGGTGTCATGTGCCCGGCTGGACCAGCCCGCATAGACGTCCAGGAAGCGGCCCCGGTGGTCCACGAGGGCCTGGAGAACAATAGAGCAGCACCCCTTCCTGTTTGTGAAATGGGCTGCTCGATGCTCCAGGGCCTGGATGGGGATGTGGGTTGCATCCTGGGCTCCCCCACAGTTGGGGAACCCGAGGGCAGCGAAGCCGGCCAGCGTTGCGTCCACGTTGCGCAGGTGGATCACTCTCGGGAGCAGGACATCATTGATGGCGTGGACGACCTGCAGAAGGGTGCAAAGAAACACAGGGGAACACATCACATAAGGCAGGGGTGAGTGTGCGCTCCTTTGGCCCCCCCCTCGTGATTCCCTCTATCCTCATGCACACACACACACCATGGCCCCCTCGCCCCACGGGCGCCCCGCCCCCACCAGCAGGCCTGTGCAAGGGAGGGACAGCCCAAACACCTGGGTGACCCAGCCTGGAGACTTGGCTGCCCTGGACATGGAGTGCAGCACCTCCCCCCACCCCACTCCCCACTTCCCCTGGGACTTACCTCCATAACGATGACACCGACGGTGGATCTGCCCACCCCGAACTGGTGTGCCACCGATCAGTAGCTGTCCAGGGTGGCCAGCTTCCAAAGTGTGATGGCGACCCTCTTCTTGACGGCGATGGGTGCCCGCAGCCGGGTGGTGGCTCTCTGGAGCGCAGGGGCGAGCCAGGCACACAGCTCCAGGAACGTCCGCTTTCGCATGCGGAAGTTCCGGAGCCATTGCTGGTCACCCCATTGCCCCAGGACCAGCCGGTCCCACCAGTCGGTGCTGGTGTCCAGTCTCCACAGTGGCCTCTCCACCCTCGGGTGGAGATGCCACAGGGACACCATGGCCTCCCTGGTGAGGGAGTCCAAAGCGGTCTGTGCCTCCTGGTCCTGGAACAGGAGGGCACCAGCCTGGAGCAGCAGCTGCAGGCACTCCAAAATGGCCGGCAGTGGCCAGAGCAGGCACATGGCCACCCCTGGCTCCATGGCAGACAAAACAAGGCAAAAGAAAAAAAAAACAGGCAAAAGCACTAGGTGGCAAAAGGCAGTGGTGTCCAAAAGGCAGAGGGCAACCACCAAAACTGCTATGGCTGTCAGTCCCTACAAGAGGTCCTAAAGCACGGAGCAGGAGAGAAACGGCTGTCCAGGGAGATCCCTTTAAGCACGTGTCAAAAAGGAGCTCCAGCCCCCGCCCCCGGAAAGGGCTGGTGCCCTTTTGCCCTCTGCAAAATGGTTCCGGGCTTCTGCTTTTGCGCAAAAGCGCATCGTTATAACGATAACTCCGTGCCAGTCTAGATGCGCTTTTGCGCAAATACTTTGAACGGAAAAACTTTTCCGTTCAAAGTATTTGCGCAAAATCATGCCAGTCTAGCCGTAGCCCCTGAGTACGGTCAGAAAATAATCCTATAGTTCCTTAGAATGCTAACTTGAGAGTTTGCAGATGCTGCATAATATCAGTGAAAAATATCAGATCCTGCATCCATTGCTCATCTTTCAGTTGTGGATAGGACTTTTCCTTGACTTCAAGGAAAGCACGGATAGGCTCTATTAGTTCCACACACCTAATTAGTAACAACCTCACAATACAGTAGAAAGAGGCACTGGTAGGTTTGTCTTCCGGATCTAGCTCTTTAATAAAACTTTTGAAATGTTGATGCATCTTCCCATTCGAGCATATTAAATTGACAATTTCCAGGGCTCTTTTTGTAACGTTTTCATACATGAAGTATCTTCCTGCAAGATGCTCATGATGAACGATGCAGCAAAGAGGGAGAAACTCCGAACATTTTGGATCACTTTTGAAAAGCCCTTTAAGGCTTATTTCCCCTTCCCCATCATTGCAGATGCTTCCTCCGTTGCCACAGTGTCATGGTTATCCAGCGTTACGCCGGCATTTGTCAATGCTTTGCCACATGTGTTTATTACGTCAGCACAGCAGGTTGTTTCTTTTAGTACCACTAAGTCCGATGTTTCTTCTTTCACAGAACACAAGGGCTGCCCAGCATTAGAGTGATGCAATTTCCTGTTAGAATGAGCATGCATCACTGAAACCAGAGCAGAGGGGCCATCTGTAGGGCAGAAGCCCTGACGCAGAAGCCCCAAGCGCCTGCTCACCCCTACTCCTGCAGGACTGAAGCCCCAAGCCTCAGCACCACCCCAGCAAGGCTGGATCCATGACCTTTGGCTCCCCTCTCCCCCACCCCAACAGGTGATAGGTGCCTGCAGGGGAGGAAGTACAGGGGAGGGGGCACCCAGAAGGGTAGGGAGGCAGCCCATGTAGCAATTAAAATTTTTATGAGGGCCTACGGGGGGCATAGCAACTGAGTGCTACCACGAGTCACCTAGGCAACCCAGGCAGCGTGAAGCCCAAACTCCATATGAGTCACAGTTGACCCCTCAAAGAGCAACATGAAGCTCATGAGCCTTGGTTTGTCCATGCCTGTTATAGGCACAGTCCTAGTGCCTTGGCTCCAGGATTCATGTCATAACAGCAGAATCTCCCTGAGACGGGGCTTTCCCTCCCTGCACTGAGCAGGAGGGGGTGAAACCAGCCCTGAGGGCTGAGAAGGCTCCACCCCTTGAGCCTTACTGGGCATGCCCAAGCTGCTCTGCTATAAAAGAGAGCAGCCCAGCTCAGTTGTGGTGGGTAGCTGGGGGGGAGAGGATGTGCCTTGCCAGCTCCAGGCAAACCACAGAGACTGCCCAAACGCCAAGGCACTATCATGCGGGCTGGAGCCCAGATGTGTCTAGAGACCTCACTGGTTCCAGGAGCCAGCAGAAGCAGCCAGATCCCAGACATAGGAGGGGAGCTGGCGGTTCATCAGTGAGCAGAGACACTTGAAGCAGGAAGCAGCCCAGGGACAGCGACAGCTACAGGGTGAGCAAGCCAATGCCAGAGAGTCACACTACCCCACAAGGAGGGGCAAATCATTGATTAGGACTGTTGAATTGTGTTGCCCTGAAAACTGGGGCAAGATATAGACTCTGACCACTGGGGTAAGTTATAGACTGGGACTATTGAACTGGGCTGCCCTCCAGATAGGGGCAAGTTAGGGACTCTAGTCCCTGGGGCTGGGTGATCCAATGGTCAAAGGGGTGGGCTGTGCAGATCTTAGTGGGTGAAGTGAGAGAGATGGTCTAGGGAGCAAAAGTGGGAAATACAAGAAGTGACGGGTGCGAGTTGGACACTCCCACCCCGCCCTGAACAGGATCTTCTTCCCAGCCATGTCACATTCTCTTTTTATTTAAATGAATATCATGTTTCTAGCCTTCCTGGTTAAGAGTCTTGAAACCAAGACTTCAGTTTGACTGAGACAGTGACTTCTGCCAAAGTCTGCAGCCAACATGAAACAGTAATTCTGAGAGGAATGGATTGTCTCATTCATCCAAATTGGACCCCATTTAACTCTGGAAACCCACTGTTTTAAATGGGTCTTGTCATATTAATGTAGATAAAATAAATGGCCCAAAGATATTACTATAACCCTCTCGCTGGCCATTGTGAATCAGCATTAAACAAGGGCTGGGATTTGGTATACAGAGGCCTTAGTTTGCTTAACACCACAGCAAACGTGCCATTAAATGTCATTTTAAAGTTTTTATTCAAGATATGGAAGAGGAATAAAAACCATTAAAGCATTTGATTGGAATAATGAATTTACTATTGTCACAGAAAGGACACTGAATATATAAACCCAAAAACTTTAAGTTCTCACAGGAAAGTGAGAAGGATATATAATTTTTACATCGTGAATAAAGAAAGTTATCCCTCTTTTCATA
The DNA here is from genome assembly GCA_032595735.1 of Pelochelys cantorii. Lineage (NCBI taxonomy): Eukaryota > Metazoa > Chordata > Testudines > Trionychidae > Pelochelys > Pelochelys cantorii. Next base: position 12,897,297 of record CM064328.1, read on the forward strand.
TGAATAGATGAGAAAAGTTTGATTTTTTTTGTTAGGGAAATGCAAAGTTTATCTTGACTAGATATATATCTACTCGTTGTTGTTCTCATTGAATTTGTACCATGAAAATGAATTGTTGGGATTTTTCTTTTGCCATACAATAAAAATATAGCAAAGGTTCCTGAAACCGACAGAGGGAAGCCAACACAAATTTACCCTCCAAGATCCATACGATCATGTGCAAACTCAGTTATGATGCATGGATGGTGTATGACGCAGAAAGCAGCATGCACACTAAAATACACAATTGTACTATGCACAGATGAAAAGAAGAACGAACGCACTAACACTTAAGAGAATGAAGAAAAACAGGCATGAATGCACTATATGATTGAGTGAATTGGCCTGTAAACAAAAGATGGCAGCTTTCTAGCAATTACTAACCAAAGGGGATGCTATACACGACTTCACTCCTATGACGAGTCCTATATGAGTATGAGCTTGGCAGGATTGCTTCACGACACTGCCATCACCGACCTCACATTTTCCCGATTTTATTGGCAGTGAGATTATTTATTTAAGTAAGTTATGAAGGCACGGTCAGAATTTTACCAGTAGCAGCTGGCCAACAAAACATTGCCTTAGGAGACTGATAGCAGATTTATACATAGAAATACTAATTTTACAGGTGCAATTATTGATTTTTCCCCTCCCCTCCCCTGGCCTCCTGCCTGCCAATAATGAAGAATTAGTGAAGGGTTAAGGTAGGGTAAGGACATTTGTAGTTAGATGTGTATATTTGAATGAAAATGCCTGTATTTCTCAAACAATTTTGATACAATTTGAAACAGAGTCAGGTTTTTTTTTTCTTTTTAAGAGGCGTCTCATATTGCAAGGCCTGAAGCTTGGTTAATTTATGCCTTCATCCAGCACTGCAATCCCTTCATTATTTTGTCCACCAGTTCTGTAAGGCCAGACTTGGCTTAGGTGACGTCATTCCTATATTTTCTTATTTATTAAGTCCAACCTCCACACAGTCCATGAGCCATGTCTGTTTATAACATTCATTATGGAAAACAGCTTGGCCTACTTTTAAGGGTTCATTCCCAAGTGGGCAAAAGTTATAGCCCAATGCTCACAAGCATCCTCACTCAGATCACCTCATGAAATGACTGTGTGAGGAATGCTTTAGTCTCCCTGCCACACACAGCTTTTCTGAAGAGATAAAATAGTGTTCTTGGGGTGGGAGTAGGAGACCCCAGCCTGTCCACACAGGGGAGCAGATTCCCTGGGGGGAATGGTAAAGGCTAGTCACTCAACACAAGTCATAGAATCACAGAACACTAGAACTGGAAGGGACCTCAAGAGGTCATCGAGTCCAGTCCCCTGCCCTCATGGCAGGACCCAGTACTGTCTAGATCATCCCTGCAAGACATTTATCTAACCTGATCTTAAATATCCCCAGATGGAGATTCCACAACCTCCCTAGGCAACTTATTCCAGTGTTTAACCACCCTGACAGGAAGTTTTTCCTAATGTCCAACCTAAACCTCCCTTGCTGCAGTTTAAGCCCATTGCTTCTTGTCCTATCCTCAGAGGCCAAGAAAAACAATTTTTTCTCACTCCTTGTAACACCCTTCTAGATAGCAGTTTTCAGGTATCATGTCCCATCTCAGTCTTCTCCTTTCCAAAGTAAACAAGCCCAGTTCTTTCAGTCTTCCTTCATAGGTCATGTTCTCTAGACTTTTAATCATTCTTGTTGCTCTTCTCTGGACCCGTCTGTGGACAGCCAGGGGTCTCCTCCTCCCACCCCAAAAACACTATTTTCTCTTTTCAGAAGAGCTGTGTATATTAGGGGGACTAAAAGACTCCACATCCAGAGTCACTGCATAAGGTAACAGTGCAGGGTCACGGTTATAGGTACTCCATTGGAGGGTGGGCATAGAGCATTGGTTCTCCAACTTTTTGGCCCATGGACCACCTGGCTCAATGCAAACCTTTCCGCAGGCCACCAGTTGCAATGGAAACTTAGTGTTAATTATATAATTATGCCAAAGCCATTTTGCTATTGCTGCAGCTAGGGAGAATGGTTTAATTTAAATTATTAAACAGATTAGGTGGTTTAACTTTCTCATGTTAGTTTATCAAACTTCATTTTAAATAAAGTAAAATATTAATGTATGTCCAATACAAAAGGTTTCAATGTTTTCTTTATTTATGGCAGGGGCAGGAAACCTTTTTTGGGTCAGGGTCACTGACCCACAGAAAAATCAGTTCGGGACCACACAAGTGAGAAGCAAAAAACCTCCTCCAAAAACCCCCATTGCTCACTGATGTGGCCCCCAACTGAGACACCTCCCTCCTCTGGTGCTGCAGCCCCATGGGGCTAAGGGAAGGAACAAGGAGGACTCAGCTTCAGGGCTTCCCATAGGCCAGATTTACTTTTCAGGGATTTCAGAGTTAGTGGATTTTGTGGGACCCCTTAGGCTCTGGAATGAGGACAAAAATGTTCAGTGTGCGGGACAGGGTTGCCAACAAGTGTGATAGGGATGGGCATGCAGGATCTGAGCAGGATCTGGGCAGGAGGGGGTGAGGTCTAGGTGGAAGGTGGGGTGCAGAAGCAGGCTAGGAGTAGGGTGACTGGCCAGTGGGAAGGAGCAAGAGCAAGAACAAGGGAGGATAGCTCCTGGGCTCCCCACTCCCATGACTGTCCAGTTCATTTACCCTGCCTGAGATGTTGGCTCCCATCGTTCCCCCACAGCAGGACTCTCATGCACGCTTCACAGGCTACGAGATAGCCAGAAACTGTGCAGCATTGACACTAGGGCTGGTTATACAGGGATCTCTCACCTGGTACAGAGAAGCAGCTGGCCCTGGGGTGGGGTAAGGGCGTTGTTTAGGCAGAGATCCCCTGCTCAGTGCTGAGATGCCCCACTCCTCTGGGGTGGAGCTGTTTAAAAGCAGCGCTGCACAGTCATTCAGTGGGTTTCAGGTAGAACTGTTGGTTGATGCTGACCTCAGTTCCCTGATGTGATGCTGAAGGGGTCAATGTTGTGTCCCCAGCTCTGTGTGCGGGGGAGGAGGGTCTAGTTTGTTAGAGCAGGGGGTGATTTCAGAGCAACGGTCTGACCTGGACATCCTTGTCCTCCCTGAAAGCAGGCCAGGCCTAGCTCCCTGCTCCCCCACGCCACATCAGTCCAGGGCTGGCGCTCTGTCTGCGCTCCGCTCTCTGGCATGGGTCAAGCTGTGGGCAGTCCCCGGCGTCTGCTCCTTGCACAGTCTTCCCTGTGGCGAGGGGTCACACTTTACCATGTGTCGCCAGATCCAATGATCTCTCAGCCTGACCCCATCACACCCCAGTTCCCAATTCCCCCATTGCTTCCTCACCCTGGCCCCTGCTTCCTCTACCCCTGACCCCCACCCCATTGCTTCCTCCTCCACTGCCTCATCACCTCCCCAACCTGGCTCCACCATTGTCTCCTCCACCCTATTGTTTCCTCAGGCCCGGCACCCTCATCAGCCCTCATCCTCAGGTAAGAGTCATATGAAATAGGAACTATCCCAAATCTTTGCCTAAAACTACTCAATCAGAACCTTTTTACTGAGATTTGAAAAGGTTTGATTAATTTCCCTTTGTCCCCATATAACACACCGCACTGCAGCCACTTCCAGACTCCCAGTAAAACGATCTTCTGGTGGTATTTTTAAATGGATCAGAAGCAAGTTGAATTTCCAGAGTAGTTTTATAGTCCTAAGAGGCTCAGATAAATTGAATAAATATGAACTAAGCACCTGAAAACTTGTGAGCTCTGGGTTCTCCAGATGGTATGTACCACACGTTGGCTCTGGGGTCTTGGTCAAGTAACTTATACATTTTGGCTTAAGTGGGCACAGTTAAGCTCCTAAATATATAGCTTGGTTTTTTCAAAAATGCTTAGACTCCAGCAGTTCACATTCAAATAATGGGAACTGCTCCATGCTCAGTACTTATGAAAAATCAAACCAGATAGTTAGATGGCTAAATGTGAGTTTAGAAGCCTGATTTTAGGGATTCGGGTTTTTAGAATCTTAGTCAGAGTACTCTCAACCCCAATTTCAACATCTATAAATAGAGGATAATATTTTCTTACAGGGATGGTGCGATGTTCAATTCACATGTGCTTGTGAAACATTCCGAGACCCCCAAATGGAAGGCACCATACAAGAACAACATAACATTTCCTGAGCAAAGTTTCCAAACTTTTCACTTTCACAAGAGTTCCTCCACTTCCTTTTTGTAGCCAGGCTAGAAAAGCCTCCCTTTGTGGCACTTTTCACTGCCTACATTGGCTGCAAAAATAGGAGGTGCTGAAATGTGCAAGAATTAATAGAGTTGGGAATGAAAATTATCCAAATACATTTGAACCTCAGGAAAGGTTTCAACGGAATTGGGAGCAGAGGTGCAGAGGGTTAGTTTACCTGTTCCTCATCACAAATGATGGGTGTGATTCTCCCCTAGCCCATGTCCCTTCACACTACTCTGGCATGAAAAGGGGCCATGAACTCTGCAGAAATAGACCCCAGAGACTATAAGAACACATTCTAGGGACATAGAGTTGCAAGGATGGCTTTACACCACTCTTCACGTAGTGCCAACATAGAGAAAGGGCTTTCGGCAGGCACATTCTGACCCACACATTCCTGGCTGTTCTGTAGAGCTGCTCGAGAAGAAGCTTACTTTTTTCATAAACCCGGTACACTTCAGCGTTACTTGGAGACATATCTTCTCCTTTAGGGCCCACATGGAGAAAAGGGAAGACAAGGGTGGCATGCAAAACAGCACTCTCAACAAGCTGGTTACATCAGAGTGGGCTGCAGATCCATCCCTTAACACTACTCCTCTGCTGAATACATTGTGTTGTGTGGACACAATCCTCTCGTGCAAAGAAGCTAGATCCTGTACTTAACACCACCTGTCACTGTATTACACAATGCCTTATATCTACCCAAATCAACAGCCTCTCCATCCTGGGAGACATTGCTCTTCCTGTTATACACCAGGATTATTGCTAATACACTCTATTGCTAATAGAGTTGAGCACGCAGGGAAATGCACAGAGTCAAGACTTCTGTTATATGTCTTTCACACTTTGTTGTGACGTCAGTTGACTCACCAACACTGAGTCAACTGACGTCACAACAAAGTGTGAAAGATAACTGTTCGGTAAGACCTGTCCCATTGTCAGCAAAACAGACAATGGTTCAGTTATGTATGGCAAACAGAAATAGAGACCAACCCCATAGCCTGTATACACCAGTTCCTGCCTTTTGAGCACCTACCACCTGTGGCAGGTCAGGCCTGGACTATATGGTGTTGCCTCAATCTACTCTGCACTAGAGTTGGCCAGTCTAGTGATGCAATGACCAAGTGAGGCTAGATCATTGGCCCCAATACGGTGAGAGCCGCAAAATATGAAGTGTCTCCTGCAAGGCCAGCTGCTTGTGCTGGAATGCTCCTCCAGTAACCCTGGTGGAGCGCAATGATCAGGCCGTTGCACATGCACAGATGTAGCATGAAGCAGTACAAAGACACGACAAGAAGACTGAAACTGCTCTAACTTGCTAGCAACTGGGGAAGCCACTGAACAGACCTAGAATACAATAGGCATTAAAAAGGTTTAAAATTCACCTGCATTCACTCATCCCCAGCCACACATAAGATCTCGTACCAATGCTTCTTGGGCAAAATGGAGAAACTAGGCTGCAGATGTTTTACTTGAAACCTGCTGGTTCATGTTTTCTGTGCTTTATTGCTCACTTGAACAATGTAAGAATGAGTCAGGAGCAGAAAATGGTGAGCAAAAATAAGTACTCCCTGCTCCCTCCCCATGCCCTCGCGTAATAACAAACAGCTCTCCAAAAAGCACTTACATTCGCAAACCGTTTATAAATTCACAGACATTGATTTATAGATGTTGGCTTGACCCAATATTAGACCCTTCAGTTTCTTTTCTTTGAAGAGTGCTGCTTTTATCGTTTAAATTCTAAATATAGTCACACACCTAAAACACTTTCAGGTTCTCCCCACAGCTGCTTCTTTGCCCACAGGGGAGTTTCCATAGAGTGGTGCTTCCTGTTTCTCTGCAAGAACTCTTCCAGCTACTCGGGGAGTGATATGAAGGCTCTCAAGGGAGTCTTGTCCAGGCTTTCTCGCCTGAAGGAAAGCTGGCTGGAACATGGAATATAAGAAGGATCTCATGCCTCAGCATGGCAGGCCCATGTTTCCAGGACTCCAATAGGGACTTGAAAGAAACATTTGCCTGAAGCCCATGTTAATTGATTTAAACACAAGTCAGTAAATCCAAAATCAAGGAAATTCCACCCATCAGAACTCCACCCTTAAAATTCATTGCTTTGATGTGACCAGGCATATGATATTTAAGACCACCCAGTGCTAAAGGCTGAGAATAGGTTAACCCCATTTACAGTAAACACAAGCAGGCAAAATAAGGATCTAGGAACCCTTTCTTTTGTTTCACATGAGTAACATCATTGTAGGTCTTAAAGAGAGATGAGCGAACTTAAAATACCTCCCCGACTTCCATAGTCCTTGCATGGTTAGAACTCAACTTTACAGTAACATATTGTTCAGTGGTTTTGTTGGGAGTCATGATCAACTCTGTTGGGTTCACAAACAGATGACAGGCTATTATGAAGGCTTCCTCATCCCTCACACCCAGATGAAAGAAAGGCAAGTTTCTTTCTGCCAAGTTATGCCATTGACTTAACATGTGACCTTGAGCAACTTACTGAATGGCTCAGTTTCCCCCTCCAGGACATGGGGGGAGAATAACACGCATCTCAATATCAGTTGAACCCACTGAAGTGCTTTGAGCTCTTTGGCCGGAGGTGCTCAAGTTGTGTACAATACGGACACTATGGAAATACACCGCTATTCCGAAGCTACCCACACTAAGGGCATGTCTTCACTATGGCGCAAAACTGGCACTGCTCCAATAATGCAAACAGCCTCCATTTAGCAGGTCTGGTGAAGATGTGCTAAACTGATGGGAGAGGGCTCTCCTGTCAAACTCTGTACTCCACCTCCCTGAGCAACATAAGGTAAGTCAATGGAAGAGCATGTCCTGTCCACATTGTAGTGTGGATATGAGTTACATGATTCACATAACCAAAATAGCATCCCTTAGATTGATTTACTTTGGTAGGGTAGACCAGGCCTAAGAAGGTAGGTGCTAATGAGTAGCAACACGGTATTACCAAGTCTAACCAAGCGAGAACACCGTTCCAGTGAGCAACTGAAAAAGCATCAGCACATCACACGCTCTTCTACGCTTCCAAAGCCCAGTCCCTTTTTCTAGCAGGGGATGCTGCACAAGATGCCAAATGGCAGAGCTTCTCCAGTCCTTTCTCTTCCTCTTTAATATGGCAGCAACCCTATTACAGGACACACAGTAAGAGGGCTCCTAATGGCTCAGCTACCATGTTTCATATGCTGGGCTTTTGGCTCTGGAAGCTGTTGGGCTGTGCTTGTTACAGAATCCACCCAACTGCTGCTTGACCTCTAGGATCAAGGCAGGAGCTGACTCTACAAAGTTTAGGGCCTTGTCATAAACTAAAGCAACACCCTTCAGACAGGGCTGAGGGGATGGTAACGTTATGTGTCATTAGCCCCTTTCCTGGCACATGTCATTGTGTAACTGCTACTCAAGCAGATTGAAATTTGTTTTTGAGGGCAGACTCACCACCTGGGTGTCTCCAGTCCTGGGAATTAGCGCACCAGCTCACTGGGTGCCTCCCTCTAGCTGGGGTCTCCCTGTGTTCTCTCTCTTCCCTCCAGTCCAGACCCAGGTCATCCCCTTCAGGGCACTGCCCTCCAGCAGTGCCCACGCCAATGTCTCTGCACCCCGTTCTGGGGGGGGGGGAAAGGGGGGAGTTGTTGTTTCCAAACTGCACATTCCAGGGTCCACCCCTCCCAAGGGGCACCCAGTTCTTCTCCCACAAACACCCACTTCCCCTGTACCCACCTTGCCTCGGTGACCCACTGCCAGTCTCCATCTACTGCAATCTGTAACGGCCACTCTTTACAGCCCTACCTATCATGGTTGCCTCTCTCCAGACCCAGTAGCTTGAGGCCTTGAAGCCTGGGTGCTTGCTTGGCCAGAGCTTCCCCAGCACTGCTCTACTGCCAGGAAGCCTCCTGCTTTCCAGGCAGTCAGGTCCCTCTAGCCAGAGCCAGAGTAAGCTTCCCCCTTGCTCTCAAGGAGCCCTTCTTTATATAGCCCCCAGCTGTGCCCTCATTAGCCAGAACTGCCTCAGCTAGGGCTTCATTCTCAGCCCTCACTCAGGGCTGGGTTTTGCCCTTAAAGGGCCAGTGCAGGGCAAGATCCCTGTCACGGGGTGCAAAAAGCTTTCACATCCAAAAATGGATTTTAATTATAAATATAGTTTCTGTCAAAATAATATTTAATTCTAAACATTTCAATATTTTTCATTTCAAAAGGAAAATGCCCATCTCCTCTCCAGTTTGTGAACTTTGTCCTCACTTTTTTCTGTTAAGAATGAAGAAACAGGAAGAGTTTAAAAGTGAGAGAAAGTATCATGTTTACTGTTAGAAATAACTCATTTTTTAACTTTCTCAATAAGTGGCAAAAGTTACACGAAGTAGTGACTCCCCCACCCCCATCGGGGAAAAGTGCGAACAAGAGAAGATTATCCTCCCTCTTTTCTCACTGTTTTACCCATCAGATTTCACCTCTTCCAAAACAATACTTTTGGTTAAAAAAATCATGTCTGAGTTTCCATCGGATACAAAATTAAACAATTTGAACAAAAATGAGATTAATAATTTTAAAAGACAAAATAAAGACCAGGTTTTGACCAGCTCTGTCTAGAAGGTCTTTGGAGGAATTTTTCCTTTATTATATTTCTGAAGGAGTTGAGTTCCAGTGAAAGAGCATTTGGTAAGCTAGGCACAGAGTAGGCATGTCGTGAAAGCCTTCTCCACACAGCTCTGCTGGCAAACCCCTAGTCCAGTCCTGGACCTCTCTGAAACAGGCTGCCATTGTGCTGTGATTTTGTGAACATGAACAAACCAGGGAGTAGGCAGAAAATACTGGACACATTTTAACTTGTAATTTAAGGCAAGTTTTAAAGTCATACCCACCAAGCTGAAAGGATTCCCGAACATTCTGAAGACCCTCCAACTTCCCCCATGCTTGACAACGTTCATGGACTTGACCAATAAAAACCCAGCCTATGCAACACCTATCTCCAATAGGCAGGAGCCAGAAGATCTGGGCTCAGTTCTGGTTCTGCCACAGATTTCCTATGTAACCCTGCAGAGTTATTTGATCCCTCTGTGCTTCAGCTTTCCATCTCTAAAATGAAGCTAATAACGCTTTGCTATTTCACAGGGATGTCCTGAGGCTAACTACATAGTGAGTCACTCATCTACAACAGAGACAGAGGCGGAGCTGGAGATTTAAATCCCCAGGTTTGGATTTATTAATAAGCTGAGTTTTGGACTTGCTTGCTGCCCTTTGGAATCCACTGGGAACTTTTTGCATTTGGTCTGGGAACTGGAGAGGCCTACTAAACATTTCTTCTGTATGGTGAAGCAGAGCAGCTAAAGAACCCACATTTGATAAATCAGTGAACAACTAGCAGACTCATGCAGAGATCCAATCACCATCAAGCAAGGCGAGAGGGCTGGTGAGATCACCCCAAAGATTATTCAGGTATTGCAGATACTCATCAATTAAAAAAAAAACTTGTGAAAAACTTAATGTAAAATAAGTTACAACAACCCACGTTCCTAACTGAAAGAATACGGCTCTTCTTTTGCATGTGTTTAAACAGAAAAGCTGAAAGGCACAAGTTCAGGTTATGGACTAATAGCCTGGAAAATTTTAGTTTAAAAAACAAAGCTGGCTTTGAGTTACACAGGAGAAGCCTGGAAAAAAACATCTGAAACCACTAGCTTCTTCCCCCCGCCCCCCCCCACTGCATTTTTTACAACATAATATGGCTGAACTGATTTTATTATTATTATTATTTTATTTTAAAAACTTGCTTTAAAAAATAACCAACTTAAAAATCCCCTCTCTAGTATTCCTGTGCCAAATTTCAGCCCAGGGCACATTTTTTACGGCTGAATTATACACCTTGAAAAATAAAGGGGGTTATAGTGACAGCACTGAGTCCCGTAACTATAGAGGCATGAATGAGAGGGAGGTATAATAATAATGGCCCATAGTGTGCAGCAGCAGCAATAAGTGAAGGAGCCCTGACTCAGCATGAGGAACTCTATATATCTTGGAAGGTTTTCATGAACCTAAACATTATTGCTAAGAAAGGAATAAACAGTTTGAACTGCTGTTGCCATTCATCTGACTCTCACACATGGTGGAATACACAAAATTATTCTCTCAAAGCCAAAACGAAATATTCCAGACATAACTCTTTCTTACTTGGAACTGGAGAGGATTCTGAACAGCTATTTGCAGTCAATTTGGAGAAATCCCCCTGCTCTTGGAGACATTCTTACAGCAAGGACAATAATTCACGGCATACCCACAACCCCCAGAGCTGAATTAGGCCTCACCACCCATTGCTGGGACATGAGCAGCTTTATCCCAAGTTGAGAAAGGAGTATTATTACCCAAGTGAAATGAAGCAGAGAGGTTAGCAAAATTAACCCTAGCTCTCAGTGCCTCAATTTTAAAAGTGCCTCTACCAGGGCACTCGAAGTTTGAGGCATTCCAAACCAGGTGTCCTCTTTGACATTTGTTTAATCTTTGAGGCTATGTCTAGAGTACAGAGTTTTGTTGGAAAAACGGCCATTTTTCTGACAGAACTTGAGTTATGTCCACACTGCAAGCACGTTCTTTCGACAGTAAATCGAAAGAACAGAGGGCTTTTTGCGCAATTGGTAATCCTCATTCTACGAGGAAGAAGCCTTTCTGCAAAAGAGCTCTTTCACAAAAAGGCATGTGCGGATGGGGAAGAGGGAGTTTTTTCGGAAGAAGAGGGAAGACGAAAAAGCATGGATGCCACAGACCATTCTGTCCATAGCAATCACTGCTTACATGCAAGATAGCACCCAGGCAGTCTGGATGCTATCTTTCGAAAAAGCACATCACTTTTTCGATGCACTTTTGCAGTGTGGATGCTCTCTTGCACAAGAAGTTTTTTCGGATGATCTCTTCAGAAAAAAGCTTCTTGCGCAAGAAATCTGTAGTCTAGACATAGCCAGAGACTGGTCTAAGAGTGTTCAGCATCTCACTGGCATAGCTGGGAATTAGAGCTGGATGGGAAATGGTTTGCTCGGCCATGAGAATGATTTTCAAAAATTTTCTCATCTTGAACTTGAACCAAGAGTCAAAAACTTTTTGATTTGATAACTTCAAAATGTTTTGAGTTCTTTAACTTTTTTTTACCGTAAAATTATCTTAAATTTCAAAACAGATGTTTCAACCTAAAAACCCCCATAATTTTTTACATTTAAAAATGTCAAAACTGGATATTTCAAGAATTTCAAAAGTTTTCAAAATTTTTGGAAAGTGGAAATTTGTTCCAAACAATCCTTTCCTGTGAACAGTTTCATTTTATGAAAAAGAACATTTAGTTGAGAATTTCTTGTGATGTTAATTTCTGTTACCAAATGTCTTGCCATAACTACTATCCACACCAATGTTTCTTGCCTTTTCTTATCAAAAGCAAAATTATTGTTGGTGGGAAGCACAGGAATTGATTCCAATTTTACACCATTTTTACACTGATGACACTGTATTGGAATTAGACCTGATAGACACGAGTGTATGATAAATCGATAAAAGTTCCTAAATGTCTGTAAACCAAGATATGAACATGCTGACGTTTTTTACATTTCATTTTGATGAGTAACACAATCCCTATCTAAATTGTGTACAAAAATAAATTACATTTCCAAAAGATAGATAAAACTAGAAAACATCCCCCAGAACTTAAATTTAAACTGCTTGATGAAAATCATTTTTTTCAACTCTGGAACCCATCCCAGCCAACTCTGTTTCTGGAGTAAGTGTCAAATTTCTGGCAGTAAATTTGAAACAACAAACAAAAACCCCAGGTGAGAGACATTTTATGTCCCCAAACTGCATGAGTTATAAAGCTAATGTTATTAAGGAAAACTCCTGAGTATGATTTTTTCTCCTCCCATATCTGTGAAAGGACTAAAGTTTAATCAGACAGTTTATGCAAGGCTTGGACATGGAAATTAGTAAAAAAAAAAAAATACACGTGCATACCTTAAAAGTGATTTTTTGTAACGTAAAGAGTATCCAAGCTTTGCATTCTTCCTTTTTAATATTTAATAAGATATCATCAAAATAAGAACTCTCACATCCTTCTGACAGATTTTTTTCCATCAACTATTGTTACTAGTGACACAGCAACAGGAGAAAAACAGGAAAATGTGATTAACAAAAGTTGTACACAAACATTGGGCCAAATTCATCACTGAGATAGCTCCACCAACTTTATGGAAAAACTCAGGGATAGTATTTGCCCACTTTGTCTCATTTCACAACAGGAAAATTCAGTTTCTGTGACATCATAATTCATGATGAAGGATGTAATTTTGGCATCATTGTTCACCATTATGATGGAATTGATTGTGAAACCACTGTTATGACACTACGACCCCAATGTTGCAAGGCTCTGGGTTGAGCTGGTTGAGATTTTTCCTTCAAAATATTTGTCTTCTTCATTAAAATGGCTTTTTCAATCACCATAGAAATTACTGTGGGATTTCAACAACATTTTTCATGATTTTTATTAAGAAAAAAAAAACCCTGAAAAATTTCAGTACAAAAAAAATGTTGCCCTGACTGGTCAAACTGTTTTGGTTTGGGGGAGGGTTGTTTTTTTTAACTAAAGCTGAAAAAATGCTAATTTTTTTTTTAGTCTAAACTTTTTGTGGGAAATAAATTAGTCTTCCCCAAGCAGTTCAAGTGGAGAGCACCTTCATCTCATATGGCCTTCAACAAGAGTTAGGGGAGCCCAGTATCTCTAGGGTGAGGTCCATTGCAAAGGACTATCTTGGCTGTAAGCAATGAGAGGAAGAAAAGACAGAACAAATAATGTGATGATTTAATGCCTCATGGCGAACATATGCTGGTCAAGATTTGCAAAAGTGATTAGTGATTTTGGGGTGCCCAATTTCAGACACTTTTAAGAGGCTCCAATTTTCAGAAAGAGCTCAGTATTCACCATTGAAGTCAGGTCCCCCTTTTTCTGGTGTCTCAAATGGTGAACCCAGAATTGCTTTTGAAAAATCTTAGCCACCATTTTGTTACCTTCACTAGAGTGTGACAGAGGTAGCTCACAAGAACTACCAGAGATTTACACACCCTGGTATTTTTCATATGCTAGCCTTTGCATAGAGGCTTTGACTTATCTTTAGTCTTTGGTTTGCTTTAGTCAAACACAAGTTATTGAGCCCCAAACAGGAATAGCTGGGTGAAAGCCAAGGGGGTGTAACATATAGGAGTCATATTAGGTTCTGACCTTAACCTCTATGAATATCCTTTCTTCTTCACCATGAGAAAAGTTATTTTCCTAGTGACACTGGCTGGACAGATGACAAGCCATCAATCAGCACACACAGTAAATATCTCTTTTAAATGAGGGTTTTGTTTATCATTTTAATATTACCAGAAACGTAACGCTTACTTCAGAAACACAGATAAGACCATTTCTAGGAATTAAGCCCCGTCTTCAACTAATCAACCAGATATCTAAATCTGCAGCACTAATTTCATAATTTGGCATCATAAATCTTAACCAGGCACATCCAAGGTGCTCTTTACTAAGTATCTATTTTCACCCACTGTGTTGCAAACTTGTTTATTTTTGGGATAAACTACTTGGCATGCTTTTGCTCTGAGCTAATATTAATAGGACAAACAGTTGCTTAACTAACTCACGGGAACAGGAAGACGGCAGCAACACTGAGAAAGCTGTTCTCATTTAAATATCCATGTCCTACCTCACATTTGGAATAAATGGACTAAACTCCATTTTATTAAAGCCTAAATAAATTCTTATAGCGGCCTCATTGGTATCTATCGTGCATAAAAAAATCCAATGTGTCTGTGAAAGGCGGACATATAAATAGTGGTAGTTTTCTAACATGCTTTTACACTAATGCTAGGAGTCTGTCTAATAAGATGGGTGAACTGGAGTACCTCATATCAAAGGAGGAAGTTGACATAATAGGCATCTCAGAAACATGGTGGAATGAGGACAATCAGTGGGACACTATCATACCGGGATATAAATTATATCGGAAAGACAGAACAGGTCGTGCGGGTGGCGGAGTGGTACTATATGTGAAGGATAATATAGAATCAAATGAAGTAAAAATCGTAAAGGAATCAAAATGTTCCATAGAATCATTATGGATAACAATTCATTCCTCTAATATGAATATGGCATTAGGAATATATTACCGACCACCTAACCAGGACAGTGATAGTGATGCTGAAATGATAAGGGAGATTAGAGAGGCTACCAAAATAAAAAACACAGTAATAATAGGAGATTTCAATTATCCCCATATTGATTGGGTGCATGTCACCTCAGGACGGGATTCAGAGATTAAATTTCTTGATGCCTTAAATGACTGCTTCTTGGAGCAGCTAGTACAGGAACCCACAAGGGGAGAGTCGATTCTCGACCTAGTCTTGACTGGAACGCAGGATCTGGTCCAAGAGGTAACTGTTACTGGACCGCTTGGAAATAATGACCACAATATAATAACTTTTAATATTCCTGTGTTGGGAAGAACACCGCAGCGGTCAAACACTCTGGCATTTAATTTCAAAAAGGGGAATTACACTAAAATGAGGAAGCTAGTTAAACAGAAACTAAAAGGGAGAGTAATTAAACTAAAATCCCTGGAAGCTGCATGGGAACTGTTTAAAGACACCATACTAGAGGCCCAACTTAAATGTATACCCCAAATAAAAAAACACAGTAAGAGACCTAACAAAGAACCACCATGGCTAAACAGCCATGTTAAAAAGGCAGTGAAAGAGAAAAGGGCAGCTTTTAAAAAGTGGAAGTCAAATCCTAGTGAGGAAAATAGAAAGGAACATAAACACTCCCAAATTAAGTGTCATAATGTAGTAAGAAAAGCCAAAAAAGAGTTTGAGGAACAGCTAGCCAAAAATTCAAAAAATGATAGTAAAATGTTTTTTAAATACATTAGAAGCAGGAAGCCCGCTAAAAAAGCAGTGGGGCCCTTGGATGATAAAGATATAAAAGGAGCGATCAAGGAAGACAGTGCCATTGCGGAGCGATTAAATGATTTCTTTGCTTCAGTCTTCACGGCTGAGGATGTTACAGAGGTTCCTAAATCTGAGCCAGCCTTTTTAGGTGACAAATCTGAGGAACTCACTCAGATTGAAGTGACATTAGAGGAGGTTATGGAATTAATTGATAAGCTGAAAAGTAACAAGTCTCCGGGACCAGACGGCATTCACCCAAGGGTTCTGAAAGAACTCAAATGTGAAATTGCGGAGTTATTAACAGTGGTTTGTAACCTATCCTTTAAATCCACTTTGGTACCAAATGACTGGAAGATGGCCAATATAACACCAATATTTAAAAAAGGCTCTAGAGGAGATCCTGGCAATTATAGACCGATAAAGTTTAACATCAGTACCAGGCAAATTAGTAGAAACACTAGTAAAGAGTAAAATTGCAAGGCACATAGAAGAGCACGAATTGTTGGGCAAAAGTCAGCATGGTTTCTGCAGAGGGAAGTCGTGTCTAACTAATCTGTTAGAATTCTTTGAAGGGGTTAATAAACATGCGGACAAGGGGCACCCAGTGGATATAATATACCTAGATTTCCAGAAAGCCTTTGACACGGTCCCACACCAAAGGCTTTTACGTAAATTAGGTGGTCATGGGATAGGAGGAAAGGTCCTTTCATGGATCAAGAATTGGTTAAAAGACAGAAAACAAAGGGTGGGAATAAATGGTAAATTTTCACAATGGAGGAGGGTAACTAGTGGTGTTCCCCAGGGGTCAGTACTGGGACCAATCCTGTTCAACTTGTTCATCAATGATCTAGAAAATGAGGTAAGCAGTGAGGTGGCCAAGTTTGCAGATGACACAAAGTTGTTCAGGACAGTCAAAAGCAAAAGGGATTGTGAAGAACTACAAAAAGATCTCAGCAAACTGAGTGATTGGGCAGCAAAATGGCAAATGAAATTTAATGTGGGTAAGTGTAAGGTAATGCGTGTTGGAAAAAATAACCCAAATTACACGTACTACATGATGGGGTCAAATTTAGCTACGACAGATCAGGAAAGGGATCTTGGAGTTATAGTGGATAGTTCTATGAAGACATCCACGCAGTGTGCAGCGGCAGTTAGTAAGGCAAATAGGATGTTAGGAATTATTAAAAAAGGGATAGATAATAAGACAAAAGATATCATACTTCCCCTATATAAAACTATGGTACGCCCACATCTCGAGTACTGCGTGCAGATGTGGTCTCCTCACCTCAAAAAAGATATATTGGCATTAGAAAAGGTTCAGAAAAGGGCGACTAAGATGATTAGGGGCTTGGAAAGGGTCCCATATGGGGAGAGGCTAGAGAGACGGGGACTTTTCAGTTTGGAAAAAAGGCGATTGAGGGGTGATATGATAGAGGTATATAAAATCATGAATGGTGTGGAGAAAGTGATTATAGAAAAATTATTTACCTTTTCCCATAATACAAGAACTAGGGGACACCAAATGAAATTGATGGGTAGTAGGTTCAAAACTAATAAAAGGAAATTTTTCTTCACACAGCGCACAGTCAACCTGTGGAACTCCTTGCCCGAGGAGGCTGTGAAGGCCAGGACTCTATTAGGGTTTAAAAAAGAGCTTGATAAATTTTTGCAGGTTAGGTCCATAAATGGCTATTAGCCAGGGATAAAGTATGGTGCCCTAGCCTTCATAACAAGGGCAGGAGATGGATGGCAGGAGATAAATCACTTGATCATTGTCTTCTGTTCTCCTTCTCTGGGGCACCTGGCATTGGCCACCGTCGGCAGATGGGATGCTGGGCTCGATGGACCTTTGGTCTGACCCAGTATGGCCATTCTTATGTTCTTATGTTCTTATGCAATTCCAACATTAAGGGTGTGTCTACACAGCAAAGTTATTTCGGAATAATAGCCATTATTCCGAAATAACTTTGTGAGTGTTTACTCAGCAATAGCGTTATTCGAAATAACGGGAGACTTATTCCAACTTCTGTAAAACTCATTCTACGGATGTAAGCAGGGGCTGAACTGCTGCTTGCTATCAGCCAGCTAAAAGGAGGGGTGGGTGTGCCCACAACAATTGTTTAGCTCTGCAAGGTAATTAACTGTTAACTGTTATGTAAATACAGCTCAGGAGAGAATCCGAGGTGTGGCTATGTAAATCCCATTCAGCCAGAGCTGATGGAAGGTCAGTGTTGGAATGGAATGTGGAGAATTGTATATAATTTGGGACTGTTGTGGGGGTCACTAATCATGCTACTCCTAAATGTGGGAACTGTAAAACATGCCACCAGTGCTTGCAGGAGAGACACCACCATCATGGTAAGAGGCCTCGGAAGAACAAGCCTCCCCCCTTCCAGAGTTGAGTGAACTGAGCTGGGGGGGGAGGGTTAAAGGGCTTGAGTCAGCCTGAGTCACACCTGCCAGGTGTGAGCTATAAGACTGGCCCAGCCTGCACCTTTCCCCCTTTGTTTTAAGGACAGACCTAAAGCAGACTCCCTGAGGAGACTTTTCTTTTGCTAGTCCAGTGAAAGCTGGATTCATTTGCCAATCTAGCTGGTGGCTAAAGAATTGAAATCACTGAGAGCTGAAATCACTGGTTTGGCTGAGAGCCAGGCCTATTGCAGCCAGTGAAGTGGCGGCAACCAGCAGCGTGGCGAGGAGCGGCGGCAGGCTCCCAGCGGAGCATCCAGTGGCATGGGACGAGACAGCTGGTGGAGCGTGGTGGAGTTTTGTATAAGGTGCCCCCTATCTATCCCCCCTACCCCCATTTCTACCCACGTTGGGAGGTGAAACCCTGCGGGTGAACTTTGGGACTCTGGGTGGCACGGACCAGGTACAGAGACTTTTGGGGTGTTGGACTCTTTGGACTTTGGGCGATTCTTGGCTGGGGGGGGGGGGCTTGGCTCATGTTTGGGTTATGTACTCTGTTTGTGGTGTTTTCCCCAAGTTAATGCCGTATGACTTCTCTCTCTGTTTCATTAAATGTTTCTTTCCTACACTCAGACTCAGTGCTTGTGAGTGGGGAAGCATTGCCTCTCAGAGGCACCCAGGAGTGCATGAATTTCCCAGATTACTGGGTGGGGGCTGGAGCCGGTTCTATGTGAGATGGACCCCAAGATATTGAACCCAGCCCTGGTTACTGCCAGGCCTACCCGGCAGAAGGGTTACACGAAGAATAATGCCTATTCTGAAATATTTATTTAGCTCCACTGCTGCTATTTCAAAATAGCTCCTCACCAGGGCAATTCTAACTTATTCCTCCCCAGTGCCTCCTGGGGGCTCTAAATCAAAATAGCACATCTACATTAGGGAAGCCTGCCTTGGCCTAATTTTGAGGCTTCCCTGCAGTGTAGAAGTGCTATTTTGAAATAACTATTCCGGAATAGCTTATTCCGAAATAACTGTGCAGTGTAGACATAGCCTTAGGGATGTGACTAACATCAGTCATCTTCTGTTTGGTTCTTGACTTCCATGGAATTCCCAATGTGTGTGACACCAGTGGAGTTAATCCACAGTTTCCATAGTAAAAGACGACAATGTCCTTGCCCAGACAATGTTCGTAAAAGCCCTGATCTTACAGCCAAATTCATATAGCCCCACTGCACACCAAGCAGCTGCTCCTGGTAATGAGTCTCAGAGCTCAGGTTAGGCTTGGGTGCTAAAAATTGATATTTTAGCTCTGGCTGGAGCACAGCTCTGAAAAGTTCACCTCCATCACTAGACTCCAGAGACTGAGTTCCAGCCCAAACCACAAAATCTACATAGCTATTTTTTTTAAACAGGTAGCTCAAGCCCCATGAGCCACAGTCTGTTGGCCTAGACTCTGAGACATGCTGTCATGGGATGCTACTCGCTGTTTAGATGTACCCCAAGGAATCAAGGCCTTAAGGAAAAAATGCCCAATTTTACTATTTCTCCTGTTATTGCTAATTTTGAGGGGAAATATTATTTGTATGATAGTGGCACCTGGAGGAGCCATCTGATGTTTCGCTGAGCTCTGTACAACATAAGAACATAAAAACAGCCATACTGGGTCAGACCAAAGGTTCATCTACCCCAGTATGCTGTCTGCCTACAGTGGCCAATGCCCAGTGCCTCAGAGGGAGTGAACAGAACAGGGAATCATCAAGTGATCCCTCTCCTGTCATCCATTTCCAGCCTCTGACACACAGAGGCTAGGGACACCATTCATACCTATCCTGGCTAATAAGTATTGATGAATCTAACCTCCATGAATTTATCTAGTTCTTTCTTGAATCCTGTTGAAGTCCTGGTCTTCACAACATCATCTGGCAAGGAGTTCCACAGGCTCACTGTGCACTGAGTGAAGAAAAACTTCCTTTTGTTTGTTTGTTTTAAACCTGCTACTTATTAATTTCATTTGGTAACCCCTAGCATCTATGTTATGGGAACAATTCAATAACTTTTCCTTATTCACTTTCTCCATATCTGTCTACCATATCCCCCCTTAGTCTCCTCTTTTTTAGGCTGAAAAGTCACAGACTTTTTAATCTCTCTTCACAGGGCACCCATCCCAAACCTCTAATCATTTTTTTTGCCCTTTTCTGAAACTTTTCCAGTGCCAAGATAGCTTTTTTGGGATGAGGTGACCACATCTGTACAGCATTCAAAATGTGGGTGTACCATGCATTTGTAAACACAATAAGGGTATGTCTACACTACCACCCTAGTTCGAACTAGGGTGGTTAATGTAGGCATTCAAAGTTGCAAATGAAGCCCGGGATTTAAATATCCCGGGCTTCATTTGCATCTTGCCGGGCGGGCGCCATTTTTAAATCCCCTTAGGTCGAACTCCGTGCCCGCAGCTACACGCGGCACGGAGTAGGTAGTTTGAATTAGGATCTCTAATTCGAACTACCGGTACACCTCGTTCCACAGTAGTGTAATGGTAGTGTAGACATACCCTAAGAGACAATCATGGCCCCAAAGAGCTCATTCTCTAAGGGTGCGTCCAGACAGCACCCTAAACTCGAAATAAGATACGCAATTTACACTATGCAAATTGCACATCTTATTTCAAAACTATTTCAAAATTGCTTATTTTGAAATTTGGCATGTCTACACAGCGCTAAATTTCAAAATAATGCGCTATTTCGAGCCATCCCTTATCCCTCATGCAACGAAATTTCCCGGGATGGCAAAATAGCACACCTTATATTTTGAAAAATATTTCAAAATACCAGACAGTTCGTGTAGACGCGGGGTAGCTATTTTGGGATACTTCCGGTATCCCAAAATAGCTGTGCAGTGCAGACGTACCCTAAGAAGACAGGAGAGAATTATTATCCCTCTTTTACACAAAAGGAGGCAATAGCATATGCTTCTATTTGAAAGACAGGCAGACACATGCCAAATTGCCATGTCCCATTTACTGATCTGGGAAGAGCGAAGAGCTAAGATGATGCTGCTAGGATTTGAAACTGTGGCTCCAAAAATCCTAGAAATACAGCTCGCAAAGGCCTTACATTTTAAGGTCTTGATCCTTCAGTGGGGTAATAGGGTTTGCCCTTAATTCTGGCAGCCATATAGAAGTGGCCTGGCATCACCTCCTTGTTGAAGTCCTTAGCTTCATGACTTCAGTGAGCCTCTCTGAAAACCAGACTATTTTGATTTATGTGCCTACTAGCTGGAGTTACCCAGCATTGCTCAGGAAACTGGAGGAACAAAATGTAGAAAAACAGTAGTCCATTATCTTTTTTTGAATGGTAGAAAAGTTGCACTGATTTCTATAGGGATTAAAATATAGGTCCGTGTCATCCCTGGGCGGGGAGGGGGTGTGACCCTGGGTGGAGGGAAGGGGGTGTGACCCTGGGTGGAGGGGTGCCCCAGCTCGCACCCGGGACTGCAGGTGCTGCAGGGGGCGGAGCGGGTGCCCGAGCCATTGTGCGCGTGGGGGTCGGGGCACTACATGCCGGCACAAGGGGGGAGGAGAGAGGGTCGCTTATGTAACCTCGCAGGTGGGAGGGGGTGAGTCCCGGACGGCGTGGGGGGCTGGAGGTGGCGGGCACGGGACCTAGGGTGGGAGGGGAGGCCACTTCAGCACAGCGCGGCAGATTACTTTTTGATTTTTACAGCTTGAGCTTGGGCCCGAGCAGGTCCAAAAGTACCTTAAAACCTTCTCCTGGATAAAAGGTTATCCCATGCAAAGTTTGGTTGCGGTAGGTCTTATAGTGTCCAAGTTATTAGCACACAAACTTACAAACATTCTCCTTTATATATTATATATATGGCTTGATATAGAAAAAAATTAGGATTTCCTTAAGGAAACATTTCACAGAATTCAATAAGGGGTTAAAAGAGAAGTTACTCTGAAAAAGTAAAACATTTAATAGCGAATGAGGAATTTTTTCAGTCAACCTATAGAATTCTATAAGGGTATACGTATATAGAACTTATGGTACAGTGGCACAGTCTGGATACACTGTCACAGGGTGTTTACACTTGAGATCATCTAGAAATCTAGATCATCCCAGAACGTTACAGTACTCATAATAAAATGCTCTTTTCATACAATCCCCAAGTTTTCAACTCAAAGGCCAAAGTTTTCAACTGGGGCTTAATCCTGCTCACCACGACATCAGTGATGTTGGTCTGTTCACATGAACATACATATTATTTCTATGGGTATGTCTACACTTGCACCCTAGTTCGAACTAGGGATGCAAATGTAGGCATTCGAAATAGTCAATGAAGCGGGGATTTAAATATCCCGTGCTTCATTAGCACGATCTCGCCGGCATGTTACTCTGATCAACAGCTGTTTCGAAAGTGAAAGTCCGCGCCGGTACGCGTTAGTTCGAACCAAGGGGTTTGGTTCGAACTAACACATCCCGGCGCGCACTTTCACTTTCAAAACAGCTGTTGATCGGAGTAACACACCGGTGAGATCATGCTAATGAAGTGCGGGATATTTAAATCCCCGCTTCATTGACTATTTCGAATGCCTACATTTGCATCCCTAGTTCGAACTAGGGTGCAAGTGTAGACATACCCTATGACAGAAAGAAGCACTACTTGTTTGCTGAGCCTCTCCTAAGAATTCATTTACTTTCACCCCATCCCTGCTCAACAAAGTTAATGGGAGTTGAAGATGTCCAGAAGTTTTTAGGATACAAGACCTAGCTATACAACGAAAAACTCCAAGGCCCCTGACTGGGGAGTGAGAGGGGAGGAGGGAAATCTATCCATAATTTACTTCACCAGCTTTTCCAGCCACATAAGCAGTTGTTCTTACTGCCACAGTGCCCACTAGCATCAGGTCATAGTGTTAGCAGTGGATTTTCCCTCTAGCACCCATCTGGGGTGCCTTCTTGCCCCCCCCCCCCGAGTCTATCTGAATCATCCATGGCCTGGCCCTCCACTCAGGTGACTTAAAATCCAGCACCCATCTTGGGTAACACAAGGTCCAAGTGTCAATCCAAATACATTTCAAAATTAATAACTCTGAAGTCCTCTGCTTTTATCCCTGAGTCCTGTAGAGTTTCTCTCCAATACTTCTGCCCCATCATGTTTTCCTTAGTGCTTCCCTTCACCAGAGGTTCCAGCAGTTTAACTCCAGAATTTCAGTACTCTTCACAGTCCCTACAACAAGGCTTACCCCCCCCAAGAACCCTAACCACCACCACTGCCACCTCCTCCTCCCTATGGATCTCCTCAGTCCCCTTCCAGACAGGGAACTCCACTTGCTCCTCTCTCCTGGGTCACTGCCCTCTGAGAGCCCACACAGCTCCACTTAAATAGGCCTCTGAAGCTGAGCGTGGTCATTCTAATTAAGTCTCCATCATACCCAGCTGGGAGATAGCTGCCTGGTCCCAGGCAAAGATAAGCCCCACTTGCCTTCAAGGCCAGCCAGCCTGTGGTAATCAGGACTGCGCCGTGGCTGTTCCAGAATCATAATAAAAATCACACACGGCCTAGTTTTCACCTAGTATTTTTCATCCAAAGACCTCAAGGTGCTTTACAGAGGGCATGTCTGCACAGCAGCCGGGAACATGCTTCCCACTGTGGAAAGACAGATATGAGCTAGCTCTGCTCAAGCTACGGTGCTAAAACTAACACCATGGATGCGGTGGCAGGGATGGGAGGTTGGGCTAGCCACCTGAGTGCAAAGTCACCTGATCCCCTGGGTACATCCTGGGGTAGCTATCCAGAGCCACTGCACTGCTATTTTTAGCAAGCTAGCTTGAGCTCAGCTAGCATACGCCTGTTGACCCATGCTCGAAAGCATGCTCCCAACTGCTGTGTAGACTTACCCCCCAAGGATGATATTATCCTCTTTACATGTGGGGAAGCTGAGGCACAAAGGAGTGAGGTGACTTCTGAAGGTCACCCTGCTGCTGCTTTAGAGCCCCTTCTGCTGCAATTTCCACATGTGTGTAAGAGAGCAGTGGCCCCATAGGGATGCTTTGATTTTAAGAGGAACCCAGTGAAACTAATAGGCATGGTCAAAAATATTCTTCTTGGGAAATATTAACATATATTTTGTCTGTGTCACTGAAATTTTCCATGAATTTGTAGCATATTTTAGTGAAATAAACAGAAACACTTCAGGTTTTCTAAAATCATGTTCATTTAACAAATTTTGCTTTCCAGAAACCTTTTTGGTAAAAACATTCAGGTTTATGTTAAAAAAAAAGGTTCAGGTTTTGGTTTCTTTCAAATGGCAGAAAACTTCAGCTACACTAAAGTTTTTTTTGAGAACATTTTCAGCTTCAACAACAACAACAACAAAAGCCACATTTTATTACATTTCAGCAGAAAACTGTCAGGTAGTTCGGGAAACAAGAGCAGTGAACAGCAGGCAGGTTAGGATTCGGAAGAGGCTAAATTCAATGGACTTATTTTTAGTTTCTCATACTTCAAAGTGAGACAGAGATCCAGGTGCCATGATGCCAGTGCAGCCGCAGGCTTGGAAGCTTATCAAACTTGTTTCTTTTGGACCTCTCACGAGAGCAGGCTTTGCTCTGCGATAGTTCCTGTCCTTTGGAGGGACCAGAAATACCACGATAGCTGCCTCTCTTGGAGCAGATCCACCTCAGCCCCAAATAAAACAACCAAGTAAACAGGGATTTGAAAATTCAAGCATCCCTTTCACCTTCCCCCCAAAAAGATTTTTTTTTCAAGTTCCCCAAAAGATTGCAGTGCATTTTTAGAACAGTTTTTTTTTTAAACTTAGTTTATTCATTACACTGAGTCTAAAAGGGCAACCCCTCTCTCCATTCCATGGCACTATTTTTGGCTGCTTAGCACTATGAGCAGGGAGGGCAGTTTATCAGGGCAGATACAATTAATGTTCCCGCTTTCGCTGTATTTCTGGACTCCAGGGACAAATCAGGAAACTTTATGTCAGCAGGAATGTGAACAATAAAGGCAATGTGGGCTGCATGATAGAAAGCCGTTTTGCTCCCTTTCTATTTTTTTGCCCAGCAGTATGATGTGTTAACAATTTTGGTGGTTTAACAGTTCACACTTCCAGCACGTTTGGCCACTGGCACATGGGAGTTTTATGTCTTTAACCATTTTCTTCATTAAAGTGGGTTCCATGGTGTCTTAAAAATTGTTTTCCTTAGACTGTGTGTTTGTTATTTTATATGGTGCAGTTGAAAAGCAGCCCAACATCTCGGCCTTGGAAAATGCACGCTGGAGAGACAAACCTGGAAAAGGCTGCAGAATTAGCAAAAAGCCAACCCCATAGTCCATGAAGAAAGACTGATTGCACTTTGAAGTTCTCTGTTCTAATTGCTCAGAGCTTCTTAATTCCTTCTGAGCGTGGGCAAACTAACTGCAAATGTAAGTGCTGCAAGGGGGGGAACTTTCCTTAAGATTTTTTGAAATGGCCTTCTTCCCCCTCACAGCCCTCTAAAGCCCCCATTTTTTAAAGGAACAGTACCAGCATTTTATTTTGTGAGGAGATTGCAGGGGGTGCACGTGGAAGGGAGAAAGGGGTAGTTAGGTCTGTAGAATGGGGTCTGGTTCTTGTCGGCACAGGAGACACCCAGGTGTTTTCACAGCAGCCACAGCACAGGGACCTTTTGGAGCTGATCTCAATTCCTGTTTGCCAAATTACACTTTCAAGAGGTGTCAGGTATCAAGAACCTGTTCCAAATGCCAAGCCAAGCAATGAAGTTAAAAAAAAAGAAAGAAAGAAAAAAAAAGAAATGGGGGGGGGGGGAAGGAGGGAAGGAAGAGAGGGGTTGGGGAAAATATTCCTTCGAGAAGAAAAAGGTAGTTGTTCCAACTTGGCTGGTTCTTTTTTAAATAATTAGTTAAGCAATGTATAAAAACAGGTAAGTCTGTTCTGCATTGCTCAGGGACTTGGCAGGCCCCTTTCCTTCCCCACGTTAGTGGAATTTTTGTGAACCACCAGTTTGCAGGACAGGGGAAGGGAATTGTATCACCATGACCTAAGGCAACCTAACTTGTAAGGTTAACCATAATTTTTTAAACTAACATGACCTCTGTTAACCCTTCCTCTCCAATCTCTCTCTTTTTTTGAGAGAGAGAGAGAGGAACATGTTTACAAAACCGCTAGAAAGAAAAAAAAACCCCAACAACCTGGTAGTCTCCCCCCTGCCACCTCTGTGTGTGCGCATTGATAACCAGTGTTTATGGGGTCTCAGTGCCCTAGGTCTAAGGACTTGGATTTCCCGTGAGTCATGGAATCATAAAATTAAGCCATGCTGGGAAGCCAAAAAAATTCTGTTTAAAGTGTGCATTTGGAGGTTTACAGGAATTTTCACGTCTGGCTGTCTGAGTCACATATTCTCATAGTCACCACGATAGATCCTTTTTTAATGATATTGTTGGATTACTTTATTTATTTTAACTTACTCATCCCCCTCTCCTTCTTCTGCAGCAGAACGCAGGCCATTTCCTTCAGTAGGGAAGCCAGCCCAAAGCAGCCTTTAGGCCTCCCATGACCAGCTCTGACATCCAGCCACCGAAGCCAACACCAGCGTGACTGCGGCCAGCTGAAAGCACTGAAGAGTCATGATTCATGCAGCTCCCCTGTCAAAGCGTGGATGCCAAAGGCACCCTAACCAGACTGTGTCAAGCTCTGAGACACCTGAATCTGCCTCAGGACTTAAGTAGCCACGTGTGACCCACACAAATCCGCTGGTTCTCGAACAAAAAGCAGTCACCCATTTCCCACAACCTTTTCCTTATCGCCTATCATTGCCTACTTCCATTTGAGATTCCTCTGGGATATAATTGGGGCACTTGGGGTGGGTATGGATGAATTGCTGAGCTGGAATTCATCCTGGGTTGTGCCATTTGTCTTTTGATTGATAACTGTTGTCTAGTTTCTTGAAGCTATGCTGACCTAAGCCAGCTGAGCAGCAGGATGCCTCAGTTTGCCTAGGACTTTATTAATGTCATAATAATTTGACCATTCTTAATACCAGTGGTGGGGAACCCTTTTTGCATCAGGGGCTGCTGATCCAAGAAAAATCAATCCAAGGCTGCATACAAGTGAGAAGCAAAAAACCCCCCTCACTGATGTGGCCCCTAACTGAGGAGAAAGAGTCTCTCCACATTCCCCTTGCACACTGGAACTTGAGGGGGGCAGCCTAGAAGATTTTGTGTGCTCCAGCCCCATGGTGGGAGAGTGTGTGACGGGGAAGGGGGAGGGGCTGGAGCACTAGCCTGGGCTCTTCAGTTCTGGGGGCAGCCCTGGGCCTTGGGGGCCAGATCCAGGCAAGCTGGGGCCATATCCAGCCCCAGGGCCTGAGGTTGCCACAGCTGCTTAATACACTCATTCCTTGAAGAGATGCCTTCAAGAGAAAAAGAGAGCATACATGCAATTATTAAATATTTAGAAATTATTTTACATTAAAGAGGACTGAAGTTGAAAAATTAAGAGGATTATCACAGATGCAGCGCTTCAGGCGGTGATTATGTAACCCCCTGAGGCAGATTTAAACCCAGGACATCTGGAGCTTAGTATAGGAGCCTCTACAGCAGGGCTACTCAACTCTGGAAGCCTCATGGGCTACAATGATACTCACAGCACATGCCAAGGGCCACAATTTAAGTGTGGTTGCATATACATGTAAATATATATGCAAATAGCTTCTTTCACACAATGCCCTGGCACTCCTGGCACCTCCTTCCTGGGGGCTAGAAACGCCAACACCCTGTACCCATCTCTTTCCAGCCAACCCGTCCGCTTGCATCTTTCAGTGCTCACCCCGCCTGGGAGACACCTGGCCTTTCTGGAGCATGTTCCCAGTGGAGGCCATGTTCAAAGGATCCCACTCGCGGGCCATGTGTTAAGTAGCCTTGCTCTATGGCTGTAGAGCTCACTTGTCTGCACTTAGGCGCTGGGGGACATGTTGCCAAGGTGAGTGCCACCCAAAGCCAGCACCCCAAAACCCCCTCCGGCATCCAAACCCTCGGTCCCATCCCTGAGCCTGCCAATGGTGGGGAGGAGAAAAGGGACAAAGGGGGCAATTGCCCCCGGGGTCCGGCAATTCAAAGGGGCCCAGGGCTCTGGTGGCAACCACTGCTGCAGTAACATCAGCTGCGCCCCTTTGAATTGCTGCCAGAGCACTAGTCTGTGAGGATGGACGGGGGGGTTCCTGCACCACAATCCACGTGGCACTGAGGGCTGCCCCAGCCCTGCCCCTTTTGCCCAAGGCCACGTCCCCTCCCTCCAGCGTGTGAAGGCAGCCCCCCAACACCTTGCCCTGAGGCCCTCAGTGGCTGTCATCCTCGCTGCCCACACCCAAACTCCCCTCAGCCAGGATCCCAAACCTCCTCCTGCACACCAACCACCACCCCAGCTTGGAACCCCCCTCCCATACTTCTTCTTCACACAGCGTGTAGTCAGCCTGTGGAACTCCTTGCCAGAGGAGGCTGTGAAGGCTAGGACTATAATAGAGTTTAAAGAGAAGCTAGATAATTTCATGGAGGTTAGGTCCATAAAAGGCTATTAGCCAGGGGATAAAATGGTGTCCTTGGCCTCTGTTTGTCAGAGGCTGGAGAGGGATGGCAGGAGACAAATCGCTTGATCATTGTCTTCGGTCCACCCTCTCTGGGGCACCTGGTGCTGGCCACTGTTGGCAGACAGGATACTGGGCTAGATGGACCTTTGGTCTGACCCAGTACGGCCGTTCTTATGTTCTTATGACCCTCTTGGCTCCACCCCAGAGCCGACAGTCCCAGTTGGAGGCCTCACCCCCTACCCCCCGCATCCCAACCCCCTGCCCCATTCTGGAGCCTCCTTCTGCACCTCAAACCTCTCTGCCCTGGTCCCACCCTAGACCTCACACCCCCAATGGAGAGCCTGTACTCCCTTCCACATCCCACCCCCCTGCCTCAGCCTGGTGAAAAGGAGTAAGCGAGGGTGGTGGAGAGCAGGGAACAGAGGGAGGGGAATGAAATGGGCAGGGCCAGGGCCTCAGGGAAGGGAGACAAGGCAGGAATGTTCAGTTAGAAAGCTAGTTAGGCTACACAGCAGGCTCAGTGAAAAGGAGCTGGAGGGCCTGAGCAGCGTACATTAGAGTGGTCTGAATGCATTTGCATCTTTCTCTGCAAGTGAACCTTTCCAGTGGATCCTGATGGCTATGTGGCTGGTTCTGTGGAGCAGTGCAAGCTGTATTTGTTCCTATTGCTCCTTTCCATTTGCAGTTTGTCATTTCATTTTGTGGCCCATGTGCCTCTCACTGAATCATTTGTTCCCTGAAAGAAACCAAAGAAGTCAAAGACTTTGTTCAAGGATAGAAACAGAAAATGCTGATGGTGAAAACTAACGCCACCCCGGGCCCAGGCTCCCAATGATGGTTCCTCAAGAGGCACATGTGGGTGTGGAGGAGTTTCCATACTTGCTCCTTTTTGTGTTTCTGATAGGAAAATACACCTGTATACAGCATCTGACTTGAAAGAAACCACTGTTTGGCTTTGTGATACTTGTTCAAAACTTGAGAGAAAAGAGCAAACCTGCAACAGTTTTTCCAGTCTCTTCCTTCCCCTCAAAAATCTTCCACAAGTTTAGGAGACTCAGGGTATGTCTACACTGCAGAGTTTTTCTGGGAAAACGGCTGTTTTTCTGGAAAAATAATACTTAGGTCGACACTACTATTGCATTCTTTCAACAGAAAGTCAAAAGGATGGAGGATTTTTTCCGACGGCGGTAAACCTCATTCTACAAGGAAGAAGCCTTTTTCCGAAAAAAGGCATGTCTGGACGCGGAAGAGAGTGGGTTTTTTTTGAAAGAAGAGGCCTCCAGGAAAAAGGAAAGGTGCCCTGGTGGCCACTCCATCCACAGTGATCACCACTTAAATGTTAGATAGCATCCAATCAACATGAACACTATCTTTCGAAAAAGCAGATCACTTTTTCAATGCGTTTTTGCTGTGTGGATGCTCTCTTTCTAAAGAAGTTTTTCCAGAAGATCTCTTCCAGAAAAGCTTCTTCTGAAAGAAGCTTGCAGTCTAGACGTAGCCTCAGATAAAATAGCCCCCAAATACGTAAAAAACCCTGATTTTGGAAAACAAAACATCAGCTGATGCATTTTGCCCATCTCCACCCAAACTATTTTTTTGTTTCACATTAATACAGGTTGAACCTCTCTAGTCCAGCACCTCGGGAGGTCAATATTGTCTAGCAGCACTACCAACACTTCCACTGCTTACTGGGCTCTTAGAAGACATTTAGGGGTAAATTAGCACTAAATAGCAGCACAGAACATTAAGAGCCAGGACTAGTGGCTGAAAAACTTTATGGTTTTGTCTACACTGGCAGCTTCTTGCGTAAGAACAGCTGTTCTTGCGCAAAAACTTACCTGCTGTCTACAGTTCACAAGCGTTCTTGCACAAGTAAATTTACAGTCTAGCATTGTAAAACAGGGCTTCTTCCTGAAGAGTTATTCCTCTCCCCACAAGGAATAAGCCCTCTTGCGCAAGACCTCATCCACAAGAGGGCAGTGTGGACAGGCAACATGAATTACTTGCGCAAGAAGCCCCTACGGTTAAAATGACCATCAGAGCTTTCTTGCGCAAGAGAGCGTCCACACTGCCATGGATGCTCTTGCGCAAAAGCACATGGCAGTGTGGACACGCTCTTGTGGAAGATTTTTTGCACAAGAACTCTTCCGCAAAAGAGTTCTTGCGCAAGAAGCCGCCAGTGTAGACGTAGCACTCAAGACTGCAGGAAACTTGGCCACACCCATGGTAGGTGGACATCCAGCTAACTAAAATCATGCTGTACCATGAATGTTGCCAGACCAGAGGGTGTTGGACCAGAGTGACTCAACCTGTATTGCAGTTGGGCCTCCTTTGTGCTAAGTACTGTCCCATGGTTACAGTAGCACCTCTGTTTAAGATGCTGATGTGACGGGCTGCAGGAGTAGCACCTAGCTCTGCTGAACAAAAGATCAACAGCAGCTCAGTTTCCCCCTCTCTTTGCACAGGTGCTCAGGGAAGTATTGCCAGCGTGGTTGCTTGGGAGAAGCAATTATGGGGGAGAGTGTCTTTGGCAGCTAGGACTCCTCTCCCAGGCTTAGGACTGTTATAAATACTAACCCAGCAGGAAGAGACCTTGCTGACGGCAATTATTAATTTTCTCTTCTGCTGAGTCATTTCACCACCTACCAGGATGTTATGTCTAGGAGAGGGGGGTGGAATACAGACCCTGGAGGAAGTCAAAGAAATGTGCAGCATTAAAAATGATGCAGCCGCAAATAGTAGTACAGTTACTATCTTTCTAATGAGCTAGTAAGCTGATACCTCAGGCCCTGCCCACTTTTCTTCCACTTCCCTCCTGCTTCGCCCCTCATGCCATTGTGAATCACACGAGGAGCCTGACCCCTGTGGGTGGCAGCAGTAACTGCTTGTGTGTTGCCTTCCATTTAGGGTTGCCACAAATAAAAAAAACCCTGGACCTCAGGGCTTGTCAAATGGCACCCAGACATATAAGCCGAATCCTGGACTGTCTAGTTGAAAACTGGATGGATGGCAACCATCAGTAGTAGCAATATTGCAGTACGGTTGAGGCCTTCTGCTCCGCTTGCCCTTGGTGTTTTAGGAACATATTGGGGGAGACAAGACAGACACACAGTGGAGAAGAAACAGTGGCATAGCAAAGAGAACTGTCTTTAACAAAAGCCACCCAGCATAGCAGTGACAGTGCCAAGAACCCGGGTTTCCTGACACACAGCCCACTGCCAAATCCCCCTATACCATGTTGTTTCCCCACTTCCCAACAATATACAACCGATTCTGCCTAATTCACATTCTTGGCCACTGAGATCAGCTCCT
The DNA here is from genome assembly GCA_032595735.1 of Pelochelys cantorii. Classification (NCBI taxonomy): domain Eukaryota; kingdom Metazoa; phylum Chordata; order Testudines; family Trionychidae; genus Pelochelys; species Pelochelys cantorii. The sequence continues at coordinate 12,928,867 of CM064328.1, forward strand.
GACTAGCACATATAAATATCTATTTGGTCTTCAAACTACTGCTATAATGAAAAAAAATTTCCCCTTTCTCCCTCACCTGGAACACCTTGCAATTACATTAGAGTCAGGAGGGATAGGCAGTAGGTTTGGAACATCTCCCCTCTTTCTTCTTCCCCTTTTTTTTCACTGAGTCAGATTTAGCTAACACATCCAGCGTGTGCTGGGATTATCATCCTTCCTCCCTTCAACTCTAAAGTGAGAAGGGAAGAGGGCTGGAATTTGTTCCAGGCCTCAGTTTATATTGGTACAGCATGTGCACATTTGAAAATCTCCCTTGGGAACTAAAAAGGAACAATTCTAAACTTTGAGGAATGCCTACGGGATGTCGACAGCCCATTCCAAATAAAACTAGTCTCTCTAATATCTCTGAACTATCAGGTTACTGAAATCCCAGATTGGGCCCCAAGATTAGTGGATTATTTTTTACTCTAATCTGCGTCTCCCATAAAATATCACACCCTCTTTCCCACAAAAATGTTGTCAAGTCAAATTCATTAACATTTGTGAAGCATTCAGAAAAGCACCATAGAATGGGCCAGGAGAAAAGTACCTGTTCTGTATTCAGAGCAGGGTTGGAATAATGTGCAGAGAGGCCTAGGACGCACAGTGTTCATTGAGGTAAAAACAAAATAGCGAATAGATACACAATAGGTGAGCATCATCCATTCTGTGCCTTGAGTGACACAGGGTGTGTGTAAAAAAACATAGTATGTGATCGTATAATTAAAAAGACTATATTATGAAGTGTAAGCACAAGGGAGCCAAATAAATTTGCACCAGCAGACTTAATTCTGGCTCCTCCTCATTTCTCAGTGCTTGACTTTGAAGCTTTAATAATCTTTTACTGTCACTTTTTGTATATAACTTCTGAGATTGCCAATAAACAGAGGAATGCTAGGTTCTCTTCCAGACCCTGAGGGGAGTATTCTCTAGCGGTTACAGCTACTTGAGCCCCTCTGATCCCCTAACCTGCCAAGACAGCTCAAGTCTGGAATGGAATGGAAAAGGTCACTGTGAACGGTTAAAATCTGGAAAAGTGTTAAGCAACTGAAGAACCTCCAATTGGTGCCATGCTCCACAGCTTTGAGGTGATGATGATGTGACTTCTGGCCAGAAGAGATGGAGCTAGGTGATGAACTTCCGGTCCGCTGGGCCTTATAAGTAGACTGAGGAAGCTCAGTAGAAGCAAACCACAGACAAGTCAGGACTGTTCTACAGAAACAAACCCTCAGGAGCAGAATAGATAGCTGTGAGGGCTTAGACGGGAAAGATTCTGAAGTGCCTGGTGAACGGAGGCAATGGGGGAAAGCCTGCTACACAAGAACCAGTAAAGAAGAACTCTTCACAAGCAGGTTAGTCTCCTGGGAGGAGCCTGAGGTAATGCCGGTAAGAGCACTTCAATGGAGCCTGAGAGGGAAAACGACTTGTTGGCTTATTTAGACCTTTGATTAGACAGATTTGTTACCCCAGAAGGGGTTTTGAACTTTGTGACTTGGCTGGAAGGCTGAGTCAGGGAACACGCAGTGAGAGACAAATGGGTTTCAGGAGGTTCTGGAGCAAAGGATACTAGTGACCCTGATGTAAGGGAACAATCTAGTGATGAGTGTGCCCCATAGTATGGGTCTTAATGTTGCGTGTCACTTTCCATTATACGAACAATAGACATCCCGACCTGTGCTGCCTATTATACCACTTCTAATTCAGTTTAATGGAGTCTTTCATCACTGAGGTTTCAAGAGAATATTTATTCTTAATATCAAATCAGAGAGTAATCCACTGAAACGACAAGGATGGGGTCAGCTAGGAATGCCTTGTGGTCATAGCACTGGCCGAGGATTGAGGAGATTGGTATTCAATTCCTCACTCTGCTATAGAGTCCCTATAAGACCTTACATAAATCAATTAATCTCGGTGCCTTAGTTTTCTGCTTGGAAAGGAGGGCTATGATGACTCCTTTCTCCCACTTTTTGTCTGCCTTGTCTATTCAGTTTGTGACTTCTTTGGAGCAGAACTGATCTGCTACCATATGTGTACAGAAACTAGCATAAAAAGACTCCGATCCCAGCTGTGGTCTCAAGATGCTGTTGTAATACAAATAAAAATCCTGCCTCCACGGAAGTCAAGGATAGCAGCTGGCCCATCATGAGGGCTTATAAAAATTAATTCATGTTTCGAAAGAATGCACCACCAATTTAAATGCATCCAAGGAAGGACGCTGAACACCGCCCATAGTAATGGCAAAATTGAACAGCCCCAGCTTGGAGTTAGGAGAATCAGGGAAATAAATCTGCATACCAGCCGAAGTGATTTCTCTGAATGAACTTGAGCCTAACAGTAGCATATAGGCACAAGCATAAGACCAAAAATAGCATTTTCTTGGCATCCACAGCGCATCTGGACAGTATTAGAGAAACATTCACTGAGCATTTTGTGAGTGACATGCTGGAAAAGAGTTGAACCAATTTACCGCAGTATTGGAATGTCCCAAACACAGTAGCTCTGAAAACAATGGAGTAAGAAGGAACACATAGTCCATGGGATCAAAACCAACACTGCTGGCAGCAAAATACCTGGCCGTAGTGACCATGCCACTATCTCTGGATATCAACACACATGTGGAAAACCTTGGCTGGCCCTGAGAATGTGCAATGCACATTTAAACTCAAATGATATTACACATTCATCGTACTATTTCAGAGGAGATTTTTCAGTCGTGCCTCTACCCATATTTGGTCACCTACAGTCAGAATACTGCGTAAGCCATAGAAAGTTGGGCAAGGCTCACCATGGGAAAAATAAGACGTCTTTTGTACAGGATCAGTGAAGGAGAAAGGTAAGAGTTAACAATAAAAACAATGTAGGAGGTAGCAAATATCGCTTCTTTGTGAAATAAGCACTCAGATACCATGATGATAGCCACAGAATAAAAATCTAGATAGCCAGAAATATCTAATGTCTATGACACATCAGTGATATTTATGGCTCAGCTCTTATTTACACCTCTCTTTCTCTCTCTCTCTCTCAATTAATGAAATAAAGACAAATGGACCAGAGCCACTGAAATGGGTGAAGTGCTACTGATATGCATCAGCTGAGTATTTGACCCATAACACTGGTTGGTATAGCTATATGAATTTCATCTCCATTGTTCCTTCAAAGTGTAGGTTTATGGGATGAGGTTTAAATAGTTGATTTCTGCACATGTAATTCCAGCAGATCCCAGTCCTCTGTGAACGGAATCAAACCTAGGACCTCTGGAGCTTAGCGTACGAGCCTTTATCTCATGAGCTAAAAGCCAACTGGCTGGTCGCTAAGGCTGTAGAGCAGACTCCTCGCTATACATGATCTCGGTGCCACTAAATGGGACAAGAATCAGAGGGGTAGCCATGTTAATCTGAATCTGCATAAACCATGGGACAGTACACCACATGCAAAAGGCATGTTGGTTACACACCCACAGCCTATTAATTCTCACAGTGCTTTACGTTTTGAAAACACTGTACCAACATTAATTAACCAATGAATTTCTGCCACATCCTTGTGAGGAAGGTAGGTAAGAGATATCGTCCTCGTTTTGGAGAGGACAGTACTGATGCCAATGGCCCGTGTTAGTGGGTGTGATTCTACTGAAGTCAATAGGCACTTTGTTAACATGATTATGAGCTTGGTATAAATATTTAGATTAGACTGATGAGGACATTTGGGGTGAATTCAGCTCATGGAGGTAAAATGATCTTGACAAGAGAAACAAAGAATTACTGGCAGAGATGGGGTCTCAGGACTCCAACGCTATGTTCAGTCCATGTGGTTTTGCTCAGGTTAATTGAGCTCAGGTTAATTGTTAATTTTACAGAACCAAGTGAAATGGAGAGTCAAAAGCATCCTGATAGTCACAGGCAGTATTATCATAGCAAGTTGCCTATGAGAAGTTCACAGTGATCCAACAGAGCCTCTCTCTCAGGATCTGATTTTCCTATTGCTTACACCAATCTGATTTCAACTGAATTATTCCTGGTTTTCGCCAGTGTGTGAGGCAGAATCCGGCCCTAACAAATTACTCTGGTAAGTTTGTTTTGTTTACCCACCAGGTTAAAAAAAATTATTTGGATCCTAAAACCAAGAGATTAGCAAGATTTTTTAAAAAAATGATTGGACAGTTAAATGGAGAACAAGAAAATCGGGGTCATTATACTAAGGATTAAAAACAAGAGGGGTTTTTTTGGTCAAAGGGATATAAATCCTCCTGCTTCAGCACATACTTTAATCTCTGATTAATGTAAATAACATCACAGGGCTCCGGAAAAAGTTCTCTCTGTGGGCAGTTTATACAATAACTTCCCACTACAGGTCTTTCACACCTTCCTTGGAAGCTTCTGGGAGCAGCTGTTGACAGAGACAAGATACATAATGGGCTATAAGGGTTGAGAGGGTACCTATGTCACTGTGCCATGTTTTAGGACTAGGATCCTGGAAGAAAAGCCTCCTGGAAGACTGTTAGCTACCCCTGGAAATTCACAGCTCTGCAATGCACTGCACATCACTTGCTTCTAACCCTGACAAGTCAGAAAATATCAGATGTTAATGTCATGACATATTTTACACGAGAAAACATTCTTTAGTTTTATTTTTTCAATGTCTTGATTATTTTCCCCTCCTCCTTTCTCTGATTGGACTAATGGTACAGAAGGAGACAAGTTGTACAGATAAAGGGTTTTCAACCGTAGTTCCCATGAGTCACTCACATAGTTCAAAATAGATTGTGTGTCCAATATACGACAAATCTGGAAGGCAGCTTCAAATCAAGACTGGATGCCTTTCTGAAAAATATGCTTTAGTTACTGGGCACAATATTGGATGGAATTCTATGGCCTGTGTTATAGAGGAGATCTGACAAAATGGTCTAATGGGCTCTGAGGGCCTTCAGAATCTATTAATCTATATAAAACCTGGTTTAAAGCTTGCTGAAGTTTATGGGAGAATTTTCACTGGCTTTGATCAGCCCACAGAGATTACATGATGGTCTGACATGGTCGGACAAAGAATATTTTACTGGGCTCTTGCATGGAATAACCTACCTAATTCTTTTGTGGTTCAGTATTTCAGACATTGCAAGCCCATGCCAATAAAATTATTACAATGCTTCAGAGCATACTAGAGACAAGGTGGGTGAGGTAATACCTAAGATGGGACCATCTTCTACTACTTCACCTTGTCTCTAATAAACAGGGACCAACCTGGCTACCACACTATAAAAAAAATCTCTTAGGAGGTGACGTCTGATTACTCTATCAGAAGGCTGCATGTTCGAATCACTAAATCACGTTGGGCATGTCTACACTGAGGAGTTATTTCAAAATAACTTCCCTTTATTTTGAAATAATAAGGCGAGCATCCACACTACGAAGTCTGTCATTTTGAAATAAAGGGCTGGTTATTTTGAAATTATAACTCCTGCTCATGAAGAAGAATAAGCTTATTTCGAAATAGTTATTTCGGGAGTTATTATTTTGAATTAACCTGGTAGTGTAGACATAGCCCAATGGAGTAGTGAGGCATTACTGATGGGGGGTCCTGACAGGTCTCTTGCTCTGCCAGTGACGATAACCGTTCCACTGGGTGCGTGTTTGTGTGCTCCCTTGCTATGTTGCACTGGCTTTGCACAAGTAGCCAGCACAGCAGACTCCAAGAGAGCTCCCACGGACACAGAGTCAGATAAGATACGAAGGCATCTGAGTCAGGTTTAATGTAAACGAAGTATAGTAATAGTTTCCCCAGATCAGATGACTACAGATATGCTAAAAATGTGTGCCCGTGACAATGGATCCGGCTCAGTAACATGGAGTTCTCTACTGCCCCCTAGGCTGCACAAAGAGGCAAGTCAAAGTACCCAAACATTTATAGACTGAGACAATCTATGATAGACACCTTATGTATTATCTTCTGAGTTAATGATATGTCTGTTACCTCCCCTTGTACTTTCCTCCTGATATTTCAGACAAAGCATTCCTATCCCTGCCATTTATTGCACTTCTTGATGTTCTAGACAAAAGTATCAATATTCATCACTTTTGTCAAACTATTTTATCGTGTGCTAGACTGGGGTGTCCTTGTTCTGTCCTGGCAGAATGTATTCTTATGATCTTATGTTCTTATTCACATGTTCCTTGTGTTTTAGCAGAGCTAGCAGTACCAGTGCCGAGTTCATGTCCCGGACACTGACTTGGAGGCAAATACCCACTTTTGACAGGGTCTGTGTGTTACTCATAGTATAACTCTTGCTTACTTTGGTTCAGGCCTCAGAGCTTACACCAGGCCCATGCTTCAGGCTCTTTCTTTCTTTCTCCTACAGTCTTAAATAGATGCTCTGGGTGTTTCATGCCTGTAATATCCCTGATTACCAGCTGCAGTCGTAAGTCTGTGCAAGTGTGCTCATTTGACTTGTCCTCTCTGGCTGACTCCAGCCTTGTGGTTTACGGGTTGCCTTTGTGGTTTACTAAAGGTCAGGGCCTGGATGAGTCTAAATTTTCTTAAGTGGAATTCAAACACCACAGAAGAGTATATGTTCAAAGCTGTAGTCTGGATGTTACAGATTCGGATATGGTCGTGTCCTCAGAATAGTTGCTTCCTTTGTTCTTATAGGGCTATAGGAGGATCTCTCTCTGTGTCTCTCTCTCTCTGCAGTGGCCTCAAAAATGTTTTGTTTAGAATCCAATAATGGGCCTAAAAATCCCAGGACCGTGTCAAACCTTGAACTGCCTTTTCAAGAAACCAGCATCCCCTGAGGCTGATGCCAAGATGCTGATCCCTACTTTTGGCACGATTCATCTCCTGCAATTCTCACCCTTTTTGGCTTGCCAGCAGAGACTTTGCCTCAGCCGTAATTCAAAATTGTGAACAGATGAGTAGATTACGTACTTGAACGGCAGTCAATCCTTACATCACCCAAGTCCTGAAAATTGTAGTGTTGGCTCTGCATATGATTCTGCATCTACTTTAGGGTTTGGCGCCAGAGCTACAAGACTTACTCACTTGCTCCATCTTACTGAAAGGGGCTGCATGTTCCTCTTAGACATCCTCAGAGTCTGAGGTCAGTCAGGCCAATTTATTCATCATTCCAGTGTTCTGACTGAAGACAGAGGGTGTTGAAGCTCTTGGTTCCTTCACTCTTCATCCAAAGGAGCAAGATGGAACATAAGGCTACATCAACACAGTTTCCCTCTTCCATAAAAGCCTGTGCAAATGAAGCACAGATTTGCATATTGCCATGCTTCATTTGCATAATTAATTAGGAGCCGTTTTTGCGCACAAGGTTTTTGCGCAAAACCCCCCTCTTGCACAAGAGCTGTTCTTCCTGAAAAAAATGAGGAAGAATGACTCTTGCACAAGAGGGGGGGTTTGCACAAAAACAGCTCCTAATTAATTATGCAAATGAAGTGTGGCAATACGCTAATCCTCGCTTCATTTGCATAGGCTTTTGCAGAAGAGGGAAGCTGTGTAGATGTAGCCTAAGTCTGTTAACCTTTTCAAACACAGATAAATATATTTTCTTTAAAATAATAACAGCTTGGCCTCAAGAAGACTGTCATTTTTTTCTTTTAGTTCTGGGGCTCTTTATGATGGAATCTTTGTACAGATAAATAATTTTCCTGACAATTGTGCACATTGTGCCAGTTGTTCATATTGTGCCTGGCCAGCTGACGTCTACAAAGTGCTAAGATGCATTAGTGTCCCTCACCGCTGTAACAATCTAGAAAAAAACTGACCTATCCAATTAAGTGTAGCTCCCACTGGAGTGACTACTGTTGTTCTTCGTTTATCCTGTACAACCAGGAGTGGAATGTAAGTTCTTAGGGCCTCATTTATGACAAACTCTGGCACCTGAAGGATACTTTAAAGTAGAAGCAATTTACTGTGGTGTAAAGGGCCCTTAGTGTAACTAATTCAGGCCTTGTAGTCTTTCCAGATTTGGAGACTTTGCCACAACAAATGACCTTCCTAAACCTCCCCACCCCCACACCAAGCCAATGTGGGCTGACTACACTTGTTTCTACTGAAAAGAAGTGACTCTTTATGCATCGTTTGGTTCTGCAATGGCCATAGTTTTGACCTGTTGTTCTCTTGAGTCCTTTTTGCCCTGTGAATACTATTTGTTTGAGACCCAATGTACAATGAGCAACACATTGAGTGTCTGTGATCACAAAGCTACACAGAGCTCTCCTGGGAGCAAGGTAAAAGTGACTCAGACTAGCAATGAGATACACAGCCTTTCATTTAAGCCACTGGTTGAGATTCAGCCTAGATGGAGAATGATGGAAAACTGTTGCTATCCTATAGATGTTTGACTTGTGTGATATATAATGAGCTAGTGGCCTCAGCCAAGTCCTAAAAGGAGAGGTGTCCACATCACAGAAGCCACCATTCATGACTAACCAGCACTCTTCTTGGCTGTCTCACAAAACAGATCAAGGCCTGAATAAGTGGTTATCACAACAGAGCTACCTTCTCTGTCAGTCTCTCATTCCAGCTCCTCACACAAGCACTCGACCCTAAAACTAAAGGGAAGAAAACCGACCGAAAATGGAAGTTAATGCAATGGCAGGAGTGCCTCAGCCCATCCACCACCCTGTGCCTTACAAGACACACCTTTTTAGAGATTGTTGTCTTAAGAAAAAATGCTGCATGCAGTACAGACTAAGACTATGTCTAGACTGCATAGATTTTCCGGGATACCAGAGATATCCCAGAAAAGCTCTGCCACATCCATAGAACACGTCTCCTTTTTTGGAACTGTTTCTGAAAAATTGGGTGTGTTCTTTCACCAACCCTGTGTTCAGGGCTCGACAAATTAGTCAATCTACTCGCCTGGGGGGAATAGATTTTAAGCCGGCATGGTGCCGCAGCGCGATCAGTGCATGCGCAGCTGGCGAGTGGGGCTCACCGCCGCTTGTCAAGCCCTGCCTGTGTTCCTCTTGGTGAGAGGAATACGGGCTGTTCCAAAAGAGGAGTCTTTTCTGAAATTTGGCCCTGTGTAGATGGGCCAAGTTTTGGAAAAGCCTCTTTCAGAAAAAAAGTGGAAAAAGATATGCAAATTTGCAGTTTGCAATTTGCACATCGTTTTCTGACTTTTCTCTGCAGTGTAAACATAGCCTAAGTGTAAAAATGTTCTTCCTAGTGCCTGAAAATTAGGGAAAGCACTCAATGTATCTGAGTGGGTTTGATTGTTGATACCAAGTCAAGCCAAAAATGGAAAGTTTACTGTGCAACTATCTGGTTGTAGAGGTGTGTGTGTGTGTTTGTGTTTCACATGCCAGAGTCTGGGTGTTCGTAGCACATGGGAAGAGGAATACAAGGATAGCAGCAACAAATTATAATTATGTTTGCTACCATGAGCCATTATAGTTACTTAACCATTATCAGTGCTCCTTTACTGGCTCCTTCCTCCCTTTTAAGCCACATAAAGTTCAAGTTTCTTTTCCTTACTTCTAAGGCCCTTCACAACTCTGTCTCCCCTATTTATATGTACAGTAGGTCCTATGATAAATCCTTGTGAAGTGCTTTATAATCTTAGAATCATAGAATATTAGAACTGGAAGGGACCTTGAGAGGTCATCAAATCCAGTCCCCTGCCCTCACAGCAGGACCAAGTACCATCTTGATCATCCCTGATAGATGTTCTTAATTATCTCCAGAGATGAAGATTTCACAACCCCTATAGGCAGTTTATTCCAGTGTTTAACCACCCTGACAGTTAGGATGTTTTTCCCACTATCCAACCTAAACCTCCCTTGCTGCAGTTTAAGCCCATTGCTTCTTGTCCTATCCTCAGAGGCCAAGGAAAACAATTTTTCTCCCTCTTCCTTGTAACACCCTTTTATATACTTGAATACCGCTATCATGTCCCCTCTCAGCCTTCTCTTTTCTAAACTAAAGAAGCCCAGTTCTTTCTGTCTTCCCTCATAGGTCATGTTTTCTAGACCTTTAGTCATTTTTGTTCCTTAAAGTTTTATATCATAAAAGCTGAGTTCAATTATTAAAATGGAACTAATACACATGCACTCAGGAGTGGCAGAAGCCCATAACTTTAACTATGGCTTCCATCTTAGACTTCATACATACTCCAGACATGCTCCGATACAAAACTCTGCTTAATGCAACCCTGCCTTTCAATGGAAAAAGAAATTAGATTTTCCCAGTTAATCTACAGAAAGGCCAGGGTTGTGATTCACGACTGTGGCACCTCCTGCTGGTTTCCTCAGAAATTAGCTCTTCAGCTTTGGAGCAACCTCTGCTGGCGGGTGTCTCATTCTTAGTTACTTGTTTTCTGCCCTGGTTCAGGCCCCATGTCCCTCCCAGCCCATAGCGCTGTTTCTTCACAGTACTGTCCTATGGCAGTACCCCCCCAACCTTTGGGTTCCTTCTGTCCCAGGGAACTTCAACCCCCTCCTACCCACCTTGCCTCAGTAACCTACTGTCCGTTGTCATCTAGCTCCTGCCCCCAGGGCAAACTGCAGTCTGAAATGGCCACTCATCACTGGCAAGGGGGTTGACCTGCTGCCTTCTGCTGCTCTGGCTGCCTCCCTGCACCACTAGTACTTTTGGGCCTAGAGAGCCTGGGAGTTTGCCTGGCCAGAATTTCCCAGCTCTGCCGCCTGCCTTTCCCCAGCCCTGCTCAGTCTCAGTTACCCTTCTCTAGCTTCCTAGGCTGTTCGGCTCTTCCTGCTCCACAGCTGGAGCAAGAGTCTCTTCTTCCTCTCCAGGACCCCCTATTTATACTACCCGAGCTGAGCCTTAATTGGATGCTAGCTACCTGCCACAACTGCTGGCTCCAAATCCTTAATCTTCTCTCAGGGCTGGATTTAACCTTTGTTCCATCTGGAGTGGGTCACTGCCCTACTAGAGACCAGTTTGAAAAATAACTCCTCAGTGCTCCTTGTGGGTAATTCGTGTGAAGCTCAGCATGTCATTCCTACTCCACAGACAGCCCGAGAAATCTTTTCTTTGTCATGTGCAAAGAAGGGGAGGCAGGAGAAAGGATTTTTGACATGCTTACATATCATCCAAAACAAAGACGCTGCCCAAAAGCTGTGGGTGCATTTAAATATATCAAAGCTGCCAGCAAAATCCCTTATTTGTCACACTTTGTTCCAGTTCTTCCTCACAGGCATCTCTCCACAAAATATGGCAGTCCTAGTACTTTGGTGGCCAGATGTTCCCATTCAGGGATTCTACACTGCAGCATGGTTTATCCGTGATGTGATTCCTCCAGAACAATTAACTCAAGATTCTGGGGTGACTTGAATAAACTTCTCCATTATGAGGAGCTATTAAAAATTACCCAGGATCTGACCAAAGCATCCCAAATCTTTTGTTCCTGCCTCACTCACCCTCTTTTTTAAATTCTCCAGCTGTCTGATAATCCAAGTGTCATCAACATTTTTTTAGCTTATTGTTCCCTAAGCCACTCATATTATTCACATTCCAGTTTCTAAAATGCAGATTTTTAGCAGTGATTTGATGTGGCTAGAAATGATCAAAAGTGCTTACATATTTGTAAGAAAATAATTAAAATGCAAGGGGTGGGCAGAAGTGCTATCCTTCCCCCCCCCTTTTTCCCTCCCCCTTCCGTTTTCTTCATTTCCATCATATGAAATGATTTCCGGGTCATTTAGGAACTATGATGGCAAATGTGGCTATCTCATAGGGAGAAGGGAAATAAAGACAGTTTATTCTTAGAATCATAGAACTGGAGGGGACCTTAAGAGGTCATCTAGTCCAGTCCCCTGCACTCATGGAAGGACTAGTTATTATTTAGATCTGTGTCAGGCGTTTGTTTGTACTGCTCTTAAACATCTCCAGTGATGGATATTCCACAGTATCCCAAGGCAATTTATTCCAGTTCTTAACCACCTTGACAACTAGGATCCTCTGGGCCTGTCTACACTGAGGTGTTATTTCAAAATAACTCCCCTTATTTTGTAACTACAAGATGAGTGTCCATACTACCAAGCCCATTATTTTGAAATAAAGGGCTTGTTATTTCAAAATAACTCCTGCTTGTGAAAAGGAATAGATTATTTCAAAAATAGTTATTTTGGGAGTTATTATTTATTTAGAAATAACTTCCTAGTGTAGACATAGCCACAATCTCCCGAGGAAATTTATTTTGGTTCTTAACCACCATAACACCCAACCTAAACCACCATTGCTGCAATTTAAGCCCATTGCTCCTCAGAAGAATAAGGAGAATATTTTTCTCCCTCCTCCTTGTAACAGCCTTTTATGTATCTGAAATCTCTTATGTCCCCATCAGCCTGCTCTTCTCCAGACTAAACAAGCCCGGTATTTTCAATCTTTCCCCATATGACATGTTAGCTAGACCTTGAAACATTTTTGTTGCTCTTCTCTGGGCTTTCTGCAAATTTTCCACATCTTCCTAAAATACAGTGCCCAGACCTGGACACAGTACTCCAGTTGAGGCCCGATCAGCATGGAGTAGAGTGGAAGAATTAATACTTCTCATATCTTTCTTACAGAATTCCTGCGAATACATCCAGAGTTTGATTTTTTGGGGACAGTGTCACACTGTTGATTCATATTTAGCTTGTGATCCACTATGACCCCCTAGATCCCTTTCTGCAGTACTCCTTCCTAGACAGTCGCTTCCCATTCTATCAGTGTGACACAGATTCTTCCAAGATGGTTTAATAGGTGATGAGCTTTCGTGGGCCAGACCCACTTCCTCAGATCACCTCTCTGTTACAGATTCTTCCTTCCTGATTGGAGTACTTTGCATTTGTCTTTATTGAGTTTCATCCTATTTACCTCAGACCATTTCTCCTGTTTCTCCAGATCGTTTTAAATTTTAATCCTGTCTGCCAAAGCCCTTGCAACTCCTCCCAGCTTTGTATCATCCTCAAACTTTATAAGTGTACTCTCTATCTAAATCATTGATGAAGATATTGAACAGAACTGGGGCAGGATCCCATTTGATATGTCCTTTCATCTGGACTATGAAATACTGATAACTACTCTCTGGGAATGGTTTTCCAACTCGTTAGGTACTCATCTTCTAGTAGTTCCAGCTAGGTTGGATTTCCCTAACTTGTTTATGAGATGGTCATGTGAGACAGTATCAAAAGCATTACTAAAGTCAAGATCTCTACCACCATCACTCCCATCCCACAATATTTATTACCCTTCTGTGGCCAGGTCTCCCTGGTGGTTGGGTGGCCTAGTGGTTAGGTCCTGGAATTAGCCAACAGAAAAAGGGTGCAGAACCCTGCCGCTGGTACCCCGGTCTAGAAACTCTGGCCCACGATTTTAGTATAGTCCTTAAGTTTGGGTCGTGGCCCCAAGAGTCCAGATTTGCTCCTTACTTAGGGTTCTAGTTCCCCCCTTTGTTCCAGGGGATGGGGTTGGAGGTTTATTTGCTCCTGTGGCTGGCCCTGTGGCTGGGCTTTGGTTCCTGTTCTTCAGACTGCAGAACTGCGCTCTGTTTCCCTGTTGGTCAGCCCCTAACTGAGCCAGGCTTGTTCCTTTTATCATCCCTCCAGGCCTAGCATTGGCTCCAGGTAAAGCAGGGCGGGGCTAGCTGGGCCAAAAGGCTTCGTTTAACCCCTGTGATGCCAGGCCCTCCTCTCTTCACTCCCTCACACCTTCAAAGAAAGGGTTGGTTTGATACATTTTGTTCTTGACAAATCCATGCTGTTATGTATCTCCTTATTATCTTCTGAGTGTTTGTAAATTGATTACTTAATTATTTGCTCTATTATTTTTCCGGGACAAAAATTAAACTAACTGGTCTGTAATTCTTCTGGTTGTTCTTATTTCCCTTTTTATAGAATGGCACTTTATTTACATGAATGGACAACCTACAGGTTAAAGGAATCTTAAAGCAATATCAGTGAACCCTATGGGTATATTGACACAGCAATAAAACACCCACCAAAGACATACCCTGTCACGTCCAGATGTCCCTACCGCTGAACTGTGTAAGTCTTCAGAATATTTTTGATGAACTTCAAGGTAATCAGACACATAACCAGCCTTGCGTTCATTCAGAAGTACAGCAGCGTTTTGTAAAATTCTGCATTCTTCTTTCAGAAGGTCTTGCACAGTAATTTTGACAAGTTTTGTAATGTGCTTCTCCCACTACTTTCCTCCCTGCCCAAATTTTGTTCTGTTTGCAAATTTGACAAAATGATTGTTTCTACATTTGTATATGGGTTTTGGTGCAAAAAAAAATCATTTTAATTCAGAGAATTGGCCACCATTTTACCTTCGAAAAGGAGTGGGGTTTTGCCTCAACTAAGAAATTAGTCCTTTTTTGCTTAAAATACTTGGGCATCTTGTAGCAAAATTCTCCACCAAACATGGGCCCATTTTCAATATTTATAATAAAATGCACATTCTAAGTTTCTCTAATATTCCTGGCCTCTATTTACAAGTTTTTAAAAACATGTTTTCTGTGCAACCACTTGCTACACTGCCGGTGGGATTTCTTCTTATCCTATCCTGAGGAAGAAGGACTGCAGAAAGAAAGCAGTGTTGGAGACTTATGACTGTTATTTGATACAAAAATCCCTCTATTTTCCTGGCCACTTTCCTTTCGAGACATAGAATCCTAATTTCCAGATTCGCCTTTTCAGACACATTGCTATCTGCCAAATGAATATTTATCACAGAGAATGTTTTATGTCTACTGGGAGATAACTGGAAGTCCTAAGAGAGGTTCATATTCGACAAGGAAATCCATAGGTCTATTAAGGAGACACAATCCATAGCACAGACATCTGTGATTGTGTGTGCTGTTTTCAGTTTCTTCTGTTGAATTTTTCCTTTCTTGCTATTAGAAATAGTCAGTCACATCTCATTTTTGGTAACCCATCTGCCTAGAAATCTTCGGCAGAAATCTCTGGATAGCTGCTATTTTGACTCTGACCTCTCAAGTATAAATTTCTTAGAGACTCCAGTTCAACAAAGCAGTCAAGTACATGCTTACGTTAGGCTAACCATATTCAACAAAGCACATAAGCATGTGCTTAACTTCAAAGGGTATGTCTACACTACAAAGTAGGGTATGTCTACACTACAAAGTTAATTCGAACTAACAGCCGTTAGTTCGAATTAACTTTCATGGGCACTCATGGAAGGACTCATGGGCACTACACATGCAAACCGTTAGTTCGAACTTAACGGAGCGGAGCGCTTAATTCGAACTAGGTAAACCTCATTCTGCGAGGACTAACGCTGCAAAAACAAGGACCTGCGCAGGCCTACTCCACGGCCTCCCAGCCAGGGGCCGACCCAGAGGCATGCCCTCATTATGAGGCCCTGGACCGCATCCTGGGGGCTCATGCTGTCCATGCCCCCCGGGTGGTGATCGACCCTGGGGCAGAGGACCTGTCCCTGACAGCGAGGAGGAGGAGGAGGATGCCGAGAGCCAGGAGCCTGCAGGGAGCCTGCCCAGGACCCCCGAGGCATCCCACAGAGCACATCGGCTGTGTCGTCCGAGGCCGAGGAGGGCTCCACATGTGAGTGCCATCATGCTCCCCTTATGTGTATGGGGTGGGCGGTGGAGAGGGAGCCCAGGGACCATGCGCTTGGGCCTTGCCCCCCATGTAGCAGCAGCTGGGTGTCATGCAGGGGCCCTGGCCCGTTCCCCACACGCCAACCTCGCCTTGCACAGGGGGTCTGGGTTTCACCCAATGTGTCCCCAGGGAGAACTGACCACTGCTCTTGTTTCACCACAGCCGCAGCACCTGGGACTGCAGGGCTCACCACCCCGCCTGCAACAGCCACCCGCACCCGGGCCAGCAGGTACACCAGGAACCTGGAGGACTACCACCGGCGGCACCTGCGGCTACTGGAGCACCAGCTCCGCACCCAGGACCACTGGGTCCGGGAGGACCTGCGGCTGCGGCTGCGGCAGCGGAGCTTGGAGGCACTGGAGGAGCAGGGCCGTGCCCTCAAAGGCCACCTCCAGACCCTGGTGGACAGGTTCCTGCCTCCTCCTGCTCCGGCCCCTGCGGCCGCCCCAGCTCTCGCTCCTCCTCCCACCCCTGCTCCCCTTCCCACTTCCTCCACACCCCCCGTACCTCCTGCCCCACCCTCCACACCCACTCCCTCCCGACGTCCCTGCACCCGCAGTGCTGTGAGATGGGAGAGCCAGCAGGACCCCCAACCCTGAGCTTTCCCTTCCCTTCCTCCCCTTCCTCCCCCTTCCAGCTCCCTCCTCCCAGGTTTCACCCTCCCCTCTCCCACCCTCATTCCCCCCTCCCCCCACCCCAGTTATGTGCAATAAAAAAGATTGTTGTTTGCAAAACAGGTGTCTTTATTTAACATTAGGAAGGGGGGTTAGGGAGGGGAAAGGGGAAGGAGGGGAGGGTGCAAGAAGGCCCCAATGGGGCATGCAGGGAGAGTTCAGTCCTCCTCCTCCACCAGGAAGGTCTCCCGCAGGGCTTCCCGGATCTGGACGGCCCCCTGCTGGGCCTCCCGGATGGCGGCGGTGCGGGGCGGAGCGTAGTGGCCAGCCGTGCGCTCAGCCTCAGCCATCCAGGCTGGCAGGAAAGCCTCCCCCTTCTGCTCGCACAAATTGTGCAGCACGCAACATGCTGCCACCACGGGAGGGATATTGTGCTTGGCGAGGTCGAGGTGGGTGAGGAGGCACCTAAATCTGGCTTTCAGTCATCCGAAGGCCCCCTCCACCACAATGCGGGCCCTGGTGAGCCTGGCATTGAAGGCCTGCCGGGAGGGGTTGAGGTGCCCCATGTACGGCTTCATCAGCCAGGGCTGTAGGGGGTAGGCCGCATCCCCCACCAGGCAGACGGGCATGTCCACGTCCCCAACCCTGATGTGCCGGTCGGGGAAGGAGGTCCCGGCATGCAGCCTCTGGCACACGGAGGAGTTGCGGAACACCCTGGCGTCGTGTGCTTTGCCGGACCAGCCCACATTAATGTCCGTGAACTGGACCCGGTGGTCAGACACAGCCTGCAGGAGGATGGAGAAGTACCCCTTGCGGTTGATGTACTGGGAGGCCTGGTCTTCCGGGGCACGGATGGGGATGTGCGTCCCATCGATGGCCCCCCGCAGTTGGTGAAGCCAGGGCGCCGAACCCCTGGAAGATGGCGTCCAGATCGGCGAGGCGGACCACCCTGCGGAGCAGCACCCGGTTGATGGCCTTGACCACCTGCAGAGAGACACAGCAAACCGTGAATCACTGGGGCACCCGGGTGGCTGGGAGTGTTCGTTCCCTGGCACTGCCCCGCGCCCCACTCCCAGAAGCAACCCCTGCTGCGATCCTGGCCGCCGCTGGCAGCCTGTAGTACAGCCGGGACAGACCGAGCCCTCCTATGCAGGGCACTGTCGCCTCCTCCCACGCCCCCATTTTCCCTGGGGTGGCCCATTCCCTCCTTGCAGTCCCCCTCCCCCCCCCGGGCAAGTGGCCGGTGAGTGCCGTACCTGCATGAGCACTGCTCCGATGGTGGATTTCCCCATGCCGAACTGGTTCCCGACGGATCGGTAGCTGTCCGGCGTGGAGAGCTTCCAGAGGGCGATGGTCACACGCTTCTGGAGGGGGATGGCGGGCCTCATGCGAGTGTCCTGTCGCCACAGAGCAGGGGCAAGCCACTCGCAGAGCTCCAGGAAGGAGTCCCTCTTCATCCTGAAGTTCTGGGTCCACTGTCTGTCTCCGCAGCGCTCCAGGACGATGCGGTCCCACCAGTCGCTGCTGGTGTCCAGACACCAGATGTGGTGGGGCACGCTGGTGTCCGGGCGCTGCTGCGGCTCCTCCATGGCCCCCAGGGAGGCCAGGTGGAGAGGCAGGGGGCTGACGTGCACCAGGTGGTGCCAGGCAGCCTCCAGCCATTGCTGGCAGGCTTGCAGCAGCAAGTCCAAAAACTGCACCAGAATGCCCAGGGTGAGCTCTGGCTCCATGGTGCCAACTGCAGCGGCGTCCCCAATGGAAACCACCGACACAGGCAGGCGCAGAGGAAAACACTTTGCTGTCCCTTGGCGAGGTAGGCAAGCAAGCGGAGAAGCTGAGAACCGGCTGTCCAGGGGGGTCCCTTTAACCACAAGCCTCAGATAGCCTCAGACAGCAGCCACACAAAGCAACTACTGACCTGATGCCCTGCCGGAACCGGTTTCAGCTACTCTTAAATGTGACCCAGCGTCCAATCAGTGTGAACGCGCTTGTTCGAATTAGCAAAACGCTAATTCGAATTAGTTTTTCGGTCTAGATGCATTAGTTTGAATTAGCTTAGTTCGAATTAACTAATTCGAACTAAGTTCGTTCGAATTAACTTTGTAGTGTAGACATACCCAAAGAGAATTAAGCACATGCTTCAGTATTTTGCTGAATGGGGGTGGATTGCTGATTTCAGGGTATAAATAGCACAGCATGCCACATACAGGAAATATTTCCTTCTTCCCCTCCCCTTATTTGATATGCTCAAGCAGCAGACTATAGCAAGTAAAATAAGGAACTGAAAAATTGCCATGGTTTGAGAACTGGAACTTTCCAAGTTCAATCCTGTTATCTAGCGAACCGTGTTTAAAACATGAAGAAAATTGAACAGAAAAACCTACATTTATGCAATATTAAGATTGCAAATTAGAATGTGAAATAGTCTCTAAATAACAATGTTAAGGTTCTTAGCTAGCTCCTTCCCCTACTGAGCACCGCAACAAGTACCTAAGAGAGAGAGTGAGTATTTCCAATGACTGGTTAGCCTGAAATATATACCTTAATATATAGGATGTGCAATATGTGCAAGCTAACCTGAATATCAGAATCCATAAATCTCCAGATTCTCAGCTCTCTGTTTTAACCACTAGTGAATACTGTCTTGTATTCAGCCATGCTTTGTGGTTCTCTCACGCCTGCTGTAGAACATTCACGAGATGACACACTCACCATATGATTTTAATCACACAGCTCTGAAAAATGTGGAGCTGTCGATTTTTGTTTCAAAGTTCCTTTTGAGAGAGCTTTTTTTTTAATCCACACAAAGATGACTTTGAAGACAACATGAAAGCTGAACAGTGAACTCCAACTTTGATCCAAATAATACAATGAAGTAATAAGAATAAAATAGACACAGAGCCATACAGCAAGGGAATGACACAGCCAGCTTCACGCATGAGGGAGTGTGTACGCTAAATGACATTTTGGGCAGCTTGGAGAACAAGGACTGCAAGATGAAAATAAAAAAAGATTATCACTGGATTCTGATAATTATTTTATGAACCCCCTGGTGAATGCAAACAGGTGCTAAAGAGATTAAGAGACTTTCTTACATAAGTTGACAATTAAAGTGTTGGCAGGCCAAACGGTAGTTTCTAGTCTTTCACCAAAAAAGTTTAAAGTTCAAAGCAGGCTTTTTGCACTGTTTAGTCACGTTTCCTCCAGCTGGTAAACATGAGTCAGGAACAAGGCTCATGGTCCGAGAGCCCAGAGGTGGAGGTTAGGGGGAATCTGAATGCAAAGCAACAAGTACAGTCTAGAAAAGGGTCGGCAATAATTTTTGATGGGGGGGCCACTCCAAGAATTTGGTAAGTGGTCAAGGGCTGCATTCTTCTATGTTAATGGAGGAGGTGTGGAGTCTCGGCTGGAGGTTGGGTGCAGAAGGGAGTCTGGGGTAGGGGACTAGGGTGGAGGAAAGGATTCTGATCTCGGGCAGGAGGAGGTGCAAGGAGTTTGGGTTATGACCTGGGGCAGGGGATTGCAGCATGAGAGGAAGAGGGGTGCAATGTGCGGGCTCTGACAAGGAGGTGCTTTCCCTATGGGGCTCTCGGGCAGCAGCCCAGCAGGACCCTTGCTTGCTGCATGCCTGCATACCACTCGAAGAGGCAGGCTGCTGGTGCAATGTGCCTCTCTGCATCACACGCCTATGGAGGGAGCAGACTTTATATGCTGCACATGCCCACAAGCACAGTCCAGGCAGCTCTCATTGGCTGGAAACTGGGTTCGGTGGGACATTGGCTGGGCCCAGAGTATCATGGCAGGCCAGTCTGAAGCTTTGGTGGGCCAGATCTGGCCCATGGGCCATATTTTGCCCACCCCTGCTCTAAAATAAAGATCTCTCCAAAGCCCATAGATATTAAAAGTTTGATTAACATAATTTGATGCTTCCTGCAAATACAGGACCCACCACAAAATACAGAAGTGGGAATAACAGAGGAAATTTTTGTGTACACTTTTTTTTCTTTATCATAATCAGGGCTTGACGAATGGTGGCGAAAACCGCTCGCCAGCCCCGTACTGTGCATGTGCAAGAGCCACAATGCGCATGCGCACACTGCGAATGAACGGGGCACGTGACTGAAATCTACTCGCCCCAGGCAAGTAGATTGTATTGTTTGTCGAGCCCTGATCATAATTATAATAAACATTTCTTATTAGCATCACGTAGGAGGGATAAGAAAGAGTGGTAGGTGGTGACTTGATGAACTGGGATGGTCATCCCCACCACAGTAAGCAAGGAAGCCAGAGGACAGGAGTGGGAAAAGAACATGAATGAATGTCTATGTTACAATCACTGGTGAAATGAAGGGAGTGGGGATGATTTCATTAGGGACAAGGCAGGAGATGTAGGTTGGGTATGAATTGTGTATCACCTAAAGATAAAGAGAGGGCAGGACGGTGGTCTTGCCAACACTTGTAGAGAGTGGGGAAAACTGAGAAAGTTTAGGAAGAAATAAGAAGTTGAACTGGTGATGAACTATGTCGGGGACATGTCAGAGACTAATTGAAGTGCTAGGAGACAACTGACATTCCATAATTTTTAGGGGGTGGGAGAATTCAACCTGTGTTCTGCAGCCTTCTTTTCACTCAGCAAAGCTCTGGACATCATTTTAAACAAGAGGATAGTGGTGAGAGTATCAGACCTGAGACCTCAACTACTGTCAGGGTGCATCTACCCTGCACCGTTATTTCGGAATAAAATAACAATGCAAGCATCTACACAGCCATTCCGCTATTTTGAAATAATTTTGAAATAATGGATGGCTTATTCTGAAATCTGTAAACCTCATTCTATGATGAATAACGCCTGTTCAGAAATCGTTATTTCAAAATAAGGTGTGTGTAGACCAGTGTTTCTTAAACTGTGTTCCATGGCAGAACAGAGTTCAAAATGGCCGCCCTTAAAGGGGCAGGCGACTTTTTTTTTTGCTTAATAACTTTCCCCCTGACTCCCCCCCCCCCCTTTTTTTTTGCTCAACAAAAAATCCTTGGTATTCCTCATTAAAAAAATATATTGTTTGGTGTTCCTAGGTCTTAAAAAGTTTAAGAAACACTGGTGTAGATGCTCCACTGCTGCTTTTTTGGAATAGCCCCTTACCAGGGCCATTCTAAGTTCCTGTGCCTCCTGGGGCTCTAAATCGAGATAGCATGTCTATATTAGGGAAGCCTGCCTCACACTAATTTTGAGGCTTCCCTGCAGTGAAGATGTGCTATTTTGAAATAAACTATGTTGGAATAACTGTTCCAGAACAGCTTATTTCGAAATAAGCATGCAGTGTAGACATACCCTCAGTGAACATAGAGAGTTGGTTGGGGGGAAATGATGTGCACCAGGAACAACTGGAAGATAGAGAGAAGAAGATGGGGGTGGGAAGAATGAAGTCTGATCAGTTTGGGACAGGGCTTAAATTCAGCCGGGGCCAGCCAGAGCAAAGCTCTGGTAAATATTTTTCAAAATCATGGGAGGCCCGGAGCACCCTGTGGGGCTGAATCCCAGAGCCCTGGTTCCTCCCTGCAGTGTTAAAATCCCAGAGCCCCAAATAGAGAGGGCCTGGGGGGGAGAGCTGTGGAAAATAGCCTCTGAGAATTGAAGCGCTGGTTTGGGAGGAGAGGCCTCCACATGTGGATAAGCATCCTTATGTTTATTATTTTTATTAAGATTTATCCTTTCATACCAAACCAAACTTCCAGCCCTAGGCAGAGGTTTGAGGGCAAAGCTCACAGCGACGTGTGCGCACTCCCACAACAGAAAGTGCTATTTCCCACTCATCGTCAATCATGGGATTTGAAGAAACTGCTATTTTCTGTTTCAGTTAAAAGACCTAATGAATCACTTAATGCTGAGTTACCAAAGCAGGCTGGAAAAACATTGCCAGGACTTCTTAGCCCACAGTCAGCGTAAGAGGGGGTAGGTAGGAAGAAACGCGCTACAAAATTCACAGAGAGCTTATGTACCCACCATTTCATCATGTAATACTCAAATATTAACCATGTACCAAAAAGCTGGTCACTTACTGCCTTTTCCCCACACTACGATCTCTCCAAGAAATATTCAGTGAGGCTGAGCCGAACAGAACCCTTCATTCATTACAGCCCGGTAGGACGCAAACAAGTTCACAACTTGATAATCCCTTTCAGCCCTTATTAAATCAGTAGAGCACGGCAGGTGGGACCATCAAGCTGGAAAGGAGAGACGGCCCTTTGCACACTTTCCATAAAGTATGGTTGTAGTCACCCCCCAAAAAAAAAAAGATTTTCAAGGGCTTTCCCGGCCTTCCTCTTCTCCCAGGAGGCAGATTCCCAATGTCCCGCAGCAGATTACTAGAGCATCATGTTTGCATTATGGGGTAGTGAGGATGTGTTTGTTCTTGGCACAGAGGGGCTGTGGAGCTGACACTGGAAATCTTTCAGCTTTCAGCTGGATTTGCAGCTTCCCCCTTTGCGATTCAGAAGTGAGCACTGGGAGCACAGGGCTCTTTTGTGGCTCTAGGCTTGGGGTTTGTTTTCCCTCAAATAATGGACTTGCAGCCCGCAGGAGACAACCCACTTTTCAAACACATGCCCCCTAAACAGCATTTGGATGCTTGTTTCAGAAGTTAGGCGCAGGGCCAATCAGAGGGGGGACTAAAGGGGCGATTTGGCCTGGGCCTCAAATTCAAAGGGGGCCTCAAATTTAGACACTTGTTAATTTTTTGGCATTTGATAAATTTCACAACTTGTTTTTATGCACATCCCTATCGGACCAAAATATGACACACACACTCAACTGAGAGCTGCACCTTTAAGCAAATAAGAGATGTGATTTGGTAAAAGGCATTTTTTTGGGTGAACAGATATAGATTTTGTCATATGAAAGAGTTAAAATGTTCATAAATATTAATAAAAACATATCAGGTCTGATGGCACAAGATTAGACAGTGATGAATGCATCCTCTCAGATCAGTTGATCAGCTAGTGGCTGTTGCTGGATCAGTGTCATCATTTTCTATTTTCATTATGGCTACGGACCTGGGCCTCTCTGGACCTCTGAGATGGGCTTAGGTAGGCATGTGCACCTCTGTCCCAGCTTGTTATATCCGCATTTGTGAATCAGATGTCTCATTTATGAGCCCAACATATAGAGTAAACTATCCACTTTTGGTTAGTTTTAATGAGGGTGTGATTCCCCCCTTCCCCCCCCCCATATATAGAGTCTTGTCTCCCCTACAGCTGTCTACATTTAGCCAGCCAAGGTAGAATTTTCAAAAGTATTCAGCAAGCTGGGTCACGGCCAGATGTCCAGAAAAGTTCAGCTCTGGAGCTGTTCCAAAGTGTCCGTTATGCATCCCTGGAAAGGTTTATGAAAATTAGTTTATTTCTTCACTTGTTAATTTTCAAAATTTCCTGCAAAGATTTTCTGGTTTCACAACAAAAAAGTGAAGCCAAAATCAGAATTCTTTTTGTATTTTGCTAAAAAGTGCAGGGAAGGGCCTGGCACAAAATTTCATTTGTTTTAAAATGAAAACTTGCCACAAAATTGGGGGATGCCAGAAAGCATTTTTTTGTGTGTGCGCGCAAAATTTTAAAAAAAGTTTTGATGCAGAAATTTCAACCCACAATACTCAGCTCCCACTTAGGCACCAAAATGAGTGGGTAAGAGCCAATCACATTTGTAAAATTTGGCCTTTGTTTAGGTAACTAAATGGGACATGTGCTCTTAAAAATCTGGTCCTCCAATGCTTGAGATCCAGCATGAGGTTTACACTTGCATGGGCAGGCAGCAACCTCATTGCCTGCAGCTGCCTCTCCCCACCTCTCTAGTCACCCATTTTCCCTGTGGGTGTGAGTCCATTGACCAGTGTTATGGAGTAGGGTCTCTGTTGCTTTGGACCAGGAAACGAGATGCAGCTCTCCTCTCTTCCTTCTCTGGCCTGGTCACTGAATGGGCTTATTCACTTTGGGTCTCATTCCACAAGAAGACATGTAGAACTGAGTCACAAGCTGAAGGAAGCAGGGCCAGCCTTCTTACATTCATAGAATCATAGAACACTAGATCTGGAAGGGACCTCAAAAGGTCATCGAGTCCAGTCCCCTGCCCTCATGCCAGGACCCAGTACTGTCTAGACCATCCCTGATAGATGTCTATCTAACCTGCTCTTAAATATCTCCAGATATGGAGATTCCACAACCTCCCTAGGCAACTTATTCCAGTGTTTAACCACCATGACAGTTAGGAAGTTTTTCCTAATGTCCAACCTAAACCGCCTTGCTGCAGGTTAAGCCCATTGCTTCTTGTCCTGTCCTCAGAGGCTAAGGAGAACAATTTTTCTCCATCCTCCTTGTGACACCCTTTTAGATACCTGAAAACTGCTATCATGTCCCCTCTTAGTCTTCTCCTTTCCAAACTAGCCAAGCCCAATTCTTTCAGTCTCCCTTCATAGGTCATGTTCTCTAGACCTTTAATCATTCTTGTTGCTCTTCTCTGGACCTTCTCCAATTTCTCCACATCTTTCTTGAACTGTGGTGCTCAGAACTGGACACAATACTCCAACTGAGGCCTAATCAGTGCAGAGTAGAGAGGAAGAATGACTTCTCATGTCTTGCTTACAACACTCCAGTTAATGTAGTTTCTGTAGACATATCCAAAAAAGGTAGGAATGGAATGGACCTCAAGAAATCACATCCAGCCACCTGTGCTGATGCAGGACCAGGTAAACCTAGACCATTCCTGACAGGTGTTTGTGCAACCGGTTCTTAAATCCTTCTATGACTAATCAGAGAGGTAGGCATTAAAGCCAAATCTTCCTCTGGTACAACACCATTGGCTTCAATGGAATTCCACCACGAAAGCATCTGGCTCTCAGATTTTAGAAGTAAGTTTTGTTGTATCTTTTGCTGTCTGTGCAAAAACCACACCACAACTCTGACTAGTTTCTGGCTTCTAAAACACAGCACACAGTAAGCGCTATGACAGGGCAAACAAACTATTTAAAGGGATACTACCATGTTGTTACACATTTATACTATATGTTTGATATGCCATTACACACTGCAGAGAAAAGTGGCACTGGGTGAAGGGGAGATAATTGGACAAAAGAAATGGAAGAGGTTCCTTGTCTTCAGCTGAGATGAACCATGGAATTAAGCTATTCAGATACCATGGCGATGGACTTCAAATAGCATAGAATAGAGTTGATTCCCCATTCATGTAGCTTACATTTTATTGAGTTATCATGGGAACCGGCTTGATAAGTAGGTTGGTTTGTTCTTTTGCTCTTTGTTCCTCTCCCACAAGATTTATGCAGCCAATGCTTCACAATGCTTGGAAGTCTCTGTACAATGTCTACCAAAAGCTACACTCTTTTGCTTTTCTTCTCTCTCTGTGAGGATGGAATCTGCTCTGATATTCGCAGGAATTTGAGAAAACCAGCGGTAACTTTAGAAATAATTTCTGCTCATACTATGGTTCTGGAAATTCCCTCAAGAGGAGTCTAGAACATTTTACCTTCTGAGATCTGAACTTGTCTTGATGCTTCTAGGAGCCAACATGGAAGTTACTTCCTCTAGGATTTTTGCTGCCTGCATGGCGGAGCCAATTTACAGATATAGGGAAAGCAGGCCCCTAGATTTCTGCTGAACTTTGGATGAAGATGGGTTAACAATCTAAAACTGGATAATAAACACCTTCCTTCCTGTCCCTCAGAACTAAGGATGGATGACTTGTCATACCTGCATGGTGGGAGGTAACACAGTGTGCTCTGCATTGAACAGAAGCAATGAATGGAAAATAGAGATAAAATTGGTCATGGTCATAGTCAGTTTTCTAATTTACCCCTCATATGTAAGTCACTCAGCAAATATTTAAAAAACTATAGTAGGGTTGTACTAAGTATGGCCTGGAACCTAATCGAGCAAAACTGCCGCACAGATGTCTGGCTGGTACAAATCAGCATAGTTGGGTTGAAGCCAAAGGAGCTATGCACATTTACACCACTCTGTTGAAGTCAGTGATGCTATGCCAATTTATACTAGCTGAGAATTTGGCCCTCCACGCCTTTGTCTGTGTTTTAATGCATGTTTTTCTGATGCTTGAATAAAATACAGTAATGTAAAAATGGGCTCAGAGGTGGAAGGAGACAGAAAAACTTGGCACTAGGGCCAGTGTCAAAGCACTTACCTGTGAAATTGGCAAAATGGGAACAATGGCCATTATAATATATATATATTCTCAGTGTGGCTTTCCAGAGCTTGCTCTCTGCTCACGGCAGAAAAAGTGAATTTATTGAGGCCTTTCATCCCCTAGAAATGTGGCTACTGTAATATATTTCACAAGTGAGAGAGAAACAGACAGGGGAGACAGCATGCAAGAAGCCAGAGCACAAGGGGAGGAGGCTTATACAAATTTATTGCCACCCAGGAGGATGTGGCTTCATAATTCACAATCATGGTTTCTCTTTTAAGCATGGGAAAAGTCCTGTCCTGTTAATGCCCGGCGCTAAATGTCCCTGTTCAAATTCTAAACTCAGTTACACTGGTGTAAAAATCCAAGTAGCTCTGCTGAAGCGGATGGAATTACTCTGTATTCATATGGCCTGACTGTGAGCAAAATTTGGAACATTCCTATTTTTAGTGGCTACAGCCTATACAGGTCCTCTGCCAGTGTAATTTGGCGTAACTCCATTGAAGACTAACAGAGAGACACTGATTTACATTACCTGAGGAGGTGGCCTTTTGTCAGTGGAATGACAATGATTTATGCCAGATGAAGATCTAGTCCTGTACTAATGGAATGACACTGATTTATAGGAGCTAGAGATGTAGCCATAAATGTTTATCTCTCTCTATATATAAAAAAGTATTTCTTGCCGGGAGACAGAATGACTTCATCATGCTCTCTGGCCGCAAAAGCGACCAGAGAGAGGGGGGCTGGCGAGTGTAGCAAGCACTGGGCACAGCCTGCTAATAATCTTTATTTTTATATTTTAGAAACAAGGCTGCCTAAAGGTAAATATAGCTATACAGCTAGTTCCTGGGCTGAAACCAGAGTGAAAGGCTTCAATGGGAAAACTAACAGCCCCAGACCTTTTGCTGCTTTTCAAGATCTGTTTTAACAGATCTTTGAATATCTGATCTCACCCAAATGAGCCCAAGACTCATGTGTATCCTTCCCATACCTGCAAGGAGTCAGCAGTTCTTGAGGCTGGCCTAGGAGAAGGAAGGGATATTTTCAGTATGTAGCAATCTCATAGCATCTAAGGGTCCTTTATGAATATTAGTTACTACAGTCACAGAGCAGCAAAGAAACGATCTTTTGTTTTTCCAAAGTTGGGAAAAGTGTTAAAGGGATAGCCTGGATAAAGGGAATAAAGTTGGAAAACCCCTACAACCAGGCAGGGGAAGCTGCTGATAGGTCATGAGAAAGTTTGTTTATGTTGAGTGCCTGCAGGCACGACTTCCATGGTTCCCATTGGCCATGGTTCACCATTCCCGGCAAATGAGAGTTATAAGAAGGAGCAGGCCACAGGGATGTGCTGACAGCCACTTCCCACAGCTCCATTTGGCCAGGAAAGGCAAAACCGTGGCTCCTGGGAGCTGCAGGGGCCACACTTTGTAGCTGCTCAGCCTAAACAAACTGTCTCACACAGCCCACCACGAACTTACCCTGACGGGGCACAGGTTGCCCAGCAGTGCCCTACACCCTGTTCAATCTGTGGCACTAGGCAGGACACATCAGGGAGAAAACACACATCTGAAACCCTGAAAAAATTTCAGCTTTCAGAAAAATGAACAGAAAGCGTTATTTTGAAATTTCATATCCAAACATTTTCAAAAAGTCATTGAATAGATTTTCCCACGAAACTTTTCATTTTCGACAAACCCCCATTTTTGGCTGAAACTTTTCTGCCAGTGCTACCTGCAACACACATTATACGGAGGTCAGTCCGAGTGAGCTAATGGTTCCTCCTGGCCTTAAAATTCAGTTAATGCAGGGAGAGGCAGCCATGGGTCACATGGGTGGCCCTCTTTCATCTCAGTGGGCTACAAGATTGTTGTAACCAAGACGATCTCTAGGGACAGGGCAGTTTTGCTCGCTGTGCGTGCGTACCTAGAATTTGTGGGGTGTGCCGACTGAACCACAGCAGAGGGTTTTGATTGGCTGCAGAGGGAGCGCATGGCTCTCACAATGTGGTGTGCAATCACCATGCACCTCACTTCTCCAGGCCCTTCCTTTGTGTGCATGTCACTTCAGTCACACTGGAAGGGGAAAAAAACCCGATGCAAACAAAAAATCCAACAGAATCTGGCACCGCTGTATGAGGGCAACAATAAACAAAATGGGACACACATAGAACCCCAATGAGCCACATGTGGGCCCTTGGACTGCAGGTTTCCCATCACTGAGTTAGTGGTTCTCAAACTGTGGGTCCCAACCCCATTTTAATCAGGTCACCAGCACCAGGATTAGACTTGCTAGGACCTGTGGGGCTGAAATCAAAGTCCAAGGGCTTCAGTCTGGGGTGGCAGGGGTGGAGCTTGGGCACGGCCTCGGAGGGGCAGGGCTCTAGCTCCACCCCCCTCCCAGAATCCTGTACTAATCTTTGTTGCAGAAAGGGGGCCGTAGTGTAATGAAGTTTGAGAACCACTGCTAGGTATTGCTCTTAGGCCATGTTTCCGCTTTCGGCGGTGAGTACAGCACATACATGGCGCGTCCCTTGCATGGGTGTCAATAGCAGTGTAGAAAGTGAGGCATGGCGTGAGCAGAGGAAAGGCACACGGGAGCATTAGGGGATGTACCTAACCCAGCTCTCTACATGCCTGGCAGGGCCTCCCATGTCTACACGACAGCAGTGCAGTCTCCTGTTGCCTCCCCATTGCTGGAGCCTTTCCCCGCTGCCTCACCAGCTTTCACTGCTTTGTAGCTACACACCACAGGGTGGCTGCAGCCTGTTTTTCACTGCTGTGTGCAGCCATACGTGCCATACACACTACCCCCCCCCATACAAACAAGGCCTTAGTCTGGAGACCAAATGTGCATGGCAGTGTCTATTTACATCTATTAATAAACTCACACTAATAAAATGGCAGGAGAGGTTTCTACCTACCCTCTCACTGTACTTCAAGCCAATGCCCACATCTATTCCCCCTTCTGTACACCACCCACTTCGCTGTCTGCCATGGTTTCATTAAGCCGTGAGTAATAAATTGCCAGACTTCCTTATTTTAACAGGATGATCCTGCTTTGGAAGAGGATTTCCCTTGGTCTTATGAGTGGGTGTAATTGTTCCGCGACTCCTGGCTTCTCTTTGAAGCCTGTGGGAGAGCAGCATCCTATTTTGTGGCATGGCTGTGTCAAGATCTCAGCACACAGAGCTGACGAGCTCGATGTTAATTAGGGGTGCAGGGAGCACTGTCAGTGTGAAAGAAACCAGACAGGGAGCGCCTTAATGGAAAAGGTCTGCCCTAGGAAGAGGGGAAGTGAGGCAATTTTGGGGTTAACCCACATGATTGGGAGTCAGAAGAACTGGCTACAGATGCCAAACTGAGCTTCCGATACAAGATCTGTGTTCGTCTTTCATCCTGGAATAGGCCATGCTAATGAAGAGAGGGTCCTGGGGCCTCTAGTGCATCTGCTGGTCACAAGGAGGCATGGGTAAGTCCCAAGATACACTTAAGGAAGCTAAAGCATTGAGGTTGAGCGTGCCAGTGTGGTCCGCGGACATGGGATTGGGAATCAGAAGGCCTGGATTCTATCCCCGCCTCTGCTGGATGACTTCAAGCAAGACACATCGCAAGTCTCTGCCTCAATTTCCCCTTCCTACTCTTTGTCTCTCTTTCCTATTTAGATGGTAAGCACTTTATGGCAAGGGCTGTCTCTCACTGTACCCATACAGCACTGAATACAATGGGGACTCAATCCCAGCTGGGGGCTCACAGTGCTGCCATGAAACAAATCAATCATTATTTTTTACTGCAATGCTGTGAGCCTTAATTCATTCGTAAAATAAGCGGGGTGTCCTAGAAATTACAGGACATTTAGCCCCATCTCTGGGGCAGGAAACAATGCTCCATTGTTACTAGGGTTGCCAGGTGTCCGGTATTCACCCGGACAGTCTGGTATTTGCGGGCTCCATCCAGTAAAAAAAAAAAAAACAGGAAATACCGGACATGTGAAATGTCCGTTATTTCCTGTTTCCCTTGGATGGAAGCCCGGTGGGGACAATTTTCCCCTGCCGCGTCTGGCAGGGGCGGGGGAGTGAGGAGCATGGCAGAGTCGTAGCAAAGGGGGGCAGGGGAGGCACTTTCTGGGTGCCACGCTAGGGGGGCGCCGGGCTGGGGTGGGAGTGGAGCACATGCTGCTCTGGCCCACATGACCAGCAGAGACCCAGGAGCTGGCCACATGATGCCTCCCTCTACACGATGTGAGCTGCGGCAGCCAGGCCAGGCAGCAGGAGCAGCGACTTTAAAAGTAAGATTAACTTACCTTGCCGTCCCGTTCCTCTGGTGCCTGGCTCTGAGGGGGCAGGAGGTGATTTGATTGGGGCGGGGCTGGGAATGCCTGGCTCAGGGGGAGGGGTGAGTGCATTGGGATGGGGGGGCACTAGGGAGGCCTAGGTCTGAGGCAGGGGTGAGTGCATTGGGATGGGGGGGCACTAGAAGGGGCCTGGCTCTGGGGGAGGGGTGGGTGCATTGGGGGTTAGTGTGTGGCCCCAAACTGGAGGGAGTGGTGCAACTTTTGCTTAACAACTTTGGTCTCCCCCCTTCCTTTTTTTTTTTTTTTTTTGCTTAACTTTGGTCTCCCCCCCCCCCTTTTTTTTTTCCTCGTCAGGATTTTTCCCCATTTTTGGGGGTGGGAGGGTGTTCGGTATTTTTTGTTAAACCATCTGGCAACCCTAATTTTGTGACTTTCAAAACCAACAACAGAAGGAACTGTGAGGGGAAAAACTTTCCTTAGCAGGGTCACAGGGAGCCTCATCTCAAAAAAGATATCTTGGCATTAGAAAAAGTTCAGAAAAGGGCAACAAAAATGATTAGGGGTATGGAATGGCTGCCATATGAGGAGAGAATAATAAAACTGGGACTTTTCAGCTTATAAATGGGAGATTAAGGAGGGATATGATAGAGATCTATAAAATCATGAATGATGTGGAGAAAGTGGCTGAAGAGTTATTTATTCCTTCACATAACTAGGGGTCACCAAATAAAATAAATAGGTAGCAGGTTTAAGTACTTCACAGAAATTTACTTCTTCCCATAACACAAGAACTCGGGGTCACCAAATGAAATTAATAGGGAGCAGGTTTAAGTACTTCACAAAATGTACCGACAACCTGTAGAACTCCTTGCCAAAGGGTTTTGTGAAGTTCAAGACTATAACAGGGTTCAAAAAAGAGCTAGATAAATTCATGGAAGATAGGTCCATCAACGGCTATTAGCCAGGATGGTCATGGATGGAATGCCTAGCCTCTGTTTATCAGAAGCTGGGAATGAGCAACAGGGAATGGGTCACTTAGTGATTGCCTGTTCTGTTTGTTCCTTCTGTGGCACCTATTGCTGGCCACTATTGGAAGATAGAATACTGGGCTGGATGGACTGACCCAGTATGGCCATTCTTATGTTTGTATGTTATGTTCTAATTCACAACAAATACTATTTGTGACAAATAGTGCAAACCATCTCTCTTTTTGTAGAAACATCTGCAGGAGTAAACTGAGGTCGCAAAGCTTCACACTGCCTAGAAAGTCCATTGCAGAGATGGGAAAAGAGCCCCAAAAGTCTGAGCTCATGATTTGAATGGACTGTCACTAGATCAGTCTAATTTATTTAGAAACCTTTGCACCTTCATTCATGCTGGAGATATCAGACCATTGTTCAAACCTTGAAGATATTGATTTCTGCCTCAAGGAGATACACCAGACATGGAAAAGACTTAGCAGGTCTAAAAGCAATTAGATGGCTGCAGCAAGTTACACATTCAGCCTCCAACTCTGCAATCACATACATGTTTAACTTTACAAACGAGAATAGTTCCACAGACTACTTTGGGGTTACTCATTTGTGTAAATATTTGCAGAACTGGGGCCTAAATGTCTGCAGTGTCCCATCAAGTTACTGTAAGATTATGTCTACATTGGAACTGGAGGTGTAATTTTCAGCTCAGCTAGACTCACCGCAAGCACAATGAATTAATGTTTGTACTTCAAAGTGCTGCTTCCTTAAAGTAAACCATGGCACTCAAGTGAATGGCGCAACGTTACTAATATGGATCCTCTCAAGTAAAATGAGAAGTCAGAATTATGAACATCAGTACAAGCATTTCCTGCGGTGATCCTTACAGTAAACAGCGGATAAACCTGTCCAGGACTGGCCAAAGCTGTTTGTACCATCACCCTTCCTGCGGTCGCTTGCTTTGTTTTTGCTTACTGAACCATGCATGTAGAGAGGGGTTGGACGTATGAGTCTGAGTAAAAAGCTGGTCAACTTCTCACAGTAATCACCTGTGAAAGCATTTAGGGTTTGTATGTATTAAGCATTTAAAAAAAGAAAGGGGGTTGCAGGAAAAAAGATTTACAGCTCCTTGGTACAAGACGGGGAGAGAGAATGAGCCAGAGAAATGTCACCTTGACATGAATATATTCTGAGCACAGAACACAGAACAGTCATCAAATTGCTCTGGCACTATCCTAGGTTTTCCTCTGCTCATATGGTGTGCACCTGCAGCTTGCTAGCAGTGCATTTGGTTGCACATGGGAGAGCCCCAGAGTCAAAGCAAAGCCTTGCAACTTTCAGTTCCTGTGTGCGAGGATTATTAATAAACCTCAGATTAAAAGATCGTCCCCCTTATACACTTCACATCTGAAAAAGAGACGTGACTGAATCAGTACCCCAGATCCAACTCTCCCCTCATCTAACACTTTTTGGGTTTTCACAGTACAAACCTGCAGCCAGAAGTGAATGGTACAAATGGATTCTAGCTTTGTAATGAGAGGAAGTAAAATTTCAGATCCCAGATATTAGGGAAGTTTGAGTCATGTTCTGAACTACAGTACCTAGCTGGCTAATTTCTCAGTTAACGAGCTGACCTAAAACCCCCACAACTGAACACTCCTGAAGTTTTGGAAACTTTGGATCCAGAACCAAACTTCGTTGAGCTGACAAAAGTCACCTTTTTAATATAGCTCCAAGGTCATTTTGTTAGGGCACAGCAAACTTTCTTCACTTGTTTCTTCGGTGTCTTTTGTCTGAGGCCTTTGTCCTTCTCATCTCAGCTGTTCTTGGTTGTCAAACATCACAATAACATTTACTCTCCAGGCAAGCATAGTACCTCAGTTCAAAAACACCAAAACTGCCAGTCCAAGACTCAGAGTACATCTACACAACAGCGCTATATCGGAATAACTGATGTTATTCTAAAATAACAGTGCACGTCTACACAACAAGCCTTTATTTCGAAATAATGTTGAGCTGGAGGACTCCTTACGCTGACTCATGGTAACCCTCATTTCACAAGGAGTAAGGGAAGTTGAAGGAAGAATGTTCTTCCTTCGACTTCCTGCCGTGTAGAAAGCACCAAAAGCTGAATTAAGCTATTTTGACTTAAGCTACATAATTGACATAGCTGAAGTTGTGTAGCTTAATTTGACTTTAGCCCTGCTGTGTAAATGTACCCTCAGAGAACAGTGTGTTGATCATCCACTCATTTCACTTTAGAGCATCACCTAGCAGAGAGAAGAGCCAGTGTGGCTATGAACCTGAATTTATTTTACATAGCACCATAACATGCCACTGGGCCAATTGATAAGGTTAGTCAAGTGGCCACCTACCAGGTTGCTAAGATTCCCAAAAGATAGATGGGAACGTACAAATTCTCATTTGCACTACAACTTTTTCATTCTCTGGACTTCTGAAAGGGTAGAGTTAGAGTTAATCATATCAGATGTTCCTATTTTTAAGGGTGATTTGTACACAAAGAAGGTGAAATATGGATGCTACTTGATGAGTACGTCTCCTTCCATCCTTTGACCCTCCTGGGTACTACTATGTCCATCCTATCAGAGCTATCATAAGAATGGTCATACAGGATCAGACCAATAGTCCAGTTAGCCCAATATCCTGTCTCTGACAGTGGCCAGTGCCAGGTTCTTCAGAAGGAGTGAACAGAACAGGGCAATTTCGAGTGACCCATCCCCTGTTGTCCATTCCCAGCCTCTGGCATTTGGAGGTATAGGCACACCTGGACCATGGGGTTGCCTGCATTCCTCACCAGTTTGGATATATCCTCCAGGAATTTATCTAATTCTTTTTTGAACCTCAGCATACTTTTGGCCTGCACATACACTGACAACAAGTTCCACACATTGCCTCTGTGTTGTGTGAGAAGTACTATTTTGTTTATTTTACATCTACTGCCTATTAACTGCATGGGGTGACCCCTGGTTCATGTGTTATGTCCAAGGTTAATTAACACTTCTCTATTCACTTTCTCCACACCATTCATAAGTTTACAGGACTCTGTTAAAACCCCTCTCAGTTATCTCTTTTCTAGGATGAACAGTCCCAGTCTTTTTAAATGCTCCTTATATGTAAGCTTATTAATTTCTTCCCTGATCATTTTTGTTGCCCATCTCTGCACTTTTTCCATATCTATGTATCTTGAGATGAGGCCTCCAGAACTGTGCATAGTATTCAAAATGAGGGCATACATGAATTAATATAGGAGTAGTCCTGTGGCACCTTAAAGACTAATAAAAATATATAGTATTATGAGCTTTTGTGGTCAAAACCCACTTCTTCAGATGAGCTTGAGTGCAGAAAAAGGGAGGACTCTCAGGGTACGTCTACAAAGCTGCGCTATTTCAGCATAATGTTCATTATCCTCAAATAGCATTCTGAGCATCTTAACAGCAAACCTGTTATTTTGAAATACATTAGAAATAACAGGCTTGTTAGTCCGACATCTCATAAACATTGCACGAGGATTAAGTGACTCATCGGAATAGCGCTCTATTTCGAAATTAGCAGAGTTTAGACAGCACCAAATTTCAAAATAGGCTATCTCGAAATAAGTTACGCAATAAGCTCAAATTGCATTGCTTATTTTGAGCTATGCCCTACTGTGTAGATGTACCCTCAAAATGTATAACAGACAAAAAAGGGAGAGGGAAAAAAATGTACCTGTCAGTTGTAGTACTGGTGTTAATGAATCTAACTGAGTGGACTGGAAGTGTCCCCTACTTAGCTTTTGATGTCAATGAGGTGTTAAATGTTAGGAAGGCTGGATATATTAAGTGTCATTTTGATATTTTCTATTTTATCCATTCCTTACCTAATGGTTCCTAACATTCTGTCCACTGTGAATCATTTTAGCATACTCAGTGAAGCTTGCGGGATTTTTTTTTGTCAGAATGTTTTACATCAGACAATGGTGATTCGTCAAAATGAAACTTTTCATGGGAAAATCATCTTTAATTAATTTCTCAGCTCAAAAAAGTGATGAACAGAAAGTTTCAGAATGGCTAAAAAAGCCCATTTTGACATTTTCCAAACAAAAAGTTTTGGCTTTTTAAAGTTCAGAATGACTGTTTAGACATATAAACTAATTATAGTAAAAATAATTTTAGAATCCAAAACTGGTCAAAACTTAAACAAAATATTTCAATTAAATATTTCAATTGATCTAAACTGATTTCAGATGTCTGATTAGTTAAAATTTTGCAAATTTTGACTTTTCATCTTGATTTGGGCTGGGAATTATTTTAATCTCGCAAAGATTTTCCAGGACAGAAAAACCATTTCCGACCCTGTTGCAATACTTACTCGCTTACAGTGCGGAGGTTATAATTACCGTCTGGAAATGCAACCCTGAGGAATAAGTGGAGGTGGCTCACTTGAAAAAAACTGAAGCATGAAAAATACAAAGCATGGCTGTGCCATTTGGCAGCATGGCCATTGCAGTTAGTGATGCTTCGTGATGGAGTGACAGCTGCATCATTTCATGACAATGCAAATGTTATGGCACAGTGACTTCTGGCACCTCATATTCATTCCTTGCAGGAAGGTTGGTGACTTTCTGAGAGCAGTCAGCTACAACTTTTGCTAGTATTCATGTAATGTAGCCAAATTCATCACACAGGAAAAAGCATGATAATCACAGACATGCATGGCCTACTGGTGCCTTTGATCTTCAACTTTTCTATCCATTTCGCTCCCTCTGTTTATTGGCCTGAATGAGTTATGTCTGCAGTATATTACATCTTGTCCAAAGCTCTTTAGCTGTCCAGCACATCATGGAAAGTTCCCAGGAAAGCTCCCTGGATGAAAAGTAACAACTCTGCAACATAACTGTCATTGCCATGTGCAGTAATTTATCACTAGCACTTCTTCTGTGGAAACCAGTGGACAGATCAGTTACAAGTGCAGGGCTGTAATGTGACCTGCCAGATAGATGGAGTTCCCTGTAGAGAATTCGCTGACTGCACAAGAGAGAATACAAACTCTTATAATATTACTGTAAAAAGGAACATTTAGATTCCAATATGGCCTCAGTTTAATAGACTTTCCTCCCCACCAATGTGCTTCATAGAGATCCTAGAACCAAATGAGAAAAACAACAACACCAACACAACCAAGTGTTTTCCTTTAGGAATTCCAACGACATCTTCAAAAAATAATCCGTACTTTGCCTGGTCCAATAACTGGTGGTGACACCCCGATGAGAACTTTCTTAGTAACAAGAGAGTCTAGCCAGGGGAAAACCTTGTATGCAGAACATCTGTTCATGGATGTCTCTGAAATAATAGCCAAACTCTGCCCCCCACTTCCATTGTATTCGGTGTGAAACTAACACATGCATTCCATTGAAAAATCACACCTGTGTGTCCAGGCAGTGCCTGTTTATATTGGGTGTCTTCCCTTCTCAAATCGTGCTTTTAGTCTAGGAAGAAATTATCACAGCCCACACGTCTCCATGTTGAGGTAATGGCACTGCAAGCCTTTTGCTATTTGAGAGTTCCTTCGCAAGGTGATGGGCTACAGCTCACAGGAAAGTCACATGTATCAAAAATAGGGCAGAAAAGATACTTATTCCGCCCAAGATTTCTTCACGTTTTTAAAAAACATCTTGAAAATACATCTTGTAAACTAATTTCAATGATGAGATTTGGTGTGAATTTTGTACTGGTGAAAGACACTGGATTCATAGCCATGAAGACTAGAAACCCATCCTGCTATTGTGTTGGCACCCACTGAACCTCCGTTATCCATATTAAAATATCATAGGGTAGGGCAGTCTTTCTGTTAATTTAATCACTGGTTTTTCTGGTGAAACACCAAAAGGTTCCCTTCAATTACTACTGATTTGTATTAAAGTATTGCCCAGGAGCTTCAAGTCAGGGATCAGAAGCCCATTGTGTTAGGTGCTGCACACACACAAAATTTAAAAAAGAGTATCTGCCCCCAAAGAGTTCACTTGGTTAAAAACAGAAACAATTTTAAATAATTTTTTTTCAGAAACAATATTTGCAAAATATATTGTTGACATTGTTGAAGAATTTTAACCAGTTCTACTCTTTTCACAAAGAACGCTAAATGAAAGTCCAATGTGTTTGCCTGCACTGTCTCTCTGAAAGCCTTTTTGGTTACTCAGTCTTCCAGCCAAGTCACACTCTGTGTAATCATAGAATCATGGAACAGTAGAACTAGAAGGGACTTCAAGAAGTCCAGTCCCCTGCCCCCATGGCAGGACCAAGCACCATCTAGATCATAACCCCTTCTGGGGTACACCTAACAGGGGCCCATCCCTGTGCCCTCTGCTAGTGTCTCTAAGTCTGTCTCTCTGTTTCCCCTCAGTTTCTTTCCTCACTCAGAAAGAGTGGTACCTCCAGACCTTCCCCTCCTGAAAGCAACTTCCTCAGCTAGCCTCACCATCTGCACCTTGAACTCTGCCCCACACTGACTGATGTTGAGCTTTGCAGCTCCTTTTGTTGGCCACTCTGGCCCGATTGGCCAGTTCCTACAGAGCCTCTCTAGCCTCTTCGAGGACTTATCTATGGCTCTTTCTGGGCTCAGGACCTTGTCCGCCCTGTCACAGCACTACTGTAAACTAAATACACTGCTGACCCATTCTGATGAGGCAGTGCACACAGTCTGTGCTCATCTTTCCAGAACTAGTTCCCCCTCAATAGTCAGACTCTGTGGGATTTTTGTGTCTTCTGGGTAATTTTTCTCCCCCTGTTTCACTTCATCACTGATCTAACCTTTCCTTGAGTAAGATTTCTGGTTGCATCACTCTGCAAAAGAAGCCAAGAATATGCAGATTTAGAGCACATAATACAGTCAACATAAGTTACTGCTCACCGTCTCCCCTGGGAGGTACATGACACACTTTGCAGAAGTAAGTAGCAGAGGGGCTATTTTCAGGGAGCTTAATAGCAGCCTTTTGGCTTCTTGTATAGGGTCACTGTACCTTTGGGGCTTCCTAGACATCACATCTTTTTTGGTCCATCCACCCCGTCCAGGGGAATTTTTCCAGTCAGAGGAAATGTTCAGGTTTTTTCTTGTGGAGCAGACACTGCAGCTCAGAAAGAACTGTCTCTGTGCCCCCAAATGGTTCCGCCCCTGCTGCCACCAGGTAAGTGGCACTGCCAAGTGCCTTTTGGTTGGACCACCTGTCCCCTGCAGGATCCTAGAGCCTGGCCAGGAGCGGTAGCAGGGCCAAGCCCCAAGCTCCCCATACTGGTGAGGGGGAGAGGTACACAGGGAGATGATGACTGATGATCCAGCACTGCATCCAAGGCCTGCACCAGCCACCCTGCCACAATGACAGGGGGCATAAGACTGTCCTCACCTTGAGTGAAGCAGCAGGCACCCCTCACTACCTCCCCAAATACTCCCTCCAGGATCCCCCAGATACTCCTACCCTAGTACACACATGACCCTCCAGCCTTCCAAATACCTCATCCTTTCCCAGTATGCACATGCTCCTCCAGCTTCCCCAAATGCCCCCACCCTGCATGCACACCCTCTAAGACCCCAAGAAAATCTCCACTCAACACACCCACTACATCAGCACACCCAAAATATACCACCCAGCAGACGCACCCATCCAACATTCCCAAAATATCCCTGACCAACATATGCATCCTTCTGTCAGCCCCAAAATATCCCCACCCACCACGCACACTAGTCCAACACCACCAGAATATCCCCACCCAGCACATGCACCCCTCTGTTGCCCCCAGAATATCCCCACCTATCACATACACCTTCTGATACCCCTAGAATATCCCTGCTGAGCACACACAGTCCTCTGGCAGCCCCAGAATATCCCCACCCAGTATGCAAACCCATCTGACACCCCGAGAATATCCTCACCCAGCCACAAACCCTTCTGGCACCCCCAGAATATCCTCGCTCAGTGCATGCAATCCTCCCTCACTCCCAGAATATCCCCACCCAGCATGCATACCCATCCCCAGAATATCCCCACCCAGCATGAATACCCCTGGCAGGAAAACACCAAAGCATCCCATTGTTATAGCATGTAATTTCAGAAAGGGGAGCTACACAAAAATGAGGAGGCTGCTAAACAGATATTAAAGGGTACAATGCCAAAAGTGAAACCCCTGCAAGCTGCATGGACACTTTTTAAAGACACCATAAAAGACGCTCAACTTAAATGTATACCCCAAATTAAAAAAAAAAACATAAAAAGAAAACCAAAAACAAGGCACCATGGCTAAACAACAAAGTAAAAGAAGCAGGGAGAGGCAAAATGGCATTGTTTAGAAAGTGGAAGTTAAATCCCCAGTGAGGGAAATTAGAAAGATGCATAAACTCTGGCAAATGAAGAGTGAAAATATAAATAGGAAGGCCAAAAAAGAATTTGGAGAACTAGCCAAAGGGGAAAAAATTAATAGTAATTTTTAAAAGTACATCAGAAGCAGGAAGCCTGCTAAACAACCAGTGGGACCACTGGATGAGTGAGGTGCTAAAGGAGCACTCAAAGACAATAAGGTCATTGTGGAGAAACTAAATCAGTTCTTTGCATCAGTCTTCACAGCTGAGGCTGCGAGGAACATTCCTAAACCTGACCCATTCCTTTTCAGCGACAAATCAGAGGAAACGTCCCAGATTGAAGTGTCATTACAGGATGTTTTGGAACAAATTGATACATTAAACAGTAATAAGTCACCAGGACCAGATGGCATTCACCCAAGAGTTCTGAAAGAACTCAAATGTGAAACTGCAGAACTACTAACTGTAGTTTGTAACCTAAAAGTCAGCTTCTGTACCCGGTGACTGGAAGATAGCGAATGTGACGCCAATTTTTAAATAGGGCTCCAGAGGCGATCCCGGCAATTACAGGCTATTAAGTCTGATTTCAGTACTTGGCCAAGTGGTTGAAACTATAGTAAAAAAAAAAAAATATTGTCAGACATATGGACGAACATAATTTGTTGGGGGAAAAGTCAGTGTGGTTTTTGTAAAGGGAAATAATGCCTCTCCAGTCTATCATAATTCTTTCAGGGGATCAATAAGGGTGATCCTGTGGATATACTGTACTTAGATTTTTCAGAAAGCCTTTGACAAGGTTCCTCACTAAAGGCTCTTAAGTAAATTCAAAGGGGTCAACAGCCTCCATGGGCCCACGGGCAAAATGTGGAGGGGCAGTGACTCTGTGTCCCCGAAAGGGGCAGGGCCTCAGCAGAAGGAGTGGGGCCAGGTGCAGGCAGTCTTTAGTGCCAGAATGTGGCCCATGCTCCGTCCAGCCCTCAGAGCCACACAGAGCATGCAGTGCAGCATTCCGGCAACAATTTAAAGAGTCAGTAGCTCATGGATGCGGCTGTGGCTACTGCCATAGTAGCAGTGGCCAGCACCCCCGAGCCCCTTTTAGATCACTGTGCCCTGGGGCAATTGCCCCCTTTGCCACCCTTGTCAGCAGGCCTGAGTAAAGTAAGCTGTCATGGGATAAGAGTAAAGTCCATCTCATGCGTTGCTAACTGCTTTAAAGATAGGAAACAAAGGGTAGGTATAAAGGGACAGTTTTCAGAGTGGAGAGGGGTAAATCATGGCATCTCCCAAAGGGGTCTGTTCGGGAGCCAGTCCTATTCAACATATTCATAAGTGATCTGGAGGAAGGGGTAAACAGTGAGGTGGAGAAATTTGCAGATGATACAGTGGGATGGAGAAATTTGCTGATGATACAAAACTATTCAAGATAATTAAGTCTCCAGGCAGACTTGGAGGTGCTACAAAAGATCTCTCAAAACTGGATGACTGGGCAAAAAAATGGCAGATGAAAGTTAATGTTGATAAATGCAAAGTAATGCATGCTGGAAAACATAATCCCAACTATACATATAAAATGATGGGATATACATTAGCTATTACCAGTCAAGAGAGAGATCTTGGAGTCATTGTGCATAGCTTGCTGAAAACATCCACTCAATGTGCAGCAGCAGTCCAAAAAGTGAACAGAATGTTGGGAATTATGAGGAAATGGATAGGTAATAAGACAGAGAATACCATATTGCCTCTATTTAAATCCATGGTACGCCCACATCTTGAATACCCATGCAGATGTGATCTTCCCCCTCAAAAAAGACATACTGGAATTGGAAAAGGTTCAGAAAAAGGGTTACAAAAATGATGAGGGGTATGGAATGATTTCTATATGAGGAGAGATTAATAAGACTGTGACTTTTCAGCTTGGAAAAGAGACAACTAAGGGGGGATATTATTGAGGTCTATAAAAGCATGACTGGGGTACAGAAAGTAGATAAAGCAGTGCTATTTATTTTTGGCTATGTCTAGACTACGTTCTATTTTCGAAAAAGGATATGTAAATTCTGCAGGAATTTGCATATCTTCTTCCCAGCTCATTTAGAAAGAAACCCTTTTTCGAAAAAAAAAAAACGCTCTTCCTTAAAAAATGAGGATTACACGGTTTTTTCGAAAAAGGTTTTTTTCCTGAAAAAACCGCATCCAGACTACTTTCACTTTCGAAAGATCCTCTTTCAAAGTGAGATCAGAAGAAGATATGTAAATTCCCGTGGAATTTGCATATCCTCTTTCGAATAAAATGAAGTTTAGATGTACCCTCTGTAACACAAGAAGTAGAAGTCATCACATGAAATTAATAGGCAGCAGATTTAAAACAAACAAAAGAAAGCCTTTCTTCATACAATGCACAGTAAACCTGTGGAACTCCTTACCAGAGGATGTTGTGAAGGCCAAGACAT
Source organism: Pelochelys cantorii (assembly GCA_032595735.1). Classification (NCBI taxonomy): domain Eukaryota; kingdom Metazoa; phylum Chordata; order Testudines; family Trionychidae; genus Pelochelys; species Pelochelys cantorii. The sequence continues at coordinate 12,971,371 of CM064328.1, forward strand.
ACAGGGTTCAAAAAAGAGCTAGAAAAATTCATGGGGAATAGGTCCATCATGGAGGATAGATCCATGAATGGATATCAGCCAGGATGGGCACGGATGGTGTTCCTAGCTTCTGTCAGCATTTGATACGGTCTCACATGATATTCTTATCAATAAACTAGGCAAACACAAATTAGATGGGGCTACTATAAGGTGGGTGCATAACTGGCTGGATAACCGTTCCCAGATAATAGTTATTAACAGTTCACAATCCTGCTGGAAAGAAGTAACAAGTGGGGTTCTGCAGGGGTCTGTTTTGGGACCGGTTCTGTTCAATATCTTCATCAACTATTTAGATATTGGCATAGAAAGTACGCTTATTAAGTTTGCAGATGATACCAAGCTTGGAGGGGTTGCGACTGCTCTGGAGGATAGGGTCATAATTCAAAATGATCTGGACAAACTGGAGAAATGGTCTGAGGTAAACAGGATGAAGTTTAATAAGGACAAATGCAAAGTGCTCCACTTAGGAAGAAACAATCAGTTTCACACATACAGAATGGGAAGCAACTGTCTAGGAAGGAGTACGGCAGAAAGGGATCTAGGGATTATAGTGGACCACAAGCTGAATATGAGTCAACAGTGTGACGCTGTTGCAAAAAAAGCCAATATGATTCGAGGATGCATTAAGAGGTGTGTTGTGAATAAGACACGAGAAGTCATTCTTCCGCTCTACTCTGCACTGATTAGGCCTCAGTTGGAGTACTGTGTCCAGTTCTGGGCACCACATTTCAAGAAAGATGTGGAGAAATTGGAGAAGGTTCAGAGAAGAGCAACAAGAATGATTAAAGGTCTAGAGAACATGACCTATGAAGGAAGACTGAAAGAATTGGGCTTGTTTAGTTTGGAAAAGAGAAGACAGAGAGGGGACATGTTAGCGGTTTTCAGGTATCTAAAACGGTGTCATAAGGAGGAGGGAGAAAACTTGTTCTTCCTGGCCTCTGAGGGTATGTCTACATAGCAAAGTTATTGCGAAATAACTTTACCAGCGTCTACACAGCCAAACCACTATTTCAAAATTAAATCGAAATAGCGGAGGGCTTATTTTGAAATTGGTAAACCTCATTCCACAAGGAACAGCACCAATTTCAAAACTGCTATTTCGAAATAAGTGCTGTGTAGACGCTTATTTCGAAATAGGGGGCCTCCAGCCCTTCCCAGGGTGCCCTGGTGGCCATTCTGGGCACAACCAAGAAAACTCCTCTCCCTCCCCCCCTCCCCGGAGCCCTTAAAGGGGTAGACTCTGGCCACAGTGCCTGTGCCAGCTCCAAGCCTGCCAGCCCAGAGCCAGCAGTCGCTGAACCTGACCCAGTGGCCCCAGCATGAGCCAGGCAGCCAGTGCCAGCCAGCCCTCCACTGCCCCAGGACCAGTCTGCCAGCTCCCAGGAGCCTGCCAGGGGCAGGAAAAGGCGGGCGCCTGCCTGGTCCCGTGTGGAGATCAGGGACCTAATTCAGGTTTGGGGGGATGCCTCCAACGTCCATGAACTCCAAACTAAACGGAGGAATGCAACTGTTTACAGGCGGATGGCTGACAGCCTGGCCACCAAAGGCCACATGCGAACGCAGGAGCAGGTTCTCATGAAAATAAAGGAGCTGTGGCAGGCGTATGCCAGGGCCACAGGGGGCAGCTCCCAACCAGGGGCAGACCCAGACCCCTGCCCCTATTTTGATGCCATGGACAGCATGCTGGGGGGCAGGATGGTCCATGCCCCCCAGCTGGTCATCAACCCTGGGACAGAACTTGCTGCCTCCTGCTGCTCCAGCCCCTGCTGCCTCCCCAGCTACTGCTCCTCCTCCTACTCCTTCTCCCCCTCCTGCTTCTTCCCACCCTCCCCACACCCCCAGGGACGCTGAGGCCCCCGCTCCCGTGGTGCTGGGAGACAGTTGGGCCGGCGAGACCCCCAACCCTGAGCTTCTCCTCCCCCTTCCTCCCCTTGCCTCCCCCTGCCAGCTCCTTCCTCCCAGGTTTCCCCCTCCCCTTCCCCACCCTCCCTCCTCCCCTCTCCCACCTTCTTTCCCCAGTCTCACCCCAGTTTCATTCCCCCCCACCCCAGTTTTGTTCAATAAAGAGGCTTTGTTGTAATGAACACATGTGTCTTTTATTGTACAGCAGAAAGGGGAGTTAGGGAGGGGTAAATGGAAGGATGTGAGGGAGGAATGAGGCACAAGCCCCCAGTGGGGCACACCAGGGAGACTGTTACTGCCTGCAGAACGTGCTGCCAGGCTTGCAGCAACACGTCCAGGAGAAGCACCAGAGTGCCCAGGGGCAGCTCTGGCTCCATGCTGCAGAGTGCTGTGGTGTCCTGAGTGAGGGCAACCAGAGCACATAGAGAAAAAAATGCTTTGCTGTCCCTCAACGAGGTAGGCAAGCAAGCAGGGAAACCTTAGAACCGGCTATCTGGGGGGGGAGGGGGGGTCCCTTTAAGCACAGGTCTCAGATAGCCTCAGGCAGCAGTCACATAAGGTAACTCCTGACCTGATGCCCTGCCAGAACCGGTTCCTGCCGGCCTTAAATACAATTTAGCACCCTATCAGTGTGGACACGCTATTTTGAAATAGCAAAATGCTATTTCGAAATGCATTTTGTGCCTAAACGCATTATTTCAAAATAAGCTATTTTGAAATAACTATTTCGAAATAAGATATTTCGAAATAATGCTGTAGTGTAGACATACCCTGAGGATAGAACAAGAAGCAGTGGGTTTAAACTGCAGCAAGGGAGGTTTAGGTTGGACATTAGGAAAAACTTCCTAACTATCAGGGTGGTTAAACACTGGAATAAATTGCCTAGCGTGGTTGTGGAATCTCCATCTCTGGAGATATTTAAGAGTAGGTCAGACAGACATCTGTCAGGGATGGTCTAGACAGTACTGGGTCCTGCCATGAGGGCAGGGGACTGGACTTGATGACCTCTCGAGGTCCCTTCCAGACTTAGTATTCTATGATTCTATGATTCTAACAGGGTGGTTGCCTTTTTGCTTGTTCCCTCTGTGGCACCTAGTGCTGGCCACTGTCAGAAGATGAAATACTGCTCTGGATGGACCTTTGATCTGATCCAGTATGGCCATTCTTATGCTCTTATTTTTTCTTTCACCCCCTCATATCCCCAGCTAGCACATACACCCCTCCAGCACCCTAGAAGATCCCAACCCAGCACACACACACACCCTCCAACATCCCCCAAGTCCCCCCACCAAGTACACACACATCCCTCCAGCATCGTCCAAATGCCCCTCCCATCCCAGTACACAGTCTTCCAGGCCCCCCAAATGTCACCTCCCGTCCTAGTACACGCACCTCACTAGCACCCTCAAATGTCCCCTCCCGTCCCACTACACACATCCCCTAACTGTACCCCCTCCAGCTCACCCTCCCCTGGCAGGGAATTTGAAACACAGTAATCCCAGTCTTGAATAAATCTGAAAAATGCCCACCAACGAAACAAGTGAGCAATGCACAAGTATCTGCATCACACCACATGCAAACAACACAAGGCTTTGGGCCTGATTTCTATTTAAACTAAGACTGCCCCCTTATGTCACTTTGGCAATGTAAACAGGCCTTGAAGTGGGTACAGATTATGCTGCCAGAGCAGCGCAAAGGGACATAGTGTAAATGAGAACCAGGCCCACTGGTTTCTAGGTTATAATCAGAAAAAATATTCACATATGGTGAATTCTGCCTGGCCCTTACAGGGGTGCACAGTTGGGGGGGAGGAAGGGTTGGGAAGAGAATGAAAAGCATCACTTGCTGTTGTGCAGAATAACCTGGGAGAATTTGAGTGCCCGTGCTCAGGGAAGCGAGGGGCTTTTTGACATGCTGATTAAAAAACAATCAATTCTAAACAATATTAAGAGAGCAGATGTTAAATGAATTGCGAACTCGGTCATCCCAAAAAGTCACTGCCAACAGGGCATGAAGGCATTTCTAGAGGGATCTGACATGACTCAGCACTAGGCCAATGCTAATCACCATTTTCATCAGTGATCTTAAAGCATGGATGAGACAAAGAGTGGCAGAGTAGGAAATGAAGATGAGGCTATGGCGGTTATACAGATCAAACTAAGTACATTGGGCCCAGTCAAACAAAATATATTTTAAATAAGGATTTACCCGGCATTGCTTGGGTACGTGTGGGGCTCAGGGCAGAGGGTGGGAGGTGCAAAAGTCAAGGCTGGGGGCTAGGAGGTCTGGGGGGTTCACCAGGGCCACCCGCCGTGGCGAGGGCGGTGCTACTCTGGTGACGGCAGCTCCTTGGGGCATTGGAGGCCATGTTGTTCAGCCAGCAGCTCCTCCTGGGGGGCTAGGTCTGTGCTGCTTGGCCTCAGCTGGCAGCTCCTCTTGGGGGTGGGCAGGGCGGCGCTGTCCAGCCCGTGTCTCCTCAGGGGGGAGCAGGAGGGCGGCGCTGCCCAGCCCTGGCCCATATCTTCTCCACGGAATGGGATCAAGGCCATCATGCTGGCTAGCCTCAGCAGTGCTCCCGGGGAGCTGCATGGACAGGGGCTGCTGACCAGCAGGACTTCCCATCCTCAGGTGCTGGAGGAGCGGGGATAAGGTAGGCGGGCTAGTTACCCGTGACCAGTGTCTGGCAATATGAAAAGCTCTGGCCCCAGCTGGCCACTCTCTTCCTGGTGCGGCCACTCCCCTGGGGTTATTCTTCATATAAACTTCCCCCACACTCATTGCCCCCAGTGGTCATTGCAGAGCATGACTGTCCTTACTCTCATACCCCTCCCTTTCCATGTTATGGAAAACAGTCCCATTCCAGGCACTTCCTGTTTTCCTGGCACAAAGAAACCCTGACCTTGCCTTAAGTTAGGATAAGAGGAAGCTGCACATCAAATTTGGTGGTTCTAGCTCTTACTGCTTAGGAGAAGTTCTTGAACAGACTCACAGAAGGATGGATGGATGGACTCATGGACAGACAGACAGACAAACTATAAAATACATAGAGAGAGATAAAAAGTTATGTATTTAGAAACAAGGAACTCAGGCCATACAGAGAAAAGTGGGGGGAGACTATATTTTGGAAAGCAGTCACCTTGAAATGGATGTAAGGGTCATCGTGGATAAGATATTCTACATGGGCACCCCAATGCAATGCTGTGGCAAAACGGGTTAATTAAATCTCTGGAGGTATAAAGCGTGGGGGGAATAGTGGGTAGGTGTGTGGAGGGGGGTGGCTGACATCCGTCTAGGGCTCCAGTGAGACTCATACTGGAATACTCTTGGGCAGTTCTGGTGGCCACATTTTTAAAAGGATGTTGATCGACTGCCGAGAGTTCAGAGAAGATTACAGGATCGCACAGTATGCCTTGTTAGAGGCAAGCTGAATACACGGATCTCTTTGAATCTACCAAAAGGAAGACTGAGGGGTAACCTGATCATTGCATACAAATACCTGCATGGGGAGAAAATGCCAGACACCAACGGGTTCTTTCATTTGGAAGGAGAAAGGCTTAACAAGAACTAATATCTAGAAGCTGAAACCAGACATACTCAAATGAGAAAGAAGGCACTCATTTCCTACAGGGAAGTTGATGAAACTTAGGGTCAGACTACCAAGAGTTGTGGTAGATTTTCCATCATTGATGCCCTCAGAAAGCAAGACTAAATGCCCTTCTAGAAGCAATGCAAAACCATCTCCCACCTTTTGCACATAGGCTACCATCCAATCCAAGTGCCTGTGCAAACAGCTGGTGGAACAGTATGCCTCCTCTGTGTCTCTTTATGCAACCTACCCCACAGCCTTCACACGAGCTTTTCCATAGCAAGCTGGATAGCACATGTATCTGCCACCTTTCAAGCAAGATAATAGCCCCCCATGCCAGTAATTCTTGTACTCACGGCATGATAAGCTTTATGCAAAATAATACAAGGGCTTATGATTACATCCATACTGCTGAAAGAACTAATACCCTAGGGCAGTGTTTCCCAATTTTATTTGGCCACGGGACCCTTTTAAACTCAAAAGAATTTTGCGGAACCCCAACAACAGTCTTATATATGGAGCTGAAAAAGTAGACCACAAATAAGTAAGGATAATAATAAACAAATGCTACACAAGGTCACGAGAACAACATTTAGTTTAATTGCACATATTTAAAAACAAAAATCACATTTAATGTGTACAAACCGTTAACGGTGGTATATAACAGGCGATCACACCACCAACTGACTACGCACGCAGCGCTGAGTAGTGACATCATCGTCCCCACTCTCTGGCTAAGCTGGCATTTCACAGGGACACATATCGTGGCAAACACAAATGAAAATTGTTTTCAATAAAATTAATAAACACTTAAATATTAATTTGTTTTAATCATAAAATGTTATCGTAATGGAATTTTCTCACAGAACCCTTATTTTCACTTTACGGAACCCTGGGGTTCCACGGAACACCATTTGGGAAACACCACCCTAGGCGGATAACTGTATCAATAGTAATGATCTGTATTGAAGCATCCAACACTTGTATCTATAAGCAAATCATACCAGTGGTTCAGAAATGCATGGAGTCATGGTAATGGAAGCGTAAACATTTCAATTCTTTCAAATGTTTAGGTTTTAAAATGTTAACCTTAACTTAAAATGTCTGGGATTCAAACATTTGTTAATTTGTTTAGTTAGGTTTTTGTTTGCTTTTGAAGGGAGGAATTACTTAAACATCACTAGCCTCAATCAGACAAGGAAAAGTTATTGTAACAATTTCACAGCTCAGGTACAAGGAAGTTCAACCACGAATAGAACCTAGAATTCTGACTCCTCGTCACCTGCTCTAACCATTATGATCACTTACTGTACAGGCAAAAGGCTGCCAAATGAGTGCCCTATTCTAATTTTATTCTTCAGTCTGTGTTATGTGGCTGGTCATACTAAACTCTCTTAATGGTCTCATTGGGCCTTAGCATCCACGAAACCTGTTTTTAAAATGTAACGCTGCTTTCACCAACATGCACTGACTTGGATTAACAATGCTGCAGGATTTAAAACAATACAACCAGAAATAATGGGCAGTAAGCGCAAAATAAATGGAGAGATGGAGCTGACCATGGCAAGGTTTGCTGTGCACACAGGCTAGATATTGGTCTGCAGTTAATAGTCTTCTTCCCCCTCCCTGGACTTGGAAAGAGCATGTATCCAGAATAATTTGGGCTGGGATTTTCACTGAAATCTAGGCACATATCTCCTTTTGGGGTCGTTTGAAACACTCAGATGCCACCTCTCATTTATATCTCAGATATCACATCTCAGATATACTCAGCATTGCTCAGGCCCTTAAGGAGGGGCTCAGGTGTGAGGGGTACAGGAGACAGGGTTGGGAGGGTGAAGAGGGGCTCTGGACAGAAGATTGTGTTTGTATGCAGGGGGTGAATGGGAAGGGGGGGGCAAAAGCCCTCCCCTGAGATTTATACCAGGGCTACTGGGTCTTCCCTTTACTGTCCCTGTCAGGGAGCGAGAGCAAAGTGCACCGCTCGTCTGTCCCTTGCGCTCCCCAGCCAGAGTGAAGAATGCAGCAAACTGCACTTTCCCCTTACTCTCCAATGAAGGGGAACAGCCAATAAGGTCTCCACTGCTCTCCCTAAAAGGTACCTGATAGATGAGAGGCTCAGGGCTGGGGCACTTCCAGATGGGGGGGGGGGGCGCCCCTAACCAACCCCTTTCACCTGCCTGGTAATTCTGACACTTTTCTGTTTGATTTTATAAGAAGCAATTCCATTCCAGGCACGTCCCATTTTCCTGGCACAACCAAACTCCTACATGGCTTTAACTCAGGGGTCTCCCATCTTTTTAAGCACAAGATCACTTTTTTAATTTAAGTGCAATCCAGGATCTACCTCAAACTCAAATACCCTTGCGCCACCTCCTTCCCAACTCTTCTCCGAGGCCCTGCCCCTGCTCACTCTGTCCTCCTTCCCCCATTCTCCCTCCCTTTCACCCGGCTGGGGAAGAGGGTTGGGAACATGGGCTCTGTCTGGTCTTGGGCTAAGGGACTTGGAGTGTGAGAGGGGCCCTGAGCTGAGCCTGGCACAAGAGCTTGGGGCGCAGGAGGGGGTTCATGACTGGGGCAAGGGATTGGAACTGGCTCCAGCTGGACCCTGCTTACCTCAGGTGGCTCCTGGGTGGTGGGGCTAAGGCAGGCTCACCCCTGCCCTGGCCCTGCACCTCTCTCAAAAGCAGCCAGCAAACTCCCTCCATCCCAAGCCCTGTTGTCCCCGCCCCTCTGTTATGTGGAGATAGAATACAGGGTGGGAGGGGGGCACCCTGACATCAGCACCCCCTCCCCTCCCTTCCATGCTCTGCACAGCAAGCAGGAGGCTCCCGGGGAGAGGCAGCTCCAAGGTAAAGGGCAGGAGATGCGCAGCAGTGTGGGGAGGGGCAGCTGAAGTGCTGCGTTTGATAACCTCTTGGCCAAACCAGTCAGGATCACCTGTCAGAGGCTCCAAGATCTTCCAGTAGATCCCGATCGACTGGTTGGTGACCAGTGCTTTAACTGATATTAAGAGGAAGCTGCATAACGAATTTGGTGTTCCTAGCTCTTACCATTTAGGAGAAGCTCTTGAACAAACAAACGGATAAACAGACAAACTCTCTCAAATATATAGTCGATTAAGAAGCCAGCTTTAGAAAACACATAAATCAACAAAGGATAAGCTCCATAAACCAGCTCTGCTTTTTCTGGTATTGATTTTTCTTATTTTAAAGTTAAGCGTATCCGTAAATACATTCTGTGCTCCCTTGAGGTAAGTCTCATAAAGAGATATTAAAAAAAAAACTCAAGAATTCTTTGGCAGCAATTACCATCTCAGATAACCTGCCTGGGGTTGGGAAAGCGTGCCAACAATCTGTGCAGAAATAGCTTTCATTTGGGCTGTTTATTTTCATATGCTTTGTCTGCCACTTTACTGCTGTGGCGGAGGTACTTAACTGTCAACTTCCATTAAACACTTTGTCAGCTCTTCCCACACCAGGCAGAAACCAAAATGATTGTTTGTCTCCCAATATTCATCCAAGTTGACCCACTGGCAGGAAGCGAGATGGACAGCAAAGGAAATCATCCTTCGGCCAAATGATGAGCTTTGATTGGGCTCCTTTGCTCCTGCACTACTCATCCAGTGAACCTGCCCCTGACACTTCCCCTCTGCCCCACGCACACCCGACATTAATTCCCAATGCACTGAAGCTTCAAGGTGGTGACTCTATTGTGTAACACAGTCTGGCCAAGTGAGCTACTCTGAGGTACCTCTAAGACTTCAGTTGGTCTGGAAGGCTACATCTACACTGCACCGTAGTTCGAAATAAGATATGCAGTTTGAGCTACACAAATTGCGTAGATTATTTCGATCTTATTTTGAAATAGCTTGTTTTGTAATGTGGCGCTGTCTACACAGCATCACATTTCTAAATAACCCGCTATTCCAACATGTCCCTTACTCCTCACAGAATGGGGTTTACAGAGACGTCGGAATAGCGAACCCGAAATAACGGGCTTGCCGTGAAGACATGGGATAGCTATTTGGGATACTCCGGTATCCCGAAATAGCGTTTCAGTGTAGATGTAGCCAAAGAAAACAGCATGTCATGGCTGTACACTAGTCTGAAGCAATGAAGCTGCTTAATCATGAACGGGATCTGTCCTATCCTGACCTAGGGCAATAATAATCAAAATACATTAGAGCTGAAAAATCATGGGCTTGGAACTACCAGCATTTTTCAGATGAGTAATTTATTCAACACAATAAGGCAGTTTTAGTTGACCTGAAATTATTCATAAATTTGACATGAATAATTGTGACCATCAATGGCCCAGGAAAGAGAGTGGAAGGGGATAAGATTGCCCCAGCTGCTGCTGTCCCCCGCCCTATAAACTTCAAGTCAGTGGCACTCAGCTGGGATATGCAAGACCCAGATTCAAATCCACAATCTGGAAGAGACCCAGAATGGACTTTTTCAGCTCACTAAAAATTCCAAAAATGTGCAGATTTGGTTCAACCGAAACAGCTATTTTTCTAACTGCCACCAAACTGAAAAGTCAGGTATTCACCTGGCTGTACTTGAGTCTGCTATTTTAGGAGATCCCTTCCCTCATTTTAAAGTGTTATAGTTCTTTTCATAAACAGATGTGGGACTGTAAAGTCATATCTTATAGATAGTAATGCTCTTGCACCAGATGTAATGAAAGCCTTTAGAGGCAAAAACAAACAATTCTATACAGCAAGATCTCTGATCCCCTCTCCTCGCTCCTCTTCCTAAAGAAAAATCTTTCAGTCTCACTATATTTGCTCCCACTCATGCTCCTAGAGCTCTGAATGGAAGTTTTGAAGCCTTCCAAGTAGCTTGTGAGCCAGAGCCCAGTCCTGATTCAAGTCTGTCCTCCCGTTCCGATTTTGGGAAGTGGAATGATTAATTGATTTCCATCATCGTTCTCCCTATAAGTCACAAGCTGAGCTGCTATTTCAAGTTTCCATTGACAAAGATTTCATTATACAAAGCCATAATTTTTAACCAGAGCTGTGCAATGATTTCAGTCTTCAAGCTGAATTAGGCCCATATGTTTTAGTCCAATGTGGTGAGTGCAAGTTGGGGGGGAAGTTGTGGCAGGGGGAACAGGTCTATCTCAGTGGCTGAATAAACTTCCACCCACATCAGAGCACAAAGGGGCTCTGACTCGGTCGTCTTAACCCTTATCTAAACAAAATAAATCAGAAATACAATTTTTGGTTTGACACGGAAAGATTTGCTATCTCAGCCGAAAAGCAATTTTAAATGCTCCCAAGGTGAGCCAGGCTGAACTCCTGACACAGTTCTTGACTTCTGAGATGGTATCGCTTGGGGTCCCCGACCTCTTATGCCACACTGCCATGAACATTGCTGCCTCAATAGAATCTGCTGAAAGCCCCAACCAAGTTGAAGGCCCTTTTGTGCTCAGTGTTGCACAGTGCAGAAGCAGAAACAGGTGCCGCCCTAAAGGGTTTACCATTTAAACAGAAAAGGCAGACAAATGGTGTTTAACTGGAGAGATGGGAAGGTCAGGTAGAGAGAGATTAAGAGATTAACGTCCCCTCTAATTTTTTCCATCCAGGCGCCGAATACATTTTGTTATGTGCACCAACGCATGTGCAGATGCGCACCACCAGTAGAAACACATGCTGCCAACTGTGGGAGCTCTGTTAATCAGCTGGGTGGCATTTGAATCTCTCTGGGGTGGCCAGGTATCACTGTTAGTCTGGGCTCAAGCTAGTATCTGGTAGGACCAGACCCACCATTATTCCATGATGGGATTCCACTTGTGAGTATGAAATTGTGAGATTGTCAGGCCTGCTGATGAGTGGGCAAAAGGGGACAACCGCAACAAATAAGGAGAAAACAATGTCTCCAACAGAGTCTGATCTGATGAGAAGCCCCAGGCCCAGACAATCAGGGACTTTCAAGAAAGCAGTATGATGTTTGGGAGAGGAAGGGGAGATTATTAATCGAGCTGCGCAACTAAGTTGCTTTTTCAGTTTGGTAGCCAAACCAAAATATTCATGAAAAAAAACCTGTTGTTTTTTTTTAACTACAACTGATTTTTCCCCTTCAAAACAAACAAAACAAAACAAATGCCATTCAGGTAAAATGAAACAGTTTAAATATCATTTAAAAAACGTAGGCCTTAACTGACAACCGAGACCAAGAGTGGTGGAAGGTCCCTACAGTGGGGGAAGGTCCCTCTACACTAGGACTTTAGTCCAAAATTAGTCCCCCAAGGTCGATTTTCTACACGATACGTCCATACTACCAAGCCTCTTATTCCGGAATAAGGAGCTGCAGTATTCAAACTCTGTACTCCTGCTTTTCACAAGAAGTAGCGCTATTCCCGAACTTGTAAGTCTGAAATAATGTTAGTGTAGATGTGCCAGTGCTGCTAATTCAAACTAATTAGCCTCCAGGAGGCCTCCTGCAGCTCCCCAGAGGGCTTCCTGGGGCTCTGAGTCCAAGGCAGGCTCCATTAATGTGGACATGCTACTTTGGACATGGAACTTCAGATTTGTAAAATCGGGTGTCCAGAAGTCAAATTTAGTACATTTCAAATAATCACCTAGTATAGACATGGCCTAATAGTGTAGGGGGAGCCCCTATGCCACCTGAAATGTGGCCACTCCCACAATGCCCTTCCCCGAGGCTCTACCCTCACACCAGCCCTTCCCTCTGACGCCCTGTCCCAGCCTAGCTCTTCTCATGACAACCCACTTTCTTACCACCCCTTCTCCCTGAGCTGTCCCCTGGTGCCACTCCTACCCCCAAGGCCCACAGTCATACAGTTCAGCAGCCTCACCTCCACTAATTCTACAGCAAGGCCTATTTCTACCTGTCCATAAGTCCACGGAGATGGACCCAGCCAACCCTTGCAGGTTAGGCGGCTGACCTGCCAAGACTAACCTCAGCACAGTCGTATTTGCAGCTCTGGCACTGGCAAACAGAGACATAATATTGCCCATGCCCTTCACGGAGGGACTCTTGCACAAGCTCATTCCTGGTTTAGCTGCTGACGCTGGATTTGATATTGGTAGGTATTCAGCGGCAATATGAAATTACCAAATTGTAAAACATGGTAAAACATTGTGTACATCGCCTCTGGACAGGTCTCTCACCTCGTGAGAAGTGCCTGGCTGGAGAAATTCAAGCCCTCTGGAATTTCCACATTAGAACCTGGAAGATCTTCCCCAAGCAGGATATTTTCTGCTGGCACTGAAATAATTTTATCTGAGCTAAACATCGGCATTAATGTTTCAGCCTATATGCAGCAAGCTGGCAGTTTCCAAGTCCAAATTTCATTTCTTCCCCTCTCTGTACAGTAGTTCTATTGTTTTTTTTCTTGATAAAAGTCATTTTTCTTGTAAATGTCCTGCTTTGGCTTTTCAAAAAGAAATACCCGAGGACCCAGGGGATTGGCAATGGGAATGCAGAGCCTTTACCCTGTAAGTGAAAAGCTTTATACATTTAATTGAAACACATAGACCTAAATTGAGTATACACATGTTTCTATTATTGTAGCCCCCTGCCATTTATTGCCCCATCAGTTCCCATTGGCAGCTTGTTGGGAGAAAGGATGTTTCAGCGAGAGGAAGGATGGTTTTGTGGTTAAGGCACTGAACTGGGACTTGGAGATCTGGTTTTAATTCTTGGCTTTGCCACAGTCTTTCATTGTGACCTTGGGCAAGTCACTCAATCTCTGTCTCTCTGCCTCAGTTCCCCATTTGTGAATTGAAGATAATCACACTTTCCTTCTCCAGTCCTTTTTCTCCTAGGTCTAGTGAGAAGATAAACTCTTCAGAACGATGAGCACAGTTTTTCCTGAGGGTGCAATTAGCCTACCCAGGAATTTGAGAGAAATGGGAGTGAATAGGACTACGGGTCGGGGGACCCTTCCATGTTCCTGGAAGGGGTGGGGTCTCAGGCAGAAGGGGTGGAGCCTGGATAGCTGGTCCTCAGTTCCACCATGACTGCAGGGTGCCCCCCAGCTCTTAGCACTACCTGGAGTTTGCCCCACAGCCCTAAGAGCTGCCCGGAGCGAGCTGTGTGGCACTTCAGTGGTGATTTAAAGGAGCCAGGGTAGTAGCAGAAATTGCTGAGCCCTGGGGCAATTGCCCCCTTTGCTCCTCCTGTTGATGGGCCTGCCCTCAGAGCTACTCGCACTCAATGTCTCTGTTTATTTTCTGAAAGCCTAGGAAGTTTGTTTCAAATAAAGGACACACGTTAAGTCAAGCATCTACATAGTACTGGGTGTTTTCTTGCTGTTGCTATGGTCCCCAAACTCTGCACTGCGCTCCCCTCAGGGGGTGTGGAGGAACATTTGGGGAGTAAATAGGTCCTGGGCCAGTCCCCACAAAGCTCAGGGAGGGAACCACACACCAAGCCCTGCTCTGCTCCTGGCTGCGGCCCTGGCCGCAGTGCCAGCCCCAGCTTCAGCTCCGGCCTTGGCCTCAGCTCTTGGCTCCAGCCCCAACCACAGCTGCCGGCTCCCAGCCCTGAGCATGGCTCCTGACTGCGGCTCAGCTCCCAACCCCAGCTTTTGACCATGGCTTCAGCCCTGCTCACAGCCACAGCTCTTGACCACGGTTCTTGGAGGGGAGGGGCACAGACAGGTTCCATTATGGGTAAGAGGGAGCACAACAGACAAAGCTGGGGATCACTGCTATCCCCCGTTCTTTTACCCCTCAGCCTAGACAGAATGCCCTCTGCTTAAAACTTTTATATCCTGGATCCTCTAAATGAGCAAGTCTCTTCAGAGATTATACACAGTCAGGGTCCCATAGGAGCTCCCTGTTCACAGAGCTCATTATGTAAAACACTGCATGTTAGCGCTAAACTTGGTTGATGATTCTGGAGATAAAATACAAATTTATCTATAAAGCCATCAAATGCTCCCAGGGATTTCAGAATAGTGTCCCTTGGCTGCCTCAGAAATTTATTAGCTTTACCAATATTTTCTTTCTTAGTTCTGCAAACTCAGCGAGCACTGGCGATGCAGAGCCTTGAAACCACATGTTTATTTTCCTAAGCTATAAAAAGTTTATAAGGGTAGCTGGGATCCGTATGGACCACTGTACACTGACTTGCTACTGCATTCCATGCGGACACAGAAGAGCTCTGTGTTTTATACCAGAGGGAAATCCTTGTGATACAGCTGTCCGCAAGCCAACAAGAGCACTGACATCTTCAAAAATATATCACTGATTAAAAATGGATCACCGAAACTGCAGAAAGCCTCACATATGGGCAAAATAAGCCTGGACAATGTGATGACTTTGTGCATCTCAATAAGAGCAGTATTTTAATAGTCCCACAACAACCATAACAAAGAAAACACCAGCTCAACCCTACACCCCTCTGCTTTTAAATCGTCACAGCTTCTACTTGGAAATTACATACATATTAGGGCAATAATTAAAAGGATAGTAGATAAATGCTACCTCCTCCGTCTGCTTCAAGGCTCTCAGCAGATCCTGACTGGTATACACTGAGGCTGGAGCTATGGCAATATACTTCAATGGGAGAATTTGGCCCTGATCAGTTTGTCATCTCTTAGAGAAGCAGATGGTTCCTCAAGCTCATGAGTTTTGTTGTATGCTAATTACAGCTCTGCAAACAGTGATCTGAATCACATCAAGGCGGGTGTTATGAGAGAGCTCTATAGCTGCATATATGTAAATAGCTAGTTAATACAGACAATGGCAGCAGGTGGCACTAAGGAACAGATAGCATAATTCCTAGATAAATGATGAGTAGTCCTGTGGGACCTAAGGGCAGTGGTTCACAACCGCTAGTTCGAGGACCAGTGCCAGTCGGCAAACCGCTGGCTGCCGGTCCGCAGCACACTGCCAGGCCACACCCATGACTTGATGATTGGCTCAGCAGGAATTTAAGTTCCCTGTAAGCTTCATGGCAGTATGGCTGCGCAGTTGCTAATTGAGCCCTGCCCAGAGGTTTAGGACTGCTGCGCAAAGAGTTTCCTGGCTGGGGAGAGGCACTCCCTCAGCAGCAGAAGCTCCCTGCTCTGAGTCCAGACAATGAGCATGCTGGTAAGGAATGCACCCCGGCATGGACCTACATACGTCTCCCCACTATCAGCAGCTGAGCTGCAATTTCCCCGACTGCCTCCTTCCTGCAGGCTCAACTTGCTACTGTCAGGTTCCCCAGGCTTGGGGATTGGAGGGCGGAGGGTGGACTCCATGGTGTCTTTGGTATTTTTTAGGCAAACCACTGTTCTTAGTGGTTTCCAAAAAAAATTCTGAATTCTGTATAAAAATGCCCCACGGTCCCTTGTATTTGGAATATACTCTTGTGTGGGTGGCTTCTTAATATTTATTGGGTTGTTGCCACTGCACTTCTGAACTCCTTGAAGTTGAAGATCTCTTTAATTGTGTAGTACCTTAGTCATGCTAGCTGACTGGGACACTCTACCCCAGATTTGGCTGTTAATTGGTGGTGCCATCTACAAACAATAGTAAATGTGTTTCTACCTCATTTGTGACAACCCCTCGTAAGGTGTAAATAGCCATTTTCAAGCAGTCCTGACTATCCAGTGCATCTGTTTGATGTTAACAAGCGAACAAAACCTCTCCATCCCCTGTCTCTACTAGGCAGATGATTCTAGTTAATCCCCTAGAAATGATCAATCAATGTACAAAGGGAGCCAGCCCAAAGCTGAGCAAGAGCAGCAGCCTCAACATCTGCCTTCCGGGCACAGCCCAGAGCAGAGGCTTGCATAAAACCAGGCAAATCTCTCAATCCTGTGGTGTGCATCCTCCTTCCCTGGGCAAGGGGGAAGCATGCAGAGATGCTGCCTCTGCCTTGCTCCTACTGCCCCGCTGCAGTGCTCCGTCTCCTGCAGCTGCGAAGGGCAAACCTCCACCCCACTTCCATGGCTGCCACGGTGGCTGCTCCAGGTGCCCAAGATGTGGAACTATGACTCTTGCATTGTGCAGGGGCTGCATTCTGGCCACTGCTCGGGATCAGCTTCTCCCAGGTCCTAGAGGGAGTCCATGCCAGTGCCTCGTGGAGGGTACTCGCTAGCGCCCAGCCTTCGGGCCAGGTTCCATGGGAGGCAGGAGCTCTGGCTGGGGGAGTTTACCCTCCCTCCCTGCTTGTGTGTGCTACAGTGAGAAGCTCTATGGAAGAAGTACCCCAGCCCAGACCACCACTAAGAGCAGGGGTGGTCTAAAAGTCTCTCAGTGGGCTGGATCCACCCCCTAGCACAGGAGTCGGCAACCGATGTGTGCCACTTATGGCACACAAGCCGATTTTCAGCAGCACCTGGGAGGGAGCTCAGCCCCACCCCTCTTCCCCTGCGCAGCCACTGGAGAGCACTCCCTCCGCTGCAGCAAGTTAGGCTGTGGTGCAGGGAGGCAGCACCGGGGCTGGAGCTGGCCCCAGAGGCGCCACTGCTGTGGCCATGTGGTCCCTGGCCAGCCCTGGAGGCTAGAGATGCTGCTGCGGCGGCTACGTGCTCTGGGGCTGTGTGGCCGCGGCAGTGGCACCTCTGGTCTATGGGGCCGGCCCCAGATCACAGTGGCAGCGGGGCCTCCGGGGCTGGGGCCAGACCCGACCATTGCGGGTGCCAGCAGTGGAGCCTCCCTCTGGGGTGACCGGGACAACGAGGCTGCAGCTGTTGCTGCAAGAGGGCACAAAGCCCGGTAAGGTCCCCCCTCATGCCCAGACCCCCCTCCCCCCACACTTCAGTCTGCTCACTTCCCTCCCCCCACAAGACCCGGCAGCCCCAGCTTATTCCAATACCCTCTTTTGTACCTGCACCTCCGTCCTGGCCAGACACCCCACCCTACTCCTTCATCTACATTGCTTCTGGTCACCCACTGCACCCTCACTTGCTCCTGCTCCCTCCAGCCAGACACCCTACTCCCAGCCTGCTTCAGCACCCCACCTCCCTCCCAGATTTTGCACCCCATCCCTATCCTACTTGTTGGCAGCCCTGTCTTGCGCACTGTACCTCTCCTTTTTGTTCCCATCCCAGAGCCTACGGAGTTCCATAAAATCCACTAATTTCGGAACCCCAGAAAAGTAAATCTGGTCTATGGGAAGCTCTGAACCTCAGTCCCCCCTTCCCTTCCCCTCATGAGTCTGGGGCACCAGAGGAATGAGGTGTCTCAGTTGGAGTCACATCAGTGAGTGTTGGGGGTGTGTTTTGAGGAGTTTTTTTGCTTTTCACTTGTGTGGTCCTCAACTGATTTTTCTGTGGGTCAGTGACCACCGATCCAAAAAGGGTTTCCCACCCCTGCCATAAATAAAGAAAACATTGAAACCTTTTGTGTTGGACATAATATTTTACTTTATTTAAAATGAAGTTTGATAAACATGAGAAAGTTAAAATGCTTAATCTGTTTCATAATTTAAATTAAACCGTTCTCCCTAGCTGCAGCTGGTTCAGAAAATAAGGTCGCCGTACCCAGCCTGCCTTTGTCTTCCCTCCCCCCTCCTTCCCCTGGCACACAGATCCATGAATAAGTTAAATCTCGGTATGCCACTTCTCAAAGGGTACTGGCCCCCCTGCACTAAAAGGTAAGATCTGCATCTTAATTTATTTATTAATGAAGCTGCTGTAAGTAGGACTATTATTGACTTTAGAAAGTATCACCGGCACTGGAACCTATGCATAGAGATGAATAAGTCAAATCTTGGCACACCACCTCTGAAAGGTTGCTAACCCCTGCCCTAACGCGTTGCCTGGGAGCTGGAGACCCACGAGCCCTTGCAACTACTTCTATTTAAAGGGCTCACGCTTGCTGGGTGGCTGCGTTGCCTGGTGGCCACCCAGCAGACACAAGCCCTTTAAACAGAAGCAATTGGAAGGGCCCGCAGCTCTCGGTCCCACTGGCCCGTTGCCTGGGAGCTGCCCAGGAGGCGAGAGCCCTTTCAGCTGCTTCTAGTCAATGGGCTTGTGCCTGCGGGGCGGTTGCTAGGCAACAGGTTAGCAGCAGGGCCAAGAGCTGTCAGCCATGTTATGTGAATTCTAAGCCTGCACCCCAGACAACTCTGGGAGGAGGCTCGCCCCCAGCACCCTCCCATCTGCTCCAGGTCCCTTCCATTGGCCAGAAGTTAGGGGGCAGGAACCCCAGGCCAAGCAAAGCTCCCGGCAGGGTAGTTCTCAACCCTGCCCCTTCCACCTGAGGCCCTGCCCCTTCCGGGTAGGACTGTGGCCCCTTCCAAAATTATTGCCTACCCCTGTCTATGTGGCTGCTGCCTGCTGAGGAAAGCATCTGGCCATCTGTGCACACAAAAGACTCTCTTTGTGGGAGAAGGGACACCAGCTGCACACTCCAGAGCTCGGGATTTGAGTGCCATCCAGTCACAGGACTCTAGCTGCAGAAAAACCATCAGATCTGGACTCAGCTCTGCACAGAAGCAGAGCCAGTGCAAATTTTCCAAAAGAGACTTTTCCACATTGCAAAAATGGCCTGGCCTCAAAGCAGACATTATTCGCTTCTCCCCACCCAAGAAAGAAGCAGATGTAGATAACATCAACCCAGCATTTTTCATTTTTCACATGGAGACTCTTAGGTATTTTTTATTTATTTAAAATTTAAAGAACAATACAAGCCAGCCACTGTTTAGATAAAAATGTTGCCATATATTGTATGTGTACAGATGCAATGTAAAACAACACGGGACCACTTAAAATGAATTACCATAATGAATATGCAAATAAATTGATGACCATAATGAATATGCAACTGTTTCTATGCTGGTCTGCCAAATGTTTTTCAATAAGTTTGCCAGTCCATGGTATAAAAAAGATTGGGAACTTGTGCCTTAAGGCAGTGTTTCTCAATCTTTTTTTTTTATAAAGTACCTCTTATAAAAAAAAATTATAAGTACCCCCAGTACCTATAGTTTTCAGACACACACAATTTTTTTTCTACCATTCCAACACATTTGTTTAAATAACTTAATTGTAGCTGGGCGACTGATGAAATTTTGGGGTGAAAAAGTACAAAAATAATAAAGTGCTGTAAAACTTAAAACAAAAATTCAGTTTTCTCCAAATTTAAGTTGTGTTGACATACCCCCCAGACTACTTTCAAGTACCCTTAAGGGTACTGGTACCACTGGTTGAGAAACACAGCCTTAGGGAATGTCTACACTACAGAGAAGATGGAAGCTGCCACTGTTGATCTTCCAGGGTTCAAATTAGAAGATCTAGTGAAGCCAGCTAATTCAAACTGAGAAGGGCATTCCAGTCGATGCCAGTAGTCCTGCTTCCACGAGGAGTAAGGGAAGTCGAAGGAAGAGTGCCAAAATTTGAGTTAAGGTACTTCGGCTTCAGCAACACACTTAACATAGCTTAAGTTGAATACCTTAATTCAACCTTATCCCGTAGTGCAGACATACCCTTAGAGCAGTGGTCACCAACTAGTAGATCGGGATCTACTGGTAGATCGTGGAGCCTCTGAAAGGGGATCCTGACTGGTTTGGCCAAGGGGCTATCAAGTGCAGCACTTCAGCTGCCCCTTCCCACACTGCTGCGCATCTCCTGCCCTTTGCTTTGGAGCTGCTCCTCCCCCCGGGGAGCCTCCTGCTTTCTGGACAGGGCAGGAGAGGGAGAGGAGGGGCGCTGATGTCAGGGTGCCCCCTCCCACTTTGTATCTTTTCTCCACAAAGCAGAGAGGGGGCACAATAGGACTCGGGAAGGAGGGAGTTTGCTGGCTGCTTTTGGGAGTGATGCAGGGCCAGGACAGGGGTGAGTCTGCCTTAGTTCCACTGTACCACCACCCAGGAGGCCACCTGAGGGAAGCAGGGCCCAGCTGGAGCCCACATCCCAAACTCCTACCCCAGCCATGATCCCCCTCCTACACTCCAAACCCCTGCCCTAGCCCCGAGCACTCTGGTATCCCGACTGCCTGCCCCAAGAGCAGCTCAGAGCCCCTCTCACCCTCCAGATCCCTTAATCCAAGACCAGGGCCTGCACCCCGACCCTCTGCCCCAGCCTGATGAAAGTGAGTGAGGATGGGCAAGAGAGGGAGGATAGAGTGAGCAGGAGCAGGGCCTTGGAGAAGGGGCGGGTATTTATATTTGAGGTAGATCTTGGATTGTACTTAAATTCAAAAAGTGTTCTTGTGCTTAAAAAGGTTGGAGACCCCTGCCTTAGAGACTAACATTATTCCTGGGTTTGTACGACCAAAACACAGTGAATGGTTTTCTCTGGCCACTCTTTCCATCATCTCTTAGTCGCGGAACCACCCCTTTATGCTTCTAAGGTAAAGGAACCCCTCATCATGGAATTGCTCACACCAGGGAAGGGGGATTCTTCCATAGGAGACCTTAAAAGCAATGGGATGCTGAATATGTCTGTCGAGCATCCGATGGTGTTTCATGTAAGTACAGGCATTTGCTCTAGTTTCCTTGGCTAACTTTCCTCCACTCCCCTGCTGCTGGGCACTGTGCCATGTCCCCACAGGGTTGCCGTCCTCTTCATGGGGGGCAGTACTGTTTGCATATGATTTGTAAAGCACTTTGGAAACTTGGGGGCTGAAGGGAGCTGTCATCAACATAAATAGGATGGAGGCCCACATTTTCGCCGCTGACTCCTGAAATTGCATTTCTAGCCCTCTGCAGAGGTGTGCAACTGTTTACATGGACAAAGCTTGCTATTGTGCACCCAAAGTCCTGGCCAAAGACATACGTTTTGGGAGTTGTTTTGGAATATTTAGTTCTTAGATCGCACGGAGGAACTGAAGAAAAATACACTCTTTCCTCTGTTCCTATTTCGATAGTGCCATTATACTCAAACATCCCTGACTGACCAGGTAACACTTCCAACTATTAAAGCACCCTAATTTCTTTGCCCCCCCCTCCAAATTTTCCAACCTCTTCTGCCCTCCTCAGCACTGGAAATCCACCCCAAAACTTTCACCTTTATTGTTGTGCTTACTTGAGCACCCTCCCAATTGCAAGTTCTTGATGTTATGGATGAGTCGACAACTAGCAGATGAATCAGTTAGCTGGGAGAGTAGGAAACATTTTCAAAGGGATTTCCAGGACATGATGCACTCACACTGAGAACCATGGTGCCCAATTATTGTACCTATATTTTGCATATACCTGGTGCATATTCACAGATGTTTGCAGAGATGTATATGCAGAGTTGGAAGGGTATTTCAATGATCCCCCAAAGCGTTACTGATAGATTAGGCACCTGACCCCACAATCCTAAGGAGTTAGTTCCACTGGCGGTCTCATATGACCTCAGTGGGTCTACTTGCATCAAGAGGGCTATTCAAGTGAGCAGGAGTTGCAAGCTGGAGCATACATTTGTAGTGGAGCAAACAAAACCCACATGCCTTTAATTGTGTCCTTCACTTCCCAAAGAAACACAGAATTTCTGGCTAGAGTGAGCCATTGCTCCCCCTGGAGCTATCACCTGCCACTTCAGAAGGAAGTGCCAACTATTTCACTTCTCAAGCGTAGAGGCATAAATGAATATTCCACTCCCCTAAATGTCACATTTCTTAGCACAGACACCGTAAGACCTCACACACCCACTGTACAGGAAGTCAGAAAGTTTGGCCAATGAGATGTTCTCACCAATAGAACCTTGATAGGGCTATATTCACCCATGAGCAGTCCCAGTGAAATCAAGACACTGCACAAGGCAACAGTGTTAGTAAGGGTGGTTGTAGCTAGCAAATAGCGTATTGCTCAACTGTAAATTCTTTTCTCTTTTTTAATTAAGGGTTTTCAGCTTTCAGCTAATTGACTTATCTTTTCCTCACTCCATAAAATATGGAGGGGCTACCAGCCGCTTTTGATCAGACCATGAAATGTTTTTATTTTTATTAATTATTAATTAGTAGTAGTAGCAGCAGCAGCAGCAGCAGCAGCAGTATGTTAAAATATCTTCTCCAGCACTAATAACAGGAGTACAGGGCTATGTGGGCTGTTAAAACCAACCTCCAAGTGGGCATTGAAGGGGTAAGATGGAACATAACCTGGCTTAACCCAAGGTAAGGCCACAAGAAGTGGGCAGATGCATAAATTAGCTCACAGGTGGCTGCTACCACCCCCAGGCTCAAAACCAAGGAAAACAGCAGGTCTTGATTGGGACATTTTCTGTATATTTTCCAAGCAGACAGACGTTTATTTCTCTTCTTCAGAAGTGTCGGAAGAGTTTGATTATTTTCCCCAATGTCCTCCATTCATCTGAGAACCCTCACCGATAGATGAACACGGCATCGGTCAGAATGAACCCGATTCATGCCTTTTTTGTAAACCAGCACTGGAGTTCAAAATAAAGTTTAGCCAACAACATGCTTACTATAAATCCATACTACTTTAAAATGAGTAGGCAGCATAGACTAGTGGATAAGACACTGGACTGCAAGCTGAAGGCAATTATGCCACCTATGAAGACTTAAAAAAAGTCTTTCTACAAACACAGGAAACCTATTGTTTTTTAATCTCTTGAACATTTTATTTTGGTTTCAAACTTGGCTGTTTCTACCCTGGTAATAATGTGAGCACTGAAATTTGGAAGTTCATCCCTTGTGAGAAATATACACACATACCACTGTAAACACTCCATATCATAGAATCATAGAATACTAGGACTGGAAGGGACCTTGAGATGTCATCAAGTCCAGTCCTCTGCCCTCATGGCAGGACCCAGTACTGTCTAGACCAGGGGTCTCCAACCTTTTTAAGCACAAGAACACTTTTTGAATTTAAATGCAATCCAAGATCTACCTCAAATATAAATACCCGCCCCTTCTCCAAGGCCCTGCTCCTGCTCACTCTATCCTCCCTCTCTTGCCCATCCTCACTCACTTTCATCAGGCTGGGGCAGAGGGTCGGGGTGCAGGCCCTGGTCTTGGATTAAGGGATCTGGAGGGTGAGAGGGGCTCTGAGCTGCTCTTGGGGCAGGCAGTCGGGATACCAGAGTGCTCGGGGCTAGGGCAGGGGTTTGGAGTGTAGGAGGGGGATCATGGCTGGGGTAGGAGTTTGGGATGTGGGCTCCAGCTGGGCCCTGCTTCCCTCAGGTGGCCTCCTGGGTGGTGGTACAGTGGAACTAAGGCAGACTCACCCCTGTCCTGGCCCTGCACCACTCCCAAAAGCAGCCAGCAAACTCCCTCCTTCCCGAGTCCTATTGTGCCCCCTCTCTGCTTTGTGGAGAAAAGATACAAAGTGGGAGGGGGCACCCTGACATCAGCGCCCCTCTTCTCCCTCTCCTGCCCTGTCCAGAAAGCAGGAGGCTCCCCGGGGGGAGGAGCAGCTCCAAAGCAAAGGGCAGGAGATGCGCAGCAGTGTGGGAAGGGGCAGCTGAAGTGCTGCACTTGATAGCCCCTTGGCCAAACCAGTCAGGATACCCTATCAGAGGCTCCACGATCTACCAGTAGATCCTGATCTACTGGTTGGTGACCACTGGTCTAGACCATCCCTGATAGATGTCTATCTAACCTACTCTTAAATATCTCCAGAGATGGAGATTCCACAACCTTCCTAGGCAATTTATTCTAGTGTTTAACTGGAATAAGTGAGCTGGAATGTCTGGGCCCGAGTGTCCCCTCTGGAACCAGTCCTGCACTTGGCGGGGGGAGTCATTGCTGAGTGAGGAGCGATGCTCCCAGATCCCACCTGGTTCAGCTGCCGGCACTGGGCTTGTTCTTTTTCTTACAATTCTACCCCTGCTGATCTAAGCATTCATGAAGAGAGCTTGGATCCCCACCACTGGACACATACTACAGTGTTAGCTGACCCCCTCACAGCCCAGTGACTCCACTGTAAGCGATCCTGCTTCTTTCAAGAGCTGCGATGCAAAAACATACCTGGCAAGGACAGCTAAACACAGAGTAGACACCATGCTAATGTTCCTCTCTTTCATCAACAAACCTTTGCTCTTTTAATGTATGCCTGAGGATCTTTAACAACATGCATGAGAGTGGACAGCGCTTTGGTTTTGTAAGGTCTCATCTGAAACTTGTCTACAGCCAACTGCATGGTAAAAATAAAGGGATGGGTCATTTCTACAAGGGTGTGAATCTAGGACACTGGATACCGTAGCATAGATGCTTAGAGCACTTAACTGCACCTTTTGGGCCTGAAACCTTGGGTGCTCAGCCGCTGCCCACGCTCCTCTTGAATTCATGTGGCAAATTACAGGATAATATGGTCTCAACCAAGGGGAGGCCTGAAATGGTGGAATTAGTTTCTTTTTCGCCCATGGCAGGAGAAAGGAATCAGAAGATACATGAAAAGGTGCCAAGGTCGCAAGCAACACAGGCTTGTGCTTTTATTGTCTTTGTTTTATTCAAGAACAATAACATATTTTCCAGCAGCTTTCCTAGAGCGAGGTTGTATTGAGTCATTATTTGAATCTGCCTGGAGCTCACTGTATTTACCTGTGAAAGCACCAACAAGCTTACGGGACTGTCCTGCAAAGTGGAGGATAAACATTCTGTGAGTGAACCTGGACAAGAAAACAGTTATTAGGAGATCAAAGGATATTTAATAAAATCAGCTCAGACAGACATACCAGTTTCCAGAACTGGCTTCATAACTTTACTCTCATTATTGTCCCCTGGGACAGTCAAGATATCAAGAAATATTATTTCTTGATAAGTGTGCCAGGCACTTTACAGTACTGTTGCAAGGCAGCTGGCACATGGGCTTTAAAATTGGTCCAGTGCGCCTGTGCCAGAGCAAGTGCTCTGCATGGAGCCAATGAATGGGTTATGGTGCAGCTGGGCTATCAAGGGCCAGAGGGAACGCAATAAGGGCAGAGTTAAGCCACAGGGAAGGAGGATCTCCTGCAGTGGTCCCTGAAGAAGGAAGTATGGGCTTGGTAAGAAGATCCAGCTGAAAGTTTTGTTTGTCCTTTGGGAGAAGCCAAAGAAGGCAGATCAGGCCTTGTCTCCCACCCACAGCTGCTCAAACAGCATGAAGGGACGAGAACCCCTGGGATGAGGGACATGCCCAGCTTATCGGTGGGTGGAAGTTTTGGTTTTGTGTTTGCTCTTTGGAACTTAGTGTCAATAAAGAAAGAAGATCCCAAGAAGGGCTGTAACGGGATGAGCAAGACTGAGTGGAGTTTTGTTGAAGATGCTCAGAAGAAGAAAATAAGTGCAGGGCGCTGTGGAGGTAGCCAGGGGTGGCCCGTGTACCTAGGCAAACTAGGCAGTTGCCTAGGGCGCCACCGGCCCGGGCGCCCGATGATGACGTCATGGCCATTGATGGCCATGCAGGCAGGGGTGCCAATCGCGCGTTCCGCTTAGGGCACCAGCTGCCGTAGCCGGCCTCAGGCCGCTCCTGGAGGTAGCCCGGGCAGAGGGCACTTGGGAGGAGGCCACCATGTTACAAGTACAAACAGATGGACATGGGCTGTGCCCCAGAGTACCAACCTAAGGCCAGAACTACACTAGACCTGGAAGGTGGGCTTAAGGTACGCAACCCAGCTACATAAAATAGCTGGAGTCAACTTACCTTGAGCTGAGCTTGGCACTGTCCTCATAGCAGGAGGCTGATGGGAGCAAATGCTCCCGTCAGCTTCCCTTACTCCTCATGACTATGAGGAGAACAGGCGCCAGCTGGAGTTGCCCTCAGCGCTGGATTTACAGGTCTGTACCCACGAAATCGAACGCCAGAACGTTGATCTCCGGCGCAGCGAGTGAAGATGTGCCCTAACTGTGGAAGCAATGCTATGGGTGGTGATAACAAGACGGTGGGGAGGGGATGGGGTCAGTTGTGGGAGGAGGTGGCATTGGTGACAGAGTTAAATGGATGATGAAGGGTAAAATGCAGGTAGTATTGCCTTATAATTACAGCACGGATCTGGGAATTTGACACTACAGTGATAAGTAGAGGAGCGCTACCAGATTCACAACTGTGAAAAGTGTCTCACAAACCGTGAAATCTGATTTTCCCCGTGAAATCTGCCTATTGGAGGGGAGACCAGATTTCAGAGTGTAGTAACTGCTGGCCAGGAGCCCAGCTTTGAAGGTAGTGCCAGCAGCATAGGAGTGAGGTTGTCACTTTTTGGGGGAGCTAGGGCCAGCTTTATGGATGGGTGACTAGGAGACCTCTCAGGGCCCATAGTTTGGTCTACCCCCTACACACACACACACAGCCAGACCAAAGCTCCTTTAACTCCCAAGCACGGGGCCAAAGAAGGGCAAGGCTGGGATTGCCCCAGCTGGGGGCTCCTACTGTGCAGCAGACGTCAGTTGCTAGGCATGGATGGGCTGGGGAGAGACAGGGCTTCTTCTTTCCCTGCACGGGCCACTCCTGAGGCTGAGTCTGACCCACATGTGAGAACCTCCCTTGGCTGCAGGAAGCTGCACGGCTGCTGGCTGGGAGCTCAGCTCTGAAAGCATTGCCACCGCCAGCAGAGATAAGCGAGGGTGGCATGGCATGGTATTGTTGTCACAGTCTCACAGGTCGTGCCCACACTTGGCCAGTTGGTCTCCGCCAGTGTTTTTTTTGTTAAAAAAAAAGGTGCCGATACTCTGGGGCAAACTTGTTGAGCAAAAAAAACCAAACAAAAAAACCGTTCTGGGGGCTGAAATTTGGTTGTGACCCCTTTAAGAGCCACAGCGCGGTGCTGGGAGCTGGAAGCATCCTGAGCAGGTTTCTGTCAGGAGCCGAGTCACCCCAGGAAAACAGGTGCCAGTATGCGTGGGGAAATCCTGTTCCCATTCCCTTTCTGTGGGCTGGGAAAATAGATGACGGTACACTGTTCCGGGCAGTACCGTCACAAAAAAAGCACTGGTCCCCGTGTGGAACCCCAAACAATGCAACAATCTGTTCTTGGGGAGTCCACTCCAGTGCGACAGCTCCTTCTCGGGGAGTCCACTCTCTCCTGGGGCTCCACCCCTCTGCCTCCGGGATGGCGCTTCTCAGGGCCTTCAGCACACCTGTCTCTGCTGTGGACCCCCTGCTCTCCAGACCAGAGCAACTCTCAGCAAGCATAAAACAGGAAGGTTTACTGAGCTTTGAAGGCAGCAAAGGATCTCCCAGGCCTGTTGGTCTGGCCTCCCTCAGCCCAGCATGTCTATGAGTCTCACCTGCAGCCAGGCGGGCTCTGCCTGCTCTCTCACTATCCAGTTCAGAAGCCCCCTTGTTCCAGCTGAGCCTCCAGTATCTCCCTACAGGACCCTCTCCCCTGTCCATTGTCTTCTATTCAGGTAAACAGGGACGCTTGGGCCCCTTGGTTCTCCACCTCTCCTCTCCTCCGTCCTTTGTTCTCTGTGGCTGGACCCAGCTGGGCAGGTCATTGACATCTCTCTGCAGCCCATTCTCCCCCCTCTGGGCAGAACCATCTGTGCCATCCGAGCTGGGTCTCCTGGTCACCAGTCGCTGGAACCTCCAGTTTTTCCTGTAACAACAAATTCCCTCTCCCCTCACCTCGTTAAACCAGTAACAACCAGGGACACTGAGTGTCCCCACGCTGCATACAATCCCTTTGAATGTTCCCAAACTCCCCCATTTCCTCACAAATGCTACCCTTAATTCTGCACTTCTACTGGTGGTCGGACTGTCCCCCCGAAGGGCAGCTCACCAGCCACTGCCCAACTCTGAAGGCAGCAGCGCCGAAGTAAGGGTGGCAACCCTGAGATATCCCTGCCCATGCCCATCTTTTTGGTCAGGACCCCCAAAGTTACAACACAGTGAAATTTCAGATTTAAATATTGGAAACCAGGACATTTACAAGCTTAAAAATCTTTTGACTCTGAAATTGACCAAAATGGATCATGAATTTGGTAGGGCCCTAGTGATAAGCCAGGTAGAAAAGCTTAAATAGGCACCATAAGTGAAATCAGGACTCTAGTGATCTGGTCCCTGCTGTGTCACTGACTCTCAGGACCAGGCCTTCCTACAGTATCAGAGCAGGGCTCACCATGAAAGGGCACTTTGGTTTTGACTGCACCTACCTAGGGATACAAGCACCTGAAAATTCTAGAATCAATCACAATGACTTGTCATCCGTAACTCGCTACAAATCCCAAACAAGCACTTGTGTGCTGAACACATGAATGCTAGAATATTGTTCTCTGCAGTGAAGATGCAGTGGAGAATAGTTATACAAGCTATGTTGACTAGAAACATAAACATGTGTTTAAGGGAGACAAGTCTGACAGCCTAGAGACCTAATCTTTCTATTAGCAGCCTTCCGTGTCTATTACTCTGTCTCACTACATTTCCTTTTGTGTCATAGCTCGGAAGAGTTTTGCAACAGAACAAACAGACATGCCCCGAGATTTGCATAAAGATCATTCTTGATATTAAGAAAATGTTTCAAGATGTAGCTGGCACGGGGATGGTTTTCTCATATGTTAGGAATCCCAGTTATCACCACCCGCCTCTCACAACCAATTGTGAAAAGCTTCTAGTCTTCCATCATTTACACATTGCCCCGCTCAGAGGGCTACATGAAGGAGCTGACTTACAGAGCAAGATTTATATTTAAATGAATTGTACTCTGGAAAATGGAGAGCATCTCTCAGATCACAGGCCTGGAGCAAGAGAGAGCAGGGAAGTCACCTGTGAAACTGTGATGGTCCCCCACAAATGGAGTTATAAATAGACAAAGTGAATAATTTACCAGTCCCATGTCAGGTCCTTCATCTCTTCTTCATGTATACAGGGTTCTATGTGCAAGTGTTCAAATGCCCAGGCTCAGAACTCGCACAGCCTGGAGAAATCCAGAGCGCCAAATGCAGAGAAAGTCCTGCTGAGGTGGGAGCATGCTCAGTGAGAAAAGAATTTTCAAGGGCATGTAGGGAAGATTGCGTGGTTCAATGGCAATTATCAGGTATGGGAGCTTCCAGAACTTCCTTAAGCCAGCAATCCTGGGAAATGGAGTAGGCCAGATGAAAGATTTTGCTGGGCCATGGAGGGTGCTGCAGGGTCCGGGTGTGAGGCGCTTGCCTGCCACCCTGCTCCTGGGCACATTTGGCTCCACACTCCCCAACGCTCCCTGGCACTGCCCCCCTGCCATGATGGGAGCAGTGAGGAAAAGCTTCAGTAAAAGCTAGGATGGAGGGGGAGCAGCACCATGCACAGCTACTTCCTCCTCCACACCACAGGTGTTCCTGGATTAGGGACATCCAGAGTCTGGAGGTTCAGCTGTATTATTATTGCGGAGAGGATAATGCAATGTTCCCCATTAAATGAATATTTGTTCACATTTATTTTTCTATGAATTGGCTTCAGTTGCCATTTGTACATTCCAGTGGTTGGAACTTATGGATACAAATGGTCCAGGAAAGTGAATTTCAAGGGTGAATGGAAGAGTAGTCATAGGAATTGCATTTTAAATTCACATACACAGGCGCTTGTGCTGGAAGAGCTTGCTGCGTTCTTTCAAGGAAAGTAATACAGACAATACCATGTGACTATCTGATCAACACAACTAGGCAACTCTGCTCAACTGCTATTATTCACAATCAGGTATAATTCATAATATTGGTCAAAGAAAATACACTGTTCTAAGCTGCAATTGGCTCAAAGATATTCCTTGAGCACGAAAAGAGGTTACACTTGAATAAATTATTTGTGGTGAATTACTCGCTTAGCTCTAGTTATTATAATTAAATTATGGTTGAACATGTAACATCCATGAAAAATTCTTCTGTTCCATATTTACTCATCATTTCATTTATCATGACTGAAAGCACTGATTAAACATTTCTTTAAAGGATTGTGATTATCTGACAAATACGCACATTAATGGAATGTTTCCCTTAGAGATTCTGAAGAAAAAAAAAAGTAAAAGTGAAACTTTTGCTGTGAGATTGAATCAGGAAACAGATACTTCCGAATTCATGAACCAGAAGAGTAGTTAGGGTGGTGCATGAAGTCAAAAGTGCTTTACATAGTAAAGAATTTTCACTGCTCTTCTAAGTGAACCATATTGTTTAGGGTCTTTTGACTTCTGACTATGACGTAAACATGGGGCTTTGTAAATGACTGCTTCTGAGCAGCTGAGCTTATGGGTTTTGTGGTGCGGTCTTTCTTGAGAATTCATATGCAAACACACCTAGGTTAACTGGCTGCATCTCACAGAATCAGAGTATGTATGCTGGCACTATGGTGTCACGACAAAAATACCTTATTGCATGGTTTCTGAGACTCATTGTGCATGCAGTCAACTGTTGGAGTAGTAGAACATTTGGGAAAAGGGCAATGAAAGGTCTGGGCAACAGAATATGGAGAGACAAAAATGTAGGATGCAAGAAACTGGAGATCAAAATTTGATTCCATCTCTGGAAAAATGTTACATCTCTGGAAAAAGGTTGTCAGGTCCTCCTGTCCCAGAGAAGGAAACACTGGAAAAAGGGGAACTCCTCATGCACACATCCTTGCTTCAGCGCCATCAAATCTATGCCCAAACCTTAGCATTTGAGTGTTCAAGTCATTGCAAAGCAAGGAATGACATAATTCATACAACTGTGCAGTTTCAGTTCACAAGAGCTCATGCAAATCTTTTCTTCTGCTTTGGTTTGTGTGGGCTTATCCCCCTCTGAGTTTTGGTTTCCGATGAACTCAATAACGTAAAGTGAAACCCAGCCAAAACCAACGTGTTTTGCCGGTTTCAGGCTGAAATCACTCCGTTTCACAGGGTGTTCATCTGTAACCATAAACTGACCCAGGTGCACTCAAAGCTTTGCCCAAGAGTGTAAAAAAAACCCAGCAAACTTTTCAGCATAAGTGGCCCTAAACACTGTGATTGTCACAAAACCCCAGACCAGACCTCAGTGGTTTCATAGCAAAGCTCTCTCACCGCTTTCACAAAGGAGGGCTATTGGGAGAAGAAAAGGCCTTCTTTCACGTGTGCTCATGATGCCAGATGAGAGAATCTGGAATGACTGCCAGGAGCTGAGTCCCACAACACTCCAACAGTGGCCAGTACCAGCTGTTTCAGGGGAAGATGCAAGAAACTGGGCAAATGGGAAGCTCTGGGATAAACTTCCCCCATGGAAAATTTCCTCCTCATCCATAAATTGTAACTGGGTTATGCCTGGAAGCCAGCTGGTTTCTATCCCTTCCCAAACACTTGCTTATTTCTAAAATATTTACTTGGACATTCTTGTCTTCTATATAAATGTCAAACCCTGATCAGCTCTTGGCTTCAGTGGGATTCTATGCCAATGAGTTCCGAAGGCCAGCTGAGCTGTGTAGAGGAAGAATTTCCATTGCCCAGGTTTGAGTTACAAGGTTGATGTTGTTTTAATAAATGATTATTTATTACTGCTTGGTCTCTCTGTTCCACCCAATCACTGCATTGCTGTTCCAGGACACAACCATATGGGTGATGGCTCCTCCAGAAGTTGGATGTCTTGCAAGCCAAATGTGCCCTGGAAAAAGGCTATTCCTGGTTTACGCTGCCCAAGACCCTATATGGAGCAAAATGGTCATTATTACAGCTCCAGGATTGGCTTCACTTCCCATTCTTCACCCACATTCTCTCTCCTGGTGTATTGTGGACATGCTGCCTCTGAATGGAAATCATTGCAAATTACAGGGTTTTTCACATTTAAATGTTCTTCCTTTAGTGCTGAGCATCTTCAAAGCAGCCAGTTTGAGTGTGAGTGGAGAGCATTTTATAACTCTCATGAGATGCTCAGGACCTCAGATATTTAGGACTATCACCCATGTCTTCACCTTTTCAGTCAACGCACTACCAAATACACCATGTATTGTGGTTGCTTTGTGAAAGGTCCTTCCTGCCAGAAAAAGAGTGCCAAAGTATGCTTTCATTCCACAGCCAGCCCAATTTGGAAGTTCTTGAAGTTTAGATAAGGTTAAATGCAGTACAGACAAGTGACTTTCCCAGGTTACATAGGAAATCTGTGGCAGAACACAGGACCTGAACACAGGTCTTCCAAGACTCATGCTACAACACATGATTCACACGTGTTGGTGGATGTAAAGGAGTAAGAGGAGGGCCTGGCAGTGCAAGGGCTAAACAAGGCCTTTTTGCCCAATTAGCCCTGCCCCGTTTTACCTGCAGCCAATGCCAGGCCTGGAGGGAGAATAAAAGGAGGGAACCTGGCTCAGTTTGGAGCTGACCAGCGAAGAGGCAGGAGCTGGTTCTGCTGTCCACAGGACCTGAGCCAAGAGCTGTCTGCTGAGTCGGCCACAGAAGGATGCAAGCCTCCAACCCCCACCCCCCCCCCAGGTGCAAAGGGGGGAGAACTAGAGGGAAACCCCCACTGAGGAGGGGGAAATTGATTCTTGGGGCCATGCCCCAAACTGAAGGAGCAGACTTTGATAAGTGGCCAGAAGTCGTACACCCCGGGCCCCCAGCTAACACCAGGACCAAACCACTTGGGAACCCCACTGCCCGGGAGACCCGGTTAGAGTGGAAAATGTAGACCATACTCTATGGGCATTTGTAAAAAGGAATTGCTTGTATATGTAACCTGCTCACATGTGGCTCTGCCCTGTATTAATAGGCAGTCCACATCAGAATCCACCAGAGCTGGCATATATTGGGATTTCTCCTTTAATTCAAACAGTCAAGATAAGCGTGTTTAGTGTGGGGTGAATTACGTGTACATTTGCAGTCATTTATTTAATTTACTCTCTAGATTTATTGTCTCAGTGCGAGCATTTTGTGTCCCCAGCAATACATCAAAATTAATTTACTAGCCCAGATAATTGGAGTAAAACTAGTAGATGAAAGCCCATGTTGTCCCATAGGTGTGGCCCTTAAGTCAAGTAATCTGCCACTGTGCAATCTTGCTCATACAATCCGTGAAACTGTTCCATGCAAAAATGGCCATTTTCCCGGGAAAACAATACTTGCGTCCACACTTTGCGTCAGAAAGTCGAAAGAATGGAGGGGTTTTTCCAACAGCGGTAAACCTTATTCTACGAGGAAGAAGCCTTTTTCCAAAAAAGCTTTTTCAGAAAAAGGCGTATGTGGATGCAGAAGAGGTAGTTCTTTCGAAAGAAGAGGTCTCCGGGAAATAACAAAGGTGCCCTGGTGGCCACTCCATCCAGACTAATCACAATTTAAATGCAAGATAGTGTTCAATCAATGTGGACACTCTTTTGAAAAAGCACATTGCTTTTTTGTCGTGCTTTTGCTGTGTGGACTCTCTCTTTTGAAATAAGCTTTTCCAGAAGATCTCTTCCAGAAAAGCTTCTTCTGAAAGAAGCTTGCAGTCTAGATGTAGCCAGAGTGACACTTCTGTAATCTTATTCTAGCTACCCAAACATCTCTTCACCATTGGTTTTACCTTCATATTTGACATTTCCAACATATTCTAATCATTTTACTATTTAAATTTTCCCTCCGATCTTGGGATAAGACTATGACCACAATGAGGTGCATTGATTTTGGAGAGGCTTGAAAATTCAGCTTTCAGCAGAACTTCTGTTGCCATCTTCATTATGGAGTGACCAATGCTTACTGCAGAACATCAGACTTCCACAGACAAGCAGCTCTGCAGGATACGGGTGTCACTTTATGACACACTGCAAAGTGACTAACATTAAAAGATGGCAGGAAACCTATATTATGGGGAGGAGCAGGTGATGTTGAATCTTTGAATTTTGATTCTGTGACAATTAGCAATTGTTCTCTTTCCTACACGTACCAGAAAAGGAAAGCCAGAGAGGCCTATCACAGAAAAGTCAACCACAAGTTCAGGACCCAAGATGAAGAACCGACCTTATTCTTCAGGCCTATGTGATTTCAGATAATGCTCTTATTTGAGAAAGCAGATAGCTTGGGATGGATGACTGTTTTAAACTGATTAGATATGCCACCGACTTTGCTACAAAAGATGAAAGCTCTTTTCAGATGCATGCCACTGATACCCAACTAAAACTAGCAACACATTCTTGGATTTAGATTTTAAGGCTGCTTGAGAGGGAAAGGTCTTACAACTGCCAGTACTTGTGTTGTTGCTCAAAGTCATATGTAACTTGAACCCAGATCTTTACCACATTCTTATGATTCAAAAGAAGATGCCAAAGAAGCTCCTTTATGTGAGCTAAAGGACAGAAAGCGCTCCAGGACTCCCTCAAATAATCCTGGAGGTGTTTCAGGCTTGACCCGGAGTTTTGGGAAGATCTCACTCAGGCTAGTTCTATCAGGTGAAGCCTCATCCATACTGGAGCAACAAGCTCTGAGCAGAGGAGAAGTGCCAGCCGCACAAATCTTGCAATAGCAGCACATCCACTGTTCATCAAGTAACCCATAGCAGCATCCCATGGTCAGTGTGTCACAAAGATCACTCGGCTGATCAGCCACTCATACGTTCACAGAAACCAGATCACCCAGTGATGTCATGGTCATCTTCGAACTCAAAGGATGAACTACCCGAGTTAAAACAAATTGGCCAACAAAGGTTGCACTTAAGAATGTCATTCCCTGAATCCATACCAATGCATTTGCCAGAGAACCCCACATCAAGAGAGACATACTGATCTGTGAGAAAAGTAGAAAAGGTTTCAGCATACAGACATGTATGAAACACACACACCCACTGGGATGAAGAGTCACATAATTTTCCTGAGGGTAAAATGAAGAACTAACAGTGAAACAGGACACTGCCTTTCCTTGCATGGGAAGACCTATTCTATCCACTGTGATAATTTACTTTGAGACAAAGTACTGCCTTCCATTTGAATGCATTTCAAAATGGCTGGGGACTAACGAGCTAGGGACATCCCTGCCAGATTCCAGGCTAGGACTTTGGAATAACCAAAAAAAGGAAAGTCCCCTCCAACTCAGAGATCTCACCTTGGATGTTTGAAATATACCTCAGCGGGAAATTCACCCCTTGTACAGAAGGCAGCACAAGGCCTAGACAACACACATGTCCCAGTAAGTTCTCTGTGGGTAAACTGTTTATTAATTACTTGATCACACGTCAGTTTGTTAGGAAATATATTCAAGAGATCAAATAACCAATTTAATTACCAATGTAATTCAGGTTTACTGATATAAGTCTGTTCTATAACAGTGGTGGGCACCCTGCGGCCCACGGGCCACATACAGCCCATCACGGCTTCAGGTGCGGCCCACAAACTCCCTCTCTTTCCCCCTTCCCTATACCTCTCAAGCGCTGGGGATCCTGCACTTACCTGCTATTCCACCTCTCTCCCAGGACTTCAAGAGCTGATTTGTGGCATTCAAGCTCTGGGAGGGAGAAAGAGGGGTGGGGTGCTCTGGAAGGGATGGGAAGGAGAAGGAGAGGGAGAAGTGGGGACTGGATGCACTTGGGAGAGGAGGTGGGGAAGAGTCCAGGCAGGGATTGAATGGATGGAAACCTCAATGCTGAACTGGAAAGCATCTGCACCACTGTTACTCCTAATCTAAGGAAGCGTATGGAGGACGTCACATTGAGTACGATGTATTGTAAAGTAGCATCAAATGTTTCTTTTTTATTATTTGAAGTTGATGGCATTTCTATTAATGTATGAATGATTAAAGCATTTCTGCTTGTTTTGAAATAGCCGGCATGCCGTGTATTAATGTATTTAATGAAGGAGGACTACTCATGCGGCCCACTCACTAGCCTTGGTTGCCCATCACTGTTCTATAAGATACTGCTCCCTGAGTAGCCATCTCATGCAGTGTTGTTATGTTTACCTGAAACAAAAGGTGTGCTCTCAGTGTTTCAGCCCTAAAGCCATCCTTTTATACGCTGTTTACAAGTAAAAGTTACATCATCTGAAGCGAGATGCAACCCATCAGCTTTTTACCATGTTTTCTGGTGCTCTGGTGTACCTCTTTCCGTTTTGTTAGGAACACATGCATTTCAGGTACCAAAGGGCATGGAGACACCTCCTAGGTCTACAAGGGTAGATTAATCTTATCTCTTGTCCTCTTCCTTTCGGATATACTGGTGCAAGTCTGTGCGGGTAACTTTCTTTCTGTTGCTGTGGCAAAGCATTCACCTATCCTGATCGCAACAGCTTTCCTATTTGCTCTAGCCAAAATTATTCCAGTGAATGCAAGGGATTATGGGATACTTGGCATACGTGAGCAGGGTTATATAAAAATAATCGGGCAATTTACGCCAGATAACTGCTATATTTGTGCTTAATGCTATTGGTGCCTACTGCATATCTATCTATCAGTCATACATTTTGGATTCACCTGTTGATTTGGGGGAAGGGAGTTAAGAAAGCCAAAAGTTCAGACCCATGAGCCACAACCAACAGATTCAGCCCCATGATCACATGGAGCCCACAGGGATGGAAGTATCGGGGACGTCAGCAAAACACTTAAGCACAGGCTTGATTTTATGCAACATAAACCAGCATTTTTCAGTTCAGAAGGTAAAGGGGGGGGAAAAGCTGTCATAGGGTATGTCTACACTGCGGGTTAAAGTCAAATTAAGATACACAGCTTCAGCTACGTTAATTGCATAGCTGAAGTCTAAGTGGCTTAACTAGGCTTTAGGTGCTGTCTACACTGCAGGAAGTCAAATGAAGAACACTCTTCCTTCGACTTCTCTTACTCCTCATGAAATGAGAGTTACAAGAGTCGGAATAAGAAGCCCGTTATTTTGAAATCATTTCAAAATAACGGGCTTGCTGTGTAGACGCGCACTTTGTTATTTCAAAGTAACGTGAGTTATTTCGAAACAACGCTGCAGTGTAGATGTGCCCTGAGACATAAGGCCCTGCAGAAAACAAATGTAAATACTCTAGGAATCTGCTTCTCCAAAATGATCAGGAGTATGTGCGTACACACTGCCTGTGCTTATATTCAGGCTTTCTTCCCCGAATAGCCACAGACCAGCAACCCTGGAGCTCAAACCCAGATCAAGATCAGTTCCTATTGCTATCTAACGCACACTGTTAAAGAGAGACCCTTCTGTTTCCTGTTTCTCATATAGCAATGACATCACTGGTTAATAACTCAAAGAACAGTAACCATACTTCAAAGCCTCATTGGACTTTCTCATTAGAATTCTATAGGATTTGATTTTCCGCAAGTACAGCCCTGCCAAAGCCATGTTAAAAATAGGGTTGGTAATACTTTTCACATTTGTAGGCTGTCATGAACAGTTAACAGGAAACAAGTCATTCAAATGCACATAACTTTATAATTAAGGCAGCTAACTTTATAAACCCCATTTTTCACAGAAACAGTGACTTTTAATAAAGTGGAAGTAGAGCTGTGGGGGGACTTTGTGGTTTCTGCCTGCAGGCTTTGTGTGAACATTTTCATTCCTGATCCCTCAGCACATACAGACCACGGTCATCACTCGGAATATTTATTTCCACTGTAAGAGGCACTTTGGTCCAGTGATTGGGATACTGGGCAGTG
Organism: Pelochelys cantorii; assembly: GCA_032595735.1. NCBI lineage: Eukaryota > Metazoa > Chordata > Testudines > Trionychidae > Pelochelys > Pelochelys cantorii. The sequence goes on from CM064328.1 coordinate 13,009,193, forward strand.
AGTTATGGGGCTCAGTTTTACTCCTTACTTTTCTTCACTGTGCCAATTTCCCCAACTCAGTTCAATTCCCAACTCTGTCATGGCCTCCATGTGACCTAGGGTAAATCACAACGTTTCTGTGTCTCGGTTCCTCGCCTGCAAAATAGGGACAGTAGAACCTCCCAACCTCTCAGATAAAGACTGTGAGGCACTCAGAGACTCCAGTCATGAGGGTCATAGATCAGTGATGGGCAACCTAGGCTAGTGAGTGGGCAGCATGAGTGGCCCTCCATCTCATAGGGCCACAAGATCGTCATAACCAAAATGGTCTCCTTGGATAGGGTAGTTTTACTAACTGTGTTTGCATACCTAGAATTTGCTGATTGAATCATAGCAGTGGTTGCCTGGATGTAGAGGGAGCGCATGGCTGTCACAGTCAATATTGTCTGCAATCACCATGCACCTCACTTCACGTGCCCTTGGCTTATGTGCTTGTCACTTCAGCAATACCGGTAGGAAAAAAATTATGCAGGTGGAAACCAGCAGAAACTGGCAACTGTGTGCATGGGCAACAGGAGGCAAAACATCTCGCTGGTGCAACCCTGGGGCCACAGTTGCCCACCACTGTCATAGATGATTTAGAGTTATGCACAGCACCTAGCACAATGGGGTCCTATGTTCAATTGTTGTCCCAATTGTACTGACCTAGATAAAACAACAAAACAATTTACAAAACTGCTCCACATATGCACCGTGGCGCTGCACGAAGAGTTCTATTAAAAACAGTGTGAGAAGTCACAAAGGAGGCAGGCAAAATATTGAAAAGCCAAAGAGCAGGAAAGGAGGCTATGGCAGTGACAATAATTACAGCTGATCCAACTCCCCAAATGCCCCCTTTCTGACTGCTGTGTTTATTTATTTAAATGTGGGAGGAGAGCTGAAAAGTGATGTCCACACCGTCCAAGCTCCATGGCAAACCTTGGTCACCAGCCTATTGAAGGGTGTGTCTAAAGACCAGTGAAGTCAGCAACATCGGACTGCTGAAAGGCATAATGGTGTAATAGGTTTTTGGCTGCTCAGGCAATGGAGGAGACAGGGCTCCTGTATTCTGCATAAGCAGCAAGTTATGGGAAGCCTGTGAGAAGGAAACAAACAAACAAAAAAAACCAGACAGATGCATGGCTCTGGGATAAACACGGAAGAAGGCTGAGCAAACTGTGCAGTGGAAGTAAATGTTTTTGTATGTTTCACAGTTAAAAGGTGAAAAGAATGACGATCTAGAATCTGACTTCCCAGTGTAGTAGGTATTAAGGATTTTTGATCCACATCCTCTCAAAGTCCATAGGAGCTCTTCTATGGACTTCCATAGATTAGTACTCCAGAAATGAACAGTCCACAGAGAGGGACTGACCAATACCAGTGACATCACATTAAGGTCACAATTGATGCTAAAATGTAATTTCTTTATTTGTTGCCTCTAAACACGTTATAAGGTTGTAACCACCACCTTTGGGATTAATGGCCAGTGGGGGTTAATCGCTCACAGCTGCACTTCAATAATCAATTCCTCCCACCAAGTTGTTAATTCAGGGACATATCCTTCACCGCTTTTGCTTAATCAGAGGAAATGACAGATTTAAGGTGGCACATGCCACAAACAGAACAGTGGCAAACTGAAGAATCAGTATAACCATGTTTACTATGCACATAGAGGACACCTTTGAAGGCCAATAGGAGAGATCATGTTCTCAACATCTGGAGGTTCCGATCTGTAATAATGGATTAATGCACAGCATGTGGACATCTCATTGCAGTGCAATACTTAAAATGTTATGGAAAGAGTAATAATTCCAGCTAGGTTTGAAGACTGCCACTCATATGAATTACCTCCATAATCACAACATTATCTTCCCTACTTCCCCCAGGCTATACTTCTCTTTTTTTTTCTTTTTAATATAGTTTCATTTTCTCCTTCATTCAGGCCCAGATATAGAAAACATCCCGATTCAGGAGATTGAGAAGACTGGGACAATTCACCCCCTCAAGTGGTACCTCAAGTTGTCTGCAATTTCAGCCAGACTCTGCCTCGGTTATGCTTGGTTCACATTTTCAAGGGTTTTTTTGGAACTGTAAAGGGTAGAAACTTACTTTTTTGTTACATGAAAGCTGAGATTTAGATATAATCATCTGATTCCAGGAGCTGGTACCCAAAAACCTAGAGTGCCTATGCTTTAATCCAGCTCTGATTAAAATCACTGGGTCTTAAATACATTTTTCAAGTGTTTAAAGCAACTGACTAAGATCTCTCCTGAATCTGGACCTTTGAATCCATCTGCTAAATGTTGGTTCTTTGGATACACTACCATCTCGTATCAAGACCTGATCTGAGCTATGCTGAGAACACTCATTTTCTACTGATTTTAACAGGGATCCAAGCTATTCAACACTTCATATGATCAGACATCAATATAGTCAATGGACCTGAAGCTTCATATAACCATATGAGGACATATCAGTGGATCTGATTCTGATGCTGTGCATCACCAATGTAATTCCTTTGATTCTAATGGATTTTCTCTTGATTGATGCCAGCATGATCAGAGAATTGGGCTCAAAGGCTGACTTGGGCTGCATTCACTGTGCTAGTCAAACATGCAGATGCATAAAACCAAAGCTGTTGTGGTCTCACATAAACCAGTCACAGCTTCCACATTTCAGTTTCTGCTTTTATTGTACAGAAGAGAAATCATCGTAAAAAATTCTGCAGAAGTTCCCAAGCTCTGTAAAGAGAACCGTGAACAAGAAGCTCCACTCATTAGCATATCATTTCCTCCTGAGTGACTGAAATACCCTTGTTCCTGCCCATCAAAGGAAACACATGCAGCATGTGATGTAGCAGCTGCTCTGGGGCTGGTATTCCCTATCTTTATAACAAGAGCGACAGAAATAGTTTTGCAAATCTTTGCTAGACTACTGCCCTGTTAGTTATTTTAGCCTTCACACTGCTGTGACTGACTTGCTTTTCATTTGATTCTTCCGCCACAAGCTTTTATTCTTATTCTTATTACATATAAATCCTGGGATCCACAATGTTCCCCCTCTCCACCACCTTGCATTTTGTATGCCATTCAGTTCATCGCTTAGGGTACAGCTGGACTACACTGGTTTTTCCGGGATACCAGAGGTATTCCAGAAGAACTGTTCCGTGTCCAGGGAATGCATTTGCTCGTCTGCTTTTTTTGCGGAAGAGCAAATGCACTCTTTCGGAAGCCCCTGTATTCCTCCTTCCACAAGGAATAAGATGGCTTCTGAAAGAGGGTTTTTTCCTGACATTTGGCCCAGTCTAGATGAGCCAAATGTCAGAAAAGCCTCTTCCGACAAAAGAATCGGAAAAACCGGTGTAGTCTAGCCGTACCCATACATATTAAAAGGCATTTGATTAGATTTGGGTTTGGATTTCAAAACTGACAGAGATCAAGGCAGAGCACACTTGATAAAGAGACAGTTCCTGCCCCCAAAATCTTACAGTTTTATTAGCCAAAAGGGGGCGGGATATGATATCCTTATTTTACAGATTGTAGAACCGAGGCACAGAGAGATTAAGGACCAGTACGCAGATGCCTGATTCTGATGCTATGCATCACCAGCATAATTCCTTTGATTTCATTAATCTCAGTGGGTGCTATGTACCTAGCTGCTTTTGAAAATCCCACAACGTGCCCAAATACCTTTAACAAGATGGCCTTACATGGCTTGCTCAAGGTCAAACCCAGATCTCCTGAACCCCAGTCCAGTGCCTTAGCCTTCAAGACTTATTTTTAAATCACCACTTTGTTGCCAAAACTGAAAAGGCAATAGCTCCTGTTACTGTATTACCCTGAAATACCCAGGTAATGGAGTGGCAGCCATTCAGCAGAGAAGGGAGCACAAACCTCATTTCTATAGCTGGAATGATCCCACTGATGATGCTTCTGACAAATAAACAGGAAAAGCTGAGCTGGCTTAAGCCCCACAAGAAACAGGGAGGGGGGAAAAATTGTGTTTACTAATGGAAAAGGACAAAGCAGGTACAGAACAGAATGCTATTTTCAACTCTCCGAAAGGGATGGAGAGAAAAGACATTTAAAAATGACTTTCCAGGCGTACTTATTAGTGTCTCCTCTAAAAGGGATATAGAGTCTGATCATGCTGTTCATACCAGTTAAGGATCCATATACTCCTCTTTGGTTTGAAAGCTTTTAAAAACTCTTGATTGTTTTGCTAGGTCTGAACCAAACCCCTGATTCCAAACCTTCCCTCCACGCAGAGGATGTTTGGATTCAGCTCCAGAGCTGAACACTGCTCTGGCTCATGCTTCATTTTACTGACTCTCCGTGGTAGCTGAGAAATCTAGCTTGAATTTTTCCAAGACACAGTAGGAAATATTTTCTTTTAACAATGATAAATATATTCCTCTGATGCAGATGATGTGTTAAAGCAGGGGCTGACACAGAGATGGAGGAGACTTACTGGGTAATCTAGGGCCTACAACTCTGATCAGTGTGAATAGTAATTACTGACATTAGCAAAACCATGGACTTCAGTAGGGTATATTCATAGGAGTAATGTTGGCAGCGTCCTTCCCCCTTTCAATTCAAGATGATTGCTGTACACAGATCAGATGTATGTCTACATAGCAAAAGCTGCCAGCTAGAATCCCGTTACTGCAGATAACATATATAGAGTAGAGTTGCCAGATGGTTTAACCAAAAATACCGAACACCCCCCCCCTCCACACCTCCACTCCACACCCGCAAAAAAACACTGGAGAAAAAATTCTGTTGAGGGGGAAAAAATTGTTGAGCAAAAAAAAACCCAATCCCCCCCCCAAGAGTTATTAAGCAAAACAAACAAACAAAAACAGCATTAAAACAAAATGACCCCTTTAAGTACACGCAGAGTCAGAATAGGCATAGGAAGAGGAGAGGGTGAGCACAAAGACCCAGGGAAGGCTTTGCTTCCCCTTGCTCAGGTCTTTAGGCTTTTTGCCGGTGGCCATCTTGTTTTGTTGGTTGAGCCAGAAGGGAGCTTCCCTGCAGAACCAGGTAAGCAGGGGGTCCGGGCCCAGTTGCTGAGTGTGTCGTAGGGTTTCCAGTTATCCGGTATTTTCGTCTCCTGGCAGGGAAAACCCCCCAGAAAATACAGGGCATTTTTAGGTGTCCAGTATTTTCTGAATATTTTTACTGGACAGGAGGCGAAAATACTGGACTGTCCGGGTCAATACAGTAGAGTCATATCATAGAGTCCATGCTGGACTTGTATCGCCCACAGTGAAACTTGGACTGCATTGTCCTTGCTCCAGTTGTTACCTGTGTGAATTGGTTCGAAGCTATTGCAGGCAAGCACCACACGGCATTTGTTTTCTTCTGATTGTCACGGCAGAACTGGGGTGGCCCTTCAGGCTGGCTCACGTAGAGTAAGTGTCAGAAAACAAGAGCTGATTACAAAATGTAACAAACTGATTCCAATTGCACTCTCAGATTCCACCCATAGTTCACACATGGGACGAAAAGCCTTGCATCAGATAATGCACTGAAGTCATATTGTTTTGACTTAGTGGAAACAAACCTTGATATTAGTTAATGTTCTTTATAACCAGCCACCCCAAACTCATCTGAAATCCGCACGTCACAGAATATGCAGAACTGCGTTCTTAGAGAGGAACAATCCACAGAAGAACTCCCACTGATGCAAGTGGGACAGATTGAAGACCTACAATGCCCATTTAAAAAAAATCTTCCACTTCAATTTTGCACAGTTTTGAGATTCGATATATAACATATATAAATATGTAACTGTTTTTCATAAACGGCATACAAATTGTAGGGACTATCTCTGACCTTTCAAGGTAAGTTTAATAGTAATGTTTTTTAGTCTCCATAAATTTTTGGGTGTCACTTGCTACAAAAAACCAGGGGAAATAGCCAATCCATATGAAAACAATAATCATGTAATATTTATTGTCTGGGATTGAAATGTTTCAAATATTCAAAGCAATAAAACGTCAGGAAAAGCTAGACTTCCTGATGTAAAAAAGGCCATAAATTTCTCCTTTCATAAGACACAAGAAGGGGGAAAAATCAATGTGATATTTTATGTGAAAGCAAGAAAGAAAAAAACCTTAAATCTAAGTTAAAGCAGTATAAAGCCCCCAGAGGGCACAATCGACTTACCTTTGGGAGTCTGAAGGAAGCAAGTGGCAGCCAAGTGCACAATTCTTGTATAATAAAATATAAGGAAATTTCAAATACAATTTCAGTAAGCAATGAGATATTTCTGTAGTGTCCAAATCTGACAACTCCTTTCGAAATATGAGTGCTGTAAAAATACCTGCTTCGGTGCACAAACCGGGAACTTATTCCCAGTCTTTTGGTATCTTTGCTTTTCCAACAACATTTTATTAGATATTTTAAAAACAATAAAATACACTTACATATTCAAATATGACTTTCCCATACCATACATAGTACTTGTTTTTTTTCCATTCAAGAAATGGGCTCTTTTTAAAGCTCTAAACAATGGTACTAAGCTCAAGGCAAATGCAAACAAAAAAAGAGTAAATAAATCAATACTTTACTGTCAAATTTAACTCTGCAAATACAGGTCAAGTTAAATTTATTCCATGTATTGCAGAGACAGGATAAACCAAAATGGTTTTCCCAAAACTGGGTAGTTTTGTTTCATTTATGCAAAATCAGGGCTAGTTTGAGTGTTTTGGTTTTAGTCCTCTAGAAATATGGGGTATTTATTTTTAATTTTCTAAGTCTCCCCCACATACTTGTGAATCAAATAGTAACCATATTCTTCTTTACTCTTCAGGCGATTCTTGCCTTGTCTCTTGGACTACCAGAGAAATCCAGAAAGATGCAAACAACTCAGACAACACACTGCAAATCCACAATAGAGCATGCATAAAACATACATCAGCAAATTAACAATTCATAAAGTATCAGGGACATACCCAATCTCAACTTGCTAAAAAGGACATACAAATTGCAATGGCAAAAACTGAAAAGGTTCAGAATTTGGACAAGTATTCAAAAGTTTGCCAGGTTACCCACAATCTATTTTACCATAACATTTGGAGGATTACAACCTGCCCTATCGCCTTGTGTCTCCAGAGAGTCATGTCCCATCATGATGAACAGCCTTCCTCCCTCTTTCTCAGCAATTTTATGATGGTAGTATGCACTGGCCCAATAAAGACCCAGGGCACATTAAGGTAGGCACTGTACATACACACAGTAAAAGAGGGTATGTTTAGACTACATGGCTCCGTCGGCAGAGCCATGTAGATGAGTTTACGAGACATAGGAAAATGAAGCAGCGATTTAAATAATCATCACTTCATTTACATCAAAATGGCCACCACGCTGTGCTGATCAGCTGTGTGGCGGCACAGCGGGGCAGTCTGGACGCTCCGCAGTCGACAAAGGAAGCCTTTGTCGACCGCTCTGGTAAACCTCATTCCACGAGGCATATGGAGCGGTCGACAAAGGCTTCCGTTGCCGACCACGGAGCATCCAGACTGCCCCGCTGTGCCACCAAACAGCTGATCAGCACAGCGTGGTGGCCATTTTGATGTAAATGAAGCGATGATTATTTAAATCGCCGCTTCATTTTCCTATGTCTCGTAAACTCATCTACATGGCTCCGCCGACGGAGCCATGTAGTCTAGACATACCCAGAGAGTCCAGCGGCACCATAAAGCTTACAATCTGATCCCTCAAGGATGGTGAATTGAAGCACAAAGAAGCTAAGTGATTTGCCGAAGATTACATACGAAGTCTGTGGCAGAGCTGGGAACTGGTCTGAGTCCCAGCCCAATGCCTTAACCATGGTCTTTACACATAGCTCCCTCTTTCTGCCAGAGAGATCCTGACATGTTCTTACCTATAATTCTTTCCAGGAGATGGTTGGCAAGTCCATTTTTCCTTGGATATCTTTGAAGGAGGCAAGACCTATTTTTCCTTTTAGGATCTCTGTGGAGCATCTATACTCCTGAGGCAGAAGATATCTCTCCATTTGTTCCCCGAGCATCCAGTGGCCCTCTGCTTTCTTCCTATTTCTAGGAAGGTTTGCTCCAGAGAAGGTTCATGGTGGCTTTCTTTGGGACACAGCAGCTGAGCAGGGCTATCAAGCGTAGATCACTACTCCTGCTCCCTTAGCATAGTAATACAATGAAGAATGCAATGTGGAATCTGTTGCAGAATCTCAGTTTTATTCTAGGATGAACTAAGTTCATAACCCCTATAGCTGCAAACAACAGTCATTATCCACAACATGGGACAAAGCCCCAGATGTTGCAAAGTGGGCTGGAGGCAGCTGTTAAAGAGTTGTACAGCCGGGAAACTAAGGAGAGTTAAGTCCCACGGAAGCATGAAGTCACATCCACCAGTGCTCTGCAGGGGACAGGTAAAAGATGATAATGACCCTCCTCCCTCGTGCGAAAAAAAGCTCAACGGTACTCAAAACCTAAACTGACTTGCAAAAACTGGTGCAATGCATGTATGTGTGGTCTAGACAAAAAGAATGGGGCATACTGAAAATTCAGGAGCGGCATAACATTAAAAATATTCCAAAACTTAGATCTGTGTTGAGTTTAACATTCAAATACATGCAGGGTGACACAAGGAACCTATCATGCCTCCTCAATAAAAAAAACTCTGTTCACTTGAAGCTGCAGCAAGAGGAGTCCACATGGCACAGAATTCAGCAACCAGGGAGGCTTGTCCTATAGTCACAGGGCCCGATTAATGGCATCCGTGTTCTATGTGGACCTTCTTTCTGATGGACATGTGGTAGCCACAGTGTTGCTGTTTGTCCAGTTTTCTATTTTGACTCACCATCTTAGTTCACCACACATTAGCCATCATTTGATTCCAGGGTTCAGAAGAAATCATATCAGCACAAAAAATGTAACAATCTCTAGGGGGTTTTATTTTGCGGATTACTTGTGGAAATGAGAGTTAATAATGCACTTGGATAATTACCTCCTCCCTTCCAAAATCCTCCTTGCCACTCAGATGTCTTTCATTTCTTCCCCTGATGTGCTGGGAGCTGCTGTGTGATGGTGAACAGCACCTGCATTTCACCTCAGAGGTGGCTGCGTAAGCAAATGAAGTGATTCCTGTATAAAGTCCATGTTAATTTAGGTTTGCAAAGTGATTTAGAACTTATTTCTGTGATTAAAGTCTGGCTTCAGCTTTGCTGCTTTTGCTGAATTGGAACTTCAGTCCTGATTTGCAACACCTTTGTTGTTACAGTCCCAGGGTTCTCTCTAGCAAAGATTGTCAAAATCAGTTGAACTACACCAAGCTACATGGTGATTTTGTAGTGTGAACATAGGAATAGGGTAAAACCACCAAACACATTCATATTTGTAAACTAATCTGCCTGTGAAGTCACCCAGGTTTTCTCTTCTTGTAGTTTTACTAGCCCATTTTCTGCCCCGTCTGGAACACAGCAGGTTTTTAAAAATTGTATGATTCTTGCCTGCCATCTGACCCTGGCCAGCTCTCATACACTAGGCATAGGCAGGTTGTGTTCATATCTGGACAAGCAATTGTGGGGAGGACAATCGGGTAATGGAGGAAGCGGTGTTGATTAAATAGTTTGCCATCTTCTCTCAGAGATGTACAGAGACAATGGCCAGCATGATTTTAAGGGACTGAATACTGCAGGAGCAGCCATCTTTTTGATGACGAATAATGCCTCTGTCCTTACAAGTTGTGATTATTACAGAGTCTGTGGCATTTATTAGGAGAGTAAGGATTTTACCTACTGTGTCCTGGACAATTTCCAAACTGAGTAATTACATTCCTCCTGCCCAATTTGCCTTGAAGCTCCAGCCGGATACTGTATTTGCCACCTCATGTCCTCAGTGACTGGGCTGAGCTGTGCACAATTAAGACAGCTGTGGCATTTTCACTATGCAGACATGAAGGATGTCCCAGAGGCCTTGGAAGATCCAGGTTCAATTCCCTGCGTTCCCCCAGGTTTCTTCTGTGACCTTAGGCAAGTAACTTAGGGCCAGATCTTTACCTTTATTGAATGGCCTAAAGAAACAGGCAGACACTTTAGTGGGATTTTCAAAAGGGGCCTAGTGGTGCTTAACTCCCATTGATTTCAGTGGGGAAAGGCTCCGGTCGAAGGGAGCTGCAAGAGTCTTTCCCAACTGCAGGGAAAGACTTTGGTAGTGGGGAAGGGCTCTGGCAACAGGGCGCTCCTATTTGCAGAGAGCTGCTGGAGTCTTTCCCTGTTATTACCCCCCTGCCAGAGACTTTCACTGCCACATGTAACTATGTATGGATGCAGCCTGCTTTTCGTTGCTACTTGTAGCTATATAGACCCCTCATGCCACCATCAGCATGGACAAGGCCTATGAATCAGTGTTCCATGTAAGCTGAGCGCACTTGGGTGGTGGCCCAGGAGAGATTCAGGTGCCACCTGGCTGATTAGAAGAGAACCTACAGCTCTCACAGCCGGCAGCATGTGTTTCTGTTCGTTGGTGCCCATCCGCACATGCCTGGGTGCACATAACAAAATTCATTCCGCAAATGGAAGGAAAAAGTTAAGAGGGAACATTCCCTATGCTCGACACTTCTTCCTACAGTCAGTGAGAAAGTTTGGGACATCTGGACGAAAGTGTGATATGCGAGATTCTTATCAGTAGAAAGGTTTTCTGTCCAATAGGAATTCCGACGAATTATCAATAAATACAGACAAAAGCTATGAAATGAAAAATAAAACTGTATTATTATAAGCTCAGCTCTTGATTTTCCCCATTTATCTTTCTGGCTGTGATACCTACTTATCCCTTTTATTTAGGAAAAATGATGAATAAATGTATGGGGCTTGATTACCGAGAAAGGCAATTACTGTATTGGCTCCGAGTGCTCTTTAGGGAGTTAAAATGATTCCTCACAATAAAGTATGAAACTTTCTTTCACATTTGCAATCATCTGCCTTTATAAAGTTTGGTTCACTTGCCAACATTTCAATTATTTATGAAAGTTTAAGTAACTTATTCTTGCTACTTCACAACGGATTGGATTTTCTTTAAAGCAATGTCATTGTCTTCAAGCACAATAAATAAAGAGTCGCATTAGAAGATTCAGCCTTTAAAATAATAGTAGCTTTTTGAAAAGGCATCTGGCCTTATTTAAACCATCAAATTTACATTCAGTTCCTTCAGGGACGGTTTCATTGCTCAGTGCTGGCTTGGTGCCTGTTGAATAAAGCCCAGGATTTAATGCATGCCACCACGTTTCACTAGCTGTATTGCTGTTCAGTACAGATGTACCATGGGGGTATAAAAAGCCTAAACCTTGGACTCTAAAACAAGAAGATTCACTTATACAACTGTAATAGAATAGGCTTTAACTAGGGGGTAGACCTGTGACATATGTCATACTCTATTTATTCTTTATTTGTAGAAGTGTTTATGAAATATTCTGTGTGACCTAGACAGGAAGTTATAAAATATTTCACGAGATCTGCACATGACTGATGGCAGAGTATTAATACAGCAGTAAGATCCCATTTAAAATCAGAGCACGCTGGAAAATAATTCTTTGCAAAGTGATCGTCATTTGACCAGTGGTACAGTATCTGAAAAACACTGCATGTGTCTGATCCTGCAAAGGGCTAAGCATATCCTGAGAAGTTCAGAGCATCATCAGTCAGCTCACACTGAATTCGGTGGGAGCTACAAAAAGAGTGACAATTCATACTGTGTGCGAAGATCAGATAACCTCCAATTAGAAATTCACTTTGCATTTAAATACCTTTTTTCTATCTAAAGATTTCAAACTGGTTTAAAAATTCAGCTGTAACTTTTCCCGTTTCACAGATAGGTCGACTGAGGTATGGAAAGTATAGGTGATTCAGCCACACAGCAACTCAGAAATAGAGCTATGAATAAAACCAATGTTCTCCTACTCCGGCCCTGTTCCTTACTCATTAGTATAATCTTGGCCCTAGGGAAATCAATGGCAAAACTTCCCACTGACAGGCTTTTACCCACTGTCGCCACCTTGTTCAGTTAATTTATAGCATGATGACTGATCTACAAATACTGGTTGTAATATTATAAAACCTGTTATGGGACTCAACATTTACCAATTAAAATAATGTAAAACAAAGTTGTTAATATATGGCATTACATTTGATCGTCGGCTACAAATTTTCCTAAGTGATGCAAAACCATCCCATGCATTATTGTCTTAATTTTTGTGTAATGTTCCTTTGTTTTCCATGTTGCATAGGTGCTTTTATAGAAAAATGGCATCAGTGATGCTCACTAACATTGCCATCATTTATGTTAGGGAGGGAATCAGAGAAAGGACTGTATAGCAACAAGAAAAATATATATAAATGAATATTCCCCAATTATATGAATATCTAGCCTAGTCCAAGATAGGGAGACATAACCCACCTTATTTTATTCTAAATTCCGCTCACTGGCTTTTGGAGAGAAGTGAAAGGTTATTATATGGGTTTACTGGGAAAACCCAGATTTTATAAATAATTGCCTGTCAAACTGTTCAAGATAGACAAACATACAGCGGACCAACAAAAACATGATCTGTCATATTTCTGAGAGAAATGTATGTTGAGTCTTCATTCTCCGAGACTTTAAGTAGACCAGTAAAATATAAGAGCCAGTATTTTTCCTTCTTATGCATATTTTAAAACGTAGAATATGGAAGAGATACAGCTAAGGAATGAATTTGGATTCCAGTACCCAGTGCCTGAAATGGTTTCTTCTGTCTATATGCTTGCAGATCGAAACCAAATACAATAAATGCTGGTGTCCTTTTAAAAAGTCTGGATGTTTACTGCAAGCATATAATTTTCCATGATTAGGGACGCCAAGAAAAATAGGAATGATGATAAAAAGAAAAGTTTAATCATACATTTCCACAAGCACAGATGGAACATCAGAAAACTTTTTTTCTTTTTTAATATACTGTATTGTACACATTATTTTTAGTCCTTTACATACAGATTATTTCCAGAAGGACTGGCATGTAGCAGGTAAAAAAGGAGGCAGTTTGTGGATGGCAGTAATATTGGATGCACTGTGATTACATTTACAATGCTTCACAATTTTTTGATCACAAGGAAGACACACATGTTTTTAGTTTATTTTTTTTCACAAGTGGGTCCAGGTACTGTCCAATGAAAATATTTATAAATTATAAGAGTGTATCAGAGGAGTGGTAGAAGTTGAAACCTCACATACTAAGCACAAAGGAAACTGCTTACACTGTATAGAAGTAATACAGTCAGTTGATTTTCCAGGTCTCTTGAGTCTTCCGTCTTTCTTTAAGTTTTACTTTAGTCTTTGAGGCCCTGCCTGTGCTTTGGGACACACTAGCACTGACTTCTGTCCTCATGGGATGCCCTAGGGGCACAAATGGTACACAGTAGTAGATTCTGATACAGAATGAAGTCCCTAGCCTTTTTTGTCTCCTCAAGAATGACTTTAGTTATTTCTGTATATGTACACTTTTCATGGGAAGAAATGAATGTGCTTGTGAGACAATCAAAGACTGGAAGAGCAGAGAAGAGGGGTAAAGGGCAAGCCAGAGATTAAACAAACAAAAAAAAACAAGCCCCCAAAATAAACAAAACAAAAGTGGAGTAACAGGAATTAAAGATAAATAAGGGCCTAGTTTTTCTCCGGTATAGCAGAGCACTTAAGCAGGGCCATAACTTTAAGAACTTGAGTAGTCCCACTGAAGTCAACAAAACAATATGCTTAGTTACTTAGTTTTAAGTACCTTGTGATCTAGGGCCAAAAGGCCTGATCCAGTGATCATTAATGTCAATAATAAGACTCCCACTGACTTCAGGGGAAAGAAGAAGATGAGAAAAGAGATTTCAATATTAAAAATTATAGATTTCAATATAGATATTCCTTGTGTCTCTCAAATATATTTCTTTTACCTGAAACACTAAGACATGAAGTCATTTATGTGAAGTTTTCTTATCTGAAAAGCCTTATCATTTTCAGTGAAAAATCCCTTGTTTGGCTAGATAGAGTATTACGGGTTTAGCATTGTCTAAGAAACTGATCTGAGAGGAATTAAATGCAAAACAATGCAGTTGTACTTTTGAAAACACAAGGAAAACATAATTAATCATCCAAATCCTTGGCATCTTTTTGCCTTAAACTTGCTTTACAAAACAACACATCTATTAAAAAAAATATAGACTTCAAAATAAAAATAAAAATGACACTGCACTTTGGATATGGGGGCTGATAGCAGTAAGCCCATTACAAATTTCAAAACTGTGTGATCTGCATTCTTGTCCACCTACACACTATCCCAAACATCCTGCCATTAATTAGCTTAACATTCCAGCTAGTAAACAAGAATAACGATTGAGGGGGCTGGAAAAGAGACAGAGTCAGCCAGTAGATAGTCACAACAAACCAGCCCACTCACTGGTACACAGACACACTAGAGCTTGTAATTTTTTTTTCTTCCATGGAGGGGAATAGAAAATCACCTTAATATCACACTGCCTTTCGTGTCGCTGCAGCCACATCCATATTAGCAGGCTAGAAAAGTCATCCCATTTCTGCAGTAGACACTCTGTCAAAGAAAGAGAAAATCTGTAATGAATTATCACATCAATACAAACAAGGGAAGGAGGCAGAGAAAGTCAAGGCTTTCTTCCTGTTGTGTAGACTATTCTAGCTGCAATCTTAATAGTGTGCTTAATCTGGTCAGGAAGCTATGAGCAACCACTTTGTCTATTAAAAAATCAGTGTGGTTAACAAGTGGTTAGTGATTCTATTTCAGGAGAGCAACAGATATGCAAAAATATGCCATACTTGTTAACTGCCTTCAAAATATATGGGGACAAAAATATACTATTATGCTGAATCTGTTTGTCCTTTATAACCATGTGTTCTTTATTCAAATGGTTGAAGAATCACTTCTAACCTAAAAATCTTAATAGTCTATAAATTACTGGCTCATTACAGCTTTTCCAGATTTAATTTATGGTCTGGGCCAAAAGCTATATAAACAGATACTAGTGTATCCTCCCCAAACCAAATTAAACTTAAAGGAGTTTTGTACAGTACAGAAAACCTTGATCTCCCATATAGTCTAGCCTAGGAATTTCCAGTGATAAAGAAATGGGAGGTTTAAACAGTAGTTGAGAAAGAATTTTAATAAGTTATAATGCTCTATCTTACTAATATATCTTCTGTATACTTTTAAACATCTCCTGAATTCAGGCAGGAAACTGAGACTCCTTTACCCCAAAACTGGACACCACAAGTTTTAAGAGGAAGTTAAAATACATATAGTTGAAAAAATATTTCTTCATTTGTGATACTAATAACATCTTCAGAACGAAAGAATTGTAAATGATTTTTCCGATGTATGCTGTTGGTTTACTTTACGTTTGTCACTTAGCTTGGGAAATGTATCACTTTACTTATACCATAGTTTCACTATGTATCACTTATACCATAGTTCCTAGTCAGGTTTACTTTCTGCTTCTAATGTAGAGACACATATGTACTGTCATATATGATCAGACTGTCTAGTACAACATCCTATCTTTGGCAGTGCCTCACAAGAAAGGCTAAAATGACCATAGCAGATAATTATGCATAACAAGCATAATGATCCAAGGAATGTGAGCAGACAGTGCTGAAGAATATATTTATGTCCACCACACAGAAATATTTTCTCCACTGAAGTTTTTAAAAGTGGTGAAAACATTTTTGCTTTTCTTAGTTTTGGAAAGCTTGGGACAGATTCAGATTGTAAAACAGATATCACTTGGCCCTGGTCTACACTAGGCCCTTATTTCGAAATAACAAGCAGAGCATCCACACTACCAAGCCCATTATTTCAAAATAAGGGGCTGGTTATTTTGAAATAATAACTTCTACTTTCCATGAAGAATAATGCTTATTTTGAAATAGTTATTTTGAAATAGTGGTAGTGTGGATGCTCCATTGCTGCTGTTTTGAAATAACTATTCCCTAGAGTCATTCAGAGTAATTATTCTCCAGTGCTTCCTCGGGCTCTAAGTGAAGGTAGCATGTCCATCTTCAGTGAGCCTGTATCAGACTAATTTCGAGGCTTCCCTCTAGCGTGGACATGCTATTTTGAAATAGTTACTTCGGAGTTATTATTTTGAAATAATTTGCAAGTGTAGACATGTCCTTGATGTTTAATTCCCCTTCAGTTGTACTTATCCATTACCACCTTTGTGTCTCTCTGAGTGTTTATATATAAACTCTGAGTTTGTTTCCTAACTAATATGAGAATATTCAATTTTCCCTCTTTGGAACAGGATGTTGAATAATGGTGTTAAATGAGTACAAGGGTTAGTTTCAAGTAACTTCTTGATGTAAATGATATGTATACTGATTTTTAAGTGAATAGGCTTGATTTAGCACCAATCAAATTTCTATAAAGACACATTTTCAGATACACTGAATATGCAAAAAGGAACCATACAAGCTATTTACTGTAGCACCCTCTATCACACAAGAGAGTATATGGATTGAACAGCATTAAGATATAAGAGAAGAACATTAGTCAATAGGATACACCATCAGCCAGGCATCAGATAAGGCAATCCCACCACAAAACAAAAAACAATAAGAAAACCCAATACCCTAACATGAAATATACAAAAATAGGCCACACAATAACTTTAATAAAAAGACACAATATACTCCTACAACTATAAGCATAAACTGTCAGGGGGGCTGGATCTACTTCTTTCCCAACCCGTTATGGCTGGCAATTTGAAGTCCATGCAAAAATAATACTTTAGCTCCTTGACCTTAATATTTTACAGAGTTTATAACCACAGTGACACCTTTTAACACATAAATACAATATATAGCACTACTGTGCAGTTTACACTGTGATAAATGAACATGAGCCGAATGTTGGATTCACATTAAAGATAAACGGTTATATTCTGTCCTGTTATGGAAATGATTTTTGGCTGAAAGGCAGACTCAGGCTTGGCTGAAGTCACCTGGGAAATAATCAAGCTTAACATTTTCCAAAATATGCAATGTTATATGGTTCCCTATACCTCAGAAGAAGTCGATTTACAAGCAAGTTTCAGGGCAGGAAAAACAACACCTTCACAAAGAAGGTCATTCCACTAGACTATATTTAGCAAGATGGTATAGTTAGTGTCTGCTATAGTTAGGGCTGTAAATGAGTTTCCTATTTAACTCCCTGTTTTCACTCATTCACCCTTGGGCTGAATTTTCCATCCTTTAATCTCTGCCTGAAGTTGAATTTTTCTGGAAAGACTGAACAAAATCCCTTCAGCCGTTTCGGAGTTGAGAGAGAAAGAAAACAAAATTTCATCCCCTCCAGTGCCTGCCAAAGTGATTTTCATCTATGCACATTTTACTGAATAACGTTTATAAATGAGTGCCACTCATTCTCAGTGGTTTCAAAGCAATTCATCTAAACACTGGTTATATCTCCAACCTCATCCCAAAGGTGAATGTTTCCAGAAACGGGTCCTTTATAGCAGCTGGGAGCTTGAATCACACCTTTCCATAGGAAGACAACCCTAGCCCTAATATATTGAGACATCAGACCTAAGCATCTAAACACTGTTATGCATAGGAGAGCTATTTTACAGGTTTCTAAAATGTTAGACCTTAAGAGATAAATATTCTATGACAGCTGGATTCACAGTAGAGGTTGAACCTCTCTAATCTGGCACCCTCAGGACCTGATTGGTGCCGAACCAGAGAATTTGCTGGACCACGGGAGGTCAACATTGTCTAGCAGCATTACCAACACTTCCACTGCTTACTGGACTCTTAGAAGACATTTAGGGGTAAATTAGAGCTGAATAACAGCACAGAACACTGAGAGCCAGGATTGGTGGCTGTAAACAAACTTAATGGGACCATGGGAAACTTGGCCACACCCATGATAAGAGGACATCCGGCTAACTAAAGTCATGCCAGATCATGGATGTTGCCAGACCAGAGAGTGCCGAACTAGAGAAGTTCAACTTGTACTGAATGGCTCTTCAGGCCAGCACAAGTGAAAAACAGCACCAGCAGGTATATTACAAATTCTTTATTACAATTCTAAAACCATTTTCTTTTTTTTAAACAGGGGACAAACTGTGTTGTGACATAAAATAAAGGGTTTGGCTGGATTCTTTTTTATGCCAAGTCTACTTTATATCACTCTGGCAGCAGACAGCAGCCTTGATGTAAAGGAAGATCCGGCCCTTTGTCTTCACTTGTTTGAGATGACTTGTAGAGGCACCCCCCTGGCTTCCCACTTCTAAGGAACATGGCAATCCCAAACTCATGCCAATAAAACCTTAACACTACTACACTGTAGCCTCATGTATCTATTGTATATGTATCCTGCAAAAGAGTCACATCACCCATCTCTCAGGAACAGTTACAGCCCTTAATTTATTTAAGCAGAATTATGCTTGTCAATAGCAAAAATATCCCTCTCTAGAACTCCTACTGTTACTCAATATAATCAAGGTCATCTAGTAAATGCAGTTTTTATAAACAGCATGAAATCACTGGCATTAATTCTTTATCAGAAGGGGAAAGTGACTCAATTTCTTTCCCTTTGTTTGGATGGGAGAGGAAAGAATTACTGTTTGTCTAGCTACAAAATGGAAGCTGCACATCATTCTTCAGAAACCAAGCTTGGAAAACAGGTATTCACCAAAGGACTTCTTGAATGTTACAAAAAGAACCTCTAATCTTTACTGCCAGACATATATTTTTCTTAGGGCACGTCTACACTACTGGGCAATGTTGACCTAAGATATGCAACTCTAGCTACATGAATAGCATAGCAGGAGTCAACATTCCTGAGATGGAGTTGCCGCAGGTCTCCAGTGTGGGGGGGTCAATGGGAGAAACTCTCCTGTTGACTCCCCTTACATTTTTCATTCCAGTGGAGTACTGGAATCGACGTGAGTGTAATCAGTGATCAATTTAGTGGGTCTTTCCTAGACTGGCTAAATCGACTCTTGGGAGACTGATCACTGTAGCACTGATCTGCTGACACAATGGCGAGAGATGTGCAAAGAAACAAAGGCAAGAACACTACTCCTATCCCATAATAAGTGCCCAGGGTCAAACAGAATGGAACACAACTTACAGTACATTTGAGGCCCATCACAATATCACTTTATTGAATGGGAAGCACAGTGAGTCACAGAGACGGCCAGAACCAAACCCAGGAATTTGAATACTCCTGAATTTGTTAGAAATCCAGGACATAATCCTAACACTGCTGGACAGATCCATCTCTAGTTAACCTCTATTATTGCATGAATTATTTCATTGCTCTCACATGATGAGAGAGACTGAGACAGGGCTGAGAAAGAAATACCCGTGCTATGATTTTTGAGTTGGTTAGCTTGGGTTAATTTTGTCACTGTTTAAAAACGTAAAAGTTTAGGAGCAGAACATCCCCAGTGTACATCCCAAGAGCTAAAGTACATTGTGCCAATTTGCACCCCCCCAACCAGGTGCTTTGTGCCCCTGAAAAATTATCTCTCTCTTAATTAAGGCCCCTTTCTATACATGTTGTGCCACAGCTTTTTCAAAACTAAAAGGCTTCCTTCCTTTCTTGTAGTCCGTGTGTGTGTGTGTGTGTGCGCGCGCGCGCGCGCATGTGATTTGATTACAATGCATAAAGTGTACAGCAGACTGAGAGACCAAAACACAAAGCGAACGCCTGGGCTGTAATTCATTAGCACACATAAATACAAATAGGCTCCACATCTTTTTTGTGACATGCCATCAGCCTTTCCTTCTTTTGATAATTTTGCTCTAACCTCTGATATTTGCATACATGTAAATTGAACCATATGAGTTTAATTTTTCTCTGATATGGGGCTTATATGGAAACATTTTTCATTAAATATTTTTCCTTCCGCATTTTTACAATTTTACTGTGAAAATCAGGGAGGATTATAACTCACACAGTGGAAGCCTTTATTTAAGAACAGCGGAGGGAGCCCTGTCCTCTAAGTAAGAGACATTCTTGGATCAGATACTGGCTGGCAGGATGGAAAAAAGGATGTATCATTAACTTTCATTCCATTCCAAATAACCTGGAACCCATAAAACATAAAGATACTCTAATTTTAAATATGCTCTGCCCCCATTCCTTCTTTCCATTTTATTTGTGGAATGTTAACTTTGAAACTTCATAAGCCCCCATAATATCAAGCAAGTCATTTTGAACATTCATAACTCTTTGAGCATAAAAATGTCCACATTAAAAACTCCCGTGATTAAAAGGTTACTCTTCTAATTTCTCCAGCCTGCTTCATCCAACCATGTGCAAAGAAGTGACAGGTTATTTTGAGACTATAATAATAATTAATTTAAGGAGCTAAGTATAAACAGCATTGTAGAAAAAAAAATCCATATGTCATTTAGAATTAATTGCTTCTGTTTAGGTCCAGCTTCACCTATGTGGATATGAACTCTCCATCTGAAAAATACATAAAAGATAACAAAAGTATGTAATACTGTATGCCTCTTCTTTAATTTATGACAAAAGCAATCAAAGCTCTACTTCAACTACCCCATGTTAAATCAGTAGTCATAGCACAGATGTTTGATATTATTCCAAGTGTGTGTGTGTATTATATGTATGCACAGAAGTGCCCAGTACATACTGTTGGCATTATACAAAAAATGAATAATAAATACCACATATGTATCCATGCGTAGCAATGCTGAGCCAGCTGAATTCTGCTCCCTCCTGAATTCATGCATCTTTATTGATTTAATTTATGTTATCACCACACTGACAGTGCTGCAAAATGAAGTATCTGCCCTCAAAATAGTGAGTTCATCAGAAGTAATCCACCCATGTGCTTCAGTCTAATCCTAGTCACATCTAGGTATAAGCAAAAACTTCACTATTCCTGCCTGTTTATTCCTTGATTGTTGAGATTACCACAGTGGCTTCTGTGATGTGGACCTCTGTCTGCCAGGAATTGGACCAAGATCACCAGCACATTTTATGAAGGCAACCACAGGCAAACACTGATAGAAGTGCAGCTTTGAAAAAACACCCTTCTACAATCTGAAACAAAATGCTTGTCGAGAAGTCAGTTCTGGGACTCCGCTTGCTATTTCTCTGCCAATGGTGTCAACTTTTTAATAATCACACAGAACAGAGCTGCTGTAATCACATACACATGTATTCTAGCCATGTCTGTTAAAGAAAATAGCCTACACCCCAAATTCAAAGTAACTTAAAAACATCTTGTTTTTTGTTGCCGAGAATAACAATTATAAACACAACAATTTATTTTAAAAAAAACGAGACAAACTATGTGGTGGCAGAAAATAAAGGGTTTGGTGAGATTCTTATTTACACCAAGGCTACTTGTTTTCCCCAATTAGAGACTCGGTTTATACATGGGACCTATGAAAATCAAGGACCAAATTCTTACCTCAGTTACCCACTGAGGTTGCACAGTGAAAGCGGTTGACTTTGGCTTATGTATGGTCATGAATCAAATTTTCCCAGCTTGGAACACGGCAGGTAACTATCAAGTGCTGTTTTCAGGGCTGTGCTGTTCTCATTATAATGAAGCAAAATTAAAGCAAAGTTATGATGGCTTCTGCTGCAGTAAAAAGTGGGGTGTGAAAGTAGGGTATCAATGTTTGCAATAAGAAAAAGAACAAGACTGATAGGGAGAGAAACATGTTAATTTTCTCAGAGGTCCTGTAAACAATGGAAAGTGAAAGGAATAATTGAACCATAGAGCAATAGTTGGCAACGCACTTTGCAAAACAAACATACTTTTACAAAGTCCTTCCCATCACTGTCATCAAATTTAATAGACTTATTTGTCAGAGAAAGAGAAATTCTTGTGCATTGTTAAAGAAAAAGAGACATTGCTTAGAGTACGGGAAAACAAATCCTGTTCTGACTCTTCCTTCATGCAGACCAAAATCTTCTTCCTAGCACACAGTCACAGTGAGATAGTAGGAACTGTCCCCCCCAGGAGTCAGAGTAGATGGTGAGCTACTCCCCATGGCTTCTCCACCAAAGCAGTACAGCAACAAATCTGGTGAGCTCAACCACCACTGCCCCACATCTCTGTCCACAATCGCACACAAGGATCCCCTCCTGGATCTTCACTCCACTGTATAAGAACAAAAGACTGGCCCTTTTGGGTCAAGCCAATGACCGAACTAACTCAGTATCCTGTCTTCAGACAATGACCAAGTGCCAAGTGCTTCAAAGGGAATCAACAGAGTAGGCAATCATGGAGGGAGCCATCCCCTGTTGTCCACGCCCAGCCTCTGGTCTGAAAGTGGTATGCAACTCTGAGTGCCTGTCCATCACAGCAGAATTGCAACACGGACTCTCTGTTTCCACAAAAGCGTGGGGCAGAATTTTTTCCCCTTACAAATGTTACCTATTAACATCCAACTGGCATGATAAAGAGTGCTGGAGTGTCCTCTTTTGATACTTCTCAACTTATTGGATTTCACTGTGTCACAACCATAATATATGCGTCGGAAGTTGATTAGCTCTGAGACTGAGGATAAAGTCTTGTGACACTTGGGGAGAACTTTGATATGAGGTTGGCTTCTGAAAACTACCATTTATAACTAAGAGCACTGTGTAGAGATTTAGTCATCTAACTCCCATGTGAAAATGTGCCACAAACTTTAGGAACTCCTTGGACTTGTGACACAGATTAATTCAACATGAAATGGCTTGACTGGACTTCTCTCCATAGACGGATACTTTTGGCCTTTCAAAATTTCATTTTAGTTGCTGAGGGGGGCTCACGCTGTTGCTTTGGTCAGCAAAGATAAGAGTTTAATTTATGGAGATATCATTATGCCTCACAATCCCCACTTCGGCACAGAAAACATTTTTCTTGGTAGCAAGACAGTGTGGTCCAGTGACTTGAGCACAGGGGTATAAGCCAGGAAGTGCTGGACTCCCAGCACTCCCAGCTCTGACACTTGTTGTGTGGCCTCAGACAAACCACTTAACTTTTTTATGTTTTTATTTCCCCCATCTTTGAAATGGGAATACTACCACTCATCAAGTCCAGTCCTGAGGACTGATTGATTATAGAGCTTATTTTTGCACCGCACTGAAAATACAGCATGCTATATCATTATTATTTTTATTAGATTATTTTCCCCCATCAATTCTTATGAGTAAAATACTACATTTATGGAGGCAGATGTTGAAATCAGCAGCTACTGATTTAGAGGAATGACACTTTATTGGAGATGAATTAACTGACGAGGGGAAAACAATAGCTCATAAAAGGCCTTTAGCTTTACTCAGTGATTTCTTGGGATTTGATTGACTCCTTTTTAAATGTTAAATTGGAACATAGTATCCAGAGATATCTAGCAACATATTTCTTCTTCCCTCTTCTCCCACCCCACCCATGTGTTCTACTAATGGTTCATTCAATATATGCTATCTTGTATTCTTTCTTTAATCCGATGAATTGTTTTAGCTAGGAAAATAAGACCCTATCCAATAGCAGAGTGCAGAAAGTTGTTCTGCAAACAGAGAAATTTTCTCAGGCTCCTAAGCCGTGGCTGGTAGAGGCATTTGGGTGCGGCCAGTTCTATTACTGGTCAGCACTCATTACTGACTGATGCACTCTGTTTCCAGTGGGGTTCTTGTTCACCGTAGCAGTGGGAGGTAAGAGGAGTTAAGGTAATGCATCAGTGGTTGCCAGTCTAGGAGATGGGAAGAAAAAAGGCAAAAGAAATATACTATTTCAATCAGAGTCTGAAATTTGTAGAAGTGGTTTTGGTCTCAAATATAGAAAAAATATTTATCCAAGAAACTCCTACTCGGGTGCGAACATCCTACTTCGAGTGGGATTTTATTTGGCAAAGTGCTGTGAAAGAGTGGAAGCTAATACAGAGCATGTCTATAAACAAATATATTTATTTAGTACAGATTGACACATTCACTAGAGTATTTCAATGATTGCACATATAAAACTATTTCCTACAGTGGTTTCCTTTTGTGATTCCGCTAATTTATTCAATTCCGCCCAATTTTCATGCATTGAATGTTATGAGCTATTTCAGCCACCCAGACTGAAATGTGCATTTGGAGACTACATGCCTGTTTTTTTCATTTATTCATCCACACACAATTATTTGGTAATATTACGATTTGAACTCATATGGAAGCCAACCAACATTTTAATAGCTTAAAAATCATATAGAATGAATTCTGCCCTGAGGATAAGAATTAAGAGCCAAATCCTAAGCACCTTTACTCTATTTTTATTCACTCCTTTCTCAGGCAAAACCAGCATAAACGGCAGCTAGATCAGTTAAAAACAGAGGAAGATATATTTTGTCGTCTTTACTCATGAAAAGCTCCCTTTGACATTAACAGGGAGGGATTTTACCAGCGTAAAGATTGTGGTATTTGGTCCTGAGTAAGATTTCAGGATTAGTTTCTAAAACTGAACTAAATCTATCTTTCATAAGTATTTCTATACCACGCATAGCTGTTGACTAAGCACGGATATAATTTATCCTGCAATATTAATCTTTTACCAGCAGTATACATTATTATGTGGCATTTGTAACGTTATAATTTGAGATGGACTGAAACCAAAACATGACACCTGATTCTCCATGAATTTTTGGAGAGTTTGGATCTAGTTCTGAACTTTAAAAACTTTGTTATTGCTATGTAATGGGCCAGAACTGGAACACCATATCCAAATATCTGGAGCATTTAGAACTAAGGCCCATCTCTAAAATAAACTGTAGTCAGGCTATGTACTATTAGAATTATTTGATCTTCAATTATACTTGGCACTTCTAATTAAATATCGAGGGTTACTTTTTATGTACTGCATGCACAGTATCTTACATACTGGGTGCACAATACAATATTCCAATTAAAATTTGAGGGATAGCAATTAAAACACTGGTGGGACATCAACTAATTTATTCTGCAAACTTTGTTTCTGATAACTGACAACCATAACAAAATCGCTCTCCCTTAAATAGCAAGCCAAATTAATTTAGCTTTGCTCAAGTATCTTTTCTGTAGACAGTATTACATGTCAAAGTAATGGAAAGTATATACTTGTATAAACACTGTATCTTAGCCTTGGCTTACGGGATAAAAACAGTGTAAAAAAGAGATAAATTAGTGTACTGCAAAAGATATGGGAAGAGAAGACAACCACTTCAATAAAAATAATCAACTTGTCCACGGAGACTGGTTGATCCAATGACAGGGCCTTTAAGATAATGACCCTTGCTTTTCACTATCTCCTAGCAGTATACAACTAGGATCTCAATACCGAGATATGCTCAAAAAAATACGTGTATCTATTGTGTTAAGGACAAGAATGTGGATTGCTTTTTTCCTGTTGGACAGGTCAAGGAGTGAAAAAAGTATTTTCCCATTTCACTATTTCTGTTGTGGATCACAGTTATAGTCTCTGCACTCCTTGAGGTGCAGTGCTTAGGCCCTTGGTTTGAAAGCTCTCCCCCCTCAACAACATTAGCAAGTGGAGCTCATTAGATGTAGAGAAGAGTGACTGCTTCATTCTTTTAAGTGGTGACACTCCCTGGGAGTGGAAAATATTGAAGGTTGTTGCACAAGGAAGCATCAACAGAACAACAGAGGTATAAGAGAATCTTGGTTGTACTCAATCCAAAGAAGAAGATTTAAAAAAAAAAAGATTCCAAAGCAATGTTCCCTCTATTTTTTTGGAGCCATGCATGGAATAATTTGTGTTATATGCACCCAGGCATATGTGGATGTGCACCACCAGTAGAAACACATGCTGCCAGCTGTGGGCACTCTGCTAATCAAAGCGCTGATCTGCTAATCTAACAAGGAATGCTGCTCTAAAGACTTCCTAGGTGTAACAACACTTCTCAGAATCCAGGATAGTCAGTTACTCATGGATGAAAGTGCGGGAGGGTGATGAGTTCTCATATGGGGAAGCACAGGCTCCTTGTTTCTACATGAAGGACCATCCTCATTCATAAAGTGGTTCAGTTGCCTGAGAAGATGAGGGAAAGATGCCATCCCACTCTCTCTGATGTCTGGTTCAGGTTATCCATAAGCTTTCCAAGTGTCTGCCTGTTGTAGTGGGTTCACTCACTTTCACGCATAGCTTCTTCCCTCAGGGTGGCTTGTGGGGAAGTCGCCGGCTGCTCCGACGCCGATGCGCCCCCTTTGGGTGAGGTGTTTTCTTCAGGTCACTGCCCTCTGGCAGTGACCACTCCATTCTTGGTCCGTGCCCCCTTCCGGGGGGGAGTCATTGTTCTTGCTTTGGTCCTCCTCCAGGGTCCTCCCTACTCCTTGGGATCCCTAGTTCTTCCCGGGAACCCACAGTTCCTCCTGGCCTCAGTGGCCCACTGCCAGTCCCTCTCTAACCCCTCTGGGCAGACTGCAGTTTCTCCAGGCCTCTCCTCTCTGGCCACGGGCACACCTCTGCTGCTCAGTGGCCTCCTGCAACTCTGCCTTGCAGTTGTATGGCCTGGGACTTCCCTGGCTTGAACTCCCCCAGCCTACCGCAGCTGCCTCCATGCAAACTGAGGCTGCCTCCGTGCAGCCCGGCCTTTTAGGGCTGCCTCCATGCGAGCCCTGGCTGCGACTGCCTCCTTGTAGCCCTGGGCCTCAGGCCGGGTATCCTGGGTTTGTTAGGCCAAAGCCTTTCTCATTGCAGGCTGGCAGGCTGATCACTCTCCTCCTCCCAGGAGCTGCTCTTATAGCCCTCAACTGGGCTTCCCTCACTCCAGCTCCCAGCCCCTTAAAGGGCCAGTGCAGGGCAACGCCCTGACACACTGTCTTTCTACCGTTTCTAATTTATCCATCATCTTTGCAACATATCTAAGTTGTTCAGCTAAGCTAATGATCCACTATTCACTTCAATATCTCCTCTCCTATTTACAGTATTTCCTACGTTAGTCGTCACTTAACTTCACCTTTCTTTTGAAGTGTCTGGGAATGGCCAATGTCAGAGACAAAGGAGTGGACTAGATGGACCATTAGTTTGATCCATTTTGGCAAAATCTATTCCATTAAAGAAAATTAGCCATCTTATATTTCTTTTGTATAAAATATTACAGCAGATACGCACGTTTAAATATACAACTAGTATTTGTCTAACAACAAACTGAGAGATCCCCCTGGCTGACTGCCATTGTTCAACCATTTAAATATAGACTTATGAATGGGGAAAGATGGATTACCTGCTCATAATTCCATCAAGGGCTTTTCATGATATCACAACCCATTTTTTTAAAAATCATATATTGAAAAAATATTTAAATCCTGTAGGAAAGATTTTTTTTTCATAAGTACTTCTTTGATGTCAGAACATTTTGATTTGTGGGCATGCTGACACTGGAGCAGCTCGATTACTGCATGTTTTCATTTATCATGAGTGCAAAGTTGATGTCATTAGGATGTGGGATTATTGCAGCAAGTATATTTCACATGTAGTAATTACATTGACAGCAATTATTTCACTTCAGATTTTGGGGTAAGCAAAAACAAGATGCAAGTATTGTACATATGATCGCCTATTTTGGTCTCAATAAAGACCACTTATGTTGAATCCCAAAAGATAAAGTTTTGTTTAATTAAACAAGGGGGGAAGGGGGCGCTATTGAACCCTGATCCACACTGAACTTTCCACTTTCATAGTAAAGTATACAAAGATCCTGTGTGGCAGGGTGTGGCGCCTTAGCTGCATTATTCCCCATAATGGTTTAGCTCCCTTTTCCTTTGCTTTTTTTCGCCACACAATGGCTTGTGGTAAGACTGGAGTGTCAAGTCCAGGCTTTCAGCCCTACAGTAGCTCTGGATTTCCTTGCTTTTGTGGGTTTAAATCAGCCCCTTAGCATTACTAATATGCATTTGTTTTGGGTAATTGACATTAATTTTCAGGTTGCATCACTGGCATCAATCAGCAAGCTTCTCCAAGGACTGGAGTTAAGGGGCCTCTACAAAGGGTTAGACATTGTTTCTTTTGTTTTATTTTTGGAAACATCTAAACTACCATATACTTTTCCAGTTGCTGTTATGTTCATTTTGCATAATGCAGCATAAAACGTTAGCGGTTGTCTTGCTGAAAGATTATTTTGGCATTTCTGCAAATGACCTGGATCTGGAGTCTGGTGATAATCAACATCTTTGCAAAGACAAGTTGATACACTGGACCTATGTAATGCTAAAGCAGCTCTGAAACAGCAGAACATTGCTTTTCAGCAAGATGCACTGCCAGCTGCAGATGTTTTCCATATGAAACATGGAAAGTGACAGACCCCACTCATCAGTGTTCTCCCGTTCCAGAACACATCCACAGACAACACTGCTGAGATATTCAGCACCAGCCTCCATTACCAGGTAGTGCGGAGGAACAAGTAGATTTTCATTGTACCAAGTAGGAAAATGCACCAGCACAGTTTATTGTGACAGTTCTGACATTTTCATCCCTCCATTTTGCTCATGTACTGCATCCCTATTCAAGGGAGACCAGCCTGACTTTCTGAGACTAAAATCACAAAATCATCATACTCTGAAGATGAGTTAGCTGTTTCAAGGTTCCAGTTCTGCAAATCAGCAGCTAGTGTTCAACAGGAGCCTTACAAAAAATCCTCACGAATATGGAGCAACCTGTATGGTCTGAACTGCTGACTCAGCTGTAAGGAGGACCTAAGGAATTCAATAGGGCTAGTCCTATTTTGCCAGCAAAATAGTGCAAAGTCAGAGGTGGAAGACGACCTGAGGCCCTCCATAACACACATAATTTGTGGTAGGAAGCAGTCCATGGTTACACCCAGACTTCATGTCATCCGGGCTAATGCCTACTGCATATACAATTGAAATGTACTTTGATAAAGGACCAGAGTTTCAAAAGAGTGCAGAGTTATGTTTTCAAGTGTTCAGTATGGACAACCAAGGCAAGATTTTTAAAAGTGCTGAGCTCCCACTCAGTATCAAAATAAGGACCATATTTTCAAAATCATTCAGCATCCAATAGTGCCCCCCGCATATGATACATAGGGACACATTTTCAAAAAAGTGCAGTGTCCAATGTGCTCCTTCTCAAAATCTGGCTCTGAATGTGGATGCCGAATGCTTTTGGAAATTCTATCAATAGCATATCATTTGGGGCTTGTATGTTCACAACTACACAAAAATATACAATGGTCTTGGCTCAGAGGAAATAACCCTCCCGCCCATAAAAATGCATAACATAAAAACAGTTTATCGATGGCTTCAGTCAGTTCTGCGAAATCTAAGGAATTATTTTTAGCTTGAAACAAAGCTGTACTATTACTGTCCTTCAGGCTAGGCAATAATTGTAAAGCTATACAGATTTAGAAATGTATATATTTTACCATATAACAATTGGCACCAATATTTATAAATTTAAAACTCTGCTGGAGATTTTAATAGCAGAGTAGAGGTTTTAGCCATGCTACTCTCATTCAATTAAAAGGGAACTGTGTGGTTAAATCGGCTTTGAAATTCTCAAATGATATCTAATTTGAATTTTATTCTGCCTTCTTTCCCTTTCCTTTTCTTTTTTTCCTTCTAAGTCTTGTTGCACTTTTTCACAAAAGTGTCATTTCATATCTGTTTGCCTCCCCAGACCAGTTTTCTATATGGGTATGTCTACACAGCATGCTTATTTCAAAATAAGCTATTCCGGAATAGTTATTCCGAAATAGCTTATTTTGAAATATCACGTCTACACTGCAGGGAAGCCTCAAAATTAGTCTGAGGCAGGCTTCCCTCATGTAGACATGCTATCTTGATTTAGAGCCCCAGGAGGCACTGGGGAGGAATAACTTAGAATGGTCCTGGTGAGGGACTATTTCAAAATAGCAGCAGTGGAGTGTCTACACACGCCTTATTTTGAAATAGCTATTTTGGATTAGGCATTATTCCTCATAGAATGAGGTTTACACATTTTGGAATAAGCCTTCCATTATTTTGAAATTATTTCTAAATAACGGAATAGCTGTGTAGACACTCGCATTGTTATTTTGAAATAACGCTAGTTATCTCGAAATAACGGTGCAGTGTAGACGTACCCTAATATGTAAAAGCGTTTATCTTTCTTGATATTTCCTTTTCTTATTCAGCTCTTCTTCCTGCTTTCCTGTCTATGCCTCTCTAGTTACTTTCTAAATCCTTTATCACAGTTTGCCTCTCTCTCTATGTGTCTCTCTGTCAGTCAACCCCATCCTGCTTACAAATCCCCCACACTGTCCCAATCTCTCCTTGCCTTTCTGTCTCCCCCATTATTATTATTAGTGTGTCTCATGAGTCATTGCTTCTCTCCTGTTTCCTCCTACATTCTCGCTCCACTTCTTCCAGGTTTCTTCTCCTGTAGTTCCTGGGTCTTACCAATATCAACCAAAAGTGGAGCAGCCCTGTGACTGGATCCTAGGCAGCATCTACATTACCCTCTCCTGCAGGCAGTTCTAGTTTTACTGTAGGGCCATATTGCTAGATCTGCGGAAAATTGGATTTATTGTTTATAAGTGGGGCGGGAGGGTTATGACAGGAGAAAAAGGGGCACTGAGAATGGAGGAGTAAAGTAAAATCAGGATGATTTTATATAAAAGGAATATTTTTGGTGGGGGTGGCTAGATGCTTTTCATGGGGGAACTGTTTACAGTTTGGAAGAGGAGGAGTAGAGGCACTTCTGATGGGGATCTGGTGAGTTTTGCATCCTAGCACAGGTGACATTGTACAGAGCCAGCAGCTGGGGAAGGTATTGGCATCTGGGATAGGTGGGGTGCAAAGTTTTCTAGGGTTGCTGACACAGAAGCAGCCAGCCCTCCCTTCTCCCTGTGGCCTGCGAATGGGGTCTTGGCCACTTGAGGCTGACTCATTAATTTTCTCCTTGTTGTACAGGGATGGGGCTTCATAGCAGACAAGGCTGTTGCACACTCCCCACATATGTAGGCTCAGCCTTGGAACCCAAACATCAATGGAGAATTTAGTTCTCTTTTTACTGGGTCCTTGCTTAAGGAGAAAAGCATTGGGAAAATGTACATAAATACCTTATGCCCAAGGAAAGCATATTTGGGCCTAGTGCACTGCAAAAAAAAGTTCAGATTCCTGAAAACATTTCCACTCTCCCGCCCCTCCACACACATAAATGCTTCTGAAGTCAGTGAAAAGCTGGGACTTCTACCACAGACCTGCTGGCCTCATAGCTTGGCCTTGTTCTGGGACGAGACTAATTCACAAACTGTACTTTATAGCAAGTTTCTATTTGTTTTTCATGAATCAGTGTTATTTAGTTGTCTGTACAATTTCCCTTCTTTGTCTTCAGCCCTCACAGGGTATGAGTCAATGAGAATTGTGCAATTAAATCTTATGCAGCTCTTTGAAGATGCATAGATGTTATGTACCAGGGCATTCTCTTGGGGTGAAATCCACCCCTCCAAATAGGGCTTAAGTGGTGCAAACTCTTCCCTGGCCGTCTGCCCAGGGGTGAATTTCACTCACTGGGCAATCAGTTTTAAGTGGCTCCTCAGACACCCCATTTTATTTAGCGCTCATGAGACATACCAGACTGACGGAGAACCAAGTCCTTTTTTATCCACAGAACAGTCAATACAAACTTCCTCATGCTGCCCCAATGAAGTGTCTCAGTCTGAAGTGGGAAGGATGAGACAGTATTCCAGTCTCCATTACCAGCTCAGCCCTGGGCCTCTCTGTTGAAACTACATACCATGTTGCCAAATGGGGTCTTGGTTTCATGTTGTGGATATTTTTCAGCAAAGCATTAGACTTAGGATAATCAACTCATTACTCCTAGGCCACTCTTCAATCTCTACTGGACTTAGGCTGGATTTAAACAGGCAACAAATTGCAAAGCCTCCATTGTCCATTACCCAGTCCAGCTCTGAGAATTTGTTTCCCAGAAACCATGTAACTTGCTCAGAACAGGTTTATCAAGCAATTTCCTCTATAAACAAACTTCATCAATATTCCTTAGACTAGGCCATATATTTAACTTTTTTTTTCAAAGTTCAGAGAGAAAGAGAGAGATTGGTGGCAAAGTCAACCATTAATTAAAAAAAAAATCCAATATAAACCTATGTATTTACTATAAACGAAAATAATTAGATATTAAGATATAACTTGTTGCTACAATAGCCTAAATTACTTAACTAATTTAAGTGATCATCTGCTAGATGAACAGAGTATGCATAGTACCGAGATTTAAGGAAAATATGCCAAGCAGTACTGTAGAATTAATTTATGGCTTTCTAAAAGTTGCCAACGGTTTACTACAAAATCCAAATGCTCCCTATTAAATGTTGTTTTGTTTTTCTTTTTGTTTTCCCACTGTCTACACAAAAAAGTCTAAGCCAGATGCTCCAACTAAGTACATGGAAATAAAATTTGTATAATTAGAAAGCTGAAGGTATGTCTGTTCACTCACTCGTGCTTTTTCCCTGAGTAACTCCATGAGTGATACGGAGCTACTTCTGATTTACTTATGAAAATGGGGTGAGGAAAATGGCCTCAAATTCAAACACTGACAGAATGCATTTACACTCTGGAGACATTCTAAAAACTGCAAGTTGAATAGTCTTTCATAGTCAACATTCCTTCCTGGGTGTATGAAAATTAGATATTTTAGGTTAAGAACATTTTATCATGTAAGTATGCTTGGAGCTATGGTAAAAGAAAAAATACTTTTCATGTTGCAACTATCTTTAGCAAGCAATCTTTATCTTTCCAGTTCTCGTGTATGTTCCACCCATTTACTACCAATGTTAGAGCTGCATCAAGTTTTCCCAATTTCCAAGGAATTTTGTTGTTGTTGAAAATTTGATTTAAATATCCCCCCCCCAATTTTGACCAGTTCTAATGAAGATACTGCAGTGCCTGAGTTTCCACAATTTGGTTAGAATTAAGACTGAATGAGCAATATTAATCTAGAAAATTAAAAAAAACCCTGACAAATGAACTAGATTCAAGGTGCAGTATAGGTGCAAAATAACTGCAACATTCCATTCACTGAAGAGGGCCAGCACAATTCAAAAAAGGAACTGGGGTGGGTAGAACAGTCAGCAGATGTTCTCATTCAGTGCATCCGCCAAACAGTTGCTATTGGTGAGATTTTATGGAACCCTGCATGTAACAGAACTGTGCTCCTGAGCCATCCTCCACTTTGTGGCAAAAAAATCAGCTAGGGTGGGCATGGTCCTAACACCACCTGCCTTCCCTCTGGGTGAATCGAGTAAAGGAAAGGTTCAAGTTATATCATACCTCCCTACTCTGTGTGTTCATGATCACACTATCTGGAAACAGTGCCAAGTAAACTATTAATGAAGATCTGCTATGTCGATTAAAACCAGGAATGCTATACACTGGCTCATGATGCATATGAGCTCTAATTTCTTCCCTATCATTTAATTTAGAAAGAGCCCGGCAGCTCTTACTACATTTAAAAGGCAGAGCCACAGCAGTCGGGGACCCAGCATGAGCGGGGACGGCTTCAGTCCCTGCCTGTGCTGGATTCTGTGCTGTGGCTGGGAAGCTCTTACTACACTTAAAAGGCAGAGCCTGAGTGCCACTGCGTCCCGCAGCACTGGTTTCTGCTTCTCCCTCCTTGCTGCCACTGAATTAGAGGCACCAAGGGCGGGGGGAGGGGGAAAAATGCAAGTAGTCGACTATTCAACTACTCTTTTCCATCCCTACTAACTTGGGCAGGCTTTTTGTATCATTGGGAGCATTCATATTCATAGACTCAGATTTCAAGGCCAGAAGAAACAATAGACCATCTAGTCTGACCTATATAAAATTCACCCAGTTACTCCTGCATTGAGCCCAATAACCTGGGTTTGGCTAAAGCATATCTTCCAAAAATGCATCCAGTTTTGATCTGAAGACATCAAGAGTTGGAGAATCCATCACTTTCCTTGGGAGTTTATGCTAATATCCATCATGCTCTCTGTTAAAAATGTGTATCTTAACGTTTGAATTTTTTTGGCTTTTATTTCGACACATACTGGAGGAACAGAGTCTAAGAATGTTTCTATGCTAGCTTTTTTGACTAAACTGTTGGCTTTTTGCTGACAACATAGAGCTGGTAGCAATAGTGCAGACAGAATAGGTGTCATAGTGATTAAAAACACCATGAGCCAGTTTCAACAAAGTCATTTATGTTCCCAAAGATGCAGACAAGGATTAAATCAGATTTACAAGAGCACTTAAGCAAGTTAGGCACCTAACTTCCACTGATTTTCCAGAATCCGTTCTCCAGGCTGTGTGCCAGCGTAATGCAACAGGCAGAACTAAACCTGGGACCTCTGGGGCTTAGTGCATGAGCCCCTACCTCTTGAGCTAAAAGTCAGCTGGCTCTTAGCTAAGGCTGTCGAGCAAACTCATTCTCTTTCTCTCTGTAAGTGGTCTGAGTGCCACTTCATGGGACAGTGAACCACACCCAGGAGGTGTGTGGGTTACATCAGCAGCAACTGAGCACATTGCTAAAGAGATGCTCTGCTTTCCTGTGATGTAACCCTGAGCAGTACATGAGCTTGCTTTCTACAAAAAACAGAGAGATGGAAGAACAATCTCTGGAGCAAATGAATATGAGTGGGAGAAAATGCTGGGAAAACCAAGTTGAGAAGACAGACATTTTAAATAAAAGATAATTGAAGAGGATTCATTTGTAGCATAAAAGAGGGGTACAGATTTACCAGTATCATGAACTGAATGGCTACAGAATATATCACAAGATGATACATTTATATAGAGGCACATTCACTGTTCTAGTAATATGCTTGTCTCTAGGAAGCGACACATACTATACATCTAATAAGTCCCCATTCCACACTATCTGAGTGCCAGAAATTTAAAGGGAATCACAGATGCCATTTCTTGTTCAGAAGCAAAAGGTAGAAGTGACATTTGCCAGTAAAAGATAAGGGGAAGAACTGGTAGGAGATGAAGAAACTAATGTCATTCTGCACCAGCAAAGAACATACAGAAATCAGGATCACTGCACCACATATATATATTCAAAACAAATAGGATAATGGGTCAAATTCATTACTGGCTTCCTGCCACTGCCTTTTCAATGTGGTTTAGATGCTGAGGGAGAATGAAGCCATGTCTTCAGAACCGGGGCTCATTTATGCAGAGTTCGGTGATATCCATATCCCTGAAGCTTCCTTAAAACTGTGGTAAACTGAATGTTTCATTCACAGGAGAAGTTAAAATGGGAGGTATAATTCCAAAGTGGAAAACTGACTGGAGCTATTCATTGTGAACTCCTATCTCTGGCATACCAGATGCACCATGCTAGGAAGCAGGCAGGACAGTGGGTGGGAGCAGAAAAGCTGAAGAAGAAATGAATTAATACCGAGCGGCGTAAGCAGAAAGGGAGTGAATATGCGGGCAGCTTAAGGGATCTTTCAGTTTGGGTTAATTTCTCCCTTTATAGGGCAAATTGTTGGACAGTCAGAGAAGCTCAGTCCATAGGGGTTTCTAGGCAAAACAAGGTTGATACAAGCTTCGTAACAAAAGGAGAGGTCTTCCATAGGAAGTTAAGGATGCACCAGGAGAATCTACCTTCAACTGTTTCAATCTTATTGCAGTAAAAGTCTGTTCAACCCCTCATGTGAATGTTTTTGTGCTAGAATATTCCTCCTAAATCTCCCTTCTATATACGGTGGAAACCCTCCCCCCCATCAAATCATTCACAAAGGAGAGAAAATAAAGCTCCTTCATGTATATGCATCCAATCCCTCAACTCCTTTCTTTTTCTATCAGATCAACACTTCCTTTAGCCTTTAAGTTTGTTATACTACTGGCTTCCCCTTTTTGAATTTTCACTTAAAAAAAGAAGCCTCCCCCCCCAATCTTATCATATGTTGTAAATCTCCCATTTCCTATCCAAATTCTTTTGAATTTTGAAAAGGTGTGGTTACTTTTTTCCCATTAATTTTCATTTTTGTGAGTGTCTATCTGAGAACAACAATGAAAGCATAGAAATATTAAGAGAAAGGCTATTTTCAGGGGAGTTTTGCCCTATCAGAAGCAAATTCCATCACAAATACCAAAATTTGTTCCTCACAGGATAGGCAGCTCATTTCTGCAGAAGTTTCAGGTAAACTCCAGGTTATAGGGAGCTTACCCAGCCTGAACTATCAGACTTTTTGGGGTTGTCCATCATTAGACTGGAGAAATCTTAGAAATTAAACTTGAAACAAGGTACATTTAATCCTATTTTGGGTTTTGGACCACATCGCAAAATCAACTGATATATGAATGAACCTTTTGCCAAATTTACTTGTGGTCATTGTGTGCCTGACAAAACTAAGAAGGAGCTAAATGCCAAACGAAATGGGAAATCTGCAGTTTTGAAGAACTCCCATGACTATCTGAAGGCAGCTGGCCTTTGAAATATCAGTAAAGTGTTGGTGTTAAAAATATTTTGCAGGTCTAGCTTTCAGTTCCAGCCCTTCAAGGACCTACAGTAGCATAGATGGGCACCTAATTCAGTTTTACCATATTTCTCTGCTTTCCTTTTTTTCTTTAATGCTGTACCAGCATTCACTTGCAATACAGAATTAAAATGAACAGAATTATAAATTTAGGAAAGAGCCCATAATTCAGGAAGTTTCCACCATTTTTAGCAAAAAGAAATTTTATGAAAAGGGGATAGGAGGGAAGAGAAAATAATCGTACTGAATTCCGAACAAAATACGTGACATGTAAAGGATGGTAAACATGCAGGGTGATAAAGTAACAGTAGGAGAATTAGTGTCCCCAGGAAAAATATAAAAGTAAACATGATATATTTTAATTGCACAAGTCAGAATAGCTACTAACTACTTTCCTTAAGGTCTACAGTCCATGATCATGGCTCATGGTTAAGATCCTTGCCATTAGCCTCACTGACAGTTCTCCATATGCCCTCATATGACAATATTCAAAATGGAATTTAATTGTACTCTTTTCCCCAGTGAGAGCCTTGCCTTCTTACTATCCCTGTTGGAGGAGCCACTTAGGCCTGAAAAGATACCAACTGTGATCATAGGTTCCATATTTCATTGTCAATGCTGGGAATCAAAACTCAGTTGTAATACTACCAAGAGTTAACACACTCCAGTACAGCTGTGCCAGCTCAAACCAGTTTTTTTTTTCTGGCTCTGTGGTGGTTTAAGTTTTCTTCCCCTCCCCCGATCAGGGACACATATGGCTGCCCAAAAGCAGCAAAGCATTTCTACCAAAATTACTCTCCTTTAGTAACAAGACCGCAAAAGACTGAAACACACAATTCTGTCTACTACCCTCCCTATTTTATTTGATTATCTTTTAATAGCTACAATAAAGTTGTGCAAGGAAATAATATTCCACATGCCTGACTCTCCAGGGCAGAATATGGACAATCCCAAAGGCAAAGGGGACTTAGCTGAATCTGCTACTTTATGATTAAAACAGGAAGTGTGGTGTCCCCTTTTACTGTACATCCCCCCCACTTTTTTTTGAAAGACTGCCCAAACAATTCCAAGTTGGGTTGAGGCAAAGTTATTGATGTCAAGGAGCCAAGATCTTTTGCCATGGTTTGCTGCATGAGGAAGGAAGAAAACTGTTTGTGCTCAGCTGTCCTTTACTTCTCCAGTTCAGCTCTGAGCCAAAGAAGCAGGAAGAGGAGAAAGATGAATAAGTGAAAAGGGATAATGTTTATCTTTTAACAAAATCACAATGTTCTGCTCTTAGCCCCAGCAGCCAAAACTCGCTATTGCATTTTTAAGACAGATAGTCTCTTCTCTGAGAGACGACAGGCTAATTATAGTGCTTCTGCCAGAGGGAACTCACACATGCAAACCATTATGTAAAATATAATTTTTTTCTTTAAGAATGCTCAAGATCATTAGACATGGTTTTTTCAATGCTAGAAAATCAAGCCAAAAATGAAAATAAACAGTTTCAAGTATTTGCAACATAATTCCTTCATGCATTTATGGAAATATAGTAAAAAGCGCCCTAAATATGTGGTTTGACATTTCATGCTGCTCTGTTTTTCTATTTTTCCAGTTCTCAACATTTGCCCTCTTGTCCTGTATCATTTCAGTTTCACTGTAGTTTGAAGCTGAGCATGGTGGTAGGCATGAGCATTCATTGCAGACATAGTCTTGTTTCAGCTAAGGAGGGGCAGGAAGCAGCACAAGAGACTGTAAATTAAACAAATTCCTTATACATTAATTTTAGTATGGTATGAATGTAAATGTGAGGCACACATGCGTGACAAACCCTTCACAAGGTGTAGAGCACTGCTATCCCTCATAACGAACTATGCTAATTTAAGGCTAAAGTGATTATCTAGTAATTCATTTAACAGTTAAGCATGTAAACTCTTATAAAGTCTGCAATAACTTATGGGAGATCTATTACTTCCACTGCTATTTATATGAACCTCTTGTTGTTACAAGGGAAAAAAGTATTTTGGTTCACTACATCATAAAACCCAAGAAAAATATTTTAGTAGGGAATATAAAAATCTTAGTAGTTAGAAATGGGATTACCCCTTTAATCTAACTTAACAAGACTACTAAACTCATCAGAATGTAAATGTCCAAATTGCTGTTTTTTCCTTTTTTATATACATTGTGCTTAATTTTTCTTGACACTACTATATAACCTTCATTATCTATTCAGTTTTGTGTGTCCAGTCCATATGGATAGCCCTGCTACTAACAAGCAAGCCTGCAGCCATTTTTATCAAACCATTTTTCGTCAAACTATATGAATGGCATGCTGCACAATCTGACACTTTTGGGGAGAGAAGCCATTCCAAAAGGAAATAACATTGTCCTTTTCCAAGTTTGCTTCAGTCGAGAAGAGCGGGTTTAATACGCTGTTTTCCCCTATAGCATTTGTTAGTTTAATAAGAATGAGCAAAGAATTCACCAGCAAGTTTCATTTACAATCACCATGTTAGATCTAAATTGGATCTTGCTTTGTCTTAATGAGGAGGGAATCAAAAAATACTCCCCCAACTATCTAACCTTTTCCTAGCCAAACTAATAGTTACTTCCAGCTTCCATTTGGCTTATAAAACAAAAGGAGTACTCAACTTTGTAGGTAAGATGCAGGACAGTCTAGTAGGATTAAGAAAGCAACTAGGTGCCACGAATTCCTGAGGTCTAACCCTGACTCTTCCACAGCCCAGTTTCATCCGTTGGAACATGGAGCTAATGCTTACTCATTACTTCACAACAGTGATATAAGACTGTACAGCTCTTAACAAACACAAAGTTCTAAGTATGCCCCGCCTTTTATTCAAGTAAGTTTCTTCCTGGGACTTCCAATGTGTGACAATGGCCTAAAGCACCTGTCATCTTCATTTTCTTCCCAGATTTTAAGATGAATAGAGCATCCACCACTTTCTGCTGTTTATTTTGGTCTTGTGTTGATGTGTTCTGGCTTCTAAGTATCATTTTGATGGATTTGGCTTCTCTGTCTATTGATCTGTGTAATATTTCTTTAGATCATCCTCTTTTTCACTTTCCAGGTGGTGTCCATATTATCACGTCATAAAAGTCAAGTTGGTAGAATCCTTAAAGCTTGTCCTAGCTACCTCTTACCATATTTGATGCTTTAGATTGCTTTGCTCAACTTAGAATTTCTGATGGTGCAAGAAACTGTTTCCAATGGCTTCTGAATATCTTCGGCAGGTATTATGCATGTGCTTAAGTGTTTTTTTTTCTGGTATGGAGTTTAAGTGTAATTTTTCTGTAAACATATCACATATGTAAGATTATTGCCATGCCAAACCATTAACATACGATGGATAAGTGTTAGAGATCACTTGGTTGAGTAACTGATCATTATTCTCATGTCACAACTATAACACACTGAATATTCTGGTATATGAGTTATTTATTTAAAATTGTATTTAGAGCCAGAATGTATAAATAGCTCAACTTAAAAACTAAAAAGTGTCAAAACTCATAAAATCAGTTTAACATGTTTCAGTAAACTATTTCTTACTATTGATGCATACGCATAAGATGTTTGGCATTCTAGAAATGCCTAACAGTTTTTTTTTAAACCTGTATTTTATTAAGCGAAATGTGCCTTTCCATATATTTTACATATTTATATAATTCCATAAGGCATGCCTACATAACTAGCCTTTAGAGAACAATCACACATAAAAGACAAAAGATATGGGGCTAAGGCAAGAGGCAAAAAGGTTAAATCGGTTAGAAACAGGTATTTCCTTGGTTTTAACTCATATATGATGACATAAAACTCAGAAAAAGTAGGTCTGAATTGAAAATTATTTAAATTTGCCAGCTTCAACATTCCCAGGAAGCTTGCCAGAGTTAATTTGGATTTGAGCACAAAGTTTGCACAGCTCTAACTTTAACCTGCTATAGCCTAAAAAGTGTACTAGGTAAAAGGCACAAAGATATTCAACATAATTTAAAACAACTTACAGTTTGTTCGTAAGGTACCCAGTTTGAACTTGGAATGTTTTAGTTGTTTCCCTCAAGAAAAGGGTGGTGCTATGTCTCTGTTACTAATAGGTATCCATGATAGAAATGCCTTAGCTACCGATGTAATGTTACACAAGGATAATGCTCGCAAGAAAGAATAACACTTGTTTTCTAAGAAGGAACTTTTTCAGAGATGTGCTTTCTATTTTTATTTGCAAATCTCCAAATTCAACACATTTTCAGCATCTATAAACTTTTGTAGAGCCTTGTCTGAAATTCAAAGGTGTTTTTTTTTAAATATGTAATTTGTACTAGGCAAAAATTTGTAACATTGAAACACAAGTACATTTATCTTTTTGCTGTTTTTCCAGACTTCTTCCAAAGTTAAGTTGGTTATAAAAACATAAAAGTAAATAAAAATGCTCTGCATTAAAACTTACCTCTTCTTTCCCCCCATAGACAAGCAATGAAATCATTGTAAGCTCACATACATTCTCATAGCAACAGACTGATGTCACAAGCCAAGTGCAATGACTTCATTTGATGTATGTAGTAGCAAAATACAAGATGGGTTATGTGGAAACGTTATTGAGCCTATAAAAATATTCATCTAACAGTCAAATAGAAGTTTTGGATAATGTTTTAATTATTGTAAGTGTGAGGCACAGAAACAGACCATAGTACAGCACACCAATGAGGTTAAATATTTTCTAATATTATTTGTAGTTATAGAGTGCTTTTCATCAGAGGATCTCAAAGTAATTTCTAAATATTAATCCTTCCAATGTCCTTTGACAAAGATAAATAATATTCCCATTGTACAGCCTGATGAAAAGGAATGCGACTAGCACACAGTCATATGAGAAGCCAGTAGTAGTGGAGAAACTAGAAGTCCTATGGGCCCGTGATAGCCATAGAAAAAACTGCGCAAGCAATGTGACATGGCAATGGGGAAACTAGGTGAAATTCATTCAAACCTGCTGTGGCATTAAGTGCACAGCTGGAGGCCTAATATTCTCAAAATCACTCTCTGTGAATTAGTGGGATACAATCTTCACAATGAGAGTGCCTGATGTCAATTATTAAATGTTGTTTGGATGGTTCTAGAGGAAGGGAATTCAGGTTCCTATTCAATGCATTGTTAGTTTATATATTCATTGTGCTCATTTCCCCTCCAATATTATAACGTAGAGGAAAAAGAGGAAGTTTACTCACCCAGTGTAGGTGAGCTCTTCAAGATGTGACCTCCTATGAGAGCTCCATGGAAGGTGTGCTTGCATTCCTGCACTGCTGATGGGAGAACTTTTGTAGCAGTGTCTGTTTGGCCAGCATGTGTGTGGTCTCCACTTGTGCTCTGTGCTACCGCAGAGTCTTTGTCCTTAGCTAGGTTGGATATTCATCATCATCAACAACCATGGGCTCAATGCCCGTTGGTGTCTGATGCCTCCCTCACTATTTCCTTCCATCTTTCCCTGTCCGGTGCATGAGGAGTGGCTTAGTTTCTGTAGACTAGCTCCACACCAATCTACTATATCATCTACCCATTCTCTGTGGAGTCTGCCTCTCCTATTTGCACCATCCATTATGCCGAATACCAAGGCCTTAACTATTCGCTTGTTGTTCATTCTGCAGATTTGTCCGAATAGCTGTAACTTCCATTGTATAACCTTCTGCAGTAGGTTCTCTTTTGGCTGTATCTTCCTATATAATTCCTCATTGGTGACCTTCTGCATCCATCCTATTCTCAGGATCTTTCTAGAACAACTCCTCTCGAACACCAATATCCTTCTCTTCTAATCTTTCATTATCACCCATGTCTCACATCCGTACAGCATGCTGCTAAATACACACGTTTTCAAGATGCTCAGCTTCGTTCCTAAACTAATCAGGAGGTGGTGGAATCTCCACTCCTAGAGGTTTTTAAGGCCCATCTTGACAAAGCCCTGGCTGGGATGATTTAGTTGGGGTTGGTCCTGCTTTTAGCAGGAGGTTAGACTTGATGACCCCCTGAGGTCTCTTTCAAAACTATGACTCAATGATTGTCAAGAATTCCAAAAGAAAAAGGAGGAGAATGGGTCGTGGAGCACCCATAGAGAAGCACATCTCGAACAGCCATTGTTACCGTCGGGGGTGAATTAACTTTCCTTTCTTTGAGCAGTGTTCCTATGGGTACTCCACTGAAAGTAACTA
Organism: Pelochelys cantorii; assembly: GCA_032595735.1. Lineage (NCBI taxonomy): Eukaryota > Metazoa > Chordata > Testudines > Trionychidae > Pelochelys > Pelochelys cantorii. The sequence goes on from CM064328.1 coordinate 13,051,920, forward strand.
CCAAGCAGTATCCTCAATGGGAGACTGGGACTTTGGTGTTGAGTTTGTTATGGATGACAATACTGCGGAGCTGAAGATAGCATCAGAAGCAGACAGTGTTCTACAATGGTATGTGCAGGTATGTGTAGGTTGCTGTCCTGCAGATTTTCAAGATAGGGAAATTCTTGAGGAAGGCCACAGAGAAGGAAACCAACTTTGTGGAGTGTGTGCAGACTCCAGATGGAGATGTTATGGTATGATCCTGATAGCAGTGTCTGATACAGTTTAACACCCATTTGCACTGTTTGAGATGTAATTCTTGTGCCTTTAGAACTTTTTCCAGTGAAGTGGAAAAGCTTAGATTTCCTGAAGGCCTTCATCCTGTCCAGGTAAGAGGCCAGGGCTCTCCTAACAATTGAGTGTGCAATATAGCCTCCCTCTTATCATGGTGAGGCTCAGGGTAAAAAAGTCAAGAGGTTGAATCAGTTGGTTTATGTAAAAAGACTAAGTCATTTTGGGGATGAATTTTGGGTGGAATTTGAGAGTAACCTTGTCTTGTCTGAAAAGACTATTGACTAAGAGGTGTGTGTTAGTAGTGCCACTAGTTCTCCTACAAATCTTGCTGAAGCGATTGTCACCAGGTAAGCTGTCTTCATTCATAAGAACAAGTAACCATGGGTTCAAAGAACATCCTAGTCAGGCTCTTTCAAAGTCAGTTTAGGTCCCATGCTGGGGTAGGATGACTGCACTGGAGAGAAAGGTTTGCCTATACCCCTGGGGAAATCTCTTTGTGGTTGGCTGTGAGAGCACAGAACATCTTTTTATTTGCTGCTGAAAGGCTGCTATAGCTGCTCGGTGAAGTTTAAGTGAACTGAGAGATAGTCCTGATATCTTGTGAGCTAATTTATGATCTAAGATCATTGGGAGAATAGCAGCTGGGGCACTTTGAGATTTCACCAGACCTGAAACCTGGTCCACTTTTGCAGGTATGTAAGACAGGTAACCAATTCTCCTCTGTGTAGTAACACTTTTTGTATCTCCTCAGAGTGGGAGCTTTCTATGCACCAGAATCATGAAGAAACCAAGCCTTGAGCCGGTGTACATACAGGTTAGGGTGGAGAATGCATCCTTTGTTCTTCAAGAGGAGGAATGGCTTTCCCTGAAGCAACAGATGCAGCAAGAATGTTTATCTGTTACAAGGATAGTCTCCTTCCATCAGAGGCACCTCTTAAAGCCCAGTGACCTGGTCATACCCTATGCAGGGGCAACCCAGACAAAAGGAAAACTAAAAACTTTTCTTTCTCAAAAGAAAGAGAGAATAAAGAAAGCTCTACAACTAAGAAAGGGATTAACTAACTAATGAAGTGCTAAGAAAGGTAAAACTCTGATGAACTTACTGCTAATAGCTCTGTTTCTAGTCCAGGTGGTTGAGAAGGAACTCGGGAAGTGGAGGGGGGGGCATGTTCACACATGTGCACTAATTAACACTGGCATAACCTCAAAAAAGATATATTGGCATTGGAAAAGGTTCAGAAAAGGGCAACAAAAATTATTAGGGGTTTGGAACGGGTCCCATATGAAGAGAGATTAAAAAGACTGGGACTTTTCAGCTTAGAAAAGAGGAGACTAAGGGGGACACGATAGAGGTCTATAAAATCATGACTGGTGTGGAAAAAGTGAATAAGGAAAAGTTATTTACTTGTTCCCATAAGAACTGGAGGTCACCAAATAAAATTAATAGGTAGCAGGTTTAAAACAAACAAAAGGAAGTTTTTCTTCACACAGCGCACGGTTGGCCTGTGGAACTCCTTGCCGGAGGAGGTTGTGAAGACCAGGACTTTAACAAGGTTCAAGAAAGAACTAGATACATTCATGGAGGCTAGATCCATCAATGGCTATTAGCCAGGATGGGTAGGAATGGTGTCCCTAGCCTCTGTCAGAGGTTGAGAATGGGTGATGGGAGAAGGATTGCTTGAATATTCCCTGTTCAGTTCATTCTTTCTAGGTCATCTGGCATTGGCCACTGTCGGCAGACAGGATACTGGGCTATATAGACTTTTGTTCTGATACAGTATGGACATTCTTGTGTTCTTAAAATATCATTATGCTGTAGACGCTAATGAAAATGCATATTGCACAACCCCTCAGACTCATTTTACTATTTCAGTATGGCAAAGAGGTTTGGAATAAAACAGGCCTATCTATAAAACAGAATAAGTATTCTTGCCATTAACTTCCATATGTGGATTAACTGGTTAATGTTTGAATACACAAAGCGCCATACACATGAACATGCTAAGTATTATTACTACTTAGGGCAGGGTTACTCAACACGTGGCCTGTGGGCTGCATGCAGTCTGTGGCCCACATGCGGCCCGCAGCCCGTTTGTTTGTGGCCCACGGCGTGGTTTGGGTTTATGCGGGGTTCAACACATGGCCCGCTGTTGGGAACCAAAACAAAAAGTAGTCAATATAATGGTCTTCTGTTGAGATGCATTTTAGTAGTTAAATTCTTGGATTGTCATTGCTCATTAAAAGTGCTGTCATATGGGTGGAAATAAGGTAAATATTGCCTTTCATTAATATCAACAGAACTGACTTAAATAGGTCTTGAGTGTTGTGTAGTTTTGCCTTAATCTTTGTATTCATGCCTGTCAGTGTGAAAGAAGCTATTTGCATATATATTTGCATGTATATATGCAACCACACTTAAGTTGTGGCCCTTGGCATGTGCTGTGAGTATCATTGTGACCCCTGGGGCTTCCAAAGTTGAGTAGCCCTGGATTAGAGGGTTCTCACTGTGAGTCTGTTAACAGTGTATTTTAAAGATGAATGTCAGTGTGCAGATGCAGTTCCGAGTACAGCGCTCACATGGACGACTGCATAAAGGTGAGAGTTGGAGAAGAGTGAGATCTAAGATCATTTAAAATAACAACCTACCCATCCAGCTTCATCTGTTTTCAGAAAAAGGTGACAGATGATAACCTGGGCTCAGTTATCCATACCTTCATTGCTTCTCAGCTGGGCTATAGCAGTGCGATATAATTGGTATGAATCGCTTCTCAGCTGGGCTATAGCAGTGGGATATAATTTGTATTAAGTCCTCAGCTCTTACTCTAACTGGAGCAGAACACTGCAGCATGCATCCTTAGTAACACGGGCTACCATGAACACATCAGGTCTGTCCCTCATTTCCCACAGGATTTTGACTCAAGCTCAAGAATTCTGTCCTTATCTTCAAGGTGCTCCAAGGACTGGGCCCAGGTTAAGTAGAACACCACAGAAGTCCTGAGATGAAAACGGTGATTGAAAACAGCACTCCCCTGAACATAATGGAACTTTCCACAATAAAAGTAAAACTCATTTGTGAAAGAGACAGAATTTCCTCTGGGGCTGGTATGAAACTGTGGAATGGTATCTACCAGGAGCCTATGGTCCATCAAAATGCCTCACCACCTTGCACTCCAAGTGCAAAGGAGCATTTCTTTGACCTTGCCATCTCTAACATAAATACATTACAAGCTACATACTTCTACCAAAACAAACCATTCCACTGCACACCCTTCTGTCCTGGGGAGAGGAAGGAGAGAACAACAAGATGTGACAAATGTGTAGTCCTGTCACTCAATGCATGCGTGGAAGGCGCTCAGGTACTACTGGGAGTAAGTGCAGTATAAGGAACCACATAGAACAGAAAAGCACCTTTTTGTCACAGAAAAGGGTTTCTTTTCCATGCATAAGGTTTCAATGTAATATCACATTACAAGGTACCTATCCGAAGAGCTGAGGACCCATAAATCCACATGAACATAAGGAGAGCTGCAGCTGCTCATCACCTCTGAAAATCACAGCCGTGGACCTGATTTTCAAAGGTTTAAAAAATAATTAGGTGCCCAAATCCCATCAGCTCCTTTGAAAATCTCAGCACAAAGAACTGGAAAAAAAAAGTTTCCTATTTCTGTGTCTTACTTAATAAAAAACAATGGCAGTCAAAAGCATACACTTTACTTGCCAAAGCAGTCAATTATCAGCCTGTCCACATGTGAACTTTGGGGAGTGGGATAAGACCAAAACAGGTATCTATCTGATCCTAGGAAGGCTGTGTTTATGTGCTGATAAGGGTCTTGATCCACTAATGGGGAGAAAAGACCTTCACTTCCTGAAAACCTATTTTCTCTGATGCAAACCCTTCCAAAAGCAATTAAACATTAAAGGCTGTCTCCTGTCCTTGTGTATCAGAATGGTCCAACTGCTATTTTGAGCCAAGTCGCCTATGGGGATGCAGACATAATATTGAATGTAATATCTGGATCTGTTCTAATTTGTTTTTTGTTTATGATTCAAACTCATGAAAACAAGCAGGTTGGGAGATTCAAAAAAACATACACCCCTGTGTCTGTCACTTGACTCAATAACTATTTCATGCCTGGAATACTTTGTTCCATTTGATCACTACAAAAATAATACAGCATAAATAAAAAGGTGTTAAGAAGCAGGATAGGAATAAAGGCTTGGGGTGTCTTCCACATGAAGCGAGAAAAGCTCAGGACACATTCAATGTAGAAAAGAGATAATTAAGAAAAGGACATGACAAAGAGATACAAAACAATGACTTCACAGAAAAGGTAAAATAACAGAAGAGCAAAAGGACAGTCAATGAAATTGAAGGACAACACATTTAAATTGGCAAAAGGAAACTTATAATTTAACCTATAATTAGCCCACTGTTACTGGAGATCATTGAAGCCAAGGGAGTAACAAAACTCAAAACTATTAGTCACTAGAAGATTTACCCAGCATTGCTCAGCTCCTTAACTCAATTACATTTGGTTTTTCTTCATTTAAATCATTTGTCTGGAGTGGGGCTGAGGATAAGGGATTCAGGATGCAGGTTGCCCCTGGGAGAGAGGACACCCCAGCCCTCTCTCACCGCAGCAGCTTGGGCCAGATGAGAAATGCCTCTTCATGGCTGCTGCAGCTGCAGCGGGCACAGCTGGGGGAGGGGTGTATGTCCCCTAGCTGGGGCAGGTCTAGGCTCATCTGCGCTGTGTTCCCAGCCAAAGTGAGGAATGTAGCAAACTGTGTACTTTCCCCTCACTCCCTGATGAAGGGGAACAGCCAACAATGTTCCCATACAAATTGGGGGGGGGAGAGGAAACTTCAGCCCCCCTGCCCTCTCCCTAAAGGGTGCCTGGGGGTTGGGAGGCTTGGTGTTAGAGTAGTCCCGGATGGAGGGGGGTCCCAGCCAGCCCCTTTCAGGTGCCTCTGTCTTTTTTCTGCATGATTTTTTTAAGAGAAGCAGTCCTGTTACAGACACATCCCATTTTCCTGGCACAACCAAGCCCTTACCTTGGTTTAAGTTGTGATAAGACGAAGCTGCATACCAAATTTGATAGTCCCAGCTCTTACCCTTCAAGAGTTCTTGAACAGACAGACAAACACACAGACAAACTGTCTCAAACATACAGTAGATCTTGGAATGCATAAGGCACTTCAAAGAAATAAGCAACAATCTGCTCCCTATCCCAAAGAACTCATGGTCTAAAGTTAGATGTGACTGAATCACCAAGGGACACAAATAGCCAAAAATGAGGTGAAAGGGAGAGGAAAAAACAAGCCAGGAACAGTAAGATCATGCAATTAGTAGATGACAACTTGCAACTGAATCAAATATGTGAACTCCCTATTTCCATATTTTGTTGCCCCATTGCTCTCCACCCTCACTTATTTTTTTCACCCACCTCGCATGTCTTGCCTGTTAGTCTGCAAGGTATTAGAGGAGGAACTGCAATTTTCGATAAGTGTGTACAGCACTACTGCAAATTATAAGTATGGTTTCTGTTTCTCTCTGCCCCATCTTCAATTCTTGCTGCTCTGAGAAAAAAAGTCAGGCTTTTCTAGGTTTGAATAGTTTGTGCCTGAACTGTTTTAAGGTTAAAAACATTTTTTTAAAACATGCTAAGTGCCTTTTCATAAATACAAATCCCATTAACAATTAAAGGTAGTACACTTAAGTAGGTGAGAGATCCCAAAGAGCTCTTCCTAGAGGTAATCTGGGCAGCCAGGTAAATTCTCCCTTAGGCTTCTGTGAGTAGACAGTGAACAGTTTCATATTTATGGATTTGGGGTTTTTTCAACGAACACATCACTTCTTTCACATTAAACTTAACCTGGCTAAAACTGAGCTCCCAAACTTTCCTCTCAAAACCACTCAGTGAGTACTGTTGCTGTTGAAAAGACTACTAACCAGTATGTAACAAGGCTCCCCGCTTGCATAGCATCTTTGCCTCCTCTCTCTACTGCCTCTTCCAAATACTGCCACACCTTCGCCAAAAAATATTCTAAAATCTAGCCCTGTTTCTATCCATACCGTTGAAACCCTAACCCAACATCTCCAGCATGATCACTGCAGCCTCCTCCTAATCCATTCTAATAAATGAAGTTTCTGAGGTTATTTCCTTTGCCTGTCATCCTGGCTCTGTCATAATGTCTCCCTAGCTTTTGAAGTATTCAGTGCTCTCCCTTCCCCCCAGTGCATCAAATCCAAGCTTCTTGTCCTAATCGGTTTTTGACCCTCTTTTCTGATTGTAACTTTTGTATCTGAGTGTAACTCTCCAGAACTGCACAGATTCATTTGATCACTTTGCCCCTTCTTTCATCTTATCCTGCATATTCCCAGAATTAGTCTGTGAAGCCATTATCTGGATCATAAAGTTACGCATGTAGCTAGTCTGTGTAACTGTATGGTCTTTTTATCTATCTTTGTTTTCCATTGGTCTTTTCCTTTCATCTCTTTTTTTGGATACATTGTATCTTATACTGTAAACTCTTCGAGGTAGGGAGTTGGTTCAAGGCCACTGAAGAGGAGCTTTGGAAGAGGCCCTGTGCATTGATACTTTGCTTAACATAATGGAATCCTAGTCCTGACTGGGACCTTTGAAACATTATTACATTAGAAATTATGAATATTAAATCAGAAATCATCAGTTGTGCCCAGAGTTCAGACGTTTGTGGTGCCCATTATTAACTTGGCACAACAGAGTGCTGCATTTTTCTATGTAAATCTATATCTGAGTGTGTGTTTCTCAAGTAAATATAAAAATCATTTAACCCTGTTAAATATGTATTTTAGTGCACTAATTGTGGTATGTAGTTTTTAGCATATGCATTATTTAAAAGGGAAAAGACATAATGAAGTATTCTCTTGTATGTGTATTTCTTGGCTAAATAGTTTGAAATCCATTTAAAATGCATGTTATTAACAAAACCAATATGCATTCCATCCATATAAAGTAAAAGTTTCAGTATATTTATGATTGTATATGACAAAGAGAAAAATCAATTTAAATAGATTAAAAAAGCTTTTTACCATCTATTGTTATAAGTAGACATAGACACCTAAAATAGCTGTTTAAAGATAGAGGATTTTTTTTCTCCGATTGCACACTTTGTCCATTTGACACCATTTTTTATATAATAAAGTTCACTGTTTCCCTTCTACAGTAAGTTTCCTCTTTGGACATTTTTCAAAAATAAAAAAAATATTACTGTAACATTGACAAAGGGGACTCTGATTTTTTAAACCAACTAGATTTCAAATTGATGGTGTCCCTTTAAGAGGCAACCCAGATGTCATAGTATATGAACCTGAACACAACATGCCGATTAGGGTAATTACATGCATTCTTAGTATTGGCATTAACTATGAAAACATAAATACAATACCTCACATGCAAAACCCTTGCCTATGTCATCAGAGTGATATAATATTTATCATCCCATCCTTAGACTAGAAAATAACCAAAATAAAAAAAACCTCAGATCCTATTGTTTGGCCACTCTTAGAAAATATTTACTTCTTTAAGCACTGTACCATAACATCTTTTCTGTATAAATGCATTAACTGACACTTTCTGGAAAACTGCAGTTAATTATATAATCTCTTTCAAACAGATTGCTGACCTGCCTTTATTATCAATCCAATTGTCAAACCAGTCAGACTGTGAATAACAGCCTTAAAATATTTTAAATGATTTCAAATGTGGAATATACCTTTGTAAATAGAATATCCTTGTCATACACCCCTCCTCCCCATTCCCAATATTGGTCTTAAAAGACAAGGGTTCACACTATTGAATAATGGGCTGATAAATCTCTGAAAACAGCACAAGAAAATAGTTCCTGAACTACAACCACAATGCTCTTACATACCATACAAACAGAAAAAACAAATTGTTCAAAAAATATATGTTAGAACAGTTATGCACTTTGTAAACTGACAAAAGTCTTGGTAAATTACAAGTCTGGGGGTGTACTTAGAATGGCGGGGATTAAAGGTCTTGTCTTCTGCTACCTGGCAGCAATATATTCTGACCAGGGAACCACGGACTGCCTCAATTTTCTCTTAAGCAGTTTCCTCTGGTAGTCCTAGGAGAGTCATTGACAGGACCTAAAAGAACACCAACACCCTCTTTTGCTGTAGGGGTGGGTTGCCATATAGCAAAGAGTGCAGTTAGACTACCAACAGATCTTGCAATACTCCTGTCTTCATCAGGGAAGAAAAAGTCATGCTGCTTAATTTAGGCCTAGAAAAATATCTACAACTAACATGTTAATGCCTGAAAGTCAATGCTTGGATGAAAGAGAAGCAAAATGTACACAACAAGCAATTTGGATTTGAATAATTCGTCATGAGAAGCTATCTGAAACAAAGACCTTGGAGCCATAAAAACTGTTTACCAAGTTTCACTATGCTTATGTTTTGTTATGGACTTTTTAACTCTAAGCTAAATTAAGAAATGAGCCTCAACAAGGGGTCGGCCATAAGATATGTTATCAGGCTGCAGTGAAGCAACAGGCACATCCACCCACTGAAAGCAACAGTCTGTTATGAAACTCCCTCAGAAAAACACTGGAAAGGTTTTCAGCTGATCTGAGTTTTACAGAATATTGATCTTTTCAGACACAGACATTCCTAATTTGAACACTGTCTGTTGTTCACAATTGACGGCTAATCTTTGGAGCTGAAGCCACGTCACAGTATATTTGACGCTGTCTTTGTAGAATCCGATTAGTTTGAGTGAGACCCTGGACTTATCAATGACTCACAACTTACTAAGCATTTGTACGATGTGACAGCCAGAAAAAGCATGACCTTTAAATGGCAGATCAACCAAAGATTAATGTTTCATAGGCAATGTAGCTTATTGTTGTAACACGTTTACCCTAACTGTATACTGAAACCAAATGATGATGGATAGAGATTCCTGACACAAGACCTACCTATACCTTCATGGTTGACAATACAGCAACTATGACCAACTAGGTCGATTATTAAACTATGCTAGAACAGGTTTGGGTGTAGTCTCTATTCACACTGATCAGGAAAACTGCACTAGAGCTTGATTCCAACTATAACCATACCGTGGACAGGGTCAGTTTTGCTAGCATTGTAAGGGAAGGGTAGGAAGAGTATAAAGCCATCCAATCCTCCCAATGAGTTTACCAATAGCAAACGAAGACTGAAATTATGGAGATTTAGGCTCATACTATTTAATTCAAGATTAGTGCCAAAAGTCCCAAAAATTCAAATAAAATCATAGAACACTAGAACTGGAAGGGACCCCGAGAGGTCATCAAGTCCATTTCTCTGTCCTCATGGCGGGACCAAGCACTGTTTAGACCATGTGTTCCCAAACGGGGGGGTGTGTGTGAAGAAATTTCAGGGGGGGCACGAGGTGACCCAGCCTCCCTCCTCCGGCAACCTCCCCCAAGAAAGACCCCAGTCTGTCTGTCTGCTCGGGCGGCCGCCGGAACATGTGCAGCTCAGGCTGGCTGGGGCACACTTCAAAATGTCTGCCTTAAAAGGGCAATGCTTGCTCTGCTCTTAAAAGGGAAATTTTTTTTTTGCTCAACCAGTTTTGCTGCTATTTTTTTGGGAGGAGGGGTATGATGATTTCTCAAAAATCAAAAAGGGGGCATGATGCCAAAAAATTTGAGAACGACTGGTCTAGACCATCCCTGATAGATGTCTTTCTAACCTGCTCTTAAATATCTCCAGAAATGGAGATTCCACAACCTCCCTAGGCAATTTATTCCAGTGTTTAAGTACCTTGACAATTAGGAAGTTTTTCCTAATGTCCAACCTAAATCACCCTTGTTGCAGTTTAAGCCCATTGCTTCTTGTCCTATCCTCTGAGGCCAAGGAGAACAATTTTTCTCTCTCCTCCATGTGACACCCTTTTAGCTACTTGAAAACAGCTATCATGTCCCCTCTCAGTCTTCTCCTTTCCAAACTAAACAAGCCCAATTCTTTCAGTCTTCCTTTATAGCTCATATTCTCTAGACCTTTAATCATTCTTGCTCTTCTCTGGACCTTCTCCAATTTCTCCACATCTTTCTTGAAATGTGGTGCCAGAAACCACATTTCACTATACTCCAATTGTGGCATAATTAGCGCAGAGTAGAGCGGAAGAATGACTTCTCGTGTCTTGCTCACAACATTCCTATTAATGCATCCCAGAATCATGTTTGCTTTTTTTGCAACAGCATCATACTGTTGACTCATATTTAGCTTTTGAGCCACTATGACCTCTAGATCCCTTTCTGCAGTACTCCTTCCCAACAGTCACTTCCCATTCTGTATGTGTGAGACTGACTATTCCTTCCTAAGTGGAGTACTTTGCATTTGCCCTTATTAAACTTCATCCTATTTTCCTCAGACCATTTCTCCAGTTTATCCAGATAATTTTGAATTATGACCCTCTTCTCCAAAGCAGTTGCAACCCCTCCCAGGTTGGTATCATCTGCAAACTTAATAAGCGTACTCTCTATGTCAATATCTAAATCGTTGGTGAAGATATTGAACAGAACTTGTTCCAAAACAGACCCCTGCAGAATCCCACTTTAATCCAGCACTCTCTGGTCTGGCAATATCTGGGGTCTAGCATGATTTTAGTTAGCCGGATGTCCACTTATCATGGGTGTGGCCAAGTCTCCCATGGTCCCGTAAAATTTGTTTACAGCCACTAGTCCTGGTTCTCGGTATTTAGCTCTAAATTACCCTTGAATGTCTTCTAAGAGTCCAGCAAGCAGAAGAAGTTTAGGTAATGCTGCTAAGTGTAAGCATGTTTTTATGCTTTATCTGCTTATTTCCTTGTGCCAATACAATGACAACACTAACACTTATTATGAAGAGAGCTGATAAGCCTTGGCTAGGTATAGGCTTATATAGGGTGTATTAATATAGTCATACATTATTAAGCAGCACTGAAAGCTCTGTTCCATTTATTCGCCTCAGTGAAACAAAAATAAAGAGACTTAGTCTTTACAATATTGAGAGTAAAACCTCTCGTCGTTCGGCAAGTTCTCTGGTTTGGCACCAGACAGATCCCAAGGGTGCTAGACTAGAGAGATTCAACCCATAATACTATTTATTATTGGTTCACCATATATTGGAGCACAGTTCAATTTCTTGGTGTTAGTACATTTCAGTTATTCTTAAAACTTAAAAAGTTTCTATAAGCTTAGAGGGAGTGAATTTTTCTTTGCTTATATTTTGAGATCCTTGCATGCAAATTTATTGTTTTATATGACATGGCTAAATCATGCATGCAAATCATACATCAAAGTCACAAAATGGGCTACAAATGCAAAACAAATAAAGTATTCAAAAGTTTAACAAATGGAGGGGCGGCACCAAAGACACTCCTTCCTTGTGGCTCCATGGACCTGCCCTGATTGGACAGACACAGTTTGTAAATCAGGCTACAATTTTTAGCTGTATATTCGATCTTTTGTATACACACTTTTTTTTTTTTTTTTTTTTTACAGTTCAGTCATGTTATTCCAAAGTAATATTGGACAAGTGTTCATTAATCATTTACATACTGAAATCTTGTGTTTGTGTATATATAAAGAATGTATATATACACAAAGACACTCGGAGATCTTATAATGCAATATGTTTCTGTTATACTGAAGTCAGACTTCCTAACAGCTGCATATTTTAATATGCATAATCCCACACTTGAAAAATAATAAAATGTATTAGTTTTCCAAATTAGGCATTTATGACCTAATTTAGGAGAGCACTACATCTTTATAACTTTTAAAAGAGCCATTTTGATAAAACATCCCCATAAATAGACTGAGAAAAATCAGGGTAACTAGCATCTGTTGCTGTGTTGTGTTTTTAATGGGCTAATGACATAATGACACATTTTATAACATTTCACAACAATATAAAATATTAAAATTGAAACATATTGAAAATATGTTCTCGAGGTCCCATTTTATTTTATTTTTCCACTATGTAAAGTTATGGTACATACCAAATTAATATTAATACATCTTAATTATGTTTACACAATGGAAATATGCCAATGACAGCCAAAGAATGGAAATAGCTTGTTATTTCCACTCCTGCAATTAAGGTGGTGTTTTAGCATGTTTTGTTAACGTGTGAGAAGTGTGTACATGTGTAAGTATGAGCAAATATACTGAATGCAGCACTACATGAAAACAATGGGCCACATCTTTAGCTTGTATAAATTGGCATAGTTCCATTTACTTCAAGGAGATACATTAATTTACACTAATTGCGCATTTGGCCCAAACTTTAATCTATTAATATTTAGTAATGATAAAGGAGCATTCCTGATCTTCTGAGTAATGAAAGATGAGAAGTAAGCAAGATCCGAATATGCCACATAACCCAGCATGAATAAATAGACAGTGAACCTTCTTATTCCAAAACTAACTTCCCACATTTATTATTGCACATTTTGGTAAATTATGTCACATGAAAGCCATACACCAGAACCTCACAAATTCACATTTGGTAAGTCATAAACTTGCACTTTATGTGGACATGTAGGCTAACAGTTTATGGAGCACAGTACTGCATTACTTCATAAATTATAACTCAAAGATTCATAGATTTTTAAGGCCAGAAGGGACAATCTAGACAGATTATCTGCATAACACAGACCACAGAATGTCCAATAGCTGTGGTGGATCTTGCACATACCCTTTAAAAAAACTTCCAATCTAGATTTTAAAACTGACTATTCTAAGTAGGTTGTTCAAATGGTTAATTTACCCTCTTAAAAAGCTGCATCTCATTTCTAAACTATATTTGTCTAGCTTCAAATTCCAGACATTAGACTTTGTTATATCTTTGTCTGCTTATTTGAAGAGCACATTATGAAATTTTTGTTCCCTATATAGATACCTGTAGATTGTAAACAAGTCATCCCTTAACCTTCTCTTTGTTAAGATAAATAGATTGAACTCCTTGAGTCAATTGCTATAAGGCATGTTTCCAATCCTTTGTTTTCAAGGTTTCTCTTTGAATGCTATTCAACATCTTTGAATTGTGGGCATCAGAACTGGACACTGATATCTAGCAGTGGTTATAACAGCACCAAACACAGATATTTTAATCTGCCAACTCCTACTTGAGATTCCCCTGTTTATGCTAGGGATGTAAAATCCTATTTAATCAGTTAACTGGTTAAACATTACATTTAATCAGTTAACCCCTTAACTGGGATCCTGCATATGAGGGTCTGCTCTAGCCCAGCTGGGCCTGCCATGCCGTGGACTACTTGGGCTGGGCCAGACCAACCCCAATGTGCCGGTGCATCCCCAGCCTGCAGCACGGTGGGCCAGGCCAGGCTAGAACGCCCCCACAACCCATGGCACAGGTTGGTGGGCCTGCTGGGTTGGAGAAGCTCCCCTCTCCCTACACTCTGCCTGCAGCAGGCGGAGGGCTGCTGCAGCCCAGCCAGACTGCCAGTTAACCAGTTACTGCTAAGGGTGATGCTTACCGGTTAACCAGTTACATCCCTAGTTTATGCATCCATGAATTACATTAGCATTTTTGGCTGGAGTGACGTTTTGAGAGGTGATTATCAAACATAACCCCCAAATCTTTTTCAGAGTCACTGCCTCTTAGGATACAATCGATATACATGGACCACATTCTTTGTTCCAAGATATATGACCTTGCATTTGGATGTACTGAAATACATATTTGCTTGGGCCCAGGTTACCAAGTGGTCAAGGTAGCATTTTGTTAACCAACAGGAGAGGTCACTATTTGCCAATCCCTAATTAATGATCCTTAACAAACACATTCAAGAGGGCACATTAAGCTATCACTAAAGTAATCTTGTGGAACCTGAAAAGTGAAGAGTTATAAAAATGTAAAGGTGCTGATTCTGCAGTGAGTTCTGCATCAGATATGGACCAAAGTGATCTTATGTATTTGCAAAAAAATAAAAAGTACTCTCCTTTTAAACTTGCTAAAGCATGTGTCCAATAAACTACTTTGATTCCGATTCCAGTGAGGGTCACTGCTCTGATGATGTCAGTCAGAATTTTGCAAAAGTTAAAATAGCTCATTTTTTGATAATTTAGGCCTGTGTGGGCATTTATTGCTGGTGAAAGGCATAGAACATACCAGTATGCGGTGGGTTGGGGTCTGGCTGGCTAGAAGGGGTGTTTGCATCTTTCAGAGCTCCCACCCTTGCAACGAGTAGCCGAGGCAGCTGGAGGAGAGGGGAAGAACTGGAAACAGAAGGTAAGAGCATGGGAAGGCTGCGATTTGCCCAGTCAAAGCAGTGCAGACTTGCTTCGCGCAGGAGCCACTTTTTTCCTCGTGGGGAAGAGAGTTACCTCAGAGAAGGAAATTTCAGATCATGGCAATGCCAAAGAATACACATGGGTGAGATTCCCATCAGGAAGCAGTTCCAGGCTGCACTGTTACATCCACTGCACAATGAATGAGCGCCCAATAAATCAAGCTGATTCACACACACAATTTTGGGACCCCCTGTTAAGGAGGAGAATTGAGTGGTTTATGTGCTAAACTCTGCATTTATTCCTTTTTTTTTCCAGGATCACATGGACAGGCACAACATTGGTAACTGGATGTGGAAGCATCCAATATTGTGCATTTGGCTCTCAGGTTCACAGCTGTCCCTCAGCAGTGAGACATCTCTGAGCTGGCATGGATGGAGCAACGCTCTACAGGGAACAAGGAACGGGGTCAAGAAGAGGGATGCTCTGGGAGCAGCTGATGCCACTTGGACACTCTTTGGCAGCCCAAGAGCAGGCACTGAATGTGACTATTTTCATACTGGCAAAAATGTTGTAGGAATATGTATGAGTGTTGACTGGGTGACCAAGGCTACATGGGATTTGGGGCAGATCCAAGATGTTTCCCACTGGTGATTATTTAGTCGGAATGGAGTTTGCAATAGAGGGTATTGTGGGGAGCCATGAAGTCTCTGTGGGTGTATAAGGCTGGGGGTATATGAAGCAGGAGGGGGACATTTCATAGGGGACCAAGAAGATTTGTAAATACTCACCTGGACTTCTCTGACCGGTACTCAAGTTATTCAGGGACGATTGGGTACACCCATCTGACTGGGGAGCAGATATTTTTATCTGATATTAAGGAAGGACTTGGTAATATCTGGGAACCTGACAGGTGATGAGGAGGTAACAACCAATCCAAATTGCTGGCACATCCTTGTGGCTGATGTCTATTGAAGGCGCTCATTATGGAAGAAATATGGATAGGATACAATGCACCAGAAAAGGTTTTAAAGTGAAACATTCCTTACAGGAGCTGAGCCATGGGGTGTCTAAGGCTTGTATATCTCATACAGTGGGGAGCCAAACCCCTCCTTTTCTAGCCCCCTTAACCTTCATACAAGATGGCTGTGACCAGGCTGAGGATTATGTGGAAAGGATTCAAAGGAAAGCATCCTTTAAGGAAGAGAGGTTAGAGAATCCTATGTCTAGTATAGCAGGGAGCAAAGCCCCTTTCTGTTCTAGTCATGAGGGCAGAAAGTCTGGGGCCCCAGCAAGAGAATAGCTGGGATCAGGTTGGAGATTATGTGGAAATGATTAAGGGTATGTTAGTGCACTATACGAGCTACGGCAGGATTCTTTTAGATATTTTAAGTAAATAAAGTTGTGGTCTCATTAGACCACATCCATTGCTGCCTGTCTTTCTTCTGGTGTGGTCAGACAATTGAAATTCCCAGTAAAATGAAGCCTTGTTTAGTTATAGAAAATTTAGCATTCCCTTCCAAATTTGGACCATTTGAACAAGTGGTCTACAATTACAGTCATAGTTCATTACCAATCTGTTCAGGGTGAGCAAACTTTGTGACCCAAGGGCTACATCAGGATATGGAAATTGTATGGCAGGCCATGGATGCTCCTACAATTGGGGTTGGAATGCAGGGTGGTGAGGGCTCTAGAGGTATAGGCTCTGGGGTGGGGCCAGGGATGAGGGATTTGGGGTGCAGGAGGGTGCTCTGGGCTGGGACCAAGGGGTTTGGACGATGAGAAGGGGATGAGGGCTGATGTAGAGGAATGGGGTGCAAAGGATGGTTCAAGGGTGTAGGCTCTGGGCTGTGGTTATCTCCTCAAGCAACCCCTGGAAGCAGCGGCATGTCCCTCCTCCTGCTTCTATGTGGAGACACAACCAAGGTCTGCCCCTGCTACTCCCATTGGCTGTGCTTCCTTGGTTGAGGCAGAGACATCGCACAGGAGCTCAAGGGCCAGATTAAAATTGTTGAAGAGGCCTGCAAGATGTAGTTTGCCCACCTCTGTGTAAACCATCCAGTTCAACGATCACTGCAACTGATCCAGTCACACTTATAGATGGGCAGATAAATTACTTCCGAGAAAGATCTTCTTGTGCTAACACTTGTAAACACCTAAATACAATGCTGGTAAGACCTCTATGAATGCTTATCGACAGATGGATCTTTTCCACAATAATCTAGTAAGCCACCAAGCATGAAACTTCTTAAAGGGGCAGCAAACACGATCTTTCCACTGCATTTGTATTTTGCTATATGCCCCACAGCAAGAGCACTGAAACTTTCTTATCAATTCAAAAACTCTGAGAATAGGGCATTGAATTTATGACTACATACGTTTTCCCCAAAAGCTCATGCCCTGCTTCGATACTAAGTGTGTCTGGTCCTTGTGCCAAATTAAGAAACATTCCTAAGGACCGGTCATTAGTAAATATTTTTCGTGCACCCAAAATATTTAGAATGGGGTTCTTTCTACTAGTGCAAAATAAACAAAGCTAGCAAGCTCTACACATTTCATTTCCAGGCTATTCACACTGTAATAATTCCACATGGATATTGCTTGCTTCTGGCAGTTTTATCACGTTCTCCTATATAACAAACACATACAGATCCCCGGAGGCCTTTATTCTTCTGTTGTCCAAATCCATTATTATCTATAATGACAATCCTGTCAACGCATCTTCACATTCAGAACACTACCAGAGCCGTGTCAGCACTCTACTTAATATAGATTACATTTGCTATGATATGAGTTCTTCCAGCTAGTT
The DNA here is from genome assembly GCA_032595735.1 of Pelochelys cantorii. NCBI lineage: Eukaryota > Metazoa > Chordata > Testudines > Trionychidae > Pelochelys > Pelochelys cantorii. Next base: position 13,069,294 of record CM064328.1, read on the forward strand.
ACAGGTATCTTCTTCTTCAAGCTGTAGAGATGTTAATAAGTTGCTAGAAGCACTTGCATGTACACATTTAATGTGCAATGCCTTCTTTTGTGCCTGCACTGTGCCAAAAGTTAAATTCAACACCGCTCTTCCCGATCTACCCTGCTTCATTAATTACATAACGAGAGCAGAAATCCTTCTAAGCTGAAAAGATCTACTGTAAATTAAATAGAATATGTTTTTTATCCATAACTGGTTTTTTAAATGGATCAGAACATTCACTTTCTGCTGCCACATATCACAAAGAAATCAAGATGTCAGGAAGAGTCCCTGCAAATCTAAATATTAATTTTTAACTCTTGACTTCTTGCGTGTTCATAATTTCAGTGTTATACTATTAAAAAAATCAGTGAGATAAGGGAATTTTAAGCCTACTTTATATGAACAAGGCCCTTTACAATACTTGGTTCCTGTATTAAACTTCTACGGACTTTAAAAGAGGTTCCACGAGGTAGCTATGGGCCAGAGTCTGGCCCACAGCTATTTCCTCTCATTCACAAAGACCCGGTTGTAAGTCTAGCTATTATTGACTATGACACTACTGATGATCAAGGCTGAAGTCGAGGATGGAATTATAATGTTGTTTTGAGTTTACTCTTTCTAGTTTATTGATATTTTTGTTGTTTTTTAAATGTTAATTTCACTTTATTAGTCCATAAGTAAAATTGTTACTTTAATTTTCTGCATGATACACTCAGACAGTTATATAAACTATTCATATTCAGCTATATAATAGTTGCCAAAAGCAAGTATTTTTCTAATGGTATGTATGAGAAAAATATGAAACAGAGAGAAGTGCTGCAAAAGTCTTATATTGGCTTAAAAAAAGCAGCACACTATCATAATTGCAACAACATCTTTATAGTAAAAAAACAAGAAATCAACTGCCTGATGCTATAATGTTAAATCCATGTTAAATATCAAAGCCCAAAGACACTATCATCATAAACGTCAAATATATTTCACATTGATCTATTCTGGGAATGTAGGCAGAAAAGATTAACTAATTAGAGCATGGCCCTAGGAGTAAATAAGTAAAGCACATCATGTACAACTAGCTTATAGTGGTGTGGTGAAAGTAAAAAAGTAATTTAAAAAAAAACCTTCAACATTCTTTCAAAATATTCCTACTATAATCATCTCTAAGGCTCCAGCATTTGCCTAGGTCCCATGGAAGTTAGACATTGCCAAAGTTAAGTGTGCTCTTAATAGATTTGCTGAACTGAGACCTAAGTAAAAAACACATCAGTCCATTAAGGTCTTACATTTAATTTCACAAAGGTAGGCCAAGTCACTAGTTTCCCATGTTCAGAGAAAGGGTGGGGAATACCCCACTCCTCTCATAGTTCTCAAATACTGTTTAGCTGCCAAATGTCTGCCATTTTACATTAGTGCGGTGGCAAACACATTTACAGCCATTGCCAAGTGTGCAATTTGGCCCCCGGAATTAGTCCTATTCGGAAAAGAAAAAAATTTGCTATTAGGCTCATCTCCAATGTGTAAAAAGAAACATGCAGCAGATAGAAGAATCAGACTCTACAGTAAAATGGAACGGCAGGTCTAAGTAGTTTTATAACAAATTACCAACTGTAAACTACAAAAATATGATAGACATTCACCCTCCGAATACAATGCAGTACAACATTTTCAGCAACTGAAGGACAAAAATCTATATTTATCTAACCTGGTGGGCTAGAATTCAATTATTATGTACGTCGATGTGCAGCACGAAAGACTCCACTTACCACTGAGACCTCGGTGTTTGATATTATACAAAGAGATGGGCAGACATGGTCTCTGCCCCAATGAGCTAACAAGCTCTTCTATTTATGTTGCAACCTCCGTGTGGCACAGGCCATATCTTCCTGTACATAGCACACAACACAAAGAGGTCCCAATCCTAACTGAAAGCTCTGAACAGAATCGTAGGATTAAGCTGAAAGAAAGAGAATGCGAACAGGAACGGAAAGATATGAGAGTTCTGTAAGATGTGTTCCACAGAGTTCTATCATGGGATGCATAAACCCTATGCTTTCCTGGCAACCCAGGGGTCAATTCAAGAACTGCTGACCAGCACTGACTGGCAGCCTTACGGCTGCTGGGAGGATAAAATTGCTGAGAAGCAGAGGGGCAAGAATGGCTTCTAGAGGAGCAAACAGCCTGCAGAAGGAAACTCCTGCCAGCAAGCCATTGAGAAGTTGTCCAGAGAATGCACCCCAGAGAGGGGACGGTGGGATCCATAGGCTGGAAAAGCCTACAGAAAACCAGGGGAGGTAGGAAGGAGCTCAGAGCAAAGCAGGAGTTGATGACACCTGATTCTGCCTACCTGATTTAAGGGCCCTGAACTGGTGGAGTGGGTAGGCCTGGTTCTCTTATTGGCCACTCGGAGGCTTGTGGAATGAAGGGATTTCCAGACCCCTTCAGTAGCAGTACCAATCTGACCTCATCAAATATAAAGAGAAAAACCACTGCGACCTACTGCAGCCCATGGTACCCACTATACCCACATTCACCCCCACTGCATTATTATATGTTTTATATAAAGCATTTCTTGTGAAGCATCATTTGAAAAAAGTCTTGATTTAATGCACCTCACCTTGTCAAAACATATATATCACCACTGTATATAAAGTTATGAGATTTTTCTATGTGTTTTTTTTTTTATTGAAACATGTTGCGAGTCTAGGGAATGCCCACAGATTTGCCTTTCAGCGAGGAAAAAGAAACTGCAAACAGAGACCTTGCATGCCAAACCTCACACTGACAAAAAGTACAAGCAAAAAATTCTAATTCATAATTAAGGATGGTCAACAGCTCACATACCCCAGGAAGGCTGCCTAACCTCATGACACAGCATGGATTTTTCCAACACTGAAGAAAAGTTTAATGGGGGATAGTAACATCACCAAGGGGCCTCTCTCTCTCCTTCCCCACCTCAATACTTGGAAATAAGATTTTGTGGAAGACAAAAAGAATCCTCCTTGAACTAGGGGGGAAGGGATAGCCCTAAGTAGAAGATTTCTAATTAGTATGAACTGTGAACTGAAAACTGCCTGCAATGTCCAGGAGGGTGAGAAAAATGGGTTGGTTCAAATCTTGCTTTGCCTGATAAAGTTAAGGATTTAGAATGTGTGCTTATTTATTATTTCTTATGTAGCCAAATGTGACCTTTAAGCCTGCCACTTATCATCACTTAAAATTTTCCTCTACTTAGGAAACTTACTTTGACATTCAATCTAATCCAAAGAGTTTGTCGAAAGTGCTCGGGGAATCTCCTCAGATTAAGGAGGCTGATGCATGTCCACTACCTTTTCATGGAGTGAACTAATCAATGAGCTTGCATCGTCAAGAAGGTCTCGAGCAGCATAAGATGCATATTTCTGGGTGCAAGGCTGAGGGTAGGGGGAAATTGCTGGCACCTCTTTGAAAACAGTTTACAAGTGGCTATGTGAGCCTTCATGTAACTTTGCTGGGCGTGCCTCTGCCCACTGATGGCTAAGTGAACAGAACCTGGAGGGGTTTTCCGTTCCTTGGCATAGCAGAGTAGGAGACAACCTGGGCAGGAGAGTTAAGGGGGGCAACCAGTTTCACATTAAGTCCTGGGGGATGTCACACTCACTCATGCCAGTGGGACTAAAAGTAAACACCTTTCGTAGCTCAGAATTGGACTACCATAGAGACTTGGGCAAGAGAAGATGACAGATCACCTTGTCTGATTGAGTGAACTCTGTTCAATAGGCCGCCTGACCAAAGAGGGCAATGTCACATCAGCACACAGGCTCCAAACCTACTTTGCCAGATCATCCTGTCTGCTGCTTGCCAACACACCCAGACGTTTCCAGGAATTTTACTTGTTTCAGCACTGTGTATCTAATACTTTTCGTGGCCATAGTTGTGTTGAAACTTGCAGCTTCTAAAGGTTTCAAGAGCTTCTTGGGGTAGAATTTTGTCGATGGAATACAATAGAAGGGCCCAGTTCTACAACGTGATGAGCACCCTGAAACCCACTTTCTTCAGCGATAGCTGAAGGCACTTTCGTGCCTTTCAGGAATCTTCCAGTGGCACCTGACCATGAAGCTTTCAGCTTTACATGTGCCTTGTGAAATAAAGCAAATCCAAAGTCATGCCCAAATTCAGCATCTGATCCTGCAAAGCAATGGATGTAGCTAGAATTTTCAATGGAACATTCATATTTTGCAGACATTGCTGAATTAAAACTCACGACAAGGCTTTGAAGTGGGTGTTGTTATCCTTATTTTACAGCTGAGGAAACAGTCACAAAAAGAAAAGTGACTTGCAACAGAATTGAGAGTATAAAACACACCTTCTGTCTCCCAGATATGTTATAAAACTATTGGACAGTGTTGCCTTTCTGTTATTCCCTCTTTAGGGATTCTTGGTGTACCTTAAGAGTCCAAGCTCAACACAAAAGTACAAGTCTTTCTCGTCCTAGAAAAAAGATGAGATGTAAATCCAAATTCCTGACTACTTGTAGAAACTAAAAGTTCCAGGGGAATTTTCTTAAAGCAGGGCCATTAATTCCAACTCAGGCAATTATATTCTAGTTTCTATAATTCCCCTGCCACTCCAGCTAGATTGTTCACTTCCTGTCCTAAACAGCACTATGGCATTTCTGTGTACCATTACACAGCTGCTGCATTTCACCTTAGACCAGGCTCAACCTCAGTGATGGATGAATTGACTGCTGTGTGCAGCTTAAATTTGTAAAATGCTTTGGGATCTTTCAGGAAGAAAGACAAATACATAAATGAATGATCATTCTATCAAGGGGAACTGAGGGAAGTTAAGAGACTTGTGACTATGTCAACCTATATTATTTTGCATAACAGTCCATAAAAACATAAGAATGGACAGACTATGTCATACCAATGATCCGCCTAGCCCAGCATCCCATCTTCTGAGTAGCTGATACCAGATGCTTTAGAGGGAATGTACAGAAAAGGGCAATTATCTAGTGATCCATCTCCTGCCATCTAGTTCTGTACTGTGGCAATCAGAGGTTTAGGAACACCCACAGCATGGGGTTGTGTCCCTGGTCACCTTGGCTAATAGCCAGTGATGTCCAAGTATATAATGTTTTTATTTTATGACTACTAGGGTATGTCTAGACTACATGGCTCCGTCGATGGAGCCATGTAGATTAGTTTACTAGACATAGGAAAATGAAGCGGCGATTTAAATAATTGCTGCTTCATTTACATCAAAATGGCTGCTGCGCTGTGCCGATCAGCTGTTTGGCAGCACAGCGCAGTAGTCTGGACGCTCTGCGATCGACAAGGGAAGCCCTTGTCGACCGCCCCGTTATGCCTCGTGGAATGAGGTTTACCAGGGTGGTCGACAAGGGAAGCCCTTGTCAACTGTGGAGCGTCCAGACTACCATGCTGTGCCGCCAAACAGCTGATCGGCACAGCGCGGCAGCCATTTTGATGTAAATGAAGTGGCGATTATTTAAATAGCCGCTTCATTTTCCTATGTCTAGTAAACTAATCTACATGGCTCCGTCGACGGAGCCATGTAGTCTAGACATACCTCTAGGGACTAACAGACCCACCAAAATATAAAAATAACAGGGAATCTCGACTATTTTTCTAACTAATGGCAAGAAAGGCATGATCTTCATAAGAATCTCTCTCAAACTGTTTACTAATATTTATTGATTGTTCCAACAGTGCATATCCAGAGTGTACACATTGTGTGGATGTATCTGCACTATCTTTTTAAAATTAACATAAGTTACAGTCGATGCATAGCATGTGCATGCTTCTGTATCTAACTTTGGCATAACTGCTATATAACTGAGTGACTCTGTCATTCAGACACCTGATTGTATTTGCATCTAGTACTATACTAGTCTACAACAGCCATAAAGCGTGCATCTGTGGTGCTGCAGTGTACTGTAGGCTAGTTCCACAGAAACCCCAAGGCCAGATTCTCATTTATACTACAGCGCTTTACATCACTCTGGCAGCGTGAGGAAACTTAAAGAGAGACTAAGTGTAACATACTCCCACATTAAGATCCTTTTAAACTACCAGAATGAGCCTTTGATGATAATGAAAATCTGGCCATATGTATTTACAAGGCTAAGAGGAACATTTAAAGGTTAAAAATGGTTTACAATCTTAAGAGCTGCTCTGTTTCCTAAGAATATTGCAGCAAATGTGGACATTACAGCTATCTTTTTCTGTGCTTCTTTTTTCCTAATTGATTTAATACAATTTCTCACTAAGTTCTTTTATTGTGAGCTATGACTCTAAAGGAATAAACAATTAGATACATGCGTATGAAAGAGCAAGCTGCACACATGTAACTAAACAAGCACTTGCACTGCCCCCACTGTGTGTGTGAAAAGATTTTACAGTAGTGGTCTTTTGTACTCCTGTAGTGAAAACTTCATGTGCACAGTCACTTTATGCCAACATCTCCTAGCTGAACAGGACCACATCTATACCGCCTAGAAGTCTTGTAGGCTGCTTGCAACAATTCATGTACTGTGTTGTGTGTTAAGACACTGATGTATGTGCAATCCAAGAATTTTAAATGTCCCCACAGGATATCAAATGCTATCCAGATCATTTGTAAATACTTTCCCAGTGCTCCACAGAAAATGAGCCAGTTCTTTTCAAATGTAATAAAATGACATTTTTGTGTTATCTAAAAATCTATGTTCCTGTTTAATAAAATTATCTAGGCAACTTACTGTTTCATCAGCACTACGTGCTAACTCTTTCATTACTAAATTCTCTTTGAGTGCTAAAATTATCCCCAGTAGAGACAGCTGGGAAACTGTAATATAAAGTCAAACAACATGTTTAATGACCAATGAACTCCTGGAAACTTAGTCCAGAATGATACATCATTGTGTCAGATACTCTTAAGCAATATGCTGCTTGGTCTCTCTTTAGAAATATGAAACCTCTTTGAAACCGCTACCACAAATAGTGAAACTTTTAAATTACTGCCAAGCCACCTGCTTTTCTCCAGGAAACTTCATAAAACCCTCTAAATTAGTAATGTCATTAAGTAAAGCTTACAAAACCTTTGTCATCCTGAAAACATTTATCTGCTGAATGCAGCGAGGGAAACAGGACTTCTTAAAATCAAAAATATTGTCATGTATACTAGACTTTCCAAATAAAATGCTTTAAAATAGTCTTAAATTCAAATCCTATGTATGCAGTTCTTCTGAATATTAATCCCGGGAGACAATCATATAGATCTTATTCTTAGGAGTAGTCCCATTCAGAGAGGAGTACTGAACTAGGCATCTCCAATTTTTATCACAATCAAATACCGCACAAACCTGCAGCATTTTGCACAGTATTTTAAAGAACTGTTTGTAATAAACAAGTAGTGTCAGCTTGAGTTTCCATTGTCTAGCATTCCTTCCCAAATGGTTCCACAGAAAGTGGGTAAGAATGGATTATAGGACTGCATTCTGTCCATAAAGCAGCCAAAAATGTACCATCTAACCTTGGAGCAATTTATCCAATAAGATGATTTACAGGACAGTTCAGTGGCACCATTTTTGGAAGGCAAAAGCAGAGGGGAAGGAATATAAATCAAAGGTGACTGGCAGGTAAAGGATATATGCAGCAATCAGCCAAACCATGTGCACGCTGGCACAAATTCAACAAGATCATTTATAAAAATTTTAAGTCAGGAGTACACAAAAGGGGGTCTGGTGCTAACTAAATCCACAGATAGATTACACGCCACTGAAATAAACACTTCCAGATGCTGGCATACAAAAACCTTTTACAGAAAGAAATGTTTTCTTTCATAAATCTGAGAGGAGGAACTTTGGGGTGAGGGGAAGGGAACAAAATTTTCAAACTGAGATCTGACTTCCTTGTGTTTTTATAGAATAATAATTCATATTTCCAAATACAAAGTGTTTATATTGTAGAATAACAAGTAATGGACAATACCCTGAAATATATAAGATGGAAAAGTAACCATAACTGTTTATCATGCAAGAGCAATATTCATATTTTAAAAGTGAAAAAGAAAAAACAAAACCAGAATTGTCTGATTTTTTTGTACGAACTTAAAACACATAACAACTCCTGTGTAACTGATGACACCTTGGATAACATTTTCAAAAGCACCAAAGGGACACAGAGCCTAACTTTAATTCTGAAAAATAACTTATGCACTCAGGGTGAAATCCTGGCCAAAATAAATTCAATGGCAAAAATAACATTTATTTCTATGGGTCAGGATTTCATTCACATTTTCGGTGTCTAATCACTTTAAAAACGTCACTTAGACTTCTAAGTCACTGAGGTACTTTTGAAATGTTTACCTGTAATATATACAAATTAAACTTCCAGGTACCTTTTCTATTAAGAAAGATGGCTTGCAGAGCAAATGTGAAGAAACATTTTCATACATTTGATATGGAATGACTGAAGCATTCTTGCTTTTCTATATTTCTCGTACAATTTATCTTACCAATCTCTTAGGGTACATCTACACTGCAACACTATTCTGAAATAACTTAGTCTGTGTCTACACAGCAGGCATTTATTTCGAAATAGTGTCAAAATACTGTCAAGCTGGAGGATTTCTTACTCCGACTCCTGTAACCGTCATTGTACGAGGAGTAAGGGAAGTTGGAGGAAGAGCGCTCTATTTTGAAATAAGTGCTGTGTAGACGCTCCCTATTTTGAAATAAGATATGCAATTGATGTAGCTCAATTTGCGTAGCTTATTTCGGGTTAAGCCAGGGGTGGGCAAGAGGCTGCCATACGGCTGAATCTGGCCCGCAGTCCCTTCGCTGGAATCCTTAGGCAGAGATCAGTTCACGTTTTAGAAAGCCAGCTGTTCTCCGCTCCGGATGGCTGGGGAGGGAGGCTGTAGACTTCTCATGCTGACCCCCCGACCTCCAGCAAAATCTCTTACTGCCATTGGCCAAACTCTCAGTTTCCTGCCAATAGGAGCCAAGAATTTTTGCTGGGCACAGGGGCAGTGTAGGAAGCCTTCTCCCTCCTTCCTTGTCCTTCCACCCCATTCCTCTCATGCCCAGAGCAGAGCCACGTGGAGCAGCAAGCCACCTTCAGCCAGAGCCTGCCTCTGGCACCCCAGCTCCTCCCTTCCCCAACCCTCTGCCCCCCATACCCAAACCTTCTGCCCCCTCCTGAACCCATACCCTCTGCCAGATCTGGCACCCCAATCTCCGGCCCCTCCTAGCCTAGGTCACATCCCAAACCCCTGCACTTCAGTCCCCTGCCCTAACTCACAACTGCCTCCTTCACCCAAACTCCCTCCCAGACTCCAGTCTCCCTCCTGCACCCCAATCCCATACCCAAAGCTCCCCTCTGCACCCAACTGCCATCCCAGACCCTGCATCTCCTCCATTAATATCCTGGAAGAGTGAGGCTCTTGACCACTTTCCAAAATCTTGGCGTGGCCCTCCATCAAAAATTATTGCCCACCCCTGGTTTAAGCTCTGCAATGTAGACGCACTCATACAGAGTATGTACCAGTATATTTTTTCTTTATTGGGATACCTTTGAATCATATTACTTTATTTGTGATCCCAACAATGTGTACTGCTTTATTTCAAAAACTTTAACCCCTCTTCATCTCCCCCCACATTTGCCACTATTCTATTTTAACCTCAAGCAACAGCTAAGAATTGGCATTCCAGTAATGCTTCATAATTTTGTTTTCTTTTTCATCAGTGAGCACTGGAAATCAGTAAATACAAATACAAACTGTGGCGGGGTGCCCAACCCCACAAAGTTCGGCCCTGGGGTCGAGCCTTTACACCTTAGTCCCTGACAAACACAGGCCCTGAGGCCTAGTCCATGCTCTGGGAAGATGTAGGGAGGCCCGGGCCCTCCCTCTCCACCGGTTCCATACCCAGGGCCCTATCAGTGGTGGGTGGTTCCCACCACTGGCTCGGCTGGGACTTCTCCTCAAAACGCGCCAAGCCCACTGGGGGTTTTCCTGCCCCCTGTCCTGGTTTGCTTCCTACCCCAGCCCCCTGGCCAACAGAGATCCCACCTGCAGGCGCTGGGCTGGCGGTGGCAATGACGTTGGCAGGCCCGACGTCTGGGGTGGCTTCGACAAGGGCGTCAACTAAGGTTACCAGGTAGAACCCCCCAAAAAAACGGACACATTTGATCGTGGGCGGGGAGGGGGGGGCTGGCTGGGAGGAAGGGAGGGGCGGGAAGCAGAGCTGGGGGAGGGGTCGGGGGCCGCGAGGCTGGCCGGGAGGAAGGGGGGGGAAGCACAGCTGCAGAGGGTCGGAGGCTGCGGGGCTGGCCGGGAGGAAGGGGGGGCGGGAAGCAGAGCTGGCGGGGGTGGGGGTGCAGCAGCGCTGGCCAGGGGAGATCAGGAAGTGGAATGGGTCGGTGGGAAGCTGAGCTGGGGGGCGGTGCAGGGGGACTGGCTGGGGAAGATCAGGAGGGGAAGTGGGGGAGAACCGGCCGGCTGGGAAGGGAGGGGGGGGTGAGCAAATCGGCTGGCGCAGAGTGGGACTGACCCAGGCACTTGCAGATCCCAGGGCGCTGCCTGTCCCACGCAGGCTCCTGGCGACACACGAGCGAGAAGGAGGCTTTTCCTCCTCCTCACGCTCAACCAACTGAGGGCTCCCAGCAGCTCCCCCCGCCCACGCCAGGTTTCCGTCCAGTGTGCAGCCGGAAAAATCAGAAAATACCGGACATTGCACATGTCCGGTACAGTCTGATTTTTTTTTTACCGGACAGAGAGCGCAAATACCTGACTGTCCAGTACAATACCGGACACTTGGCAACCCTAGCATCAACAGTGGCTGGGCGGGCTGCCCGCCGTGGTCGGTGTTGCGGTTGCGCTCGGCCCAGGGACTGTAGCAGCAGAGGCAGCTGGCCTGGCGGCTTTTGCTCCGGCGGCAGGTCTGGCTGGGGCTTCGGAGGTTGGGCAGGAGTTCCTCCCTCCCCGGAGGCCAGCCCCAACTGAGCTGTCTTCCTGGTCTTTATACCTGGCCCACAGTTGGAGCATGCCCAGCACTGCTGTGGGAGCGGGGCCTGCCCAGCCCAGCAGGCCAGTTTGCTCCTCCCTCAGCCAGTGCTGGGCTGGACCGCCCCGTCACACCAACCTTATCAAAGTTTTAAAAAGATATGACTATGTACTTCAGCGCTTTGTTGAATGGGATGCATTTAAGCATCTGCTTAAGTCATCTGCTGAATTGGTGGTAATGATCTATTTCTATAGCATCTTTCATCCTCAATAAAGTGGAAATTCTTTTTAAACTTTACTATTTAACTGTACTATATATTACACGTGCATATAGAAAATTAATATACACACATGCACACTTACATGCATACACAGCAGGTGCCATTACATACTACTCAATTAAATGTGTTATTTGTTATCTACATACAACATGGCCAGCACTGTATGAGGTAGAAATAAAATCAGTCCCTGCCCCAAATTTCCTGTGGCATTCCTTCTATGGAGGGATTAATTAGTATTCAGTCCTGTTAGTTTAAAAAAAGGTATTTGTAACTTGAAATATTTATCAAGAAAAAGGAAATTGTACCAAGCTCTTTGAATGATCTTTCACTTGTTTTTAGTTTTAACACTTTGGGTATGTCTAGACTGCATCCCTCTGTTGGCAGAGGGATGCAGATTAGACAGGTCGACATTGCAAATGAAGCGGGGATTTAAATATCCCGTGCTTAATTTGCATAAAAATGGCCACCGTTTTTGCCGACTCAGCACTTTGCAGGAGGCATAAGGGATCTGTCGAAAAAGGCTTTCTTTCTTGACAGATCCCCCTCTAGACTGCCGCTTTTTGCCGACAAAGTGCTGAGTCAGCAAAAATGGCGGCCATTTCTATGCAAATTAAGCACGGGATATTTAAATCCCCGCTTCATTTGCAATGTCGACCTGTCTAATCTGCATCCCTCTGCCGACAGAGGGATGCAGTCTAGACATACCCTTTGAGCCACAGCATAAATCCTTCCACAGACATATTTACACTGGGGCCTATAAGCTGTGATTGTCTGAAACTAAGTCTTTCTCAAACTCTTTGTGTCATATGTCACACTGAGTTCCTTCAGTGCACAATCTGACCAATACAGACTAATAAATAATATAGGCATGTAAGTACCACCTAACAGCATGGAGTGTCATGCAGGACCACCAAAACAAGAGGACAGTCACCATTCTGATCTCTCTCCCATCAGGAAATTCCAAAACTCAGCACCATGATTTTAAAAGGAGAAATAGCCGATTGTAAACATATAAGGGCATACATACGCCGAAGGAATATGAACATTTCCAAACAGATTTCCAGTCCCCTCCAATATATGCTCATTCTATACTGTATTATTATAGCTCCAAGCAAAAGTTAAGCTGTGTCCAGTGAAGGAGAAATTGAGATGATTGGACAAGATGTGCTACTTTTCAGGCACTTGAGGAGAAGGTGTGCATTCATAAATAGCATAAAAACACAGCAGATAAAAATGGGATATATGGGGTTTGCCAGGTGTCTGGAAAAGTCTGGTTGGTGGAGGGCTGGCAGGCTGTCTACCTCATTCTGCATGGCTCCTTGGAAGCAGTCACATGCCCCTGGGCTCCTAGGTCACAGAGGCTCTGTGAGCTGCCCCCACCCCAAGTGCTCGCTCTGCAACTCCCACTGGCAGGGAACCATGGTGAATGGGAGGTGCGGGAATAAGGAGGTTAAAATGAAGATAATCAGCTAATCAAGTAGTCAATGGAATTTCCATTGTCCACGCGATTAACTGATAAGGGGGGAGGGTGTTCTCTACCCCCGCTGCAGTTTAAATGCAGAGCCGCAGTGGGGATAGCTCCCCGGGGCGGCGTGAGTGGCTACTAAGCAGTCCCTGGGAGCTAACCCCACTGCAGCTCTGCCTTTTAAATGTAGGAAGAGCCAGCAGGCTCCTACTACATTTAAAAAGCAGATGTGCAGTGTCTAGGACCGGGCGTGAGCCAGGAATCAGCTAATTCTTGGCTCGCGCCTGGTGCTCCGCTGCGCCTCTGCCTCCCCTGCCCCCCCCGAGACGGTGCTCAGGGGAACCGGCTTTTAAGCCGGCTCCCCACTGCACCGGCTCCTGCCCTCCCCCGCTTTGCTGCTTCTGACAGAGGCAGCGGGGGTGGGGGGCAGCAGAGGGAAGTGACTAGTCAAGTAGTGACTCGACTACCTGATAAGCCTTGTCGAGTAGTAGTCGACTACTCAACTAGTCGCTTACATCCCTATGTGGGAGCAGTGCTTGTGGGCGGAGGCAGAGCCTATGGATCTAGAAGCTGAGAGACATGTTGCCGCTTCTTGGGCACCATCTGAGGTGAGCGCTGCCCAAAGCCTGCTCCTCCTCCTCCTCCTGCACCTCCTCCCATGCTCCAAACCCCAGCCCTGAGCCCCCTTCCACACACAAACTCCCTCCTGGAGCCCAACATCCCCAATGTGCCCCAACCCTGATGTGCCCCAGCTTAGAACCCCTTCCACACTCTGAACCTCTCACAGCCCTAGCATGAAGCCCCCTGCTGCACTCCAAACCCCTCATCCTTAGCTCCCCCCCACATCAACACTTCCATCTGGAGCCCTCCACCCTCAGCCAGAGTCCCCCTCCCACACTCTGAACCCCTCAGCCCCAGCCTGGAGCTTCCTCCTGTACCCCAAACTCCTCATCCGCAGCTCCACCCACACCCCAGCCAAAGCTTTCACCTCCTTCTGCACCTCAGTCCTCTGATCTAGCCCAGAGAAAATGAGTGAGTGAGCGTGATGGAAAGTGAGTGACAAAGGGAGGGGAACTGGAGTAAACGGGGCCTGGGCCCCAGAGGGTGGGGCAAAGGCAGGGTTTCTGGTAGGGGGAGGGCCAATGGTGTTCAGTTCTGTGCATTTAGAAAGTTGGCAACCCTAGAGATGTGTGTGTCCTGGCTCAAAATGATTTCAGTTACATACAGTAACCTTCACTTTGTATCCAAAAGCATCCTTTATGAGTGTCCTTGTACACCAGTAAACACTTGCTGAACTTCAGTTCCAATGAGACTGCATTTCTGGACTGGACATAGCTAAGGTTTAGATTTTGTCACAGAGTTCACAGAACCGGTGGTTTCCAAACACGCCCATGACATTTTCTGATTCAACCTTGGGGCAGCATGGAAGGGGGTGAAGACTAGGACTTTAACAGGGTTCAAAAAAGAGCTAGATAGATTCATGGAAGTTAGGTCCATCAATGACTATTCAGCAGGATGGGTAGGAATGGTGTCTCTAGCCTCTGTTTGTCTGGAAATGGATGACAGGAGAGGGATCAAGTGGTGATTAGCTGTTGGGTTCTCTCCCTCGGGGGCATCTGGTATTGGCTACTGTCGGCAGACAGGATACTGGGCTGGATGGACGTTTGGACTGCCCCAGTATGGCCGTTCTTATGTGGGGGCTCAGCAGCTTTTGATTGCTGGGCAGCAGCAGCAAACCCACAGCTCCCAAGGGAGGAGGGTGGGCTCTCTCATACCTCCCAGCCATCTTGCATGGCACAGAGATCCTGCAGCTCCCAGCTGCACACACCCAGCCACTGCAGGTGGTGGGGGACCCTGCAGCCTTGAGGCTTCCCCACAGCTCCCAGCTGCTGCAGATGGCAGGGAGATGCCACAGGTCAGAGCCACCACAGGCAGAAGGGTCCCCAGAGCTCTAAGCCACAGTGAGTGCAGGGGTAACCACTCAGCTCCCAGGCACTACAGGCAGAGTTGGGACCGGGGCGCGCTCAAGCACCAAAGGCACAGTGTAGACCCTAGAGCTCCCCGCTGGCAGTGGTGGCATGGGGAACCCCATACTCTCAGCCATCGAGGGCAGCAGTGGAGATCACAGAGCCAGAGCAGCCCTAGGTGCTAGTCCCTCTCTCCCTTCCCATTTCCAGGAAAAGTCAGGAATAGGTCACAGGCTTCTGTGAATTTTTTGCATTTACCCATGACGTGACATTCACTAAAATAATCATGACAAAAATCTTGCCTTAGCCATAACTCTCCTATACCCCGGGCATCATCATACAATGACCATTTGCCAGCCCATACTCTTTGTTACAATAGCCCCTACAGGCCAAAACAACATGAGGGCTCCACTGCATTAAATGAAGAACACAAAGCTCAACAGCTCCTGAAAATGAGCCTCATGCAGGTGCAATAAACAGATGGAGGAACAGGGTTCTGCCATTCCCAACATTGCCAAAGCGTTTCATGAACAATATGCACGCAGCATCACTCAAATGCTGCCGCTGCTGGGGCAAGAGAGCACAGCAAAGTGCCGCTGTGCATAACAGATGGCAAGGAGAAGGGAGACAAAGGCAATCTTTGGCTACAGACAAGGCAGAAATCCATACTCTCATAAAAATGCCACAGGACAGCAGAGAGAACTCCACTTGTTAAGGTAACACTGGAAATGTTTAACACTGAATAAATTAATGGGCATATCAGATTATATTAGAATGGCTCCCCATTGAGATCTGCACTCCAAATTCAAGCAGCTCAGCTTGAATAATGGACACAATGCCCTAGACGGTTTCCAGTTTTAAATATTTATGGTTTGAACAAACTATTAATGACTATATTTAGATATTCTAGTCTATAAATTATCAACTCCAGTTCTGCAATGTTCCTTGAATGCAGCTCCTTTGAAAAACATATGATATGGCCAGGGCACATTACAAGGGACATCAAAGCTTGATAACTCTATATTAATCAACTGTTGACAATTTTGTAATTTACAGTAATGAAGATTTTCCCTGGATTTTGTGAGGCTTAGTTAATGAGTGTTTGCAAAGTGTCTGTAGAGTCTTTAAATTCACACAAGCACTATATTTACTACAGCTTCTGGATTAATGTTCATATCTATGAGGGCACTGGGCTAAATCTGATCTCACTTTCACCCAAATAAATCGGGAAAAATGCCACTGAAAGCAGTGGCATTACACTGGTGTAAAATTAGCATAAGTTAGTCTAGCATCAGAGCCTCAGCATGAACTATACACTGATCAGGCTACAACCAAAGCAGTTTACTTTCTTCCAAAAAGACTTTTCAGTGATTTCTGATTTGACCCAAAATGTAATCCATTATTAAGGGCAAGAGAGGTAATTCACTTACACTCTTCACTGCAGCTATGACCTGAGTTTGTCTGAAGCTAAGATCTCAAATGAATGATGAAGTGAGCTAATTATGCGGGTGATGCCCTATAATCACCAAACTCATTCTACTTAGAACCCTGAGTTGGACTGAATGAAAGTTTAAGAACTAAGATCCATGCACTCCCCCCCCACTTATTTCCCGCTCTGATACATTTTAAGTAAAAAAATGTGAAAAAAACCATAATTTAATTTAATAGTGCATAAAAGCAGTACATTCAAATGCATTATCTTAATTGTCTGCTCAAATATACATTCATGTCTCAGTCTAAGAAATTCTGTTAATCATACTCTGGCAAATCTCCCACTGATTTTTGCCTGAATAAGGAAGCAAGATTTAGCCCACAATGAAATAATACAGAAATGTCTGACTGTTTTAGCTAATATGCATGTGGCACAGAAAAAAACAGATTCAGTTACAACATATGGAATTACATCATCCCACATGATGAAGAGTTACATGTTTCCCATTCCTGTCTTGCAAAATTATATGGCGCTGTGTTTTAAATCAGTCATTTACATCTTTGCTGGTTGAAAGTTGGGATCATGCTTTAAACTAGATAATAGAGGGCACCACCCATAAGCTGTCAATACAGAATATATGGATAAAATATACGTCTAGACTATCTTAGACATGATAGAATGCAGAAGAATCTAGCATACACTTGCCGGCTTTCCATTGTGGCTTATGCTCTGAGGCAAAAAACCTAAATGCTCTAATTATGTTAGTCATTTTGACATAACTATTAAGGTTAGAATAAATGCAAACGGATCATTTTCACTACTTTAATGTTAGCACTCTGTTACCATATGATTATGAAACTTTTAAAGTCCTCTTTAGGTCCAAACCAACATCTATCAAATAATACTAGTGAATAAATTACACAAGTCAACTCTTTCTCCAAAACTGCCATATTAATAGCACACATCACAATCATCACATGAAGGAGATGGGGAAAATGGTGAAACAACAAAATAAAATGAGATCATATGACAGAGAATATTTCCATATTTTAAATCTTATGCACGGTGCCAAGTACATTGTTAATGCTTAACAAATAATAATAGTCATGTTGGAAAGCATATTCCCACTGGAACCTAGATTTCTTGACAAAATAAGCTATGTTTCCTATGTTTGCTCTCAGTTTTCTTTTAAGCAGGAGTAGAATCAAATATGGCAGTCAGCTTCTGTGATTCAAAGTTACAAATCAGCTAGTGCAAGGACAGTCGTCAGGGCAAGAGCTGACTGGAATGATTTTACAACAAAGGATGCCTTTTTCACAAAACAGGTATCTTCTGCAAAAAAATGTTAATTGTCTGCCTGGAAAATTGAAATGATGGCTTCCCAGCTGTGACAATATCACATTTGTCCAGTGAAATTGACAAAAGCTTTCCCAGAAGATTGCACAGACCATAGTGCTCTGCCTCCCACTTTACTATTAGCTCCAGAGGACATTGGGGCACAGAGCCGGGGTATTGTGCTTCCCCACATCCCCACAGTTCTGTGAACTGGAGAGCTCCCTGGTCTTCTGCAGCTCCTGGAGAACAGTGCTCCGGTGCTCTGCCTTCCAACCTAGTAGCTCCAAGGGGATAGCAAGAGACAATGCCAAGGAGAGCTGCTTCTCCATCTTCCTACCTCTTGCCCCAAACTCCAGGGAATAGACAGCTTCTTTCCACCTTCTGCAGCTGGGGGGGAGGTGAGGAGGAGTTGGCAGAGTACTTGGGCGCTTTGCCTCTCTGGCAGCTCACCTAGCATTGGCCACTATCAGCAGACAGGATACTGGTCTAGCTGGACCTTCAGTATGACCCAGTATGGTTATTCTTATGTTCTTATGGCCTGGAAGGCTTTCCTCAATTTCACTTGCAAAGATCCTACCTTGAAGGCAGAGGGAAAGATATTTTTGTTCTCTGAAATGGAATTTTTCTTTAAAATCCTTTCTGGGAAATATGTCACTTGTTTGATATTTTGTCCCGCTTTGGGGCAAAATGTTTTTTTCAGAAACACAATTTACTTAGCTGTGTTTAACTGCTGTTCTTTGAGCAGTGTTGCACACATGTGTCCCACTCAGGTGTGCACACACCCAGAATGCAAAAACCAAAGAGTTTTCTGCAGCAGTACCCACTAAAGCGCCGGTTGTGCCTTGCATGTCCTCTTGATCCCTACCCAGATTGCAAAGACAGGACTGAACTGTGGTGGTGGAGTGTGACTCAAGTGAACTGCACAAGGAAGACAGGCAATGGAGATCACAGAGTTTAGAAGGCCTCCAATGAATTCAATTTTCTGTGTTGGAATGAACACAGATTTCCTTTAGTTTTCTCTGAGATCTGGAGGAATGAAAAGGTGAAGAATGTACTGGACAGTGTGCAGAACCTGCTGTTCTGATCTACCCTGAACTAACCAATCATACAGGTAAGACAAGATACAGATCCTGTTTCTTCTCTGGAATGCTGCCACTATTGTCAGCATTTGGTGAGTAGTTACAGGGCTGACAACAGGTAAAAGGGAAGTGCTGAAGATGTGTATCAATCTTTGAAACTTTCTGTGACTCAGCAACACTACCACGTACAAATAGGTATCCTGCTAATTGAAGGCAGCAAGACAGTTGTGTTTTTGGGAAGGAATAATCATTGTTGGGAAGAACATCCAAAACCTTATGTATCTAAGGGAATTGTTGAGATTCTGAAGATCTAGACTGGCTGTCAGATCACCACAACAACCTTCACCCAGAGAATGAGAATGTATCGGAAATAATCTCTTCTTCTGTTCCAATGCTAATGGAGAATTTCCTCTACAGCCCACCAACGGAGCAGAGTCTAAATCTGTTGAGCACAGGAGAGAGGTCCCTGACAGTGTTCCCTCTAAGCTGCGCCGCCGCACAGCTTCACAGGTGATTAATCAGCCCTACCCAGTCAGTGAGCTCCTTGCACGGAGCCCTGAGCCTCTGACTGGGCAGGGCTGATTAATCACCTATGAAGCTGTGCTGGAGTGCAGCTTAGAGGGAACACTGGTCCCTGAAGAGGAATGGGAAATGGGATGATGCTGGTTTGGAAAAAAAACCTAGATAGAATATCCCTGTCAAACAGTGAGGACCAATTTGCCCATCACTGTGAACTCCCAGGCACCGAGAAAATGGGTTGATCTGTCCACAAATGGAAAGAGAGATGAAGGGTTGATCACAGATGACTGTATTACTATCCTCAAGTCAACTAAATTATTAAATAGATGAATAAAGAATGAAAGGAGAGTAATGCAATTAATGCAAATCAACACTGACTTACTGGAAATAGATACCATCAAACTACTTGATACCTTTTTTGACAAGACTACAAGTTTGCTTGATAAAGGTACTAGTCGTGATGTAATATACTTAGACTTCTGTACAGCATTTCACTTGGTAACCACATAACATTTTGATTAATAAATAATGATACAAAATCAACATAACACAAGTTAAATTGATTAAATACTGCCTGACAGGTCTCAAAATGTAATTGTAAATGAGGCATTGTCACTGAGTAGGTTTATTTGCAGTGGGGTCCCCAAGAATTAATTCTTGGCCCCATCTTATTTAACATATTTATTAATGATACAGAAGAAAATATAAAATAATCACTCACAAAGTTTCCAGAAAAATTGGGGGAAGAGGTAAACAATGAGAAGGATGGGTCACTGATTCAAAGCAATGTGGATTGCTTAGTAAACTGCATGTAAACAATCTACCTTTAATTACAGCTAAAAGTGTATATATACAGCCAGGAACAAAGAATGTGAGCCATGCTTAGAAGACAGGAGACTACTCAAAGAAGCAGTGACTCTGCAAAGGGACTCCGCTGAACATGAGTGCCCACTGCGATGTGCCGAAAGGGTAAAAGCATAAACAAGAGAAACTCAAGTCGAAAGCAGAAAGGCTAAGGGGTGACTGATTGTGCTTTATTGATGGCTACGTGGAACAAATACTTAATAATTGGCTCTTCATGATCGAATAACCTGATTCAATGGCTGGAAGCTGAAGTTAGACATATTGAGACTGGAAATGAGAAGTGAAAATTTACCAGTAAGAGTTATCAATCACTGGAATAATTTACCAAGAGGAACGGTGGATTCTCCATCTTCAATTAAGACTGGATGTTTTTCTAAAAGATGTGCTTTAGGAAATATTGCTGGGAAGTTTTATAGGCCCATGTTAGGCAGGAGGATAGACTAGATAATCACAGTGGTCCCTTACACCGTAGAATTTATGTATCTTTGCAAAGGACTGCTTTCCCTATTTGATTGAGATTGAGCTGCTAGACCAGCACTGGAATTAGGTGATCTTGTACAGCAAGTCCTATTTCTCTTCTTTGACAGCTGTCTGCCTTGAAGGGTAACACAGCTGCTTCTAATATTACCATTGCTGCTGTAGAAGTGTAGATTAGTGTCTCCAGGATCTGCGGGATACACTTGTGAGGAGTCAAGAATAGCTTGAGAGTCCTTACACGAACATAAGGTTTTATCCATTTTATCAGAAAACAGGGATCAACCGTCAAAAGGAAAGAGTTCAGTCATCTGAAAAGTGTCTGTAGCTTTGCCTGAGGTTTGCAAGCAGGATGCTCTCCTCATTGTTACTGCAGATGCCTTCATCAGCAGGCCTCTCCAGTGATCCCTGAAGCCATGTCTTCAAGGGGCAGTGTGCACTGGGGAGGAGAGCGCGGTGCAGTGGCAGGATTTGGGAAATGCTAACAGACAGCCCAACACCCCAGCCCAGCAGGATTCTCGGGCTGGTTTGTGCAATTGCTCCGGCCAAGGATGGCCTGCGGGCTGGGAGTTTGAGACCATTTTTTGGGGGAGGGAGAGAATAAAGGAAAATAAGCAATACCTCAGCCTTCTTAATGTCAAATGTTATTAGTTCTTTGTCCCTGCTAAAAGGGGACCTACACTTTTCTTCATCTTTTTTGATGCATCTTGATAAATTATGGGTATTATGCATCTTGATAAATTAGGATGATGTGCAAAACTGCCCTCAAGAGTAGGGGACTGGATGTGATGACCCAGGAGGTCATTTCCAGTCAAATGTCCTATGTTCTTCTTATTATTGCAATAACTCTGAAGATTCCCAGTCCTAGCCGGAATCTGCTTGTGATATGCACTATTGAAACACAATGAAAATATGGTCCCTGCCCTAATGAGCTTACAATCTACCTAAGGAATATAAGTGACTTTCCTAAGATTACACAGGAAATCTGTGGCTGCACCAGAAATTTAATCAAATCATCTTACTTGATGGGTAACAGTTAATTTATTTAGGCGCCATCATTTTGTATGTATCACCGGGATAATATCCCCTCCCCGCTGTGGGTGCTTAAGCTCTGGAACACCCAGTGCTTTTTTTGTGACAGTACTTCCTGGTACTCAGTACTGGCACCTCCAGATGCAGTACCAGCACCTCCAATCAGAGCTCAACAACTTTTCCCCTGTAGTACCGGCACCTTTTTTTTTTTTTTTTAAACAAAAAAAGCACTGGGGACAACTATGGAGTTAACACTAATTCTATCTACAGCTTTTCTTCCAGGGAGAGAAGCTATCCTATCCTATCACCCAAGACCTTTCTTCTTCCAGTCTCTGCTAGCCTTTCCCTCCTGCAATGCCTTCCTGTACCTTTTTATCAGTTCTCAGATGAGGACTCACCTTTAGCTCACCCAAGATGTTAGCCTGGTTAGCTAATTCCATACCGATCCCCAGTCAGCTATTCCTGGGGAAACTAATTAGTGCCAGAGTGATCAGAGTGCTGACTCACCTGCTAACTCCCAGCACTCTGTCAGAGGCAGTTAGAATTTTCACCTGTGATTTTTAATTATACTAACCTTAACTCTAAAGGACAGAAGTTTTTCAGTCTCATTCAATTTAAACATATTTGCAGCTTCAAATTTTTGTCTGCTTCCCTCAGATATGCTGCTGATTTAAACTCAATCTGTTTGTGCAGACAAGACAGTCCTTCTAAAGATGGTATTGTTCTACTCTTAAGTGCTAAAACATGACAGGCAGTGATTTACTGCAAGATTACTGAACACTGCAGGTGAGGCAGCATGGTAGGAAGCCAAAAATGACATAACTAAATGAAAAGTAATCTCCCCAGTGAAAAATAATCTGCCTATGCCCTGCCAGAAGTGACTTGCTGCTATGAAATGAAAATTATTTTAAAATAAAAAATGTTGCAGCTGCTGTCCATTTCTTATTTTGTTTTGTTATTGACCTTTTAGTTTAACCAAGTTTAGTAAAAGTTTAATAAAGGGGACTAAATCCTGCCATTGGCAGAAGACAGCTTTAGGTCTACCTTCTTTAACTACTATAAACGCAGGCACGGCACCATTAACAGAAGATTAGAAATCTTTGTTTGTATCCAAATTTATAGAGACTGTTCATAATTATGTTGTACTTATTAAAGTCCAGGGCATTTCCAGGGAGCCTATTGCCTTAAAATCCTGAAACATTCATTAAATCCCCCAGAATACTCTGTGCTAAGGTCATTGTGGATTCCATAAGGAGAACAGACAAAAACATTATTTTAAACTCAATATTCTAATGGTTTTACAACTTCTCTTGATAGTCAGTACTGTACATACACTATACTTAAATCATCCGTGCTTGAGCCAATCATTTTTTGACAATTGATGCTTGGTACTTTTGACAGTCACATAGCAGGAATCAATCTATTCAGTCACAGTGTATGGTCTGAGATTTATGGCCCTATTCCAAACAGCTATTTACACAATTAATTTTCTGGGTATGATTCAATTTTATGCTGGTATAGTGGAATTGCACTTGTGTAAAACAGTATGTTGGCTTCAGCAGAATTACACCTTTTTTGGCTGGTGTAACAGAGTAAAAAATGATGTGTCTAACTATCCTACCTTGTAACCCTTCTACATGATTGAACTGAGCTGGCATAGGACTGGTAAGAAAGATCAGCCCTAAGTCTTATTTCCTGTACATTGTCCAAATGTTGCCCGAACTACGGAATTTATTTTAATTTTCTCAAGTGATTTTCTGTTGAGTTCATCATCACTGTACTTGAACGTGTCACAGACACTAGCAAATTTATACTCTCAACACCTCTGTGAGGTAGTGGACTATATTTTTACCCATAAACAAGTGTATTATATAGTCAGAGTTTAGAAGCAACTATCAGATCATCTAGTCTCCTGTATATGACAGACAGACAACCTACCCACCCAGCATCCATACACCAGACACAACAACCAGAGTAGGCCATAGTACTACAGCCCACAGGAGATATGATGAACTGAGACAGAAAAGATTAAGGGCCAAAATTTCTCATTCTCTTGATTCCCAGTGCATTGCCTTATCCATAAAATCCTGCCTTATTTTCTACTTACCTTCCAATTTCTATGATGTATGAGGTAGGGGAAAAAAATGAGAAACTGACATCCAGGCATCACCACAGCCAACCTCTCAACCCTGAAGAGTTGCGCAAGGGAAGCAGTCCTGGTGTGTAGGCTGACGGTGGTATGAGCAGTCACTGTTCCTCCTCCCTTTACTCTTTTACCTCCAACTAGAGAGCAAGGAATCACCCAAGAGTGCTGTGTCCCAGAGTTCTGGAATTGGCCCTAGGGGATATGGCATTTGCTGGGGAGTGCAGGGTGGTGGACTCAAGTACACATTGGCCCCCACCCAAAGAGTGGCTGCCATGGCTCAGGTACAACATGACTAACTGACTACATAAAAATACTTATAATGAGTAGCAAAAGAATGCGAATGGCAAAGGAAGCCTCACATGCCTTTTGTGATCACTGTACTTTTGAATCATAAAGGAAATGAAGGGCAGTTTGGGAAACTGCCCTTTTTTTACCGTTGGAACTGTGTGTGACTGGAGAGGGATGAGTGGTCCCAATAGGTACACTTATGCCAAGAGGGGAGAATTCTTGAAGTAGAATATACATAGACTTATTTTAAATACACTCTTTATATCTTTGACACAAGATCTTCCTCATCTTCATTATTAGAGGATCTGCTCTACAGCAACCTAACGTATTGACTAGATGGCCTAAGACCCCCTCTTGTTTGGGCTGCCGGTGGGACCAGTGGCCTTTTTCTCATCAAGCACCAGGGGTCGAAGCTAATCTCTCAGATATATGATGGCAGTGATGCACAGATTTGGTTATTATGAGATATTAGGTTACTGTTCTGATAGTACTCCGCATGCCTGCTCTGCCATGGGGTTATAATGTACCACCTTGTCCAGCAACACAGATAGTCTACTCCTGAATTTCAAACATCTACTTATAAATTAGTTGTTTTTCTAAAAACAAAGTTGCTTTGCTATAATTGGGTGCAATCAGCCTTTACTTTCTTTACAATGTATTTCATTACACATTATCTGCTTGTAGAGACTTCCTGCAAGGTTTTAGTGGAATATCACCAAATCTATTATTAAAGACTGTACACCACTCTGGAATATAAATTCTGTGCTAAATTGTTACATAATGTTAATCTAATAGTTGTGGGTGGCAAATGATACAGAGATTCATTAAAAACATGTATCTACAACTATCATGAATAAAATGTACGTGTAATACCATATAGGCACACATAAAAAAGTACTAGGCTCACCTATGACATTATGAAAACAATAATTTAGCTTTACTTTTCTAAAATTTTTAAATCCTAGTTTTAAGTAGGAGATTTTTAATCCTGGGTATAATCTCTAGGGACCATCAAAACAACATTCCTTCAACCTTCTTCCTTAATGCCAGCTATTTTCAGATACTTATACAGAGTTATCTTACATAGATGCATATTGCATATCTTTTTATTTCTTTTAATTTTCCTTTTAAGCTATTTCCTTCAACCACTTTGTCATTTTGGAAGTTCTTTTCACAAATCCCTCGAAGTCATCAACTTCCTTGAGGCTGTCATATATTCAGATATAAACGTAGCATTATGTCTGAGTTTTACTGATTTAGAAGTTTATGTGAGTTGCACTCTCTTCTAAACTGTGAGACATGATGAAATAGGAAGGGCCATGGGCCACGCACAGTAGCCAGTGATACGGAGATGTTCCTAATTTATGAAATCTGATACACACCTGGCAGCTTTAAAGATTACATCACCTGAAAATTTAAATAAATAATTTGTTTGGGCTGCTTTGAACAATGGATTTTCAATTTGTGTAGAAAATCTGATGGGAAAAACCTCACAATCTAGCAACATTTCACAGCAAGCTCCATTCCTTTAAGTTTCAGTGGAGGCTCAAAATTGCTTAAAGAAACCAATCTGCTCGTCTCAACCCTAAATGTATCACTTGAGATTTGAACATCCAATAGGAGCAGTAGCTGACATGTAACTAATTTTAGAATGCAAAATGCCCCTCAACATACTGAAATACCTATAATTTAAATGAACAGTAAACCTAAATTTTGCAAAAACAGAAAATTTGAGCGCTAACAAAAAAAGCATAATTTGTAATTGAAAGAAAATAATATTTAAAAGAGAAAACTTTTTTGTCCTTCCAAAAAGAGACAGCAATGGCTAAGTTTTATTTCCCAAGAGAATTATGCCACTTTTGTAAAGAAAATTACTCTCGCCACAAATTGCTCTCAACAATTCTAAGGCTTCTTCATTTGACCACTTGAAAATCAAAGTTCTTTAAGATTATAAATATAACTTTTTATAACTCTGTTATTACGTACTGTGAACGGGGAAAGGGGGCCAATCTTGTGGCCGTAGCGCCGAATAGCCTCTCTGATGTGGCAGGGCTGGATGGCATCGCTTTGAGCCTCTATACCACAGGCTGCAGCGCTCTGCAACAGAAAAACACATAAATTGTTACTAAATCAAAAACACACAATAGACCTGCAGTGCATAAAATATGAAAATAAACCTTTGTAAAGTGGATGGATTTTTTTTCTTGAGGCTACATATCATTGTTGCCACACACTACATCTTAAAAATCTATTAACAAACCAAAGAGGACTTTTACATGACCTCTGTTTAACAGACCCAGAGAACAATCTTAAATCTTTTACCCACGGCTGATGTATATCGGAATGGAAAAGAGCAGCAAATGCTCAAATTCAAATGTAAGTCATGCTGCATTAACCACAGAAAACTATTTCTGAAACATTTCAAGTTTTCGTTATAATATAAGGGGTGGCAAGTATTTCAAAGCAGACACCAAGATCAAAATTAAACCTGTAACATAATTATAAAGTCACAAAGGTAAAGAAATATTTTTAAAAGATTCACATTGGAAAATTTTCAGATTCTAAATAGATTTTTGAACTAAGGGCCTGGTGCAAGAAATAGCAGATTTCATGCATGCTGGTCCATAGATGCTACAAAGATCTTCCTGACTGTGCAGGAGTAGAAGCTGTATTGTATTTTCAGCAGGCAAACTCCAATGTTGGTGTAGGTCTCAGCTAGCTACCCACAACAGCTGATTGCAAAAATTCACAGATTCCATACAGGGACTGTCATGTGATAAGACCAGGTGAATCCAATAAGCATAACCAGTATACAATAGACACTGCATAAACACTCTGTACACAAACACCATTTTCAGATTTGGATGTCTAAAATGAAGTGTCTGAATAAAGTGCCTGATTTTCAGAAATGCTGGCCACCATCTGGTATCAATGAATGTAAACCAAATGTTACATAATGTGTTGGTACGTCCTTTCTAAATGACATTTGTAAAGGGAATTTGAAACCCAATGTTTTGTGTTGGTCTGAATGATGTATGAACAGCATGTAGCATGAATAGCAATCTTTTCTAAACAGCTGGTCTATCTCAGCACCTTTGCTATGCCTAGCAGACATCTGATAAAATTGCATGTGTAGTGAAGCTACTGGAAACATTCCAGTAAAATGGTAAGAAATTTATAAATGCAACATTTTAAAAATGGCACCGAAGTAAGGTTATGAGTCTTTATTAAACAAATTTCAAAATGGTACCTAAAATTGTATCCTTAGCTACTATTTTGGGCCTGTGAACTGCAGTGCAAATCATCCATATGAATACCACCAACCCAATGTAAAAAGGAAGGGAAAAAGTAATATTCAGAACTCCTAAGGAAAATATTTTTACAGTTCAAAGAGTTCCTCACTGGTGTGTGATATGTAACAAAGTCAATGCTGACAGTTAATTTATTAGTGTGGGGAAGTGGAACTCTATGGGGAACATCTATGATTCTATGAGAAGCATCTATACACCTTGTTTACTGTTTGATAATATCAATGTAACAATTACTAGAGAAATGTGAGTGTTTGTTGCAAGAAAATAATGTACGTGAAAGAAACACTAGTGATTCAGTTCATACATGTTTACTTTGAGGAACAGTAACATATTCTACCAAAATCTCCCAAAACATCTGAAGAGTACAGCAAAAAGACACATAACCTATTCAATTGGAACACCTGGGATTACAGTGAAAACTAGGAATGGTAATACTGACATTAGGTATCTGGAATGTGAGGTAAAAGATACTAACATTTCATAAAAAAAAGTATTCAAATAACTCAGCTGAATTTACCAAGATAAAATAAGGATATCTTTAAACTGCATGCATATTTTACTATTGAGTTTTCAAACCCAAGATTTCTAATGCAAGAAAAAGATCAAAATCTTCAGCAGATATTTTGAGTGCCTATCTGCTACTGCCGCATCCACACCAACCTTTTTTCTTTTTCTTTGTTTGACTTTGGTGGAGTCTTGTCCAATGCCTCCATTCCCCAAAGCTCCCGTAAGAGACTTCCCAAGGTGCTGTGGCCCTGTTGAGGCTGGAGGAGTGGGTGTAGGGGGTGGTGTGTTTTCGGGAGAGTCAAGACTGCTCTTCATACCTGTGCTCTGACCTAAGAGATGAGGCTATCAAAACAAAAGGTCAAGCAGTCATTTTTAAATGAAGATTTTTTAAAAACTGTTTCATTGTTTTCCTGGATTTACTGTTACAGGAAGTATAACACAACTTTCAATTTGCGTGTTCTGAAAATTACTGTGATTGCTGATTGAGGTAATTACAGCAACTATTTCATTTGTTATTGACCAAATGTGTGAATATTAATTTCCAGTAAAGGTCCATATACAAGTAGGTTCAGGACTGACAGTGATAATTTCTATACAAGCAGAAAGAATTTTCCATTTTAAAATGTAAAGCTGTGTTTGATAGTTTTCAATACATTTGAACCTCTTTAATCTGGCAATTTTGGGAAATAGCTTATGCCAGATTATGAAATTTTCCAGACCATGGATGTTCACCATAATGGAGGACGCTGGGATTGGAGGTACAGGGTCTGGAAGACAGAGAGGGTGCAGGAACACGCTGGGATGGGGGTGCAGGAATAGGGGTGCATGATCTGGGTGTGTGGAGGATGGCAGTAGGGCACTTACCTTGTGCCCTGCTCCTGGGGGCACATGTGGCTCCGCGCCCCACACCAGTCCCAGGCACTGCTTCCCACAACTATGGGAGCAGTAGGGGAAAAGCCGCCAAACCAGAGCTTCTCTGTGCTGCCATTCCCAGGTCAGGGACACCCAGATTACCAAGGTTCAAGTGTAGTCTTCAATATGCACATTTTAAAAGTTTTTTTTTTTACATTCATAACATACAGTGATTTTCCCCATATTTGTTGGATGCAAATATGTACTCAACAAATCCAAAAAATGTATGTACTACAGGTTGAACCTCTCTAGTCCAGCACCCTTGGGACTGGACTGGTGCTGAACCAGAGAATTTGCCGGACCACGGGAGGTCAACATTGTCTAGCAGCATTACTAACACTGCCACTTCTTACTGGGCTCTTAAAAGACATTTACAGGTAAATTACAGTTAAATAACAGCACAGAACATTGAGAGCCAGGACTGGTGGCTGTAAACAAACTTTATGGGACCGTGGGAAACTTGGCTACACTCATGATAAGTGGACATCCAGGTAACTAAAATCATGTTGGACCACAGATGTTACCAGATCAGAGAGTGCTGGACTAGAGAGGCTCACCTGTAATAAAATAAGTACCTCTTTCCCTGTGATATTTATTTCTACTCTTATGCAATGCTGGATACACTAACAATATTAAATAAAAACAAGTATTTACCTCAGCAGGATTGTGATATTGTATAAAAGTAGCAGATATTGCATGACTGAATGGATCACCTGCCTTGGGAGCCATATCCTGTTTGACCAAAAGAGCCAAGTCCACCAACTAGAAGAGCAATAAAATGAACTATTAAAAATCAGGTTCACTGAGAAGGAATTAACTGGTTATGAATTAGCTCTCAAAAGTGAACCAAGGCACTGTGTGTTGACACAAATGATGCTAATTCTAATGTTAACTAGACAATTCAGCCTTGAAATAAGATACAATTTTCCTAGCAAAAATAGTAATTAAATGCTGGAACAGTTTACCACAGAAGGAGGGATTCATCATTGCTTGAAGTCTTTAAGGTGAGATTAGATTATTATTCTTTTAAAGATAAGCTTTAATCAGCTTCCAGGAGAAATTCTGAAGCCAGTGTGCATAAGATGTCTATCTCTTTTGGCCTTGGAGTCTCTGAATGTATGAATCCCCCTTTTCATTTCCTTCCTTAATGGGCTATGGAAAGAACAGGAAATGTTCCATTTCTCTCCATATGCTCACCGAACTCTGTGTGCAACTCACTCTGCAGCAGTCTAGAAGGATCCTCTCCCCGTCCAAAGTACAAGCAAGCAGGTGTACTCTGTGTTTTCTCCCCCCCTCCATCTTCCTTTGAAGCATCAGGGAATGACCCCAGCTAGAGATGAGACACCAGATGGGATGGACCAGTACTCTGAGGTGGCGGAGAGAATCCTTTCTCTCAAATGCCTGGCTGGTGTGCCGGGCTCAAATGCTTAGGATCAACTGATTACCAGATCTGGAGTTGCAAAGGAATTTTACTTCAGGTCAGATTGACTGGAATTGTGAGCGGGTTTTCACCATCTCCTGTAGTATGAAGCATGGAACACCACTAGGATCATTAGGCATATCACTCCAAATCAGTTTCCGACCATTGCAGGGCAGCAACTCTCCTGATTTATGCATGTGGCACATAGTTTAGACTTATGAAAAGTGAAACGCTTTGGTCTAGCCCCGGTTATTGTGTAACTGGATGAAATTTAAAGGCTTGTTATACAGTAGGCCAGACAAGATGATCTAATGGCCCTTTCTCACCTGAAAATCCAGGAAACTATAAATGCCTCTTTAGAAGAGACTGAACTGCAATGAGTTATTTTAACTTAAAGAACTGGACATTTCTTATCTATAACAGGAAGTTCTTTGAGATGCGTGCTTCCTGTCTGTATTCCACACATGGTATGCATGTGCACCATGCATCTGAGTCCACAGATTCTTAACACGCAGTGTTCATTGGCATGCACACATGCAGTTGCTCTCCTTATGCTCCAGACCAAAGGCATGAGAGATAGTGGTGGCTGATGCTTCTCCCTCCATGAATTCAACAGGATTTGAAGCAGAGGGGACAGAGGGCGGGTAGTGGAACACAGATAGGGTACATTCCAAAGAACTTAGTTACAAGTAAGTACACTCCATTTCTTCAAGTGTTGGTCCCTATAGGTATGTCTACACTTGCTCCCTAGTTCGAACTAGGGATGCAAATGTAGGCGACCGAAATTGCGAATGAAGCGGGGATTTAAATATCCCATGCTTCATTAGCATAATCTCGCCCACGCGCTATTCCGCTCGCCAGCTCATTTGAACCAGGAAGTGCGCTCTGGGATGCGTTAGTTCAAATCAAGCCCCTCGGTTCGAACTAACGTTACTCCTCATTTTTTGAGCCCAGCACACCATTTCCTGCAGTATGAAGTATGGAAAACCACTAGGATCATTAGGCATATTGCTCCAAATCAGTTTCCTACCATTGCAGGGCAGCAATTCTCCTGATTTATGCATGTGGCACACAGTTTAGACTTATGAAAAGTAAAACACTTTGGGGTATCCCCGGTTCATTTTTTGAGGAGTAACATTAGTTCAAACCAAGGGGTTTGATTCGAACTAATGTGTCCTGGAGCGCACTTCCTGGTTCGAATCAGCTGGTGAGCGGAATAGTGCCAGGCGAGATTATGCTAATGAAGTGCAGGATATTTAAATCCCCGCTTCATTAGCAATTTCGGTCGCCTACATTTGCATCCCTAGTTCAAACTAGGGAGCAAGTGTAGACGTATCCTATGTGTATTCCACAGCTGGGTGAATAACAAGCAGTATTTAGACCAGAGCGTGGTGTAAAGGTGAAGAACTGCAGTCCCCATCGCTACATCTTGCAACAAAGGACTGAACTAATAATGTGCAATGTTTTTTGTGAACATGTGAGTGGAACTCCATATAGTTCCCAGAGTTTCTCCTTCTCCCATCAGGATGAGGGAAATGCACTAACTGGTGGTATGCGATGATGCAACCAAAATCAATTTATTGATTCTCTGAGGAGATATTTTTTGTCCATATGACCTTTCTACTATAGTGAGCAATAGTCTTGGAGATTTTCTGATTGGTTTGGTCCTTGACAGGTAGAACTCCAGGTCACACTTGACATTTGGGGAATGAAGTCTTTTCAATAGAAGCTTTGGGGTTTGTGAAGGAAACAGAAATGCAATGAGCAGTTTAGGGTGAAGACCTTGTGGAAAAGGGCATATGGTGGATCAGCCACGAGTGCTTCCACCTTGCTCATCCTTCTGGACTAAAAATGTGACCTTCATGGAAAGGTGGAAGATAAAGCCTGAAGCCAAAATTTCAAATGGTGATTTGGTGAGTATTAACAGGATGAGACTGAGATCCCATTGAGGTGTTGGATTGGCCCCTGATGGAAATGTCCTGGTTGCACTTAGCTAGTTGTCGACAGCTACACCAGTTTGTGCTTGTAAATTTGTTCTGGGGTGGTTGCACAGGGGGAAAAAGAGGAGAGACAAGAAAGAGAAGAGGGAAAGAATGTATGTGAACTCTTTGAAAGAGTGAATGGAATAAATCTTACGTTTGTTGTTGTCAACTTTCCTGAGTCTTCCTCAAAGTGGTACTGGTACAAAGTCCTAACTAGGCTCATCAGGAATCTAACTACTGTTGAGTGAATAAAAATGGAATGCCCATGTAAGGAGGAAGGAATGCACTGATCTCTGCAAGATGGCTCTACAAACAGCTAAGGAAAAGACAAATGTTCTTAAGTGACAGGAGATCATTTAAAATGCCTGGAATAGTTGCAGAATCTGACGAATCATAGAATCATAGAATGCTAGGACTGGAAGGGACCTCGAGAGGTCATCGAGTCTAGTACCCTGCCCTCATGGCAGGACCAAATACTGTCTAGACCATCCCTGATAGACATTTATCTAACCTATTCTTAAATATCTCCAGAGATGGAGATTCCACAACCTCCCTGGGCAATTTATTCCAGTGTTTGACCACCCTGACAGTTAGGAACTTTTTCCTAACGTCCAGCCTAAACCTCCCTTGCTGCAGTTTAAGCCCATTGCTTTTTGTTCTATCTTGAGAGGCCAAGATGAACAAGTTTCCTCCCTTCTCCTTATGACACCCTTTTAGATACCTGAAAACTGCTATCATGTCCCCCCTCAATCTTCTCTTTTCTAAACTAAACAAACCCAATTCTTTCAGCCTTCCTTCATAGGTCATGTTCTCTAGACCTTTCATCATTCTTGTTGCTCTTCTCTGGACCTTCTCCAATTTCTCCACATCTTTCTTGAAATGCGGTGCCCCGAACTGGACACAATACTCCAACTGAGGCCTAACCAGCGCAGAGTAGAGTGGAAGAATGGCTTCTCGTGTCTTGCTCACAACACACCTGTTAATGCATCCCAGAATCATGTTTGCTTTTTTTGCAACAGCATCACACTGCTGACTCATATTCAGCTTGTGGTCCACTATAACCCCCAGATCCCTTTCTGCCGTACTCCTTCTTAGATAGTCGCTTCCCATTCAGTATGTGTGAAACTGATTGTTCCTCCCTAAGTGGAGCACTTGGCATTTGTCTTTATTAAACTTCATCCTCTTTACCTCAGACCATTTCTCCAATTTGCCCAGATCATTTTGAATTATGACCCTATCCTCCAGAGCAGTTGCAACCCCTCCCAGCTTGGTATCATCTGCAAACTTAATAAGCGTGCTTTCTATGCCAATATCTAAATCGTTGATGAAGATATTGAAGAGAGCCGGTCCCAAAACAGACCCCTGCGGAACCCTACTTGTTATACCTTTCCAGCAGGATTGTGAACCATTAATAACTACTCTCTGAGTACGGTTATCCAGCCAGTTATGCACCCACCTTATAGTAGCCCCATCTAAGTTGTATTTGCCTAGTTTATTGATAAGAATATCATACGAGACCATATCAAACGCCTTACTAAAGTCTAGGTATACCACATCCACCACTTCTCCCTTATCCACAAGACTCATTATCCTATCAAAGAAAGCTATCAGATTGGTTTGACGTGATTTGTTCTTTACAAATCCATGCTGGCTGTTCCCTATCACCTTGCCACCTTCCAAGTGTTTACAGATGATTTCCTTAATTACTTGCTCCATTATCTTCCCTGGCACAGAAGTTAAACTAACTGGTCTGTAGTTTCCTGGGTTGTTCTTATTTCCCTTTTTATAAATGGGCACTATATTTGCCCTTTTCCAGTCTTCTGGAATCTCTCCTGTCTCCCATGATTTTCCAAAAATGATAGCTAGAGGCTCAGATACCTCCTCTATCAGCTCCTTGAGTATTCTAGGATGCATTGCATCAGGCCCTGATGAAGACTAATTGCACTGTGGCCAGATATAGAAGCATCTCCATTTAGCTTGGTAGACGCACTTAGTTGAATCTTTACTAATCAGAGTTCTCCAGCCAGCAGCAGCAGCAGGGGAACTTGGAACTCTCCAGCTGCCGCAAGAAGCGGGATGTCCCCTCAACTGACAGCTTCCACAGCCCACAGGGCCCCTTAGCCCACAACTCTCAACCAGCACAAATGGCGGGGCTCCCACACACCTCCCCAGTGGAGGCCCCCCATAGTTCACAGGGGTTGGGCCACAGTTCCCAGCTGCTGCATGCTGTGGGATAGGGTGCTGGATTGTCTTCCCTCAACTTTTTTTGTCAGGGATGTTTGTCAGTGTCCACATATCCCATGGTTCAGGATGTACAGGCGGTCAGGACTGATGGTTAGGAAAAACTATTTCACTAGGAGGGTGGTGAAGTACTGGAATGGGTTACCTAGGGAGGTGGTGGAATCTCCATCCTGAGAGGTTTTTAAGTCTCGGCTTGACAAAGCCCTGGCTGGGTTGATTTAATTAGGGTTGGTCCTGCTTTGGGAAGGGGGCTGGACTTGATGACCTCCTGAGGTCTCTTCTGCCCTAGGATTCTAGGATTTTATTATTCCAATTCTGATGTCTGTTTCAAGTGGCTGACACTAAGAAGGGTGGGCCAGGACAGTCATAGATCAGGTGCAGCATTCTTAGATGGAGCCAATGGTTGCTGGTCTTTACGTTTATGAGTCAGAGCAATCAACAGAACTGACAGATACTTTTTCTCCTGTGTTTCATTCTCCTGCCTGCCTGGTGCCTTAAGCAATTCGGAGCCAGTGGGATGTGTGAGTGAAGGTTTGCCCAACACTGATGGAGTTGGGGAGAGATCTCTTCTTTCAGAAATAGACCTGTGTGGGGCTCTGCTTCCAAGCTCATGCTTAGAGAGCAATTGCACATATGTGGGCCAAAGGACCTCTGGACTCGGGCATATGTGGAATACACATTGGAATCAGCACTCAAAGAACCACCTGTCTCATCACCTTTTACAAATGTATTGAGTAATTTGTATAAGTAAAAAAACTTGGCTCTTAGTTTCCAAAAATCCTTTTATTTACAATTGGGATGACTTGCCAGAACTCATGTAGCAAAGTGAGTGGTTTCAGTGGCCTCTTAGCTGCTAATCTTTTGCTATAACCATTAGCCAAAAGTGCCACTTACACACCAGAGCAATAAGCACGGTACAGTACAAAAGTTCAGATACAGCAGATTCCATGAAAGTTAGAAAGGAAACAGGAAACAGTTCCTTAAAAGGTCAAACACATGTTTAAGAAACATTAATACAGTGTGAAGTATTTGCTGAGACTACTTGAAAGATGTTTAAGATTACGAGTTATATTTCTTCTGCTGTATCACAACATGTAGAGCTCATTCCCTTACCTGTGCCACAGTCTCATATGCTAAATATGCCAAAATCTCCATGGCAACTGCATTTGGTTTTATTTCCATGCTGCTGCAGTCCAACCAATCACGAAACTTGGAAGCTTTCTTGGCTGTCAGTCCAAAACAATGAACAGATGGACAGAAGTTAAGGTTAGCAATAGATTTACATTCTTATTTGCTTAATTCTACATCTGAAAGTAAAACCCTAAAATTGAACTTGATGTGAAGGGTAAGAACTAGCCAGTGGAAAGATTCAAACAAGGAATTAGAGTCAGATTAATGGGAAAAGAGGATAATTTCACAGGCAGCATTTTGGGTAGGCTATAAGGGAAGGCTTTGACCATCATGAAGGAAAAAGAGGAAAAAAGGTGCAGGAATCAATGCAGGAGACTGCAGTGGGAACAGAAAAAAAGATCAGATTTACTATATATTATGAGAAAACTAAAAAATAGACTTGTGTCACCTGTTGGATGAATGGCAATAAATATAGGAATCCAAGAAGACTGAGTCTGCAAGCCTGAGTGAGAAGGATAACAGTGTTTTCAACAGCATTGAAGAAAGGTGGAAGTGATTTAGAAGGAAAATTAAGGAGCTGAGTTTTAACTATGTTAGGGTTTTAGATGACGACAAGCTATTCAGTATGAATCGCTGGATATGTCTGAAACGTGCTCATAGGCAGAGGGAAATACAAGGGGCAGCTGTGTAGACCTGTAAATCATCAACATGGAAATCTCTGTATGATCTCACACGCTCTCAACATACCTCAGGAAAGGCAAAGAAAAAAAAGAAGAGATGGGCAAAGGCAGAGTGCTGCGTGGCGCTTTCACAAAGCGGGGAGGAGGTGGGAAGGCCAAAGGTGACACTGAAGGAATGGCAGGAAAATTAAGAGGAGAATCAGGAAAGGACAAAGGAAGGATAAAATGCTGGTAAGGAGAGCATGATCAAAAGAGAGTGATCTCTTCATTCCCACAGGAGCACCTGGCATTGGCCACTGTTGGAAGACAGGTTAGTAGGATAGATGGACCTTTGATCTGACCCAGTATGGCCATTTTTATGGTCTTATGTAGATCAATGACCAGAGAAAGTAAAAGAAACTTAGCCAGGAAGAAGTCCTCGGTGCCTTTGGTGTGACTAGTCTCAGGCCATGTCTATACTACAGAGTTTTTTCAGAAAAACAGCCATTTTTCCAAAAAAACTTCACTTATGTCCACACTGCAATCACATTCTTTCAAAAAAAAAAAAAATCGAAAGAACAGAGGGTTTTTTCCGACATTGCTAAACCTCTTTCTACGAGGAAGAAGGCTTTTTCCGAAAGAGCTCTTTCGGAAAAAAGTCGTGTGTGGATGGGGAAGAGGGAGTTCTTTCGAAAGAATTGGAAAGAAGAAAAAGCACAGGTGCCCTGGTGGCCACTCTGTCCATTGTAATTACAGCTTACATGCAAGATAGCGTCCATTCAGTGTGGGTGCTATCTTTCAAAAAAGCAGATCACTTTTTCGATGCGCTTTGGCAGTGTGGCCACCCTCTTTCAGAAGAAATTTTTTCGGATGATCTCTTCCGGAAAAGCTTCTTCCAAAAGAAGACTGCAGTCTAGATGTAGCCTCAGAGGGTAGACATGTTAGTCTGTAGCTATAAAAACAATGAAGAGTTGCGTGGCACCTTAAAGACTAAGGGTATGTCCACACTACCACCCTAGTTCGAACTAGGGTGGTTAATATAGGCATTCGAAGTTGCAAATGAAGCCCGGGATTTAAATATCCCGGGCTTCATTTGCATCTTGCCGGGCGGGCGCCATTTTTAAATCCCCTTAGGTCGAACTCCGTGCCCGCGGCTACACGCGGCACGGAGTAGGTAGTTCGAATTAGGATCTCTAATTCGAACTACCGTTACTCCTCGTGGAACGAGGTGTACCGGTAGTTCAAATTAGAGATCCTAATTCGAACTACCTACTCCGTGCCGCGTGTAGCCGCGGGCACGGAGTTCGACCTAAGGGGATTTAAAAATGGCGCCCGCCCGGCAAGATGCAAATGAAGCCCGGGATATTTAAATCCCGGGCTTCATTTGCAACTTCGAATGCCTATATTAACCACCCTAGTTCGAACTAGGGTGGTAGTGTAGACATACCCTAACAGACTTATTTGGGCATAAGCTTTCATGGGTCAAAACCACTTCACCAAATGCATGGCGACTATGCATCTGACAAAGTGGTTTTGACCCAGGAAAGCTTACGCTGAAATAAATCTGTTAGTCTTTAAGGTGTCACAGAACTCCTTGTTGTTTTTTGGAGAGACTGTGAAGAGGGCAGAAATCAACTGGAGGGAACATGGGGTGGTAAAGTAATTTGATAGAAAAGTCATAAACAATCTGTTCAGTCAGCTTGGAGGTAAAGAGTAAAGAAGAGACATTGGGTGTTGGTTGGAAAGGCAACTGTTATCATAGACTCATAGGACTGGAAGGGGCCTTGGACCAAACACTGGACCATCCCTGACAAGTGACTGTCTATCCTGCTTTTAAAACTCTCCAATGATGGAGATTCCACAACCTCCCTAAGCAATTTATTCCAGTGCTTAACCAAGTTTTTACTAATGTCCAACTTAAACCTCTCTTGCTGTGTTTTAAACCCATTGCATGTGTTCAGAAGTTTAAGAAGTATAATTTTTTCCCTCCTCCTTTTAGGTACTTGAAAACTGCTATCATGTCCCCTCTTGGCCTCCTCTCCAGATTAAACAAACCCAATTCTTTCAATCTTCCCTCATAGGTCATATTTTCTGCACCTTTAATAATTTTCATTGCTCTTTCTGGTCTTTTTCAAATTTGTCCACATCTCTCTGGAAATTGAACACAATACTCCAGATGAGGCCTAATCAGCGTGGCACAGAGCAGAAGAATTACTTCTCATTTATTAATTACAACATGTGTTAATACATCCCAAGATGATGTTTTTTTTTTTTTTTTTTTAATGAAAACACCAGTATGACACTGTTGACCCATATTTAGCTTGTGGTCCACTATGGCCCCTAGATCCCATTATGCAGTACTCCTTCCCAGACAGTTATTTCCCAATTTGTATGTGTGCAACTGATTGTTCCTTCCTAAGTGGAGTACTTTGCATTTGTCCTTATTGAATTTCATCCTAGTTAGTTTAGACCATTTCTTCAGTTTGTCCAGATCAATTTGAATTATAATCCTACCCTCTAAAGGACTTGCAACCACTCCCAGATTGGTATCATACACAAACTTTACCAATGTACCCTGTATGCCATTATCTAAATCACTAATGAAGATATTGAACAGAACCAGACCCCAAACTGATTACTGCAGAACCACCCTCATTATACCCTTCCAGCATGACTGTGAATCATTGATAGCTACTCTCTGTGTCATATCAAGGGTCAGTAAAGGAAAACAAGGATATAGTGGTTGGCTTTCGAAAAGAAGCTGAATTGGAGGAGAGTTTGAAGATAAGGAAAAGAGAGATGGAAGGATCAAAAGTAATGGCTTGAATATTTACACAACATCTTAGGGTATGTCTACACAGCACCATTATTTCAGGATAACCGATGTTATTTCAAAATAACAAAGTTCACGTCTACACAGCAAGCTGTTATTTAGAAATAATTTTGAGATAAAGGACTTCTCACTCTGACCTGTAACCCTCATTTCACGAGGAGTAGGGGAAGTTGAAGTAAGAGTGTTCTTCCTTTGACTTCCTGAAGTGTAGACAGCGCCAAAAGCTGAATTAAACTATTTTGACTTCAGCTACGCAATTGACATAGCTGAAGTTACGTATCTCAATTCAACTTCTGCCCTGCAGTGTAGACATGCCCTTAGATTGGTTTGGTATTTGGGACAGGGAGCTTTTCTTTCACCAGTCTTTACATTGCCATACAGATTTATGGTGCTATATAACTAAGTAATTACACTAATACTGTAACATTGGATGACTCCTCAGGAGCCATGACAGGCATGATTCTACCTGTTGGGGAAGGGGCACCAGTGTTTTTGTGTCCACCATTTTGATTTTTCCTCCGAGGCTGCTGTCAGCTTCTTCATCGCTATCCTATGCCCAAAAAAGGTGGGAAAAGGAAAGGCAGGAAAAGTGGGGTCACCTGACCCTAATCTGCCCAGCAATGGGAGGGCTTATAAGGGGCATTCATCTGCCCCTCAGGGCTATGCGTGCTTTCTATGACTCTGTGGTACTGGAGCATTAGCTTGACTGAAACCTCTTCAGGAAGCTGAGGTAGGCTGTCGGCTTAATAGGCTGTCAGAGGTAGAAACCTGCTTGCTTGCCTACCACTGAGAGACTGGGAATCTAAAGCCAGAGAGAGAGTCTGGTACAGTCCCCAGTTGGGGAGCAATCTTGTTTTGCCACACCCAGTAGCGGTTGCACAAAACATATTTGATCTAGGTCAGGGTAACAGTAGCAGGGCTAAGGCAATCGGATTCTTCAGGCTTGGCCACACCCACACCCACCTGCCACTTGCCTCATCGTTCACATACTACACACACAATGATGGGTTAAGAAGGGAAGAACAGAAGAGAGAAGACCTCCCACCTGCTTGAGCACCTACAACAGTGACTTGCTATTCTGAGTTTCCTTTCTGTGGTGCCTCCTGTTCCTGTGACATCTTCCTACGTCACCTCCAATCATCTCAATCATGGTGGTATGATCACCTCCTTATTGTATTGGCTCAGTTTTCTTATATGCATTTTGGCTTCTGGCTTCATGTCACTGTTTTGTTTTTGACAATTTTGTGTTTTATTCTCTAGTCTAAGGTGTCCTATTAGTTAGGTCTGATATTGTGTTAAATAGAGCTGTTTGTTGGCCTCTGTTGTGTTTATGCTTGACTAATAACCGGTGATAGAGACATGGTACAGGCAGAGAGCCTGAGCTTTGTGATCCAGATACCCTAGCCTGACACTGATAAAGTCAAGTCCTTGCTTAACATACCTTGCAGTAATATGGGTCTATTTTAAACACACTGCAAATTTTAAATTCAATTTCTACTACAACTAAGGGAATCAAAGAAAAAGTAATTTGTCTTAATTTATAATAAAAGGCCATGTGCCATTTAGCATCTTAATTATATATTATCTGGTTTGCTTTCTGCTAGGTAAAATCATGAATATGCTTCTTTTCACTGGTATTGCATCAGTAAAACCCCATTGATATCAACTAACAACTTGATTGATATTAATTGTGAGGGGGAAATGAGGCTATGGTTATTCAAAAATGTAGAAATAGTATCCATCAGATCATTTAAAAAATAACTATGATCTTCAGTTCATCAGCATTCAATGTTATTTTGTAAACTGAAGACTTCTATTTTGTGCTGAGTTCTGATTATAATTTTTAGGTTTAAAAATGGCATTATCACTAACCCCTCATTGGATGAAATAATCCAGTCTGAAGGACCATTTACCTAATGGCTCACAGATGTGTGATGCTGAATCACAGCTCAGCTTTCAAAGCATACTGAATAAGAAAAAGAATAAATGCTTAAAAATATGTTTTCCTACATTTGCTGACATTTACACAGAGCGCTCTTTTGGATGTGTCATTGATTTGTACTTTATGATACATAAATGAATCACTCATGTACCCAATTCAGATGCCTGGTTATAAAGAACAAGATACACATCTCTCATTTAAAGACACCATTGTGTTCAATTTTGTATTGTGAGGGTCATGTGCTATTTTGTCATGCTTTACTGGCTCTTTCACCTCACTTTCTCTCTGACCTTTAACCTAAAGCCTTAGTCATCACATAACTGCTTCTGTAATGATATTTTGCTACATGATCAAACCCATTAATTTATAACCCATTATAGCTGCAGCCCATATGACTACTAGTAAGCCTGTCTTCAGTGTTAGTAAAGCTCTAATACTGTCATCATATTATTGGTGTTGGAATTGTGTGCACTGATTAATTTGGCTAATGCTGAATAAAGTCCACAGCACAAGACTATGGCTTAAAATAGAAAAAAGACTCTTTACTATGTTCTTTGTATATCTATGGATGCAGAAATAAAAAGGAAAATTTGCTACCATTAGATAATTTTAGATGCCTTCAGGAGTAATCACAACCTGGAGGGTACACTTCATTAATCAGCTCTATGTAATAATACTGAGGTAAGCTGTAAACAGACATGGTTGTTTTAACACATAAGCCGATTAAAATTTTATGTATGTGTGTGTTTATGTTATATTAGCACTCAGCACCAGAGTATTTTTCTTTTATGAAATCTGTGAAATATAAAAATAAATAAAATAGTCTGCCTGATCTCAATACAGCAGAATAAATTAGCATCACTTAGCAGTTATGAGGTCAGAGAATCTAACACACTCTTTCACAGATTAAATAAATACATGTTCAATAAATAAATGGAAGGTTCTACAGTGTACATAAAATAACTGCACACCTAAATACTATACAGGTGTTATATAATAGTACTTACAAAAGCTTAACTGGCGACTTTCACAAAATTCTGCATACTGGGCTGAGTCCATCATTCGTGTTTGTCTTTCTGCTCTCTGCAAAACAACAGGTAGATTTTTAAATAATGCATTTTATTCAAACAAGAACCACATACTGCAAACTAAATGCCATTCACAAAATTCTTGCAGGCATCAATCATTCTGAAGTTTACTCAAAAATTAAATGTGGTTTTAACAGAATTAAAATGCAGAAAAATAACAAAGGGTGGGGTTAATTTCTCATGGGTAAAATTTGACAATGGTAAGAGCAAGAATTTTGATTCCAGAAGTTTGCTTATATTTGTTCCTTATGCAGAACAGCACTTAGGGCTCAAGCCTGCAAGGAGCTATGTACTCTGACACTGACCCAGGGAAATACACATTTAAGTCAGTGAGTAGGCCCACTGTGTGCTTCATGTTAACCATGTACTTGTGTAGAGGCTTAGCATCTTGTCTAACTGAGGCTATGGCTACATTAGAGAGCTTACAGAAGTGCAGTTGCACCAGTGCCACTGTAACTTCTCTAGTACAGCAGTTCTAAGCTGACAGGAGAGAGGTCTCCTGTCAACTTAATTAATACATCTCCAATGAGTATGTTGGTATGTTGTTGGGAAAAGCTCTCACATTGACATAGCACTGTCCACACCAGCACTTCAGTCAGTGTCACTCTTGGGGTGGCTAATTCGCACGCCATTGGCATCAGCAGCAGACCCGGCCGGGCTCCCCTCTGGGCACTGCGCTTCCACCTGGCTCCATTGCTGGTCTGGATGCCATTTTGGCTTCCCTTCTGCTCACCAGCTCTGGTTGCCAGGATCCTTGCCCCTGGGCCACTGCCCCCATTGGGGCTGCACTGCTGGTCTGGCCCTGGATCCAGACACTAGGCTCCACAACCCCGCCTGGGCTGGGCTGCTGGTCTGGCTCTGACTGCCAAGCTCTAAACCTCTGGACAGGCTGCGCTGCTGGCCCTGGCTCCTCTCCAGGTCTCTGGACACCCAGTTGCTGGGGTTCTCCGGTCCAGGTGCTCTCTGGTCCAGCAACATCCGTGGTCCTGCTGGAGCACACATGTTGCCAGACCAGAGAGGTGCAATCTATAGGATGAAATTCAATAAGGACAAATGCAAAGTACTCCACTTAGGACAGAACAGTTAACTGCACACGCATAAAACAGGAAATGATTCCTAGGAAGAAGTAGTCCGATGAAGGATCTAGGCTCTGGGAACACTACGAAGGTTCAGTGACAAAAGTGCAGTCGATATGCAAATGTTGCCAAAAGTGAAAACTGGTCAAACCGGTTTTTCTGCCTCCCATTGTTGGCATTTCATGGCCACATTGCTAGCACCTTGACAACAGACAGAGCAAAGCAACATGGGTAAGCATCCCACAGTGCAGTGTTATTGGAAGGCAAAGTTGCTTCCTGAGCTTCTTGGCATTC
Organism: Pelochelys cantorii; assembly: GCA_032595735.1. NCBI lineage: Eukaryota > Metazoa > Chordata > Testudines > Trionychidae > Pelochelys > Pelochelys cantorii. The sequence goes on from CM064328.1 coordinate 13,112,579, forward strand.
CCACATACCACTGTGAGCTTTCCATGCAGTCTGCCTGCTGCTGTGTTCCTAGCAGGGCAGAACAGGAGCACTCCAATGATTTGTTTTTTGTTTGTTCCCCTTGTTCAGCTGTCAGACACTTCCTGGAGCTTTGAAAGGGGAGGAGAGCATGGTTGTAGGGCAGCAGAGATCACAAAACACTAAGCACAGCTATCAGGGCTGGCATTGTAGGATACTGGCAGAAGCCGGTTTTCTTGACAAAACAAACAGCAGAATCCACACTGGTATTTTATTGACAATAAAGGGAAGGGAAAAGAAAAAAAAAGTCTCTCGCAAAGCTGAAAGTATTTTGTCACTGAAACTGGATGTTTTCCCTGACAAAAGTTGCAGTGAAATGTGAACACTCTGTTTTGTCACCAAGTGGCAATTTTTGGTGACAAAACATGTGAGTGTAGACACGGCTCTAGGGAGCATAGTGAATCACAGGCTAAAAATGAATCAACATTAAAACATTGCTGCAGGAAAAAAAAAGCGAACATAATTCTGAGATGGATTAGCAGTGGTATTCTAAGTAAGATGCAAGAAGTAATTCTTCCACTTTACTTTGCACTGATAAGGCCTCAACTGGAGTAATGTTTCCATTTCGGAAGCCACATTTCAGGAAAGATGTGGACAAATTGGAAAAAGTTCAATGGACAGTAACAAAAAAGATTAAAGGTCTAAGCAAACATGACCTACAATGAAAGATTTAACAAAATGGGCTTGTTTAGTCTGGAAAGAAGGCTGAGAGGGTACATGATAACAGTTTCCAAGCAGGTAAAAAGTTTTTACAAGGAGAAGGGTAGAAAATTGTTCTTGTTAACCTCAGTGGCTAGGTTAAGAATTTAATTTGCAGCATGGGAGGTTAGGACTGTACGTTAGGAAATACTTCCTATCAAGGGACTTAAACATTGGAGCAAATTGCCTCAGGAGGTGGGGAATCTCAGTCTTTGGAGGCTTTTAAAAATAGTTTGGATCAGCAGTTCAGAAAGAGTGGGTCATGAGCTCATTTTAAGGGGGTTGCCAGGGCTGGTGTTAGATTTGCTGGGGCCCAGGGCAGAAAGTTGAAGCTAGTGCCTAGCCGCCTATGCAGGGCTGAACCCAAAGCTTGAGCAACTTAGCTTCACGGGATCCCCTATAGTGTGAGGCACTGGGCAATTGCCTTGCTTGCCACCCTGTAATGCTGGCCCTATTCACCGCTTCTTTTCTCAGGCATATGCCTCTTAGAACTCTGAAACGATTATCTAGGAACTGATTGAGCATGTTGCGGTTGAAGCCAGTTTGAAAATTTGCTGCAGATACACATTTAGCAATGGATCATTTTCTGAAGAAAATTGGAGAAAAGTGGGGAGCTGATTGCCACTCACAGCCAAAGAAGTATTGACAGAAAGGATTCTAACAGCAGTAAAAAACCAAGATACCACAAATATGATGTGAAACATTTGGAATATGAATTTACATGGACTGGTTTTGAGAAGTACCCATGACCACAGTGTCTGGTGTATACTGAAGTTCCGGCAAAGGATAGCTTAAGACCTTCTAAAATGTTATGGCACTTGCAGATATGGCACAGTTCTCTTCAAACAAAACCACCTGATTTTTTTAAAGCAAAAACTGAGAGTGCTACAGGGCCAGAAAACAGTACTGAGAACAGCAGCTCCCACAAATGAGAAAACCCTTGAGGCATCTTTTGATGTGTCACATTGGATAACTAAAACCGGGAAACCATACACTATTGGCGAAAAGGTTTTTTTGCCACATGCCAAGAAAATGGTTTTGATTACGTTGGGGCAAGGTGCAGTGATTCAACTTGATTTGATTCCCCTGTCTAACGACACTATTGCCAGGCAAATATGGCAAATGACGCAACTGAACAAGTGATTGCCAAAATCAAGTGAAGTCCCTTTTTTCCCCCCCATTCAACTTAATGAAATAACAAATGTATCAGGTGCTGCTCAGAGGCTGACACACATAAAATTTGAAAATGACAAAAAACTCCAAGAGGAGTTTCTGTTTTGTTGGTCATTGCCAGAGTGTGCTATAGGGGAACAGCTCTTCACACTTTTGGAAACTTTTGTCTCTGATTATGGCTTGGAATGGTAGCAGTGTATGCAGGAATTTGCAGCAACAGTGCTTGTGCAATTGTAACGCTGAAAGATAGAACTGAACCTGGAACCTTAGTGCATGGACTCTTATCACCTCAGCTAAAAGCTAGACGGCTCTCAGCTAAGGCTGCAGAGCACACTCATTCTTTCTCTGTGTAAGTGCTGTAAGTGCCACTAAATGGGACAGTACACCATGCCCAGAAGGTGTGTGGGTTACATACCGACTAGAAGAAACATCAGGCTAGTCATCTAAGTGCAGGCTGTTGCACCACAAGCAGATTGGACTGATCGTATTATACACAGGAAAGCCTGACTTGCCTCCCTCCCAAAAACCTACAAAAAGTAGCCACCTGTTCTAGAACAAGTTCTCAATGAAGCTGTTTGCACAGTCAACTTCTTCAAGAGTAGCTCAACAACTGTATGTCTATGTGGAGTTCTGTGAACATGTTCGATATTAGCGATTAATTTTTTTTGTCACCAAGATGACTAGAAAAATATCCAGGTGTTCTCTCTCTCTTCAGTCACTCTGACTTGTAGGGAAGTTTTAGTGTTAACGTTTAATGCCTCATATTTATTCTCTTTTGTGAGACCTAACTGCAACAACAGATGATGCTGTATTTCATTATTTTATGCTCTCAGTTCCTTTGCTGTGTACCAGTCTTTCCTTTACCTCCTCAGTTCTGTCTGTGTGGGTTTACATTTTGGAGCAATTGCTGTTTCAGATTTCTCGCTGGATGTGATAACCTCTCAAGGTTTCTTCCATCTCTATGATTTAGTCAAGGACTGAGAGCTGAAGACTTTGCTACAAAATTTCTTTCCATTTCTGCTCCTCTTTCTACCCAAATGCATAAGCATGATTTTAGTATTATTTCTTATTGTCTAAAAAAATTATTTTAACATGTGTTCCAGCTCTGTACTTCTTGTAATGATACTGTAACAGTGATTTGTTCTGGAGGCCACTTTGCCACTTCCATGTTAAGTCACACATTTTAAGAAACCATTACAACAACCTGATCTGAGCTCTATAATGCAAGCCATAGAATTTCACCAACTGATTCTAACATCAAGTCCACAATTTCTGGTTGAGTGACAGCATTCCTTTTAGAAAAACATCTAATAATGGAGGATTTGTCAACCTAGTTAATAAATTACCCTCATTTTTAAATAATTCACCTTATACATACTCTGATTTACTCCAGCTTTAGCTTCCTGCCATTGGATCCTGCTTTGTTTTGCCACAATAACAAGCTGTCGCCTATCAGACATCTTCCTATGTAACCTCTTACATCTCTGCTGGCTAAACTAAATAGATTCAGCTTCTTTAGTTCCTGCTGTAAATAAACAGTAGTTTCTTCTGAAAAATTTACATCAGTAAATGTCTTGGTGTGAATTAACAGTAATTATCCATTAGATTCTGTATGCCCAGTAGTTCAAATGGTTCTAACTTTATTTACTTGTGTTTGATGTAGCTATGGGTTATGCAGGTCAAATCATGTACCAAGATTACACACTCATTCAACACAAGAGAGTTACAGGGAGTCTTGAACACGTAATAAATGGACAACCTTCACAATGTAGCCCAGAGCAAGACTGGTAAACAAGAACTGTTACTCAGGCACAAAGAGGTAAATTAGTAACTTTGTATGAATAACCATTGGCAGCTTCCTTGTGTACACAGGAAAATAAATAGACAAGGAAAAACAGATTTATATGAGAGGTTACAATGAGAGAGGAAAAATTCCTGCTGCCCCACCACTGAATTCAAAAAGAAAAAATAAATCTAGCATAACCACATCACCTTGGGATATACAACAGTGACACTTTAACACAAAATCACAGGCTTTATGTCCAACAGCATCTAGCACCCCACAGTTCCTGTAACATACAGCAGCAAGACCACAAGTCCACGATCAGCTTTACAAACTGAACCTGAGAGCAGTTATGGGACAGCAACAACCTATGGTAATCAAACAGGCAAATTGTTGGTATGCTTTCAGATTGTATTTCCTTAGAAAGATCAGGGACCAGGCTAAACATGCAAATTCTCTGATGCAGGTCCCACAAGAGCTCTATTACTGAAGAGAATGCAGGTTTCTTCGTACAGTAGGGTATCTGTCCAATCCCACAAACCCTTGCCTCTCCCACTTCACTGTCCCTTCCCTGAGGTCATGTCCTTGCCCCGCCCCTTCTCTGAAGCCCCACCCCCACTCACCTCATCCTCCCTCCTTCTGTCGCTTGCTCTCCCCCTACCCTCACTCACTTTCACCAGGCTGGGGCAGAGGGTTAGGGAGGAGGTGAAGACTGCAGGGTCTGGGGGAGTTTGGTTATGAGAAGGGATGAGGGGTTGGGCTCTGGGAGGGAGTTTGGATGCAGGCTCGGGGCTGGAGTGAGGGAGGGAGTGCAGGCTCTGGGAGGTAGTTGATGCTTACCTCAGGCAGCTGCCAAAAGCGACTGCCATATCCCTCTGGCAGCTGCTCCGGAGTTGGGAGGCGGAGGGCAAGAAGTCTCCGTGTGCCATTGCCTTTAGGCACTGCCTCCACAACTCCCACTGGCCACAGTTCCTGGCCAACGGGAGCTGAGGAGTTGGTGCTCAAGGAGGGGGCAATGTACAGCAACCCTTATCCTGGGGGCTGCAGGGACAGAGCTGGCCACTTTTGGGAGTGGTGTGGAGCCAAGGTAGGTAAGGGAATCTTCCTTAGCTCCACTGCTGCACTAGACTGTTAGTGCCCAAAATCTCCTGGTTTGTCTGAAGTAGCCTCTGGCAGACAGGGTGTGATTCCAGGAGACTCCCAGAGAAAGGGGGAGGGTTGGCAACCCTATATACATTGAAATGTTTATACCATAAACAGACAAATAAGACCAGTTTCAATTTTGTTTTCTTCTAACTTTCCAAAGGTAAGTTGCATGAAAGTTTCTTATTCTAGACTTCATTTTCAGCTCTCACCTGCTAAGTGAATAATTATATTTCCCTCACGGTAAAAGTATGGTACCTACCACTTCTGAAACAATATATAATTTCCTTTACTTTTTCTCTTTCCTAGAAGAAGCCTGCATAAAATGATCTTCTGGTATTAACAACAGTTTAATTAAAATACCCTTCATTCATGTACCATATATTATTTAATACACAGTATTCTTCTTCATATAAAAGTTAATGTGACATCATGTCACTAGAGTTATAATAAAACTAGGGCCTACACCTTTTGTAACAGCTCTTATTTCACACTCCTGCAAATCTGAGTGGTTATTCCAGTCTACATCTCAGAGGATATAGTTTGTCATTCCACCTCTAATACAGCTCTTCATAACCTCTATAAATAAGTGAGATGCAAAATGTTTTTCTTTTAAAATAGTCTAGTATCAGAACTCCACTGTTTATCCATTTAAGATTCCAGCATCTCCATGTTTACCTAAAACATGCTACATTTGCTAAACCTAACCACAGAATCACTAACATGACAAGATAAAAATAGTGAGTGGGTGGGGGGAGGAAGAAACTGTTCTGTGCAAGTCCACAAGATCTGGAACTTACCCATAGGTAGTCACATGTAAAGAAAACAAAATTTGAGATAACAGAAGTTGTAGAAAGTTTGTAAAGTGTTATTTTTTATAAGCAATGTTAATATGTTCCAGTGCATACACAGACTTGCTTTTTCCTGCCACCTTTGTTTTTGTGGCTACAGTCCTTACAACACATACTTTTCTAAGAAATGCAGTGCTCCAGGGGGAAGTCTCCTCACTCTGTTCCAAGGGAAAGGCAGCAAGTACCTCCAAAAAAACTAAAGACTTTTTGGCTCCAGTATAAAAATATATTTGCTTGATGGGGGCTTAACTGAAGTGTGAAAGCTATGAAACCCTAGAGATAGGCTCACTACAAACCATTGCAGGTTGATGTATTTTGTTTCATTTCTGAACTCAGGTACAAGGAGTGACGTGAGTGATGCTTTCCTAATGGTTTATCTGAAGGAAAACAAAAACCAACTTAAGACAGTGACCATCCACTTTGCAGTGTGGTCATTTGCAGTCATTCAAAGCAGTTAAGCTTAATGATGTGGCATACAGCACAGTTAAAACATTCTGCATGCTTTCCTTGGAACATGTTGAAGGCTGCAGCGGATAGGAGCTCACACTGTAAATGTATACCGAGTCTTCAAAAAATGTGTTGCATTGTATCTTACTTTCAGTATGAAGAACTAAACAGGAAGACCAAAAGAAAAAAAGGTATAGCATTACCTGTTGTCTCCTACTACCTAGGATGAAAAATAATTTTATTTTTATTTCATTTGAAAGATTTTACAGTTGGCATATGCAGCTTTTTGTTTATGAGGGTAAAAGGCTAGATGTTATCTTAGGCCTGATCTAGGAGTTTACACCGAATTTAGTGACTTTTTAGTGTTTGGAGGAAACTTATCAAGTAACTGCTACAGTGAAACATGATTTTCAAAAATGTACATACCACCACTGGACACCTCCCTCCTTGGTGTTTGGCAACAACATTTGTGATGAAATTGCTGGCTTCACAAACTACTTGCATATTCCTATTGTGTCAGGAGTTCCTATTTCTAAAGACCTCTTCACTGTGTAGCTTCAAAGGTGCTAGGAGTGTACTCAAGAGAAAAAAAGCTTTGCCCTGTATTGGCTGGAATTTCTATGAAGTAAAAGGAGAAAATGAGGCATGTATTTTAAAAGAACAAATGCCTCATGGCCTCAGACATTGGTGTCTGAAAATGTGTGCCATTTGCCAGTAATGTTCTAACAGAGTGGTTTTCTTTTAGGATACTAGAACAGTGCAGTGACATCTACTGTATTTGTCAGATCTCACATATCAAATCTGAAAAGGTGTTCACCTGGGGGGGAGGGGAGAAAGAGACTGTAATGTAGCCCAATGGCATAGAATTAGCAGAAATATGTTGAAAATACAATGTAAATCCTATCTGTCTTGGAAATGTTATCTGGGGCTATTCATTATTTAAATTTCAAAGAAAAAATGGACTTGGTCTTCTTAAAAGAACTTTTAATGTAAGTGGTAGCAAAGAAAAAGGGGTTTAAGGAGTAAGCCTTCGAAAAGATTAAACATTCTCAGGATTTTATATGGAAAATAACAATGTCACTTTGGGATGGATGTTGTGATAAAACGTACTGCAAGTTTGGCCATAAAGTACAAAATATACAGGCAATTCTTGGTTATCTTCCTTACCGTTGCCTTATAAAATATTTTGTACATTCTGTGCTATCCATTAGTTTGAGTGAGTCCATTCAACAAACTTTAGATCTTTGATGTCATGCTGTTTTGGCCCGGCTTTCTTGTAGGGTTAGCTTACATAGGCGTTTTGCCCTAATATCCTCACTTATTAGAGAAACATCTAGCCAGAGGCACTTGCTGGTATAATGAGACAATCTCAATTTTAATAAATGTGTACAGTAAACATGAATTTTCAAAAAAATAAAATTGATTTACAGAATTTAAATTTTTAAGGGCTGATTTTCAGAGGAGCTGGAAGAAAAAGCAGACTCTTAAAATGCATATATTATTGTGAAAGATCAGCATTCCGCACAATCTTTCCACTTGTGCAATTGGTTGTGAAGTACTGAAGTTCCTTAAGAAAGAAGTTGCTGTCTGTGTGAATGCCACGATGTTTGTCTGAATCCTTAAACTATATCTGATAGGAGTCATAGTTGAGTGTTGAATCTGTAACTATTTATGAGTTACCACAGGATAGTTTGAGTACAGTATATGCATTTTTTTAAAAAGAGAGACACTTCTGTATAAGACAGAGTAAAAAGATTAGGGTTGTTTAGCTTAAGGAAAAATTATTAAGGGGGGGATATGACAGAGGTGTATAAAATCATGAATGGCATGGAAAAAGTGAATTGTGAAGTTTGTTAGTTACCATTTCCCACAATACAAAACCCAAAGGTCACCCAATGAAATTAATAGGCAGCAGTTTTAATACAAACATGAGGAAATAATTTTTCACACAATGTACAGTTAACCGGTGGAACTCACTGCCATGGGATGCTGTCCCCTCTTCTCCCTTTCAATGCACCAATCAGCGTAGCTAAGTTAATATGGAAATCACCCGATCCAGGTATACAGCAGCTCACTTCCCTTTTGGGAAAAAAGGAGAAGCAGGAATCCAGGGGCAACTCTCTGAGAAACAATTTAGTTCCTGGTTTGCTGCTCTGCTAGCACAACTACATGCTGCCCCATAATCCGGGTTTGCGGTAACTCTGTGATCTAACTCATGAAGTTTAAAAGGTATTCAATCTAGAGCTCTGCAAATGACAGATTTTTGGTTCACTGGCAATTCTGAAAAAGAATTAAAATTGTTTTGAGTTGAACAGAAAATGAAATCTTTTGAAAATTTCAGGAAATTGAAAAGTAAAAAAAATATAAATAGCAGCCAAATAAAAGGTTTGGTTTTGAATATTTAAAAAATTCAAAAATAAAATTAAAGAAAATGTCTGAATAAAAGTCATTCTGAAATTTAAAAAATCAAAACATTTCATACAGAAAACACTAAGGCCATGTCTACACTAGGAAATTATTTCAAAATTACTAAATTCGCCTTAAGAACTCCCAATTTAACAAATTCGAACTTGCCTGTTCTCACTATGGGGAAGCACTGAAATTAGTCCAAGGCAGGTTACGTTAATGTGGAGGTGCTACCTTGGACTCAGAGCCCCAGGAAGCACTCTGGAGAGATGCGGGAGGCCTCCTGGAGGCCAATTAGTTGGAATTAGTGGCACCGGAGTGTCCACACTAACATTATTTCGGACTTACAAGTTCAGAATTAGTGTTATTTCTGATGAAAAGCAGGAGTACAGAGTTTGAATTCTGCAGCCCCTTATTCTGGAATAACGGGAATGGTAGTGTGGACGCACCGCTTTCTAATTCAAATTTTGGGGTTTATTTCGGACTAAGGTCCTAATGTTGACCAGGGCTGAAACAAAATATTTTGGTTTTTTTTTTCAGAGTTTTTAAAATTTTATTTTATTTTAGGTTTCTTTCCTACCAAAACAGTCTGGGGAAACCATCATGAATTTCTGAAGTATTTTTGTGTGTCTGACTCTACACATTTTACCAAAAAATAGTTTCAGTTAAAAATTGTCGATCTGGTTTAATTTTAACATTCATGGGAGTAAGATTATTGTCAAGCAAAGTTGAGACAATGTGAAAAGTTTTGAGGGAATTTTAAAGTAATAAAGAAAATCATACTGCAAAAAAAAATCCTGTAAATAACAAAAAGTACTCTTCCCCATAAAGTATAATTTCAATGTTTAAAGAATATATACAACATGACTCTTAAGTTACATGCTCATTGTGCCTTCGGTATTGGGCATTCCAAGTATACATATATAATCTCTAAATATTGAATTTATTTGAACATAGGTCCATACTGGATTCAAATTTCCTTGTCTAAATTTATTACTGCTGGTGTGAAATAGGGAGCTGGAACCTGTAAATGAAACATTTCCTGTTCATAGAATACCTTTGATTTCCCAAGGAAAATATTTTTCTCTATTCCTAAATACATCTCAATGTGTGTTGTAAATCATGTGTTAAATTTATGACTGATTTCTACCAGTGTTTTCCAAAAGCTGTTAAATAATATTGGATAAGCCATGCTAGCAAACAACATAAAATTATGTGTGGCTCATTACCAGACTAATAAATTAAGAAGACCAACCTTTTACTTTTGTGATTGAGGATGCTGTAACTTTTTTTTCTGTGGTTTCCAATTGGCCATACATCAAAAACTCTACATACTAGGTTAATATGCAAGAGACCCTTATGTTTGCTGAGTAGCATTCTTCTAATCTTCTACTTTTACATCAGTTTCCATATCAGATGAACATAAACAACTCTAAACAATCACCCATAAAAGCATGGCCACAGTTCAGTCTTTTGGTCATTTAGGGTAAATTTCAAAGCATTGCCTGGGAGATGCATATAGCACACAAAAGCTCTTTTTCTGCACAATGGTGTTTTCTTTATTATCTTCCACTCAGAGGCTAAAACTGTCACTTGTGCTCTTGCTGTTTAATATTAACACAACTACTCCAGAGACAGACTCTGTAAGAAACTGAACTGAAAACCTGGTTAAACTCGGAGACATTTAACACACATTTCTTTTTCACTGCACAATAAAACATGTATCTAAAAAAAATCATTTAAGGTTGGAAGGTTGTTAATAAGCCAGGTGATGTCTCATTTTGTTCATGCAAACCTAAGTCTATATAAAATTACAATGTATTACAAATTTTTAAATATGAAATCCCCCAGGAACTCTTGTTCCCTTGTTGTTATTGTTTTCCTTGTGTCATTTTCAGAAGTTTTATGTTAGATTCCAATTTTGGGTGGAATCCATTGCTTCCAGGAGAAATAATTAAGCACTCAAGAGGGCAAGCAGACATTTGAAGACCTGTGTTAAACACAATAGTAATGGTAACAGTAATTCCAAAAAATAATGGCAACATATGTGTGCTCAAAGTCAAAGAATTCAAATCACAGAAATCTACACAAGTGACTCTGAGTTATTATACCAATCACCTTTTATAACGTGAGGTTTGATGTTTTTTAAAATCATAATATTGACCACTGCTACCACACTTACTTTCTAACAATAAACCACATTCAAGCCACTCTGAGTGCAATTCCACTGATTTCATATATCTGAAGTCTGAATTCAGCCATTTGATTACGGGAAAATCCTGGTTTCACTAAAGTCAATAGCAAAACAACCATTAACTGCTGTAAAGACAGGATTTCATTCTATGTATCTTACACATTTTTAATTTGGTGAAAAAAATGTACAACTTTCACACACAGAAAATCCCTTTTTAAAAACGTGTGAGAGTCACCAGAACATTGAACTCAATAAGGCCAGTTTTACAGAACATAATCATGCTAGGTGTCTAGCACCAACACTAATATCTGCTGAACAAATTCTATCCTTAGATGCAGGCACTTGATATGTGTAGCCACCAGGAGCTATGCACATGCTCCTCAGTTCAATTAAACTGACAAGCTGCCTGCTTTTTTCACTCTGACATCTGAGATAAGTCAAACTGTTTCTCCACATAAAGGCACAGTAAAGATTGCGAAGACTTATTATTTGTGAACAAATCTGGATTCAAATTTAGCACAATGAAAAAGTCAACAAATTCTGAAAGCACAGTTTTCTTTTCAAAAACACTATGAAACACAAAATATATTCAAAGAGACAAGCTGGATGAAAATATGAATATTATTATAGGATCACTGTAAGCATCAATAGTAATAACCATGTAAGAGCATATGGACGTTTTGAAAGATTCTGTAACAGGAAAAACCTCTTGCAATTGGGTGCCATCTGAATTAAGATTATAAAATATTCTTGATTTAAGATTGTCATCCAAAGTGAATGTTCCTAATCATTGTAAAAGATGGAGGGTTTTTATTAAGATTGTGCTAAATTGTTTTCATGCATCACAAGTAAACATGTTCATCAACAGAAATCTGCCACACAGGCAGATATAGCTAAAGTCTAAGTTAACAAAGAAAAATAATAAAATGCATCTCTAGCTGTGCCTAGTTTCACTCATTAAGGTCTTATCTATGCATACCTGGAAGGTCGAATTATGATAAGTAACTCTAGCTAGGTTAATTGCATAGCTGGAGTCGACGTACCTTAATTTAACCTTCAGTACCATCTGCTCAGCAGGAGATTGATGGAAGCAAATGCTCCCATCAACTTCCTTTACACCTCACGAATCGAGGAGTACCAGCATGCGGGCGGGGAGGGGGTAGGGAGGGGGGGACTCTCAACCAGAGAAACAAAGTGAAAGGTTACAAAGCAATTTTCAGGAAGGATCCAAACTAAGTCTTTAATAATCTGCTATAAGCTACTACTGGTGAATTTTGAATCATGGCATATGCACAGAACTCATGGCCCCAGCATAACTCTTTGCTTTCCTACAGAAAAATGACATCTGATGCAGAAGCAAAGGGAAGCTGCAGGAACAAGTTAGACATTCCTCCCCAGCAATGCAGGTAGGTGAGTTTGGGTGCCTGGAACAACCAGTAGACATGTAAACCACTGCAGGGATGAGAGGCCTGTGAGGCTATGTCTAGAGTATGGGGAATAGTGATAGAGATACTCCGCTGCGTCCAGGGAACGCGTCTGCTCTTCCGCTTTTTTTTGTGGAAGAGCAGACACGCTATTTCGAAGGCCCTGTCTTCCTCGTCCCACGAGGAAGAAGGGCTCTTCCGAAAGAGGGCTTTTTCCCGAAATTTGGCCCAGTGTAGAATGTCAAAGCCTCTTCTGAAAAAACTATCAAGAAAAAGGTAGGCACATTCTGATAAAGCCCCGTAGTGTAGACGTAGTCTGAGAGAAAGAAACTGTCTGTCCCTTTTACTTGCTATTACAGCACATCGCACAGAGGGGCAGAGTTTTGGAGTGTTTCTGAGGAGGTAGGTGTGGGACAGGCTCTGTCCCCTCAGGCAGAGCACAGGGTAGCAGCCGGCCTGCTTAGTGAATTATTCCCATTGTTCATAGTGAATTCCCCCAAGAATATAAAATAGGTGTAAACATTTTAAGATTCATTTACGTTGCCAGAGTGGTGTGTAAAGGAGCCTTATTGTAAAGGACAACATGGCCTTATAAACGCTTATGATGGTTTAGTGATAAGAAGTGGACTAATTTTTTTTTTTTGACTGAAAAGTAAATTTCTATCAAAATGTGCTCCAGGAACTGTTTGCTATTTACCTCTTTATAGATGGCCAGTAGTCAACATGTTTGAATCCCCAACCTTCACTTTCTCTTCAGTTTCCTATGATTTAACACTGAGAATATGGCTGCATATATTTGCTGACTAATAACTAGAAGTAAAGGGTCAATACTAGCTACATTATTGTTAGATAGGGGGGTTTGGGGGATTTCTTCCAATGCTCCTGCTTCCCATTCTCCATCCATTATATTGTAGTTTAAATAAATTACCAAAATAATTGAAACCAGTATGATTATGTTGCATTGTTTTAACAAATAAAGGATGCAGAATTTTAAAATACAAGTTGAAACCCTTTAGTCCGGCACTCCAAGGACCTGAGCAGTGCCAAACCAGAGAATTTGCTGGACCACAGGAGGTCAACATTGTCTAGCAGCATTACCAACACTTCCACTGCTTATTGGGCTCTTAGAAGACTGATAGGGGTAAATTAGAGCTAAATAACAGCACAGAACACTGAGAGCCAGGACTGGTGGCTGTAAACAAACTTTACGAGACCACAGGAAACTTTGTCACACCCATGATAAGTGGACATCTGGTCAACTAAAATCATGCTGGACCACAGATGTTGCTGGACCAAAGAGTGCCAGACTAGGGAGCTTCAACATGTACTGTGTGCAGAATTTTTAATTTTTTGTACAGAAGTCCCCCAAGTGTAATTATAAATTTGTACAAGAAGTCATTTTATATAGAGGTGTTATAGATTTCTTTTCTCTCTTCTTCTATTACTTTGGCCATATTGGGTCCCTGAGCATCTTGGCTAATAGCCATTACTCTATCAACTTCTCATGATAAAGTGATTTCACTATTGACTAAATTAGAATTGGTGTCACACTGCCTTCTCTGTATCAATTTTTTCCTTCTTCAGCATCTGATAAACTGTGCTACTGGACTCTTTTTTTTTTTTTTTTGATGAAACAGAGAAACATGGCTACATCTCTGAAACTACAATGCTTGTACCAAGTGAATTCAGAACTACTATTTCTTTTAGCCTTTTTACAATGCAAATATTTGTAATAAAAATAAGTAAAGTAAGCACTGTATACTTTGTATTCTGGGTTGCGAATGAAATTGGTACATTTGAAAATGTAACCCCCGCCTAAAATATAATACATTTTAATGGGTATTTTATTATTAATATTGTGAGTAAAACTGTGATTAATTGGATCGATTTTTAAATCTAATTAATTTGATATGCATTAATCACTTGAGTTCACTGTGGTTGACAGCCCAACTTTCTAATAAATTGGCGAGGCATGCTTTTCCTTTACAAAAGCTGTTTCTATTCTTCCCCAGTTTCTTGTATTTATTGATGTGTCTGATAAATCTGCCCTTTAGTATAGTTTCAACCAACTGTACTGAAGTGATAGCTATTTATTGCACACTGTGCACTGAGCTACATTCAGTAAATATTCTGCAATGCATTATTAAAAGGAATTGTTTAATATATTACAGATTACCATGTACACAATGTGGACCAGATCTTCCTCCCATTGAAATGAATAATAAAACTAGCACCGACTTCAGTGAAGTCAACTACATGTGATCAGCGTGCTACAAAATTACATGCAAATACTCTTTGGCAAGCTGCAGTATGAATTCAATGCACAAGTGATGCATGATTCCAAACATAGGCACATGTGTGTGAGTGTCCAGATGCCTGAGCAAGGAATTGGGCACTAGCTTGCTAGGTCCTATTTGAGGCACTGCCACCAAATTACCATGTGACTTTAGAGAAGAGAGTGACTGAGGCTGGTATAAGCAAGTGTTTGTTAGGCATTTGCTGATCACTGCATGGTTATTACAGATGCTTAAAAATAAGTTAAATGTTAGGGCTTGATTCTCAGTTATTCTGAACCTTTTGTTGTCATTGACATCAGAGCAAAGTGAATGCAGAGAGGTATGCATAATACTCCCAAGTCAGAAACACAGCAGTTTAAACTCACTTTACAGCAGCGTAAAAAGCTACACAAGGTGTAGGACAATGGAGAATCAAACCCTCAGCCTGAAAACTGAAGGCTGACTTTCTTTAATTCTACAAAGACAATATTGAGGATGCACATATGTAACTGAGAGCAGGATTTGGCCCACGGTGTATAATTCATGAATCAAATGCTAATCTGTGTTACTTTTTAATGTTTGTTTGTTTACTTGTGTAGGATTTTCCAAGGATATCATTCTCAATTTAATTTGTCTTGGCTTTTGAGCCCAAGAATAAGCAACTCACAACATTACGAAGTGTTCATATAAAATCAAAAACCCAACTAAGCCAGAATGCTATGAAACTTTCTGCATGAATATATAAGTAAACAAACAAACAAATAAAGTCCAAAGTATTTTGGTTTACCGAAATATTTACCAACTTCGACTTTTTGATGAGTCTGGGTTCATTTATGGTTTAAAGATGGAAACTGCATTAAAATTTATGGTTTCCAAAATAAAACCAGTGAGACTTGATTATTTAGCTGAGATTAGAGAATCGCTTTAAATTGGAAGTTTGCTCACACTTGAAACCCAATGAGATGTAAACCCATGCAAACCAAAAGAAACCTCCAAAAAAACAAACCCCTGAAGAAAACGTTTGCAAAATCACTACATGTGGAAATTGGTATCTTTTGCAGGGTTCCATTTAGTGCCCAAAACGTGGATATTCCACACTGCAGAAATTAATTTCCCTGGTAATGGCTCTCCAATAAACCAGGTATTAAATCAGTTCTACCATTTCATGCCACATAGAGTATTTATATTTTTGGAGAGCGGTACAGAGCATCCATAACTTTCATTGACTTCAAGGGAAGGAGCAGGTCCTACACATTTCTCAGAGCTGAGTCTTTGCTTTGTGACACTATAAATAAATGTACTAATACTTATGTTTTATGTATTTATAAAAATAAAATACTATACAATAGTTTTGAAAGGTATATTTCCTGGAATGGAGAAAGGGAGAGCAACGATCATCTACTATATGTGGATTAATTAGCATAAGCTTTACTGATAGTTTATCCTGTTTCCTAATGAAAGCAAAAAAATCACCATCTCTCTATTAAAAAGCAATCAGATTTGGTATGCTGGTGACACTTTAAAGAGCACATTATGTGGGAAAACAAAATAAACATTTACCCTGGCAAATGCAAGTGGATTTGGGGTTTTGACATACTTGGCAAGCAGGTAGAATTATATTCATGTCAAGTATGCAGAAAAGCTAATATAATATTTAAATATTTGTTTAAGTAGTATAATATTTAAAGCAATCCATTAGAAGAAACATTTTTCTTAAATTAGTTTAATGCGTTTTTAATTAAAGCACACTACATAAAAGCAATGTTTAGTTGAAATCACTTCTTTTGCTCCCTTTGTCAAAATTTCACTTACTTTCCCTATGGTAAGTGTCTTCATCCTCTTTAACAGCCAAGACTTGTTTACATTTCCAGAACAAAAGCAGTTTTATAGTGATGATTTATACTGATAATGGGTATGTGCAGCTTTTCAAAGATCCAGACATTGAGAAATATAATGTTAGAAATGTAGATATATATGATCAGTTAATGCTTGCTGGCCATGTACTCAGGTAGATGTCATGTGCCTTTAGATGTTTATTACACAGGTTCATTTCAAAGCTTTCTAATTCTGCATCAAAATGTAACACTCTCTCTCTCTCTGGACAGGTTTGCAAAGTCACCTACACATCTCAACCATATTGCATATCATGGATCCAACTTATAAATGGGGCTATTTAAAGAAGACATCCCATATCTGTATATTTTGCACACTTAAGTGGGCTCTTAGCCACTAAGGCCTGGGTTTGAGTGTCCACAATCAGGACTGGGATGTCCTGTTTACATGTTTGAAAATGTAGCATCCCAGTGCATATACAGGTATATTAGACACCCTGTATACACACACACACACACGCACACAGGACCATCCACCCATGTTAGCACAAGCTGCAAGGGTGACATTTAATATCCATTATAAGCCTTCATCAGTATCAATTACTCATAGTAGTGCTCTAAACAATTTCATTTGTGTAGATTTTCCATGAATTTCCTCCGCTCTTAGGAGTAGGTTGGAAAAATATGTAGCAAAATTTGTTCAGCCACTTTCTGAGCTGTATTTGTGTAAAAATAAAATAAAAATTAACACTTTTGCTATACACTTTAGACACACATAAATTTAAAATGTACTTAGAAAAAAAATGTTGGAACTTTTGCAAATCTCATTGAGACGTAAGCAAATTCTAGCTATAAGGGGCAGAGCTCCACAGATTTCATCACTGAAGGAACTACAGCTCTACTGACACTAGCAATTCAAAACAATGCACAAAAAGATGATATTTCGAGGCCAAACAAACTTGCTGGGTCCCTGGGCAAGGTGGGGGAGGCTGGCTCCGCACTCCTGGAAGGGACAGGGCCTTGGGCACAAGGGGCAAGGCTCTGGCAGGCAGCCCTCAGAGCCACTCGGAGAGCACCACCCACCACTTGGTGGTAATTTAAAGGGTCCAGGGTACCGGCCACTGCCACCGTTGCAGTTGCAGCAGTGGCAGGCAAGAGCCCTGGGCCCTTTTGAACCCCAGCCCCATTGGTGGGCCTGTTCAACGCATAAATATAAAGGGACAGTTTTGAAAGTTCAGTTTTATCAATTATATTTATTGCATTAACAATCATTTTTGCATAAAATATTCACACACATAAACACTGGCTGAGGAAGTCAACATAACAAGAGTCTATTCTCCGCAAATTCTCTTACAAGGAGATCTAATAAAAAGAATGGGTTCCAGATACTTTTGGGTAGTTAAACTACATATGCCAAGTTTCCAGATACATGCCACACGCAAAAAATTATTAATACAGTGAGAGTGTGTGAATGTTAGATGTAAATTCTTTTTGTGGGTTGATAAAATGAAATCTATTCATCTATCTACATGCTCGCACTATTTTCCTGTGCTTTCAATACAGGTGCATTTGAAATTTAGAATCCTGGGTATACTGTATTCAGCTTGTACAGAACAACAACTTTAATGATACTATTTCTGAGCCTTGGCTGCGAAGAACTAATATTCTTATGGGTCAGCGGGTAGCCGAGTTAGCCTATACAGGATAAACTTAAAAAACAAATAGTCTGGTAGTATTTTATAGTCTAACAAAACATGTAAATGGTATTATGAGCTTTCGTGGGCACAGCCCAGTTCTTCAGATGACCAGAGTTTTTTATTCTATTCTTATAGCAGTCACCACTCAAAATCACATTATCGCCACAATTACCACACCATGTTATCTGAACTGTGATATCCTATATGCTATGCTATGGTAATTGTGGGTTACCATGCTGATTCTGTAGTGATGACTGCTCCTACGTGCTTTGGGTGTTTGGTTTTATCATGGCTCTTTGAAAGTCATATTTGGGATCTCTCATTCAAAATTGTATCCCATTAATTTAAAAATATTAAAGCTATCAAAATGATCAAGCATATTGTTATATTATTTCCCTGAGAACTTTACTCCAGTTCAGTAACTACAAAACAGCTCTCCCACTTTAGAATGCACAGGGAAAGATTGTGCAACTAACACTTCCATTCTGAAACAATTAGTCCTGTGAGAAGCTGCATGTATGGAAAACAGTCTGACTTCTATACATCTGACAATACTATTATAATTATAAGATATAAAATAATTAGTTTCTGATATGAATTGACAGCTAAAACATCTATGGTATACATTTTTTCCAAGCGGATGTAGTGTCTGTGTGTCTCTTTTTTCTAAATCGTTTGATTTGGTCTTCCTGAGGAGTTGGGACCTAACGCCAGCTGCTGTGTGTAGTACAATGTTTTCCGGCAGATGTCTGCAGCCTGAGAGAATCAACAGGGCTTTGAATAACATCTCCAGCATAAGAGTCTTCTTGTCACAGTTGCTGTATGTTATAGGATATGAATCCCACACAAGTGGATGAACCAATTTTAAATAATACCATCTGACAATGGTAGAAAAAATTGTTAAAAGGTCTGACAAAGTCCTGGAGATGGCTGTTAGCCTTGGGAAATAAAATCCAGCCCACTGACAAAGTCTTCTCATCCTTCTTTTGTTTGATCAGATGAAAATCCAAATTTAATGATTCCTTTCTAAGATCCAGAGGCAATGTTTCAACAGCATTTAAGTGGACTGCCAAGGAACATTCATTTTTGCCCTTTAAATATGCCATTCAAAAGAATATTTCAGAAAGATGCTAATAGTAAGAACCATCTGAATACACTATAGCAGGCATCTTCATATGTTTTTGATATTAACGTGATTTCACATTCACAATTAATGTCATAGTTTGTTATGAAATTATTTTTAGAATTAAAAAGAATAACTATGCTAAGACTCAAATCGGGTACTGACAATATTGATCCCAGACTACCAAGAAAACTATAAGAGCAAGAAACAATTTGCATAGAAGGGGTCAACATCATCTTCCTCGAGTCAGTAATTCCAAAGGCTGGAGTCAGGGGCTCTTTTCTACAAGTAAAAATAAACCAAGTTTCCTATTTTAGATGGAAAATAATCCCCCAAATTCATAGCAATTTATTTCTAATAGGGCACGTCTAGACTACATTTTTCTTTTGAAAGAAGATATGCAAATTTGGTGTGAATTTGCATATCTTCTTCCAATCGCCTTTTCAAAAGAGGTTTTTTCAAAAAAGCAAGCAGTCTAGATGCTGTTCTTTTGAAAAAAAACCCTCCCTTTTTCGAAAGAATGCTGTAAACCTCATTTTTTGAGGAAGAAGGGATCTTTCGAAAAAGGGTTTTTTTTTTTGAAAGAACCGCATCTAGACTGCTTGCTTTTTTGAAAAATACTTCTTTCAAAAAAGCAATTGGAAGAAGATATGCAAATTGGCGCCAAATGTACATATCTTCTTTCGAAAGAAAAACGTAGTCTAGACGTGCCCATAGTGATAGCACGGGACTGGAGCTATGTCTTCACTGGAAACACTTGGAGATAGCTAATTCAATATAGCTATTTTGAGGTAAAATCATAGTGGATATAATGGACATTTCACTAGGAGACTGGGTTACGCAGGGAGGTAGTGGAATCTCCATTCCTAGAGGTTTTGACGTCCTAGCTTGATAAAGCCCTGGCTGGGATGATTTAGTTGTGATTGGTCCTGCTTTTAGCAGGGGGGTGGACTCTATGACCTCCTGAAGTATTTCTATGGTTGCATGATAAGATATGTAGTCATTACCTTGATACAGCTAGTTGAGGTAAATCCCAAATTGGACGAGGAGGTTATAGTGTTAACCTGACTACCTGCAATGATGTTAAAAATTACCTGTTATCTTGATTCCACTAGGATTTTATAGTGAGATAAGTAGCTCAAGCAGGCAATCTTAATGTAAAAATATAACTTATGTAACAGTAAAGACGGAGCCTGGGAATCAGTTCTTGTGGATTCTGCTCCCAGGTCTTTGAGTAACTGATTTCACCTCTTTGTGCTCTGTTCACCTAATTGTAAAACAAATTAAGTAATAATTATCTACACTAAATGCTACTGTGAAGATTAATTATTTAACATTTGTAAAGAGTTGCATGATTTTTTGGTTTAAAAGAAACTCAAATAAGTATAGTTTCATTATTGTAAATAGCCACTAAATTTTAAAAAAATCTATTGTAATGGGAAATGTGCATGGTTATTGCCTAAATCCCTTAAAAAGAGGCTATACCATTTGCCATGCCATCTGATCTCACTATCTGAGAGGTGTCTGTATAAGTCAGAACTTGAATGGGACCTCCAAGGAATCCCTATGTCCTGGAGAAATGGTACTGATGATTAAATATATAGCACTTCTTGTGAGCCAGCCTGATTCAGTACCCAAGATAGCTTAGCATAAAAGGGATATATGGTGCTGAAGACATAGAAATGTAGGTCCTGGCAATCCTGTGATAATTAAATATCCAGTGAGACTTTTCAGAAGAATGAGAAAATTATCCCAAATGTCCTGGCCAATTTCCAGCATGGATTAATTACAATCTGTCTAATTCACTTTGGGTATGTCTACATAGCAGGGCTAACGTCGAATTAAGCTACGCAACTTCAGCTGCATCAATAGCGTAGCGTAAGTCGAAATAGCTAAACTCAGCTTAACACTTCCTTCGATTCCCTTACTCCTTGTGAAATGAGGGTTACCATGAGTCAAAGTAAGAAGTCCTCCATCTCGACATTATTTTGAAATAAAGGCTTGTAGTGTAGATGTGCACTATGTTATTTCGGAATTATGTCAGTTATTCCAAAACAACACTGCTGTGTAGACATACCCTTTCTTTGTAGTATCAAAAGTACACACGTTTTCTTTACTTCCCACCCTAGAAGTCTGCTTTAATCCACATAATTGTAAAAACATAGTACAGACTGGAAATGTAGAAAAAACAGCCCTACAACCCAGCATATATATGTCATAGCTCATATCAGCTATGAACTTTTTACAGATATGAAAATGAGAAATAGTGAGGATACCACTGACCTGTTTGAAGACAAATTTGGTTGGCTATAAGACATCCCTCGGAGTGCATCCGACTGTATGTTCCCCTCTTGTACTAGGTGTACTGCCAACAGGTGAATTTGACGGTGAATATACTAGAGCCACCATTTCCCTATCTCCATGGAGAAGGCTTAGGAGTGGGCTCCCCACTGTTTGTTGATGTAGAAAAGGGCCATGCTATTGCCTACCAGCACCTATACTACACAGTGTTGTGTGGACTGGCGGAAGGATTTTGGTGCACCTCTTATAGCCCTAAGATCCAGAACACTGATGTGGAGTTGGACTCCCAGGTGTGTCAGTGGCCATGCGCACACAGGTCCTGACAATGAGAACACCAACCTAGGCATCTGTGATTGGTTTAACAGTAGGGGATGGAGGAATTAATGACACCCCTTGCAATACATTGTCTTTGATCTCCCACCAGCAAAGCTGTTGAAGTAGTTTAGGCAATATGGTTAGCTTCCTTTTCAAAATGATGCGATGTTACTTAGGCCACATCTACACTACTGATTTACTGTGCTGCGACTTTCTCTATCAGGGTATGAAAAAACACCTCCCTCTCCCCCCCAAGTGCAGCAAGTTATAGCACTGTAAAGTGCTAGGAGCTGGCCCCTAATTTAGCTTGTTTCCACAGAGAGCTAGGAGAGCTCTCCCCCAGTGCTGGGCCTGTGGCCAAGCTTTAATGTTTTAAGTGTAGACTTAGCCTTAGTGTTGTAGCAGTCTCATCATTTCCAGATGAGCAAAGGGTGTATCAGAAGTGGAAGAGGCCATACAACTTAGTACTACAGATGTAACCAGGTAACTGGTTAACCGATAACCAGTTAACTGGCACCTGGCTCAGATCCAGCAATCCCATATTTAACCATGTAACTGATAGAGTGGTGTTCCATTGGAGATTGATGGACACAATAATTTAGTTATGTTGATTTATTTATTCATATTTTACAAAAAAGGGGATCTAAAAGATGCATAAAAACCAACATGCTTGGTAGGTACCACTAACATTAATATAAAATGACAAATTATAACAGAAGAGACAAGTATTGAAAATATCCACCATATAGTCAATAAGACCACTCACATATCATTCACATACAGAACTGTTTGCAGAAGGGTCAGGGTCTTTTTTTATAGCACTTGATTTTCGTCCACAACACCGTAATAAGGAAAACATTCTTCTGTAGTATACTTATGATTATCCCATATACATATCCCCCTCCGCCCAGAGAAATGAAAGCAGAATTAAACAAATTGATTTTGCTCTAGATCATAAGAAAAGCATGGAGCAGTCAGGACAAACTTGCACGCAACTGGAACTTTCTTGGGTTTTTACACCATTTCCTGTTTTCCAATTTGCACATTTAATGGACAAAATAATTTTTGGGGTTGTCAGAGCCAATGTATAGTGAATGTAACTCTATAATATGCTTCCCCTCCCCATTCTAACTCCTGTATGTATGTATCTATTTGTGATGCATCAATATATATTATCTACGCAACATACACTGCACAATGCATTGAAAAAAAGAGTTCAAAATACCCAAACATTAGGAAAATATTTCACTTAATGTTTGACTGCTAATTATCTTCACCAGAAATACTGATTTCTAGGAACCATGTCTCCTTTAGAAAGTTAAACTACACTTAAAAATGCAGGTATGTAGGTGTCAGATATGCAAAACACAATGGCCCAGATTCGATCCTTTCATCAGAAAAAACAAGTAGTAGAAAAAGATTCTCAATACCTCAAAAACAGGTCCAAAATATAGTAAATGAAATAATACCCTCTTTTCCCAGCAAAACCATAAAGTTTGCAATGTGAGCTTTGTTCTCCCAAATGCTCTAAAATCATCATTTACTATGACTGGAAATCCAAACAACCACCAGACTACATGTAACCATAATAATAAGCCATGGACAAAACCCCTAATAACCTAAGCACAATAGTTGAGTAAGGTTCTATTCATTTCACTGGCCTCAGTTTAAAACTTGTTCCATTTGAAATCTATTTACTGGTTCCACTGTAAAATTGGTAAATGATAAACTCTTTCTGCATGCTATTCACTATCATAACGATTACTGAACATCAGTATACTACAACACTAATAATCATGTCACTTCATCAGTGAAGCATTCATACCCATAAATTCCTTTCTCAGAATAAACAGTATAAAAGTACTCTAAGATCCAGACAGCTGGTATAATAAGGAAATGTGAGGAATGAGGACCTGCAGCTGCACCTGGGATCAGCTAATTAACTGCTACTAATTGGCCAAATCTTCTTATTGTCTGAGTGGGGTTGCCAGGATTGCTCTTGATGAGTGACTGTTGAACACTTACACCTGGAGCTGCAACCAATCCTGTGCGAGGTCTACCCAGTAGGCCTGATTGCGCACACATTGGTCCATGACAGGTAATATCCATAAGGCCGCTATATCAATGCTCAAGCAAAACTAATTTTCCATCATTGCCTCAGGCAGAAGGGGTGGGCCAGGCTAGGGGCTAGCCTCCTTAAGGTTGCCAACTTTCAAGGCAATATCATCCAGTCTGTCTGGAAGGGAAAGCTGGCAACCCTAAGCTTTCCCAAGCTCAAAGTTCACTTTGCCCATGCTCAGAGAAAATGCCCATAGTTTCGCTGTGAGGATAATAATATAGTATGTGTGGCATATATTTAGGTTGTCCAGTACTTTCTGTTATAAAGGATTCTTGCGACCTTTCATTGGAGAAGTATTAACATTCCCATTGTTTGCAACAGGCCTTTGCTCTCTTCTGTGAAATTCCATTAATATTTAGTTGAGTAGTAAAGTGTTGAAAATCACCATTTACGTTCTCTCGCTCAAGTGCCACAGGAAAATTCTGTCAGCATGAGTGTTCTAAAGAGCCCAGCTCATGCTGCCACCAAAGCAGTGGAAGTGGACTTTGTATTAGAAATGCATAGGAGCAGCTATAAGAGGAAGAGAGAGTGGCAGCCATGTTGGGCTTCCCCCTCACACATGGCTCCATCAACCCATATTCTGTGGTGGCACATTATGCAAGAAGAGCACCCCAACTCTGTGGAGGGTCAGATGGACAGAGACAAGGCAGGCCCCCTGTAAACTTACCTCTCCTGCTACATCTGTTATAGTCCCAGCATACTATCCCACACACCCCTCCCTCTGGGGCATAGCACTGGAAAGGAAATCCCCCAACTCCTGGCAGCCCATCCCCCACCATAGGAGAATTAAATAGGGTAGGAACCCCAACCTAACAGAGAGGGAAAGCAAAAGAGCAGCACTGAGCCTTGCTGCATCCCACTACTACTTGGACCCAGTCCATGGAGCCAGCAACCCAACCCTCAACTCTAGGACAAGTGCCTTCGCTCAGGCCAGCTAATCCAATGAGCCCTGTAAAGTCTCAGCGAGGTAGTCGTGTTAGCCTGTACCTGCAAAAACAACGAGGAGTCCGGTAGCACCTTAGAGACTAGCAGCTGAAGTGGATTTTATGCACAAAAGCTTATGCCCTAATAAATCTGTTAGTCTCTAAGGCTGTGTCTAGATTACATCCCTTTTCTCCAAAAAGGGATGTAATCTAGACACAGCCTAAGGTGCCACAGCACTCCTCATTGTTTTTTCATGAAGCCTGTAGTTCAGGTGAAGTAGGTCTGGGTGGCAGTGCTGAGGCTCAAGGTTCAAACCCTGCTAATGATATAAATGGGGGGACTTTGTGGGAGCTATAAACACAGAACTTGTTTATACCTTTACCTTTAAAAAGTACAACTTGGAAATTACAAATGAAAATGTCTTCAAAGGAATGTTATTAAGGTTGCAATGCCAAGTTTAATGATTGACTGAGCAACTTTTGCTTGATCCCATTGTGCATATGACTTTAATTACGTGATCATCTGGGATGTGATCGTAAGCACACATTTTTCCAGGAGACCCCAATCTCATTCAGTGCCAAAGAACTTTGAATTAAGGTTGCATGAGTAACTCTAAATCTGGCATTTCCTAATTTTTGAGCATATGAATTTGCAGCCTAAATAACGTTGTTTGGGGTTTTATTTAGTTTAATTTCTGTGTGTATATCTTTTACACACACAAATTTCATTAGAATAATGTTATTAAGGTTGAAATGTCAACCACTCAAAAGTGAGGAAATGCTAGAATTAAGGCTGTCTGGAAATATGCATTATGATGCAGTCTTTAATCACGATACTATTTTTTCCCATAGGATTCCTTTCTCATTCAATGAATAGAATCATTGCTGCTCACTTAAGCCCTGTCTACACTAGCCAATGCCACCGATCTACTTTAGCTATGCAAACAGCATAGCTGAAGTTGACATATGCACTGAGGCGCTTTGTGTGCGGGAAGATCAGCGGGGAGAGGGGGCTGCTCTCCTGTCGACACCGGCTCTTCTCATCATCTCATCATGGTGGAGTACTGGCATTGCCAGGAGTGTGCTTAGAGATCAATTTATCATGTCTAAGCAGACTCGATAAATCAATGGCCAGTGGATCAATCTCTATAGTGACGATCCACCGGATAGTGTAGACAAGGCCTTACTTCCCAGCACTTCCCAGTCTTCTTGCCCACCCAATTCCTCTCTTTCTCACAGTTCTCTTTCTGTTTCCTTTCTGAAGCAGCCCTGGTCTTGCCCCTTTAGCTTCCAGTGGATTTTCCATCCCTCCCTCTTACTAGACTGCCTATTCAAATATACTTCTCTCTCTCCATTCCTGGTCAGGCTGTTCCCTCTGCATTTTAATCAGATGGTTTCCTCTTCCAGGAAGTAGTCATTGAGAGCACAGAAGAGATGGGCTCTCTGCTCTCACTTCCAGGGTCCAGACCCCAACCTGGTCCACAGCAGCTGGGGGCAGAAATTTATGTTGTATAAGAGTATAATGAACAAGGTATTTGGGCCTCACCACACTTCTATTTGAAACTCCACATCCACTGTTTCTACAGAACACACAATAAATGAATCTCTCTTCTTGTTGAGAGATTAAGACAGAATTCCTTGCAAATTAATCAATTTTGAGAAAGAGTGATTGAAATTAGTTTATTTTCTGTGAACTATGCACAGCTCACTATAGGCTTTTCAATGAATGCAAGTATTTCTATTAGTTCCATTGGGAGTGTATACAGACAATTGGGTCTACACTGAATATGAATCTGTAGATGTTAGAACAGGTGGTATACTGGCCTACTTCACTTTTAAATATGTCTTGTATGTAATTTTATAGGACAATGTCTTCTAACAAGCCACACATTTTGCCTACCCCTTTCCAAGTATAACCAGGCTTTAACTTTTTCTTGGCTTAAAGCCTACTTTCTAAAGGTACTGTATTCTTCTATTGAAGTTATTTTCCCTCCACTGTTTATTCAAAAATGCAATGTACTATGAAAGCATTATGGTGGCTACTCCTGCTGAATTATTGCTATATAAAATCTGAGTGTTGGAAATATATCCCTAAACTACCAGACAGAGTGACAGATGAATGGTGTTCCTTTTAATCCTAAGGGAACAACAACTGAAATACAGCATTCACAGTGTGATGCTGTTTGCATTCCTTTGCATGTCAGTTCAGATTTCTGATGGGAAGGCTTTTTCCCTGTGGGAGAGATATCACCATTATAAAACAAATGACGGCAAATGACTTTTTTTAGAAAGGAAAAGAAAGCTTCTACGCTAAATTACATTTAAAACAGGTCTTTTTTTTGCAATTACTTTAGCTGAAAATAATCAAGAGTTCTGGTTATTAAAATGTGTGTTGCTTATTTCTATCAGCATATAGTAGTAATTTTGACACATTTTTATGTGAAAGATGTTAGACAAACTTTATGCTAGTATTCTCAAAAGCAGCTAAGGGAATCCAGAACACAAGCCCCACAGACTTTCCAAGGGGCTTGTCCTCCTAATTCCTTTAGATGCTTTTGAAAATGCCCTGTATTTGAACAGTTAAGCACTCAGAAGTAAGAAAACACCAGCAGCAGCCTCACTTCACATGATGATTCCATATACAATTTTTATAGCCAAATACACATATTTAGCATTTTGTAAATGCTGTGGTTTACTCCGTGTATGTGTACAGCAGAATCTATAAGGACTAGGGAGGTAAATTGTACTTACGTACAGTGTATTAAGATTGAAATACAGATTCTTTTCACCGATCTAGGCCATTTCCCCATCGAGGAGGTGCAGAAGGGCCACATATTAACCATATCTATCCATCTGTGAATTCCCCTGGCAGGGGGGATATCTCAGCTGACATAAATCCAGCATAATATGCTCCTATGCCACCTCACCATTTGGTCAGACATAAGGGATGAGCCTCAAGGAACATGTCTCATTGGTTGCAATACTTATTGGTGGATGGCCTGTTGGGGACTGTTACCAACTGACACAGGTTAGTTGTTCTAACTCATGCTGGGGCTGACATTGTGCAGGGCAGTGAATCAGAACATTGTAGTTTACTTAAACCTACCCCAAATAAAAGAGTAAATCTACTTTCACTTTGTACTTCTTGACAGTAAAGTGTTCCTCTTCTTAACCTCAACAACTTACTGCTACTTTTATTAAGGGCCCATCCTCCAGACATTAAGATCTTATTATTTATAAGGTGGGAAATGGTGGCACCAATCACACATACACACACAAAAAAAAAAAGAGAGAGAGATCTTGCCTCAAATCGAAGACCACAGCAGCCTGTGATATGAGAGGGAAGAAAGTGGCCATTCTAATATTTATGAAAATAGGCCACCTGAGAAGTTGAGAGTACCACTGTAGGCACATGCACACACCCTGGTCAGTAAATTAGAAGACAAACACAAAGAGCTTACACCAGCCAGCACCTGATAGTCAGCTCACTCCTTTGGTCAAGCCATGTCATACAGAAATTCCAATTCTAACCCTTCTCTCTTCTCAAGTGCAACTTTTAAGACACAAAGGAAAGCAAAATTTTAATGTTTCATTGTGCTTGTGGATTCTGTGGTACACAAGAGGCAGCAGAAGGAAAATTCATTCACAGAGTGATGCCAATTGTGATGATTTTACTGCATTTTAAAGGCAAGAGGCTGAAATCCATGAGCTAAACATGGTTTCAGACTACCACGGCTGTGGTTCACTCTGGCGAAACGATAACCTATTAAAACAGAAACAGGTAATTTCTATGCCCCTGACAGTTCTACTTTCTACTGTCTATAGTCAAGTAATGTCTATGAAGTGGAATAATTTATTCCAGCTACAGCTTTGGGAAGCATAAATATGGGTTGTTTACCATTAGCTTGGGACACTGAGGTTCTTAATTATTCAGTGATACAGAATCACTAATTCACTTTTCTTGACAAGGTAGCTGACTGCTGCAACTATTTATTGCTGGTTTTGATACTTTCTTATATTGATTACACTGACTGTAGTATGTAATACAATTGCAATGTAATCTCATACCTAACTGAACTGAGAATGATTCTTCTACTCTCAATTACTTTTACAGCCTTACATTTTAAAATTATTCAGCTTTCACTTGTACCCTTTTGATTCCTATCATTGCTAGAGCTAATATGCTTGTGTCAGATTAACATTATAGTAAAATGCCTCTAGATACAAGATAATCTGATTATACAATGCCCCTGCTAAGCAAATCTACAGAGTTAGCTGGCATTTTTCAATCAAAGCTGTAAAGCTACTAGTTCTACTTCATTAGTGCTTGAAAGTGGGTTGGAGCTTCTCTTAATCTTCAGTGATTGAAATATGTGATGGACATCATAGAAGAGGAAGACAATTCATGTAATTTCAGTTATAATTGTATCAAATGTTTTTTAAAGAAATAAAGCATAGAGAATATTTGCTTTTGGTATCATAAGTGAAACCATACCACTAAACAATCATATCCTGTTTAGCCCATAATGACATCAGAAATATATGTTTATCATTTGCTCTGGACAACTTAGCATGTTTTTGGCCTTGGGCAAAGTCGAACTGAAACCATTTGCAGTTGTCCAAACCAAGATAACCACACATTTCTGAGGTAATTGATACCTAAAAGGAACACTACTTTTAGATTACAGTTCACGATTTAAGTACACTAATTCCTTAAAGAAGGTTGTTAAAGTTTTTAAAGTATGTATGTCTATTGGACTTCCTCCAAAACATAGCATGGGTAAATCATAATCTACTGCACGCAGAAAATGTGATACAGTAGACTACTTAACATACTAACAGCTTTTCTTTTAAGGAATGGAATACATTCCCTGTAATTGCTTATTTCTCCATATCCATTCCAAAAATTAAAAAAAAAACAACAAAACTGTGCACGGGGGCAAAATTTTGAGCTCTTTGAAGTAATATGCATCACAAACTAGATTTCTGGTTCTGTTACAAACTGTATGGGATATTTAAACACTGTCTAAGCACGTCATGGTGTTTCAACTACTGTAAATGTACTGTGAAAGCTATAGGGCATGGCTTCTTTCTTACACTGGTGCAAATCACGAGTAAATTAATTGAAACTAATGTAAGCAGATCACTGTAAAACCAGCACGAGAGGAGAATCAATTCTATTATGAATTTATTTGCATCCCCTACATTAGAGGTGAGAAATCTAAGTCCTGGAGGCCAGACGCGGCCCCTGAGTTACCTGGATCTAACCCCCCCCCAAGGCTTAGGACCTCCCCCTGCATTAGAGAGCCCACACTGGCAATCCAGCTCCTCCCCCCACCCTCCGCCCCTCAGCCTCCAGCCCCTGACTGATTTTCCTGTGGGTCATTAGTCCCCGACCCAAAAAAGGTTCCCCACCCCTGCCCTACATGAACCCAACTTTTAGGAAGGGGGACAAAGGTAAACGATATCATCCTGCAGCTTAGCCTATGGCATATGAGCAGGTTTCTCAGCAGGCTGATAGAAAAGAATTATCTAGAAAGGGCTCCTCCAGAAGGGTCTTCCCCTTTTTTCCAAACAACTCCTACGGTTTACATGATTAATACGTAGGCTGTACTGGCACAAGTAAATGGAAAGCAATGAACACTTGTGGGCCACAGCACAGAACAGTTGCTCTCTCATTAATATAGTATTACTACTTGTATACTGAACCAAAAGCATGCATGGTGCTGTACAGAACCAACCAAAGGAAATGTCCTTCCAGAGTGGCAGAAAGGGAAGATCCTAAATGACTAGTCTGAATGACCATTCCAGCTACAGAGGCTGGAAACTACTGCTCTATGGCAAGGTCTCTCCATCTGGGAGTCACAACCACCTAGTACTCCCCACATGATTAAATGGGACGGAGATACTAACAAGATTCTGCTTGATTAGGATGGGAGATCCCTGTACAGAAAAGAGGGTACAATGCAGGAAAAACTGAAACTACTACTCTAGCACAGGATGAAAGTCAAGTTATTTCTTATCCATGCTTCTTGGGAAATCCACCAGCAGACAGAAAAACCAAGACAACATAGTTTACAAATATGGCTAAATATGTCAGGCAGCTCACCATAAAGAACCGAACCAAAAAAAAAAAAAAAAAAAAATCCCCAAACGCTCTATCCTACCTATCTCTCTATCCCTGAAAACATATACATTCTTTTTTAAAAAAACCTCCACTTTACAGATATTATAAATAATTCACAGTAAAGACATTCCAGGAAGAGGTCTGAAGTAATAATGAAGACAGATTTTAAATGTATACATAGGAAAGGAAGCAGTTCTTAAAGAAAGAATGGTAAGCTGAAGATGGTGTGGGAGCAGACCACTTTCCACCTGATTTCTAAGCCATGGAAAAATGGAAGATGATTATATATTCTTTAAAAACATTTTCCCATATAAAAGGGGTAATCAGAAGGACTTCCTCACAACTGGTACTATCCAAACCACAATATTTTGAAATAGAATTTGCTGTATATCCAAGGGAAACAGAGCTAAGATAGACTGAAAGATCTATCACTACATTTAGTCTACTCCCTCCCTGCCTCCCAGCATGCATACGTAGGTAATCAAGAAACATTCGCTTCTGGGAAGCAATATGGAACTAAGATTCTGTTTACACCATCTACCTAGAAAAGCATCAAAGGTTTAAAAAGCATGAGAAAAATATATTAGGATAGCATGATGTATGAAATCTATTACGTGTTTCCTTTCTATTTTGGGATTGGGTCTGAGTGGAGAAAAAGACAAAAATTACCTCCATCCGCTCTTGTTTAACATCATCAATCTCATCATCTTCAAACATGGCCAAGAGCTCCCCGGTCTGATCAATAGAGTTCAGAAAGTCCTGAGCCAGCTTCTGACGTTTGTTGACACTGCTATTGCTGAATTTGTCTGCAGAAAGGCAAACAAAATTAAAAATTAGTATGCCATTTTGGTTCATCTTTACATCTGCAAGACATACTTTAATAATATTAAACATGAGGACTTGTTTGAACAATACAGTGCTTCCCATTCTGATGACAAATATATTCTAAATGTTCTGTTAGTCTCTAATTTTAAACCCTCCTTTGGAAAAAAAAAAAAAAAGAGAGAGAGATCTGGTCTGAAAAGCAAGGCAGAAAAGAGGAGAAAATTAGCTTCATTTTATTTTCTTTCACTTTCAGCTTCAAACAAGATTCCAAGCTGTAACTTCAGAGAATATTTCTGCTCATGGGAAGTGCTGTACCTATACACAGTTATGAGGGTCTGCTTTTACTTATATCTTCACATCATCCTTATCTTCTTCTGACCCCAAATGTATGTCTGAGCTTGGAAAATTAGGCAGTAACATCCACTGATGTTACTGCAACATTAATACTAACATCACAGGCTTTCATAACCAGAATGCACTATGAAAGTGAACTGTATCAAATCACTGTATCACTACCAGCTAATCATCTGAGCCAAAATTGCCCTAGGTTCAATAATAACTGATATGCTCCCTGCCCTGCTACTCATAAGCAAACACTCTTAAGCCGTTTCTCGTTACTAGATGATCTGCATGGAATCTTCCCGGGAAGGTGATGCCTCTCTCATGTGCATGAGTATACTCAGCCAATGTAACATGGGGGAGAAAATTCCTTCCCAAACCTATACATGACAATCCCTCAATCTTAAAGGCCTTTCTATTCTAAAAGCATTCATCACACAAACCTCAAAATGCAACTGTGCTGCTAACACAAGAGATAAAATGCATCACCCTCAGCCACATTCCAGAAGACCCTGGGTAAAGAGTTAACTAAACTGTTGGCATTAGACTAGGAGTGGCTCCACAGATAGTCTTTTTTATCCTACTGTCAATTGCTGAAATAGTTGGCCACACAACCTGTTTACCAAAAGGACAATCTCCTCCCAATAAAGAAAAACAAACGAGAAAAAGGGGAAGGAAGATGACAAGCCAGTTGCCAAGTAGTCCATGAAGAATTCCTGGCACAGGATGACCTATCTCTATGAAGGCTGGGAACATCATTTTGCTATAAATAACGAAAATTCATCAAGTACAGAAGACCACAAAAATGAGGATCGCATTTTCAAATGGGGCTTCCATAGTTCCATCGGGAAAATTTGCACATACTCTTTGTACAGAGGAGCGTGTGTGTGTGTGTATATATAACAGTGTGCTTAGAATTCATGGCTGCAACTGCAAAGCCCCATCTGAAAAATCAACCCTTAATTTTCAGAGGAATACTTATTTTTTAGGTGGCATTTTCAAAAGTTCCCAATGTACAGAAGATTGATGTATGAAAATTGTAATTCACTACTTCATTCAAATCAATTCAGCTCAATTTAGTGAGACTTTATTGGCATGAAAAGCTACATAAATGTAGCCAAAGTGTAAAACAGAAAAAGACTCCCTTCCTCAACTATCTATTAGAAGTAAGAAAGATTTACCTCTAATAGGGTCTAGCTTTACTATTTGTAAATTAGAGACTAGCTCTTCAGCTAGTGTAAATCACCATAGTTTCCCTGACTTCAGTGGAGTTAAATGGGTATTTACTAACTGAGGATTTGGCCGACGATAAAACCAAAATCTACTCAGATTAAAAATTATGCACATTTGTTATAAATTCTGTGACTTGGTTATGAAATGGAGAAGGAAGAGTGTTTCCAATTCTTTAAACTATACATTGGTTCCTTAACACTTCAAACAACACAGGAAGAAAGTCCTGGTCATATATCAGTATTAAGTGACTTTAGATTATGATTGCTTCATAAAATATGTCAAACCCCTTGATAATAAATTAACAAATGTCCATTCAAATGAATGTCAAATCCATGCAACCTCCCCTCCCCCGCACACTGTAGCTGCCACATTTAAATTACACACGCTGAAATCAATTAGCCTTTTAATCAGCACCAGTTTCTTAGTTCAGCACAGTTCTGACATTAAACAGTCCCACTTATCATGTGGATGGTGAATGGAAATATTGAACTTTTATGAAGTAATCTGAATGGAAAAGCACCAGGTTAAATGGACTTGCCAACTAAACTAATATTTTGAGTGAAAACTAGTTAGATGGGCTATATATTTTTGTTGGGATACACAGGGCACAATTTGATTATTTCTTTACAAAAGTATCTCAAAAGATTTTCTACCTTCAATTAGATCATCTTCTTCAATGCCTTTGACAATTTTAGATTTGTAGTCTCGGAAGAACATATATTTGAGCAGCCTTCTAAGCTTTTTCTATGGAAGGGAAAAAGTACATTGACAATTATTAAAATGTATACAAAAAGTTGCTTTACAGAATAGGTATCATTATGGAACACACACTGTGTGTGTGTGTAGCAAGAGACAGAAAGTATATTATTCCATGTAACACATAATATTTACTAAATATATCCAGAATCTACAATTTTGCAGCAGCCCAATGCATAGGAAATCCCACTGACTGTAAAAAATCATAAATGTGAGCAGCTGCTAATTTGGGCCCTCTATAGATATGTTATAATAATAAAATTCTATTGACTCTGGCCTAAATTTTCAAAAGTGACAAGTGATTTTTGGTGCCAAACCACGAAGGGGTCTAATTTTCAGAAGACTAATGCTCAATAGTTTCTGAAAATCAGGTCTGCTTCAAGTATCTCAAGTTGGGCACCCAAAATCATAATTTACTTTTGAAAAATTTAGGCCTATAAACACACAGTTCCAGGAGCGCCTAATGAACATTAACCAATTTCCTCAAACACCTTCTTGGAGGTTTCACATCTACTGTGTGCATGTCATATCCTATTATTAGAGAGGAATAATTTCAAATGATCTGTCCAAAAGGTGTCCAGTATTTTCTGAATTTTTTTACCGGACAGGAGGCAAAAATACCGGACTGTCTGGGTCAATACCGGACACCTGGCAACCCTACCCATTCCCTATTCTTAAGTTGTACAAACCTTTCCCCCCCACCACCAATTTCCACAAACAGATGTCAGCTGCAGGAAAAAAATTCCCCGGTTTAAGCTGTTTCACTATAAGTCCAAGTTTTTTGGAACGTATCTTGGACTTATAGTGATGACGGCCTTTACGTGAAAACTTGATTGTTTTGTAAATCTGGGGAATGAAAATAATTGCAATGTTTAATCGAAGATCTTGCATTCGTTGACTAGAGCACTTATTCATAGATTCCAAGGCCAGAAGAGAACATTGTGATCATCTAGTCTGACCTTCTCTATAGCACAAGTCTTCAGTTACCAACCACCTCCAGTTTCCCTGGAAGTCTCCTGGAATCTGGCTATATTTCCTGGAGGCCTGAGAAGCCAAACTGGGAGGTTTTAGGGTGATAAAATCTGGTGGAGCAATGGGGCAAGGCAGAGTATCCTGCAGCCCCTAGGGGGTGGAGGCTCAGGATAGGGATGCCAGGTGTCTGGTTGAAAAGGAACCCTGGCAGCTCTGGTCACCATAGCTCACTGGGCTATTAAAAGTCCAACTGGTGATGGGGGATGAGGAGAGGGCCTGCAGCAGCTCTCTCTAAGGTGCTTGGAGGCAATGCAAGCCCCAGCGAGCAGGGGGCAGATCCCAGCAGAGGGGCTGGGAAAGGCAGCCAGCTGGGACCAGCAGGATTAACCCAGGCAGCAGCCACCCTGGTGGCCAGAGGCTCCCTGTGGAACAGGCATTGTGGCCTTTAAGGAAGTCCTGTCAGCCCCCTCCCTGCCTGGCCTGCTGCTCACCAGCCAATAGGAAAAGAAAGAGGAGCCAGGCCCAGGTCCTATTTGGCTGCAAGCAGCTGGTGGAAGGGAGGAGGCAGGGTGCACACGGCTCTGTAGCCCACCCCCTTCGGGCTCCTGTCCCAGGCTCATCTCAGAACCATACAACCATCAGGTAAGGAGCTGTGAGCTTGTCAGTCTCCTCCCGGACGAATGGACTGTGCACAATCACGGGGCTAAGGCTGGGCTGCTCTCCCCAGGAACAGGTCCATGCATAGTCAGGCAGCAGCTGGGCTGGGGGAGCATGAAGGAGAGGGTCTGAGGATCACTGCAAACAGAGGGGAATGGAGCTGGAGCTCCTTGGAGGTGCTGTGAATTGGACGACAGTGGGGGCCCAGTGAGCCATGGCAGCAGAGTTTACAGTTGCCCGTGGAATCTTAATTTTCAGCTTGGACTGTTTGCACTGCATCTTTAATTTCATGGCCACAAACTGTTTCTTCCATAGAACCCCTGCGTCACTTAGTGCTCAGGATGGACAAAGCAGCTACTCAATATTTTATTTTCTCCTCATTGTTCAGTTTCCATACCTTTGAGTGCTTGACTTTGCAATCTTAACAATGTTCCTTGAACATAGTTTTTGCTTGTAACTTTCTAGGTTCTTAAAAAGCAAACTAATAAAAATGGAATATCCATTCTGTGGCATTATATTGCCACCACATGGGTCATCAGAAGGGTTGGAGTCTGTAGATCCACCACACAGACCTCTGCCCTTTAGACAAGGAACTATGTGACAGCAATAGCAATTAGCACCCCTCTACTAGAGGGGAATGAGATTTTTGTTGTCAGTGAATTTCATAGATATTTGCTGAAAGTAGACGAATGGTGAGGACCAGGAATCTTGGGTTTCATTTCAGGCTCTGGAGGAGAACTTATTTTACCATTTCTTTGTAAAGCTGTCCCTCCAACTTTTGCTCCCAGTCTTAGTCTACTTGCCTAGCCATTCCAGTTCCTTCCCACCCCAACACCTCCTTGTCTTCAGACTCCTTGATCAGTGAGTTTCAGTTCCCCCAGACTGGCTAAAACTTTGATGTCTTTCTTCCTCCCCTTCATCTCCAGGTGCCCCCTTCCTTAAGTTACTCCCTTTGATGTCTTGTTCCCCCTTGTTCATCTGAGCTCCTCCTTCCACCTAGTTCTTTGTCCCAGTGTCTTTGGCCAGCCAATCCCAGCAGTCCTTCTGCATCCTAACTCCTTATCAGATCTCCTTCCTCTCCCCCACACCATCTCCATTACACTGTTTCCCATTTTCTGTCTTCTTGTCCAGCCAGTCTTTATCCCTTGCTCCCAATACGTCTCCTTGTCCAGTCAGTCCCACTTCCCCCCCAAATCTATTTCCAGTCTCAGTCATGGGTTCCCCCAAACTCCTTGTTCCAATTTACTCTCCCCCATGGCAGCTTTGTCTTCTGTCGTCTCTGCATTTATACTGGACAGCTTCTTCCTTCAGGCTGACAGGGGGACACTGAAAGCCCAGAGACAGGTTTCCTGGTCTCGGGCCATGTCTTCACTAAACAGAAGATCAATATTGCCACAATCAATCTTCTGGAATTTGATTTAGCGAGTCTAGTTAATTAGAGGGTGCCCTGGCCAGTTGCCAGTGCTCCTCCTTCTGTGAGGAGGAAGGGAAGTTGGCAGCAGCATTTACTTCCATCAGCCTCCCACTGTGAGGATGGCGGGGAAATGCAAAACAAGGTACATCAACTTCAGCTACATAATTAAGTTAGCTTGATTTGCATATCTTGATTTGACATTCCCTTTTAGTGTAGACCTGGCCTCAGTTCTTGTAGCCTACCCAACATGTCCTGCATCAGCCCAGAGCTGACGCTGTATGGAAAGTCATGCTCAGTCACATCAGCTGCGGCATGACCATTATAAATGTAGTCCTTGGCATTTTTATCTGTTAACCTCTAGCAAGTCTCTACTGTACATGTGCAAACTGATTTTTCATAGGCTCATAACTTGACCTAATTTGGGTGCTTTTTCATGGGGATGGCAAAAAGCATATTCCTGACATGCCTGTCAAATTTCACATTCATATTTCTCAGCATGAAGGGACTAGATCTTCTCAAAGCAAAGGTGGCAAAAACAGTGTATTTGTCCCTAGCTTAGCTCTTAGAAGCGTCAAAAACATTTTAGTTGCAATTTTCCAAATATTTCAGCCTTAGGCAGACAAGAAAATTTTCCATCCAAATAGTTAAAGTTCAGAAAAGTTATAAGCAACTGAAAATAAAGTCTTATAAAAGGCAACCTTAGCAACAGACGGTGCTAGTAGCCCCTGATATAATAAAGAAACAATGGTCCCAGTTCCAAAAAGCTTATTATCTAAGTAGACAAGACAATGAGACACAACTGTGAAGAAAGAGGGGTTGTATATACAACTTGTTAATTCCTGGGCTTAAAATACTTTAGAATAAATGTTGAATTGGCTAGAAGGCTATTAGATAATCTAGTTTATTTTAATAAAATATTATGTTTTTATTTTGAGGAAATTGAGGGCAAGAGGAAGGAAGTGAAGGTCAGTAGTGGAAGATTAATCAAGAGAAGAATTTGAAGGAGAAATGGCAAACAGGAACAGAGAAGGCATTTCATGTTTGGTGACAGTGCAAACAATTGTTGGTTGTGGAAGATGGCCGTCAATTAATAGACATTTTAAATTTCATGTAAAAGGAGATCAGAGGCTTGCAGAAGGATTGAAATAAGAAGGAAACATTCATAATAATGAGAGTAGAAGATGATTTTAGCTGCAACATGCAGGATTAACCAGAGTATACAGTCTGAAGGTAGCAGTACTTAAAATGAGAGAGGAATAGGAAATTAACCAGGGTTTTAGAAGCTTCTTTGGGAGGGCAGGAGAGGGAAGAGAGATGGTTTGGGGAAATATAAAAATAGACATGATTTATTGACATCCTACATGCACAGATGGGAAAGGACAGAGTGTGCCCAGTGTCACATCAGGATCCAGAGTTCAGGTTAGTAGAATGATTGACAATGATATAAATGGTGGGGGAAGAGAGATAGGCTGAGGCTCATCATAGTGTTAATTATTATTGTAGATGAAAAGATCAAGTTGCCATCACTCTGCTACGGCAGGTGAAAACAATTCTAGGTAATAAAACTAAACTAATAATGAAATTATTCTTATTATAAATTGCTATTCACAAGGATGCCTCCCCTGGTTTAAACTAAGCAAATGCATTAAACTAACAAATGTGTTGTCTAACTTACAATTTATAACAAAAACTGACTAGCTTGTTACTGTACCTTATCTTTGCGCATCAAAAACAGAAGATCTTCAGCAGAGATAACTCGAGCTCCTCTTAGCTGAGAAACTTCAGCTGCTTGCTGCAACTAATAAAAACAAAGAAATGTTAAACTACTGCTTCTCTAACATAGGTTGTATTTACTAGGTTTCAAAATAAGTTCAGATAAATACACTGTGGTGACATGCTGGAAAATATATATCATCTTAAAAATATAGGCTGGGACTTTCAAAAGTGCCTAAGGGAGTCAGTCATCCAACTCCCATTAGCCAAAATTCCAGCCATAAATTATATAAAGACAGAAAAACTTCTGGCATATCTCAGTAATCATAATGCTGCATTTAAAAGTAAAACCTCTTGTTTCTCAGCATATACCATTGTAATTTCTACCTCATTTATTTTCTCTAATTCATTTGCTAGTGCACTGTAAAAAACAGACATGAGACCTCTAATGCAAAGAAGTAAAAAGCAAAGCTCTTTGTATAAATGGGCCAGACCAGCTAGCTGATCCCACTGAGAATTTCTGAGCAATAGCAAATATTAATCTTATAAATATACATAAAGACATTTTTAGGGGAATGTCCTTCACTTCCAACCATACCAGTATTATCCATAACTTAGAAATCTTTTTACACTCAGACTTGAAGGACACAAGAAAGAAATTTCATAGGCTTATATCATGGCTGCCAACAGAGTACGAAGGGAAAGAACTACCTTCATCTACAGTGTCATCACTATTGCCTAAAAGTTGTGCCTCTACAGGCCAGCAAGACTTCCAAGTCCATGAGTCTTCTGTCCATGGATCATAGATCTCCTGAGAAGAGCCTTTAACATATAATAATAATTAAAAAAAACCCTTTTCATGAAGGGCATAGGGGGTGGCTTCAAGAAATCTGGGCGGAGTCCACTTTCAAGTCCCAAAGTAATCCACTTTAAAGACAGTATAACACCAGCTGGCACTAGGCCTATGGCAAACTTATGAACACCAAGTTGTTGGGCTAATAAGGCCTAATCCAAAACTCAATAAAGTCACTGAGATTCCTTCCACTGAATCCAATGGATTTTGAATCAGGCTGATGGTCACTTTGAATACCAGGTGGGGAGACCTAGAGTTCCAAGGTTGGGGAACTTTTTTTTTCCAGTTAGGAGGATTTCATCATAGGATGTTGACTTTCATAATTGTCTCTGTCAACTGGTAGAAGGAATACAATTGCATTAAAACTCATGTGTACACCTGCAATATTATACAAAAATATAAATCTCATTTCTTCTCATGCAAAAATGCCTTCATACTCCACTTTCAGAAGTACATTAATGCACCTGAAAATAATTTGAAGAAATTCTATCCTTCATACTCATGCTAGCAATGGTTTCACTCAGCATCACTGGCTGAATAAGTATATTATTAATCTGAGCTCCCATGCTGCTATGTCTTGAAATAGACCTATTCAGAAGTTTAAAAGATCAACAAAAACAGTAGCTGTTTCTAATATCCAAAGGAGGGGAAAAAAAAGATTTTCATTTTGGCAAGTGTTCAGTGGGCAAAGGATTCAGTCCATAAATCATAATACTGGACTGCATTAATTTTTTTCCACACTAATCACATGCACACAAAACGTTAACTGTATCTGGTATATACAACACAAAACATACTGCATGAAAAGCTTCAGATTTTTCCTTGAAATGCTCACTTGGGCCTTTACAGCTACAGAGACCAGAGAGTTTTCAGGAATTCAGAAGTCACAGTAACATAATCTTACTTGAAACTGAACTGGAAAATGTAAGAATGTGAAAAATGATAGTTCTATTTTTTTGGCAAAGGCAAAACTGCTTCTTATTCTGATTAGTCTGAGGGCACACAAGGTACTTATATTTCCAGCATAAAATATAAAGAGGCTGGGTGAAAATATAAAAAGAATGGGTTGCATTTATCCCTGGTGTAACTCAATTCAAATCAATAGAGTTATCTTATGGGTGAATTTGGGCCAATACATTTATAAGTGTTTCAAAAACTGACCTTGGCATGGGCAATAATGCAACACAGCTTTTTCAAATATCATATAAAGCTGTAGAACTATTGAAACTGAAAAATATCCTAGTGCAACTCTTCTCTGTGCAGAAAATACCGTTGTTTAAGACACTTGCATTATCCTTACAACATTCTTCTAATCCCCAAAAAATTACATTTTAATTTTTGTCAAGTGCAAACAAAGCTTGTTTCAAATGATAATGAAGGTGTGATCATGATACAAACAAATAAGGTGATGGCTTCAGTTTCCTTCACAACAAAATAATGGTATAAGCTAAGCACAAGGAGACCCAAGGAGATCTTGAAATACTGTACTGATTTCAACAGAATTATTCTGGGTTTACACTGGTATAAGTAAGATCAAAATCTGTCTTAATGTCCTTAGTTCATACCAATATTCTCTCTACTTTTTCTATTCATGTGCAGAATAAATTTTGTTATGTGCACCAAGGCAGGTGCAGATGTGCACCACCCACAGAAACACATGCTGCCAACTGTGGGCACTCTGCTAATCAGCTGTGCATCATCAGAATTGCTCCTAAGCATCTACTAAGCACACAGCTTACAGGGAACACTTGTTCATACCAACACAATAGGAGCCGCATCCCTGAATTTTCTTGCTTTTGATGGCTGGTGCACCTCCTTACTTTAGTGAAAGCACAATGAAGCTCTGTATTTCATTTCTTCAATTTAAAAAAAAGGCAAAACAGAAGAGTATTTCTTGCATGCAAGGTTATAAAATATGAATTATTTATTCAGAGACCATAACTCCAAACATATTTATATGAGTAACTGGAATACATTCAGATAAATATGTATTTAGGCATTTTTAAAAAAGTATATACCACAGAGTCCACGTTGGGGGCAAAATAGGTATTTATAGTTTTAACCTACAGGTAATTGACTCATACAACCAGAATATCTGAGTGCAAAGCTGTAATTAGCATTATAATTAACTGTCCCATGTGACTGCCACAGAGTTACTATTAATATGCAACACATTTCTTCTCTTCCTAGGGACTGAGGGACCTGTCTGAAGTAGGATGCCTATGATCACGTTGCATGGGAAATGGGGATATCAGGAAATTGCACAGTGGGTATATACTTTCACCATGCTCTGTAGTAGGGATGTAAAATATTGGTAAACCGATTAAGAGGGATCCCA
Organism: Pelochelys cantorii; assembly: GCA_032595735.1. Lineage (NCBI taxonomy): Eukaryota > Metazoa > Chordata > Testudines > Trionychidae > Pelochelys > Pelochelys cantorii. Next base: position 13,154,569 of record CM064328.1, read on the forward strand.
CTCCCTCTTACCCCTGCACTTGGGGGTAGCTGGCAGCCACAAGTGCGGGAGGGAGGGGTGCTTTCTGCTCCTGGCCTCCCTGCATGGGGGGTGGCTGGCTCCCAACCACTGTGGGACTGGAACAGCCCTCCGCCCATGATAGGCCACAGGAGGGGGACTGCTCCTGGCTACCAGTTAACTGGTACCCAGTAAGCATCACCTTCATGTGCATCATTGCGGCCTGTGGGAGTTTTGACTTCAATGGGAGCAAAATCAGCCTCTCAAGCGTAGTGGCATTTTTAAGGGTGGAACAGCCAGTGATGGACAAGTGGGTCTAATGCCACTGACCCCACATGGGGGTGTGTGTGTGTGTGTGAGCTAGTATAGGGGCTATGAAGACTATTCCCAATTTTTCAGGAGGAAGTAACAACTGGGAGTGGCACCAGTGTCCTGGCCCCAGGTGAAGATGTAGAATTGTTTCCGACCATCGTCCTCTGGAGTTCCCTTGGCCTTACCCTAATCTAACTAGAGCATTCAGTGCTAACAATAGAACTTCCTGTAGTCTGACTACTGTATATTTTTTATTTTTAAATTATTAAAAATGCTTAGTCTGTATTTGAAAACATTTGATTTTGAGCTATATTAATGCACAGGAAGCAACCAGATATATCGAGCCTTTTAAGGAAAAAATCAAGCCCAATTTTCTCAAAATAAAAAAAAAGACCTCAGAATACAATTATACTTTTATCACAGTCAAATTATGAATTTCTGAAAATGCTGAAATAACCATTACTATAATAGTGCAAACGAGTTCACGAAAAATAAGTGTATTTCAGTCTTGCATATGACAAAGAAAGTAGTAAATACTGTAACTATATTTTAAAATGTGAGAATACTGGGGAATAATATTTTAAAACTTAATCACTAGAGTGATTAACTAGAGTATGTTAATATCACTGTAGGGTTGTTTAGTTTTCATTCTCTTTCCTTCTTTTTGTAACTTCTGCAAAATATAAATTTGGTTAAAGAAGAACTCACACAGCTGTGACAGAAACAGTTACTTCAGTCAGTTACTGTCTGTTTTTTCTCAATGAACTTTTTCATAGACTACGTCTAGACCGCAGGCTTCTTTCGGAAGAAGCTTTTCTGGAAGAGATCTTCCGAAAAAGCTTTTCTCAAAGAGTGCGTCCATACTGCCAAAGCACATCGAAAAAGCGACCTGCTTTTTCAAAAGATAGTGTCCACATTGAATGGACACTATCTCACATTTAAACTGTGATTACTATGGATGGAGTGGCCACCAGGGCACCAGTTTTTTTTCTGCTTTCCTCCTATTCCGAAAAACTCCCTCTTCCCCGTCCACACTTGCCTTTTTCCTCATAGAAAGAGGATTACCAAGGCTGGAAAAACCCCTCTGTTCTTTCAATTTTCTTTCAAAAAAAAGCGATTACAGTGTGGACGTAATTGAAGTTTTTTCAGAAAAATGGCTGTTTTTCTGGAAAAAAAACCCTCTGTAGTGTAGACATACCCATAGTGAACAACTGTTGCACACATTTTTAACAAAATATTTTAATAAAACAGATAAAAGGCCGGAAACCAAACAGGCTGTATTGGTGGAACAATCATTATAGTTCTTAAATTACCTTTAAAATGGTTACAGTAAAAAATAATGCTTTAGGAAATTGTGTTTTTGCTTTCATTATGAGGGTAAATTAAATCTTAGTTCATCTTGTTACACCTTGGGGATTTTTATGGATGTATCAAAAATAACAATTCTTTTCATCTTCCACTGTGCTAGAAAGGTGCAACAATAGCTTATTTTGAATTCAGGTACAGTACTGCAAATAGCTTTTAGTATATTCTGTACATGCCACCCCTTTACCCTTTGAAATCATGTAAATGTCAGATGCAAACATAGTTTTTAATTTTAGGCTTTTTCATATGTACCATTTTTATAAGCAACTAAAGCCTTTTCCAGAAATTCTAGTTTTAATGTACAGTAATAGGGAATGATATTAAAAAGTAGTTTTACAAGTCAGCACTATATACACTTTAGACTGAGACACAGTGCACAGAGAATAACTACATTATGTGGTCTATTACCACAGCACTATTGTAGGTAAAGATTTGGGAGAAACACAGTCTTTAAAATGTGCAACTAAATTCCTTCACTGTGTTCTGAAAAAATAACCTTCATTTGCAGGTTGATGGATTTCTGTTAATTTTTTCCAGTGATCAGGAAGACATTATCAAGACTAATATATTTTCTTGAAGTGTATTTAATGGAGCAACAAGGTGCAAAACTTAGAGAATACAGCTTTATATTATATGCTGAGGTCCTTAGTGGGGTATAGACCTTTGCTAACCCTCCTCAGAGAGAGAATTTCAGCACTCTAAATTGAGATTGTGACATGTATCTCAACCCTAATCTGGACAAGGAGAATTTAGTTCATCCTCCATTGCAATTCAGTTTTTGGACGTTCAGATGACACTGCCTTCAAGTATCATTTGTGATTTTTTTTAAAAAATGTGGATATTTGCTCACTAGCATCTAGACAGAAGCCACAATGTTATTTTCACGATTCCCTCATGGTAGCCATGAGAGAATAGCTTTCAGATGCCACAGCTTGGGCAACATTCAGAGCAGGGATGTCAACCATAAAGGAGCAGGAGCACTTGCCAAATTTTCAAGGGTGTCAGCTTCCTTCTTATCTTTCTACATGTGTTTCAGGATCTAGCTCTCTGTTCTGTACTAAAAATAAGCAGCCGGTTTAAGGTGCGAAAAGGACAACTACAAGAAAACAGAAAGCTGTTTGTGGCCATGATTTATGTAAAGGACAAAGCCCCAAGGTGCAGGGGCTGGAGTGCCAGTGTGAGCTCCCCAGTGCTGGGGACGTAGGGAGCCCTGAGCCTTGGGACCAGATCCAGGGAAGCTGAGGGCCGCTCCAGCCCCCAAGCCTAAACTTCCGCACCCTGCCTTAAGCCAAGCCGGGGCACTGTCCACACTGAGGGAGGCCAATGGAAGCAAACTCTCCCATTGGCTTCTCTTACTTCTGAGAAAAGGAGGAGTATTAGATGCTGGCGGGAGCTGCTCTCAGTGTTCAATTTACGGGTCTATACTAGACCTGCTAAATCGAATGCTTTTAGAAGATCAACCGCCAGCGCGTCGATCTTCTGGTAAGTATAGACGTGCCCTGAGAGAGCTACTTATTCAGGAACTTTGGCAAGAAACCTCACTTCCTTGTATAGCAGTAACTCCCAGAGGCCCCTATCGTGAATTTCCAATGAACCACCACAAGAACAAAAAGAATGTGGCCAAGAAGAGGCTTTGAAAATACTGTAATACAGACAAGTATTTGGAAGGGTAGAACCCCACACCCCAATTTTTTCAGTTATTCCAGTGAAAGAGAACCCCTCAATTTGAAAATTGCTGGTTTGATCCTCTTATTTCATCAGCCCCACCTGAGGACACAGTCTATCTGGCTCCAGTGGTATATCAACCTATAGGCATAGAGATGCCACAGAACAGTCTTCAGATTATTCTAATGTATGTTGGGGAGGACGAGCCTTACATCAGATTGCAGGATGCGTGTGGGAACTTTTGCACTCCTATCTCCAGAACTGCACCATGTACATATTGTCTATATTCCAGAAACCGGCCTCCTGATTCCCTCTGAACGTTTAAAAATCTATTATTGTTATAAAAATAAATCCTACAGACTACTGTAATGAAGAGAGCATAGTGGGAAGTCATACTAGCCTGTTTGTATTCTGCACTTCACAAATTTTGAATATAGTCAGCTTCACTATTTTATTGATTTTACAAATCCCTTCTTAGGGCTTGTAAAAGGGCATTTGCCAATGACAACAGATCTGAAACAGAAGAGTCAGGAAGCAGCAGGCATATGTTTACAGGAATTAAAAAGGGAAGAGAAGTGTTTTTCAGCCTGCTCCATGTTGTTGCTCCTCATCTTTTGCAAAAGACCCTTTTAAACATAAAGGGTGTGTCTACATAGCAGAGTTATTTTGGAATAAAGACCATTATTCCAAAATAACAATATGAGCGGCTACACAACAATTCCATTATTTCGAAATAAATTCAAAATAACAGACGGCTTATTCCGACTTCTGTAACCTTCATTCAAAGAGGAATAACACCTATTCCAAAATAGCTATTTCAGAATAGCAGTAGTATGCACGCTCCACTGCTGCTATTTCAAAATAGCTCCTCCACAGGGTCATTCAAAGTAATTACTCCCCAGGGCCTCCTGGGGCTCTAAATCAAGGTAGCACGTCCACATTAGGGAAGCATGCCTCGGGCTAATTATGAGGCTTCCCTGTAGTGTAGATGTGCTATTTCGAAATAAGCTATTTCAGAGTATTTCTTCTGGAATAGCGTATTTCAAACTAAGCATGCAACGTAGACATACCCAAACAGAAAAGAAAAATCCAGCCAGCCATTTTTTTAAACTTGATGGATCGAGTGGAGTAATAATTTACACATAGCGTGGAGTAAATTTCATACCAGTAGACATCCCTGCACAAACCCTGAGTTCTACTCTGGGGGCTGAGATAGGCATAGGGTATATTTCATCCACGGAGAACATTAAAAAAGGAAGGGGGAAAAAGAAAATAAAGAGAGACAACTGAACGCTACTTATTAAACAACATCTATGGTGCACGCTAAAAGGGTTTGCTATCTTTACACTGAGGCATGTGAATATTACAATCCACATCTGACTCAAAGTGCTGGGCAAGCAATCCAGCCCAAACTGTGTTACCTACTTCCACTCTGTGTATTTAAGGAGCACATTCCTTCTAAATAAATATGTCTGATTGCCCATTCATGATTCCATAGTGCTGCTTTTCCATACAAATTAATTTATAAAGCTTCTAGAAATAAATAACTGAACCATTCTTTGAGGTTTTCTTAAATAGGCACTGAATACAGTTCATGTTTTCTGATACTTGAGCTATTAGTTTCAATGTTATTTCTTCTGCACTGATTATTTCTAATCTTCCCCCAGTGTTTCTTACAATATGCACCCCAGTGCATGAGGTTTACATTATACAGGTTGAACCTGTCTAGTCCAGCACTGTCTAGTCTGTCAACATCCAGAGACTGGCATGATTTTAGTTAGTTGGTATCCGCCTATCGTGGGTGTGGCCAAGTTTCCCGTGAAGTTTGTTTACAGCCACCAGTCCTGGCTCTTAAGTGTTCTGTGCTGTTATTTAGCTCTAATTTACCCTTAAATGTCTTCTAAGAGACCAGAGAGCAGTGGAAGTGCTGGTAATGCTGCTAAGCATAAGCATGTTTTTATGCTGTATCTGCTTATTCCCTTGTGTCAATACAGTAACAACACTAATACTTTGTTATGAAGAGAGCTGGTAAGCGTTGGCCAGGCATAGACTTATATAGGATGTGTCAGTACAGTCATACATTATTAGGCAGCATTGCAAGTGCTGTTCCACCATTTATTTGCCTCAGTGAAACAAAAATAAAGAGACCCAATACTACAATATTCACCTCCTGTGGTTCGGCAAATTTTCTGGTTCGGCACCAGTCAGGTCCCGAGGATGCTGGACTAGACAGAGTCAACTAGTATTGCAATTTATTCTCCTATGATTTCAAATGCACTTGACAGCTAAAGCCAGGCACCATTTGGGATTATTTTGATGTGATTCCTCTACTTTACAAAATTAGGTAATTGTTCTTTGTTGGGTTACACTCTATGCTAACATTGTAAAATTAAAAATGACAAGGAGTTCTGTAGCACCTTATAGACTAACAGATGTATTGGAGCATAAGCTTTCGTGGGCAAAGACCCACTTCGTCAGATGCATGTAGTGGAAATTTCCAGAGGCAGGTATAAATATGCAGGCCAGAATAAGGCTAGAGATAACGAGTTTAATTCAGTCAAGGAGGGTGAGGCCCACTTCTAGCAGCTGATGTGGAGGTGTGAACACCAAGAGAGGAGAAACTGCTTTTGTACTTGGCTAGCCATTCACAGTCTTTGTTTAATCCTAAATTGATGGTGTCAAATTTGCAGATGAACTATAGCTCAGCAGTTTCTCTTTGAAGTCTGGTCTTGAAGTTTTTTTGCTGCAGGATGGCTACCTTTAAATCTGCTACTGTGTGTCCAGGGAGATTGAAGTGTTTCCTACAGGTTTTTGTATACTGCCATTCCTAATATCTGATTTGTGTCCATTTATTCTTTTACGTAGGGACTGTCCAGTTTGGCCGATGTATGTTGCAGAGAGGCATTGCTGGCACATGATGGCGTATATTATATTGGTAGATGTGCAGATGAATGAACCAGTGATGGTGTGGCTGATCTAGTTAGGTCCTGTGATGGTCTCGCTGGTGTAGATATGAGGGCAGAGTTGGCACCGAGGTTTGTTGCATGGATTGGTTCCTGTGTTAAAGTTATTGAGGTGCGGTGTATAGTTGCTGGTGAGAATTTGCTTCAGGTTGGCGGGTTGTCTGTGGGCAAGGACTGGCCTGCCTCCCAAGGACTGTGAAAGTGAAGGATCATTTTCCAGGATGGGTTGTAGATCGCTGATGATGCGTTGGAGAGGTTTTAGCTGAAGACTGTAGGTGATGGCCAGTGGTGTTCTGTTGGTTTCGTTCTTGGGCTTGTCTCGTAGTAGGAGGCTTCTGGGTACATGTCTGGCTCTGTTAATCTGTTTCCTCAGTTCCTTGTGCAGGTATCATAGTTTCAAGAATGCTTGGTGGAGATCTTGTAGGTGTTGGTCCCTGAGGGGTTGGAGCAGATGCGGTTGTAGCTTAGTGCTTGGCTGTAGACAATGGATCGTGTGGTGTAGACAATGGATCTCCCTGGACACACAGTAGCAGATTTAAAGGTAGCCATCCTGCAGCAAAAAAAACTTCAAGACCAGACTTCAAAGAGAAACTGCTGAGCTATAGTTCATCTGCAAATTTGACACCATCAGTTTAGGATTAAACAAAGACTGTGAATGGCTAGCCAAGTACAAAAGCAGTTTCTCCTCTCTTGGTGTTCACACCTCCACATCAGCTGCTAGAAGTGGGCCTCACCCTCCTTGACTGAATTAAACTTGTTATCTCTAGCCTTATTCTGGCCTGCATATTTATACCTGCCTCTGGAAATTTCCACTACATGCATCTGACGAAGTGGGTCTTTGCCCACGAAAGTTTATGCTCCAATACATCTGTTAGTCTATAAGGTGCCACAGGACTCCTTGTCGCTTTTGCAGATTTAGACTAACATGGCTACCCCTCTGATTGTAAAATTATGAAGTCTCCAAGGGGTAGCCACGTTAATCTGCAACTAAAAAACCTTACAACAACAATAATGGTCCTGTAGCACCTTAGAGATTAACAAAAATATATAAATAGTATTGTGAGCTTTCATGGACACAAACCACTTCTCAAGATGCAGAATATGTTGATGAACTGGATGGGCCATTATATTCAACACCCAAATGACATCAAAAGCTAAGTATCAGGCACTTACAGCCTACTCTATAAGCCTCATTTACCACGGACACTTTAATTGACATGTTTTTTCCTTTCTCTTCCCCCTCTCCCCTCTTTTTCTGCTTTGTATTTCAAACTCCATGCAACCCTTGCTCCATAGTTGTCATCTGAAGAAGTGGGTTGTGCCCTTGAAAGCTCATGATACCATCTACATGTTTTGTTAGTCTTTAAGGTGCTGCAAGACTATTAGGGTTTTTTTTACGTTTTTCTAGTTACAGACTAATTAAGCTACTCCTCTGAAGCTTTTTTTTTTAAAGTTACTCTAATTATGTGCATCATTGTTAGCATATGAATGTTTCCTCCCTACGGTGTTACACAGAGGTGGGCAAAAGGGCCTCCGCAGGCTGGATCCGGCCCGCCAAGCACGTGAAGTCTCCTCCCGCCCTGCAAGGGGCTCAGCACTTAAAGTCAACCACCAGCTGCTGCTCAGCTGGTGGTTAACTCTAAGCATGGCGCTTCCTTGCAGGGCGGGGCAGGGAGCAAGAGACTTCATGTGCACCCCCTCCCCAGGCCCTGATTGACCTAAGGGCAGCAGGGGGGAGCATGAGAAGTCTCCTCCCACTGCCAGGGGCATGGGTACCTAGAGGGAACCACCAGATGTTCAAAACAGCTGGCGATTCTCCCTGGAGCTGGGGCAAAGACTTTGCACACTCCCTCCACTCCCAGACTAATCAGGGTCTGTGGGTGGGGAAGCATGGAAGGGTCCTGGCCCTCCCCTTCCACCTGAGGCTCTACCCCTTTCGGGGTAGCCCGGGGCCACTTCAAACATTTTTTAAGTGGCCCCCGATCAAAAATTATTGTCGACCCCTGGTGTTGCAGAAAGTAGCATTTATTCAAATGCTGTATCATAAAATTGATTATACAGGAAAACAGTATTTATTCTATATTTATTTAATCAAATTACATGCAAGATACTAAATAAATACAGTTCTCTCTTGTGTCAGTGCTATTCAGTGGCCTTTAGCAGGGTTACCCTGGGGAGGCTTTAGCTTAAAGAAAACGGTAGATATAGCAAACCTTTACAGATATATAAAGCAGAGCTGTGTGAAAATGTGTTCTATGTAATTCAAAACGAAGCAACACTTATCTGGTTTCCATTTTTGTCATAAACCAGGAAATTAATACACATTCACCTATTCAAAAATGAAGATTAAACTCATTTTTGGTATGCCCGAAGTTCACAAAAGATTACCAGGGAAGAAAAAAAAATTTCAAATGAAAATCAAAGCAGCATTCAGCCGCTTTCTCATGGAATGTGATGAAAAGAGACCAGATAGGGACTTTATTCTTCTCTCTTAGCAGATACCAAAAACAAAATAAAAAGCCGCAAAAAGAAGACCAAATACTTAAGATAAAATTTAAGTCGTGAAGAACCAGGGCATTGACTATACAGAACACATACAACAAATGGTTAAGAAAGAGTTTCACTGTTCGGTGGGCAAAATGGAAAAAAAACATTAAGATTTGATCAAACACAACAAAACAGTGGCAAAATGGATATCAATGAAGGGCTTAAGAATCATTCATCATAGAATCATAGAATACTAGGACTGGAAGGGACCTCGAGAGGTCATCGAGTCCAGTCCCCTGCCCTCATGGCAGGACCAAATACTGTCTAGACCATCCCTGATAGACATTTATCTAACCTACTCTTAAATATCTCCAGAGATGGAGATTCCACAACCTCCCTGGGCAATTTATTCCAGTGTTTGACGACCCTGACAGTTAGAAACTTTTTCCTAATGTCCAACCTAAACCTCCCTTGTTGCAGTTTAAGCCCATTGCTTCTTGTTCTATCCTCAGAGGCCAAGATGAACAAGTTTCCTCCCTTCTCCTTATGACACCCTTTTAGATACCTGAAAACTGCTATCATGTCCCCCCTCAATCTTCTGTTTTCGAAACTAAACAAACCCAATTCTTTCAGCCTTCCTTCATAGGTCATGTTCTCTGGACCTTTCATCATTCTTGTTGCTCTTCTCTGGACCCTCTCCAATTTCTCCACATCTTTCTTGAAATGCGGTGCCCAGAACTGGACACAATACTCCAACTGAGGGCTAACTAGCGCAGAGTAGAGCGGAAGAATGACTTCTCGTGTCTTGCTCACAACACACCTGTTAATGCATCCCAGAATCATGTTTGCTTTTTTGCAACAGCATCACACTGCTGACTCATATTCAGCTTGTGGTCCACTATAACCCCCAGATCCCTTTCTGCCATACTCCTTCCTAGACAGTCGCTTCCCATTCTGTATGTGTGAAACTGATTGTTCCTTCCTAAGTGGAGCACTTTGCATTTGTCTTTATTAAACTTCATCCTGTTTACCTCAGACCATTTCTCCAATTTGTCCAGATCATTTTGAGTTCTGACCCTATCCTCCAGATTAGTCGCAACCCCTCCCAGCTTGGTCTGCAAACTTAATAAGAGCAATTTCTATGCCAATATCTAAATCGTTGATGAAGATATTGAAGAGAGCCGGTCCCAAAACAGACCCCTGTGGAACCCCACTTGTTATACCTTTCCAGCAGGATTGTGAACCATTAATAACTACTCTCTGAGTATGGTTATCCAACCAGTTATGCACCTACCTTATTGTAGCCCCATCTAAGTTGTATTTGCCTAGTTTATTGATAAGAATATCATGCAAGACCGTATCAAATGCCTTACTAAAATCTAGGTATACTATATCCACCGCTTCTCCCTTATCCACAAGACTCGTTATCCTATCAAAGAAAGCTATCAGATTGGTTTGACACGATTTGTTCTTTACAAATCCATGCTGGCTGTTCCCTATCACCTTGCCACCTTCCAGGTGTTTACAGATGATTTCCTTAATTACCTGCTCCATTATCTTCCCTGGCACAGAAGTTAAACTAACTGGTCTGTAGTTTCCTGGGTTGTTCTTATTTCCCTTTTTATAAATGGGCACTATATTTGCCCTTTTCCAGTCTTCTGGAATCTCTCCTGTCTCCCATGATTTTCCAAAGATGATAGCTAGAGGCTCAGATACCTCCTCTATCAGTTCCTTGAGTATTCTAGGATGCATTTCGTCAGGCCCTGGTGACTTGCAGGCATCTAACTTTTCTAGGTGATTTTTAACTTGTTCTTTTTTTATTTTATCTTCTAAACCTACCCCCTTCCCACTAGCATTCCCTATGTTAGGCATTCCTTCAGACTTCTCGGTGAAGACCGAAACAAAGAAGTCATTAAGCATCTCTGCCATTTCCAAGTTTCCTGTTACTGTTTCTCCCTCCTCACTGACCAGTGGGCCTACCCTGTCCGTGGTCTTCCTCTTGCTTCTAATGTATTTATAAAAAGTCTTCTTGTCTTCTTGTTTCCCTTTATTCCCGTAGCTAGTTTGAGCTAACTAATTAATAAGGCTAGCCAAGGAGCCATTTAGTGTACCCAGAGATAAAATGATTTCTTATGCTAGCTTTAAAACCCTGATTAAACATATAATTCTACCTCCCACCTGATAGTTCTGTGCCAGTGGACAAGGACGAGCAAAATTTCTGACCTTTCAGATGATCTTTCAAGTGAAGAACTGAATTTGTAAGGATTTGTGCTGCACTGCAGTTTTCAGACTGAAAGGCCAATTTCTAATTCTCGCCCAAGGAACCCCTCCACCAGCATTAGAAGATATAAAAATCAAAGACGTCATCTGTATAACACTGAAAATTTCTTCACAATGAACTTCAAGATTATTCCAAAGCAATGTATCACAAAAATAAAGCAAACATAGATTTTGAAACAAAACTCATATTCTAGAGTTTTGGCCACAAAAGCATGAGAATTAAAAATTAGTTGTAGTCGTTGGTAAACGATTATATAATCAAGTAACTAATTAAGGAGATACTAATATTTCTGTAATACTCTACAACTAAAATGTTCAAGGAAATGAAATGTAAACAAAATATAAAAGAGATAATTAACTAAAATAACATTTTTGAGAAGAAATGCCATTAAGGCCTTCTCTCCAAATCTCACCTTCAAAGCTTGAAGCTCTCTCTACTCAGACACAGAAAACAACTGACTCTCCTCCTCCTCTAATCACCTAATTCCATGCCTGAGAGTCAGAATGATTGAAAAACACTATTGCACAAAGGGGCCTTCCTTCAGCCTCTCACATTGAGGGTATAGATTTTTCAAACTTCATTTGCAATATGAAGGTACATATGAAGGTGAGGAAATGGACATCAGGCAAGTTATCTGCTCCTGAGGCTCCAAGAACTGGCCTTAACCTGATACAACTTAAGGAGCACCAACAAAGGCTTACCCAGCCCAGAATCAAAAGAAAATTATCTTTACTTCCTGGAAAGAAAGACTTTTAATTTCTAATTAGGTATAAGAATCTAATTAGAACAGAATGCAGAAAGGTGGGCTGCGGGACTGAATGAAGAATCTTGTGGCATTTACAAAGAACTGTGCCTTTTGATCATGATAAATACGCCGATCTTGCAAGATTCTTTTTGTTATCACCCAGAACTGGAGAGATGTGGTCTCATTCTCTTCAATATTATTCCGCATTATTATTTGACGCCTCTTTAATAGAGAAGATAAAAATGAAGAGATGGAAAGGCTGGGTCTCAATTTCAATGGAACTTACTCTCTTAGTCACTTAGGTGCTTTTGAAAACCCTATCCAACAGCTCGAAAAGAAAACTAAATGTCAGTATCACATATACCTACCTTACTACCTACCTAAAGGCAGCTGAGGAAAGGCTAAGACTAGGTGGGGGGAACAACCTTGATTTCTTGATAATTATTCCCAAACTGAATTTATCTAAAACATTTTTAATATGAAGCTAGCATAAAAATCTTTTTATCTTCGGGTACACTGATTGGCTTCTTGACAAGCATAACTATTCAAAGAAAAGGAAACAGGCTTATTTAGCAACATCATCTGTTTCAGGAGGATATGTTTCAGCTACTTAATTTTGTATTTGCATTCCCAAATTACACCATATCACTTAGATAATGTTCATACCAATTCTTCAAGAAATAGGAGGAATCCAAGTTTTTTCTGGAGACTTTGTTTTAATTGCATTAGAGAGTATTGTGCAGTAATTATAGTAACTAATACAAATTAACAATATGATTTCATGATAATTATAATTACAAAAGACAAAAATGAGATTTCATTAGAATATCAATATAAGCAGCATGCAAACAAAGTTAGAATAAGAAATGCACAAAACATTTAGTTTCAGCATTCTGTTTTTAGCAGTATAACATATAGTTAAACTAATATATAATTTGGTAGTTACAGTTATCCCCCAAAATACTTCAATCGTTCATTCAATTTTAATTTACAGTATTAAGGGAAACTATCTTTCAGTTCGTAAAGAAAATATGATCAGATATATACAAATATGATTTAGGGAAAACAAAATCCTCTTTACTGGAAATATTTAAAGTCACAAAATCTCCACTTAGTTTCAACATGAATGATATTTAACAAATAAAGGCTAAAATGTGAGGATAGCAACACTGTTAAATATGAGCTCTCTGGGGCAACAATGGTCTTATTACTCATGTATAATACCTCTCACAACAAGGCCCTGAATCCCCTTGGGCCCTGCCTACACTTCTGTAATAGACAAATAATGAATATAATTTAAATATTTTAGATAAATATTTAAGATATAAATTTAATGAACTGACAACAGCACACATGACTCTTCAAAAACATGTCAGCAAAATTCCTCTCAGAACTACTTAAATATCTTGCACTTAAGTCAGATGGAGACACAACATGAGTAAGTATCCATGTAAGTAATGTGGGCTAGGAAAAATGTTGGCCAGAAAAATTACATCCACATGAAACTGTGACAAAAATCAGAACAATAAATTGATGGAATTTGTGGAAAATATTTCTCTTTTCCCATGAGTTCCAGATTTTTTTAAATGCAAGTGGGGAAACTGCATAAGAAAAATTGTTTTGTTTTTCAACCAACTGAGTATTACTGTTGTTGCAGGCATCTTATTGAAGTGATTTTTTTAAAATGGTCATCAAAGAATTGTGCTGTGAGTAATATTAAAATATGGAAGAACGTGTGAAGATCAGAATCGGATTTTTCAGATGTGGATGAAAAACAGTAAAGTAGAAGATAGGAGAAAAATGCAGGTCAAATGAAAAGAATACAAAGAAATGCAAAGTAGCATAAACATGAACTTTGAACAAGAGATATTTGTACATGAAAAATAGCACAGAATCCCAAGTTTTATTTAATGTGCATTCTTTAATTAGCATTCATTTCCCAAGGACATTGATTTGAATGGGCTGTTTCACATCACAGACAGAAAGGATCACTTTTAAGCTGTGAAAGGGCACAGAAAAAAATAAACAAACCTGCTGAACATAATTTTCTCTTTATTGCTACTGCAAAGTTATGAAATGAAATCTATTATTTAATTACATTGGATCAAGCAACAGGAAGAGAAGGGAGTGTTCAAGTCACAACATCCCTATAAGAATAAATTACTATACTTCCTTTTGAGCAGAAGACAGTTTAAATGTATGGGTTCAAATTATCCAAACAGTTCAAATCAAACTACTAAGGTGGTGAGGGACTTCTTTATTGAGGCACAGAAGACTGCAAATGCACTCTAAAAATGTTAACCAAAATATCTGTTGAAAGTAGAAAATAAAAATCAGCCATTTCTGCCAGAACACCCCTTCAACATTTGGGAAAAACAAAACTCCTGCCTTCATTCAATATTCTCCTACAACTTGAAGAGAGCCTCACAACTGTACAACAATTTCTAATATTGGTTTGCCTTTTACATTTTCTGTGTTGAAGACTGTTTTAGTTTGTTAACCATCAAACCGTCAAAATCTGTCTGGCTATTACAACCAAAATTTTATTAGCCACACAGGATTTACCTTAGTTATGCTTGAGTAATGTTCGCTAGATCTTCCAAATTTAATACATTAGGAAATAAATCCCTTGAACTTTTTCTCTGTGAATTATAATCTTGGCAGAAAGAAAGTATGGATTTTTTTAAACATTAATGAAAAGATAAGTGTCATTCTATCATACTTTGCATCTGGCATAGACCCCCACAACTGAAAGAGCATTAGTCAAATTCTGTAGTCTCTTATATCATACATAGCCCTATTGACTTCAGTGTAGGTCATCTGGAATATGAGCAGAGAATTACACCAGGTCGTATTTAGTTATTAAAAGCATTTAACCTACTAAAGTATAAAACTTTGCTTCTAAGGGATTCCTACTATAAGAAATAAATAACACTCCATGCAGTGGCTGCACTTAAAAAATTAGGGGTTTTTTTAATATATTTTTAAATTTAGAGAGGCATTCCCTACGCTAGAAAGGGAGAATACTGCTCAATTGCTAATATTTGTCAAAACTGAAAAAAATAAAGTATAATTGTACTTCACAGATATCTTCAAGTGAAACATAACAATGAATTATTTGGAAGCAATTGCATATGAGTTTCAAGTCCCGATGTGAAAAATGTTTATCATAGAATCATAAAATACTACAACTGGAAGGCACCTCGAGAGATCATCAAATCCAGTCCCCTGCCCATATGGCAGGACAAAGCACCATCTAAATCATCCCTGATAAATGTCTACCCAACCTGCTCTTAAATATCTCCAGAGATGGAGATTCCACAACCACCCTAGGCAATTTATTCCAGTGTTTAACCACCCTGACAATTAGTAAGTTTTCCCTAATGTCCAACCTAAGCCTCCCTTGCTGCAATTTAAGCCCATTGCTTCTTGTCCTATCCTCAAAGGCCAAAGAGAACAATTTTTCTCCCTCCTCCTTGTAACACCCTTTTAGATACTTGAAAACTGATATGTCCTCTCTCTATCTTCAATTTCTAAACTAAACAAGCCCAATTCTTTCAGTCTTCCCTCATAGGTCATATTTTCTAGACCCTTAATCATTTTTGTTGCTCTTCTCTGGACAGTCTCCAATTTTGCCACATATTTCTTGAAATGTGGTGCCCAGAACTGGATACAATACTCCAACTGAGGCCTAATCGGCGCAGAGTAGAACAGAAGAATGACTTCTTGGGTCTTGCTCACAACACTCCTGTTAATGCATCCCAGAATCATGTTTGCTTTTTTTGCAACAGCGTCACACTGTTGACTCATATTTATCTTGTGGTCCACTATGACCCCTAGATCTCTTTCTGCGGTACTCCTTCCTAGACAGTCACTTCCGATTCTGTATGTGTGGAACTGATTGTTCCTTCCTAAGCACACTACTTTACATTTGTCCTTATTAAATGTCATCCTATTTACCTCAGACCATTTCTCTAGTTTGTCCAGATCATTTTGAATTATGATCCTATCCTCCAAAGCACTTGCAACCCTTCCCAGCTTGGTATCATCTGCAAACTTAATCATCATATTCTCTATGCCATCATCTAAACTGTTGATGAAGATATTGGATAGAATCGGCCCCAGAGCAGACCTCTGCGGAACCCCACTTGTTATGCCCTTCCAGCAGGATTGTGAACCATTAATAACTACTCTCTGAGAATGGTTATTCAGCAAGTTATGCACCACTACTACAGCAGCTGTGGCAGCCAGAGACCTGGGCCCTTCAAATCACTCCCAGAGCTCCAAGAATTGTACTCCAGGTGGTGCTGAAGGGCTGGCTGAGCTAGTTCCACCTGAGGCCCCACCCCATCTGGGGCATAGAGCCACCCCACCATCTTGCCCAGCTGCGCAGCGAATCTGTTGGCCACTCTTCATCATTCCACTTCTTGTCTGGCAGCACCAGTGCCAGCAATGACAAACCTCTTATCTGTTCCTTCCAGAAATATCACTAGGCTTTCTACTTTGCCATCCCTTATGCCAAAACTAACCTCTCCTCTTCACATCGTTTCTGGAGAGCCACTTGTGCCCGTAAGAAATCAACCAAAGTACTATGGCCAGGCTCATGGGCAAATGCGCAAAACTGATATTTATTTATGCAATTACAAAACAAAAAATTAGAATGTCACAAATGTACATAAAATTATTATTCATAAGGATTCCACTAGTGCAAACATAATTCTGCATGCTTAACTTTGAAATTTAACATCCTTTTAATGTAAGTTAACTTATCTGGTTTTTGGAAGGAATGACTCCTACCTTCTTAGATTTTAAGGCCAAGAGGGACCATCAGATCATCTAGTCTGATCTCCTGTAAAACTCAGGTGATAGATTGTCATCCACTACCCTAGCAGTGAGTCAAAAAACTTGAGTTTGACTAATGTGTATCTTCCATAAAGGTATTCATTCATGATTTGATGACATCAAAAACTAGAGAATCCACCACTTCCCTTGGTACTTGGTTCTAATGGTTAATTACCCTCCCTGTTAAAATTGTCTCCCTCACTTCTAATTTGAATATGTATGGTTTAAAGTTCCAGATGTTGTTTCTTATTAAGACACAGGAAATAACTGCACCATTCTGCTCAGCTTTGGTAAGGCCTCAGACGTTCTGGCTAGGTCTACACTGCAAAGATAAATCGGAAAAAGAAACGCTTTTCTGCTTTCCTGTCGAAAGAGGCTTTTCCGAAATTTGGCACATCTACACAGCTCCAAATTTTGGAAAAAAGTCCCTCTTTCGACACATCCTTTCTTCCTCATAAAATGAGGTATACAGGGATGGTGAAATAGCATGTTTGCTTTTTCGAAAATTTTTCCGAAAAAGCAGACACGTTCCTTGGATGCAGCATTACTTTTCAGGGATACCACTGCAGTCTAGCCATAGCCATCATGTCCAATTGTGGACAGACTAGATAGAAACCAGAGAAGAACAACAAAAATGATAAAGGTTAACAAAACCCTGACCTATGAGGAAAGGTTAAAAAAAACTGAGTTGTTTAGTCTTGAGAAAACAAGAATGCACGGAGAACTGGTAACAGTTTTCAAATATGCTAAGGGCTATTATAAAAGGACATTGACCAATTGTCCTCCATGTTCACTGAAGATAAAACAAGAAGTAATGGACAAGATTGGTTGTGGAACAGCTGTCAAAAGAGGTTTTTAAGAACACGTTAGACGGTTAGAGAGACATCAGCCAGGGATGGCTTGTCTCAGTTCAGGACACTGGCTTAGAGGCCCTCTTTAGGTTCCTTCTAGCCCTATGTTTCTATAAATCTATAATTTTTATCAACAGTAGTAAGTCATTCAACAGCAGCTGGGGGTCCAAAACATTTCCAACTTTATTAACCTTAAAAACCAACAGTGTGAGCACATTTTTGCAGTCAAAGGCAGATAAACCTCATTGCATCTTGGGATTACTGCCCCAATCTACCTTCATCACCTCATTAAGTCTCTTCCATTCCATGCCCCACTCTCTTACATTGTGTGCAGGTATGCAACACCACAGCCTGGGATGGATAAGACAAAGCAGTGGCTTTCAACTTTTTTTCATTTGCAGACTTGTGAAAACTTCTGAATAGAGGTGTGGATGCCTCTGGAAATCTTAGAAAATAGTCTTTGGACCCCAAAGGTACACAGACCACAGGTTTGAAAACCACTGAAATGGAGAAACAGAGTCCATACCTCCTTATTAACCCTCATAGTGGTCCCAGATGTACACTGAACAAGGAGGACGACAGGATGGAATTTGCTTACTCCTTCAGTAAATAATAACTGGTTCATCTGCAGCAAGTAATCCAGGTTGATGAATGGCAGTTGTGTGTAAAATGAGTTGAACAGGGTTATTGAGGCAAGGGTTTCTTTTGAAAGAACTTGAATGAAAATCAGCCTTCTACAAGGGTGTAAGTATTCCCAGAATAGAGTCCTTAATTATTTGCAGTCTTGGTTCATTCAGATAAACAGGCTGCACTAATATAAGTTTGAGCTTCATTTGGGGGGAGGGAGGGAGAAACTTATTAATTACAGATGTGAGTATCTCTGGTTTGAATACTTTGCCACATGCTGCAGAAAAGTGGTTCAGTTTTCGCTGCTAACTTTATATTTTCGGAAAGTCTTTTCCTCCTTCTTAAAACTCTATGGGTTATATCTTAAAGGCCTCACTGAAGTTTTATGCAGCGTGATCTAAAAAAGGGCTCTGTGTGGCTTGAAAGATTGTCTTCCTCCCCAAAGAAGTTGGTCCAATGAAAGATATTAATCTGACAGAGTAAGAACTTCAGAAGTTGGGCCTTTTAAACTGAACCATGTAAACAATGTTGTTGTTTTTCAGACCAGAGGTAATTTGATACACTTACTGATCAAATTAGGTTCTAAGATTTTTAGAATTCCTTTTGAAATAATTTATTATATAACTTTTACTATACCAGTATATGAAAAAAAATTATCTTATGAAAAAGTAGCAGTGTAGATAATTACTCCACGACTCCCCCCTCCTGCTTTTTACATGCTATTCATTAGAAAAACCCTGGATGTGAGAAAGCTGAGGTTGGATTAGTGTCAAAGACTGATGGGACTAAGACTTCAGGTCACCAACTCCTAAGAAACCTCAGATTTTATTTATAATGATGAATAATAATATTACTTTTATATATTGCTTTTTATCAGTGGACCGCAAAAACAGTTTATAAAGGAGTCAGTATTACTGTGCCCATTTTGCAGATGGGAAAACCAAGGCACAGAACAATGAAATAACTTGCCTAAAATCTTGCAACCAATGGGCAGCAAAAGCCCAAAATAGAACTCAGGTCCCAATCCAGTGCACTAGCCATGCAGTCACATTGCTCAATAGAGTCATGTCAGATTTTCCAATACCTCCTTGATGTATACTGTATCTAGGGATGCAAAAGGTTAACCAGTAAGCCTCGACCTTAACTGGTAGGGGATGGAGCAGCTCCTGCCCTCCCCAGGCAAGGGGCTGCTCCAGGCCCGCGGGGCCCACCATAGACAGGGGCTGCTCCTGGCTGGCCCCCCACTGAAGGTTACACGCCTTGGCTCCCAGGAAGTCTGCTGCAGAGCCTGCAGCTCTTCCTGACCCCGGTCTCAGGGAGGCAACTTCGCTGCAGAACCTGGTATACTGGCTCACTTTGCCATTTAGGTTTGCTTACCCCTCTGTGAGGCATTCACTCAAATTTGGCCAAGCCACATCAGAAAAGCGGTTGAGCCAAACCAAAGTGGTGTCACGACACTGTGCATCAGATCGCAATGCCTAACGGGGGGAGAGGGAATTTGTCCCGCAGGTACCAGGAGCCTCTACTATTGGATAAGTGCAGTGTGGGTTCACTCACTATCCTGTTGCACTTAGAGAAAAGAACTAGCAGAATCTTATTCAGGGGATAAGGCAATATGCCTAATTTACTGTGAAAGCTGAATTCATTTACTGACTGTAGCTCAGGGCTGGACAACAGCGTGCCCTGCCACACCCTCAAACCCAGGCCAATCGAGACCCCAGGGCGGGAGAGCGCACAAAGTCTCCTCCCGCCACCAGGGGAATATGGCGCCAGAGGGAACCGTGTGCTCCTGGAAGAGCAGGGTGGAGGGAAAGAGACGTCCTGTGCGCCCCTGCCCCACGGGGGAACGAGCAAAGTCTCCACCCCACACATGATGCCTAGAGGGAACTACCCCTTCTGCCTGAGGCCTTGCCCCTTCTGGGGCTGGCCTGCGACCACTACCAACATTGGTGAAGGGCCGCCCTACAAAAATTATTGCCCTCCTTTGCTCTAGCTACTAAAATTATCCCTCCCACACACACACGCACACAATTCCATGGATGGGATATAATTATCAACCTCACTTGCACATGCTAGTCCACTGGCCAAATGGTCTAGACATGAGGAAGAGAGCGGGTCGTGCGGTGCTCATTGATGCTACTGGAGGATGACTGTAGAACCAAGAGACCCAATCCTATAGTTTTGCACCCATCTTTTTAATATGTTTTAGTCCATAGATACTGTCCTGTCCCATTGCCCCAGGGCACTGTATGACCAGGAGTCATCACTTAACGGCAGATGCAACTCTGATCTTCCTTTCTTGATGCGGTTTTTCTCTCTCTCTTCCTTGGGTGGGTTCCTTTGCGGGACTTGCCCTCATTGCTCTTCAGCCATGAGGTTGGCTGGTGCTAACAGATGGTCACACCCACCCACATTCACACTTTTAAATTAGATGACATACACATGTAGCTAACTTTTTAAAAAGAGTTAAGGTAATAGAAAGTTTAAAATAGGGTTTTCAGTTACAATATGGGGTTACATAATGTCACATTGCTAGCTATATTCATTGAAAGGGCAATTTCATTCTTCAACCCTACAATCCCACTCCCTCAAATCCCTCTACTCCAGGCTGGGATTATAGTTGCAGTGCAGGGGATAAGCAGGATGACAACAGCATTGACCTGTGATTTTGCCTCTCCAAACCTCCTGAATTTGGATCATGAGTGAGTCATGAAAAAAAAAAAAAAAAGGAATTGGTGGGTCACCTTACTAGAAACATGGTCCTTTCTGGCATTAAAACGTATGAATTAATTTTGCCTTCAGTGGATTTGTGCCCTTCAAGGATCTACATACCACCCTGAATATTCCTATTACCATAACTTTTAATGGTTTTTCCTATAAAGAGAAAATGATGGTGCCCTGCATGGACTACAGACTAGGGTTTAAATTAGTAATTTACAGCCATAACTGTTTACATTATAATTAGAAATATAGAAATTTAGTACTAAATTGTGCCATCAAATATGCATGCACAACTTCTACTGATTTCCCAAGGTGAATCAGAGTGTCATGGCTGATTTCAATATAGCTCTGCTTGTGTATATGAGGGCAAGAATTTAGCCTTAATAGAGCTTCATATTTATTCATTTCCATTGTTCCCTTTTACCCTCTGGCAAAGCATGAAGTAGCTATAGGACACTACAAGATCACTATATGTTCAAAACCTTTTTACATAGTGCTTTCTTCTTTGATACGTTTTTCAGAGTCATGTCATAAAGAACTAAGGGCTCAATCTACCAAAGTACTTCAGCATATATTTAACGCTTAGCACATGAGCAATCTCTTTGGTTTCAACAGAGATACCCCTGTGCTATAACTAAGCATGTGCTCAAGTGCTTTGCTGGAATAGGACCCAAGTTTCCCATTTGATAAAGGCAATCTTGGTATAATTACTGTATGTGCATGTTATTACTGGTGCCAAAATAGTTTGTTTTCCTCTAAGTACAATTTGTATACTCCTGGTGTCACAAAGCATTTGAAAAGCTGTTCTGTATTCGAATTACATCCCTCATTTTAATGAAACTATGCTAATACCAGGTACATGGACTTAACCCATCTAAGCAAGGCTTGTGATGTTTTATACAGTTTGCCTCTCTCTCTTCAGGGAAACAGTCTAAACTCTGTTTACTTTAACGGGAAGGTATTCAAACAAAATAATCATGTTTCAAACTATTTTTATGTTCTACTTCATCATCTATCCTCAACCCTTTTCTAACCTCCTGCACCAGTAGCTGTTCAAATTATGAGTAAGATTAAGGCCACTTTTACCAGCACACTTCACTTTCACCTCTGGGCCCACAACTCTAATCTAATCTGAAGTACTAAATTAAATCAGCTTCTGATGTTTAGCTGCCATCCACATCACAACCCTCCCCCGCGCCAATACATAATTCACTGCAATTTGACATCATTGGCAGCCTGGCTCAGGAAACGACTAGTACAGCCTTAATTATCTCTAAAATCCAAGCCAAGGTTGAGGTCACTGGTGAGGAAGTGGGGAAAATTTCATATTGTAGCCAACTGCACTTGTACCTCACCTTTGGATAAATATAGCTCTGCAACTTTCTAATACAGCTACACTTTCTTTTCTCAGAAGCACAGATATTCAATCTCAAAAGTGTTTAAAGTCCTTACAATTTTACAAAAACATTTATGCAACATAATCCATGCCATTGGTATAAACATTGGTTAGTAAAACATGAAGCACATTCAAAATAATCCCAACCCCATGGTTTCAAAAACAAAACAACAATACAACAACAAAACCAATATTTGACTGGGTTCATATGGCAATTTAGTTTAGATGCCCTTGCCAGAGAGTTGCAAGAAACATTTGCATTATGTTTCATATATATAGCAACCAATTCTAAAACAGTTTGTTTACCTTTTAAAATAGATTACTGTGAATGCTGTAGAGAAATTCTTAAGCAGCTTTCATTATAAATCCTGTCTTCACCTGCTTATAACTTTCTAAAAAAAATTGTGTTCTGAAATATTGTATGCCTGCTCTAACTCCAAGGATGGATATATTTTGAAAAGTTAAGGAAAATTCACTCAGCCATTTTCAAGTTATCCCAGATGGGGAAAAATAACACTTTTTGCATTTTAAAAATACGTTTAAAATTGTCTGATGTACAGACTCACAAATATTTGATACTGAAATTCTGAGCTTGTTTATCTCTAGACATCAGTAAGGAGTCATTGGATAAGTTTGAAAAAATGTTAAATGTAGTATGGTATTAGACTAATCTACACTACACTAAAGGCTTCATTCATGCGCTTTAAAATGTTTCCTACACATTTTAATTTTATCTATTTCATCATTTTCTTAGAACTAGCAAGTTAAATACCAAAAATGTTAAGTTGAAGCAATATGAAACCTGCAAATAAATAAACCACAAAAGTCAGGAAAGGAAAAATTTAAGATATCATTGCAATTTTCACCCAGTCTTGTATTTATTAAAAATACAAGCAATTATTTAACTGCCATTGAAGAGGTCAAGACTCACCTTAGATGGCCAAGGAGGAAAGGGTTTCTTTAGTCAATGTAGGGGCCTAGATGAGAAATATGGCAGCAGGAAAGAAAGGAGACACTGTCTCTGAAGTGTTATGTAGGAAAGCCTGGCAACATTTGGGCATGACCTAGAAGAACCATCTAGAGAAGGGGTGAACCAAAACCACTCAGATTAAGGCCCTGAATATCTGTGAGGATGGTGGTATTATCCAGTGCTGACAGAGAAGGGAAGAAAGATGAGAATATAGGTTTTGGCCTTGTTGAGTTTCAGTTGATGAGAAGACATATATAAGGAGATGTCAGAGACAGGCACACATGCAGATACGGATGGAGAGAAACAGGTCAGGAATGTATAGAAGCAGTTTCCAAAGAGAAGCAAAATAGTCCTGATTAGACAGTCTGTCTTCACTGGGGAATTGAGTGTAGTCAGGGAACCGAGCAGCCTAGAATACCCAGGTCAGGAGGGGGAGAGATGGTGGTAACCATCCAAGAGAGTTGGAAGTCTGAGAGAGGGTGCCCTTGCTGGACCATATGGTACACTCTGCAATACAAGGGCAGTTGCCCTGAACTGTCACACAAGGGTTCAGAAGCAGTTGAACATGGAGATTGGGATGAGCAGCTGAGGAAGGGGCGGGATGAGGGACTGGGCTGGGAAGATGGAGAACTGGGATTAGGATATGGAGCACAGGGCCATAAACTGGGCGGGTGGGGAGAGGACCATTTTGAGGGAGGTGCAGCTGAGGCCTAGGCCAGCCGCACCACCCTCAAGAGGTAGGGAGGGAATGCCACCCAGCCCCATTCTGCTCCGGCCCTCATTCCCTTCCATAGTCCCCATCTCCAGACTCAGCACAGATTCACTCCTGACCCCACCTCCAGTCTCCGCCCTGGTTGTGACTCCAGCGTTGCTCCCAGCCCCAGCCTCAGCCCCACCACCCCTTGGCCCAAATGTCAGCTCCTTTACTCCTGTCCATGTCCCCCACACAAGCCATGGCCCCACTCCCAGACCCACCTCCAGGGGGGGCATGACACTCAAAAGTTTGAGGTCACTGGTGCGGAGCTTGCAAATGGAGGAGAGGCACGGTGACTTGTAGGCAGGGCCTAGAATGTGTAGAGGGGGAGCAAGCAAGGGCGAATGGCACAAGAACAGGTTGCAAGGGACAGAAGGCTCTGGAGTGGGCAGAGGCAAAGAGTCTGTGCGCAATACCGCACACACTTCTGCTGAACCTGAAATGGAAGCCAAGACTCCAGAGTCTCACCATTCCGTTGCTGTCAGCAATATCTGTGAAATACACTGGCAAAATGTGTGTCTCATCTTGCACTACTGGCTGGTTCACATTACCCATAAAATCTACTACGGTTATCAGTCATTCTGTTGCATAAAAAAAGGGCTGTCGTGTGGATCGAAGATTCTTCCACTGTGATGAATCAAGTGGGATCCATATGGTTCCATGTGATGGAATTTGTCTTTTCAGTTTGCTTCTTTAACAGCCTAGGAAATTACATACCAAAAATAGCCTTTAAAAGAATGGCCTTTACCCTCATGCCTCCTTAAAAGCCTCAGTCCTTTCTCCTATTTGATTTACTTGAAAAAGAATAACCGTTAACAGGTATGTAGTATGTTATTCATATCTCTCAAAGCTGTACGTATCTGTATTCCTACTTCACAGAGAGGGAATGTGAGCCACAGAGGAGCTAGGCGATTTGCAACACTTCGTACTATTAAATCAACAGTGAAGCCCAGCACAGAATCCAGATCGTGTCCTAGTCACTGGCTCTAAGCAGGGGCTTAATCTGTGACACTTGTATAGCACAGCCTTCTCTGCACTGTTACTGGGGAGAAGGGGGAGAAGGAGGGGAGAGTACTGAGTTTTTCAATGTAGAAGCACCTATGACTTGTCATGCTCATGCTGAATGACTGGCAGGGCTCACAGAATACACAGTCCTTTATCTGCTATCAAAATGTACTTCATTAAAACATCATGCACATGTGTATGGATTACCAGAGCACAGCAGAAGGCAGAGTACAGGTTCTGTTGCAGGATCGTTGCTGAATAATAAAGAATTGATCAGCAGACAGGCGCACGGAGTCAGTTCATTCCATTATGAAGGAGACACTGTAATTAACAGGTAAGTTTCTCTCACCTAAATGGGCCCACTGTCAGACAATTTTATCTGGGCATTTCTGTTAGTAGAATTAGATGATGACACAACCATGCAGGCTGTAAAGACAAGTCCTTGCTGTGAAGAATTTAGAACCGCAGCATTCAATCTTGTAAGATTCCAAGCACTTTAAGATAACCATTGACCTTCATCAAGTGGGATTCACTCAGCCCCATGAAAAATCAGACCCTAAATTAGACAATTAAACTCAGAGAACGGTGAAAATTGACAAGGGGAGCATGTATAGAGTGGGAGTGCAAAGGGCAGGGATGAGAGGAGATACAGGAGGAGAAGGATTTCCCCAGTGAAAGATCATGATATGTACTTAATACACAGCTTGTTAGTTCCTGTATGGATTTTATTTAATTTTTTTAGATAAAATGATTTATTCAGTGGATCTAGTGCTGTTGTTTGCATATGATATGACATCTGTATTGAAAAAGTCATGTTGGACATCATTGCTAGATTGCTTGGACCAATTTATCTGGGATGTAGGCAACATATATTTCAGAGAAACAATCAAATTGAAATACCTCTCAAACAAATCAAAGAGAAGCCCACACAATAAATGAAGAAATGTATGACATCCATAAATCAGCAATTAATATTTATGCTTTCCTACATATATAACGAACATATAATTTTAATCCCTGATAACTACCTTAGTTATTTTAGAATGCATCAAATCTTTATTCAAATCCAACTTTAGTAATTCTGGGCTAATCCATCTAGCTGAATTCACCTTTAATGAGTTTATGACCATAGCATCTTTGAAAAAAGCATTCACTGACCTGAGCTGCTAAATTCAGAGTTATAATCCAAAATCAACTGTCCCTTAACCAGCTTTCTATCAGCTATGTCTTTTGTTTGGCAAGGACTCAACTTAAAATGAAGGGGATTTATTGGGGTGATAATTTGCTGTATGAGCACCTATAGGGTTGTTAAAAGAGAGATGCTGTGCCATATGCAGGTGTTTCAACTTTCTTAAACAAACAGTTCTGCCAGTATCCCCAATACACTTGCAATTACAAAGTAAGCAAGCTAAGTAACAGCAATTTCTCATCTAGCATTTAGCTTGGAGCCTAGCCTGGCAAACAGCACGGATTCCTGTTCTAAAGCACATCACTTTGGCTCACATGATCATAATGTGGTGTAAGAGGCTGTATTAAGCGCTAGGTCAAACTAGTTATTCTTATTTCAAATTGTCAAGTAAACTTTGCAACTTTACACTTCTTAAGGTGCACTGCAATGCAGCAACAATTCAGGTTTTTGGACCATAAAAAGGTTCCTGTGATCACTTATTTTTGTATTTGTTGAGTGACTACTATTAGTGGAGGGGTATTGCTGGTGGATCCATACAGTTGCAAATGTATTGGCCAGATTCCTTCCCTCGTCAGCTTACCCACCGCTTCCTGCAAGCTTTGTATCTCTAAGCTTTTCTAGGCAGGATTTAACTTTGGGCAAAATTTTACTCTCGAACCTGCAGAACAGATCTTGGTTTTGAAACACGGTTTCACAGAACTCGCACTATCATTAACAGGAAATCAGCACACATACTGCAAAAAGAATTTAAAAGTCAGTATGTGTCCATTGTTACCACGGTTAGTTTTCCTCTGTGAATAGAAAAAAAATGGTTACTTAACTTTTGTAATTGTTGTTCTTCAAGATGTGTTGCTCTTTATTCCCTAGACAGCAACCTCGACTGCCAGCCGAAGATTGGTGCCGAGGCGAGTGCAGAGGTGGAGGGTGGCATACTCCCTGGAACGACAGGAGGACTATGAGTGGTGCCAAGATCCGTGGTGCTGTGATTGGCATTGGTGCCAAGAGGTCTGGGATCTGACAGAGGCTCCAGATCCTGATCAGGAGTGGGTATCCAGAGATACTCTGAATGAGCCTCGCTCAGTAAGTCCTACTTCAGGACCATTGCTGGTGAGTCACTCTGTTGCCGCAAGTCTGACCAGTACCACTCACAGGGGCAGCGCTGGGACTCCAAGGAGCTGGTTGTAAACACTGGAACTGGCGGGCCAGCCATGGCAGGTTTCCCCTTGGAAGGCGGATGGGAAAGGGGCTGTGGCCTATCTCAGAAAACGGAGGACGTAGGCACTATGCTTCTGTGAGGCCCTGAGCTGCTTCAAATGTGTGGAGGAGGGTCCAATCTCCAATGGCTCCATACACAGGGAGCCCAGCAAGATCAAGCTCAGCTCCCGAGATGAATGCGGCACCGGAGGTCCTCGAGACTTGGATGAAGAGGAACATTAAGGTGCTGTTGGGACCAGTCTTGATCTGCTAGATTTTGCCAGGGAGTCTGATTGGTTCTGGGAGGTCAACAGCTTTGGTGAACAGCGGTGACAAGGTTGTTGTACTGAATCGGCCTTCTGCATCAAATCAACAGATGTCGGTGTACTGGACATGAAGACGCTCGGCACTGGGTCCTGCTGTTGCAGGTGAAGAGCAGACTCCATAAGGAGCTGTTTAAGTCTAAAGTCCTGCTCCTTCCTCGTTCGAGGTTTGAATGCTTTGCAGATCTTGCTCTAATCAGCCTGAAGGGCTTCTCCCAGATACCATAAGCAAGAGTCGTGGGGGTCACTTGTAGTCAGAGAGTCATATATAGTGCACCTCACCGGTGACAATCTAAGGGGTTCCATAGCCAGCCTGGCAGGTAGCAGCTAGGGGAAAAACTTTCCAACAGTTGTGCACATAGTGTGTGCAAACCTAATTGCAACTGATCTGAGCAAGCACTCAAAGAAGAACAAGAGTTATGGGATTCTTAGATACCACAGAATGGTTTATAGAGTAATAGATAACAAGGTCAGAAGGGATAATTGTGATCTAGTCTGACCATCTGTACAGCATAGACCATACACCTTCCCCAAAATTTCTGTTTGAACTATCGTACATTTTGGGGGAAAAATCCAATCTTTACACCTTATTTTCAGTTCAAATTTGTCTTCAACTTCCAACCACTGGATCCTGTTATACCTTTGTTCATAGATTGACAAGCACTTTATTAAATATTTATTCCCCGTGTTGGTATTTATAGACTATAATTCAAGTCACTCCTCAACCTTCTCTTTGTTAAACAAAGCAGATTGAGTTCCTTGAGTCTGTCACTCTAAAGCATATATTCCAATCCCTTAATCATTCTCATGGCTCTTCTGATATTTATTAGTTTCCTTCTTGAATTATGGACCCCAAGATTCAACACAGTATTTCAGCAGCTGTTGCACCAATGCCAAATACAGAGGTAAGAATCCTCCTGACTCCTACTCAAGATTCCCATTTCCCAAGGATTACATTAGCCCTGTGAGTTAGCCAGGTTTTAATCCAGTTAATGGGTAGCATTAATTTTGTATCTTTGTAGTTTCTTAATCAAAATGTTGTGCAGTATATAGTTCAATGCCTTGCAGAAGTCTGTTATAATAATATTATCAACCATATAAAGTAACTGTTGGCAAATGCAGAGTTTTTAGCAGCAGCTCTTCTAGAGCAGAATTTCAGAGACAAGACATCTACAGTGTATATCGGATGAGAATTTTGCCACCTGTATATTTATAAGTATTATTATTTGCACAGTTTTATTATTCTTCCATTTTAGAGCTTTGAGGGATTAATTTTTTGACATCTTGAGAAATTCAGTGTAATAGAACAACATACTATCAAAAAGGCACCACTGTTGAAATACTCTTCATCAGTGACCAACAGAAAATATACTAACATTTGTTTTGAGCTAGAATGTTAGAAAGGAGCATTATTGCGTATTTCATGTAACTCAGAGCCACTTAATGAGCCTGATTATCAGTGCTGAAACATACAGTCCCAAGGAGTGTAGTAAGATAAACTCTGTAAATCTCACTTGTATGGTACGAGATGTCTTCTTAATTTTCAAATGATAAAACAGCTCACTGCCTTTCCAACATGTCAGTAAGATACCAGATATCTCTCTGTGTAGAACAAGCTACTAATTGGATGAAATGAAAACTCCTCTTGTTCTACTGTTTTGAAAATTATTTTTATACTGATCCACTTTGCTAATAAAAATAACAACTGTGTACACATACCAGACTATTTGCTTCACTGGCACTTGCTGTATTTCCAAAATACTGGGGGAGGGGAATAATAAAGTCAAGCACTTGTGGTGGATACAAGTGCTTTGGAAAACCATGTGGCTGAATACCAAAGATGAGAAGTGCCCTTGGCCACTGAGCCTGCCTGGTATTTATGACCAACACTTTGTTTTCACCAGCTGAGAACACTTAGAATCAACAACAATGCTAATCATTCTCAAAACACTTGTTGAATCGCAAACATTTTCTCAGAGAATAATGTTTGCTACTTTCTGTTTTGATAGGGGTGTTTCAGTCATGTTATTTGTCACATTAGAAAGGTATGAAATTCCTGCTTATGATACTAAATGAAAAATCTTGAATATTAGTGTCTTGGGTATTATTTACTATTGTAAATTCTAGGATGTGAATGTATACTCACGTACACAGTCAACCAATGAGCCTGGCTCATTGGTTAATCCCATGTAGCCACCGCCCTCCCACCCTCCACTGCCTCTCATACATGTTTACATGCCGGGGGGGGGGGGGAGGCAGGAGCTAGCGCTCCCAGGGAGCTGTCTTTTAAGCCAGCTCCCTGCAGAGCACTCCCCGCCCCCCCCCCCCCCCCCCCCCGGCCGCTTCCCATAGAGACTTAAAAGTCCTCTCCCTGCAAGAACTGGCTCCCGCCGCCTGACACCCCTCCTCCTGTGTGTAAATATGTAATCACTGTAAATTTTGGTGGCTACACATTTACAAAAATAAATGCATTTTAGCATCCCTAGTAAACACATATGGCTTTATAGGTTATTTTAAAAAATAATTTAAAATCACTGTGGTAATAACTACTATGCAAGGTCCCCAGTGGAGGAATCTATATCACCCTAGTCAACTCACAGCACTAGAGTTACAACTGCATTTTAACTATGAATACATAAATAACACCTTTCTCTGTCAGGACTGCAATACACAAATCCTTTCTGTGAAATTTATCAGGCTATTTTCCCCTCATACTAATAAATACTGATCTAGAATCAGCAATTTTGGTATTTACTAGGGACTCAAACTTAATTCATAACTCAACCTAATACCTAAGTGGGCAGTGCTACAATAATTTTATATAACTAGTTTACATCATATATTTAATTGTCAGTAACTTTACACATTTAGCTGGCAAGTCTCTCTTTTTGCTTTTATTAAATGCCACACGTTTAAATAAGAAATTGTATTTCAACCTAATGTTTACATTTTGACTGCGCCTAAAATGTCCTCATTGTAGTACACTGCATCAATAAATGAACAATTATTTCTCAGTGGCATGTAAAACACATAGTGATGTCAGCAACATTAAATTCTAGTGCCACGTAGGGAAACAGTTAAACTTAGTTTTACTATAAAATCAATATTATACTAATTTTAATAAAAGGAAAAGATTTACCTTGTTTTTTGCTCAGACATGAAGTCATGTGCAAGGAAATTCAATACCCACTGTATAAAATATGAACTATGAAAATGTTTTACAGCTGGTTTTGATCAGCTTCCTTTGTTTAACATTAGGAGCTAACCTCCAGAAGATGCATACAAGCTGCACATCCTACAGGTAATAGTATCCAGATGGGATACTCTCCCTGAACATCATGGCTGGTAACATAAAGAATATGCTGTGAAAAAAGCACCATGGCATAAATTCTAATGACATCTTGTTTTCGGTGGCACCATAGCTCACCATAGCCACTGCATATACAAGATTGGAAAATCTACAGCAGAAAAACAGCTTGAAGTCAGACAATTCTTTAAGCTGATTGCTTGGCTGTGGCAGCAGCTAAACAGAGAAGCGATACTTTTACGTATTAATACCTTACTCTGGTGAAATTGCTCACTTCAGCTTTAAGGTAAAATATTCTGCTACGACTGTGGGCATGTCCCATTATGGGTCATTAGAACTAACATTTTCAAGTGGATGCAGAACTGAGTGGGAAGCAAGTGCATACCGCAGGACACCCATGTAATGTTTTCATCATCTTGGCACTCACGTTTGTGTGACATAAAAGATACAGCTTCTTCATTAATTTCATATTCTGTCCCAAATCAACAAGTGACTTATGCAGGCCATCTTTACACTACACCATAAAACATTTGATCCAGGTGATCATGGCAAGGGCAGAGTTAAGGTCCTTTGGCTATCGTAGCTGTGAATTCTCACACTTTTAAAGGTCGGGATTCCTTGTGTGTTTAAGCTTAAATCTGAAAGGTCTTAATTTTTGTTTTTCTATTTCTTATATTATTATCATTATTATTAGCACTGCAGTAGAGCACTGTTCTATCATTGTCCTACATAGTGCTAAGTTCTGCACAATCAAACAACAGAGATGTTACCTGCCTTGGAGCAGAGGCAAAGCCATGGGTGGGCCTGAGTGGGCTGTGGCCCACCCACTTTGCATCCATGACCACTTCCGCAGCCCCCCATGGCTCTCCTCATCCCCCAACACTTGTCCCGCTCCGCTAGCCTGTCCAGTGCTCCAGCTGGGGAGTGGGATTGGAGCACAGGTGCTTATCCTGCTCTGCCAGGTGCTACAGGCTGCGAGCGGGATGGAAAGCTAGGCTTGCTGAATCTGGTGCTGCAGCTGGGGAACAGGGTCAGGGCCTCTGGGGCTTCTCCTGCTCCACTCAACACGCCAGCCAGGGAGTGGGGCCAAGGGTTTGCCCTGCTCCGTCTTCCCACCTTGTGCTCAAACCAGGGAGTGGGATAGGGGCGCACTCCAGCTGGGAAGCGGGTTTGGGGGTAGGAAGAGCAGGGCTAGAACCCGCTCTGGGACCCTGCTCCCTGGCTGGAGCACCAGGAAGGTGGGTGGAACACGGCACGCCCCTATGAGTTGATACCGCTCTCTGGGTGTGTCCCTGGGGCTGTGGTCTGGGTTTCCCAGGCCAGCCTGTCCATCCCCTCCTCCTCGGATACTTGTGGGGGGGATGCAGCCCCATTCCTCCCATCACTCCTCTTCCCTGTGGCTCCCGCCACCGCAGGGAGTGCGGAAGAGCCCAACTGCTGCTGCTGCCCTGTGCAAGGCCCCCTGATAATCCCCTAGGCCACATCCCTTGGGGGACAGTGTCTGGGGGTGAGGAGGTAGGATGGGATTTGGGAGATGAGAAATGACAGGATTCCCAGGCCAGATGCACAGCTGCTCTGGCTGGGGATGGCCAATGGGCCGTGAGTTTGAGACTCCTGATCTAGAAGATAATAAAGTGGTAAGTAACAGTCAGTATGGATTTGTAAAGAACAAATCATATCAGACCAACTTGTTAGCTTTCTTTGACAGGATAACAACCTTGTGGACAAGAAGGAAACAGCAGATGTGGTATATCTAGACTTTAGTAAGTCACTTGATACAGTCTCGCATGACCTTCTCATTCACTAACTAGGGAAATACAACTTAGAGGGAGCTACTATAAGGTGGGTGCATAACGTGCTGGATAACTGTTTTCAGAGAGAAGTTATCAATGGTTCATAGTCATGCTTGAAGGGCATAACAAGTTGTGTTCCGCATGGAACAATTTTGGGGCCGGTTCTGTTCAATATCTTCATCGATGATTTAGATAATGGCATAAAGAGTATGCTTATTAAGCTTGCAGATTATACCAAGTTGAGAGGGGTTACCAGTGTTTTCGAGGATAGGCTTGTAATTCAAAATGATCTGGGCAAACTGGAGAAATGGTCTGACATAAACAGGATGAAATTTAACAAGGACAAATGTGAACAACTCCATTTATGAAGGACCAATCAGTTTCACACATACAAAATGGGAAGTGACTGCCTAGGAAGAGGTATTGCAGAATGAGATATAGGGCTCATAGCGGACCACAAGCTAAATACAAGTCAAGAGCATGACACTGTTGCAAAAAAAGCAACATCATCCTGTATTAACAGGAGTGTTATAAGCAAGACACAAGAAGCAATTCTTCTGCTCTACTCTTTACTGATTCTGCCTCAACTGGAGTACTATGTCCAATTCTGGGCATCACATTTCAGAAAAGATGTGGACAAACTGGAGAAGGTACTGAAAAGACCAACAAAAATAATCAAGGATGTAGAAAAGAATAAAGACTGAAAGAACTGGAAGCTTCAGGGGGTAGCCGAGTTAGTTTGTACAGAATAAACTAAAAAACAACAAATCGTCTGGTAGCACTTTATAGACTAACAAAACATGTAGATGGTATCATGAGTTTTCATGGGCACAGCCCACTTCTTCAGTTGACAGGAGTTCTTCAGATGACCGGTCATCTGAAGAAGTGGGCTGTGCCCACGAAAGCTCATGATACACATCCACATATTTTGTTAGTCTATAAAGTGCTACCAGACCATCTGTTGTTTTTTTAAGTTTATCCTGAAATAATTGGGTTTGTTTAGTCTGGAAAAGATAAAACTGAGAGAGGACATAACAACAGCTTTCAAGTATCTAAAAGGTTGTTAAAGGGATGAGGGAGGAAAATTATTCTCCTTAACTCTTGAGGATAGGACAAGAAGCAATGGGATTAAATAGCAGCACAAGAGGTTTAGGTTAGGCATTAAGAAAAACTTCTTAACTGTCAGGGTGGTTAAGCATTGGGATAAATTGCCTAAAGAAGTTGTAAACTCTCCATCACTGGAGATTTTTAAGAGCAGGTAAGACAAACACCTATCTAGATGGTGGTTGGTCGTGCCATAATGCAAGGGACGTGATGACCTCTTGAGGTTTCTTCCAGTTCTATGATTCTATGCCATTGCCATATATGCAGCACCTCTCATAAATAAAGATCCCAAAGGGCTTTCCAAATTATGTACATAAATACTGAGGAAGCATCAAAAAGAACACTCAAGGAATTCAAGTACTAAAAACTATGCTGAAGCAACACTGAAGGCATGCGTTAAACCTATGAAAGGAAGGAAATAATAGTTTAGGCTAAAACTCCAGCCTCCACACACAGAGAGAAGACAGAGTTAGGCAAGCTATACAAATCAAGACTCCAGTGTCGGCATGGATTTCCAGTTTTAACTCTGATTTGTGACAGATTAGAAGATACTTTGTTTCATAATTTTTCCATACAGCTGCAGGGTAGAGACAGTCTGGAATTTATCCAACCTATTTAGGTACATTGGATAATGAGGTCTACTATCTCAAATGAGGTGCCTAATTTAAATAAAGAAACTCTTGAAAGGAACATTTCTAAAAATCATAGCATTACATTTAGCTGTGTTGCCTTTCACAATGAATTACTCCTTGAAGTGCCAGCATTTTGGGGCAGTACTTTTTACAGTAACTTCCTATTATGACACCCATATTAATCGAAGTGTACTGTCTTACTATTCTAAAATGGTTTATGGCACATAATACCAACCTTTGAGTAGGCACATACCCTCCTTGTTTGTCAGTACCTTAACTCTTCCAAATGAGGGCCCTGGTTCAGAAACATAATTAAACCCATACTTACGAGCCTTCCTGAACTGGGACACTGATTGGGTTATCTATACTACACGTTAATCAAGATAAAATATGTCCCATTTCTGAAGTGACATGAATTTATATTACAATTGTTGTAATCAATGAAATATGTTCTGATAAAAAAATAAAATATTCCAATTGGAATTTAACCAACAATTCATAATCTATGTTCTGACTTATGAGGATAACAGGGGAGGGGAAGCATAAGCTAACTCGGGCAGGGGCAGGCAAAATACGCGCTGCCCGTGGGAGCCTCAGCCAGGCTCCCTGCCCGCCCCACCCCTGAACGCTGCTCAGGGCAACTCTCTGAATGCTGTGAGCCCAGAGGGAGGGCGAAGAGGCTTCACGCACTGTCCCCGCCCCCAGAACAATACTGTAGCTCCCATTTGCCGGAAACCTACCAATGGAAGTTTCCTGTTTGCAGGACACGTGATGGGAGACGTATCCCTCCCCATCCTGGCTTGCAGCATTCAGAGACACACATGGTCCCTGCAGTTGGTGCAGGGGCATGGAAGGCAGGGATTCTGGCTGAGGAACCTGCTAGACTGCTGGCTGAGAGCTGCTCAGGTAAGCACCTCCCAGCCAGAGCCTGCCTCTGGCATCCCAACCCTTCCTCTCCGCAACCCCCTGCCCCTCTCCTGCACCTCTACTCTACATAACCAAAACCCTCGGTCCCCCTCCTGCACTTATACCCCTCCCAGACCCTGCACTCCAATCCCCTGTACCTCCTCCTGCATCCCTGCCACAGGTCACATCCCCTCCCGGACCCTGCACCCCAATCTCCTGTTCCAGGTCACATCTCCGTCCTTCACCTAAACTCCCTCCCACATGCTCTGCTGCAACCAGTCCCTTACCCCAAGCTCCCTTCTGCACCAAACCTTCATCCCAGACCCCAGACCTCATCCATTAATATCATAGAACAGTGTGGCCTTTGACCACGTTGCAAATTCTTGGAGTGACTCCACCATCAAAAATTATTGCTTACCCCTGTACTAGGGCAGGCACAGGACACACTGCCTGAGTTTTAGTACAGAAGATAAAGTTTACATACTGGCTCAACGTCTGGTTGGTAGTTGGTATCAAGCGGAGTGTCTAAGGGTTGGTTGTAGGGCCGATTTTGTTTAACATCTTTATTAATGACCAGGATGAGGGGATGGACTGCACCCTCAGCATGTTCACAGATAACACTAAACTGGGGAGCGAGGTAGATATGATGGAGGGCAGCGATAAGGACCAGAGTGACCTAGACAAATTGGAGGATTGGGCCAAAAGAAATCTGATGAGGTTCAACAAGGACAAGTGCAGAGTCCTGCATTTGGGATGGAAGAATCCCAAGCACTGTTACCAGCACTGCTACCAGATGGAAGAATCCCAAGCACTGTTATGCTGAGGACCAACTGGCTAAGCATCAGATTAGCAAAAAAGGACCTGGAGATTACAGTGGATGAGAAGGTGGATATGAGTCAACAGTGTGCTCTTGTAGGCAACGAGGTAAAAATGAAAGAAGGCGAAGCTGGCCACAGCAGGAAGCCAAGAAGTCTGAGGAAGAGAATATATTTAATAAAATCAAAGGATACTGAAAACCTGATATATGCATAACCCAAAAAGCTATGATGTAAATCATTTGAGTGGTACACTTCTGCAGTTTATGTCATCAAACCATCTATCTCCTACTTTGGTAAAATTACATTGTAGAGAACAATTTCTAATGAAAAATGTAAGGCTCTCTATATAAGTTAAGGATGGAAAGATTGTGCTAGATTGAGTCCATCTTCCGACATGGCACAATATAGTTCTTTCTTTCTCTTTCACGTACATCTCCATCATTTGTAAATGGAGACATATATAATGACATATATTCCCTCAAGATTTCAAATACTTTGAAAACTATGCAGCGAATACAAGCATAATAAAGAAACAATACAGAATTTTAAAGTATTTTATATTGCTTTCTACAAATCCTGTGAAAACTCTATTGTTATTGCACATCTAATGTATGTTCTGGGCCATTTTAATTAGCTAAATCATTCAGAGTTCTACCTTAAAAAGTAGCTTTGTGAAACTGCAGTAGTTGCAGAATATTTTACTCCTGGGCTTGATAAAACACTAAACCAGAAACTGCTTTAAAATAACTGCCTGCCACAGCAGTTTTAGCCAACTTTTGCACCTGGTGCTGAGAGAAAAAGCCAAGTGAACTTTCACTCACTTGTTGCATGTCAGCTTCAATGTGATGTCTTTCTTCTGTTGTGTTTGGGTTTCTAACTGGAAGAGACAACTAAGCTAAACTAGCAGCCAATCAATTCATAAATTCTAAGAATGCAATAAAATTTGATACCAATAAATCTTTTCTTTTAACAGCCAGAAGAGATTAACAAAGTTATGTGAAATTTTATCCTCCTCTGTTCTTTCAATAGGACGATCACCTGACAATCCAGTTGAACCAACTGACAAAATTAAAAGGGACACAATTAAGCTTATATATACATAAAGACAGGATACACATTTATGCATATCCCTAATGGGTCCTCCAACAGTTATTACTCCTGGTGAATTTTTTCTTCCTCTCACTATAAAAGTTATTGCACCTTTGGATTGTCAAATAAAAATCTAAATGGCTGAGACACAGACCATCAATATTAAAAAGCTTTGCAATGTTTTCCTCTCAGCTACAGTTGGTTAATTGTCTTCGGCTCTGCTACAAACTCACTGTGTGACCTTGGAAAACATACTTATGTAGCTCTGTGCCTCAGTTTCCCTCTCCATAAAATGACCCAGTTTTTTTATAAGTTGGGATAGTGATGGCATGTTTACATCATCTTAGTGTAAGCATTTGTAACACTTGCAGAAATAGGTTTTCAGAAACCATATGGATGAAATGAAGGACATAGTATTATATAAAGTCATATCCAATAATTAGAAATTAAGAAAAATATACTTATTAGACATATATACAAGATGACTGCTAGCAGCTGAGTTGCTAACTTGACATTGAAAGAAAAATGTGCATTTTAACATCAGTCCCTATATTATCAAGCAGTTTTACTAATCTCATATCCCAACTACCGTAAATGTATTTGTACATGAATGTGAATTTACACTCATATATGTGGTGATAATATCCATGGTGTGACATTTATGACATGATTCTCCATTTAATGATGCTTCTTTGGATTTTAAATACTTCATCCTCCTTTTCCAGTCAATCTCTTGCTCTAATCTCCTGTGACTTCAATTTACATATAAATGTCTCATTTGACTCAGCAGCTTCCTGCCTCCTGGCTCTCACCTCTGATCATCATTTAACCTCTTTCAACACCACTGACTTCCCACTGCTAGTCATTTCTCAACCCAGCTCTTCTGCAACCTCCATTCTACCAGTATTGAAGATTTCTCTGCCACATCTTAGCATCCTGCTCCAAGCTCTCTCATTCCTCAGTTTAGCAGATGCACTTGTTTATTCCCTCCACTCTACTCTCATTCATTCACCCTTAATTCCCAGGCCCCTCTCTTCCACCAAAATATGCGCCCCACTAAGATAACTTTGGATCAGACTCAGCATCCACTTCCACCAGTCCTCTTCTCATCCTCTGAATGCTGCTGGAAAAAGTCTCATGACTTCCCTCCTTCCATCCCTCCACTGTAGATGTGTTCTCTCCTCCTCTAATTCTGCCATCTCCCTAGCCAAACAAAACTTCACTGTATTGAAGTCCCAACATTGTTGTCACTTACCTGCAGTCTTTGTCTCCTTCATTATCACATCTCCCTCTCTCTGCACAGATAAAAAGCAAAAAATCCAGAAAAAACTTTCCTTCAGGTTTCCTTTCTCAACACTATCTCCTGTTACTGACCCTGATGTCTCTAGCTTTCTCTCCACCACTGACCCTACTTAACCATCTTTCTTAGCTATTTTACTTCCCAACATCTCATTGACCTCTGGCTCCTTTCCCTCACAATATAAAGATGCCTCAAATCTCCCTTCTCCTCAAAAAAATATTTCAAACCTACCTGCCCCTCCAAATACTTCCCAATCTCTTCTTCCCTTCATCTCCAAAAGTCTTCTAACCAATGCACTGGCATCCTCTCCTCTTAACTCCATCTTGGATGTAGTCTAACCTGGCTTTTGACAACTCCATTTCACTGAAACTGATCACAGCAGGGTCCATAATGATTTCTTTGTTGTCAAACCTCTTGGCCTCTACCCCAACCTCATCATCTTCAATCTCTACTGCTTTTGACGCTGTTGATTATTCTCTTCTTTTTGACATCGTATCCTGACTGGATTTCTGAGATACTGTTCACTCCTGGTTCTCTTTCTACTTCTCTGACCAATCCTTCGGTGTCTTTTTGCTCAGTTCTCTTGCTCCTCTTTCCCCTTACCATCTGTAGCGCTATCCTTTTCCTACCTTACACACTCTCTCTCTCTGGGAGATCTCTTTAGTTCACACGGTAGTTATGGTATCTACAAGGAAATCATGCAAATCTATTTGCCCACCATTCACTTTTCGTCTTCCATTTTGTCCCATATCGTACCCTGCCTCTATTAAGTTTAATCTTGGGTGCTCCATAATCATTTAAAATGTAACATGGCCAAAATATAATTCTCTATTACTCCTCCAAAATCTTCTCCTCTTCTCTCCTTTACTATTATGGTTAACACCACCCTCCTATATCTTGCTTGGGGCCAGACTAAAGTTACACTTTGTATCCTTTCCTCCCATTGTTCCACACATCCAGGCTGTGTCCAAGCCCTGCTGCTTCTTCCTCCTCAATGTCTCCTTCATGGTCTTTCTCTCTTCACCCACATAGCCAAATCACTTGTTCGGGCCTTCTTTACCTTCCCTGACTCAATGACTGCAACCTGCTCTTCTGTGGACCCCTAAACACACACATTCCTCAACTTCAATCCATACAAATGTACAACTTCCTTGACAAATCTGGGTGTGCCAGGCCCTTCTATGAATCCCGCCACTGATTCCCAATCTGCTACTACATCAAACAGAAGCCCCATGTTACCACCTTCAAAGCTCTACATAACTTTGCCCTTCCCTGTTTTCTTCCTTTGTCAAGTTTTGTGCTGCTCTCCATCCTGTTCATTCTGCCAGTGTTTTTATCTTGGTCTACCCATCAGCTTTTCTCACAATCACTCCTTTGCCATCTTCCAGACAACCTTCTTTGCATGGTACAACCTCCCTTGCCTCATCCACCAACTTGCCTGTCTTTCTACTGTAAGCTCCTCAAAATGTCCACTACCATAACAAACTTTTAGCAGCTCATGGGCACTTTACCCACTAATTGATTTTCACTGTGACATTTCACTTCCAAAATTCCTAACTTCTAAGCAGTTTCAAATAGCTGCTATTTTATTTTTCAAAAGAACTTGTCAAAGACATTTTTCTGCCAACCCCCCCCCCCCCAATGCAGAATCTCATTTAATTTAACTGAAATGCATATGTCCAATTCCCCATTATACAACTTGAAGTCCAACCTCAGCTAGGTCAAGATAAATTGCTTCTAGAGAAACATGTAGTAAACTCTCTAAAATGTGACTGGCAGATAAAAGAAGGAGAGTCCAAGATGTGAGAAAACGGAGGAGGTACCATGGTTGATTATGCTTTGGCACTGAAAAGGAGTTTGTGATAGAGCAGAGCCATCTTTGTGGATATATGGGTGTTGAGGTACAGCAGCCAAGATTGGCATATGTTGTGAATGTGGGTGTAATTGGTGTATTTCTGGAAATTTAATGATTATTTTGACAGGAAAAGCAATTAGGCAAGATTAAATGTAAATTATGTACTTTTTAATATTAGGGATTTTCTCAGTTAACAACAAATAAGTATCTATCAATGCAGATAGCCACATTTTAACAATTATTCCTATACATTCCTGCATAGCCTCCTTCCTGCAGTCTTGTTCACCCAGAGAGCATGCATTTCCCCACCTCCTCTGAATAGTCTGATACTGCACCCATATCTTCCAATCCCTTAGTTCATTCACCTTTTAAACAATGATAAACACAAACATTTTAAAAATTAAATAGGCAAGCAAGGATCTAGGGTGAGAAGGGACCAAGCGGGGGAAGTCCTTGGGGGTAGGGGTGGAATATGGCATCAGTGGAGAAGTATATCTTCAGCTGGAGGTTGGAGAAGTGAATCCAGAGAGTAGCACCTCTTTGAAGAGTTTGCAAATTTTGCCCAAACAGAGGGTATGTTTGGGCCCATTTTTCCCCTTTCAGGTCTGTGGGCTCTTGGAGGGGGTTGATGTGGTTATAAAGTGGGGATCCTGGATGAGGTGACAAGCAGAAGGGTCCTGGGAAATAGACCATTATCTCTGTAGCAAAACACTGAAGCTTCAAGGGTTTCCCACAGAACCGCTGCCTGGTTTGCTGCAAAAGCCAAGGCACCTGTGCTGTGGGAATGACTGACACACCAATGCCTTTGTGCAGAAACTCCACTCCTTTGGTGCACCTGGCCACAGCACCATGAAGAGCCAAAGGCAGATCCAATCAAGAACTTAAAAAATTAGTAACCAAACCAAAATGTGTCTTTATCTACAGCCAGAAAATGCTATATGAACAAAACAGAGTACCATGACATGCACAAACCAAAAACTTTTCTGATAAAAGCTTATATAGTCTGTTCAAAGATCACTTGCACAAATAGATATTTTCTATGTGCTGGCACATTTTTGCTTATTTTTCATCCTTCTGTAAAACTTAGCAGTCCCCCACGTCAGTGATATTTTAAGATAACCCATATGCAATTCCCAAACATAGCATTACCTTATAATTAATGTTTTAGTAGTGATAAATGAACCTCAGTGAAGGCATTAGCATGGGATAGTGTAAACTTCAGACATTTCTAAATCAAATTACCAACCTTATCAGAAACTCTGAGCAATTCACAATCTGAATGTTGTCTTATTTCTGCCCCTCTGTTAAGCAATGGTTGTTTTGTACTGGATTTTGTAATTTTGTTATCTTCAGTCTACTCAAGGACTGTGCTAACATCAACAGACCCATTGGGTGAGACTTGTGACTTGAAGATAAAAGAATCACAAATAAAAAGCATGATATTTTTCACACACAGAAACAAACACTGACATATTTAAGACTTTGTTGGTGTTTTTGTCCATGATTTCCATGGCCACAAATTAGTTACATTTGCCAAAACAGAGCAATTTCAATATTTAGAAAACATACTAAATAGTTTTGAGAGGTACAGTAACTTTAGCAATGTTTTCCACTAGTTCTGTTAAAGTAAGATTTTGCAAAGTATGGTATTGTGTGTGTCTGAAAATATTGGGGGTTTCCTGAGAAGGGAGGAAATGACAGAGGTATATAATCTTAGTCTTGTCAGCTATTTACTAACAAAGCATAGTATCAGAAAACTCAAGAACTGTGAACACTAGGTGTCAGTGTAAGAAATGGGAAAATATTTTTTTAAAAAAACCTGTTGTTTTCAATCAGGTGGATTAGCTAAGAAACCAGAAACAGCTGTAACCACATTTACTTGTAACTGCATAATACTGTTAACAAGCCAATCTTCCTAAAAAATTATTGCAAAACCATCAGGTTTGTTTGAAATCAGATAAAGTAGCTGTGAGAAATGACAATGAGTTAGCTCTATAAAACAGAAAAAGATTATCTTAAACATTTGAAAGTACATTTATGTACCTTGCAATATTATGTATTAATGTAATTTGTCATGGATATCCATTAATTTGTTCAAGTCATCCATGACTGCAAGTTGCAAAAATTCTGTATTACACAATTACGAAATAACATAGTAGAAGATAAAAGTAGTTCCAAAATCTTGACATGTGTGGACACACGCAAAAAGAAGACTGTATATGCTATATATATACCTTTGTCATTTCCTCCCTTCTCAGGAAATCCCCAATATTTTCAGACACACACAACCATAGTTTGCAAAATCTTACTTTAACAGAACTATTGGGAAACGTTGCTAAAGTTACTGTACCTCTCAAAAGTACATAATATGTTTTCTAAATATTGAAATTGCTCTATTTTGGCAAATATTACTAGTTCGTGGCCATGGAAAACATGGACAAAAACACCAACAAAGTCTTAAATATGTCAGTGTTTGTTTCTGTGTGTGAAATATCTCACACTTGTGTTTATATTATTCTTGGAAATACAGCAAACAAGAAGGTTCAAATTTCAAAGTGCCTAATCACTTACATTTTTGAAAATTTTACCTGAAGTCACCAACTCAGATATCCTAATCAGATGGTATTTTGACAACTGTCTCAAAAAAGTGGAGGCATATAGTACTTCCGGGAAAGATAATTAAATACAATTGTATGTTATATTTGAACATGTGAGATGTATTGTGATGGCTCTCAGGTAAAGGAGGGTTTTTGCTTCTAAACCATTTTAAAATAATTAAGCAGTCACAAATATGGGAATATTCCATATGGAATCCTCCACTGATCCATCTAGTGTCTGGTATTCTGAATACGGTAGTGGCTAGTCAACATAATTTCAAAAGAAGAGAAAAACTCCCCCAAGAGCATATCTATATAGACAAAGAAACTGATCTTGAACCTGACAGATTATTGCTTAAACTCCATTTTTTACAGATATTACTAATTAGTAGTCATACAATTATACATCTCCTTTTCAAACCCAGCCAAAGTTCAATACAAATTAAAGTAAAAAGTTTTTTGTGTCACTATTTTTAATTACAGCAAAAAATGAGCTAGGCAAGTATTAATAACATTATCTGTAAATAAAACAACACTTAAAGTAGAACCACATGCAAAAGTTGATTTAGTCTAGTCCAGTGTTTCTCAAAGTGGTCCGTGGACCCACTCTGAGAAAGCTGCTACTGGGTCACTCTAGTTTGTTTACTTACTGGTTCCGCAGCCACAGAGCCTTGCGGCTCCCATTAGCTGCGGTTTGCCATTTGCAGCCAAGGGGAGTGCAGGAAGCAATGGCCCAGGTCACGCTGCTTCCTGCAACTCCCCTTGGCTGCAAATGGTGATCCACAACCAATGGGAGCTGTGAGGGCCTGTGGCTGCGGAGCTGCTAAGTAAACAAACTGGAGCAGCCTGGTAGCAACTTTCTCAGAGTGGATCCACAGACCACTTTGAAAAACACTGGTCTAGTCAAATGTCTATAATGTAATATATGCAATGTTGTTGTAGCTTTGTCAGATCTAGGATTTTAGAGAGACAAGGCAGGAGAAGTAATCATTAGGGATGTGAAGGACTAGTCGTTTCCCCCTCTCCCTTGCTGCCTCTATTAGATAGAGGCAGCAAGGGGGGGAAGAAGAGGGAGGTACTTCAAAGCGGTAGAGTCGCTTGAAGCCTGAGGCCAGATCTCGGGCTCCATGCAGCACTGCCGCTTTAAAAAGCTACGTGCAGCCTGGGGCCAGCTGGAGTGTCCCCAGGCAGCATGTGGCACTTCAAAGCGGCAGCACCGCATGGAGCCCAGGATCAGCTGGGGAGTCTCCAGCTGACCCCATGCACCACACGTCACTTTTGCCTTTGAAGTGTAGCAACAGCCCAAGGGATGTTGCTACACTTAAAAGGCAGAGGTGCCCTATCGACTCATCAAATAGTTGATGCAAAAGGCAACAACTATTTGA
This sequence comes from Pelochelys cantorii, assembly GCA_032595735.1. Classification (NCBI taxonomy): domain Eukaryota; kingdom Metazoa; phylum Chordata; order Testudines; family Trionychidae; genus Pelochelys; species Pelochelys cantorii. The sequence goes on from CM064328.1 coordinate 13,199,042, forward strand.
TTAGTCAACTACCTGATACTTAACATCCTTAGTAATAATCTTGCCACCACAGATGTCATCTTCCTACATACCAACATCCCTCAACAGAAGCTGGTCCAATGAAAGATATTTCCTCACCCATAATACAATATAATCATGTATGTGACATATCATATCATACAGATTACTCCCCTTCTCATAAACAAGTAGTCCTGTGGCACCTTAGAGGCAATAAAAATATACAGTATCACAAGTTTTTGTGAGCAAAACACGCATGTGCATCAGATTTTTAAAGACATTCTCCTAGTACTCCACTACACTCCAGGAAAATGTATAGCTTCCAAGGCTAAGCCAGATATCCTGTACAACACAGGATAGCCAGATATCCTGTACAACACAGACTACAGAACTCCCCTCCCCCTCCCCCACAATAGTTTCTAGAGCATATCTTTTTAAAAGAACATCCAATCTGGATAGTGCAGTCTCCCTGTTAGAGAGTCAAACCTCTGGTCTCCCACATAACAGAAAAGATTCTCATCAACATATTAATGAGGAAGGAGCTACTAATGAGGAAAGATTGGATTATTAGTGTGAAATAATAGATTGCAGCAATGTAGTTCATCAAAGCAATCTGGACACTGAACAACTGAACATCACAGTTGATCATAAATTATCAAAAAGTTAACAACTATTAGTCTACTTTACAACTACCAAAGTATATGTTAAACATCAAATAAAAGTCATTTCAAAAACATTTATATTTATAAAATCCACTCCGGGTTCCAATAAATCTTCAATGTACTTAAATGCAAGTGTAACTTTAGGCACGGTCCCACTGACCTCACTATTTGAAGTGACATATGTACTACTCCATTCCTTCGTTACACTCCAGCCTAAACACATTAAAAGAACTTAATTAAGGTTGCATAGTCAAGCACTCAAAACTTAGGAAATTCTAGAGCAAAGGCTGTGCCTGTGCAACTTTAATTCAGCCTCTTTATGGGTATGCATTATTATACCGTCTTTAATGACATGTGTTTCTACAGGACCCTTCCCTATCTCATACAATGGACAGGATGATGCACACTATTCAAATCCTGCTCTGAAGAGAGAATTATTAATTTCCTTATGAGCTATTGTATGGCACTCCTCATTACACAGTCTGAGTGCTTCTCTAACATTATTATATTTATTTCAAAGCACCCTTCTGAAATAAGACAGGTAGCAAGGTTGGGTAGTCAAGGGCTCTTTAATCTAGCATACAAAGGCACATCTAGAACTTATGGCTAGAAGCTGGAGCCAGACAAATTCAAAGAGAAACAGGCACAACTTTTTTTTAGGATGATTAATCAGTGGACTAAACAGCCAAGAGCAGTGGTAGAGTCTCCATCTCTTGATGTCTTCACATCAAGAACAGATTCTTCAGCCAATTCCAAATTATTTGGATTAATGTGGGGTAACAGGGTGAAATTAATGGCTTGTTATATACAGGAGGACAGATTAAATTATCTCATCATGCCTTCTGGCTTTTGACTTTTAAGAATTTCCCTTTTTTTTGCATTATGTCCTAGAGATCCATAATTACAGCTTGCCTAGCTGCAGAAATCCATATACTAATTAAGCAGCAGAAATCTTAAGTGTCAGGACACCCTCTACTGGGGCTTAATTGTCATGAAAGTAAATGATACCTGAGCTCAGGAAGAGCAAGGAGAGAAAGTTGAGACTATTCTAATTCTTCATCTAAGATAAATGGTATAATAGAAAGTCCAGTCTAGTCTTCTGTAAACAGGGTACTTTTCTTTAGTCTATGAGAAACATACTACTTTAGTAACATTTCTGCTTGCTTAGAACCATTGACTGAAACTGATTTTCAAATTTTTTTAACAAAATACACATCAGGAAATTCTCTAAAACCTTGTTGGAACACCAAGGTAGAGAGACCATAGCAAGTTATCACTACTGTGTGTGTCATATTAGTGTATGACTTTATCATTAGTAGTGCAAGAACACAAAACACATGATGACCACATCTTATTAAAATGCACTTCTAGCAATTAAAGATATGTGATTGATTATCAGACAATCATAACTGCTTTTTTAGAGGAAGTCCTCTCTCTCTCTCTCTCTGTCTCTCTCTCTCCTCATACAAGTGAAATACCAATAAAATGCTATTATCAGTACTCAAGGAAATATTTGTATAATAGGATTATTTTCTACTTTGTTTTACTCCACGCAGGTGTGTCAGGAGTCTGCTGTAATTGCATGTATGCTGTTTAATTTATCCTACGGTATGAACAAACTAGTACTTGAGGATTTTTCCCAGATGTTTTTTGTGAACTCCTTTCTCCTATTCATGTAAACACACAGTGTGTTCCGGTTTGCTGAGTTGTATATACACTCTATGACTTAGTACAAAGTCTGAATGTTTAGTTAGCCAGAAGATTGTTTCCATCCTGTGATTCATTAGGTCCCTATGGTACCTCTACTTCCTTTATTTTATACAATCACAAATTCTATTAGTTTGTCTTATTTTGATAACCCCTCTAATTAATGTTCTGCACAGGAAACTTTATTACTGTTTTAAAACAGTCTCATAAAACAAGGTCTTTTCCCATTATTGGTTGGCAGAAGTGACATTTGGAAATAACTTAGTGACAAAGACTGAACAGTGCTTTCCACTGATTGTTTACGAGAGTCAGTAATTTATGAAAATTAATGCACTATTTTCACATTTAAATCCCCTCTTTTTTAAGAATGTCAAACATTTTAAAATTTAAGTGTCTAACATTACAGCTAACATTAAAAATACAGTAAGATGAGCTTTAAATCATAATTTTGATGTATTTAATATAGAGGACTATACAGATTATAACAGAACTAATACAGTTTGAGAATGAGGAATTAGTGTAATTTGGTTTCAGAATAAAAGCATAAGAATATATGGTCAAGGACCAATATAACAGCACAACTCCTACCTAAGTGTCAGTTTTCATTTTCTCCTACTTTCCTACCAATTCCACTCCTGTCTATGCTACATCTTACCAATTCCACTACTGTCTATGCTACATCTATGCCTCTCTTTTGAATGTACACAAAGGTCTTTTTCTTCTCCTGGCCTTGTGACTGCTTTCACTCTGCTCTAAAATGTTTAGTAAGGGCAGGAATCAAATGTGGAAGAGGAGAAGGCATTGAATTTTTATGAACTTCACTCAGACTATTCAGAAAATGTTCAAGCTTCTGAAAACAACAATTCACACTGGGCCTGTTTTAGGACTTAACACATCACACCGATAAACTTCCCGTACCATTGTCCTTACCCAGGTCTATACTTTAAACTCCCCAAAGTCTCCTATTTCTGAGTGTGTTAAGCAAGTACCTCCCATTCTTCATTAAAAATGTTCCCTTTTAATCAAACTTTAGTCCACAAGGTCTTTCACAGTTAATCCACTATAGAAAAAAAATATGGTTAAAAAACTCAATCATACTACTTTGGAGAGCGAACCATTTTCAGATAATTCACTGATTTTAAGGATACAAACAGAAGAATTGCATCCTCCAGATTCCTTTATTGAACTGTCTTGGCTATCAGGATTACCACTGCCTTGCCCCTCTTGATCTAGAACACTATCCAGAGGGTAGGGGAAATTGGTGGAAAAGCACAGAGAAATCATTGAGACAATTGGGGAAAAGAGATCTATCAACAATTCCAGGTTCATGCACCTCTAGAGCAGAAATATGAGCACTTGGGGAAAGTTGTTATAGGTCTCTATTTCTTCTTTCAGAATGAAGCGAGGGATGAGAGTAAAGGAAAAGAGTACCACACAGTGTTTTGATTGAATCATTAAATCTTTTCCAACAAATTTAAGCTCCATAAAATGTTTTTAAGTAATTCCACTCCACTCAGTCAAACCCTTTTCTGCACACAAGAATGAGAAAATGGAAAAGCAGTTCAAAAAACAAGAAATGATTTCTCTCAAAGGTTTGAAGGGAGCAACTGTGCAAGCAGCTTGCACCAAATGAAGGTGGCACAGAACCAATGTGAGCTGGGGGATAGAGACTCAGAGTCTTTAATTTATCAGCTGGTTCTGAATTTTAAAAAAAAGCTTAAGGACTCATCCCAATGCTAGCTCTGTAGTTACAGCATCACAAGCTGCTGGAGGGGCTAGCTGCTCAAATGCATGTCCTGAGACACTAGGAACATTCTTAGGGTGCCTAGCCCCTCCTTTCTTTTGCACCATTGTGGATGCAGTATATTTTTATTATGTTAGTTTAATTGCAGCTAGCACAGACACATCTCAACCTCTACAGTTCGATGCACACGGTAGTTCAAGTTATGTAGGGATTTAAGCTTGAGCTAGCTAGTCCATCAGTGTAGCTATGTTGAAGCACTGATGCTAATATTGTATTGGACAATAACAGCATGGCATTTGGTGCTCTCTTGTGACTCCAGGGCTTGATCTGCAAGGAACAAGGTCAAAAACAGATGCCACACAGAAATGTGTAGTAATCCACCGTAAATTTGGATGATGTTGGTCCCGTTTTGAGTCACGTTTTTGCATCTTTCTTGCCCAAAGTGGGACAATGGAAGCCAAGATCTTCAGGTTGTTTGCTAGGGGGAAAGGGAGACTGACAATCACTTCTGTGTATTAGCTGTTTTTCATTGCAATGTTTTAAGTGTCTCTGATGTACAAGAACACTAAACAATAATAATGTGCAGCTCATAAGCAGCACTGTTCTCTTAAAAATATTTAATCCACACAATGGATACATAATGAGTTAGATATTCACCTTTGTGTTACAGACCGGGAAACTTGAGCAGCCAAATTGTACGTTACTTGCTCAAATGCAAAGAAACTCAGCTTCATAGCTGAGATTTCTTCCTCAGAGTCCTGTGCTCAGACCATGCCTCTCATGAAATAAAATTTCACTACTCTTTAGCAAAGATGAGGAATGATAAACAGTTTACTAGTAAGCATACCAGTAAGCATGAGGCTTATTGGTATGCTGACTGGTTAACTGGCCCTTGCCTGTTAACTGCAGCACCCTGGCTGCAGATGGACCACACAGCCATGATGGGATGAGCAGCGGGACCCCATGGCTGCGGCTGGGATGGGTAGCGGGACAGGTGGTGGGAACTAGGTTAAAACAGTTAACTGGTTAAATGCTATTGTTTAACCGGTTAACCATTTTTACAGCCTTACTAAATATTTTTAAAGTCTTGTCAATATATGGAAACTAATAAAAATAACACTAGAATGTTGGAGTAAATTCTTCATAAACAATGAGAAGTCCTGTAGCACCTTATAGACTAACAGACTTATTGGAGCAGACGCTTTTGTGGGAAAAAACCCACTTTGTCAGATGCACGTAGTGGAAATTCCAGAGGCAGGTATAAATATAAAGGCATATGAAAAGAGTACCAATCAAGAGTAAGGCCAGAGATAACAAGGTCAATTCAGTCAGGGAGGATGAGGCCCACTTCTAGCAGCTGATATGGAGGTGCAAACACCAAGAGAGGAGAAACTGCTTTTGTAGTTGGCTACCATTCAGTCTTTGTTTAATCCTAAATCGATAGTGTCAAATTTGCAAATGAATTGTAGCTCTGCAGTTTCTCTTTGAAGTCTGTTTTTGAAGTTTTTTTGTTGCAGGATGGCTACTTTTAAATCTGCTACTGTGTGTCCAGGGAGACTGAAGTGTTCTCCTACAGGTGTTTGTATGTTACTATTCCTGATATCTGATTTGTGTCCGTTTATTCTTTTACATAAGGACTGTCCAGTTTGACCAATGTATATGGCAGAGGGGCATTGCTGGCACATGATCGCATATATTCCATTGGTAGATGTGCAGGTGAATGAGCCTGTGATGGTGTGGCTGATGTGGTTAGGTCCTGTGATGGTGTTGCTGGTGTAGATACGTGGGCAGAGTTGGGACCGAGGTTTGTTGCAGGGATTGGTTCCAGAGTGGGAGTTACTGTGGTGTGGTGTATAGTTGCTGGTGAGAATTTGCTTCAGGTTGGCGGGCTGTCTGTGGACAAGGACTGGCCTGCCTCCCAAAGTCTGTGAGAGTGACGGACCATTGTCCAGGATGGGTTGTAGATCACTGATGATGCACTGGAGAGGTTTTAGCTGGGGACTGTAGGTGATGGCCAGTGGTGTTCTGGTATTTCCTTTGTTGGGCCTGTCTTGTAGCAGGAGGCTTCTGGGTACATGTCTGGCTCTGTCAATCTGTTTCCTCACTTCCTTGGGTGGGTATTAGAGTTTCAAGAATGCTTGGTGAAGATCTTGTAGGTGTTTGTCTCTGTCTGAGGGGTTGGAGCAAATGTGGTTGTACCTTAGTGCTTGGCTATAGACAATGGATCGTGTGGTGTGTCCGGGATGGAAGCTGGAGTCATGTAGGTAACCACAGCGGTCAATAGGTTTTTGGTATAGGGTGGTGTTTATGTGACCATCACTTATTTGCACTGTAGTGTCCAGGAAGTGGATCTCTTGGAGTAAATTCTGTCTTCGATATCATGGAATCGTAGAACACTAGAACTGGAAGGGACCTTGAGAGGTCATCAAGTCCAGTCCCCTGCCCTCACGGCAGGACCCAGTACCATCTAGACCAGCCCTCATGTTAGGACCCAGTACCGTCTAGACATGCCCTCTCTTAAATCACGGGAGGCACTTGTGCAGAGCTGAGGACAGAATATAACCCCTTAAGCATAGAGAAATACCATACATTGCACAGAAATGAGTGAATGTACTGACAGAAGTATGCCATTCAGACTGCACAATATGGTGGACAGTACTTAGTAGCATGGTGCTTTCAGTTCTTCTGTTCTTGTTACTTTTGCATTTGGACTGCTTCTAGTTCTTTATATGAACTTTACCCAGCATTTCCTGTTTTGTTTCCCTGAATCTGCTGCTGTAATTGATGTATCGATAAGAATTACACTTAGTACTATAATTGTTTGCAACAAGCTATAAACAGATGAAAGCTCATAAACAGTACCCCATATATTATGTATCTAGAGACAGGCAATCAGGATATGCAGCATTCTCCTTCGGCACCATCCCCTAAACCCTTTCCTATTTACTGCTCTCTGATCCAGGAAATCACAGATTCTACAATATTGTGTTAATTAAATACAGGTATTAAATTCAATATGTTTTCTTCTGCTTCCAAATTTTCCATTTATTGCAGATTTATGGTAATGTCTAACCACACTACAGATGTTTTCAGAGAGAAAAAAGAATTTTGGCAGTCAGTAACAACTGGGGCATTTGGCATCAGGAGGAAGCCCAGTGAGATACTTTTTGTTACTGGCATTCAAGAGATTGATGAGCTTTTTTGCTATTTGGCAAGGAAACATCTCCATTTTCCATCTCCCTTTTGGGCTGGGACAACTTTACATTTGGAGGCATGGAATTTGAATTCCTCCTTTCCTACTGCTGCAACCTGTATCATAATTAGCAGGGATGGGGTTCACCTTTCAAGAAAGGGGAAGAGAGTATTTGGACACAGACTGGCTAACCTACTAAGAAGGGGTTTAAACTAGGTTCGACGAGGGCAGGTGACCAAAGCCCACAAGTAAGTGAAAAACATGGAGACCTGAGAGATGGGTCAGAAATGGGAGGGAGCGTGGGCTATAATAGCAGAGATAAAGGAGGGATAAGGAAGAACTGGGAGTGGGGGCAAAATCAAATCAGTATCTTTGAGGCCTGTATTGAAATGCCATGTGGAGCCCAGGGTCAGCTGGGGACTCCTGAACTGTCCTGGGCTCCGCGTGTCATTCCCTGGAACCCGAGATCAGCTGGGGAGTCCCCAGCTGACCTCAGTCTCCACGTGGCATTTCCGCAAAACCCAGGGTCAGCTGGGGAGTCCCCAGCTGATCCCAGGCTCCGCTCGGCATTTCAAAGTGGCAGCGCTGAACAGAGCCTGGGAACAGATGGGGACTCCCCTGCTGACCATGGGCTCCACCGCAGAGGCTTTTCAAAGGGGCAGCACTGCACAGCTGATCCTGGGCTCTGTGTAGTGCTGCCCCTCCTTTGAAACGTCGCTATGGCGATTCAAAGGGGAAGCGCCGCATGGAACCCGGGGTCAGCTCTGTCTGGCGCTGCCCCTTTGAAACGCCACCACGACATTTCAAGTGGCACGGAGCCCGGATACGAGCTCCATGCAGCGCTGCCACTTTGAATTACCTCCCCTCTGATAGAGGCAGCAAAGGGGGGGGGGGAATTGACTAGTCGACTCAACTGTCCGATAAGCATCTGCTTATCGAATAGTTGATTGATCGACTAGTCTTAAGCATCCTTACTACAATTACTAAGCTTGCAGATGATAATAAGCTGGCAGGCACTGCAAGTCCTTTGGAGGATAGGATCATAATTCAAAATGATCTGGACAAACTAGAGAAATGGTCTGAGGTAAATAGGGTGAAGTTTAATAAGGACAAATGCAAAGTGCTGCATTTAGGAACAAACAATCAGTTTCACACATACAGAATGGGAAGCGACTGTCTAGGAAGGAGTACTGCAGAAAGGAATCTAGGGGTCATAGTGGACCACAAGCTAAATAGGAGTCAACAATATGACACTGTTGCAAAAAAAGAAAACATCATTCTGGGATGCATTAACAGGACTGATGTGAGCAAGACACGAAGTCATTCTTCTGCTCTACTCTGCACTGATTAGGCCTCAATTGGAGTATTGTGTCCAGTTCTGGGCACCACATTTCAAGAAAGTTGTGGCAAAATTGGAGACGGTCCAGAGAAGAGCAACAAAAATGATTAAAGGTCTAGAAAACATAAGCTATGAGGCAAGGCTGAAGGAATTGGGCTTGTTTATGTTTAGTAAACAGAAGACTGAGAGGGACATGATAGCTATTTTCAAGTATCTAAAAGGGTACTATAGAGAGGAGGGGAAAAAATTGTTCTCCTTGGCCTCTAAGGATAGGACAAGAAGGAATCGGCTTAAATTGCAGCGAGGAAGGTTTGGGTTGGACATTAGGAAAAACTTCCTGTCGGGGTTGTTAAACACTGGAATAAATTGCCTAGGGAGGTGGAATCTCTATCTCTGGAGATATTTAAGAGCAGGTTAGATAGACATATCAGGAATGATCAGGATGGTTCTTGGTCCTACCGTGAGTGCAGGGGACTGGACTTGATGACCTCTCGAGGTCCCTTCTAGTTCTAGTATTCTATTATTCTATAATTAGCCACCTCACTGCACCTTCTCCAGAATCTACCTTTATATCCAACAAAAGTGAATATACTACTTTTTAGGAGTACTGCACGTACTACTGAAAATATCTGTTTGATCAATAAGCAGTAACCTTTCCAGGAGCAATCAATTTCCTTTAGCTTAGATTTCAAGTTCTTTGGAGCAATGGCTTCTATTTGTCTGTGCACAACACCCAGTACAATAAAGCCTTGAAAGGAGCATCTAAGTGCTACTGAAATACAAATAAATAAAGAAAATCTAAGAATTATTAATTAGTTTGTCTGTCTATCCGTTCAAGAACTCCTCCTAAACAGTAAGAGCTAGGATCACCAAACTCGGGATACAGCTTTCTCTTATAACTTAAAGCAAGGAAGGGTTTGGTTGTGCCAGAAAAATGGCATGTGCCTAGAAAGGGATTACTTCTCATAAAACCATACAGAAAAGAGACAGAGTCACCAGGCAGGTGAAAGCAGTTGGCTGGAAGCATGCTCTTCCCCTCTCTGACTGCCCCAGCTCGAGTCTCCCACCCCTCCGGTGCCCTTTAGGGAGGGAGGATGGGCTGAAACTTCCCCCTTCCTCCCCGGGTTCCTATGGGAACTTTGCTGGCTATTCCACTTTTGTCAGGGAGCAAGGGGAAGTTCACAGTTTGCTGCATTCCTCACTCTGTCTGAGGAGCACAGGGGATAGACGAACCTGGATCTACCACAACTGGGGGACATGCACCCCCTCCCGCAGCTGTGTTCACGGGAGCTGCAGCAGCCATGGAGAGGCACTTCTCACCTGCCCCCCCATACTGCTGTGGTCAGAGCGGGCTGGGGTTGTCCTCTCTCCTTGGGGCAGACTGAACCCCTCATTCCCAGCCCCATCCCAGAGTTATGATTTAAATGAAGCATGGACATTTTCATTCCTTTTTCCAAACCCCCATAATTGAGTTAAGGACCTGAGCAACACCAAGTAAATCTTCTAGTGTATAAATAAATGCACATCAGTTTTTAAACATCTGAACAAAAGCTTTCATTGAGCAAGGCTCTTCCCTGGAAATATGCTCCAGATTGCTAATGAACTTGACTAGAATAAACACTTCGCTATTGTGCAATGTGGGAGAGGAAATGTAATTAATTTTTTGAACTTTAAAATATGATCTTTTAAAAATATAATTATTTTGCTATATTGAGACTATGCTTAGACAAAGTTTCATGTGTCTATTTTCATTCTATTCTTGCTCATTGTTTTTGTTTTCTATTAAGAGTTCTGCCAGTATTCAAAAATGTATTACGATAGATGTAGATATAGATATACATATTGTAGCAGGCCAAGAGCAGAGGGCTGCAGAAGCCTTCTGGAAGGCACCTACACGGGGAGTTGGGTGTGTGGGTTTATGTTCCCAGAGTAGGCTGCCAAAGACTGCAGCCCAGCCATTAGGACACCTGAAGCCTATCTGGAGTCAGCCTGGAGGGTGGACTAATTAGAGCACCTGCCCCCGGTTAAGGCTATGGGCACACAGAAAAGGGACCAACCGGAGGAGAGGAGAGGAGAGGAGAGGAGAGAAGAGAAGAGAGGAGAGGCCAAGCTGAGCAGAACAGGAGACAGGCCCAAGGCAGCTAGCAACAGGGCCTGTTCCAAGGCTTCAGGGAGGAGGTACCCAGGAAGGGTTGGGGAAGTGGCCCAAGGAGGAGCCGCTATTCAGTGGGGCCAGAGCCAAGCCTCACAGCCCACTCGGGGCTACCCCCTATAGGGTCCTGGGCCGGAACCTGGAGCAAGTGGGTGGGACTGGGTTTTCCCCAACCCTCCCTCCTGGCTGGTGGGCTACCAGTAAGGGAAAAGGGGAACCCTGTGAACTACCGGAGGGACTGACCTCCAAAACCCGACTGGCCAATGATGAAAAGGGCTCTTGGAGCGGGGTACCCTTGCTTTCTCGGCAGTGGTAGGGACACCGCAAGCCTCTGAGGCACACACAAAGACCCGCCAGGAAGCACAGAACCCAGTAGGCTTAGCTCAGACTTGCGACAATATACATATTACAGGTTGAACCTCTCTAACCCAGAACACTCTCATCCAGAAACATCTGTCGTCTGGAATGATTTCAGTTAGCCGGATGTCCACTGTTCATGGATGTGGCCAAGTTTCCTGCAGTCCCATAAAGTTTGTTTACAGCCACCATTCCTAGCTCTCAATGTTCTGTGCCGTTATTTAGCTCTAAGTTACCTCTAAATGTCCTCTAGCAGCACAGCAAGCAGTGGAAGTGTTAGTAATGCTGCTAGACAATATTGACCTCCCGTAGTCCAGAAAATTCTCTCATTCAGAACCAGTCAGGTCTCCAGGGTGCTGGACTAGAGAGGTTCAACCTGTATTACCATGGTTAATTTCCTAGAATTATTATAGTAACTTAGGCCATTTGCATGTACTAGTATACTGAGCTTGTATTTGTGTGCCTAGTATAGGATAGCACCTGCTAGAATTATATAATAATAGTAACAAATTGGCCATTTCTTTTTCCAGTGCATTATTCAGTGCATCAAAAAGATTCTGGTAGCAATCATGATACATTAATCTCAAAGCAGTGTGCTTTCCAAGGATTTGTCTTGTGTTGTCATCTCCCAAGGCAGCCAGACTTCATGAAACACAGAATGGTTCAAAATAGCTACCATATAAATCTGTTCAAACTAGCCCCTCTTATAAGGGATCTGGTAAATTTTTAAAAACAGGAACTCAGAGCTATAAACTTGAGAGATGTTAAAAGTAAACCCATCAAGTACTTATCAAGATGGTAACTTATTTGGGAATTCAGAAGTTCCTATGTGGATTTAACAAGTATTCTCTCTTCCTACAAATGTCTACCAAGAAAAAAGTAAACAAAAACATGTTGACCTTGCACCACACGTATGCAAACAATTTCTTAAATGTAATAGTAGACAAATGTGTCAAATATTTAGCATATGCTAAATATGTAGCATAGTTAGAGTGACCAAGTGTCCCGTTTGCAACTGGAACACCTGGCCAAAACGGGATCCTCACAGCTCCGGTCTGCATCACTGACGGGGCCACTGATGGTACGTCTCCACACAGTGTAATTTCGGAATAACTGACATTATTCTGAAATAACATAGTCCACGTCTACACTACAAGCAATTATTTCAACAATGTTAAAATAATGTCGAGTTGGAGGACTTCTTACTCCAACTCCTGTAACCCTCATTTTACAAGGAGTAAAGGAAGTCGAAGGAAGAGTGCTCTAACTCAGACTTCCTGCTGTGTAGACAGTGCCAAAAGCCAAAATCAGCTATTTGGACTTAAGCTGCACAACTGATGTAGCTCAAGTTACGTAGCTTATCTCGGCTTTGGCCCTGCTGGGTAGACGTGCCCTGAGCGTCCAGCTGGGGGTGCCATGCAGGGGGGCTGGCAGGCTCCCTGGAAGCATCTGTGCTATGCGACTCCTAGGAAGGAGCCAGCATGTCCCCCTTCCAGCACCTGTGTGTTGGGGTAACCAGGGGGCTCTTCATGCTGCACCCACCCAAGCACTGCCCCTGCTGCTCCCCTTGCCAGAGCCAACTCCCCTCCCCAGCCGGGGGCATCATCCCCTCCCCTTGAGCCAGCCCAGTGAAAACGAGTGCATGAGAGCAGCGGGGGGGAGGAAGGGGAGGAGAAAGGAGTGAGGGGGCAGGGCCTTGGAGAAGGAATGGGGCATGTCTAGAGCTTAAGAGGAGTGGTGGGCAGAGGGCAGGATATGGGTGTTGGGTTTTGTGTGAGTAGAAAGTTGGTGACCCTAAAGCCTAGTATTTTGAGGAACATGATTATAACATGGGTACTGTGCATAAACATACATTTGCAAGAAGAATTTATTACACAGTTAGTGTGGGTTTTTAACCCTCTCATATAGGTATATATAGTTATCTAAAAATGAGAACAAACAGTATGAATATTCAATAACAGTTCAGTAAGAATGTGAAATATTATAGGATAATGAATGTGCAAAAATGATTTCCAGAAGCCCACCATGTCATATAAAAAGACCATGATTTAAGAGTTCCGTCCTGTAGGTGTCAAAGGTCAAAGCAATGAGCTATTAAAGATACTTTCACTTCCCCTGAAATAAAGTGCTGTCTTGGGCCAAAAGGTGAGAGGTTAGAAAAGCAGTTTGTCTGCTGGTCTAGTCCCATTCTTCCTCCTGACAGGAAATCATACACGCTCCTACACAGCGTTCAGGGTTAACCTAGGGTCATGGCCATCAACTAAGTACCCAGCTAAAGAAATACATTATTTATTAAGAAGAAAAGGCTGTACAGGCCACAGGTTAAATTTCTGTCAAACACAAATTTTACTCTAAAGTGCAGCTAAGCATTCATGTAAAAAAACAAATAATCCACCTTCCACTGCAGCTAAATAGTGCAGCTGTGGCCATAATCTCTTATGCTTAAAGAGGCAACCATAACAAAAAAAAAATTATGACACAGTAGATTAGTTGTTAGGTCAAGGCAACAATTAATTTTTCTAAATATTTGTAAGATCAGAATTGGAAATGTCATCTTATCTTTTATGATGTGGCTCAAGCCAAATCTTAGTACCTCCAATACAGATTTTTTAAAATAAACTATAAAAAAATCAATTATTAATTTGTAGTGAGATTCACTATATTTATAGTGAGGTGCATGTCCACGAGACTAAAAATGTTCCGCTGGGCTTGCACAAGTATTGGAGACACATGAGTCAATAATATAGCTAAAAATTTTATAAAAATGTAAAGAAGATAACATTTTAAAATGATCACCTGGACAGTCTTAAGGAGTTGCAATAATATTGAGTGTCATAATACAGGGAGCAAGAATTTCTGATTCTGGTCTGAAACAATCATTTCTTAATACAGGTTGGCCCTCACTGGTCCAGCACCCTTGGGACCTGACTGGTCCCAAACAAGGGGATTTGCCGGAGTAGGGAAGGTCACTCCCCTCCTGGCCTGTTCTGGCACCGGGTCAGGGCTCCAGCCTGCCCCCGCTGATGCCCCTCTAGATGCTGCCAGCCCTGCTGCTGGCAAGGCAGAGAACCATGGATGGAGTTCCGCAGCCACCTGGTTCTGAGGCCGGAGCTGCGCAGCCACCCGGTTCCATGGCTGGAGCTTTGTAGCCACCTGGTTCTATGACCAGAGTTGTGCAGCCAAGGCTGGGACTGAGAGCTGGGGACAGAGTTCCCTGGCCACTACTAAGGCCAGAATGCCCTGCTGTGCTGTCTGTTCCCACCTCCCCCTCCCCCCACATGCACACTCGATTGCTCCTGCCCCACTGCCAGACCTCCCTTTTCCTGGACTCTGTGGTCCAAGAACATCCATGGTCCAGCATGGACCACGGATGTTGCTGGACTAGGGAGACCCGGTTAAGGGAGGTACAACCTGTAGAGAGTTCTCAGTAAAGATGGTTGATTTTCTTTTTAACTAACCCCCCAAAAAATCAAAATTTCAAATTTGCTTGCATTTCACAGGGTTCAAAACAAGCCTATTTTGTTTTCTACATAACTTTTTGGTCACAGTCTGCAATATAATCAGGAGGTCTTTTAATGAAAATATTACCAGTTTTTAATTAAGTATACTGTAAGCAAAAAAGCCCATAACCATTTGATAATGTCTTTGATAATTGTTTTAAACCATCACACACAAATGAAAATATCGATACTTTAAGAAATCCTTTAGTTTTGAAAAGGAAAATACCATTTTGCAATTGAAAATCTATTTTTTGAAAAATTTCAACCAGCTTTATGCCCACTGTAGCTGGGTCTGGAATTATACACATATAAATTACACTGCACCAGAGAACCAGAAACAAACTGGGTCTGGTATCAGAGGGGTAGCCGTGTTAGTCTCGATCTGCAAAAGTGATGAGGAGTCCTGTGGCACCTTATAGACTAACAGATTTATTGGAGCATAAGCTTTCGTGGGCAAAGGCCCACTTCATCAGATGTCTGACGAAGTGGGTCTTTGCCCACGAAAGCTTATGCTCCAATAAATCTGTTAGTCTATAAGGTGTCACAGGACTCCTTGTCGCTTTTGCAAACTGGGTCTGCACATCCTAAACTCAAAACTCTGGTCATCCGGAGTTCTTCAGATGACTGGTCATCTGAAGAAGTGGGCTGTGCCCACGAAAGCTCATGATACCATCTACATGTTTTGTTAGTCTACAAAGTGCTACCAGACCATTTGTTGTTTTTTAAGTTCATACACCATGTGTGATGTGCTAAGGCTATGTCTGCAATTTATCAGAGTGATATTACAAAACCGTATTATGGTCAAGTGCGTATTGTAAAAGTGTATAAATATGTTGGCCTACCACTGTTGACAAGTCCTGTAGCACATAAACCCAAGACAATTACAATGGGAATGAAAGGTTAATGACAGTACTTAAACTTGTCAAAAGGTTATGCTATAAAAGCTGCTCAAGGCTTTCAAATCCACTTTAGTTGAAGGAAGGAGAAAGATAAGAACAGTGGAAAGTTACTCAAGACAGGAGAAAGGAAGCCAGGTTGGACCAGACATAGAGGAACAGGGGGACCAGACAGGACAGAAAGGAAAAGGTAAGAAAAGGCAAGGTCACAGATATGGGTAAGGGGCTCCAGAAGGTGAGGGCAACCAGCAGGTAGGAGTTCTGTGGGGTAGGGAGCCCTACACACACTTTCCTAGATGGCCTCAAGGACTCTGGACAACCCTAGAGACTCAGACCCAGACCAAAGAGTGCCCTGGAGTGAAGAAGAAACTGAGGCAATGACATACATATAATGTGTATTGTTTTGTATGAACTGTACTCTCATGGGCTTTACAAGATTAAAGATAAAAGAGCATTCATATGTTAAACACATGCCCTGAAAGAGTTAACTGCAGACAAGAAGTTTCATACCTTTGGGATGGAGTTCTGGGCCTAGAAGGGCCAGGATGCTGGACAGCATGTTCCAACACTGGGGCGGGGGAGGGGTCAGATAGGAGGACTATATCCCAAGAGTGTGCTGAAGGACCCAAGATTGGAGCAGTGGTCGGATGCTGTGCAGGTGCAGCAGCTTAAAACACCCCAGGGAATCCAGAGCACAGAGGCTTGGATTCCTCCACATAGCATTTCTAGTGGGTGGCTGAAAAGGGTGCTCACAGATTTTAAAGGCAATGTCCATCTGCTATGTACATTGGACAAACGTCTCAGACACTTCGCCAAAGGATCAATGCCCACAAAACAGATATTAGACAGGATCACAAAGAAAAAACAGTTTCTTGCCATTTAAACCAGAAAGGACATTGTCTCAACGACTTGATTACCTGCATCCTGCTTCAAAGGCCTTTTAAGACTACACTTGAAAGAGAATCCTCTGAACTGTTATTCATGCTTAAATTCGAAACTTTACACCTAGGTTTGAATAAAGACTCTAATTATCTCACCCATTACAAAGATAGCTTCCCCAATTATCACCTCTAATATCATTAGCTCACAGACATTTACCTCCCCCCCCATCTCCCTTCTGTTCTGAAATTTGATTTGTCCTTTTCATACGTGTTCATTTTTTTAATTGTATCCTTTGGTATATATGGTTGTGACAATTTTCTTCCACTATTTGATCTGAGGAAGTGGGTCTGGCCCACGAAAGCTCATCACCTAATAAACCATCTTGTTAGTCTTTAAAGTGCTACATAGTCCTGTTTTTTGTTTCAGCTACACCAGACTAACATGGCTACATTTCTATCACTCCTTTTCTCTATGTACAGTCACTACATGATAACATACCACCTTAAGAACGAGAGGTTTAACATTCTCAATAGTCTTACAGGAAAGACTGGGTGGCAAGCCCAAGGAACACATTGTAATCAAAGGCTAAAGAGATTCTTACCAAATTAATCAGTTGCGTGTGGATGATATCTTCCACTAATACTGCTGATTCATGGAGAGGTCTGCGAGCATCCCCTAAGGAAAACCTGAAAGAAAATTGTTTCACATAAGGTTACCAAACTGTTAGAGGAAAAACGAAAACCTTACATTAAACCAAGCAAAAAAGAAAAGATCACCTGTATTTAAACTACTGAATTGAAAATTGTTTAGTGTGGTACAAGGAGGTATACATAAAAATAATTGGATTAAATGAAGAAAGAACACTGAGGATAAATATCAGAAAAGCAAATTCTAGTACAGTGAGATATATTATAGAGTGGAACGGACACTGAAGAGAAGACGTGTAATTCTACCTATTAGGGACAAAACTAGGCGAGCCCAATTTGTAGTAAATGTACTGTAGTGTTACAAGGGGACTGACTTACTAGGTCTTAACCACATTAATTTCAGTTAAGCACCTTCAGCCACATCCTAGCACTGTATTTAAGAACAAGGATATAATTCTGTCTTCCTTTTACAAACTGACACACAGCCATTTAAGTTTTTACTCAAACAATTTACATTAAATGTTTATGTTAGTGTCTTCTTCTCCCAAAGCTAAATGCTAAGTAGCGCATACTTTTAGAAGAAAGTGCAACTGAAAAAAAGAAATTTTTATAAATTATCAAATGCCTTTAAAGTGAATTATCTTGTATGATCTTTAGAATTCAGTCTTACAATGCACTATACATAACTATCTCAAAATGCATAGTATTTACAGTAACAGGAATAATTACAGACAGTTGTTGTGGTAGGTTTGAAAAGAAAGAGATACGAGTAGAAAATTAAGGATTTAGGTGAAATGCTGGTAAAACCAAAGAGAAAGCTTTTAAACAAAGGATAATTTTTGTCAGACTATGGCCAGAGTAGGCGAGAGCTGCTGCTCATGGGGAGTCTGCTTTCTAGCTCATTATCCTATCTTATGACAGTGGCCAATAGCAGGTGCCCCAGAAGGAATGAACAGAAGAAGTAATCATCAAGTGATCCTTCCCTTGTTGCCCATTCCCAGCTTCTGACAAACAGAGGCTAGGGACACTATTCCTGCCCATCCTGGCTATTAGTCCTGGATGGACCTATCCTCCGTGAATTTATCTATCTCTTTTTTGAACCCTGGTAAAGTCCTGGTCTTCACAACATCCTCTGGCAAGGAGTTCTACAGGTTCACTGTGCGTTGTATGAAGAAATACTCCCTTTTGTTCGTTTTAATCCTGTTATTAATTTCATTTGGTGGCCCCTAGTGCTTACATTATGGAAAGGAGTCAATAACTTTTTCCTTAATTTACTTTCTCCACACCTGTCATGATTTCATAAACCTCTATCATATCCACCCTTAGTCATCTCTTTTCCAAGCTGAGAAGTCCCAGTTTCATAAATCGCTCCTCATATGGCAGCCGCTCCATACCCCTAATAATTTCTGTTGCCCTTTTCTGAACTTTTTCCAATGCCAAGGAATGTGGACATACCATGGATTTATATAGGGGCTATATGATATTCTCTGTCTTATTTTCTATCGCTTTCTTAATGATTCCCAACATTCTGTTTACTTTTTTGACCACTGCTGCACATTGAGTGGATGTTTTCAGAGAACTATCCACAATGACTTCAAGATCTCTCTCAAGTGACAACAGCTAATTTAGTCCCTATCATTTTATACGTATAATTGTTTTTCAAGATGCATTACCTTGTATTTATCAACATTAAAATTCACCTGCCATTTTGTTGCCCAGTCACCTAGTTTTATGAGATCCTTTTGAAGCTTTTTACAGTCTGCTTTGGACTTAATTATCTTGAGTAATGTTGTATCATCTGCAAATTTTGCCACCTCATTGTTTAGCCTTTTCTCCAAATCACTTATGAATATGTTGAATAGGATTGGTCCCAGTACAGACCACTGCAGTACACCACTAGTTACTGTTCTCCATTCTGAAAACTGAGCATTTATTCCTTCCTTTTGTTTCCTGTCTTTTAACCAGTTATCCATCCATAAGAGGACCTTAAGAGG
This sequence comes from Pelochelys cantorii, assembly GCA_032595735.1. Classification (NCBI taxonomy): domain Eukaryota; kingdom Metazoa; phylum Chordata; order Testudines; family Trionychidae; genus Pelochelys; species Pelochelys cantorii. Next base: position 13,218,112 of record CM064328.1, read on the forward strand.
AAATCTTATCCCATGACAGCGTACTTTGTTTAAGAAAGTTTAGCGACAGTCTTTGTCAAAGGCTTTCTGGAAATGTAAGTACAGTGAAACCTTTGTTATCTGACTAATAAGATGGGTAAACTAGAGTACCTAGTATTAAATGAGGAGATTGACATAATAGGCATCACTGAAACCTGGTGGAATGAGGAAAGTCTGTGGGACACAGTCATGCCGGGATATAAAATATATCGAAAGGATAGAGCAGGCCGGTGGGTGGCGGAGTGGCAGTGTATGTGAAAGATAATGTAGAATCAAATGAAATAAAAATATTAAGTGAATCAACATGTTCAATAGAATCGCTATGGATAGTAATTCCATGCTCCAATAATAAGAAATTAGCAGTAGGGATGTATTACCGACCACCTGACCAGGACAGCGATACTGACATTGAAATGCTGAGGGAGATTAGAGAGGCTACCAAAATAAAGAACTCTATAATAATGGGGGATTTTAATTATCCCCATATTGACTGGATACATGTCACCTCAGGAAGAGAAGCAGAGATAAAATTTCTCAATGGCTTAAATGACTGCTTCTTGGAGCAGCTGGTGCAGGAACCCACAAGGGGAGAGGCAATTCTCGATTTAGTCCTGAGTGGAGCGCAGGATCAGGTCCAGGAAATAACCGTTACAGGACCGCTTGGGAATAGTGACCATAATATAATAACATTCAACATTCCTGTGGTGGGTAGAACACCTCAGCAGTCCAGCAACCTGGCATTTAATTTCAAAAAGGGGAATTACACAAAAATGAGGAGGTTAGTTAAACAGAAATTAAAAGGTACAGTGACTAGAGCCAAATCCCTGCAAGCTTCATGGAAACTTTTTAAAGACACCATAATAGAGGCCCAACTTAATGTATACCCCAAATTAAAAAACATAGCAAGAGACCTAAAAAAGAGTCACCGTGGCTTAACCACCATGTAAAAGAAGCAGTGAGGGACAAAAAGGCATCTTTTAAGAAGTGGAAGTCCAATCCTAGTGAGATATATAGAAAGGAACATAAACACTGTCAAATCAAGTGTAAAAATGAAATAAGAAAAGCAAAAAAAGATTTTGAGGAACAGCTAGCCAAAAACTCAAAAAGAAATAACAAAATGTTTTTTAAGTACATTAGAAGCAGGAAGCCTGCTAAAAAACCTCTGGGTCCCCTAGACGATCGAACTATAAAAGGCGCAATCAAGGAGGATAAAGCCATTGCGGAGAAACTAAATGATTTCTTTGCTTCAGTCTTCACGGCTGAGGACATTGGGGAGATTCCCAAATCTGCACCATCCTTTGTGGGTGATGAATCTGAGGAACTGTCCCGGATTGAAGTGTCATTAGAGGAGGTTTTGGAACAAATAGAAAAACTTAATGTTAACAGATCTCCGGGACCGGATGGCATTCATCCAAGGGTTCTAAAAGAACTCAAATGGAAAATTGCTGAACTATTATCTGTGGTTTGTAACCTATCCCTTAAATCGGCTTCCGTACCTAATGACTGGAAGGTAGCCAACGTGACACCAATATTTAAAAAGGGCTCTAGAGGCAATCCGGGCAATTACAGACCGGTAACTCTAACTTCAGTACCGGGCAAATTAGTCGAAACAATGGTAAAGAATAAAATTGTGAAGCATGTAGAAGAACATAATTTGTTGGACAAAAGTCAACATGGTTTCTGTAAAGGGAAATCCTGTCTTACTAATCTAGTAGAGTTCTTTGAAGGGGTTAACAAACATGCGGACAAGGGGGGATCCAGTAGATATAGTATACTTAGATTTTCAGAAAGCCTTTGACAAGGTCCCTCACCAAAGGCTCTTGTGTAAATTACATGGCCATGGGATAAGAGGGAAGGTCCTTTCTTGGATTGAGAACTGGTTAAAAGACAGGAAACAAAGGGTAGGAATAAATGGTAAATTTTCAGAATGGAGAGGGGTAACTAGTGGTGTCCCCCAAGGGTCGTTCCTAGGACCGATCCTGTTCAACTTATTCATAAATGATCTGGAGAAAGGGGTAAGCAGTGAGGTGGTAAAGTTTGCAGATGATACCAAACTTTTTAGGATAGTCAAGACAGAAGCAGACTGTGAGGGACTCCAAAAAGATCTCACCAAACTGAGTGATTGGGCAACAAAATGGCAAATGAAATTTAATGTGGATAAGTGTAAAGTAATGCACATCGGGAAAAATAACCCCAACTATACGTACAGTATGATAGGGGCTAATTTGGCTACTACAAATCAGGAAAGAGATCTTGGAGTTATCGTGGACAGTTCTCTGAAAACTTCCACACAGTGTGCAGCGGCGGTCAAAAAGGCAAATAGGATGCTAGGAATTATTAAGAAAGGGATAGAAAATAAGACCCAGGATATCTTACTGCCCCTGTATAAAACTATGGTACGCCCACATCTTGAATACTGTGTACAGATGTGGTCTCCTCACCTCAAAAAAGATATTTTGGCCTTGGAAAGGGTTCAGAAAAGGGCAACTAAATTATTAGGGGTTTGGAATGGGTCCCATATGAAGAGAGGCTAAAGAGACTGGGACTTTTCAGTTTAGAAAAGAGGAGACTGAGGGGGGATATGATAGAGGTATATAAAATCATGAGTGGTGTGGACAGGGCCGATAAAGAAAAGTTATTTATTAGTTCCCTAAATAGAAGAACTAGAGGACACCAAATGAAATTAATGGGTAGCAGGTTTAAAACTAATAAAAGAAAGTTCTTCTTCACACAGCGTGTAGTCAGCCTGTGGAACTCCTTGCCAGAGGAGGCTGTGAAGGCTAGGACTATAATAGACTTTAAAGAGAAGCTAGATAATTTCATGGAGGTTAGGTCCATAAAAGGCTATTAGCCAGGGGATAAAATGGTGTCCTTGGCCTCTGTTTGTCAGAGGCTGGAGAGGGATGGCAGGAGACAAATCGCTTGATCATTGTCTTTGGTCCACCCTCTCTGGGGCACCTGGTGCTGGCCACTGTCGGCAGACAGGATACTGGGCTAGATGGACCTTTGGTCTGACCCAGTACGGCCATTCTTATGTTCTAGCACTCTGTTAACCAGAAAACTTTGTTAACCGGCATTGCCCCCAGCCACAATACTGTCACATCTTCAGGCGCACAGGCCTGGCTTGGTTTACCATGATTGGCTTAACATTTTTTTATTTAAGAAGTACTAATCATCTTTAACTCATAATAGAAATGTGAGACCAACTACCTCACACTACAAAACTACCAATATTAAAAACCTAAGTTTTACTATTATTGTTCATTGGCTTTTCCTAGGTTGATGGGACCCTCAGATAACTGGAATTTTTAGATAACCGAACGCCCTAATCCCTGAGCATGCCGGATAACACAGGTTTTACTGTACAATATATCCACTGGATCCCCTTTGTCCATATGCTTGTTGACCTCCTTAAAGAATTCTAGTAGATTGGTGAGGAATGGTTTCCCTTTACAGAAACCATGTTGACTTTCCCCCAACAAATTATGTTCATATATATCTGACAATACTGTTCTTTACTATAGATTCAAAAAGATTGCCCAGCACTGAAGTTAGACATACCAGGCTGTAAATGCCAGGATCACCTCTATAGTGTTTTTAAAAAATTGGCATCACATTATCTATCTTCCAGTTATTTGGTACAAAAGATGATTTAAAAGGAGGTTAGAAGCCCAAACCCCACTCAAGGAGAAATGGAGTATCCAGGATTCTGACTGTGGGGCTCTACTTACCATCTCATCATTCCACTAACACTTTGACAAAACTTTCAATACATAACAACAGTTCAGTTGCATTACTGTATAATACACACATAATTTAGAACCGACTTTTTAACACATCAGCCAAATTACACTTAGAAAGAGGCAGCTATAAAATAGATAACAGTACTCAGCCCTTGCCTACTTTACATACAAATACCATAAATTTAAGAACCGAAGAGTTCTTTAAAAAATCATTCTCACTTTTCCCTCACCTCAATTCCTCCTTTCACATAAAAATAAGACAACAACCATTTATTTCCTGGAATGAAGTGCAGGACCATGGGCTACTACTACCTGGAAACAGACACTCTATATCTATAACAAAGCTTTATTAGTACCTCTTGATTCAAACTAAACAGAGTAGCTGTAACATCTGACATCTGGAGCAGCCCCTGACCGTGGCAGGCCATCCTGCAGGACTGAGGCAGTCCCTCCCACACACATCCAACAGCAGGGGAGCTGCTACAGTCCAATTGGTAAACAGGTTAAACCTTCACATCCCTAATCTAAACTAAAAGGATCAGAACACACTGATCATTATTATATACCAATATTTTTAAATTTAAAACTATTTGCCTGTGTTGCTAAGACTTTAGAAGACACGAAACCAAATTTGGAACAGAGCTAATAAATGGCTGGCAACTAACAAGTTGGATGCAACAGACCATGGACTATATTAATATTATTCTATGAATGTTAAATAAAGATATTAATAAATTTACAATTTCTCTGAAAAGAACAAAAAATTGAGGGCAAATTTCTGCTCTCCGATCAGAGAACTGGCTCTCCTCTGAGATAACGTGTTACCCTGCCTGCATAGATGTCCCACCAATGTAACTGATAGCTCTCCACATGTAAGAGGAATGAAGAATCAGCAGACAAGATCCAATATACAGATCTAAGAGGTGAATTTTGCCCCACATTTTTTTTGGTCTATTCAGATTTGCAAAAGGATATATCAAGTTTGATTGCTGGAATTCCATATTCCAGCAACCGTTAACTGGAGATATGTAAAAGCAGATTCATTACTACTACTACTACCACCACACACACATACTCACACACACTCATTCTTTTTCTTTTCATATTTAAAAGGTATTTGTATCTCAGTTTCTCTTTTTCCCATGTTACTGTTGCCAACTTCTTTCCCACACAGGGAAAGCTAGATATTGGCATGATGGTTTCTGCAAAAAAATAAAATAAAAACCACCATATGTACCCACAGCCACTTCCTTTTTCTCAGTAATGCACGGTAGATTTTCAAGCTACTGAAAAAAAATTAAATCTGAATAATTGTTAATGATATTTTAGCATCTAGCCTTTATCCTCTGGATTCTGTTTAATTACTAATAATTGTTTCTACATCAAACAGGAATGTCTCTGCCCCTTCCTATTTCCTGGGATATGCTTCTGACATGAAACTGACAAATACACGAAAATTGAGAAGGTTAGGTTTTAATTCCTTTCTTTACTTACGCTGTTGTAGCTGAACAAGCAAACTAAAACTTGGAATAGGAGGGGGAAGAGGGTTCGCCAAACTACAATCTAGATGGTAGGCAGAGGACAGAACGTAACTTAATGTGTTGCTTTTGGGGATGAAATCAGACTTGGTTTAATATTACTTTGTGTGTTTCTTTTCCTATGGGCTTTTTTTCCCCAAATGGCACAGTAGATAGCACTTAAAAAAATTCTACACCTGATCAAGGAAAAGATTTGTTAAATAAACGTATTTACTGCACACCTAACCATTATACATCCATACAACAACAAAGCCTTCTTAGATAACCTCATTTCAAAGAGCTTGTTTTAAAAAACTGCAAGTTTGGGTGCAACAAGGTTATCAATGCAAAAGTTATTAACCAGAGGGTAAAAATAATTGTGGTGTGGGGAAAGACTGCAGCAGTTTTTTGTATTTAGTTGCTTCCATTTCCATTCTGTCTCTATCCATGTCATGATCTTTCAAGGTATATCAAAAGATGTCAATGTCCCACCCATTCACACACTTCATCAGAATAATGCTGACTGTACATCCTAAGTAAGATGTTACATCAGTCCATGTCAGGGGGAGATAAAAGGATGCAGGCTGCCGGTCGCCACAGGCTCTGGGCAGCGGGATTCCGGCCTTCGACAGCCATGTAGATGCCAGGATGCTGGCTACCTCTGGCCCTCTGGACTCTTGGCTGCCCACTCGCACTCCCTAGCAGAGTTTAATTGGCAACAGGAACTGATAAATATTAGCTCATTGGTTAACCAGTTAAACTCTTGCATCCCTAAATATTACACTGTAGATATGGTTGGAGCTAAAACAACATGGTGGTTGTTCAGACTACGCAGTCTAGCAGCATTAATTCAATGTTAAAGTTTTGTGTAAGAATTTCCCAGATATTATCTACTACATATTTGAGAGACTCTGACTGTCCATCTGTTTGTCTATATGTTCAAGAACTCTGCGTAAACAATAAGAGCTGGGACCACCAAACTCGGAATACAGTTTCTGCTTATCAAAACTTAAATCAAGGCAAGGGTTTGGTTGTGCCAGGAAAATGGCATGTGCCTGGAATGGGACTGCTTCTCAGAAAACAATGCAGAAAAGCGACAGAATCAGTAGGCATGGGAAAGGGGCTGGCTGGGGACACTGAGACTCCCACACCCCAGATGCCCTCTACGGGAGGGGGGAGGAAGGAGGCGGGGGCTGAAGCTTCCCCCACCCCCCCAATTTGTACAGGGACATTACTAGCTGTTCCCCTTCATCAGGGAGTGAGGGGAAAGCGCACAGTTTGCTGCATTCCTCACTCTACCTGTGGAGCGAAGGGGGCAGGCGCGTCTCACCTGGCCCCAAACTGCTGCTGTGAGAGGGCTGGAATTAGGGTTGCCAGATGGTCTCCCAAAAAATACCGAACATACGGGTGAAAAATTTGTCAAGCAAAAAAAAGAAGTAGAAATTCCACCCCAGTCAGTTTTGTCTGAGAGCCCATAGAAGGCGCCTAAACGCAACCACAAAGCACCTGCGGGCTTCTCTCCTGGACTATGGCGCCACAATGCGCTTGAACAGCGCTCAGGAGCAGGGACAGGGCTTCTCCTCCTCCCCAAGGCGTCACTCCTCCTCAGACACAAACAGCTGAGGGCTCCCAGCGCTGATTGCGCCCCGCCTCCCGGCCACTCCCCCTACCCCCGCCAGGCTTTTGCACACTACCACAGGCTCCCAGCGCCGATCGCGCCCCGCCTCCCAGCCACTCCCCCCGCCCTCGCCAGGCTTCCATCCGGCACACAGCCAGAAAAACAGAAAATACCGGACATTGTACATGTCCAGTATTTTCTGGATTTTTTTTACTGGACACAGGGCACAAAAACAGGACTGTACCGGACATCTGGCAATCGTAGTAAGTACTCTCTCCCTGGGGCAGCCTGCAGACTGAACCTCTCCTCCAAGCAATGATTTAAATGAAGCATGCACATTTTCATTTTATTTTCCAAGAGACAAAAAATAATTGTGTTAGGGATCAGAGCAATGCCGGGTAAATCTTCCAGTCTCCTATATATTTGAGAGAGTTTGTCTGTCTGTCTTGTTTGTTCACGGACACCCCAAAACCACTATGCCAACAGCTGATCCCAGCAGAGTTGCACTTAATTTTCTCCCCAGCCTCTATAAACACCTACCCTTGTCCATGTTGTTTCTGAAATATCTTTGCTTCCCACTACAACATTTTCTACCTCTCAAATCTTCACAGAGTACCACCCTCTCCTATTTCCCTACTATATTCATTTTTAATTATCAATATATATCAAATTCAGTATATTAACAGTGGCAAAGTTAGTAAATCCTTATTAAAATATTAAACAGGAAATTATCCCGTGAAACATTATTGTGACAAATTTGGGCCTCAATTCTATGCTTTGTGTCTGTACAGAGTCCCAATGAACACCAGGGCATGGAAATTAAGATTCAAACAAGTGTGAAACAAAGCAATTTTAATCTTGCTTTAAGTGCAAATCTTAAAGTTGCTACCAATACACACAAACACATACACACACCATTTGCAAATGCCATGCCTCTAACTCAATTTTTTTGGAGCTTTTCAGGAAAAACAGTTTGCCTATTTCCAAGAATGATTTTGGGGAAAAATTAGTAGTTTTGCCAATATTAAAAAAATTGTTTCAATAATTTCTTTCCAGAGCTCTAGTGACTGCGAAGCTTGTAGAAGCAAACTGAAATTTGGTATTCCTTGGAGGTCTGTGAGGTGTCCTTTTGCTGTCCCCATGAAAATTTGGCAGAATCTGAACCACCAAAAAAAGAACAAACACAACCTTTTGCTGGTGGAATATGCCTCAAATAATGAAAATCAACATGCATTAGTCCACTCTGCTTTGGGTTGTGATTGAACCCACCATCAGCATGGACACAGAATTACAGAATACTAGCAGAAATACCCGGCGTCACCCATGGAAAATATAGTAAAAGGTGTGATGAATGAACTACGTCAATGATATTAACATAGCATATTTTATTGGAAATACTTTTCTCTTATATATTACTTTAAGAAATTAACATAGCTAGTGATGTGCTCACAAAACGACAAATCCCATATAGGGTCTCTTTTGTCAATCCCCACAAATCAGGAAGGCCCATCTTCCTTTAAAGACTCTATGAAAACCAATGCCTGCAGCCTCCTTGCCAGAAGCCCAAAGAAATGGAGGGGATGTCTCCTGGGCTCTGCAACAGCAGCAAATCACTGCTCTCCAAGTAGCCACTCCCCAAGTGCTTTCAGTGCACGCTCCATGGGGCAACCCGAATGGACTTCCTAGCGGCAGCTGGACCAGTTGCATTGATCAGACAAAGTGAAACACCTTCAGACCAGGTGCAATTAGTGATATCTAGATGATCAGAACATGCAGCACCTGAATGTACCTGTTCTAATGAGAATAGGCTGTTCTGAGTGTACCATGTCCTCCTCAGGCTCCACGGTGCTCAAACCCTTGTCCTCCTACCCACCTCCTCTTTGTACTGTGAGCTGAATCCTGCAAAGTGCATAATGCCCGTGGCACTTGCTGATAACACACACAGCCCTGCCAGGAGAACGCACATAGCCCAAAGGAGGGTAAGTGGTGGGATGGCTCGTTTGGGTGTGGGGGGAGGGAAGCAACTTTAATTTCCAAAAGGGGTTCAGTCGGAGCCCGGATGCGTGAAGATCATAGGCTGTGATAGCTGGAGGCTTCTCCCAGCTGGAGACTGTGATAGCTGGAGGCTTCTCTCAGCCACAATTAGCAAGGTTAGACCCCATCCAGCATCAGCCACATTTGGGTCTCTCCTGGAGACCTGCTGGTGCCCTAGTATAGGGGAGGTTTCTGATTCTCTGCCCCACTGCAGCCTCTCCCCCATGGGCTTTCCCTTGTTGATGCTGCAGGTGCCCACATACTTTATCCTCTAGGATCTCGTAGTTGCAGTTTATGTGACACGCTTAACACAAGAGTCCAGCAAATGCTTATGTTCAGGAGCTACTAAAAGCTAATTATCATTGGAACCAATTTCAAGATATAATCAATCCAGTTATTTAAGTTAGGAAATCAGTAGTATCCGTGCAAAATTTGGTGTTTCTAGCTCTTACCGTTTCAGAGATCTTTTGGGACAAACAAACAAACACACGAACTTTCAGAAATATTTAGAACTGGAAGGGACCTTGAGAAGTCATCAAATCCAGTCTCTTGCCCTCATGGCAGGACCAAGAACCATCTAGATCAGTGGTGGGCAATAAAAAACACAACAGCCTCCAGTGTTAGTCCTTGGCGGGCCACCGCCACTATGTTTACCTGTACCTCTGCAGGTATCAAAGAATCGTAGCTCTTGTTAGCTGCAAAATCACCATTTGTGACCATTCGCATTGGCCGCGAATGGTGATTCACGGCCAACCAGAGCTGTGATCCTTTGATACATGTGGAGGCGCAGGTAAACATAGCAGTGGTGGCCCACCAGGGACTAACCCTGTGGCCCAGATCCGGCCTGTGGGCCGGAATTTGCCCACCCCTGATCTAGATCACCCCTGATAGATGTCTATCTAACTTGCCCTTAAATATCTCCAGTGATGCAGATTCCACCACCTCCCTATGCAATTTATTCCCGTGTTTAACCACCTGAACAGTTAGGAAGTTTTCTCCTCTGGAATGCCGTAGAAGCATGAATGTTTAGCACATCTGGCATATACATATCTTGCGATGCCGGCTACAACAGTGCAATGCAAATGAATGCCTGTTCTCACTTTCAGGTTACCTTTTAAACAAGAAATGGGCAGCATTATCTCCTGTAAATTGTAACCAAACTTTTTTGTCTGAGCGACTAGCTGAACAAGAAGTAAGACTGAGTGGACTTTAGTCTCTAAAGTTTATGCAGTTTTATTTTTAATACAATTATTTTTGTACATAATTCTACATTTGTAAGTTCACATCTCATGCTAAAGAGATTACACTACACTACTTGTATTTGTTCTTACAGTGCAAATATTTGTAATCAAAATCAATATAATGTGAACACTGTACATTTTGTATTCTGTGTTGTAATTTAAATAATTACATTTGATTTAATGTAGAAAATATCCAGAAATATGTAAATAAATGGTATTCTTTCATTAACAGTGCAATTAATCACTTTTTTTAAAATCGATTGACAAACCCAGTAGTAAGACTGAAAAATGCCAGGTACATAGGCTTAATAGCATCTTTGAGAGCTTGCTGATGGACTTACCAAACATTCTGCCTCCAGTGAACATACTTAAGCCTCCTGACCTCCCTGCGTACCACACTGCATATGCTACAGCCCCAAAGAGCTCAATAACAGAACAACCGACTGGGATCTCAGACACAGAGTTAAGAGCACCAAATAGGGGAATGATGCACCACAGTTACAGCAATTGCCATCCCCTCTTGGGGAAAGCAGGTTTATCATAAAATTAAGTGACAGGTGTGAGCTTACTTGCCCCTCTTCTCTATGGATTTTTGATGAATGTAGTGAAAGTGTCTTTCCACACAGTTCCAATCTACTTTAAGCACTGAGGGAATATGTGCTACATGGCAGGGAAAGACCATGAGTTCTGGTCTGAGCTCTTCCTCTGACAATCATTCTGAGTAACTGACAGCCCTTACCTCTGCGTAATGTCTCCTGCCCCTGTACTGGGAGGCAGGATAGTAAAATTCCTCTTCCATTTACAGATGGGATCCCTCGAGGCTTTGCACTGGGTGAGTTATGGAAGAACTAGGAATAGAACTTGGGAGCCCATTTCTGTGCAGCAACAGAGGGTGCAGAGCACAAGCCTCCCAGATTCTAGAAGCTGAACTGATATTCAGTGTCAGAGCAAAAGGAAGCCTTTGTGAAGAGGCAGACCAGGGCCCTAACTCTATAATGCAGCAGAGCTAAGTTTCATCCCCTTAGTCATACTGCCTTTCAGATTTAATCTGCCAAATCTATAGGCTTGCTTGTGCCATTTGTAACTACTAAATCATACTCTCCTCCAGAGCCAGGAATAGAACCCAAGAGTCTCAATTCCTAACGTGCTTCCAGAAATGCTTGGCAGGACTGGAACCCTGGATCTTTTCAGTTCACAGCACAGAGCTATGCCACTTGAACTAAAGGAGAAACGGTAGCAGTGACAGACTATTATCCTGTATGCGGACTAGCCACTGGAGGGAGGTGCACACACACTTCACTTCATTGAGTCTCATTTACTATGATATACTCTTTAATGACATGATCACAAATGGAAGGGCAGGGTAGTACTGAAACAGATACTGAATCTCTCACAGCCTCTGATGTATAAAGTATTGGCAGGGAAGCAGAGCTCAGATGACTCATGTGTGGTGGAGAGTCCATTGGTGCCGGACACAACAGTGTCTGTTCTAGTGCCAGAGTCAACAGCTCTGGATGAGTTGCAGGGATCTCAGAGTGAGCTCTTGTGGATCACACTCTGCTAGGGTCAATTTGCCTTGTGACTTCAGAGTTGGGACCTTCCCCATCCGTCGTCTTCTGCTTCTTTCTTGGCACCGGTGATGAAAAGTGGTGCCAAGAGACACTTGCTAGGGTGATCTTTTGTGGCACCAGGAAGTGCCGGGAGTCTTGAGAAGCAAAAGCAGCTGGACAACATGGAACAGCTCTGAGTCTCCCTAATTGAAGTCAGGGTGCTTCTGATCAAGGCTGAAGAACTCAGTGCCAAGTGAGAGTGACTCAGCTCTGAGGAGGGACAAGTGCTACCTCCATGAGGCGGAACCTAAGTCTGGTGTCCCTATCTTTTTTTTTTTTTTTTTTTGGGTGGGTGCCTGAACAAATCCCTTTCTTTTGTGTCTTGTGCTTTGGGACTGCTGTTCCAGCTTTTCCCTTTCATTGGCAGCTGGCATAACTGGAGCGCCTCAGGGCAGGGATGGAATGGGAGTAGAGAAATTCAAATCCCAAAGTGTGAACAGAGTATTTATGTTCAGTCCTTCCTGCAGAAGGAGCAAGGGATGAAGTTATCAGGTATAAGAACTATGGGTGCATCTGCACTGCACTGTTATTTCAAGATAACTAGCATTATTTCAAAAAAACAATGCAAGTGTCTACACAGCCATTCCGTTATTTCGAACGGCCATACTGGGCGAGACCAATAGTCCATCTACCCCAGGGTCCTGTCTTCCAACAGTGGCCAATGCCAGGCACTGCAGAAGCAATAAACAGAACAGGCAAACATCAAGTGATCTTTCCACTGTCATCCAGTCTCAGCTTCGGAGAAATATAAGATAGGGACACTCCAAGCATGGGATTGCATTCATGAACATCTTGGCTAATAGCCAACAATGGAACAAGCCTCAGTGATGGAACAAGCCTTGATGACAGTATTACATTGTTGACTCATATGTAGTTTGTGATCAACTGGAGCCACCAGATACCTTTCTGCATTTCTTCCTAGGCTGTCATTTCTCATTTTATGTTTGTTCAAGTGGTTATTTCTTCTTAAGGATAGTACTTTGCATTTGCCCTTATTGAATTTCATCCTCTTTACTTCCAGTTTGTCAAGATCATTTTTAATTCTAGTCCTGTTTTCTAAAGTGCTTGCGACCCTTCCCAGCTTGGTATCGCCTACAAACTTTGTAAATTGTACCCTCTATGCTATTTTCCAAATCTTTATGAAGATACTGAATAGAGTCTGACCCAGGACAGATGCCTATGGGACCCCATTTAATATGCCTTTCCAGCTTGACTGTGAACCACGGATAAATATTCTCTGATCAGTTTTCCCATCAATTGTGCATCCACTTTATAGTAGGTTCATCTAGGTTGAATTTCCCTAGTTTGCTTCTAAGAAGATCGTGTGAGCATGTATCCAAACCTTTACTAAAGTTGAGATACATAACATCTAATGCTACACCACTGTGAAGCTGGGGTAAGTGAGATTAGAATCAGAACCTTGGAATACAAAATTGTTACATTTCCACTTACGCATTTGAGACATAGATTAATTATATAAATCCTTATGACTGCCAAAAGGAAAACATATATAATTTACTCCAGTTGTAGAGTATAATGTGTTCCATTTGTTCATTCACAAAGGGCTTCAGTTTGGATCAGTAAATAAATGAGTGAATTGTCTTTCTAGAGTATGAAGACTGGATTGTGATCAGTTATTTCTGATCTATGAAAAAGTTCATCTCCAGTCTCAACAATACAAAGGGAATTTAACACGGCCAAAAGAGATGAATTTTCAGTTTGCTCTCAAGAGGATAGGATAAAAAAGTGATGAGGAAAGGAGGAAGTCAAAACATAATTCCGCTATATATATATATTTTAAGTGTTAACGGAATGTGGAAATCCCTAGCTATGTTTAATCTAAATCAAAAGCACAGGATAATTACAAAATACAAGCTAGTATAAATGTCTTGTGTAAATCTTAAATTTATTACTTTTAAATTATTTTAAATATTCTATTCATATTTCTGTAAGAGAATTCTTGTATGTTCATTTCTTTAAAAGTCAGTTTCAAATTTATACGACAGATTAAACCGATTTTATACTAGGCTAAACTCTTTACTGAAAAACCCCCTCGGAGATTGTGATTTTAAAATTCCTAATAATAAATATCACCTAGTGGCAATTTTTATTTACAAAAACACATGGCTACAGGTAGGTTTCTAAGTCCATCTTCAAGCATCTAATTCAAATACATAATATTTTAAAGATGCTGAACACTCAGCAGTTACCTAAGATGTCAATGGGCACTTCAGGATCTTCAGCACTTTTAAAAGACAAGTTATGCATGTAGGTAGCAGTTAATTTCATTTATTACTCCTTGTAACAGCTCTTACAGATGGTTATTTCTCCACAGCTGATATGAACAAGGTAACAGACAAAGAGAGGTTAAGTAGTGTGACAAAGGCTACACACACCAAGTTACTGGCAGAGCTGTGAATCAGACTCCCCTCAGTTAAATAGATCTCACAGCCTCCCAAATAAAATAATAAAGTAGCCTGAAAGATTACTCACCAATTACTCCATGTCACCATTACTGTTTTCAGTGAGTAAAAGAATTTATTCACAAACGGGCACATATAGAATAAATCAGTCCAAATAGAAAAATTATACTCCAAATACAGCATATCTGCTTAGAATAATTAGCTTTATCTTCACTTGTACATTAGCTACTAAATTCGGAAAACAAAATTCTGCACTATGATGTACCATTTCCAATATCATAAGTATGTTATAAATTTAAAAAAGCTTTTTAAAATTATTATTTTTATTAATGCAATCTATGCAACATGCTCCCCTAGAGTAAAAAACTAAAAATCCCGTGATGATATCTTTTCACGAAAGCCAGTAAACTGTCATATCAGTGTTGTGCTCTTTTCCCTGGTTTCAAACAGAATACTTAAATGTTTAAAAATGTTATAACCCACAATAATCTGTTCCAGGCACCAACAAAAAGGAAGAAAAAAAATTACAGAAGTCAAGATGTCGCCTGGAAGCACTTTATGGCAAACATTATAAAGATAACACAGAACAGAAAAGCCCTAGTTCAATCCATTATAAATACCCCATTCTCTTAAAATCACAAAAATGTATTTATACTTAAGAACTCTTACATGCTTTTTCCTTAAAAGACTTCATTTAAGTACAATTTGGCAGGATTTTTGGAACAAGAAAAGAAGAATTTTATAAAATATTGATGTTTTAAAGTCACCCTAGTTTTGATCTATTTGCTATAAAAACAAAAGCATGGAGTTTGGAAGATGACCACATCCGTGTTCATTAATTATAATTTGGTTTCTGACTTTGTCCCAGAAAGTGCTCCAGCAGTTATATTCAGCTTTAATGCCATGTCATCATCAAAACAATCATATCCTATTGAAAAAAAGTGGGATAATTTTCTACAGTTTACTCATACATATATACTATAATGCTTAAGAGAGGAAAACAAACAGCAATCTTACTACGGGTGTGTCTACACTGCACCATTATTTTGGGATAACTAGTGTTACTTTGAAATAAAAATGCGAGCGTCTACACAGCCATTATGTTATTTTGAAATCATTTTGAAATAACGGCTGGCTTATTCCAAAATGTGTAAACCTCATTCTACAAGAAATAACGCTATTACGAAATAGCTATTTCAAAATAAGATGTGGGTAGACACTCCATTGCTGCTATTGCACATAGCCCCTCACCAGGGCCATTCTAAGTTATTGCTCCCCAGTGCCTCCTGGGGCTCTAAATCAAGATAGCACATCTACATTAGCGGAGCCTGCCTCGGACTAATTTTGAGGCTTACCTGCAATGCAGACATGCTATTTCGAAATAAGCTATTTCAGAATAACTACCCCGGAAATAAGCGTGCAGTGTAGACGTACCCTAAGTGTAAAAATCTAGGTCTCAGACAACCTTGAGGTTGTGAAATCAAACACCTAAAAACCAGACAATTTCCAATGACAATCTTCACTTAGTAACATTAATACAAGCACATTGCTGAGTTGGTTGAAATTGGAATTTATCTTCCATGGGAAATGTTGTTTAAAAATTTCCTTTTGTCACAGATCAGAACAAAAAGCCAAAATTCCAAAAAAGTCTCTAACACATCTACATTTATTTTCTTTCAGAATATCAAAATGGCCTTCTCAAAATTGATTTTGACTTGCTTCATTTTTTCTTAATAGAGTAATCAAAATGATAAAGTTGAAATAAAGTGCTTTAACTTTATTGAAACCAAATATTCTGATCATTCTTCAAACATTTTGATGCACTAGATCGGTACCTCTGAAACCTTTCTATTTGATCAAATCAGCATTTCTAACTGAAAACTGTTCCATCAGGTATTTTTCAACCAACTCCAGAAAATTGTACATCAAAGATAGTATGGAATCTAGGATACCAACTAGGGATATAATAGTGTAGTCGATTAACAAATTAACCTATAAGCAAAAGCTTATCAGTTAATGCTATAGACTACATGCATTTCCCTCTCCCTTCCCTTGCCAGTAAATTTTTTAGCAGGCTGGCCAGCAGCCTGGGTCAGTCCCAGCTTACTCCAGGTCTCCTGCTGTGGCTCTGCATTTAGTGTATTAGGAACTGGGCGGGCAGGCAGCCCAGCTCAGTTCTGGCTCGTGCTGGGTCCGGGAGCTCAGACCCCTCCTGGGCACCTGCCCCTTGTAACGCAGAGCGGAAGTGGGGGATGTTGTGCGGGCTGACCCATCACCTGCAGAAGCAGGGACTGACCCGGCATCTTCGCGCACCGGCTCACCTGTCCTTTATAATGCAGAGCATCAGCAGGGGAGGTTATGCAGTTACCCGGCACAAGCCAGACTGAGTGTTGTAATGGCAATCCTTATCGACAAATCAAGCAGTCGATGATTTTTAGCGACTACTCAATTGGGAAAGTTTCCGCATTTTAACATCCTTATTATTAAAATCAATATTTCTGTGGTCAGAACCAGAAAGATGAGGCATGCACAATTTGTCAAGAATGTGCCTACCTGTGCTACAGCCAGAAACTCTACTAGTCTTCATGGCTCCACATATAATCCTTGGTTCTGTCTGGACACACAGACCAGCCCACCACTGACCATTCAGTCCAAAGGCCTAAATATAGCTGCACACAGTTATCTCCACAACATTCCCCACTGCCAATCTCATGTTGAGTATTCTGGTCCATCTGTAGCCAACTGCTACTGATGGACTGCTACTGATCAGCTCTTCTGTAATTCAGGAAAGCAATCATTCACATCCTCCAAAATACATCAGGTGTGAGAGGACGCTGAGTGGTGTTTAACTGTCTTCGTGGCAAGTACTAACTTGCCAGACCATGCAGACCTAGAGGCTGTGATGATATACTATCAGAAAGGATAAAAGACTAGAATTCATGAGCAGAACAAACATAAATACAAACACAAATGTTACTGAGTATGCTCAGAACACAGTCTCAGAACCCAGAGCACCATACATGGACAACCAACCAGCATGGGCAAGAGGCAGGACTATTGCCCCAAACCTGACTTTAAAGAAATCAAAAGGAATTCCTATCTGATCAATATAGTAGACTTCTAAGCAAGGACCATTAACACCAGTGACACCTCCACCATGACCAAGTTTATCAGACAGACTTCCCTATCAAAACCTGAAAGGAAATCCATTGGTCTGCTCATTGATCCTCCAATGTATACAGTGCCAAAACGCTCCCTGTCACATGGGAGGTGAGGGAGAAGGGTCTTAAAGGAACTTCCTCTCCCTCTCTCTTTCCTCCCATTGGTCCAGACAAGCAATACCTGGCTTCAGGAACTGAGCTAAATTATCCCAGGAAAAGTGGTGTTTTCCATTCAGTGAATCAACCCGGTGGTAAACATGCAAAAATGAAAGTGATTGCTGTTTTGGGTGTAGATAGTAATTATTGTTTCCATTTGTGCTACAAACACTGGGATGTCAGATTTCCACCTTCTACATGAGAAGCCATAGGTGCTTTGGCTACAGGCGATACAGAGGCACTCAATTTCTCCTGTTGCTGTTGAGTTTGTCAGACAACAGCTTCAGGAAGTAATGTACTAATGAGTTTAGGGTTTTGTTTTGTTTTGTATTTTTTAAAGTATGGCTCCATTTCTCTGTCCAGCCACAGACATTACTTCTTAGAACTCTAACCTGGCATCAATGAGTGTACAGGCAATAGCGTGCATGACTGAATGATTTGTGTGGTCTATTTTAACCTCTACTTACTCAAAAATGTGTGGTATCATACCAGAATTTATTTAAACCTAATTTTCTTGGGCACACCATGTGAGTTTGTTGTTTATGATTTGCCTGGATAGCCTTCTGGGGTAAAGGTAATAGCAAGTGGGATTGGTCCTGCCTTGGGCAGGGGGCTGGACTTGATGACCTCCTGAGGTCTCTTCCAGCTCTATGATTCTATGAAGTGGGTAACAATTTACAACATATTCCAAAGCAGGTAATAAGATGCATATGGCTAGATGGTTGCAACCAATGGTTCCCGGAGCATATTGCTGGTAATCCTTTGAGAGATGGATGGTAACATGGTGCCAGCTCTCCTTGTTTCCAGATGATAACTCATATGCAATGTATTTTAGCTTTACTTAATATTTTTCCTAATATTACTTTTCCATGTGGGCAACACATAGGCTACAGGAAAGTTATACAGTTGCCAGTGAGAGGAGAGGTGGCCCTTATAACTGTGAATGGGAAAAGAGGAAATCCACAAGACAACCTCCTTATGATGATGTAATTCAAGCATTTAAAAGTTTGAGAACCCTTGTCTTAGTACTTCTATTTATTCCCCTTTCAATGTAATTATATCCTTCAGTTTTTCACTGAAAGATCTGCTGACATGTTGGCCATCACTGCTGAACACAAAGGAAAATGTAATAAAATTAATGAGAGTAAGAATTACATTTCTTGACCTAATGCCATTACATACAAGGAGGAAAGCTCCAAGTCATATTCTTTCCTACTTAGGTCTTCATCAGTAGCTGGATACATAGGAAAGATGAATATTAATTGGGATCAAACATCTGTAGGTGATATTGGCTGAGTTCTTTTCTAGGTTTATAAAATATTAGTAGATCACAGATTTACAAGTGAAACTCGAGATCACTAATGATAAAACAGACAGAAGGTCACAGATGATTCCTGCACAACTGGCACATCAGTCTAATAAAAGGAACTAGAATCATAGTAATTCAACAACAGAGAAAAGCTGCATTTCATAAAGGACTGAATGTTTGTTATATGACAAATGCATAACAGTAGCATGTGGAAAATTGTCACAACGCACAATACATTTGCTACTCAAACATTTCTTTTAGGAGCCAGCTCAATAGTTTTTAAGATATAAAGTCACTTAACATGCACAGTGAGTTTCTCTAGACAACCTATAAGGTTTTTGACAGAGCCCCAAATGACACTCAAACAAATTGGTCTTAGATGAAATGTGGTCTAGATGAAACTACAATAAGGTGGGTGAAAGATCACACTCTCAAACAGGGAGGATCCATCTAGTGGAATTCCAAAGGGGTCAGTTCCAGATTCAATACAAGTCAATGTTTTCATTATGACCTGGATAATGGAATGGAGAGCATGCTTCTAAAATCTGTGGATAACACCGCAGTGGGAGGGGTTGCAAGCACTTTGGAAGCCAGGATTATGATTCAAAACCACCATACCAAATTGAACAACTGGTCTGAAATCAGGAGGGTGAAATTCAGTCAAACCAGGTCCAATATGCTACACCTGGGAAAGAAAAATCAAATTCCCAAGGACAAAGTAGGGAATAACCAGCTAAGTAATAGTACTTCTGAAAAGGAACTGGGGACTATAGCAGATCACAAGCTGAATCTGAGTCAACAATATGATGCAGCTGCAAAAAAAGACTAATATTGTTCTGGGGTGTATTTACAGGATTGTCATGGATAAGCCTCAGGAGGTAAATGTCTCACTCAACAGTGGTGAGACTTCAGCTGGTGCACTATGACCACTTCTGGGCACGACACCTGAGAAAAGATGTGGACAAATTGAAGAAAGTCCAAAGAAAAGCAACAAAAATAACAATCAGTTTAAAAAACCAGACCTATGACAAAATATTTAAAAAACTGGGCATGAGAAAAAACAACTAAGGGAGGAACTAGTAACAGTTTTCAAATATGTTAAGGGCTGCTATAAAGAGGAGCGTGATAAATTGTTCTCCAGGTCCAGTGAAGGTAGGAGGAGGAGGAGGAGGAGGAATGGGCTTACCCTGCAGCAAAAGAGATTTAAGTTAAATACAGGATTTTTTTTCAAATATAAAACTAGTAAAGATCTGGAATAAGCTTCCAAGGGAGGTTGTGGAACCCCCTACCTTGGAGGTTTTATAGAACAGATTGGACAAACATCTGCCAGGATTACTTGGCCCTGCTTCAAGGGTCTGGACTTGGTGACTTCTTGAGGACCCTTCCAGACCTACATTTCTGTGATTCTATATCCACGTTCTGAATATTCCCCTGCCTTTATGCTCCCTAAAAAGCATCTGAGGAAGTACAACAGGTCAACTGAAGGCAAGTAGCAGAAATGGAGTGGGAGCCTATACACACATTTGCAATACAAAAACCAGTTCATTGCTCTTTTGCAAAACTATCTTATACTACCGAACTGTGCACTTATTTATACCCATGAAACTACACTGAATTAAACATGCTGGCAAAGGTGTAACCAAGGGAAGAAGTCTGCCCATGAGGATGACACACATACGCTCTACATTTTGTGCATTAAAAACATGCAGCAAAAGAATATTAAGGCTGTTGATAAGCACTCAAAAAACAGGAAATAACAGAATTAAGACAGCCTGTACAAACTTAGTTCAGCCTCCTTGACACATTCAATCCTGTCTTACTAATCTATTAGAGTTCTTTGAAGGGGTTAACAAACATGCGGACAAGGGGGATCCAGTAGATATAGTATACTTAGATTTTCAGAAAGCCTTTGACAAGGTCCCTCACTAAAGGCTCTTGTGTAAATTACATGGCCATGGGATAAGAGGGAAGGTCCTTTCTTGAATTGAGAACTGGTTAAAAGACAGGAAACAAAGGGTAGGAATAAATGGTAAATTTTCAGAATGGAGAGGGGTAACTAGTGGTGTCCCCCAAGAGTCAGTCCTAGGACCAATCCTGTTCAACTTATTCATAAATGATCTGGAGAAAGGGGTAAGCAGTGAGGTGGTAAAGTTTGCAGATGATACCAAACTTTTTAGGATAGTCAAGACAGAAGCAGACTGTGAGGGACTCCAAGAAGATCTCACCAAACTGAGTGATTGGGCAACAAAATGGCAAATGAAATTTAATGTGGATAAGTGTAAAGTAATGCACATCGGGAAAAATAACCCCAACTATACGTACAGTATGATGGGGGCTAATTTGGCTACGACAAATCAAGAAAGAGATCTTGGAGTTATCGTGGACAGTTCTCTGAAAACTTCCACACAGTGTGCAGCGGCGGTCAAAAAGGCAAACAGGATGCTAGGAATTATTAAGAAAGGGATAGAAAATAAGACCCAGAATATCTTACTGCCCCTGTATAAAACTATGGTACGCCCACATCTTGAATACTGTGTACAGATATGGTCTCCTCACCTCAAAAAAGATATTTTGGCCTTGGAAAGGGTTCAGAAAAGGGCAACTAAAATGATTAGGGGTTTGGAACGGGTCCCATATGAGGAGAGGCTAAAGAGACTGGGACTTTTCAGTTTAGAAAAGAGGAGACTGAGGGGGGATATGATAGAGGTATATAAAATCATGAGTGGTGTGGAGAGGGCCGATAAAGAAAAGTTATTTATTAGTTCCCTAAATAGAAGAACTAGAGGACACCAAATGAAATTAATGGGTAGCAGGTTTAAAACTAATAAAAGAAAGTTCTTCACACAGCGTGTAGTCAGCCTGTGGAACTCCTTTCCAGAGGAGGCTGTGAAGGCTAGGACTATAATAGAGTTTAAAGAGAAGCTAGATAATTTCATGGAGGTTAGGTCCATAAAAGGCTATTAGCCAGGGGATAAAATGGTGTCCTTGGCCTCTGTTTGTCAGAGGCTGGAGAGGGATGGCAGGAGACAAATCGCTCGATCATTGTCTTCGGTCCACCCTCTCTGGGGCACCTGGTGCTGGCCACTGTCGGCAGACAGGATACTGGGCTAGATGGACCTTTGGTCTGACCCAGTACGACCATTCTTATGTTCTCCTTCATTTTGACATATTCTTTATTTCCACGATCACATACTACTAATTCCATAGGATGCCTAACTCATTCAGGGCACAGAATGGATTGTGCTCATTTAATGAGCAGTTACTCAGAAACCTTCTGTTGTTCAATTTGTGGACCCAGGGCATATTCAGTGGATACTACTCAAACCCTGCTCTGGAGAAAGAAATATTAATTTCTTCATGAGTGTTTCTACGCCACTCATTTCCCCATTTCCCCACACTTTATAAATTGGGAACTAAGGCCTCATCTATACTTACCGGAAGATCAACACTTCGGAGATCAAACTTCCAGGATTTGATTTAGCAGGTCTAATAAAATTGAATGCTGATGGCATCACCGTCAACCCTGTTCAGGGAAGTCAATGGTAGAGTTTCTCCCATCAACCTCCCTCAGCGGGGACACCGCAGAAATTCAGTTTAAGGAACATCGACCCCAGCTGTTCTATTCTCATAGCAGGAGTTGCATATCTTAAATCGAATTTCTCCCCCAAATAGATTAAATTCAACATCTCTAGGAATTCTGAGTGTTCAATTTGAGACATTTGGGGCCTCATTTTTTCCACCGTAATTAGCATTATATAACATTTTACATCGGGGTGGGGAACGTTTTTTGGCTTGGGGGTTGCTGACCCACAGAAAAATCAGTTGGGGGCCGCACACAAGAGAGGAGCAAAGCGAGAAGCCCCTGACTGAGAAGGAAAAATGCACTCCTCACATTCCCCTTGCACACCAGAGCCTAGGGAAGCCCATGCTAGTAGATTTTGTGTGCTCCAGCCCTGTGGGTGTGTGATAGGGGGCTGGAGTGCCAGCCAATGTGGGGGGATCCCTGAGGCTCAGGACCAAATCCAGACAAGCCGGGGGGGCTGCATCTGGCCCCCCGGGGCCTGAAGTTCCCTACCCCTGTTTTACATAATCAAAGCATCTCTTCCACTGACTTCAGCTCCAGCTGTAAGAGCTTAGCATTCCTATAAATCACACTTGATAGTCTCACCTCAGGAACCTCAGGGGGAGGGAAAAAAAGCTGAGACACCTCCAAAAAGTTTTGTTCTGTTTTCTTTAAGTGACTTGCCCAAGACCTGGAGACAGAGGCAGGCACAGAATCTAATTCTGCAAGGCAGTAATCAACTGCCTTAACTATGAGCTATGTTTTAGAGGTGTAGCCATATTGATTTGTTTCAGCAAAAACAACGACTAATAAATTTATTTGGGCATAAGCTTTCATGAGCTACAGCCCACTTTGTCAGATGCATTAACGGGAAGCTTCAGTTTGGCAGGGATTTATACATACAAAGATGGGAGCGTTACATTATTATGCAGAGGACCAGTGCTAAAAAGGCTAATTCAATCAGAGTGGATGCGGCCCATTCCCAACAGTGGATAAGAAGGTGAAAATACTAAAAAACGGTGAAAATTATTTTTTGTAGTAAGCTAGCCATTCCCAGTGCCTATTCAGACCCAGTCTGATGGTATCAAGTTTGCATACAATCGTGTCTACACTACAGATAACGTAGCTGTATAGCTAAGAAGCTATGGCTATGCCAGGATAACCTCATAGTGTTGATGCAGCATACATTAATGGAAAGGGTGTTCCCATTACCGAAGGAACTCCACCTCCCCAAGAAACTGTAGTTAGGTCCAAGCATTCTTCTATCAACCATGCTGTATCAACACTGGGGTTAGGTTGGCCTAGCTATGATACTCAGGAATGTGGACATTTCCTAATGCTGAGGGCACATCTATACTTACCAGAAGAACGACGCTCCCGAGGTCAAACTTCTGGCATTCAATTTAGTGGGTCTCGTATAGACCCATAAATCCAACGCTGAGGGCAGCCCCCACCACCAGCAGGTGGTACTCCTTTTGTGAGAAGTAAGGGAAGCCTCCTGCTGTGTGGTAAGGGAAGCCGACTCTAGCTACTGTGGCAAAGCTCCAGCTATTCCCTGTGGGTCTCGCACCACTGGCGGATAGTGTTAGCCTCAAAGGCTCACTGTGGCCTTCCACACGGCCTCTTTCTCCTTACTAGAAGCAGGAGCCACAGCCTACTGAGCCATGCTCATCACAGGCTAGTTCATAAGTTTGGGGTCAACTCCCCTCTGGAGCCCTGATCTCCCTTCTGGAGGCAGAGGTTGAGATGTTGTGGGGAAGTTGGGGGGAACCTGGGCCCGCCCACTATTCTGGGTTCCAGCCCAGGGACCCTAAGGCAGCAGCAACAGGCAGGATTACTGCCACTCTTAATCTGGCAGCTTTTCCCTGGTCCACTTCCCCAAACAATCCCTCCCTGCACCTTTCCTTTGGTACCTGCTCATCAGTCCTCCGCTCACACCCACACAGCACATCCTTCTTCCAGTCCTTTGCTCTTTAGGGGGAGCCCTTTTAATGTGGTACCACAGGACTTAATTGGCTGCAGGTGATTAATCAGCCTGTAGCTTCTAGCAAGTTCTAATTGACCCAAGGTGCCTGCCTGATGATGCTGGACTTAGGCTTGGCCTTTTTCTACTCACTAAAGAGAAAGCTGTTCACCCAAGCTCCAGCATGTATTCCCTCCATCAGTGAGCAGCAGACTAGGGATGTAAAATTTTGATTAATTAGCTAATTGAATAGTCAATAGTCTTATCAATTAGTTGATAAGAGCGCCTCCTCCTTTGAAGTGTAGCAACAGGCCCAGGGCTGTTGCTACACTTCAAAGGCGAAAGCGCTGCAGGGAGCACAGGGCCAGTGGGGGACTCAAGCAGACCCTGCCGGCTCCATGCTCCTCGTGGTGTTTCAAAGTGGCAGCGCAACATGGAGCCCAGGGTCAGCTGGGGAGTCCTAGCTGGCCCCGGGCTGCATGCAGTGTTTCCAAGCAGCACATACCAGGCTCTACAAGGTGCTGCTGCTTTCAAACGCCCATCTCATGCAGCCCGGGGTTGGCCCCAGGCTGCAAGTGGCATTTCAAAGCTGTAGTGACACGTGGAGCCCAGGGTCTGGCCCTGGCCTGAATGCAGTGCTACAACTTTGAAGACCCCCTTCGCTTCCCCTCCCTCTTGCTGCCTCTTTCTGGTAGAGGTAGCAAGGGGGAGAAGCGACCTGTCGACTAGCATGTTGACTATCCGATAAATATTTGCTTATCGGATAGTTGACTAGTCGTTCACATCCCTACGGCAGACAGCTAGTTTGGGTTTGTCACACTATGCATTTTGTGTAACTGGGGTTGCGTACCTTAAGCTGACCTTCCTTGTCTAGCATACCAGGCCTACGTGTATTCTCAGAACTATAATTAATATGTTTTCTCTCCTCTCTCCCTCCCCCCCCGCTTTTCCTCCTACACTCATCATTTGGTCCAAGAAGGGAGGCAAGGTAATAGAATTCTAGTGGAGTCCCTAGAGCCTCAGACAGAAGAAAAAGAAACCATGGGGTGATTATACTGTGCAACCATGAGCCTACTTTGTATGCTCAGGAAATTCTCATGAGTTTCCTTAATGAAAAAGTTGCTAAAAAAAGATTTGCTGTAAATATCTTCTGAGCCATGACAAAGTACCTTATAAAATATAACCATTCATAAACAGTCAAGCCTCTGGAATTAAAACACTGACACTTTCTATTAAAAGGTGCTTAGTCACAGGTCACTAAATATTTACAACGAATCACTTATTCTGTAATTTCATTGACTTTACTGCAGTTTGCAAAACTCAGGAAAATTTCCTGCATGTGTGTGAATGACTTGTGCATGCAAACCACAGTTCGCAAAGTCAATTTTTTGGGGGCCCAAAGATTTCCACATAATACCAGTAGGTCCTCCTCTTCAACAGCCACCTATGGGGAATTTTGCTTGGGATTCCACTGAGCACAAAGACTTTTACACTAACTTTGGAAGAAGCCAATTTAACATTATTGTCATATGTTTTAGAATAAAGTGGGGGAGGGAGGAAAGGTTAATTCACCCCTCAAGTTTTCACAAAAAATATTCAGACATAAATCTTGAGTGTCCTTACTTATTTCTACTCAGTCAAACTCTCATTCGATTAAATAAGAGTTTCCCAGAATAGGGAACTTTTTGGTTGTTATCAGATAAAGTACTTTGATAGCCCTTTACATCTGTGTAACCTGAGAAAAATACACAGGATTTGACCTATGAACATATACAGCTATTTTACCACATGAATGTAGGATGATTTTTTTTTATTAAAATATCCCGATGAAGCTGGAGTCTAACTACTCTATGCACTATAGTTCTCCAACACAATATATATTCTTTTCACTTTTGTGGTAAATTAGGTACCTATGAAAATAAACATCTCTGTCAAAGATGCTGGCTTAATATTATCAGAAAACAGGGGAGCTCCCACACTCAGCTCTGCCAACATACTTTTTGTATGTGCTTCTCCTAAACAGAGATTGCTAGCTGGATGAAATGTGGTGGTTTTGTGATGGAGGAATGTCTATTCACTAAGGATTAGACTGAAACCACCAAATTTATTTATATTGCAGTTTAAATCCGATTTGAACCCAACTCTCCAGATGTGAAAGTCCTCTGTGTTTAATCCTTCCAGCACATTTTATACTTTTTTGGAAAGCATTTGTAAAGAGAGTAGAATTTGTTACAGATATAATGAGGAAGAAAGTCACAGATCCTAATATTTAGTGTTTGTCAACACTGCAACCCATACTCCCAAAGCAAAGTTCATATTCAATTGAGAGTTGGACAAAAAATTATAGACGGTATTCCTTGCATAAGACTCCCTCAATGGACAATTCCTTTATAGTGATATGTAAACACTGTTTAGAAACAGGTTACGAGTCTTGGAGACAACCCAAATAAAATTTTTAGCACATTAATGTTATTTGCACAATGAATACCAGAGTTGGAACTGTTCAACAATCACAGGACTCTAGTCAGAGTTTTGTCGAAGGAACTAAGCATTATATATTATTTATTCAAGAAGTGTCAACAATGCCAGCATTGTCATGGAAGTGCAAGACGTCAGGGTTATTTTGGCAATTTTGCCAATTCTGACTTCTCGTTACCACAACTGCTCCTTTCAATTCCTCTACTGTGTCTGATGTACTGTAAAGGCCAAAAAATATGAATTATCCATGCACATCAAGAAGAACTCATGTAAGCTACATCTTTGCCAATGATTTCAACTATTACTTTTATGCAGCTGATTCCAAAATCTGTCTCTTACCCCAGCCACTCTCTCTTTGCTCATTCTCATACCATGAACCATCTCTCAGGCATGAGCTCTTTGCTGCCATTTAAATTCCGACTCTCCAAAATTGATCGCCTTCATTTTCCCCTATTCCCTGTGTGCTATATTTCCTTTAGGCTACTTTTCATCCCTTCTGGAGAGTCCCTTTATATTTTGCACTCTGCACCCACTCCCTCTAAACTCTTACTCTCCTCTCTACCACTGTGTGTGTAAGGGAAGGAAGATGCCTGTGTTAAGAGCTATGCTGAGGAAGAGCTGAGGATTATAAAAAACTGCATCTGGCCGGAGCCCTGAAAAGGATTCTATTGTATTTTTGTCAGTATCAACAGTTCCCTAGTCATAGTTCTGTGGAAGACTTGCTGATACAGGTTGAACCTCTCTAGTATGGCACCCTTGGGACCTGACCAGTGCTGAACTAGAGAATTTGCTGCACCATAGTAGATCAATATTGTCTAGCAGCATTACCAACACTTCCACTGCTTACTGGGCTGTTAAAGGACATTTAGGGGTAAATTAGAGCTAAATAACAGCACAAAACACTGAGAGCTAGGACTGGTAGCTGTAAACAACCTTTATGGGACCGTGGGAAACTTGGCCACACTCATGATTTGTTGATATCCAGCTAACTAAAATCATGCCAGACCATGGATGTTGCTGGACCAGAGAGTGCCCGGATTAGAGAGGTTCAGCTTGTAGCATATGCATGGAGATCTTGTAAGAAAGAAAAAGGTGGACCACTGATGTATATGTACTGAACTGAGAAAAAGAGAGAAACTCATTCACTGAAAGTCCATACAGCTTTACCAAGGACTTCCCCCACAATTGATGATTCAGGGAGAAAAATAACAAAAATGTATTTATTAAATTGCATATTTTCAATGTGTCCAATAGACACACAACTGAAGCCTTTATGAACAATTAAAAAATGATATATCCATGACTCTAAAACAAAACAAAAAATCAAATTAAAATAAAAACATAAGAAGAAAATCTCACCAGTAGTTTCCAAGTAAGGATATTAATATCATTCTCACATATTACTGAGATGTACTTTAGCAGGTATGAAACTAGAATAGCCCTTGAAAATGATCTTGTTTAATTTATGCTATCTATGACTTCTTTTTTTCAAAGTATTACAAACAGCCCTGTATCTATTATTAATGTTTGCAAGAGAAAGGAATGGAAAAAGCAGCATTTCAAAATGTAGCTGAAATACTATTCCTATCTCCTTCTGCACTGGTAATGCAACCTCTCCACAAGACACAACAGAATATGGCTAAAAAAAGGAAAACAACTGAAGTCCCTGCTACCTCTAAAATGTATAGGACTGCATTTCTAAAACACAATACTTTATAGGCCACTGCACTTCTGCCTGCAGTTTTGTTTAACTTTTTGCATGCCAATCAGAGACATATCTAGTTGGTATATGCTCACAAGTGAAAAGTTTTCAACACACAAATTCTGGCACAGTTTATCACATCAGGGTGCAAACAAATGTTCCAGTTCTCAGGAGCAAGGGTCTTATGTCTAGAAAAAGACATTAAACATCAGGATTCCTGCGTTCTATTTCCAGTTATATGAAGGATTCATGATGTGACTTTGGCAAAAATTTCACCTCAATTTGCATCAAATTATGTATCCGTGTAATGGATACAATAATTACCAACTTCACAGAGGTGTAAACAATTAAAAATGTTTACAAAGTGGCATGATATCCACAGATTCAGCTAGATGGGTAGGAGCAGTATATTTTCATGGCCTCTTAAGGACAGAATATTTTTCTTAATTTTGAACCATATCTTTGATTTATTGATATGTCAGTGTCAGGGTGAATTTTGGTTTAAATCATTATTTAAACATTTTGCACATATGGATTCTTTTATGATTTCTTTCCAATATTTCAACATCTTTTCTGAAGTGCAGAAACCAAAACTGGGCAGAACATTCTAACAATGGTTCGTCTAATGCCATACAGAGAGACAATACCATCTCCCCATACCTACTTGATAGTGCCTTCCTTATATATCCAAGGATCATGTTCACCATTTTAGGAGGAACATCACAATGGAAGGTGATTTCAATTTGCTATCTGCTGCAGCATTTCTCAGTCTTTTCAGATTAGTGACTATTGTTGGAAGACAAATATTTCCACAAGTCCTTTACATTTGCTAGAAAAATAAAAAAATCAATGATACCAATAAGTCAATTTGTTTGTTATGAGAGGCTGATATCACTTTGAAAGGGTAAAAGGGTATACAGGAAGTGGGAGAGTAAAATATTCTTGGGATTAGATTATAAAAAAATTCTGAACTAACCTACGGGCTTAGAAACATCGATTTAGCATGATCCCCATTGTCTTCAGGACAATGTGCTTTATTCCAGGATACAGATCCTCTTCTTGTAAGTGTGGACCACGTGTTTTTTCCTGGACATATGACCTTGCATTTTACTGTATTAAAATATATGTTGTTAAATGAATAGCTGACTTGTCACCATCATTGGTTAAAACTCCAGTAACGTGAGTCATCTATATATGTTAGAAGTAGACATTTTTCATTTTCGTATAGATCATTGGTAAAGATACTGAATAGCATCGGCACAAAAACAGATGTCCTGCAGTGTAGATTCCCACAGAAGGTAAAGTAGCCCAAGAATCCTGTAGGGTCTGGAAAGACAAATCTGGCTTCTCTGCAGAGAGCTCAGGCCCTTCAAACTGGAGATCTTCTGCAGCTTTGAGCAACCCAGAAAGGTATGGCTAAGAAGCCCGCATCATTATTATGAGGATAATCTTGGCTTTGTCTGTTCTTATCTTGTGTAATGTGTGTCACATCGGGGGAATCAGTGGGCTCATACAACTACACATCCTCTAATGTGATATATACCATCAAGTACCAGAAATGCTCCTCTTCCATGTATATTAGCCAAACTGGACAGTCTCTATTACAAAGGATAAAGATAACATAAGCCCATGTAGCACAGGCCTGGTCTGAGGCCTGAGGCCTAGCTAACAACAGACAAAACATGGCTAAGCTGTGAGCAAGAGACAGGCTCCTACTCACAGAACTTGGCATGAACAGGGCTGAGAGTGCAAAACGCTAATTGGTAATAGGCTCAAGGGTAGAACAGTAATTGGTGCTAGGTACCAACTGCAGAACAATAACTGGTACTGGTCAGAAGTGGAAAGTACATGGTACCACCAGCTTGTTAAAAAAGACCTTGGTACCCACTCCTCACAGATACAGACCCAGGTTCTGGAAGGGGTCTAAAATGACAGCATAATGGATAGAGACAATCTAATCAAACCACTAGACACAGGGTGATGGGTGGTACCTAAGTAGCATCAGAGGGTGGTAATCTGACAACATCAGAGGGTGGTATCCTGATACATCAACAGTGACGTGTAAGTTGTTAGTACCTGCATATAAAGTGGTGTCTTGCGGGGACAGTCTTTGTATGACCTAGGGGGCAGTGGAAATTTCCCACCGACTGAGCCATTTCATTGTTACAGGGTACATATGCGTAGTGGTTCAGCAGAGTCTACTGACAACTATCACTGTACTTCGCTTAACAATAAACCTGGCCAGGTGCCTTCAATTCTTATGTGGTTTGTGGTTTTAGGGGGCTCTCTTGGGGTCCGCTGTGGAGACTAAGTGCACAAGTCAACCCGGCACATTTCATTGAGCACACACGCAAGCAGCCTTCTGGTTATCATCATCAGTGGAGCCAAAGACCTGTGACAACACCTCTGCAGTAAATCGTGGCCACCAGCTGACTAACTGCAGACACAAATCATCAAAAATGATTACACACATAAACCTGTAGGTGAATATTTAAACCTACCAGGTCACTCAATCATGAATTTAAAAGCAGCTATTCTTCTACAAAGGAATTTCACTACCCAATTACAAAGAAAGACTGCTAACTTGGAATTCATCTACAAATGTGACACTGTTGCCCTGGGCTTGAATAAAGACATTAACTGGTTAACACATTTCAAAGCCAATTTCCCCTGCCTTTGACATCCACATTTTCATATCAAAACCTATGAATGGGACACATCCCGCCCACTATCAACCTCCAACTGTGAAGTCGACGCAAAAGACTGAATTAAGGTACGTTGACTCTAACTATGCATCTAACGTAACTGGAGTTGCATATCTTAATTCAAAATTCTGAGTAAGTATAGATGTGTCCTTAGTTTCCCAGGTGATACTCGTGACTGTTCACTCCAAATATAAGCATTCCAATGGCTGTATCTTTTTCTTTCTGCAGCTTAGCTCTATTTACAACGGTCAGTGTTCTTTCTCTTCTTTTGAGTGTGATTAATTTGTGTTTCAATGAAAATGACATATGTGTGATGTTCTTTACATCTCTTACAGTTTCTAAGCCTCTTTCTTGTTATTTGACTATATTTCAGAATTTAGAGCCAGTTGACAATGGTTCAAAATTTGGGCTTTTATTGGTAGCGTTGTTTGTTATTTCAGAAACAATCTGTCTTAGTTGTATACACAGTGGGGGATATTTTACTCTTTCATTAAGAGGAAATGAAAGCCTAAGCCCGTTTATAATATTAAACAAGCAGAAGTGGCATAAAGGTAACACTGGAATAGCACTGTACAGAGTTGCTTGGTACACTGTAATTCCTTTAACATGCATGCCATTAATATAAATGTCATCTTCTAGCTTACTTCTTTTGCGTTTGTCACACGCTATATCTTACGCTATGAAATGCTTATGTTATTGGTTCTCAATAAAATAATGCACATTGTGATGGCCAGATATTAATGTGTATTTTTGTCAAGTCATGTTACTTGAGATATATTTCAGGTGTTTCACGTCATCACATACTAGTCCCTTTTGGCATTTTTGTATGGTTAGGACATGTGTTACTGGTCAGGCAAAGTATTACTAAATGACAAAAAAATTACAAATTATGTTGAGATTTTGGAAGAGTTGCTTACTATACTACTATTTGTTCAGAATGCCTTTTGTATCATATATATAATGCTTCTAAAAGGGTTCATAGCAACTTGGTTAAACCAATCTTTAAAGAAAACCTTCCCTAAGAATATTTTTTATATTTTTATATGAATAAAATGTTTAATGTATACATATGTATTGTGTGAGTGTAGTTAGGGTGAAATGCAGCCATGCCAACAGGACTCACATAAGGACTTGGATCCTCAAAAGAAAGCTCTAGTGGAACTTAAGTTGTTCAGACAGCTTGTCCTGGCCCTCTGTGCAGTGGTGATTCCCTACTACCCCCCAAAAAGCAAAAAGTAATATTTTCTGCCCTGGTGGAGTGATTATGAATACCAGATTTAAGTCAGGTGGATGCTTTTAATTGTAAAATTAAGCTGAAAATGTGTGATATGTGACGGACTCAGACTAGCTGGTTACAGTAGTCTGGTCGAAGGCAAGTATACTGGCCACTGGATGAATAGTTTTCTGTTCCCAGAGTGACCAGGGCAGGGGTTGCTCCAGAGCAATCAAGAATGTGCTAGAACCAATTAAGTCAGGCAGACACCATAAAACACCTGGAGCCAATTAAGAACTTGCTAGAAGCAATTAAGAGAGACAGGCTAATCAGAACACCTGCAACCTATTAAGAACCTGCTGGGACTAGTTTAAAAAGGCTCCTCTTCTGGGAGGGTGGTTGGTGAGGAGCTGGGAGTAAAGTAATGTGCTGTGGGAGAGCTGGGAAGATGAGAATGATCAGTTACCAGAAGGAGGTACTGGGAGGGGCCATTTGGGGAAGTGGCCCAAGGCAAGGCTACTGCTCTGGTAGTGGAGGAAAAACTATATGTTGCTGCTGCCGCCATTAGGATCTCTGGTTACTCACTCTCCCTCTCCTTCTCTATACATATATAGCCTAGTCACTTATGGTAGAATATCTTACTTGAATTTTACAAAACTGCGATAGACAAAGAGCAAATTATTGAAAAGGCATTGAACCTTGAATCTGCAAATACTTAAGTAAGCTTGTAACTTTCCTTCCATTAGCTCCTCATATTCTTAAGTCATGCATGTGCCAAAGTGTTTGCAATATTTGGAGTTAAAACTATTTTTATTTTAATGCCCTTTTTAATGGTACAAAATATTTTCATTTAAGAACAACATTGGTTTAACATTTACAATATGTTATTTAGACTTTCAATACATTACCTCAATTATT
Source organism: Pelochelys cantorii (assembly GCA_032595735.1). Lineage (NCBI taxonomy): Eukaryota > Metazoa > Chordata > Testudines > Trionychidae > Pelochelys > Pelochelys cantorii. Next base: position 13,251,483 of record CM064328.1, read on the forward strand.
GTAAAGTTTCCCATATTCACAGAGCCAGAATTTTAAGAATAAGCCCACACTTTTAGTGTCTATGTGAGAGCAGAGCATAAGTGCAAAACAATATTATCTCATCAGAACTGTTCTTATATCTACTATATATTTGAGAGAGTATGTCTGTCTATCTGCCCAAGAACTCCTCCTAAGTGGTGAGAGCTAGGACCCCCAAATTTGGTATGCAGCTTCCTCTTATCATAACTTAAAGCAAGGTAAGGATTTGGTTGTGCCAGGGCAATGGAATGTGCCTGGAATTCAGTTGTTTCAAATAAAACTGAAAGGGAAGGGCTTGCTAGCAGGGACAGTTATACTTTATAATGATCACAGGGGCCAGCAAGGGATCAGAGTTGGGGACCAGGACAGCTATAACCGCATTGGGGCAGCAGGTGGGCAGAGATGGAGAAAGGGATAGCTATCTACTATATAACAGAGAGTTATCTGTTTGTGTGTCTGTCTGTGCCTGGAATGGGACTGGTTCTCATAAAACCATACAGACAAGAGACAGAATCATCAGGAAGATGAAAGGGATTATCTGGGGGCACGTCCCCCCACATCTGGGACTGTCCCAGTACTGAGCCTCCCACTCTCAGGCACCCTTTAGGGAAGGCAGAGGGAGGACTCAAGCTCCCTCTCCCCCCCCCCCATCCCTTACTTATATGGCCCAACACCTAAACTAATACTATGCCTCTGTTTTTAACAGGGCTAATGAAGAACTGCAGATAGTGGTATGGTAGCTACCTGCCACGAGAGTATAGAGGTAGACATTACCATATCCAAGGTGGAAATAAAGTTCTAACAGCTTAATGTGACTAAATCAGAGGCCCTGGATAATTTCCATCCAAGAATATTAAAGGAACTGGCAAATGACATTTCAAGTTCAAGACCAAGGATTTTTAATGTATCTATAAACTTGGGAGTTGTACCTACTTACTGGAGAATTGCTAATACAGCTCCTATTTCTAAGGCTACGTCTAGACTGCAGACTTCTTTCGGAAGAAACTTTTCTGGAAGAGATCTTCCAAAAAAACTTCTTCTGAAAGAGAACATCTACACAGCAAAAGCGCATCGAAAAAGCAATCTGCTTTTTCAACAGATAGCATCCACACTGAATGGATGCTATCTTGCATGTAAGCTGTGATTGCTATGGGTGGAATGGCCACCAGGGCATCTGTGCTTTTTCCTGTTTCCTCTTCTAGTGAAAGAACTCCCTCTTCCCCATCCTCAAACACCTTTTTCTAAAAGAGCTCTTTCAGAAAAAGGCTTCTTCCTCGCAGAAAGAGCTTTACCAATGTCGGAAAACCCCCTCTGTTCTTTCGATTTTCCTTCGTAAGAACGCAATTGCAGTGTGGACATAATTGAATATTTTTCGGAAAAACAAACATTTTTCCGAAAAAACTCTGTAGTGTAGACATACCCAAGAAAGGAATTGAATGTTCTGGAAAAATACAGGCCTGTTAATTTGACCTTGTGGAATAAATTCTGAAAGACAAAGTAGTTAAGTACATAGAGGATGATGGTAAGTAAGATAAAATACAGCATGGTTTTACAAAAGGTAGATCACGCCAGGCCAAAATGACCTTCTTCTTTGAGAAGATAACAGATTTTTTAGATAAAGGAAATTCAGTACAGTTTGAACGTCTCCAATCCAGCACTGTCTTGTCTGGCAACACCCATTGTCCAGCATGATTTTCGTTAACATGGGTTTGGCCAAGTTTCCTGTGGGCCCATAAAGTTCGTTTATAGCCACCAGTCCTGGCTCTCAGGGTTCTCTGCTCTTGTTTAGCTTTAATTTACCCCTAAGTGTCTTCTAACATCCCAGTAATCAGTAGAAGTGTCAGTAACACTACTAGACAATATTGACTTCCTCTTCTCTGGCAAATTCTCTGGTTCGGCACCAGTCAGGTCCCAAGGGTGGCGGATTAGAGAAGTTCAACCCAAAGTTCTAATCTAGCTGGATTTCAGTAAGACATTTGACACAGTCCCTCATAGATATTACTAATCAAACTATAGCAGATGGGGATTAATATGAGAAGTGAAAAAGGATAAGTACGTGGTTAAAAGGGAAAGTACAATGAACCATACTGATTAGGTGAGCAGCCTTCCAAGGGGAGCAGTAGAGGCAAAAAAGCTAACTGGATTCAAGACTGAGCTTGATAAAATAGAGGGGGGATGACACCATGAACTGCTCACATCAGCATATAGCCAATCTTTAGTTGTTAGCAGCAAATATCTTCAGCGGTGATGATGGGACACTAGATGGGGAGGGCTCTGAGTTAGTCTCGGCCACATGCTCAGGATCTGATTGTCATATTTGAGGTTGAGAAGGAATTTCCCCCTGGGACAGACTGGCAGAGACCAGGGGGGTGGGGGGGGAGTTCCTTTCTTTGTTGCATGGGGTCACTTGCAGCTTGAAACTAGTGTAACTGATGGATTCTCTGTAACTTGAACTCTTTAAATCATGATTTGAGGACATCAGTAACTCAGAGGTTAGGATCTAGTACAGTGGTGGGTGGGTGAGGTTCTGTGGCCTGAAATATACAAGAAGTCAGACTAGATGATCATGATGGTCCCTTCTGATCTTAAAGTGTATGAGTCTATGATGGGGTAGGTAATAAGAAAGCAGCAATTTGCCAGGATTAGCCCCTGGTGGGCTACCGCCACTATATTTACCTGCACCTCCACAGGTATGGGTGATTGCAGCTCCCATTGGCTGCAGATCACCATTTGCAGCCAATGGGAGCTGCAGGAAGTGGCAAAGACCAGGATACCATCCATACCTGTGGGGGCACAGATATATGTAGCGGCAGTGGCCTACTAGGGGCTAACCCTGGGGAACTGGATCGAGTCTGCAAGCCAGTATTTGCCCACTCCTGGTCTATTAGTTTAGATCAATCACTTGGTTTGTTACCCAATATAGTTTCAATTTCACTGGTTGATGATACCTCTTGAAGTGCAATGTAACCAAACTACTCAAGTTAGTGACTGAGTTTCTGTACTTTGTGTAATGTTTTGTTAAATGAAACAGAGAATTTGCCAGAGCAGAGGAAATCAAGTTTAATGTTAAGTTTGTGCAGAACAAGACAGTATTATCTGGAAAAATGCTTTTTAAACAATTGGGGAAGTCTCAGAGGGGGAGCCGTGTTAGTCTATAAGGGCACATCTACACAGCAGGGTAAAAGTCGAATTAAGCTATGCAATCTGAGCTATGTCAATTGCGTAGCTTAAGTCAAAATAGTTTATTTTGGCTTTTGGCAGTGTCTACACAGCAGGAAGTCAAAGGAAGAACACTCTACCTTTGACTTCCTTTACTCCTTATAAAATGAGGGTTACAGGAGTCGGAGTAAGAAGTTCTCCAGTTCGCCATTATTTCAAAATAATGGCTTGCAGTGCAGATGCACTCTTTGTTGTTTCAGAATGTCAGTTATTCCAAAATAATGCTGCTGTGTAGATGTACCCTAACTGAAAAAACTTTAAAAACAACAAATGGTCCTGCAGCACCGTAGAGACTAACATTTTTTGTTAGTACTGCAGGACCATTCATTGTTTCTTAAATGGGGAAGTGAAAATGCAAAAAAGGAGCTGGAACTTTAATATATATGAAGTCTATTCTATACTGATAATAACAAACCAATTACCACACATAGAGAACAAAAGACTGATGTCCTTCCTCTGTTCATTCTTTCCCACAATGTGCAACTACCAGACGTCTGTCATGAGTCACATACCTCAAAACCTCAGTTGCAAATGTTAGTGGACTCTCTCTCGTCATTTTCCTATGAAGACACACACACACACACACACACACACACACTTTTTCATCCCAGTGTTCAATTATCAAGACTTAAAAATCAAATGCAAAGGCCATCAGAAAGTAGGAGGCTTTTGCACACATGCATCCACTTTGTACAGAATTTAAAAGTTAAAGAACAAAAAAAATAAATGTTTAACCATTACGATGGCAACAATAATTCATTAGTTGCGTTCAGAATATCGGATATACTCTCTCAACTGAAGACATCACAAGACTACTGCTACTATTTGCTATAACAAATATTTGAGCAACTCTATTAGTAAGTTATTATTTAAAAACTTTATAAAGTAGAAATGTCACAATATGCTATAATTAAATATAGTACTCAAACAGGAAGTAAGAGCTTCATGCCCTGAAATTCCAGAGAATGTGGCAGGCTGTCCCCAACCCACCCATGACTAGTAATCATGGGTGACGCTTTCATAAAAGTGTGTGTGTGTCTGTGTGTGTTATACATTTTATATCAATAGACGGGAGAACACACACATCTATCTAAGTATACCATATATGTTATATCTCATATGTAATTATCTAGAAGTGATGAAAATCATGAGCTGTTACCAGTTAAAGTGATTTTTTTAAAGTCATTTTTGCTTAATTTTGCATTGTAGATGATGACACATACGTTGTTACAGGTGACGGTATAAAATACCTCTTAGCTCACAAAATATTGCTGATTACTGCTGAATGATACAGATTAATATAAATAAACTAATAATAGAGCAGGGGGTGCAAACATTTTTGGCCAAGTGAAGCCACTGCACTTGATGGAACTTTTCAGAGTATCTCTTTGGAACACCAAAACCAATTAGTTCCAAGAGTTCAGGGAATGTTCTAAGCATCACTGGGCAGAACCCTACTAATCTGTGGGAAAATGGGAAAGCATGAAATGGGGACCCACAGAGACTCCAGCATCTGGTTAGCAGATCAAGCATCTTCAACAACTTCTGTAAACTGTACAGATCAAAGAATCAGTTGATGATAGCATTAACACCACAGAGCATAACAATATCCTCCCCCAAATGCATTTCTGCTCATCCTCCTGATAGATCTCATCTGCCAAACAATAGTGGGGATGGGAGAATGGGGCACATAAGGGAAGGAAGGGCAAGAGATTACCTGTAATGGAAGGCATGAAAGGAAGGCAGTTACACAGAGCCCCTGTTGCGATAGAATGAGGAATGGGAGCACAGAACCCTGGCAGGGGCAGACTCTGAAATCCTGGTATGGGGAACACAGAGAACCGGACATGGAGGGAACGTGTAAGCCTTTGGGCACAGGGAAAAGGGACCATGTTGTGGAAAGGGGACAAGAGAGGCCACAAAGAGTCCCTAACATAGGGGCAGAGGGAGCTAGGGCAGCTCATAGCACTCCTAGCAAGAAGGAGGAGGTAGGAGAGTTTACAGAGAAGTCCCTTCAGTAAAGGGGGATGGAAGAGTAGCATGGGGGTGGAGCCTGGAGGAACACAAAGAGCCCCTACTATGTATGCAACAGTCCCTCTTACACACCCAGATTATATTAAAGCACATTAGATCCATTTCATATTTTGTTTTCTCCTCATAGCATGATACTTAGTTCAAAGGTAAAATTATCAGGGAAAGAAACAAAACACTTCCAATGCAATAAACACCATACGAATTCACTTCAGTGTAATATATAGACCTGTTTAAGGATTCTTGCCATTGTCAGCTAAGTATGATCCTTAATTAACAATCCCAGAGATAAAAGGCATTGGAGAACCAGGGATGAGATTCTGTGCTGTGCTTCCAAAAAGTGTAGTACAAAACTCACAGGAGAGGAATGGAGGCAGCAAAGGTAACTAAGTCATCTTTGCAACCAGCACAAAACACCACACCTTGCTGCACCTTATATTTTAACAGATAATCTATTTTGTTGAATTTTTAGGCACAGCACTACTCATTTTCATAAATACATGGCCGTTTTCTTCTATGCTGAGTAGAAAGACATTAGTGGTTAATTGTCTTGCACCTCAGACAGTATGTAAGGTACTAAACCACTAATCAGACACTCTCACTCATATGATAAAAATAAAAAATGAAGCATTACCCCTTTTTCTCACCAGCTAGAGGGTTCACTCTTGGTCATTAATGTCATCAACCTAGACTCCGGAAAGCAGTTTGGGTTGTGCTGTCACGAAAAGGCAAGCCATAGAAATCACATGTCTAGAACTTATGAGAGAGCAGGGCGTAACTATGGAGAATATAGAAATATTGCTTGTTTTGCATACTCTACTTGCTTCCCCTGTGTCTGGAACTAGCAGGACCAAAGAAACCCACATCCTAAGCCACAGACTGTAGGCACCTGGGCTTGCTCTTCACACAGGATGACAAAGTGCTTTCAATTCACTAATGTCATGTAACATCCTCTGCATTTGTATAGTGTTTTTAACTAACAAAATGCTTAGCTCCTTCCTGTGCTCTGTTGTCAGGAGCTAGATGCAAAAATTGAATGGTTCTTTTGATAACTTGTACTTCATTTAAAGAGAAATTGTCAAGGTTCGCACGCCCCAAAAATGTACCTACGTTTTTTATTTATATATCTATTTAAAAAATCTGATTACTTTGTGATGTGAGTTTTCAAAATAAATACATTAGATTTTTCTTTTTTTAAAAGAATGAATGACACCATCCATTATTCTCTAACAATCACCCACTAACAAACAAACAATCCATGTGTTCACACACACAAGGAAAGGTGAAGGTGAAAAAGGAAAGGGAACATTACAAACTTTACTTCAATTTCACAGTCCCAAGAATGATTATGTATTCCTTACATATGATTATACCTAGAAAATTCTGTGAAACTGTCCTTTCTGCACAGAAAAGTGTGTTGCTGTTAATCATATTTATTAATTTTTAAGTTTATTGTTTAACTACCACAGTGTTATTTCTGAGCAAAATGTATAAACATGTAGCATTCCCATTACTTACAACAACAAATGAATAAGCATGTGATATTACAATCTCACTTAGCTTCATTTAATTCTGGTCTCTTAATTTTTAAGAAAGATTAGTTCAAACTGCAACAAGTGTGTAGAGTAGGGATGTAAAATCCCAGTTAATCAGTTAACCATGTAAACCTTAGGTTTAACCAGTTAAACAACTAAGCGTGATTCCGCCCTCACCCCCACCCCTCCATGCACAGAGCTGACTCTCTCCCCTCCCCCCATGCTTGGAGGGAGGCCCTGATCCCCATGGGGCTGCTTCTGGGTACTGGTTATGCAGGTAACCAGTTATTTGTTCATACCCCCCTGCAGAGAAAGGCTACTCGGATATAGCGTGTCCAACATAGTATTTGGCCAGTTGAATGTGGCTAATGCATAGAATCACAGAACCATATATAGCCCAAGGTCCAATGTGCTTCAACAGCAGCCCTGGGAACTACAAGCTGTGGATTACAAACTGCTGCTTGTTGGGAGAACTTCCTGCTTCCTGCCAAGATGTACCCTCTGCGCCCAGCAGGGTATCAGCAGGGACTGAACCAGAAGCAGCACACAGGCTGTATGCAGAGAGGAGGGGCTGCTGAACTGTGATCCTATTCTATGGGGGGTTGTTTACAGAATAAAGCCTGTTCCTGGTGGTTTATCTGGATCTGGTCTGAGGTGCATGCACACAATATACACAATGGAGAGCACACCAAGGAGTCTCAGTCCTAGCCTCCCACAGTTGTGTAAGAAGTCACAAGGCTTCCCCTATGCTGAATTATCTCACACTGGACTAGTGAACAGGAGGGGTTACACACAGAACACTAGAACTGGCAGGGACCTCAAGAGGTCATCAAGTCAAGTCCCCTGCCCTCACGGCAGGATCAAGCACCATCTAGACCATCCCTGACAGATGTCTATCCAACCTGCTCGTAAATATCTGCAGAGATGGAGATTCCACAACCTCCCTAGGCAATTTATTCGAGTGTTTAACCACCCTAACAGTTAGGAAGTTTTTCCTAGCATCCAACCTAAACCTTCCCTGCTGCAATTTAAGCCCATTGTTTCTTGTCCTGTCATCAGAGGCCAAGGAGAACAACTTTTCTCCCTCCTCCTTGTAACACCCTTTTAGATACTTGAAAACTGATATCATCTCCCCTCTCAGTCTTCTCTTTTCTAAACTAAACAAGCCCAATTCTTCCAGTCTTCCCTCATAGGTCACGATTTCTAGACCTGCAATCATTTTTGTTGCTCTTCTCTGGACCTTCTCCAATTTCACCACACCTTTCTTGAAACGTGGTGCCCAGAACTGGACACAATACTCCAGCTAAGTCCTAATCAGCGCAGAGTAGAGTGGTAGAATGACTTCTCATGTCTTGCTCACAACACTCCTGTTAATGCATCCCAGAATCATGTTTTCTTTTTTTGCAACAGCATCACACTGTTGACTCATATTTAGCTCGTGGTCCACTCCGACCCCTAGACAACAGTCACTTTTTACAGTGCTCCTTCCTAGACAACAGTCACTTCCCATTCTGTATGTGTGAAACTGATTGTTTCTTCTTAAGAGGAATACTTTGCATTTGTCCTTATTAAACTTCATCCTGTTTACCTCAGACCATTTCTCCAGTTTGTCCAGATAATTTTGAATTATGACCCTATCCTCCAAAGCACTTGCAATCCCTCCCAGCTTGGACTGGACAGAACTGGTTGGACATCATGGATCTATAGGGTTGCTTTATCACCCTCAGGCCCCTCTCACTGAAAGAACCACAGCTTCTTCACTGCTTAACTGATTGATTGGGGCCTACTGGCCCAATTCAACCCTCTCAGGGCTAGTATGGAGAATGAACTCCATAATGCACCCTCCCCACCCCCACAAGCCTTGAACTCTCGAGGGTAAGGCTGCCTCATAGCCTGCATCTGCCAAAGCAGGGCTTACAGGTCAACCTTTTCTTTTTCCACTTCACTCACCCAGGATGTAGATTATCCTGGTCCTCCATGGCATCCCTAAACGTTTTCCTCTGGAATGCTATGTCCTCCTCAGCTATTCACAAGGACTGCCCAAGCTTCCTCTGGAGCTCCCTCACTCCCTCCACAGACTCCCTCAATACAGTTGCTTTTAAAGTGCGGGTCCCCACAGTTGCCTGCTGCACCTCTGGGCCTTGTCTGTCACAACCATTTTATCCTTCTCTCTTTCCCCACCACACATCAGGTACAAGTTTTAGTGTAATTCCTCCCATCTCTACTGCCATTTCTGAGCTTTTGCTATGGACCTGGAGTTCCTCCTCCTTCTGAACCTTACCCTTCTCTGGGATGCTCTTCCTTCTGCTGTGGACTCAAGTGCCTCTTTATATGCTCTTCCTTCTGCTGTGGACTCAAGTGCCTCTCAAGTGTCTGAGAATACCTAGCCTCTCTTTGCCAGAAGTTGGGAGCAGATGACAGGTGAGGGATCACTTGGAGATTGCTGGCTCTGATCGTGCCCTCCGAAGCACCTGGTATTGGCCACAGTCAAAAGACAGAATACTGGGCCAAAAGGACTGTCTGACCCTGCATGTCAGTTCTTTTATCCCAGCTCTCCAGAAGTAAAACAAGCCCTTCCTCTAGGTATCGTCCTAGGAGGGACTCTTTTGGGTCTCCTTACAGCTCTCTATTCCTAGTAAACTTATCTTCCATGATGCCTGCATCCCTTTTTCAGTTTTTCCCTGCATCCAGAGACACAACATTGTCTTGGCTAGGCCTCAAGCCTCTTTAACATCTCTCCTGTTCCCAGTCAATACAACCTTTCTTATTCTCCTGACTCATGGCCAATGGGGCTCTCTGGTGCAGGTACATCTGTGATCCAGCACAGAGAAGTCTAACCTTTAATTTGTCCTTATATGTAGATTTTCATGTAAGGATCTCCAAGCACTACACAAAAGCGGTAGTTTTTTGACATGGGACTACATCAAAGCTGCGTCTAGACTGCAAGAGAGCGTCCATACACAAAAGCGCATCACAAAAGCATGACCTGTAAGCCCAGACTGACTGGACGCTCTCTCGCATAAAAGGCCACCCAGAACCAGTTCAGGCAGGGCATTAGGTCAGCAGTTGCTTCCAGGTGCTGTTGCCTAAGGTTACCTGAGACCTGTGCTTAAAGGGATCCCCCCAGGACCACTATTTCTCAATTTCTGCTGCGTGCTTGCTTACCTCTCTGAGGGACAGCAAAGCTCTTCCATTGCGTGCTTTGGTTGCCCAACTTTTGGACACCACAGCATTCTTTTTGCTATGGAGCCGGAGATGCCTCTGGGCATGCGATGGCCCCACACTACCATGCTGCAAGTTCTGCAGCGGTTTGTTCAGACTGTCTTGACGGTCCAGCCCCAGCTCGACTCCAACCTCATCTCTGAGTTCCTCTGCCTGGATGCAGGAGCAATGTCCTTGCACCTGCACCCCACGGTCGAGAGACAATTTTGGAGGCTGGACACTGGTGGGACCGGCTGGTGATGGAGCAGTGGGACGACCAGCAGTGTCTCAACAACTTCCGCATGTGGAAGGCCACCTTTATGGAGCTGTGTGCCTGGCTCGCCCCTGCCTTCCGACGACATGACACCTACCTGTGGCCCGCCATCCCCCTGAAGAAGTGGGTCACCATCGCCATCTGGAAGCCTCCCCACTAGGGGCCTCTGCCTTGTCTCCCTATACCTTTCCAACCACAACCCCTCCCTTCTCCCCTTCCCCGTGCTCCCAATAAACACACCAGTTTTGAGTGGAACCACAAAAACTTTGTATTTTTTTCCAAACAACAGTAACTGGGGAGGAGGGGAGCTGAGAACCTGGAGGGGGGGAGAGAAAGGGGGGTTCAGGGCTGGGAGAGGCATGTGGGGCGGCTGGTGGAGCCACCTCGGGTCCGGGGACCTTGGCGAACTTGGGAGTGGCTGGGGCCTGGGACCACAGAGGGATGGACAGGATGGGGGGGCTAGAGCGGGGTCAGGAATGGCTGGGGGGTTGAGAGAGGGGGCATAGGCATGGCAGGGGTAGCTGGAGTGGGGACAGGGGCTGGAGTGGGGAGGGCTAAAATGGGAACAGGAACTGGGTGTGCCATCATTTCCCGGATGGTGGCACACAAGTTTTCGCCCTGACGCACAAGCTGGTCCCACATTCGGTTGCGCCACTCGGCATCATCCCAGACCTTTTGGGCCGGGGTTCGTTGCGTGTCATGCAGGACGGCCACATGCTCCCTCATGAGGTCTTTGTGGACACTCCTGCACTTACGGTTCCCCCGGGGTCGGGCGGCTGCCTCTGATGGCGTGGATCAACCCTCAGCAACAGCTGGTCTGGCTGTGGAGGAAAAGAGGGAGAGGTGGTCAGTCATCCATGCAGACGTTGTGCATGAGGCCATGCCCTCCAGTGTGAGCAGTGGCCAACAGTCCTCAGGCCAGAGGATGGTGACGTCTCGTGAGCCAAGCCATATGTGCCCTGCACAGATGGACCTGCCTCACAGGGACCCTGAGGTGCCCAGGGGACCATGCTTCCCACTACCCCCAACCTATGGACAAGCAGGGGGATCCCATGGGTGGGAAAGGGGCCTGGGGCAGCCCGGCCTTCCATGGAGGCTGCACACACACCTGCGCCTGGCAGTGCTGTCCGCGAGAGCAGGTGGTTGGTTCCTCAAGCATGCAGGCATGGCCGTGTGCTGCTTCCAGAGGTGTCTGGTGGTGGGAGGGTGTCTTCCCAGGGGTCAGACATGTGTGGGGCCTCCACAGAGCTTTTGAGCATGAGCCCATGGGTGCTCCGGGGCTAGCTCCTGAGGTCATGTGGTGCACACTTCTGCTGCACGTGCTTGCACGTGCATGGAGAGCTGCACGCTGCCCAGGCTCCTCCCCCTCCCTGTGTGTGTGTGGAAAACTGACAGCACTCACCTGATGATCCCTCCCCGCTGTCAGAGAATGCCTGGGAGATGTCCAGGCCCTGGGGTCCTGGCTCCAGGGTGAGGGTGACCGTACTGGCCATGTCCTCTTCCTCCTACAGCTGCTGTTCATCCTCCTCCTCCTCCTCATCACGGAGCTCCAGCTGGGTGACCATGGGTGTCTTGAGACCCAAGTCCACCGTTACGGGTGGGGAAAGGGCTTCAGCACCCCCCAGGATTCTGTGCAGCTCCTCGTAATATGGGCACAAATGTTGTCATGCCCCAGAGCAAGGGCTGCGCTCCCTGGCCCTGGTGTATCCTTGGCACAGCTCCTTGACCTTGCTCCTGGTCCAAGGTGCGGGGGTGGTGTCTCTTCTCAGCCAGAGCCTCAGCCATCTGGCCATAGATGTCAGCACTCTGCCTCCGGGAGCAGGGATCCTGCAGGGTGGCCTCCTCCCCCCACAGGTCCAGGAGGAACAGGCTCTCTGCCCCAGACCAGGAGGGCGCACAGTGTTTGCTGCCCCTGGCTGGGTCCTGGGAGCCTGGTGCTGCTCCCTGTGAGGGCCAAGGAGGTCTCAGGGGGCTTGTTGCTCGGCCATACCTCCAATTTGTGTGGCAGGGAGAGCCGCGCGGTCAGGGTGCTGCTCCACGGCCAGCTTCCTTCCACAAGGCTTGTCCTGGGTGCCTGCAGCTTTAAGAGCTGCAGGAGACAGGAACTATAGAGTTGTGATTAGTATGGACAGAGTGTCCAGAGTGTGTTATTTCCTGGAGTCCTCTTCTTTCGAAAGAAAACCTCCTCCCCGTCCGCACATTACTTTTTCCAAAAGAGCTCTTTTGAAAAAGGCATTCTTCCTCGTAGAAAAAGGAGTACTGCTGTCGGAAAAAACCCTCTGTTCTTTCGATTTACTTTCAAAAGAACGCTATTGCAGTGTGGACATAACTCAAGTTTTGTTGGAAAAACAGCTGTTTTTCCGACAAAACTCTGTAGTGCAGACATACCTTCAGGGTCCATCTGGGAGTGCTCTAACATGCATTACATTCTAACGTGTTAGAGCACTCTACAATTCATAGTCTTGTAAAGAACACTGCAGCACAGTGTAAACAAGTCCAAAGAGAACATGAGATCCAGCATACACAAAATTGAAAATACATTATATAGTGGAAAAGATATAACAATCTATCAAGTAAGGATGTTAAATTTCGATTAAGCAACCAATTGAATAGTCAATGTAATTTGCATCCAATATTTGATTAGTCGATAAGGGTGCCTCCGCCTTTGAAATGTAGCAAGAGCCCTGCCAGCTTCTGCTACATTTCAAAGGTGGAAGCGCCGTGGGGAGCACAGCCAGTGAGGGACTCAAGAAGTCCCCCTCTGGCCCCATGCTCCCTACTTTTGGAATGTACAAGAGCCTCAGGAGGCTGTTGGAGATGTGCGCTACCAGCAGTTGCAGATTAGCAATATTCCATAGTAGGCAGTCTCATCATACCATAAACTTATCAAGCTCAATCCTGACATTAAGTTAACATGAACATTAAATCAAAAGCAGAAAACCACTGTGTCAATGAGATGTAAATGCTAGAAGCATTCTCTCTCACCAGAACATCAACCCTGTTAGCATGAACTGACTCCTGGGTATACCTGTTCTATACTGGCTGAGTATAATATTTTGGAGCAAGGCATAAAGAAGTTTTAGCAAATATCTTTTTTAATTTTTGTGTAAAATTACCTTATTAAAATGAACATTTAGATGTAAAGATTTTCCATAAAAAGGAATGAGAGCATTGGTAGATTTTGCTAGCATAGCAGAACTGAAAACCAAAAATATTGTTTTAGCTGGTGAAAACAAATCTTTTTGCATATGTAAGTGAATTGTGGTGGGATTTCCTGTTGCCTATAATATTTTTTTAAGAGATAGATTTTTTTTTCTTGTTAAAGGCAACAGAAGAGGCAGGAGTACTACAGAAGATAAAATGAGTATAGCTAGGAAATAAGAAGAAAATCACAAAATTAAACATAAAAAATAACGGATGGTCCTGCAGCACCTTAAAGACTAAAAAAAAATATAGATGGTGGTATGAGCTTTTGTGGGCACAACCCACTTGATACCATCTACATTTTTTGTTAGTCTCTAAGGTACTGCAAGACTATTTGTTATTTTTAAAGTTTTTTCAGTTACCCCTAACACAGCTACCCCTCTGAAACTTTAGAACATGCAAGACAGGAAATCAAACAAAGGCTGTGAAAATGCTGGTGGGTGTTGAAAATACAACTTTTGAGACAAGAGTGGGAGAAACTGTTTTTTAATCCATAGTTTTTAATTAATAGTTTTACATTTCTAATTGATGATAGGCTGCAATGGTGGCACCAGTAATAATTAAGGTTGCCTGGCTCTTTCCATTACAAAACCCTGTTTTGAGTTGCTTATAACTTTACCAAATTTCAACCATGCCAGCTCAGATTTTACGTACTGGGTATCTGCCACCAACTGATTTTTCTTCCTTCCAAGTTTCCACAAAAGCAGTTCAGTGGTTTTCTAAACATTGGTTAGGAAATAATACGTTTTGCCCATGTTAAATAAAGAGGTTGTAAATGACGTGACTTTTGGCATCACATGAAAATCTGCCAAAATTTGGCCTATTCAGAAGACTCCACAAATATTACAGTTTGCCTATAAGCAGTGAAACTTGTTAGATGAGCATCAGCCTTTCAACTTTCCATACGCACTGAGTTTGCTTCTACATGAAGATAAAGGTGCACATGAAACATTCCCAAGTGATCATGCATGCTCCATCCAAAAAATATACAGTCTGAGGCAGACAGGACATGACCCAAAGGTGAACGGGAATAAAAGAGTCTGTAACCACTAACTCCCTCCAGAATGTAGAACTGAACCTTGAGTCTCACCATTTCATTGCTATCTAGCAAACAGCTGTGAATCGCACCAGCAAAAATGTTTCTCTCTTCTAGGGGCTGCTCAACTGACAATGATACCAGTCAGATCAAATGGTGGAGGTTTGTGCTGTGAATCTACAGATTCCAATCTTCTTGGTGACCCATTTGGGAGCCAGTCTGTTCCCTCTCAGACAATGTGTTTTGTTTTAAAAAAATGGGAAATTACATTTAAAATATACATTAAAAGAATACTTATTTATGTTGAACATTCAAATGCACATAATTTAGGAAACACCAGACTTCAGGCTGCCTGTACAAACTTAATTTGGGCCTCTTATATGTATGCATTATGATATCTCTAATTACAAGTTCACACACTATTTTTTCCACAGGACCAGTGCCTTATTCATTTCACAGGATTGAAAGTGCTCAGGGAGTGAACGAGGGGTAGGCAGAGAAATAGGCTGTTGTTTGTAGGACATGACCATTGACTTTCATGGGTCTGCTGTGGTGGCTTAGATAAGATGACCATCAGTGTCAACTGTCATGGCGATTTTTGCAATTTAGATCCACCAGGAATAGGAATAAGAAGCACTCATTTAATCCAACCGTTGAAAGCCTTAAAAGCCTTGAGAAAATATATTTGAATCTGAATGATTAAATACTATTTGCATATTTTAAGCAGAAGTACTTTTTTCACTTCCTTTGTTAAAAAGCAAACATTTTAATTGAGTAACATGCACCCCTGTAGGGCTATACTATTAGCAGACACCTTTTAGTTGACTAGAAAACAAATCATGTCAGGAACCAACTTTAAAAATAATCGAGTTGCTTCCTACTTTTTTTTAAAGTTGCAGTACAGACTCTATGATCAATTCATGAAAAAAGACCCAAACTACGTTTCACAAAGTATAAACCTTACCCTCTCACCGTCTTCATCCCCCACAGTGTGAAATGAACAGAACTCATAGACTCTGAGAAATATCACTTTCTAAAATTACATAAAATATTTTGCTTTATCCTTTCTTATAATAGGAGGAAATAATCATCATAGTTTCTAACATTTATATAACTTTTTATAAGTAGACTTAAAATTGCACAAAGGTGCTTATCAGTATTCCTATTTTAAAATGGGTAAGTAAAGTGCAAACAAGTTAAATGAATTGCTTACGGTCACTCAACAAGTTAAATTAGGAAAAGGAAAACAGAAAAGAAAGTTGAGTTAAAAACACTACTGGTTTTCTAAAATAAAGTATTCCTTTGCAGAACTGTGAATTATGTTGAAGTAAGTATGGCTGTTTCTTTATGAGCCCTCTTTGACACTTCCTACTCAAGCAAAACTCCCAGTGAAAATAATGGGAGTTCAGCTTAAGCAGAAAGTCTTAAATAGAACCATAAAAAAGGCATTCTGGGGGGACCCGAAGCACAAAATGGTTTAAATGTTCTGGAGAGTTGGATGGGTCTAGAGAAACAATAAACTCAGTGATCAAATCCAGGTTACTAGTAGATGCCTATCCATATCATAGACTACCACATTCTGTCCAAATGTCTGTCTTTGCTCAACAGATGCACAGTACTGGAACAGGACACATTTGACTAATCATTCATGAGTAAGGCTAAAATTCTGGTGTCAGATATTTTTAATAAATATCAAGGGCCAAGTCATGGGCAATAAAACAAATTCACGGAAATCTATGACCCCTCCCTCACTTTCACTAAAAATAACCTTGACAGAACAGGGAGGGAGGTGGGTTCAGCACTTCATTGGCAATGTTCCATCTATTTTTTTTTCCATTCAGGTGCAGAATAAATTTTGCTATGTGCACCGAGACATATGCAGATGTGTACCACAGGATAAACACATGCTGCTGGCTACAGCCAGCTATAGGCACTCCATTAAATAGCTGGATGGCATTTGAATCTCTCCTGGGCAGCCACCCAACCAATCAGCTTAGTGGCTACACTGCCTGTGATGCTCCGAGTACCCCCACCACCTGTGGCAAGGTCACCCACTGCTCACAGGAGCTAAGCTGCTGCAGGGTATCCTCCCCCCCCACCCCCCACCGTACTCGAGAGCTGCAGGGCTCCTCACCGGCTCTTCACAGATGTGTGACTGTGGAGGGGGAGCCCCTTGGAACTCCAATCCTGGGAATGAAAATGTCGTGGAGGCCTCTGGAAGTCCAAATACATGACATCCGTAACCTCCATAACATAATCATAGCCTTACTCGTGAGGTCTATTAGCAGTCCATGTACAAAACATCTAACGCTACCCTTCCAATACATGCTTCTAATGCTAAAAGAACCTCACATTCATGACTCTAAATTCTCATACAATGAGGACACAAGTGTCTCAAAAGTGGACTGTTATGCAAGGCCTGCAAGAATAGGGAAAGGTGAAAATATCAGGTTACCGTTACTGAGAATACATTTTTAGACTATTTTTTCAGCTGTCTCTTCCTCTTAATTATAGAAAATGTATATGAGACAGAGAGAGAGAGAGAGAGAGAGAAAGCATGAGTGAGAACAAGCAAGCTGTAAATAATGGGTTTAGCTGACTGTGACTACTAATTCCGCATCCCTGGAAAGAAAAGCTGAGACATGTGAGCAGCAGGAAAAAGATTTAATGAATTTCAGAATGTAATTTCCCTTGCAGATGAAAATGTTCCTTTACTACACACATACAGCTATTACATTTCTATAAAGCAATCTATAGCCAGGATACATTTTGGTAAACAGATGAAAGAAAAACAAACATGAACTGTTAGCAACAGTGTTCACAATTCATATCAGGCATATGATTTACTACAGCTTCTGTCTCAAGCATACTATGTATCCTTTTATTTAGATTCAGTCTAGATATTTTAAATAAAAAAATCATATAATCCTAATGACTGCCTGACCCATCGAGGAATCTACCATCATTATATATTATGCATCTTATAACCCGAGGACATAACTAGGGATGTAAATGTTTAAATGGTTAACCAGTTGCACAGTAAGCCGGGGTGAGGAACCTACAGCTTCTCCAGATATGGCCTCCATGGCTTGGGGCTACCCTCCCCCCGCTGCATTGGGGAGCCTGCACTAGCGCTCCAGCCCCCACCTCTCCCCACCATCTTCCTATGGGGCTGGAGTACACAAAATCTACTAGCCTGGGCCCTCCTAGGCTCTGGTGTGCAAGTGTCCTTCTCCTTCTTAGAGAAGAAGTGCTGTTTGTACTCTTTATGGTACAGTGATTGTTTGAAAATGAATCTGTTTTTCCAGAATAGGGTGACAGTTCCAAATATTCAAGTCGACATGTTTGCAGGACTTTGGTTTATCTGGGCAACAAAATCCTTATAAATCTCAGACTGCTCACTATCCACATACTTTTGAGCTAATTGCTAAGATTTCCTCTGGTCTGATACCTTTTACGGTGACAGCTTCTAAGATGTCCAATTCAGTGGCTTTGAACCTTTCCAGACTATTGTACCCCTTTTGGAAGTCGGATTTATCTTGTGTTCCCCGCCCCGTAAGTTTGTCCTCACTGAAAAACTATTTGCTTTGAAAAACACACAAAATGCAAATGTGTCACAGCACACTATTACTGAAAGATTGCTTACTTTCTAATTTTACCATATAATTATAAAATAAATCAACTGGAATATAAATTAGGGATGTAAGCAACCAGTCGGGTAGTCAAGTCACTACTCGACTATTCGCTTCCCCCGCTTGCTGCCTCTGTATCAGAGGCAGCAAGAGGGGGCGGAGCAGGAGCCAGTCCTGGGGGCAGCCAGCTTTGGTTCTCACCAGCACTGTCTGGGGGGGGGGGAGGAAGGTAGGCAAAGGTGCAGTGGGGGACCCAGCATGAGCTGGGACTGCTTCAGTCCCAGCTTGCACAACCCTCAGGAGCTAACCTGGCTGCAGCTCTGCAGTTTAAATGTAGTGGGAGCTGGGCTGCCTGCCTGGCTCCTACTGAATTTAAACTGTGGCGCTGCAGCGAAGGTAATGAGCCCCCTTATTGACTAATCAAGAAATCAATGGAAAATTCCATTGACTACTCAATTAGCTAATTTAACATCCCTAATTCAGTAAGTTTCTAGGTCTACAGGAAATAATTTGCATGAAAGTGGAACTGGTATGGAACACAGAATATTCCAGGGATTGAAACAGTGGCATAGTGGGAACCAAAGTAGCAGTCTTGTGGAAGAATCTTAATCAAAATGCTAGTGAGCAGTTACAGGCCTGGAACCACACAGTCAGTACAGCTACGGCAGCAGCCTTCAGAACTGCTGAGAACCTTCACCTCCTGTCGATTTCAGCAGAAGTTGGGAGGTCAGACCCATAGTTTTGAGGAATCTGTTCATGGCCATTTGTGAACACACAACACATCCTGATTAAAGACTGAAGTTCAAATTATGTAATAAACTTCGTCAAAACTTCAGCACCTAGTAGAGACAAGACACATCCTGGGAATGCCACTGGGAAGCAGAGGAATCTTACCTTTCTCCCCGCACCGGGTAACTAAAACAAGCTAACTACTAGAGAAGAGTGGAGGTTTGATTGCAGGGGGGCCCATATTCTTAGCATGACATCTGCACCACCCATACAAATTCATCAGTGAATAATCTCATGGCCTTTTGGATGCCTTAAGTAGCAGGATCTAGGGCAGGACACAAGGTCTCTCGATTACAGGCCAGGGTGAAAAGAAAGTATAAATTTCATCACCACACATTTACAACAATGTCTTAGGCCTAACTAGCTATTTTAACCCAACGGTGGACATTAGGTTAAAACCAAAGTAGATTATTAGTCACTTTGTCTAATTACAATTATAGACTAATAAAATAGGATATGGTCCAGGTCAGCAGCTCAGGTCACTGTTAAGTAGGCCAGTGTTACCTCAGGGTTAAGCTCAGCCATTCATCACTCTTCCTCTCCAATTAATTCATGTGATGCAAATGTACAGATTAAATTAAATCACTGGAGTAAATGTGCACTCAAAAGCCTCTGAAGTGGCACTATCACTGTTAGCAAATACTCTGTGGTTGCAAGCAGTGAAATTAAGGACAAGATTCATTAGTACACTCTGGCTAGTTTGTGCTGTTCTGGAGAGGTATATCTGGTCTTAAACGTTTGGGTTGGTTTGTTGTTTGTTTTGTAATGATTAACTGCATATCTTCAATTCATTAGAGTTCCCACATGGCGGCATTCTCTTCAGTGTTAATGTATATTTTTTTAATAACTAAAAATAGCAAATTTCTACACTGAAAAAAAAATCCTACATTACACTGAGTTAAGACTGAGTGCACATTTACTAATTTAAAGGCAATTATCCCAGAAGCAAGCACTGCAAACGCAAGAAATGGACACAATGCAATTCAAGTAGATAACTATATTTATGATTAAGGTATTTTAGTGTTTGTGGTCGCAGATTTTTAAAAATACACTGTTTCTGAAAGTTAATTCAGTTTTCTTTTTTCCCCTGCATGATACCACTCTCTCTATATACCACTATGCCATGTGTGGCCAGCCTGAGAAGGAGCCACAGTTTACCAATGTACATTGCCAAAGAGCTACAGTAATTTGTCAGTAGCCCCCACGAGGTGCCTCCTTTTTGCCCACCAGCAGCCCCACCGATCAGCGTCTCCTCTTCCTTCCCCACGCCTCCTGCCCACTGCAATCAGCTGTTTCATGACACTCAGGAGGCTCGGTGGGAGAGGGAAGGAGCGAGGGCGCAATACGCTTGGAGGAGGAGGAAGTGAAGCTAGGAGCTGAGCATTGGAAAGTTGGCACCTGTAGCTGCAGCCCTGGAGTCAGTGCCTGAGCAAGGAGCCACATATTAACTTCAGAAGAGCCATAGGTGGATCTATGCTAATGTGGTTTGGGTGCTTTAGCTATGCATACTCACACCTTAAAATGTATGAATTTCTTAACTCTGAATTTCCTAGGCTTGTAATGCCTGTTGTTGGGATAATTATAAAATGACTGGTTCTTTGTTTTTGTTTTTTTACTCTTTAAATTACTGTGTCTTGAAGCACACGGCCTACACCATCCAGAGGCCTTGCCAAGGTCTGCTGCCCCATGCAG
The DNA here is from genome assembly GCA_032595735.1 of Pelochelys cantorii. Lineage (NCBI taxonomy): Eukaryota > Metazoa > Chordata > Testudines > Trionychidae > Pelochelys > Pelochelys cantorii. The sequence continues at coordinate 13,272,114 of CM064328.1, forward strand.
GCTGCTAGGGTTGCCAGGTGTCCGGTATTCTACTGGACAGTCCGGTATTTGCGCTCTTTGTCCGGTAAAAAAAATCAGAGAATACCGGACATGTGCAATGTCTGGTATTCTCTGATTTTTCCGGCTGTGCACTAGACGAAAGCCTGGCGTGGGCAGGAGGAGCAGCTGGAAGGTGGGGCCACGATCGGCGCTAGGAGCCTGTGATTGTGCAGAAGCCTGGCGGCGGCGGGGACAGTGGCTGGGACTCCCAGGCTGGGAGTCCCAGCTGGGAGGCGGGGCCGCGATCGCCGCTCTGGGTGCTTCAGAAGCCTAGCCGGGGCGGGGTTAGGGTTAGGCCACTACCCCCCACCCCCCCGCAAGGCTTCTGAGCAATCACAGGCTCCCAGCGCCGATCATGGCCCCGCCTCCCAGCCTGGGAGTCCCAGCTGGGAGGCGGGGTTGCGATCGCCGCTCTGGGGGCCCCAGAACGGGGGGGGGGCTTATTATCCCACGTGTCTGGTATTTTTGGGGAGACCATCTGGCAACCCTATGGGTAAGAAAATGCCAAATTTCACAGCCTGAGGCAAGGTATCTACAAATCCAACTGCCTTAAGCACAAAAGATGTGTTGGTATTTATTCAAAAGCAATTTCTGTGGATTTTGTAGTACCAGCCAGGAATACCTAAATAACTTTTATCCCTTCAAGGGGAGTCTAACTCTGCTGACAGGGATCACTAAGTGATCTTGTGAGAAGACAACTAAGCAAGCTATAAATTTATTTAACTACCACACTTAGTTGGGTGTGCTGAGTAGCTGATAATCACAAAATCATTTCGAAATTCAGCCTGTCCCTAGCATAACCTCATGAGAGACAAAAACATTGCAGTTACCTGATGCCCCCTGAGCACACTACCATTACAATAACCATTAGGCTTGAAGGGATGTCGGATGAGATACTTGTGAGTAGAGGGCAAAAAAAACACTTATTTTTGCATAGTCTTCTTTTTAATGAGCAGAGCACCATGTCATTCAGTGCCTAATCCCAGCACTTCTTTCGGACATTAGGAATTGGTCACTGCAAGCCCTCCCAACAAAAGATGGCTGCCATTAATGGCATGTGCAACAGAATCATATTTTACCCAACCTTGTGTCTCTTCTTTTTCCAATACTTAAATAACAAATATTCTTAGAATAAACCTATATGCTACATATGCCTTTTATTGTAATAAAAGAGCTTGATTTGATTTGCTACTTTGTAATTACACACAGTTGTTTTAGATTTCATTTAAACCCAACATTCTATCTACACCAATATCTAGCAAATTTACCTTACTTTTAATTTCAATCAGGATTGTGTGTTTATATCTCAACAAATAATTTTGATAATTCTCAGTCTTTACTTTTCAGAGACCAAAATAATCTACGAATTTCACTTTATTGGTATTAAGATTTTTTGGTGCACTCTGCTCTTCTCCGCACCCATTTCCATTTGAATTCATCCTCCTTAAACTCAGGAGACCAGAACTGTACCCAGTATTCCAGAGGAGCTTTCACCAATGTCTTGTCTAAAGGTAAATAATGCTTCCCTACTTCTGTTGGAAATACCTCACCTGGTGCATCCTAGGATCTCATTAGCCTTTTTTATGGCCACATCATCTTGGCTGCTCACAATCATTCTGTGTCACTTGGGCATTAGCTCCCTAACACAAGCATCCTATCAGCCACTTAAGCACTTTCTTCTGAGCTAGACCAGCCCTGCCTTTGCCCCACAGGGTGATAACGAATGTATCCACAATCCAAAATACTAACAAAAAGTATTTTTTGCTAAGTGTATGTCCTTGCATTTTGTACTTTTAAATTTCATCCCATTTCCATTACTCAAGTTCTCAAAGTCATCCAGATGTTCTTGTATTATATTTCAGTGAAGCTGCATATTGGCAGTACCTCCCAATTTCACCTTTCAGCACAACCCATGACAGTCTGGTTTTGACTAATTCTTTACCCCCCCCCCCCCGCTTTCAATTCTCATATAAATCCCCATCCTCTAACTAATAATTTCCAGTGTGCCACTATGCCAAATGCTTTACTGAACTCCAGGTAGATTAGCTCTATGCAGTTCCTTTGCCTAAAAAATTGGTTATCTCCTCAAACAAGGAGCTCGGGTTGGTCTGGAACAATCCAGCTTTTGTAAAGCCATGTTGTATTTTATCCCAATTATCATTCACACCTATGTCCTGTCCTTAACTACTCGCTTTCAAAATCTGTTCTAAAAACCAGCATACAACTGCAAACTAACAGTCCTATAGTTTCACCCCCTCCCCCGCACTTAAATATAGGTACTGTATTCCCAATTCTCCATAGGATACAACCACCAAGTTTATGGATTCATTATAAATCCTTGCTATTGGGCTTGCTGTCTCATGTGACAGTTCTTTCAATATTCTTGGATGCAGATTACCCAGGCCTCCCAATTTGGACCCATTAATCTGTTTTAGAGATGTACTACTACCTCAAATATAGTAATTTCTATTTCTACATCCTTGTCCTCACAAGCCACCCTGCTACTGCTTCCGCACTTATTATCCTCATTAAAAACTGAGGCAAAGTATTCATTCAGGTATTGGGCCCTATCTAGTTTATCATTCATCTTTACCCCATCCTGAGTGCTTACCAGTCCCACTTCTTTCCTTGTTTTCTTTTTATTTATATGGCTTTCAGTCTTGGTTTCATTTTCTTTTGCAAGGTCCAACTATGCTTAGTTCTTAGCAATTCTCACTTTTCCACTATACTTTCTGATCTCCAAGAGGTAGCTTTCCTTGCTGATCCATCTCTTCTTCCATTCCTGGTTTTCTTCTTTCTCTTATTAGCCTGTTTGAAACACGTGCTCACCCAGTTTCATAAATCCAATTCTATGAGTGACTGCAAAATCATAATTTGATTTCCAAGCAATAACACTTGCATTTGCAGTCATTTTTATAAGGCAGATCTTACAATACCCTTACAATAAAATTGTCACAGGATCTCTCTTTTGAACAATGCATCATTTTGAGTGTATCATCAAGCTAATTGTTAATTTAAGCAGATTTACTATGAACAGCCCTTTTAAAAAGTCATCTTCAAATACAGAAACACAACCCAATCCAAGCATTTGGCTAAAACTTAGAAGAAAACCAAAAAGATGGGATTTGAAAAAGGAATTCTACAGTTGCTATTTCTCAGGAAAAAAGTAGGGGCAAGATCCCTTTTTCAAACCCTCAGGCCACAGACCACACAACAACATTTTAAATGGTCAAAGCTCAGAAATTCAAAGAGGAAGTCCTCTGGACCAAAGAAAACAGCACCTTGTCCAGAAAAAACTATTTATGGGGCAAATTTAGCTAAGGCCCTTAGAACTCAGACTGTTCTAAAAGAGAACAGTCTAAATTAATTAACTTAGTGAGTAATTCCTTCAGAGAAATGGCTTCATTGCCTTTTTTGAATTCAAAGGTAAAAAATCATTAGTATCCTAGAACACCTAAAAGGTGGTAAATAGGGATCCTTTTTAAGAAAATGGAAATTATGGTTAACTGACCTACAAATTACCATGCATTAAACAGGGGCCAAGTTAAACAGATGTAAGAACCTTACCTGTTTGATATATGAAGAAAGAAAATGTATAAATCATGAGAACAGAAGCACAAACAAGATCCACTTTGAAACCAAAATGATTTATAGGGTTTGCTGGTGTGAGATTTATAAGACTCCCTAAAATGAGACACCACTAACTGGAAGTCATAGACACAGCAGGGACCTGAAAAATCTTCCATTCCAACATTTAAAGAGCACTAAACACGACTTGGAAGGATAGAGTTAACTGTCCACTGCAAAAGCAACCTTCATCTGCACTAAGGGAAGAAAGGATAATCCTTCAATCCCTGACTAAAGCAAATAGTTCAGTGGCTGAGATCAGGGTTTGGAATTTCTTCTTATTATGACTGGAAATTCAGATTCACTCTATATTAGAAACCTACAGCGATAACTGAAAGGATTAAACTGATCTCAGCAGCCCTTGGACTTTTAGTTGGTTACTTCTCTTCTAAAAGAGTCTTGTAAATCTCTTGCCTCCAAGCCCTATAAATCATTCTGGTCTCAGAGTGCATCTTGTTGAAAATGAAGAGTAAATGTTTTTTCAACAGTAGTTCACTTCTGAACACCTCTAGAGCTAGTGCAGTGTTTCTCAACCCATGGTACGAGTACCCTTAGGGGTACTCGAGAGAAGTCTGGGGGGGTACATCAACATAACTGAAATGTGGAGAAAACTGAATTTTTGTTTTAAGTTTTACAGCGTTTTATTATTTTTGTACTTTTTACACCAAAAAATTTCATCGCTTGCCTGGCTACGATTAAGTAGTTTAAACAAACGTATTGCAATGATAGAAAAAAAATTGTGTGTCTGAAAACTGTAGGTACTGTGGGTATTTCTAATTTTTTTTAAAGGGGTACTATATAAAAAAAAGGTTAAGAAACACTGAGCTAGTGAACCAATTATATCCCATGGCAAGTGTTTCATTATTTAACTGATGTCTGTTGGGTAAGTTCTGACTGTTGTAATATTTCCCTTTTAATTTTAAATAAGTAATTTTAACGAAATGTGTACTACTCTTTAACAGTTAATAAGACTCTCCCTTTTATGTTTTATTTCAAATACTGTATCAAGCTGCATTACCACCATATTTTAATTGTTCACATTAAGTTTCCAATTTGTCTTCATAAACACATTCCATTATTTCTATATTTTGCCTGGTTCCTTTTTCAATTAGTTTATTATAATTTCCTGCTAATTATAATAAACTCACATCTTACATTTGAATAGCAAGTATTTGAATTAGGGGAGGACAGTGCTTAGTGAAATGAGATTGTGTGGTTACACCATACAAGGAGCAGCCCACAAAATGCATTATTAACTTCTACAAGTCTTGTGGGTCATGCGTCTTTGAATTTTCTGTTCTTTTTTATAATTACGTGATTCAAAGAATTCTAAGTGCTCCCTTATCATGGCTCTACATAAGGGGCATTAGTGCTCAGGCCCCGCTGAAATTGGTCATTTCTACAACACTGTGAGCTCTTAGCAAACTCCTTCCATAGCTGCTTATTCTAATTACTCTTTTCTAATCAAAATACTGTTTTAATACTGATGCCGAAAATTATTTCTTCATAAATGCACTTCCTGACAGTTTTCTAAAAAACGCATAATTTATTCCAGAATTTCTCTAGGCTCACTAGACCCTGTTGTATTTGCCTCCCGCTTTGTATTTGAAATGCCTCTTAATTCGGAACTAACTGCAAATATGAACCACATACCATATATTTCTTCTTAAAAATCATCTACCATTTCCTACCAAGGTTTATTTTCAGTAATAAGTATTTGTCCTTAACTCCAAAATTCACAAGCACATAAAAAGTAACAAAGTAAGTAAAAATAGTTTAAAATATTTAGCATCAGACGACTAATTCAATGCTCACACAATGTAAATATTAACAGTAAATCATCAAAACAGTACAGTTGTTCCAACTGGTACCTGCAGAAATTGATTCTCAGGATGGAGGTATTCAAAAATTTTATACATGATCTTGAAGAAAATACAAGAACATTGTTGATACAATTTAGAGAGACAATTTGCTGGAACAGTATATAAAAACAGGTCTACACAAAGAGATCTGGATCATCTGGTAAACTGAATACAATCAAACAAATGCTGCCAATACAAGGATACACATTTAGGCTTCATCTACACTGCATATCAATTTCGAAATAAGCTATTCCGGAATAGTTATTCCAAAATAGCTTATTTTTAAATAACACGTCTATACTGCAGTAAAGCCTCAAAATTAGACAGAGGCAGGCTTCCCTAATGTAGATGTGCTATCTCAATTTAGAGCCCCAGGAGGAATAACTTAGAATGGCCCTCGTGAGGGGCTATTTCAAAATTGCAGCAGTGGAGTGTCTACACACGCCTTATTTCGAAATAGCTATTTTGGAATAGGCGTTATTCTTCGCAGAATGAGATTTATAGATTTCTGAATAAACCACCTGGCCGTTATTCCAAAATAACTTTGCTGTGTGTAGACATACCCCTGGAAATAAAGAACCTAGGCTGTAACTGTAATGGAGAAATGTAGTCTGGTAAGAAGTAACTCTACAAAGAACTCTGGCTAGAAGCAGACATATAAAAAAGGAGATCCCTGAAGTAATAATATATATGGCTGCTTCTTACATCAGATGGATAAACGTGTGTTAACTTTTCTCAAGTCAGCATGCCAAAAATACCAATGAAGCCAAAGGGTAGCAGCAGGTTTGCACTCTGGAGGCAAGCCCAACCTGCTCCCAGCTACACTGCTATTGTTAGTATGCTAGCTTAAGTGCAGCTGGCAGGTGTCTGTCTAATTGAGCTGAGAAGTACACTTCCAGCTGTGCTGTGGATCTAGCCTAACTGGCACTATTGAAACAGGTATATACATGTTAAAAATATGGTGTAAAATTGGGAAGGATTCAGAGACTAGCTGTGTGAGTATTCTGAAGTTTGGAAAACATGTCTTGCAATAGGGACTTAAAGAGTTCAATCTATTTAAGAGTGCAATCTAATAAAAAAGAGTTCAGAGTATGACTGTCGATCTATTAATGAACTTGTCATTAATCGCAGAATTGAATGCTCTGTTAAAAAATAAGAGAATGCCATTTATTTAAATATTTTGGATGTTTTCTATACTTTCCAATATATTGATTTCTATTAAAAGACAGAATACAAAGTGTACAATGCTCACTTTATATTTATTTTGATTATAAACATTAGCACTGTGAACAATAGGAAGTATTTTTCAATTCACCTAGCAGAAGCACTGTAGTGAAATCTTTTTATTATGAATGAGTAGTCCTGCGGCACCTTAGCCCTCTACTCTAGGGAGTTATTTCAAAATAACTCCTCTTATTTCAATGTAACAAGCAGAGCATCCACACTACCAAGCCTATTATTTCAAAATAATGGGCTGGTTATTTTGAAATAACTACTCCTGCTTTTTATAAGAAAAAACACTTATTTCGAAATTTGTATTCAAAATAGCATAAGTGTGGATGCTCAGCTGCTGCTATTTCAAAATAATTGGCTTCCAGAGGCCTCTCACAACTGCATTTGAAGCCACTCTGGCCATACCCCTGAAAACTCCAGTGCTCCCCTTCTGCACAGTTTAAAGGTGCAGGCAGAAGGGAAATGTCTTGTGGCAATAGGACAGCCTTACCAGCCCCGTATCACACAGCATCCTTCGTAGGAGCCATGGCCAACCCCAGCACTCCCTCTGCACCCACTATGGCTGCCAGCATGCCCGCAGCACCCTCAGATGCCTCTGGCCAGGCACGAAAGAGGGCACCAGTCTGGACTGATGCAGAGATCCTGGACCTCATCAAGGTCTGGGGGAAGGAGTCCAACCTCCATGATCTCCACACCAGAAAGAGGAATGTAGATGTGAACAGCTGTATGGCTGACAGCCTAGCCGAGAAGGGACACACACGGACCCTCAGCCAGGCCCAGATGAAAATAAAAAAACTCCGGCAGTCCTACACTAAGGTCAAGGAGGAAAGTGGATGCTCTGGGGAGGATCCTCACACCTGTCGCTACTATGAGCAACTGGATGCCATCCTGGGAGAGGGGCTGATCACACTCCCCCTCCCACCACCATTATCATCGACTCCGGCCAGGACACGTCCAGCATCAGCCTCCAGGAGGGTTGTAGAAGAGGAGGAGGAGGAGAAGCAGGCCAGCCAGGACACCACGGCTGCCAGCCAAGAGCTGCTCCTCACCTTGGAGCCAGGATGTCTCCCAGGGCTCAGACAATCCCAGCAAAGGCACTTCAGGTGAGTTCAATAACTTTCCCTATACACACACACAGAGTCAGGTGGTGAGCTGCGAGGGGCTACACACTCCTCACTCGGCCTTCTCGGCCTGGGATCACACAACAGCCTGTGCATGTGGGTGCACATGGAGCGCCAATCTGGAGCGCTCAGCTCCATGACACTCTCACACAGGAACCCCTCAATCCTTCTCACAAGGTTCCTGGAGAGGCCTGACTTACTCCGACCTCTAGCTTGACCTTTCCAAAACAAGCCACCTCTAAGGAGGCTGGGGTCATGGAAGCACGCAGCAGTCTCACACATGGCACAGACTCATGCCCGCACTCAGGCAGCATCCACTCCTGGTCAAGAATGGTGATGTGGAAGAAACTGACCCTTTGCATGGAAACCTGCTTGGGGAAGAAGAGGAGGGGACCCCAGTAGCAATCTCCCCAGAAAGCGGCCTCTGCTGTTCCCACACACCTCCCCGAACACACACACCCTCCAGCAGGCAGGGATAGAATTATCTCTTTGTGGAATGCTGCCAGTGCTGGACTTGGCATGTGCAGGACACAGAAGGAAGCTGAGCCATCCCATCCCCCCGTCCGGCCCACAGGCTCCTGGTTTGGCCGGCACCTTCCCATGTCTGTTTGTCCCCAGGATGTGTAGGAGGCAAGGCTCCCCTGGGACGTCATCTATACCTCCTCTGGGATTGATGTTCCCCAGAGTGATGCTCCTCCGCAGCAAGATGGTGTTGATTGCATTTACTACCTGCATATGCATGGCCCTGAGCGTGGATTTCCCCATGCCAAACTGGTTCCCCAGGAGCGGTAGCTATACGACGTGGTGAGCTTCCAGAGGGCAATGGAGATGTGCTTCTGCAGGGGAATGGCGGGTCCCAATAGGGTGTCCTGTTGCCTAAGGGTGGGGCAAGCCACTCACCCAGCTCCAGGAAGGTGGCCTTCCGCATGCGGAAGTTCTGGAGCCACAACTGGTTGTCCCATCAATGCATGATGATACAGTCCCACCAGTCAGAACTGGTCTCCCTCCACCAGAAGTGGCATTCCATGGTGTGCATGGCATTCTATGGTGTGCAGGAAATGATCCTCAATTTCCTATTTCCTGCACACCATGGAACGCCACTTCTGGCAGAGAGAGACCAGTTTCGACTGGTGGGAAAGGGTCCTACAGTTTCCTCTGGTCGTCGTTGCCAATAATAGAGCAGGTCCTAAAGAGGCTAATTGAGAGGGCTGGAAGTGTCCTATACTTAGCTTTTGAGGTCAATGACATGCTGAATGTAATGAAGACTGATTTTATAAAGGGCCATCCAGTTAATGTCTTTGTTAAGCCCAAGGGAAACAGTGTTAAATTTGCAAATGAAGGTCAATGCCATGCTCTCTCTCTGTAGTTGGCTTGTGAAATACTTTTGTAGAAGAACAGCTACTTTTAAATCCATTAATGAGTGCACTGGCAGGTTAAAATGTTCCCCTACAGGACTGTGTGTGTTACCATCCCTGATATCGACTTATGTCATAGGGGCCGTCCAGTTTGGAAGCATATCCTCTGGAATGATGACCTGAAGCATGAACTGGCATACAAATGTTTGGCTTATTCTGCATCTGGCACGTAAATGCCTTATGATGCTGGTGATAAAAGTATCATGCAAATGCATAGTCTCAGTTTCAGGTGACAATGTAAACAAAAAGCGGACAGCATAATCTCCTGCAAATTGTAACCAAACTTGTTTGTCTTAGCGATTGGCTGAACAAGGGGTAGGAATGAATGGACTTGTAGGCTCTAAAGTTTTACACTTTTTTTAGTGCAGTTATGTAACAAAAATGTACACCAGTATGTTAAGCTTTCATGATAAGGATATTCCACTAGTACTTGTAGAGGTGAATTGAAAAACACTATTTATGTTATCCTTCTTACAGTTCAGCTATTTGTAATTAAATATTGGAATATAAAATGAGAACTGCACACTTTGTATTCTGTCTTGTAAGAGAATCAATATATTTGAAAATCTTGAAAAATATCCAAAAATATTTAATACATTTCAACTGGTATTCTATTGTTTAACAATGTGATTAATTGTGATTAAGTTTTTAAGTTGATTGTGTGAGTTAAATTGTGAGTAATTAACAGCTTTAATTAAGAGGTAAATAGTCTGTCAATTATATGTATCTACATAGGGAATCAATATCTGATAGTAGAGCTCTGCAAACTAGAAAGCTGGGAAGAAGGGACATGTACACTCACACGCACATACTCACATAGTCTCTCTCGTAGCAATTAACTATTGGATCAGTTTACCAAAGGTTGGTAAACTGAGGTTTTCATTCCAGACTTTATGTCTTTCTAAGAGACATGATCTAGTTCAACCAGTTATTGGGATCAACATATGAATTACTGTGTAAAATACAACTGTGTTATGCAGGAGATGGATTTAAAAGTCCATGACGATCCCATCCTGCCCTTAAAATTTATCAACTTGTTAATAGTTATAATATTCAACCCACAATTTGGGCCCAATTAAAAAAGACTGAAAGAGGAGTTTTCTTTTAGGTTCATATTTTCATGACCTAAAGAATTATTTTCAATTGTCTTATACTTTCTACAATATACTGTAAATATCTGGAAATAAATAATCACATTGAAATATTCTAACAGTAGATAAGCACAAATCCAAAATCACTATATGTTACTGTTTCTGGCTATAAAACATAAGAACATATGAACGGCCATATTAAGTCAGACCAAACGTCCATTTAGCCCAATATCCTTTCTTCCAACAATGGCCAATACAAGACATCCCAATACAAGTGATCCATTCCCTGTTGTTCATTCCACCTTCTGACAAATAGCCAGGATGGGCAGAGATGGTGTCTTTAGACTCTAACAGTGATTGATGGACCTATCTTCCATGAATTTATCTCATTCATTTTGAACTATGTTACAGTCTTGGCTTTCACAATATCCTCTGGCAAGGAGGCCGGCTCGTTAACTGTGCATTATGCAAAGAAATACTTCCTTTTGATTATTTTAAGAGTGCTGCCTATTAATTTCATTTGGTAACCCCCAGTTCTTGTGTTATGAGGAGTAAACAGCACTTCCTTATTTTCTCTCTCCACACCAGCCATGATTTTATAGACCTCAATCATATCCCTCCCTTAGTCATCTGTTTTTTTCAAGCTGAAAAGTTCTAGCCGTATTAATTGCTCCCAATACAGAAGCCATTCCATGTCCCTAATTCTTTTGCCCTTTTATGAACCTTTTCCACACATCTGCACACAGTATTTAAGATGTGGGTATATCTTGGATTTATACAGAGCCAATATGATATTTTCTGCTTTATTATGTATTCCTTTCTTACTGATTCCCAACATTGTTAGATTTTTTAACTGCCTCTGTATGTTGAGTGGTGCTCTCTGAGAACAATCCACAATGACTCCAAGATCTCTTTCTTGAGATTAGCAGGCATCCATTAAGAGACATAAAAATTAGTCCATTCCTGGGGCAGCTGTCTGGCTGCTCCCAGGGTGGGTGGGGTGGTGGTACTCAAGCCCCCAACCCTGTGCTCCCCTGGCAAATGTTGTATCTCCTAGACCACTCCAGAACCAACCCCACCTTGCTACCTTCAGAGTGTCCCTTATCCTGCTTTCCTAGTGCAAGAGCCAGCTCTATCCCTGGGGCAGATGGTATAAGAGACATAAAAATTAGTGATGTATATTTTATATAATTATTTTATTTATAAGTCCCAAACATTAGCATATCCAGAGAAATAATAAACTAAATAGGAATGACCATAAAGCCAGATGGTTCAGACTTCCGAACCTTGATTTACCACTAACTTGCTGCATGGCTTTGGGCACATCTCTTTATCTCTTTGCCTCAGTTATCCCATCTCTAAGTAGTACTTATGTACTTACCTACCCCAGAAGAATGTTGGATGTAGTAGTTAGCAAAAGTGCTATAAATCTGTAAAGTTCTATATAAAAATAAATAGAAACCTTGTTTTAACTACAGGTTGAACCTCTCTAGTCCAGCACTGTCTGGTCTGGCAACATCCATGGTCCAGCATGATTTTAGTTAGCTGGATGTCCATTTATCATGCATGTGGCCAAGTTTCCCACAGTCCCATAAAGATTGTTTAGAGCCACCAGTCCTGGTTCTCAGTGTTTTGTGCTGTTATTTAGCTCTAATTTACCCCTAAATGTCTTCTAAGAGACCAGCAGAAGTGTTGATAATGCTGCTAAGCATAAGCATGGAGTTTTTTATGTTTCATCTACTTATTTCCTTGTACTGCAAAATTGTGTAACAACACTAACCATTTGGTATGAAGCAAAATGATAAGCTTTGAGTAGACGCAGGCTTATATAGGGTGTACATTTTTAAGCAGCATCGAAAGCATTGCTCCATTTATTTGCTTTAGCTAAATAAAAATAAAGAGACCCACTCACTACCATATTGACCTCCAGCAAATTCTCTGATTCGGCATGAGTCAGGTCCCAAGGGTGCTGGATTAGAAAGGTTCAACCTGTAGTTCAAATAGCTAAATGAAGAGCCTGAAAAGATTTGGCACAATAGTATTTACATGACTGGATTTATTTGTCAACAAACAATAAAAAGAAATGATCTAATCTCAGCTAAATTATAAAAGAACAAAATGAATAAAGATGTAATCACAATAGAATTCTGATCTTTTTTATTTATTTCCTTGCACAGAAAGACACAGTTACAACTCTGTCTTTAGAAGGACTTCTACCATTCTAAAAATACTGTCCCACAGCTGTTTAAAATTTATTTTTTTAGACCATAGCACCACTGTTTGGTTGTTTCCAATTTCTAAAACCACAAATAGTAAAAGTGTACTCAGTCTACTGCAAACATAAATAGCAAATGCACGCTTCAGCACTTTTAAAAGGATATGGAAATTGGCAACAAAAATGCAGTTCATGTTGAAAATTTACGAGGGCCCTGCCATATTTCTTCAGAAATACAATCAGGTAAAAATTAGGAAGATCTCTACCAGCTGGGTGGCATTTTTGTGTTTTTTTTCTCTACTGTTTTTCCCCCCCAAAATGAAAGACTTTCATTATGCAACTTCTGGCACTTGATAAAATAGAGCAATGGTACCTTTGCTAAAACCACAGTTTCTCTGGTTATGTTTAGCATTACACAAACATCTTTCACCTTAGATATCCCCTTGCATTACTGTGTTTAATATGAAATACTCTGAGTCGCATTAGTTTTTGCAAAATTATTCTTATTACATATTGGTTAATGGAAGTACAAATTACTTTATAATTCCCTAATTTCATAGGCACTTATCCAGAAAAAGATAATGTATGCATTTTTAAATATTTCAAGTTTTAGAGTAATATTTTCATTATACTAGTCCAGTGTATTATACTAATACAGTGTCTTTATGAATGGGATCTCTGCTGAAAAACACGAGAGATGAGCATACACCGTATGTGTATAGTGGTGTAGTTTAAAAATGGATGACAAGGAGGAAATATTACCAAAAGTGAGTATACCACCTTTCTAAATTTCAGAAATACAAAAGATTGCACAAGCGTCTTACCCTGTTCATTTACAAGCACCGTTGGGAATTGCACCTTCTTGGAGTGAAGTCCTGGCCCCAATTAAGTCAATGGAAGTTCATCTTCAATGGGGTCAGGATTCCACTCTTATATGTCTGATCCAAAATAAATACATAAGAAAAATCCCTGTGCAATGTGAGAACATATTACGCCCTCCATGGTCACCTCTGAAGTGGTGATAGCTAATAAAAACAGATCTTTGCATTTCTGCTATTTGTTATAAATTCCAAGATTCTAAACAATTATTTCTAAAAAGTTACTGTAGGCAAAACTGTGTCATATCTGATTCAAACCAAAGCAGCACAAGATATTTTTCTTTTAAAATTTGAATGTTTTCAGTGGAGGGGAAGAAAACCAGTTTAACGATTTTAGATGTTTTCTTGCTGTCATATAAAACTCAAAAATGGCTTTGGTTAAAAATAAAACTTGACAAGGAATTAGTCCATAATATAGTCTAATAACTTTAGAGGGAAAATGATAACTGCCAAGATAGTATTTTTTATAAAAGGGATTACCCTACAGTTACTATTTGTACAGGTTTTATTATGCACACTAAATGTATCTTTCAGAGTCCCAAAATATAGAGTTACACAATAGCACATACATTTTCTCAATCTTCCAAATAAAATGGGGAGGGGATAAGGAGTAGGGCAGCCGTGGCCAACCCGCAGCTTGAGGCTTACGTCCCTGAGAATGGCCCCCGCCTCCCAGCTCCTCTATGCTCACCAGGGCAGGGGAGCCGTCCGGTGCTTCCTTTTTTTTTTTTTGCTCTACAACTTTGCCCCGGCTCTTCGTGGTGGATCCACTAATATCTTGGCTCTTCATCCAGAACAGGTTGGCCACCCCTGCGGTAGGCTATACAGCAACTGCTGAAAGTGGATCTAAAATTTGCTCTTGAATGTGCTGTTCAAATTTATTGTATGTGATCTGATGAAGAAGGCTCATTTGTTGCCAAATTAAAAAAAAAAATCCTGTAAAGGTTCACACCAGAGAATGTTTATATACAGTGACTACTGATATTTTTTCACTAAAAATAATTCCATACATTCTTTTTACATCCTTTCTCTTAACAGTCATTTTATCCAGGGGCAGAAGAAAAAAAAATGATTTTCTACTGTGTTGCACCGATTATAGACCCATGAACAGAAATGTACAATGTGAAATCTATAAAGTGTATGCAACTGGCTACATTGCCAGGAGATATACCCATAATTGTCTCAGTTAATGGTCTGTTAAACCAATATAGGCCATAACTTTGTTGGATTAAGGTTATATATGTTAAATCTTCAACATTTTTTTTATTTCATTGGCAAGCTGGTAGAGGCATTCAAAACTAGTTTTCTTTTTTGGTTTTTTTTTTTTAATTTCTGGCCTTCAGCTCCTAAAATACTATGTACTGCTGACAATAAGTAAAATCAATTTGGTTAGAATGCTGATTTTAAAAAATCATTTCTTATTGCATTTGTGGAAACTGGACAGAGTGATACTGAGAAAATACCACACAATACTCTTGCACTGTGTGTTCTTGTCCCTTGACTCAGAGATCAAGTCATGATCACCCCCTACTTAGTATCTATATATGCATGTTGAAGTATACTTGTAGAATGCACCACATGCCACTTTCAAACTGTTAGATTATTTCATCTATGGCATATTTAAAACTTAATTAAAATCATACATAGGTATTCTGATGCCCAAACACCACCACATGTCCTTGCTTTAGAAGCTACTGGAGACTTATTTAGAGAATGTTATCTTAGGTCAAACTGCCATGAAAATTTAGGCATAAAAATAATGTTATTATATTAGGAGACATGTTAGGAAAAGCTAAGTGAAGACTCGCACATTCTCAATGAACCAAGGCTATTGCTGTACAGATTTCCTCTAAACAATTTTGCAG
Source organism: Pelochelys cantorii (assembly GCA_032595735.1). NCBI lineage: Eukaryota > Metazoa > Chordata > Testudines > Trionychidae > Pelochelys > Pelochelys cantorii. The sequence continues at coordinate 13,287,460 of CM064328.1, forward strand.
TGTATTAATACAGGATTATTATTAACACTGAATTTCCTTGCTGCTTGGTTTGCCTCATAACCTTAAAACTATATGTACATTGTTTTCATTTGACATTACACTTTGTGATGGGAAAACCTTTCCCAATGGCTCATTCAAAGCAAAATATTAGTTTAAAATTTAAACTGTTTGCTAAGTATAACTTTATAACCAGATTTTTCCTACTTAAATATAGAACTAAAGCTATGTGATGTGGTTAACTGCACCTGCCACCCAACAGGATTTGCAGTACTATGGATAGACCTTAAAAAGAAAGATTACTTGACATAAGCAAAAACACAAGACATTTATTTAATGGCACCATTTTCTTCTCTTTTATTAAAAAAAGACAATCCAATTTACTAATATTTACATATATAAAATTTAAGTAGACAATTTTGTATTAGCATTATAGGTAATATTAAATACACAAATTTTATGTCATCCTCAGGACCAAAAACATTGAAAAAAAATAAAAGAAATGTATAACAACTCTGTTCTTCCCTTGAAAAGTATTTAAAGGAACAACTGAGTTAGTGAACACCTGATTCAGACAATCAAAGTGTCTCCCTCACTCCTTAAAAACAAATACTAGAAACAGGGGACCAATCCCCAGGGGCTGAAGCAAGAAACTGCTATAATGGGATATTCTTAGGTGCTCATCTTTCTGGCATATTTGTACGTGCGTGACACATTTATTGTCAGGCACTCCTGTGAGGTAGGGAGGTATTATCTTGATTCTGTAAATGGAGCATGGAGGCTCAGAGTGATGAAGCGAATTTCTCAAAATCACAGAGCAGTGTTGTAAACAAAAATCAGATCTCCGAAAGTCCATGTTCCCTGTCTTAATCACAAACTGTACTACAATATTAGAAGATGGTATGGGCCTTGAAAGTTCAGGTAGACACATGGCCAAAGAGCAGCTATATTACATGATATTAGGTGCAAAAAATCCATTGGCTTACCATAGTAACATCATCAGAAAAAGGTAGTGGTGTTAAAGCTGCTTTATCCCTCCTGGGGAAGTACAGATAAAGGTAGCACCAATAGCAGCACAGTCACTGAATAAATTATGCTGGGGGAAATGGGCAGAGAGGGAAGACAGCAAAATGCCATGGGAACTAATAGGGCTGGAGGCGGAGAGCTGGCCTGCACAGGTTCTCATGAACATGTTCTTAGTCCTTCTGCACTGCAACCCCACTCTCCAATGACAGCAAAAGAGGGCAGCAACTTCCCAAGTGTGAACTCGTTGAGTTTTTGAGACATTATTTTTGCTGAGGGATATCCACAGGCAGGGGTGATTTAACCCAATGACTTAAACACATCCTCAATGTAAGAAACACTTTGGTAATGCGTTACTCCTAACTGACTAGTCCGATAATGAGTTGTCTAAATGTGCATATGAGAATTTGATACTCATGTCAAATATAATGAAATCATCTCTCAGTAATTTTTAAATAATAAATTACATATTATCCTATTTACCCATCCATGGTACGTCAGAATCTAGAGATGCTGTAGCAGACCTAATAACGTGAATGAGATTTATAGTCAGTGTTGATGTGAAAGTTTAAGGGGCTGAATTATTTGCATAATTTTAAAAGACAAATTCTGCTCCCAGTTATATCCATATAGATGGGCTGGCTGCACTGGAGCTGCTCTGAATTTACATCTGTGTAATAGAGTGGAATATCATTCCAAGTTTACAGAAATTCAAAATAACGGGACAGTTAAATTATTGGGAGGACTGTATTTGAGATCAGGAACACTATGACGAATCGTGACATTCAAATGATTTATTTTAATTATATCTGCATTTGGCATTTTACTGAAGCTGATTTAAAACACATGGTAAACAAAGGCCTTTTTTAGAAAAAAGCGAAAAATTAAAGGATGCACAGTCCAGCTCCGGCCCAGCAAAGATATTTGCTTAACTTTACACACAATGAGAGATCCCACTGACTTTACTCAAACTAGTCCAGTGTAAAGTGAAGCCTGTACTTGGGGCCAGATCCACACTACAGACCTGATCCCCTATGTAGACAGTGCCATGTCAAAGGCAGAGCTTCTCTGATCTATATAGCTGTTGCTTGTCAGGGAGGTGAAGTAGCTACACCAATGGGAGCTGAGTCTTCACTAAAATGCTACAGCAGAGCAGCTGCACTGGCAAGATCTGTTTTCAAGACGTGCTCAGAACTCACAGCTGCACCTGAAGTCAAAAGCAGCTGTTTTTGTTTTTGTTGTTTTTTAACATATATGGAGTGCCATATAATGTGAAAGACTCCCAAAAATCAGATCCTGGACATTTCAAATTGGGCACACAAAATTAGTAGATGTCTTTGGCCATACTCTCTGAGCTTCAGGTGCCAGTCTGTAAAATGAGGATACCGCTATCACACCCCTGATTTCACAGGAGTGCTGTGAAAAATCACATCATTAATAGTTATGAAAATAACTATAGCGGCGAGTACCTCAAGATGAGCCCATGAGGAAATTAATAATTCTGTCTTCAGAGCAGAATTTGAAAGTGGAAAAAATAGTATTTGCTTGTGGAATTAAAGACCGTATCATATTGCATGTGTGTAATCCCGATATATGCGCAAAGGGGCCAAATTCAGTTTACACAGGCAATCTTAATTCTGGCATTTCCTAACTTTTCTGTGCTTGAGTTTGTGGTCTTTATAAGGTTCTGACGTTATTCCAAAATAACACAAGTGCGCATCTACACTACTAGCCTTTATTTTAAAATAATATTGAACTGGAAGACTTCTTACTCCGACTCCTGGTCACGAGGAGTAAGGGAAGTCAAAGGAAGTGTGTTCTTCCTTTGAATTCCTGCTGTGTAGACAGCAACAAGAGACAAATTAAGCTATTTCAACTTCAGCTACGCAATTGACATAGCTGAAGTTGTGTAGCTTAATTTGACTTTAGCCCTGCTGTGTACATGTACCCTGACGGCATTACTAAGTTGTCATCCTCCATATGGACCAACATGAGGGAGGAGGGGACTACTCTGCCAGTAGGTTTCATAAATATTGGTGACAGCAAAGGAATAGTGAGACTTAGGAATTTTGGACTCCATTCCAGAGGGAAGTATATTATAGAGGGTACAAACTTTTCTACCCATTTTCTTCAAGCGTGACTCCTTCTGCCCCGCCCCCCTCTTACTTGTCCTTCTCCCCATCCTGCCTCTTCCCTATACCTGAGTCCTTGTCCTAGACCTTTTCTTACCTAGTCTGTCCCCATCGCCACTCCTTATGCTTCTCACCAATACCCCAGTCCTCATGTCTTCCCCTCGCAACTCCTAGTCCTAAGTCTTCACACCCCATGCCAGTCGGTTTCACAGCTATTTGCTGACATCAGAAGGATAATGACACTCAGGAATCCTGAGTTATTCCCAGTTATGGAAGGGAGCGTGACCTAGTGACAACAAACCTTTATGTCCAACCTGTAGCATTTCCTCCTCTCTGCCCCATTCTAGCAGCTTGCCTGTCCTTTTCCTCACAATTTCCCCATAATTCTTTCACCAAGAAGATTCTTAATTAAACTGCATTCAACTAAAGTAAGAACCTCTGCCACCTCTCTCTGCTTCTTGTGCCTCTGCACTTAAGTCAATCAGATTCCTCCCCCTCGGCACCAGGAACATGGAGAGCACAAGAGAGGTGTATGTAAACAGCCATGTTCAAAGATGTTATTCAGGTAAATCTGGTTGGATATGCATGAGGAGAGCAGAAAGACAGACGCTCAAGACAAGTGTGACTCTCACTGTCAAATGTCAAGTCCCTGCTCTAAAGCACGGGCTTTTCAAATAAAATTCCTCAAGATAATTTTTTTTAAATACGTGCATAATAATGTATTTTACTCTAACCTGGTTCTTAGAAATAGATGAACCATTTGACTATAGTTTTCCAGAATATTCAGCCTGAGGCTCACTCTCCGCATAGAAAATTTCAATCTAAATGTTAAAGTTTGGCAAAATTATAAATAACTGAAATGGCCATAGAGTATGAAATGTTTGGTAACTTTAGTAAGAGGCAGTGCTATCAGCCCCTTGTATAATGATGATACTACTAAGCTATTTAAATTAAGAACAAGATTTGAATAAATTTTTATTTTGCTGAGGACTATATTACTGAGAGCAATTATTTTATCCATGAATACTGAATATTGATTAAAATTAAAAATTAAACATAAATATGCATGATAACTTATTCTGATATTTCAATGAATTAGAAAAACTGCCTAACAGAGTAAGGTAAAAGCCAGTATTACTTTGCTGATTTTGTCAAAATGTAATAACGCATAGTTTCTTCTATATAGGGCAAACTTGCAAACATAAGTATGGTACATTTCTAGAATATCAAAATATAATAAAGCCATCAAAAATCTCAATTTTAGCAGGTTAAATATGTTTTGGCTTTCCTGAGACTGTGTAGAAGTTAGAAAGCATATTGCTGTAATATACTGAGAAATACAGAACAATTGCAATTAAGTGAAAGGCTGCAGAAGAGATATTTTGCCATAACATCCCTTAAATACAAATTCAATTCAACAAATTTCATGTAGTTTATAAACAAAACTGTTTGTTTATCTCCAAGAAGGAAAAGTATAGATAAAGCATGAACAGTGTTTAATATGGTTTTACAAAATTCAATTTTTCTCTTTTTTTGACTTTGTGGTTATATAAGACTAGCAGTCATAATGATTAGCGATCCATATCTTTAAGTTACACCACTGTTAAGCCACTTATGTGGTTTACTCTGCCTGGACTGTACAGGGTTTTGTTTTTTTAATCTGACCATGAAACTTGGAGCCTATCTTCCATTTGCCTTTGCCTATTTTTTATTTCAGTACTATAACAAAATAATTTTTCTGTCATATACAAACATAATTTAGAAAAAAATTGCAACATGGACCTTTTGAAGTTATATTTTCAAAGATCAATTGAAAAATACATTGCTTTAAGATGAGTGCCTTATTTATATGAGTTTGTGGCTTAACTAGGGAGTATTCTTGTGCAACAAGCCAAAGCAGACAGTTTGCATCTTAAATACCATAATCCACTTTTCAACCCCTGTATACATCTGGAAGGCAACCAGTAAGTAAACTACATTATATTATATCTTTCTGGCAGTCCAAAACCAATCTATAAGATTCATTACTTGTATCAAACACAAAAGAAAAACTATGGGAGAAGGGTGGAGGGTCAGAAATATTTTCACCTTGCAAGACAGATCAAGAAAAGTAAACAGACTTCTATTTTTAAAAATATACCTAGCAGCTATTTCTTGGTTAAATATGAAGGTGGCATATGAGGAACAGACTGACTGTTACATTTTTTATGTGAGGCCATGGGCTAAATGCTTCTGCTTTACAAGCTGTTAGGACTACGACCTCTAATTTGCTGGGAGACATGAAAACGGCACCTAGAAAAAAAATTTCAGTACATTTGAAGACTTGCTCTCTGCGCTTCTCTTACACAAGTTTGTGTAGTAACTATTCATGAGAGTGATTCTGATATGGGGCCCCTCTTGTATAACGAACTTCACTGTTCCAGAAGCCAAGATGTGTAGATAACCATGGTTAAAGCTGTGATTTAGTCTTTTTACACAGACGCAATATCTTAGCAGAAAATACTTGTGCTTGACACAGATTTTAGATTAACATTAAATGACCCTGTTTTGAATCTTCTTATGTTTTAGCTCCCTTTTCTTCCCTCACTCCACCTCCCCAATGAAATAACTGGAAGTACCATATAGAAATTAGACTGTACGTGTATCTGAATAGCTCAATTTGAATGCAATTTAATTAAGAAGCTTCTTGGTGAAAGGAATATCAGTGATTATACTGTACTATAATTTTAGCACAGTTTATTCTGAGAAATTTATCCTTATCCTGGACTAGTCTAAGTTTTCTGAAGGAAGAAAATTATTCTTTATCCCACATCATATGCCGTAACTTCTCTCTCACATTTTGGGAATGAGAAAGAAGGGAAAAACAGAATATTGGGTTTTCATCTAAAATAGTTTTGCACTGCCACATGAAAAAGCTTTACCCATATTTTCCATGAAATAAGAAATATTAAATGAGAAGCTAATCTTAGCCTGGTTTAAATTCAAAACATTATAATTTAATTAGTTAGATCTAAACTAAATTTCAGTATTAGAAGGAAGTTTGTCATGTAACCTTTCAACAAATACTCATTATTAAAAACTTTTAGAAATAAGGCATCTGTAGTTTAGGGTTATAGTTTCCCTTCAAAATTCACACATAGCCACCATTCATTTTAATTGTATATACACTGATGGTAGCAATGCCCCTTTTTGTTTTGATTAAAACTGGATAGTGAAAGTATTGGTGTAACTTCTTAGCTATTTTTCTTTAATCTTGCATGTGTTGTAGCAACTTCTGCAGTTAAGTTGAAAATGATTTCTAAAATATACACATTTGGTTTTTTTCTAATAAAACAGAATAAACGTCTTTATAAACTGAACTACAACTGTAAAAATATTTTAAGTTGATGCATAAGAGAACATGTTTTTATTCCTTAGTCTTGTGTTATGGGAAGGTTAAATACAGATTATCTCATTCAGTAACTCCCCACTTTACAGTAGTAGCAATTCATTCTAATTGCTTGGGTGGCAAACTCAGGAAAAAGTATTTTTCCTTTTCAATGAATTATGTTTCATGTAAGGTTAAATGCAGGAAGTTACATGACCATTGGAATGTGATTGTCTATAACTACAGTTTGTTCTTATTCATATGCATGTGTTTTGCAAAATATCAAAATGTTAGCAACTCAGCATTACATTTTCAAAATCATTTTACACATAACTAGCTAAAACTGGAAATATATGCAGTATAATCACTGTAATTTTAAACCACGAATAATAATTTTTCACAGAATTTTATTACCCAGTATGGAGTGGATTATAGTAAATGTAATCCACACATGCTGTTTCTTATTCAGAGGGAAATACAGAATAGGATGTGGAGAATTTCTAGCCAAATCTTCATTCAGATCCAAGATCCATGGACGCCACTGTAATTGAGAGACATTCACAACCAGATAGCTGCAGACTTCATTTTCATTTAAAATAATACGTCTTCTACATCAGTTCCAACTAAAACATTAAACTTCTTAAACTTTTAGCAAACTGCCTGGAGCTGAATTTCTAGCAGATTACAGTTCCTTGTTTTAATTTTAGCAGCACTGTGTTCATAAAAATACATTGCTTAAAGTTATTTTCACATCTACAAAATGTAAAGTGCTTGCTCCTTTCAAAGCTGTATGCAATTATGTATAATTAATTACACTGTACTTTCAGAACCTGGCTCATTTGTTGAACTGTCTAGCATTTGATAATGGAAAACTAATTATACATCACATACATTTATATGCAGAGTTTACTATATAAGCGCTCTGAGTTTATTATGAGACAGCCCTATGATTCCAGTGATGCTTGTTCATAAATATAGCAGGATCTCAGATATGTGATTGTTTGAAAAACAGTTTTACTGATTTCAGACTTAAAACAAGGTATGGTTCACTTCTAATATTCTACATGTTCTGCATCTTTGATTTATGGACCTGGTTCTGTAACCATTTCAGGTTCTGTATTATGACTTATCATCAGACAATATAAGTATCCATACCTGCAACTGAAATCACCTTAGTCTCTTGATTTGTGATCTTAAAAACCCTGAAAAAAGGCTCAAGTCAGGACAACTGTTTTCAATAGCCTTTTGTCAGTTCTGATTGTGAAAAGGAACTGAACGTGCTTAAAGCAGATTCATATTTTTGAAATCACAGAATCAATTTTCTCTGGCTTGCTGATCTCAAGAGGGTTTGAGATTATGTCTGTACACATTAAGGGTCTATACATTGTTTCCATACTTTGTTTATACAAAAGTGTGCCATCACTGCTGATATGACAATTTTTTCATTAAAAAAAAAGTCTGAAGCAACGTTCAGTCAGGTACTAAAAGAAAGTTATTTAGTGCTGAATGTCAGGTTCTACCAGGTACAGAATGCTTTCACAGTCACTAACTTCAAAAATGGGAGTTGAAAGTGATCACTACCATGCAAGATCAAGCCCAGCATGTATCTTTCTATAGTACTACAGCTTAGTAATTAGACACAGAATAATTTTGAATTTTTACACTACGTATTTTTGAGGAAACAAAATGTATTCATTCTACTCATTCAGAAACATACAAAATGATATGAGGAATTAACATTGAAAAGTTTAACAGAATAAATGTAGTAATAAATAGGGAAATTGAAGACTAATAACTCATGATTGGTAGAGCATTTACAAGGCATCACCAGATGATAAAAGCCCAACAGAAGAATTAAATGTAAAATGTTTCTTAGCTATTTTCTCCCAAATATTTTGCTTTACATTATAAAAAATGTATAGAATTTATACTTTTAGACTATTTCTCTAACATTAAATATATTCAGTGGTAGCCATTACTATGCTTTGATCTTTGCAGCTATGTTCCTAGCACATTAGAATTCAATTTACCAGTTCAACTTCTCAGGCTGCATACTGAGATGAATGAAATGTAGGCAGCTCACCGTAAACCTTAGTAGGAAATTTGCAAAGGAGTGAAGATGGAGTAAATTATGAAGAAAGTTAAACAAAAAACCACTACAACAAAAATGCAAAACATATAAGCCCAGAAGTTGTAGGCAACTGTGGGGTAATTTCTTCATCACGTTTGAGAAACACAGTCAAAATGAGCATGCTTCCATTTCTACAGCAAAATTGGTACTCTAAAATGCAGCATTAGTAGAAAATGTAAATTTGAAAATTTTCAGTAAAGAAAATATTTTCCCCTAGTTCTACGTTTCAGCTATCTTTCCAGAATTTTCTAAATTATTACATATATTTACTAAAATGGTACATCAACCCACAGTCATATTCAAAGCTGAATACTTTAAACAAAAAGAGCAGGCCTTCAATTACACTTGTATTAGAGTAAAAAGCTATTGCCAACAGTACAATTAAATAACTTTTCACTTTTCCCTTAGTAAGCTAATACCAAAACATATTTGCAATTGATATATGGCCAAAATTTACTTCTGATATATTATTAATTCCTAAAATATCATTGATATCTGTAGTTATACTCTAAACACAAAAGTGTTTTTAAGACAATACATACTCATAACTATAACACACTCATTCTGAATAAAATATAAAAGACTAAATAGCATTTCTCAACTATGTATTTAAATATATTCACTCTTTGCTAAGTTAAAAGAAGCAAAGCAGAAAACATTAGTCCAAAAACTGAAATGTCTTCTTTCACACTTTTAAGAAACGTAAGCTATAAATGCTACAGATATATTAAAATAGCTAAAATAAATGTTTTCAAAGATATTTTCCTCTTTGATCAGCAACTTTACAAGTCAGAATAAATGACAGTATTACATGACAAGTAGTTTTAATATTGATTTGAAATAGCCATTTTCAAGGAACAGTTGAAATAACAAGTATGCACTGCTAGAAATGGCAAAAAAGTATCAATGGAAATTCAGTCACCACACACAGACTCCTCATTTTCCAACATCAATATACTAAGGAGAAGGTCTCACCTTAAACTCTCACATTCAAAATTTATGTTACCAGCAAAGAAATCTATCCATTTTAAATTTCTGTATTTGTTAAATATGTTTTGATTTCTTGGCACTCTGTTGCCTGGGCAGAAAAATTATACTGGTGATCCCTCAATATGTTAATTTACGTTACCACAGTTCAATTCATAGCAAATAAGATTCCATACATACAACACTAAATCAAAACCTGTATATGCTATGTTTAAAAAAAAATCAAGATCAGTAACAAATAATAATTAAAAGAAAATAAAGAAACATATGCACAAGAAACTTGAAAATCATATACAAAAAAGCATACATTTTAATGCTGTGCAGACAAATTATTAATTAAGGCATCCTCTACAGTGATCCAAGATGCCAAGGTGATGTTAAATTCAACTTCTTTGAGCAGGGCTGCATTAAAGAGTAACATGACAACTTTTGAGAGGGACCAACACTTTCTAGACCATAAAATACTGTACTGCAACACCTGTTTATTCTTTTTCTATTCTTCAGAGATTCCTGTGCCATATTTGTTCACTAAATACTATCTGTCATTGTCTATTCTGAGTGTTCTGTGCTGATCATTTGATCTTCTATCAAAGCCACACTGTAGGGCTTAATCCTGAAATATACTGAGTGCCTCCAATACTTATTGACTTCAGCTTCATAAAAACTTGAGAAATTCTTCTATCAAATTCAACAGTATGCAACACTTCTCAGGTCTCTAATGAAGATATGTGAATTCACAAGCAATACTTGTATCAACAGGCTGCAGACTTGGGAGACTGAACATTTTTGTTTTGTTGTCATAGCAATTAAATACTGAAAATTAAGATATTTTCAGACAGATTTTCTAGCCGCAAACTCTAATGCCTCCCATCTTCACAGTTTGAAAGTCCTCTTTTGGGAGAGAGACTGGATGACCAATTATTTTTTAATATTCTTTGTATTAAAACCATGGTACACCCATATCTTGAATACTGTGTACAGATGTGGTCATCTGATCTCAAAAAAGATATAGTGGCACTGGAAAAGGTTCAGAGAAGGGCAACAAAAATGATTAGAGGTTTGGAACAGGTCCCATATGATGAGAGTTTAAAAAGTCTTGGACTTTTCAGCTTAGAGGTCTATAAAATCATGACTGGTGTGGAAAAAGTGAATACAGAAAAGTTATTTACTTATTCCCACAATATAAGAATTAGGGGTCACCAAATGAAATTAATAGGCAGCAAATTTAAAACAAACAAAAGGAAGTTTTTCTTTACTCAGCACACAGTCAACCTGTAGAACTCCTTGCCAGAAGATGTGGTGAAGACTAGGACTTTAACATCGTTCAAAAAGGCACTGGATAGATTCATGGAGGTTACGTCCATCAATGGCTATTAGCCTGCGTAGGAATGGTGTCCCTAGCCTCTGTTTGTCTGGAAATGGATGACAAGAGAGAGATCACGTAATGATTATCTGTTGTGTTCCCTCCCTCTGGGGCATCTGGTACTGGCCACTGTCAACAGACAGGATACTGGGCTAGATGGACCTTGGTCTGACCCAGTATGACCGTTCTTATGTTCTTATTGTAGTAACATTTGGGCCTCATTACTCTAGGCACTGTACAGACATATAAAAACAAAGGCAGTCAGTCTCCCCAAAAAATGTACAAAGTATCTGAGAGGCAACAGTGGACAAAAAATGGGCAATCACTAGGTAGTGGTAATACTATTACAGTTAATATAATAAGCCATGAGCATCACATACCCACTGCCTTACCATTATCAATTATTTTGTGGGTACCATAATAAATTAACATTTTAGGTCCTTGCAATCTCAAGCATCTGTGGTTCTTTATATTAGCCTTTTTGTCTTCTTAAACTTTCAGTATCAACTGTCAACCCTTCAAGTCTCTGGAAATTAAAGAATATTTTTAAAATACTACACAACTTGTTGATCAGTTTCAACAGCAAAAAATGCTCACCATAACTGTATTTTGACAACATAGGAGAGAGATGACTATTACAATGAACAAACCACCTGGTACAGACAATCGATTTATCCTAACTGCTTTCCATCACATGAATACAAGAGACAAAATTAAAGATAACAACAAACATACTGTGTCCTATGCAGCTGTTTTCATAGATTTGCTATTTGATATACCCAATTTTCTAGTTTTTAGAAACTCTAAGCAGGATAGAATCCTGATCAAAGTACTTCACTTAGGAAGAAACAATCCGTTTCATACATACAGAATGGGAAGTGATTGTCTAGGAAGGAGTACTGCAGAAAAGGATCTAGGGGTCACAGTGGACCACAGCTAAATATGAGTCAACAACGTGATCCTGTTGCAAAAAAAACCCCAAACATCATTCTGGGATGCATTAACAGGAGTGCTGTGAGCAAGACAGGAGAAGTCATTCTTTCGCTCTACTCTGTGCTGATTAGGCCTCAGTTGGTTACTCCATGTGTGTCCGGTTCTGGGCACCACATTTCAAGAAAGATGTGAAGAAATTGGAGACAGTCCAGAGAAGGGCAACGAAAAATATTCAAGGTCTAGAACACATGAGTTATAAGGCAAGGCTGAAGGAATGGAGCTTGTTTGGTTTGGAAAAGAGATGACTGAGAGGGGACATGATAGCAGTTTTCAAGTATCTAAAAGGGTGTTATGAAGAGGAGGGAGAAAAATTATTCTCCTTGGCCTCTGATGACAGGACAAGAAGCAATGGGCTTAAATTGCAGCAAAGGAGGTTTAGGTTGGACATTAGGAAAAACTTCCTAACTGTCAGGGCAGTTAAACACTGGAATAAATTGCCTAGGGAGGTTCTGGAATCTCCATCACTGGAGATATTTAAGAGCAGGTTAGACAGACATCTCTCAGGAATGATCTAGAGGGTGCTTGGTCCTGCCATGAGGGCAAGGAACTCGACTTGATGATCTCTCGATGTCCCTTCTAGCTCTAGTATTCTATGATTCTGGATTAATTGTACCTCACGCAGAGAAGGCTAACTAGAAATGTAAAAACTTAAAAAACAACAAATTGACTAGTAGCAGCTTAAAGACTAACAAAATATATGGTATCATGAGCTTTTGTGGGCGCAGCCCACTTCTTCAGATGACTGGAGTATTAGAAGTCCAGATCCAAGCATAAATAAGGGGAAGCAGAGGGGATGAAGAGGGAAAAAAAGAGGGAAAAAAAGAAGGTGGGGGAGAAAAAAAAAAGAGAGGGAGCTCGGCTACCCCTCTGAAGCTTTAGCAATGTAAAGGCCTCTTAAACCAAGATTTCAGCCAACTGTTTCATTTCTACATTTTAAGGCCTACCCTCAGAACTCTTAATTGTATAGATTAAAGAGAATTTAACAAAAAAAATTTCTCTGATACAAACAATATCAAATTTTACACTTTTCTCTTCATCATTATATACAATGAAGACTTTATATCATTGAGGAACTCTGCTTTCACATGTTTGGAAACACACAAATGACCATGCCCCGTCACATACAGTGCAAACTCCAACTCTGGCACACCATGTAAAATGTCAGACTGAAAATATTTCTCTCTCTTTATCAAACAGTTACTCAGTGTTCTTGTGGTACATAAGGAAGTGAAAACATCAGCTTGTCCTTAAACACATTTAGATTAATAGATTTTATGGACAGAAAGAACCATTACAATAGTCTAATCTGGCAGTTCTCAAACTGTTTTAATGTGGTTGCTAGGGCTGGCTTAGACTTGCTGGGCCCAGAAGTCTAGCAAGTGTCCATCATCTGGACCGAAGCCAAAGCCCCATCACCCAGAGCTAAAGCTGAAGCCTCAGCGCTTCAGCCATGGGTGGTGGGCTCAGTTTATAGGTTCCCTGCCTGGGGCTGAAGTCCTTAGGCTGGCTTTGACTTTGCTCTTCTCCCCACCCCGGACCTTGGACTTGGGCCCCCCTCACCTCAGTTGGAGGGTTCAGGCAGGCTCAGGCTTTGGCTCCCTTTCCTGGAGACATGTACAGGTTGGACTTCTCTGGTCCAGCTCCCTCTGGACCAGACGAGTCCCAGACAAGGGCGTTTTCCAGACCAGAGAAGGTCAGGGCGGGCACAAGCCTCTGTTGGACTCCTCTCCCCAGCTACCTAGTATCGCTGCCCTTGCCCCCCTGGCCACAGCAGCCCTGCAGGCCCCACTGGTCTTACAAGTTCTGGCACCCCCTCTCCCCAGCCCTGCCAGCTACCTAGTATCGCTGCCCTTGCCCCCCTGGCCACAGCAGCCCTGCAGGCCCCACTGGTCTTACAAGTTCTGGCACCCCCTCTCCCCAGCCCTGCCAGCTCCATGAGCTTCAGCAGCCCTACGGGCACTCGTAGCCCCACCAGACCTCCCGTTCTCGCAGCCCCGCCGGTGCTCACAGCCCCCTTCCTGGCTCTGTCCCATTGCAAGTTCTGCTGGGCCCCCCTTGGCCCTCCTGCCAGCTTCCCAGTCCAGCCACTGTGAGCTCTGGTGCCCTGTGGGCTCTGCTGCCCTGCTAGCCCTACCAGCCAGCTCTGCTACTCTCTGCCAGCAACCTCTGTGCTGAGGCTCTCTACAGACCACAGATGTTGCCAGACCAGAGAGTCCCGGACCACAGAGGTTCAATCTGTAGTAATTTTTGTTGTCTGAAGGGGGATGCAGTGCAAGGAAGTTTGAGAACCCCTGATCTAACCCAACCTTCTACCTGACATAGGCCATAAAATTTACCTCAATAACCCCCTACACTGAGCCTAAGAATTCCTGACTGACCTTGTGTTCTAAAACCAAACTCCTAACTTTTTCCTCTAACCCCTGGTTTTGTACACTTCACTATCATTCCCATTACTTAGATTTGTCTACGTGTCTCTCTCAGGAACTCCTAATGCATTTATCACCATCAAATCTAAGGTCAGTAGCCTTTCAATCGTTTTTTTATTCCTCTTTCCCCATTATCTTTCAAAAGGCAAGGGAAAGAAGCTGGACATTAGTTGCATTCCCAAAACCCATCTGTTCTTCTCTGTCCCTTCTGCCAAAACCCATGACCATTCATCTCCCCGTTTAACCACCACAACTTCCTTTTCCTTTGGATAGCCTGTTTCTCACCTCAGACTCTCTTGGTCCAATGAAATATTCTGCTCATAAACCCATCTTCATATTGCATCACTCCATGTGTAAAACCATCTATGAACACTGACTTCCCCCTCACCTTCCAATCCAAGGCAAATTTGAAATTGCTTGTATTGACCTGCAAGGTTCTGCATAACTCTGCACCTGCTTAAATTTCTATTTTCATTTCCTCCTACTTTCCACTTGGCAATTTCTCTCTTTACAGGCTTCTCCCATAAGCACTCCTTTTTGTATCTTTCTCCCATTCTCATGTTGCCACTTTCCTTCATGAAATCTCTTATGTTGGGGGGGGGGGCGGAATGTATTGGTTCCACTTAAACAGTTCTCCTTTAAAAATCTTTGTAACACAATTCTTTTGTGATCTTTCACAAGTGATCTAGCAATATTACTACTTAAATATATTAATTAAAACCCCCATCACAATATACACATCCTGCTCTTCACAGAAAAACTGTGTTCTCCATGTTCAGTATCGTTATCTCTTTGCTACTTCCTTGACTAGCTGGTTATTTTGTTGTCAAATTGATTTAATGTATATAGTAAGCACCTGAAAACAGGGGCCATGTCTTACACTCTTCTGCAAATGCCATGCACACCAGTATTACAATGCAATAAGTCCACTGAAATCATTGGTTCTCCGTGGCTCATCACAACAGGGAATGAGAACTGAGAACTCAGCTTTGACAGCAGCCACTGTACTGGCAAACAGAGCTCTGCTTTTAATAAGCAGAATAATAACAATGTCTTAAATCTTAACAACACTTCCGGATTAAATTTTTGCCTGCAAGAAACCCAGCGATCTACCATCACTCATCTAGATGGCATTCTGTTCTGATAGGCACTTCTTGCTTGATGGAAATTCATATACCAATTTTAAGTTCAATGGAAATTAAAATAGACTACATATTAAATCACAAAAAATTAAATTAAAATAGAAATGTTTTGAGTAGGGCCATACCAAATTCATGGCCATGAAAAATGCATCACGGACCATGAAATCAGATCTCCCTCATGAAATCTAGTTGTTGTTGGGAAGGGGCAGGGCTCCTACTGGCAATAAGCTCCAGGATGGGAAGGGACAAGACTTCCTCTTTCCCTACACAGCTGCTTTTAGTAAGGGGTGGGGAATGAAAACAGCCCCACCTCTGGGTACCTCTCCTGGCTGCATCCAGCTCTGTGGCTACTGCCTTCAGAGTTCCCCTTTTTTCAGGACCCCCAAATTTACAACATTGTAAAATGCCAGGTGTAAACACATGAAACTATGAAACTGACTCATTTTAAAAACCTATGACCATGGAGTTAACCATAATGGACCATGAATTTGGTAGGGCCTTAGCTACAAGACAAGATGGCTCAGTGAAATGGTGATGGGCTATTAGGACTTTCACCTTCTGGTTTCCATTTCTATTCAACTGTTTCTTGAGAATGTCGAGGGCCCCACCAAATTCAGAGCCTTGCAAAATGTGTCACGGATTGTGAAATCTGGTGCCCTCCCAGGAATTCGATGTGCTCTTTTGGGGCGCTTTTACCCAATCCTATACAGATTTCATGGAGGAGACTAGCATTTCTCAAACTGGGGGTCCTGACCCGAAAGAGAGTTGCTGGAGATCAAAACATTTATTTTAGGAGGGTCATGGTATTGTCACTCTTACTCTACACTGCTTTCAGAGCTGGGCAACTGGAGAGCAATAGTTGAAATGTTGGCTAGGTGTCCAGCTCTGAAAGCAGCACCCTGACAGAAGGGGTGCAAAAGTAAGGGTGGCAATACCATACCCACCATGTCACCCTTACTTCTTTACTGCTGCTTTCAGCACTGGACACCTGGGAGTGTGGCAGCTGTGTGCTGGCAGGGTCCAATCTCTGCAGGCAGCAGTGCAGAAATAAGGGTGGCGATACCATATCACATCATCCTTTCTTCTGTGTTGTTGCTGGCGGCAGATGTACCTTCAGAGCTGGATTCCCAGCCAGCAGCCACTGCTCTCTAACTACCCATATGTAAAGGCAGCATCAATGCCAAAAGCAACACAGAAGTAAGGATAGCAGTGCCACAACCCCTTCCCCCAATAATAACCTTAGTTGTGACCCTCACACAACTCCTTTTTGGGTCACGACCCCTACAGTTACAACACCATGAAATTTCAGATTTAAATATGGACCACAAATTTGGTAGGGCTCTACTAAAGACTAAAAGTTCTTTGATCTGTATTCAGTGAATAGCTGGGCCTCATGTGGGGCTCAGTTTAGAAGTACATGTGTCAGAACATTCCCCAACAACTGCCCCGACAAAGACTGTCCTCTGAGAAGCCCAATACAAATACCTTGTTCCTGTACAGGAGTTTCATCCACAGACCACAAGTGTTTTTCAAAGAAAGTATTCTCACCATTTTACATATGGGGAAACTGAGTCAGAGTGACTTGCCTCGAGTCAGGGCAGGGCCAGGAACTGAACAGAGATCTCCTGACTTCTATACTGCTGATTTCTATACTGCTCAGCTTCATCCACAGAAGGAGATCAGGGTTGGGGCACATTAGCAACATAGCGTTTGAGAAAATTTCTCCACCATTCTTTCATTCCCCAAGGCTTTGAACCCAGCATCTTTTACCATTATAGGTTGAATCTTTCTAGTCTGGCTCCCTCAGGACCTAACCAGTGCCGAATCAGAGAATTTGCCGAACCACGAGAGGTCAACATAATCTAGTAGCATTACCAACACTTCCACTGCTTACTAGGCTTTTAGGAGACATTTGGTGGTAAATTAGAGCTAAATAACGGCACAGAACACTGAGAGCCAGGATTAGTGTCCGTAAACAAATTTTATGGGACTGCAGGAAACTTGGCCACACCCATGGTAAGTGGACATCCAGCGAACTAAAATCATGCCTGTCCACAGATGTCGGTGGACCAGAGAGTGCTGGACTACAGAGGGTCAACTTATAGTTAATTTAAGGCATTAAATAAAAAAGGGTGAAAGACACTACCCTGAACTCACAGCACTAGTGAGTGTCTGCACAAATTTCTATGGGATCTACATGTTGAAAATAGAAGGAAAAATAGCTAAGCTAGATATTCTGCAGAAAGGAGAAAGAAGAATGTGCAAGATTCTGAAATATGGTGTTAGAAACAATAGTTATTCCAAAATACCTAACATTTACTTAAATTAACATAGCGTGTTAAGTTAAATCTTGCTGCCTACATAATAAAATCTAGCAAGGACGGTCAACCACACAGTTAGAGAACTTTATAAACCTGAAAAATGTCAATATAATGAGAGCAATTAACTGCAGGAAGAGATTTTAAACAATAAAGCTATGTATAAATGAGCAAATATGGCTCATTGCTACAGTATGAAGCTATTCAATGACCACCCAAGTACAAGTAGTTTAAAAGCAAGTAATATGCTTCCTACAACAATCTCAAAAAACTCTTTGGCCACACACAGGCTGTGTGGCAAGAGAAAAAATATTAAGGAAAATGGCCTAACAATTTAAACAGCAGTATATAAATGCGAGTGTTTTGAAAAAGAACTATTTCCTGACCAATAGCATTCAGGAAGGTTTTATTTGAAACGTTTCAGGCACAAAGAT
The DNA here is from genome assembly GCA_032595735.1 of Pelochelys cantorii. Taxonomy (NCBI): domain Eukaryota; kingdom Metazoa; phylum Chordata; order Testudines; family Trionychidae; genus Pelochelys; species Pelochelys cantorii. Next base: position 13,305,773 of record CM064328.1, read on the forward strand.
TGGTAGAAGGAGAGTTACATGGAGACAATTCACTTCTCCCTGTGTTTCAAGAACAATTCACAAAAATAAATTAATTTTGATCATTAAAATAATTCACGTTTGCAATCCCGATAATCCACCTATTCATACATAAAATACTGCACATGTAAGCATTTGCACTAAATGTCATACAAATTAGATCAAAAGTTTCCTGCAATTATTCTGTCATAGCTGGAAATATGCATTATGCATTATTATACAGCATTTCACAAAATGTATTTATTGAAATCAAAGGGAACTTGGTTTTCTTCAACAAATTAACATCTAAAATATTATTTATTATTCTCATTACACTAACACCAAGAGCCCTAAGGAGATAATATATTTTCTCTTGATTGCATATTATCTAGCAAAACAGTGAGCTTATATATGTAAATATGTATGTATACAAACACACACACACAGAGCAGAGTGGGGTGCGGTGGGGGTACAGGCAGATCCGTGGGACGTGGTGTTCATGGGGAGCTGATTTAAAGGGGGGGCAGGCAGGATCTACAGGGAGAGCCCCCTCCATCCCCACATGTACACATTTACCAAAATAAATACATTTTAACATGGCTAGTATAAATCTTGTATTAACTATACAAAACTATGTGTTGTGGAAACTTTTTTGAAACTTTGAAAGAGCATGTGCAAAGTAATAGGATTTTAAAAAGTGGAGATTTCTTGTTTATTATTTTCCCTCTATTATCCTAAAATGCATCATACTATTTTACAGTATACATTAAAGAATGCCTTTAACATTAATGGTAACATCTACAACAGTCCCTCATACAAAATTACCTGGGTTATGCTATGGCCCTGTTCTGACTCCAGTTGCTGGGGAGTCCTATCCCTAGCCCCAGCGGCAGCCAGGGACCTCTGGTCCATGCCACACAGCTCTGGCCCCATCCCTCAGCTCTAGCCCCAGCCAAGGCGCCAGGCGGCCACGGAGCTCTGCCCTGGTTGCACAGCTCTGGCCATGGCACTCCGGCTCCCACAGCATCTAGAGAGCCCTGGGAGGGCTGAAGCAACAGCAGGGGCAGGCTGGAACCCTAGCCCAGTGGCAACACAGGCCTAGGGTTGCCTAATGGTTGAAACAAAAATACCAAATGTCCCCTGCCCCCCCCCGCAAAAAAAAAACACCGGGAAAAAATTCTGTTGAAGGGGAAAAAAAGGGAGGGAGACCAAAGTTGTTGAGCAGAAAAAAAAAGGCTCCAAGGACTAAAACAGCATGTCCCCTTTAAGTGAGTGCCAGGATAGGAACAAGGGAGAGGTTGAGCATTGCTTCCCCTAGGTCTTTTGGCCGGCAGCCATTTTGTGCCTGCACCCTTGAGGAACCAGGTAAGCATGGGGGCTGGGGGTGTTGGGGTCCGGGGGGGGGGCAGGGAAGCCGGGCACTGAGTGTTTGTAGAGTTGCCAGGTGCCCAGAATTTTCACCTCCTGGTGTCCGGTATTCTCTGGATTTTTTTACCGGACAGGAGGAGAAAATACCGGACACCTGGCAACCCTACACAGGCCATGAGGGGAGGGACCTTCTCTGGTCCAGCAAATCCCCTCGTTCGGGACCAATCAGGTCCCGAGGGTGCTGGACCAGCGAAGTCCAACCTATAGTCTCTGACTCCTCTGAAGGGTTTGTTTCATTGGCTACAATCAGCTGCCCCTCAAGACAGGTCAGCATTTATTTTCAACATAAATCTATTACCATATACATTGCCATACAGACACATTTCCAGATGAAAATATAAACACAATAAAATGCCCCTTTCTGAACAGATAAATAAGAATATGTTTTAAAGGATTATCAAATAACAATATGAAAATATATAGTTTAATGATGGTACAGAATTATGTAACTCACTAATTCCTACATTAGATTACTGAAATGTGAAACTTTGCTTAATAGTGTATCTAATCAGAAAATTTATTTTTGTGACTTGGCCAATGAAATTTTCCTCTTACAAAATCTTCTCAATGTCACATATTTTTTCTGTTACATAAAATTGCATGTTCAAGAAATCAACACTGACACAGAAATAATTTAAAAGAATGGCTACATGCCTTACCGAGACATCCCTATGATTTAACAAAATCTCACATTTTGAGAGAGAAAAAAATGTATCGAAATTCATTAGTCAGATACACTAATTTCCATCAATGATTGAGTAATGTTGTCAACACTTTAACATGTAAGGGCGGGGAGGGGGGAATGCCTATGGTTTACTATTATCCACTTAAAATAAATTCCAGCTTTGATATATGCAACAGCATCATAAAAATAAACAAAGCAATCTTTATAATCTCAATTTACAGAAAAGAGTGTAATACTCAAAAGATCTTACAGAATGGTTTCCAAATATCCTGATGGAGATTATTTTCAGGTTATTTAAAACTTTATTTAATGTTAAACTTACACAAATACCATCTTGTTATTCTTTAAAGTGCTACATAGTTTTTCCTTTTGTTGTTACACAAATAGGGAAAATGTAAATAATTAAAACTAAGCAATGTCTTTTAAAATAATGATTTGAGTGGGAAATTCCGAATAAACCTGCAAATACCAGCAGGCTGATATATATAAAAAATAATGGTCTCTAACAGCCAGTACCCAAAGAATGGAAAAATGCAATCAAACAATATTAAATACAGCATTCTAAGTTAACAGATTTTACATAACTTTCATAAGAAAACACATTCAAAATAATGAATGCAGATTTTTTAAAATTGTCAATTAAAAAGGTTTAAGTATTTTAATTGATTTTTAAAGTTCCATGCATAATACATTTATGTTTCCCATCTATGTTTTAATACATTTTATTTTCCTGATATTATAAATGTGGTAAATAAGCATTTTAATATCCATGCTCAGCATGCAAACCGTTTAGCTAAGAACCGCATATCTAAAGAAGGGCATATTTTTCTATCTTATATATCACACAGAAGTTATTTAATCTCTCTCTGAAATGCTGGCATCCTTCTATGAAAGATAATCATTAGCTAGATAACCGGAGCACCATGGTGTGGAGAAGGAGGAATTAAGATTTTCACCAAGTATTACAAAAAGTGCCACATGCACTTTAATACCTACACTGATCAGACAGGGACTTTTCTCTCACAAAAGATTCCAAAAGTTCTTGTGTCTTTTTGGTAAAATTTTGGAACTTAGCCGCGTCAAGATAAGCTTGAAAGGATACAATTTTTAATTGATAAAAGCTGTAAATATCAATTGCACCATACACATACATACAAAAATATGTTCACTGATCATCAACATTTACAGATAGACAAAGAAAGAAAAATGCTGTTTGAGAACAGAGTCAAAATCCACTGCCTTAGACTTTTAAATTACCCTAGTTACAAACACATAGTTAATCAGGTAGTATGGCTATTATGTGTTTTTTAAGGGCAAATTGTAAACATCACAAATCAAAATATGCAAAATGTTTTAACAGTTTATAAAGAGATGCCTTTTTGAATCTTGGCATCCACTGAAAAACTGAATAATTGTCTGAGCCCACTCAATTTCCCACAACAATGAAAATTTAAATGGATAAAAAAATGCTTAAAAAGCCAGCAAAGACATTATCAGTCAAAATATAAAAATACAAGGCTTGAATTCTGTCAACCTTAATTACACCTTATATCACTGAGGACCAGAGCCTGCAAGGTGCCAAATAACTCTTGTAAATTGATGACAGCGCTCAGTTCCCTCTGCAGTTAAGGTGTTGAATACCTTCAACTTTCCCTACATGAGCAGCTCTAAGACATCCCTGTTTAAAATTATCATCAAATAATTTGGTGGCCTTCCCACAGGAACATTTAAAGGAAACAAGTTCCATCTCTGTAGTTAAAGCAAGAATTATTACTTTGTCACTTTCATACTTGTTTCTAGTAGTTACTCTTTTCAGCACCCAAAGGGTATGTCTACACAGCAAAGTTATTTTGGGATACCAGAGGTATCCTGAAATAGCTACCCCCCGTGTCTTTCGAACGCATCTATTATTTTGAAATATAGCGGATGCGCTATTTTGCCATCCATGTAAACCTCATTCTATGAAGAGTAAGGGATGGCTCAAAACAGCGCTTTATTTCAGAATTTGGTGCTGTGTGGACAGCGCCAAATCACAAAACAAGCTATTTCGAAACAGACTCAAAAAAAGTTTATTTCAAGTTTCGGGTGCTGTACAGACGCACCCAAAGTGTGCTACGCACCTCAGAGCACAAATAGAAAGTCATGGTTTATGTCCTGAAAAGCTCAGAGTCCAACTGCAAACATTATGCCACAAACAGTTAATGAAAATGAAAGAAGATGAGGAAGGTACAAGGACAGATTACAGAAATATGATTATGAAGTTACTCAAATACTTGCACATAGGACAGAGGAGCTAATAATATTTTTAGAAGAATAAAGTCTTTGGGAGAAGTCTTATATAGGCACCGCAATATACATGAGTTTTACAACATTTATATATAAATATGCAGGGCTCGACAAATCGCTGTTTCTACTTGCCCGTGGCAAGTAGATTTCAGTCGGTCTCCCCGTTCACCAGCGGCACGTGCATGCACAATGCGGGTCTTGCAGGGCTGGCGAGTAGATTTCGCCGCCATCTGTCAAGCCCTGTAAATATGTATTTTATTTCATTAATATACATCTATACTACATGCAACAGCATGTAATGTAATTAAAGTCTGTATTATAATGCACAAGCACAAGAGGGCTGAATTACGGTTGCACATGTAACCTTAACTCTGGCATTTCTTAAACCTGAGTGCTTTACTTTGCAATGTTCAAATTCTTTAGACACGGATTTTAAATGTAGTTTCCACTTTTAACAAAAATGCAAAAAGAAATGGTTACTCACCTGTGCAGCAACTGTAATTTTTAATGATGTCCCTAGGGATGCTCCATTCAAGGTGTGCTTGTGCTTCCTGCACTTTTGATTGGATATTTCTCATAGCAGTGACTATTTGGCCTGTGCATTCATGATACTCAATCTTGTGCCCTCTGGATGAACTGCCCTCAGTTCTTTCTTGACCGTGAAGCCACATAGCAGACAACTCCAAAGCAGAAGGGAAGGAAGATGAGTAATGGAGCAACCATAAGGACTACATCTCAAGAAGCAACAGTTACTGCACAGGGTGAGCAACCATTTCTCCTTCAAGTCCTTTAGTCCTATTAAGATAAATGTTCAAGTTTATCCTGACATCAATGGTGTGCCAAGGTGTGGTTTAGGGTGGCAGATAGACAGGTGAATGGGTTGCTTAATATGAAACTTGGATGACCTTTTAAAAAAATGGGTGTGGTTATAACATGACCTTGTCCTTGCAAATATTGGGAAAAGGGGGAATGGCATAAGGGATGCTATTTCCCCAACACTTTGCACCAATGTGATGGCTAGAATGAAGAATGGAAGAATGAACAGGTAGCCATCAATTCCAACAGTGATGTTGTAAGGCCCTTAAGACCCAGTCTGAGGTCTCAATTGGAGTAGGATGCTTGACTGGTGGAAACAGATTTCCAAGTCCCATGAGGAATCTCATTGTTGTTGGGTGAGCAAAAATAGAATAAGTTTCTATCAGAGAATGGAAAGCCACAATGACTAGTAGCTGGAGCCTAATGACAGTCTGCAACAATCCTGAGGGTTTTTAGTGTCGGAATATAGTCCAATATATGTGGCAGCAATGAGGTTGTCAGTGGAAGGTGTTTGAGATCACATCAGCAGATAAATGTTAATCATTTTTAAGAGTACATGTAACATGTAGTTTATTCTGTGCTCTGTAACAGCAATCTTTTTACTTCCTCTGACCAGGTTGTTTCTAATCCTGTGAAGCATGAACAGCCCAGCTTTGAGACAAAGAACTTGAAGATTGGGGTGAAAGATCTTCCCACCTTCCTGGGAGAAGAGACCAGGAATGGCTTGGAGAGTGATTGGTGAATATCAGGAAAGTAAATCAAGTTTATCTGGGACAAGTCAGAACTATTAAAATGACTCTGGCTTTGTCCTACCTTATTTTGAATAGAACTTTGGGCATCAGGAATTGTGGAGAATGCATACAGATTGGTAGCACAGCCCACCTCTGAACAGCACTGTGTGAATTTCTTGTTTATCCCTGTGACAAACAGGTCTATTTGAGGGATGCCACATTCCTGGAATACATAATAGGTATGATGGGCAATCATCCACTTGTGGTCTTGAGAGATGTGCCTGATGACTATGTCTGCAATTACATTCTGAACTCCTCCTACAAGTAAGCTGTTAGGATGACGATCTGATTGTGTATGTCCCAATTCCAAACTTGATAGCCTTGCTGCAAATAGAGTTCACATTGACTGGGTACATGTCACCTCAGGACAGGATACAGAGATAAACTTCCCTGACACCTAGAATGAATGCCTCTTGGAGCAGCTAGTCCTGGAACTTACAAACGAAGACGCAATTCTTGATTTAGTCCTAAATGGAGTACAGGATTTCGTCCAAGAGGTAAGCATAGGGGGACCACTTGGTAATAATGACCATAATATAGTTAAATTTAAAATCCTTGTGGTGGGTTGTTGGGGTGTTTTCCCCAACACTGTAGCATTTAATTTCAAAAAGGGGGACTACAAGAAATGAGGAAGTTAGTAAAACAGAAATTAAAAGGTACAGAGCCAAAAGTGAAATCCCTGCAAAATACATGAAAATATTTTAAAGATACTGTAATAGAGGCTCCACTTAAATGTATACCCCAAATTAAAAAAACATAGTAAAAGAACTCAAAAAGTGCCACCATGGCTAAGCAACAAAGTGAAGGAAGCAGTGAAAGTCAAAAAGGCACCCTTTAAAATGCCAGCATTAAATTCTAATGGGGAAAATAGAAAGGAGCATAAACTCTTTAAAATGAAGTGTAAAAATATAATTAGGAGGGCCAAAAAAGAATCTGAAGAACAGCTAACCAAAAATTCAAAAAGTAATAGCAAAAAAAATCGTACATATTTCAAAAACAGGAAGCCTGCTAAACAATCACTGGGGTAATTGGATGAACCAGATGCCAAAGGAGCATTCAAGGACAATAAGCTCATTGTGAGGAAATTAAATGGATTTAGTGTATTGGTCTTCATGGCTGAGGACATGAGAAAGATTTCCAAACCTCACCTATTCCTTTTAGGAGACAACTCTGAAGAACTCTCCCAGATTGAGTTGTCATTGGAGGAGGTTTTGGAACAAATTGATACACTAACCCATTATAAGTAATCAGGACCACACGGCATTCACCCAAGAGTTCTGAAGGAACTCAAACATGAAACTTGCAGAACTACTAACACTAATCTGTAACCTGTCATTTAAATCAGCTTCTGTACCCCGTGACTGGAAGATAGCGAATGTGACGCCAATTTTTAAATGGGGCTCCAGAGGCGATCCCAACAATTACAGGCCATTACGCCTGACTTTAGTTCTTGGCCAACTGGTTTAAACTAAACTAAAAAACAATTTTGTCAGACATATAGATGAACATAATTTGCTGGGGCAAAGTCAATATGTTTATTGTAAAATCATAACTCACCAATCTACTAGAACTCTGAGGCTATGTCTATACTGCCAGCTTTTGCGGGCAGACAGTATGCTAATGAAGCTCTCATTAGCAATTTCTCGTGCTTCATTTGCATATTCTCTGCCTGAGGCTTTTTGCGCAAGAGGTTTTTGCACAAAAACAAGCAGTGTAGACAGATCCGTTTTGCACAAAAACTCCATTTTGCGCAAGATCTATATACCTCCTTTTTTGAGGCATAAGGAACTTGCACAAAAGGGAGGGTTTGTGCAAAACAGATCCATCTACACTGCTTGTTTTTGCACAAAAACCTCTTGCACAAAAAGCCTCGGGCAGAGAATATGCAAATGAAGCACGAGAAGTTGCTAATGAGAGCTTCATTAGCATACTCTCTGCCGGCAAAAGCCAGCAGTGTAGACATAGCCTTAGAGAGGGTCAACAAGCTTGTTGACAAGGGGGATCCAGTGTATGCAGCGTAATTAGATTTCAGAAAGCCTTTGACAGGGTGCCTCACCAATGGCTCAAACAAAATAAGTTGCTGTGGGATAAAAAGGAAGGTCCTCTCATGGTTTGGGAACTGGTTAAAAGATAGGAAAGAAAGGGTTGTTATAAATGTTCAATTTTCAGAATGGAGAGAGGTAAATAGTGATGTCCCCCAGAAGTCTATACTGGCATCGGTGCTATTCAGCATACCGATAGATGATATAAAAAAGTGGCTAAAGAGTTGGGTATCAAAACTTGCAGATGATATAAAATTACTCAAGATAGTTAAGTCGCAGGCTGACTATGAACAGCTACTAAAGGTTCTTAAACAAGAACATAAGAATGGCCGTACTGGGTCAGACCAAAGGTCCATCTAGCCCAGTATCCTGTCTGCCGACAGTGGCCAGCACCAGGTGCCCCAGAGAGGGTGGACTGAAGACAATGATCGAGCGATTTGTCTCCTGCCATCCCTCTCCAGCCTCTGACAAACAGAGGCCAAGGACACCATTTCATCCCCTGGCTAATAGCCTTTTATGGACCTAACCTCCATGAAATTATCTAGCTTCTCTTTAAACTCTATTATAGTCCTAGCTTTCACAGCCTCCTCTGACAAGGAGTTCCACAGGCTGACTACATGCTGTGTGAAGAAGAACTTTCTTTTATTAGTTTTAAACCTGCTACCCATTAATTTCATTTGGTGTCCTCTAGTTCTTCTATTTAGGGAACTAATAAATAACTTTTCTTTATCGGCCCTCTCCACACCACACATGATTTTATATACCTCTATCATATCCCCACTCAGTCTCCTCTTTTCTAAACTGAAAAGTCCCAGTTGCTTTAACCTCTCCTCATATGGGACCTGTTCCAAACCCCTAATAATTTAGTTGCCCTTTTCTGAACCCTTTCCAAGGCCAAAATATCTTTTTTGAGGTGAGGAGACCACATCTGTACACAGTATTCAAGATGTGGGCGTACCATAGTTTTATACAGGGGCAGTAAGATATTCTGGGTCTTATTTTCTATCCCTTTCTTAATAATTCCTAGCATCCTATTTGCCTTTTTGACTGCCGCTGCACACTGTGTGGAAATTTTCAGAGAACTGTCCACGATAACTCCAAGATCTCTTTCCTGATTTGTCGTAGCCAAATTAGCCCCCATCATACTGTACGTATAGTTGGGGTTATTTTTCCCGATGTGCATTACTTTACACTTATCCACATTAAATTTCATTTGCCATTTTGTTGCCCAATCACTCAGTTTGGTGAGATCTTCTTGGAGTCCCTCACAGTCTGCTTCTGTCTTGACTATCCTAAACAGTTTGGTATCATCTGCAAACTTTACCACCTCACTGCTTACCCCTTTCTCCAGATCATTTATGAATAAGTTGAACAGGATCGGTCCTAGGAACGACCCTTGGGGGACACCACTAGTTACCCCTCTCCATTCTGAAAATTTACCATTTATTCCTACCCTTTGTTTCCTGTCTTTTAACCAGTTCTCAATCCAAGAAAGGACCTTCCCTCTTATCCCATGGCCATGTAATTTACACAAGAGCCTTTGGTGAGGGACCTTGTCAAAGGCTTTCTGAAAATCTAAGTATACTATATCTACTGGATCCCCCTTGTACGCATGTTTGTTAACCCCTTCAAAGAACTCTAATAGATTAGTAAGACAGGATTTCCCTTTACAGAAACCATGTTGACTTTTGTCCAACAAATTATGTTCTTCTACATGCTTCACAATTTTATTCTTTACTATTGTTTCGACTAATTTGCCCGGTACTGAAGTTAGACTTACCGGTCTGTAATTGCCCGGATCGCCTCTAGAGCCCTTTTTAAATATTGGTGTCACGTTAGCTACCTTCCAGTCATTAGGTACGGAAGCCGATTTAAGGGATAGGTTACAAATCACAGATAATAGTTCAGCAATTTCCCATTTGAGTTCTTTTAGAACCCTTGGATGAATGCCATCCAGTCCCGGAGATTTGTTAACATTAAGTTTTTCTATTTGTTCCAAAACCTCCTCTAATGACACTTCAATCTGGGACGGTTCCTGAGATTCATCACCCACAAAGGACGGTGCAGATTTGGGAATCTCCCCAACATCCTCAGCCATGAAGACTGAAGCAAAGAAATCATTTAGATTCTCCGCAATGGCTTTATCGTCCTTGATTGCGCCTTTTATAGTTCGATCGTCTAGGGGACCCACAGGTTTTTTAGCAGGCTTCCTGCTTCTAATGTACTTAAAAAACATTTTGTTATTTCTTTTTGAGTTTTTGGCTAGCTGTTCCTCAAAATCTTTTTTTGCTTTTCTTATTACATTTTTACAACAACTGGGTGACTGGGCAATAAAATAGCAGATAAAATTCAAAGTTGATAAATACAAAATAATATGCATTCAAAAACATGACCCCAGCCACATATACAATGATGGGGTCTAAATTAGCTGTTCCACTCAAGAAAGAAAAGATCTTGGAGTCACTCTGGATACCTATTTGCAAACATCCACTCAGTGTGCTATGGCAATCAAAAAAGATAACAATGTTAATATGTTTATTAACAATGTTCCCTTCATTAAGAAAGGGAATAGACAATAAGTCAGAGAATACCATTTGCCTCTGTATAAATCCATGGTGCAACCATATCTTGAGTACTCCCTGCAGATGTAGTCGCCCCTTCTCAAAAAAGGTATCTTGGCATTGGAAAAGGTTCACAACTGGCAACAAAAATGATTAGGGGTAAGGAATGACTGCTATACAAAGGGAGATTAATAAGACTAGGACTTTTCAACTTGGAAAAGGAATCGATTAAGGGGGGATATGATAGAAGTCTATGAAATTAGGAGTGGTGTGGAGAAAGTAGACAAGGAAGTGTTATTTACTCCTTCTCATAACACAAGAACTAGCAGCCACCAAATGAAAGCAATAGGCAGCAGGTTAAAAACATAAGAACGGCCATACTTGGTCAGACCAATAGTCCATCTAGTCCAGTATCCTGTCTGCCGACAGTAGACAATACCAGATGCCCCAGAGGGAGGGAACAGAACAGGTAATCCTCACATGATACCTCTCCTGTCACTCATTTCCAGACAAAGAATGTGTGTGTGTGGGGGGGGGGGTTTCACACATGGGATTCCTTGCCAGAGGATGTTGTGAAGGTCAAGGCTGTAGCACGGTTCAAAAAGGAGCTAAATACATTCATGAAGGATAGGTCCATCAATCACTACTAGCCAGGATGTTCTGTTTGCCAAAACTGGGAATGGCCAACAAGGATGCTCATAGGATGATTACCTGTTCTGTTCATTCCCTCTCAAGCATCTGGCATTGAACACTGTTGGAAGATACTCTTTTTAAGAGTCCTAGATAAATTTATAGGGCATGTACACAATAAAAATGTGAAGCAGAATGTGCTATGGTTTTGTCCTTACTTTACTTACAGTATTTCCTTTTCATCCTTCTAAAATCTCTTGAGTTTTAATTATTGGTCAATATATAATTAAGAATAGTTAAAGCGCAGTTCATGGACATAACATATCAGCCATGCTATGTTCTGGTTCATTCTGTGATGGTATAGTCTGCCAGGACTTAATATTTAACTGTCAGAGCACATTAAAAAAGAATATATCATTGTCCCCATATTTATAGATGGGGAAACTGAGGCATGGAGCAGTGACATGACTTGCCCAAGATTGTCAAGGAAGTCAATTACAGAACCAAGAATAGAATCCAGCTCACATGATCCCCAGCGTAGAGTGCAAGCTACTCATATTCAGGGAACATAAAATGGAACAATTTTGCTCCCTAATGGCTGCCTGCAACAATTGTTTGTAAACAAAATTAATAGTAATAGATATTCCTAATGCACTTTACATCCAAGGATCAAGGAATTTTACACATATATTAATCCTCACACCACGTTTGTGAGATATTAATACTCCAATTTTATAAATGGAGTAACTGAGACTAGGAAGGTTCACCCAGGCAGTTTCTGGAAATGCTAGAAACAGACTTTCAGATATCTGATTTTAATCCCATGTTCTAAATATCAGAGCATCTTTCCTCCAACACTCAGTACCTAATCATTCAATTTAATGCTGCCTGTTTGAATCCACTGCAGATTAGCAGTGACTGATCATTACCATTTTTTGATAGTTTAGTGATCTCAAAAGTGGTCTTACATTTTCATATTCAATTAAACTAAGTACATCTGTACTCAAATGTGAAGTTTTTTACTATTTCGGTTTTTACTTTAATGTAAAGAGGGAAACAAAAGAGAATGCTAATTGGGGCTGAGCTTCAAATCCGGATTTTGGACCAGTTATCAAAATGTGAGGAACTTGCATTCATGATTTTAGAAAAAGGGAGAAGCTGTGAAATTCAAAACTGGCATCAAGTTGGAATTCTGACCTCTTTCCCAACAAATTTTGTGAATGTTTAGATCTAAGGCTTTGCACTGACCCATTCCACAGGTAAACCACCACAATAATTTCTCATGGAAGTTGTTCCCTTCTGAATTTCATTATCATTTGAGATATTCCTGTCAACAATATAGATCCAGACAATTTTCTTAACTGTGTGATTAATTTTCCCACATTCTTGGTTAATTAACATCAGTCTCTAGATTTGTTTTTTGTTTTTAAAAATGTTAACAGAAAAAGAGGAAACTGATAGTGGCCTTTAACATTAAAAAGTTGAGCCAACTTTTATTTTTAAAGTAAAACCAATCAATTAGCACATAAAGCAAAACTATGTTTTCCAATATCCATCATTTTTTACTACACATGCAAATCAGATATGGCTTCACTTTAATTCAGCTCAAAAGAGCCCAGAAAAATTCACTGAGATTAAAAGTAAGCATAGAAATTTCCATCCAAAAATATTTGAGGAAGTTACGAATAAGTGGGGAAATAAAGGTTAGAAAAGAAACTGAACTGATGCTTTTGTTTCCATATGTATGGGCCTATTTAGCATTATGGACTCCTTCCCTCAATAAGTGTTACGTTACAACATGACATGATCACATATCAGAGCATTAATTTCTCATCTCTTATCAGTGAGACATGTTACTAACCTGGCAATTAAAATAAACTCTCAGGAACTATTTTTCCTACTATGCATAGTTCGCTCAAAATTTTAGGAAACAGTGGTAATATACATATGGGACAACCTATCAAACTGTTTCAACGTGTGTTTTAAAAGGGGTGGAGTTTGGAGAGTCAGAACACCCAGCCTTCCTCAGCATATTCCCAGCATCTGATCCCCTTACATGCCACCTTAAAATTATTTTTCAAGGAAACAAAAAAGTGTGTTTGATCTCCATAGAGATCAAAAATATCAGATCATTAGATATTGGAATAAAATGAATTTGTTCAGCCAGGAAAAGAGAGAGAGGAGATATAACAGCTTTCAAGTATCTAAAAGGTTGCTGCAAGAAGGAGGGAGAAAAATGTCTCTACTTAAGCCCTGATGACAGGACAAGAAGCAATGGGCTAAAATTGCAGCAAGGGAGGTTTAGGCTGAACATTAGGAAAAACTTCCTGTCAGGATGGTTAAACACTGGAATAAATTGCCTAGGGAGGTTGTGGAATCTCCATCCTTGGAGATTTTTAAGAGCAGGTTAGACAGACACCTGTCAAGGATGGCTGATGTTTGGTCCTGACACCAGTGCAGGCATCTGGACCTGATGAACTCTGAAGGTTCCTTCCAGTTCTGTGATCCTATGATTAAAAAATGAGCCCTAAACAGAAACCATTGCAATGATACTTATGGCAGGGGAAGAAAACAACACCTGTGTGAAAGGGAAATAGTTTAAACTTAGGCTCAAATTTTAAGGGGTATGATTACCATGGGATCATAGAAGATTTGGGTTGGAAGAGACCAAAGTTCCCTGTAAGCTGTGCATCCACGCAACAGTTTTCTGAACCTTCTCAGAGGTTCAAAGCTTCCACATGGGCAGGGAACTCAGCTGACCAGTGGGGGAGGGATGTCTAGCTAAGCAGCAGCTAAACTGAGCTAGCTGCTTGGACTGAGGAGCTCCGAGATCAGGTAAGCAGGCAAGATAAGGAAAAAATAAGTGGCTGGGAGGAGTGAGTGAGTGAGTAATTAATTAACTGGGTTGAGGAGGAGTCAAAGGGGAGAGGAGTTGGGAGAATTCTGTCCGCATGAGAGAGAGAGAAAGGCAGAGGCAGAAACCCAGCACTCTCCTCAAGCCTCCTGGGCTGGGAAGGGGGAGATAAGGGGCTGACTGCATGGGGTAGGTGGGGGAAAAGGGGATGCATGGGTGCTGGCATTGGGGTGAGTTGGAGGCAGGGGGCAGTTTGTTTGGGGTGTCCTGACTAACTTGCTGCAGTCCTCTCTGTCTGTCTGGGTTGAAGGTGGGGGGGGGGGGGGTGCCAGGAGAACATTTGCATGATTACATTTCAAAGTTTACATAAGTGTTAATGGCTTAAGGTAAGAAAGAAAAAGATTCTTTTAACATTGTTTTTGAATGTTGCAGATATCTAAAACTCTAATCTTAATGATTTTTTAAATCCTGTATTACTAATTAATACATGGTAAATTGTATGGCATTAAGGCCAGATCTTTGGTATGTGGTAGAGTTCTGCCTCTTATGAGTCAGAAGTAGAAAGTTCAAGGTGTGATGCTAGTTTTGTAGCATGAAACCTTATTTGCAAGCTCTCTGAAACACATCTGTCTATAGACCCTGAAGCCATGTGTTAATTTGTTCTGGGCCTTCTACTCTGAGTTGGTGACACACACAAGGTGAACGTTCCAAAACAGAAGAATTTTTATCTGTCTTTACAGCATGGATCCTAAACATTCCCCAGAGAAACTGTATAAGCCTTAGTGAATGCCTATTACTCTCTTTTTCAGTGTCAGTAAATACTATGTTAGTCATGCTCTCCTTGCAAATACTATTTCTAGTTAACTCATAGATTTGTTTAGCATCTTAAAGTTGAGCTATGTGTGGATAACATGCATTCTGGTGTGTTTTACTAGCTTGAGTTGTTAGAAACAATGATGATACATGTACTCCAAAGGTACTGTTAATTTTCGTTTTTATTTGATTTCATATTAAATATCGTAAGCATTGTTCCTTGTTAACTATCCCTTGTTTTAATATATTTTCTTACACACACACACACACACACACACACACATATATATACACACACACACACACACATATGGTTTTGTTTGTATTGGAGATGCACATCCACATGCTACCTCACTATTGGTGTTGCACATAAGAAATTTCAACCAGCCTAAAAGAAAATTCAACCCACCCAAGGATAGAAAATGTTAGAGGGAACACTGAAAAAAACCTCAGAAGGCCATCTAGTCTAACCTCCTGCTTAAAGCAGGACCAATACAACTAAAACCTCATAGCCAGGAGTTTGCCAGCCAGGCCTTATAAACTTCTAACAATGGAGATTCTACCACCCTCCCAGGTAACCCATCCCAGTGCTTCATCACCCTCCTAGTGAAATAGGTTTTCCTAATATCCAACCTACACCTCCCCCACTGCAACTTGAGGCCACTGCTCCTTGTTCTGCCATCTGCCACTACTGAGAACAGCCTGACTCCATCCTCTTTGGAACCTCCCCCCAGCTCACTTCAGGTTATTGAAAGTTAATATCAAATCCCCCTCACTCTTCTCTTCTGCAGACTAAATAAGTCCAGTTCCCTCAGCATCTCCTCATAAATCATGAGCCCTAATCATTTTGTTACCCTCTGCTGGATACTGTCTAATTTTTCCACATCCTTTCTGAAGTTGAGGTAGAGGGGAACTGGATGTACTCCAGATGTGGCCTCAACAGTGCCAAAGAAAGGGAAGTAATCACTTTCCTAGATATGCTGGCAATGGTCCTACTAATGCAGCCCAATATGCTGTGAGCCTTCTTGGCAACAGGGGCACACTATTCACTTACATCCAACTTCTCATCCACTGTAATTCCCAGGTCCTTTCCTGCGGAACTGCGGCTTTGCCAGTTGGTCCCCAGCCTGTAGCAATGCATGAGATTCTTCCATCCTAAATTCAGGACTCTGTACTTGTCCTTGTTGAATTACATCAGATTTCTTTTGGCCCAACCCTCCAATTTGTCTAGGTCACTCTGGATCCTATCCCTACCCTCCAGAATTTCTACTACATCTACCTCTTCCCTCAGCTTAGTGTCATCCACAAACTTGCTGAAGGTGCGATCCAACCCATCATCCATGTAGGGTAAACATTTCTGAGACAGGCTATGATATTCTGTTAAGAATCCCTATTCTAAATTTCAAGTCTGAAACAGGCACACAAAACATCTATGTCTATGTCAAAGACACAGAACATGAAGGTTACCACCCCCCTCCCTCACATAGCCCCTTGGAGGAAGGTCATCATAGAGCTAACGATCCAGACAACGGGTGAGAGACAGGACATAACACATTCAATGGTGCTAGGAACAAATGCTTACTGTCTCTGCTTTAATCTCCAGGTGCAACACCAATGGATCACATCCACGCAAAGATACCTTCCTGAAGCTAACAGACACATCGCCACTTAACACATAACTGACAACTGATGTCTGCTTTGTTTAACTACTTATTTAACTAAATATAAGGTATCCTGTAAGCTATGGGTGGAAAACACTATGTAACTTTTAGATTATTGCTTTTATTTTGCCTCATGGTTAGCACCTATCCAGGGGGTCCGGAATCTTCCCCCGCATCACTTCATCTGCCCATCAACATCTTATATACTCCATTATAACCTATTGTCTGGCAGTGTTCACCAAGCCTAATAAGCAAAGTGACACTCTACCAGCGCTGTATGTTAATAAACCCTTCTGCTTGCTTCATACACAGTGTCCAGACTCTGTTCCAACAATCCAGATCATTAATGAAAATGTTGAACAAAACTGGCCCCAGAACCAGTGCTTCCCCTTAGCTGTGCGGCAGCACAACTTCACAGGTGATTAATCAGCCCCACCCAGTCAGTCAGTTCCATGCACAGAGCCCTGAGCCTCTGACTGGGCAGGACTGATTAATCACCTGTGAAGCTGTGCTGCCATGCACCTTAGAGGGAACACTGCCCAGAACCAATATGTGGGGCACTCAGCTTGATAGCGGCTGCCAACTGGACTTTGAATAATTGATTACTACACATTGAACCAGATGATCTAGCCAACTTTCTATCCATCTTATAATCCACTGTGGAATAGCTTTACTAAAGTCAAGGTATATCTCACACAGCACTTTCCCTACAAAGCCAGTTATCTCATCATAGAAGGCAATTAGATTGGTCAGGCATGACTTGTCCTTAGTGAATCTATGTTGACGGCTCTTGCTCAACTTCCCCTCCAGCTTCAAAATGGATTTGTTGAAGACCTTCTGCATGATTTTTCTAGGACTAAGGTGAGGCTGACCTGTCTGGATTGTCCTTCTTCCCTTTTTTAAAGACAGGCGCTATATTGATCTTTTTCCAATCGCTCAGGACCCCCCCCCCTTCACCATGAGTTTTTAAAAGATAATGGCCAATGGCTATGCAATATAGAATCATAGAACTGGAAGGGACCTCCAGGGGTCATCAAGTCCAGTCCCCTGCCCTCACAGCAGTACCAAGCACTGTCTAGTTCATCCCTGACAGGTGTCTGTCTAACCTGCTCTTAAATATCTCCAGTGATGGAGATTCCGTATCCCCCCTAGGCAATTTATTCCAGTGCTTAACCACCCTGACAGTTAGGAAGTTTTTCCTAATGTCCGACCTAAACCTCTCTTGCTGCAGTTTAAGCCCACTGCTTCTTGTCCTATCCTCAGAGGCCAGGAAGAACAAGTTTTCTCCCTCCTCCTCGTAAAACCCATTTAGATACTAGAAAATCGCTATCATGTCCCCTCTCAGTTTTCTCTTTTCTAAACTAAACAAGCCCAATTCTTTCAATCTTCCCTCATTGGTCATGTTTTCTAGACTTTTAATCATTTTTGTTGCTCTTCTCTGAACCTTCTCCAATTTCTCCACATCTTTCTTGAAATATGGTGCCCAGAACTGGACACAGTACTCTAGCTGAGGCCTAATACGAATTGCTGTGCTGAACTACAGTACACATGTATATTTAAATGATTTGGCACTCTACTCATAGAAATAATAACAAAAAATCCAGTCTTCTATAAGACAAACCGCAACATGTAAAGCATTAGCTCAGATGTCAGTTCTACAGCAACAGTTAAACATATACTAGTGCCAGAGATGTTCACACTCATGCTAACATCATGAACATAGTTTATTTTTTGGACCATCAATGTTATTTATTATTGAATTTTTATTTTCTCAGAAAAATAGTTATCTTATTTGGGGCTGAAATATTCATTTTTGGTACCTGGCTGATTAACTTTTTTGGCAAGTCATATCCCCTCCACTCAGTTTCCTCAGCAACTGGGCTAATTAAACTTGCCTACCTTGCAGGTATATAGTGAAGATTACTGACTTTTATTATACAGGTTGGACCTCCCTGGTCCGGCTCCCTTGGGACCTGATTGATCCCAAAGGAGGGATTTTACCAGACCAGGGGAGGTCATTTCTGCCTCCCTGCCACCAGCCCGGCTCCACTTTCGGCCTGGCCTCCCAGCAGGCTCCTCCCTGCTACCCACCACAGGAGCCCATGGTTCCACCCACGGGGGCTCTCAGCTTCGCCATGGCAAACCACTGTCTCATCGCTGGTGCTCCCGGCCCTGCTATGGCAGTACTGGCCCCCTGCCAGCCTGCCGCAGTCCTGCCTTCTCCCCTCCCCTTTCCCCAGCAGATTGCTTCTCAGCCACCAGGGTTCCCAACCCTGCCAGGGCAGAACCAGCCCTGCTGTGGAAGCCCCACAGTCCTGCCACCAAGGCTCTTGGCCCCACCATAACAGACAGTTGCCCCACTGGAGTCCCCTGGCGTCCAGGCCATCCTGCCACCAGTTCACCTAGGCTCCTGGGGCAGGGTTCCCAGCCTCTGGACTCCCTGCAGCCAGCCTGGCTAGGTTTCCAGCCCCTGCAGGGCTCCTGCCTCTAGCACTCCACCGGGACTCTTTGGTCCAGAAACATCCATGGTCCTACCAGACCACAGATGTTATCAGACCAGGGAGTCCCGGTTGAGAGAGATTCAACCTGTAGTAGCATCTTTTTTTTTTTCCTATGCACTCTACAAGCATATCAAAAGGCAATCTCTTGTCCAAAGAGCAATATTGTGAAGACAAATTTTAAAAAAGGGAAAGGAAAGTTGGTATGTTTCCATTCCTGCCCTTGCCTTTTTGTCTATATAATTGTTAACTTTGGGTTAGGAGAGGTCCTTCACAATTGGGCACCCAATTCAACCAGGGTCTTACACATTACTGTAACAACCAACAATCAAAATGGTTGAAGTGAGAAGATCCATGACCCACACACTCACTGGCACATATAGCAAGTGGTGTTAGAAGTCAGGTTTTGGACCACCATTGTTTCCCAACATTGTAACACTAAATCCAGAATGAATTTTCTGAGAATTTACAAGTGATCCAGATACTTAATTTCTGAGTTCAATTTATTTTAAAATTCTTTAAATTATTCCCTTTAGGTCAGAGAGTTTATTCTTTTTGAATAATTTCAACTGTTCAATAATGCAAATTCTGAAAGTTTCCTTATAGGTAAAACACATTGAAACTTTATGAATTGGCAACATCTGTAAGGTTTTGTTTTTAATTAATAGCCTTTTTGTTATTCATAATTTATTCATCAGCAGAAGCTGAACAACGATGTTCTCCACAGAATTCCATAAACAACTTCTGTTCCCTATTGTTCTCAGTAGGACTGAGATCACAGATACTCCTAAAATAAACATCTTTCAAAATGGCCTCCCCCTCCCAATAAGAGTGAGGATCTGCACTCTAGGAAGATAATACTGGTAGTAGTCATTAAGTGCCTTAACTGTGCATTTCCATGCCATAACATGTTTGACTTTCTTTTCAATTTAATCCTAACTCTGGATTTCCTGGGTATATAATGCTTATTTTGGGTGTAACGACAATACCCTGTATGTTTTTATCCTTAAGTTGTTCACATATACTGAATGTTAACTTCAATTTAACATGTGGTTTATCTTGAAATATATATTTGTCCCCTACAGAGCCATAATTGTGTTCTTTCTTGTGTCTCTCGATGGGTCTTGAAATGGGTTTACTTTATATTTAATAGTAAAAATCAATGTATTTGGGGTATTAAGCATAGACGTCTAATCAAAGAGGTATAGATACCTCTGCCAATTACTTTATGTTTCTGGGGCTTCCCAGTACTAACATCCCAAAATACACACTGCTCCTGAAAAGCTTTAAATATATAAGGTTTAAAACTCCTCACATCCTGCAAACCCTGGTATCTCAGTACCAGAGAAGCACCATACAGCAGTAGCAGCAGCTAATCAGTATCCTGACACCAGAAAGTAATAAGTATATGAAGAAAAGGGGCAACAAAGACTTAAGCATATTTATCAAAAAGCTGAAAAGTTTGATCCAGTCTGGGAGATGAGCAAAGTGTTGGGTCTGTTCTTATTTTAACTGTCCTGGGGTACCCTCTACCTGAACCACACTGCAACGCATCCAGTGGTACACTGTATATATCGTGAGTGTTGACCTCTTTATCTCAAGTTTATTCAACAACCAGTTCTACTAAACAATGACTCTTTGATTAGAACCATTTCCCAAGGCATATACAGAGCAATTATTTGTACTCTCTATAAATGAATTCACATTTCTAGACAGGGTGGAAAAGAATCACTTTTAAATTTACAATAAAATTGTGTACTACCTTCTGCGCATTGCCTTTTTTCAGTAACTGGGATATACTTCAAGACTTTTAACCTGAAGAGGATTTACATTCAAATAAGTCTCCTCCCAAATGCACATCCACGGAAGCAAAAACTTTTGTGTTTCAGCAACTTCTCTCTCCCTCTTTTTTGTTGTTTGTTTTTGGGGTTTTTTTTCATTTTAACCGCTTCATATCTAGGTACTAGACACTGCCTGACCACAAACAGCCAAGTGGTGCAATTATTCATACTATTGGTAATAATCATGTCTGCACAGTTGCTGCATCAACCTGTAATTACACAGGCAGGATACCCCTAAGGCTTGGGAAACAGTGTTAGCTTTACAGTATGAATTTAACAAGCTGAAACATATATGATTGAAAAATCTCTTCAAAGAAAGCTTAAACTATGCCAATTATAAAGGGGAAACTAGAATTTTGTTGGAAAAATTATTATATAAATTTCCAGCAGTACACAAAAATTACTTTTTTCAGGGGGTGAGGACCCCAATGCATCTCAGTCTTAGTCAGAGTAAAAACAGTTTCTCAGTGCATTAAAATTCCAATAAGTGAACAAACTAAAAAAGTGTATTTGAATTTTTACTTCTGCATCAATATGCTCATACCTGACATAGGGAATACAACCTTAAAAACTACTGTAACTGTTAATTTACTGAAGGAAGTTGCCACTAATTATAGCATGTAAAAAGCAATGTGATCTTTAATACTTTAATTAATATCAATTGGCATGGTCAACAAAATAGAATGCAACTTAATTAACTTAGTTAAGTTCAAAGCAGAATGTGAAGAATTATAAAGAGATCTCACAAAACTAGGTGACTGAGCAACAAAATAGCAGATGAAATAAAACACTGATAAGTTCAAAGTAACGTGCATTTCAAAAAAAAAATCCCAACTACATGTACAAAATGATAGGGTCTAAATTAATTGTTACTACTCATGAAAGATTATGGATTCATCATGGACCATTCCCTGAGAACACCTGCTCAGTGTGCAGCAGCAGAAAAAGAAGTTAACTATGTTAGGAATAGATACGGATAGTAAGAGGAAAATATTGTAATGTCACTACATAAATCCACAGTGTGCCCACATAATTTATTCCAACACTTGAATGACCAATAATATTAGGCAGTATAACAAATCTTAAGGCTCTGGCAGGGACCAGCGGTACTGTTAGTGTTGGCTGCATGATGATGACTTCTTCTGACACAGTGTGGGCAGAAGACAGCCAGTAAGATGCCAGCAACAGCACCCCACAGTCTGAGTAGTTATCGCAGGTAGTCCAGTATGGCCATATATATGTGTCCCTGAGTATCTGTAGGAATCCAGGGTAATGGAACTACAGCTCAGAGAAAGGTTTGTAACTAGGTAGTTAGGGTAGTTGTCTCCAGAATGTGAGAGCATGCAGTTAAGGAGGAAAGGTCCAGCTCAGAAAACCAATCAAACTGAAAGGACAGATCCATAGAGGTGGATCCTTCAGTACCAGGTGGGTGGAAGGAGGAGCAGGAGAGATTCATCCACTAGAAACGGAAGCAGCAAGATATCTAGGGGGGCAGAGCATAGCAGGTAACTGGCATACAGGAGCATGAGTTCAGCCACAGGTGTCACCAGTATCTGGTGTTCCTGGTGTGCAGGAAACACCATGTGACAGTCCACACAGGCCCAGATGTGTCAATGGTGCTGGTGATGAACATGGTGGTGGACTGGTAATCATGATGGGAGATGACACCTGCAGCTCGCAGTGGTGTTTTGCCATAAGAGCCAGCCGGGGCTTCTATAGAGCCAGAAGAAGAAGAGCTGACACACAACTTCTCACCAGAGCTGGACTGGGGGCTGCAACGCTGCATTTAGCCCTTACGCCCATGTCCATGCTTCTTATGCTCATGGGGGCATAAAAACAGGGGTTCTGAATTTTGCCATGCAACCTAAGAGAGAACTGGAGTGGTGTCGACCTGCCTCAGACACAAAAAACGCACATGTGTGGGGGTCAACAGACACTATTACAAAACTATTCCAGCCCAGGCATATGGTGTGTATGTACCCACTTCTGGAATATATGTAAGGACCATCACTCAAAGAAGAATTTTATTTCACACACACACACACACACACACACACACACACACACACACACACACACACACACACACACACACACACACACACACACACACACACACACACACACACACACACACACACACTTTATTAGTGGCTGCAGAGTGCTCCAAACTTTGCAAACTGACTTGCTACAGCTATGGTACAATGGCTTTTTATGGAACTGGGCACTGCCCAATTCCATAAAAACATAGAAATAGTGGTTCAGTAGACATAAAGCCCTTCTTATTAAGATGGAAATAGCCAAACAGAGAAGGCGTCTTGCAAAACTCTGTCCTAAACTCCAGAAAGTGAAAATTCCTCTCCTGGGAATTTTTAAGATTTGGGCAAAAAGACACAGAAATACCTTATGAGTTAAAAAAAATTAATCTAAGGAAGAAAACTCAGGTCAGATTTGAGAACACCAACGACTTTAAATAAAACTTCAAATAAGGTGCTGATCCACACCTTTTAAATAGCTAGTAAAATGTTCACTTTAACCATTAAAAAGTAGAAGGAAAAGAAACCCAAGATTTCAAAGTAGATTTTCAGAGGGCCTTAAGGTCAATATTGAGTTTTTATGGGGCCACCAGACTCTACCAGGGCAGGGGGAGGAAGGGGAGAAAAGAAGAGAATCTGTGAAACTAAATGGCATTAAGACACCTTGTAAAATTCTTATTTATAATTTCCAGCTTCTAAAAAGATGAGATTGTTGAGACAGACAGGGAAAAATGCTGGCTTCTGTGATGGAGTAGCATAGAGTAATGATCAAAAGATCTTCTGGATAAATATAAATGTATATACCACCTTCCTGAAATTAGTAACTACTACCACCATAAACTCTCTGAAAGTCTTGGAGCCATAGTTAACCAAAAAGGTTTCAGCATTGAATTGTAAACTGAAAGATCCAACCGTAAAATATGTCAATTAAGAATATCTGATGGGGTAGGCAGCATGCAAAGATATTCTTGTTTTAAAGGAAAAACTGCACACATTTCACGCAGTTTAGCAGGTTGAAAATGACAAAGGTAAAAAAGTATTTTCTCCTATGTACAAAATGGGATGTTTGATAATTTTAAAAGGATATTTTAAGGCACAACTGGTAATTTTAGATTAAAACCAGTGATAGTCATTTTACTCAAAGGGAAAAAAAAGATGATAGGAAAGAAGTGGAACTCATTGGAAGAAAAGTGCCAGTATTTAAAAAGGGTAAATGGGATGACCTAAGTAATTATTGTCCCATCACCTTTAGGGAACAGCTGTTACAGGACACTATTAATAAAGAATTAAAGGGGGGATATTATAATTAATGCCAATCAACATGGATTTGTAGAAAACAGATTCTAACCTCATTTTTTTAAATGTGATTATAAGTTTGCTTGATAAAGGTAATTGTGTGGATACTTAGATTTCTTGGTATCTGACTTGGTACTGAATAACATTTTGATTAAAATATTAGAAAGAGACACAATTAACATGGCACACATTGAATGGATTAAAAGCTGGCTAACTGGTAGGTTTCAAAATACAATTGTAAACAGGAAATCATCATCAAATTGATGTGTTTCTAGTGGGATCCTAGGGATTGGTTCTTGGCTCTATTCCATTCGATTAATGGCCTGGGGGAAAAACATAAAAATCATCAATGATAAAATTTGAAGAGCAAAGAAAAACTGGGGGAGTGTAAACAATGAAGAGCATGAGTTACTGAAGGAAAGGTTTCTCACCTTGTTCAGTAACTGAGTTTCTTCAAAATGTGTATCACTGTGAGTACTCCACTTGTGATAATTGTGCGCCCCTGCGCTCATAATCAGAGATTTTTGTAGTAGTGCCTAGTCAGGCCGCACATGCACGTTCCCTTCTTGCACTGCTTCAGGTGGTGAACTGGCCAATGTAACTGACACCCCCACACACACCTCCTTCTCTACCATAGAGCGTAAACAATAAACTCCAAAGAGAGGGGAGGAGGAAGGGTATTGGAGCAACCACAGGGACACACATCTCAAAGAACCTGTTACTACACAAGCTAAGTATCCTTTTCTTCACCCAGTGCTCTCCCCGTTGGTGAAGCCACTTTAGGTGACTTCCGAGCAGTGCCCTCTGGTAGAAGGAGGGGACTTTTCCAAGTTGAAGTAGTAAGAGAAGACAGTAAGCCCGAAGGTGGCATTAGACATTGCCTACTCTTGTAAGGTGGAGTGTTGCATAAAGGTACGGACAGAAGCCTAGGCTTCAGCCCTGCAGATGCCCGCAATGGCTTAGTTGTTAAGGAAACCAACAGAGGTTGATAGGGTTCTGGTGGAATGCATGCAAATACCTTCACTGGGTTGTCAATCACACTGGTCATAGCATAGGATTATGCAGTCGAAGATCCACTTGGAGAGCCTCTGTTTGGATATGGTGCTCCCCTTGGAATGTTCGGTGATGGAAATGAACAGTCTGGGTGATTTACTAATGCCCTCCGTATGTTGAGAGAATGGAGTATGGATTGTCTTCTATCCTTGTGGGATTTGGGGTAGAACAGCAGTAGGTAAATGGATTGGTTAAGGTCAAAGGCCAAGACGACTTTTGGTAGATATTCAGGGTGTGGTTTCAGGGAATATTTTATCTTTAAAACAAGATAGTGTATAGATGTTCTTCCCTGAGAGCACTCAACCCTACTACCCATCTGGCAGATGTAATGATCATGAGAAATGCATAGAAAAATTAACAGTCCAGCAAGTTATTCAGCCAGCTCTTTTAAAATTCTTGGATGCAAGCTATCTAGATATAATTATTTTAAAAGGTCACTCGTTAGTAGCTTCTGTTTAACATTCTCCTGAGATATTAGTGGAGTAGGAAGCATTTTCACCATAGTATGAGACTTCTGTTTTGCCCCAAATACAGAACAGAAATATTTCTTGAACACTTCTGACTTTTCAGCATTATTATTGATAATTTCATCATTTCCATCTAATAATGGACCAATAACATTGTCAGGATCCATGTTGTTCCTAATATATTTAAAAAACAAAAACAAAAAACAAAACAAAAAAAACACACCTCCTTACCCTTAAGTTCAGAGCATTTGCCAAGTGTCTCGAAAAAATAGGGTCTGTCCTCTAGCTGCTGTAGCAGGTGGAAAGGGGACAGGGTGGAAGTTTGAGAAGGCATACCTTAGGCATCACTTGTGGTGGCTCTATGCTGCTGCATCCTACTTCAGTATCCTGTTTATATTAGCCCAAATTTTAAACTATTCCTGGGTAATAACAAAGAAAAAACTTCTTATGCAGTAGGAATGAATGCCAAACAGTCTGTCAGGTTTCCCAGAACATACAACTTCAATACCTTTTCTCAAACCTCACTATTCTCTGCCAGTCATTAATCTTCCCATCAGTCACCATATGATGACACAATTTCATAGTACAGATGGGGGGGTTCTCTCCAAGGTTGCCTAGAACAATCTAGTAACTGGCAAGAAAGGAGTAAGTAAAATCTGGCTTGTATGGAGGAGAAAAATCTGAATGAGAGTGACAATGTAAAGAAATAGGAGGAGAGCACATAAGCTAAAGAGGAGCTCAGAAGTCCTGCTGAAGAACCAGGTTACTGCTCAGTCTCACATCAGGGTACTAGTAGGCCAATAAGGTTGACGTCGGATAGGAGAGAGAGATGAAAACAGAGACAAAAGAATCAGTACTAAAACAAGAGGAAACATTCAGACTTTAAAAGCCCTCATTAATATTCACATACTATATTTCATAACATTAAATATATTTAACTACAATCTAGTAGTAATATTCCTTTAATGAGTAAGTGGTTTCATTGTGCAAATACATACAAACCACTAGGTAAACAACCTATTTTCAGTGTCTAGCAAAATAAATAGCAAGTTGTGTAAGGAAACACAAATTCAGTGTAAAAAACATGGCATTAGTAATAAGAGTATGATCCAATGCCCAAATAATTCAGTCTAAAGTTTTCCACTAAATTCAGATCAGATCCAAAGCTAAATAAAATAAGATTAAAAGATAAATATGATTCTTAAGATGGACAGCCTCCCTTTAAATTAAAAACAACAAGTAAGCTTAATTTGAAAAATACTTCATTTCCTTAAAGTCTAGCATGCTCGTGCACATATTTTTTTAAAAGTATTTTACAAGTTTAGACAATTTTCAAAGGTAGGAGGTGCCTAAAACTGGAAATCTAAATTTGTATTTAGGTACCTTAATAAAAGTGAACGAATTTTCAAGGAGCTGAGCACTCAATTACTACTTAATTTAGTTCCACCCTAAGAATGCTGCAAGTGCTC
The DNA here is from genome assembly GCA_032595735.1 of Pelochelys cantorii. NCBI lineage: Eukaryota > Metazoa > Chordata > Testudines > Trionychidae > Pelochelys > Pelochelys cantorii. The sequence goes on from CM064328.1 coordinate 13,332,997, forward strand.
AGTTTCTGAAACTCAGTCTACTTTTACTTGTAGCATTCACAATTGAAATGCTCCAACCTTGAGTATTCATAATTGGAAAAAAAAATGGCCTTAAGTTATATTCTATCCATTATTACATGTTCATGTTTCTACTGCTTTGGCATTACAAATGTAGTTATTCAAGGATGTGTTAGATGCTGTATTATTCTAGGAGAATCAATGGATTAAGTAAATTAATGGGCCAAACTGTTTGTATTTTTATCCAAAATTTCTCTCATTTAAATAGTTTTTATAATAAAGTTCCCCTTTATCTGATATCACAGATTTATAAATTACTTCTTGATTAGAGATAAGAGGAAAATGAATACCACAGACTAGTCAGATGTGTGTGGGCACATTTTCCAACTATACTTCTTGTACCCCAAAAGCTAAATAATTATAAACCAGATCTGTCTTTATACAGAAGTTTTATCATATAATTATGATGCTGATCATTTAGAACTATCCAAAACGTCTCCAGCATTTTTAAAGAGCTAAGCAAAGTTATTTTTAAAATCAAACATATGTGCTTTTTTCTGTTTATGTCTTCGGAAAGAACATTCTGTATAATGAAAAACACGACCAAATTTTTCACAGTACATCACTATAAAACCCTGTAATTGACTTTTTGGGTTGGTTTACTCTATATCTATTTTTGTCCATGTAGAAAACAGCAATGATGTGGTAAAAATACCAAAACTTAGGTCCCATTGCAGGATAAGACTCCATCCTGATTAGTAAAGTAGTATCATGTTTTCTCTGGGAAATATGCCCGTTTTATAAGAGGGAATTCAGTCCACATGAACCTCCTTTAAAAAAAAAATCAATCCTTTTACGCTGCATAGACTCTAATGACTGCTCCCAACTTTAGATGGAACAAGAATGATTGTACCAAGTACTTTCACTAAAAAGAATGTAACACCGTTCATGGGTAATATTGTAAATGTAATTGATATATGAATTTCTAGCTATTCACCAATTTACTTTAAAGATGCAAGCCAATATTAGCTGATGTTCTTTATTATTTTACTGTAACCTGAAGTAACCCAATGGTTCAACATCTCATATTTCCTTTGTTATTACAGATGAAATAAAACTTTCTGTAGTCCAATAACACTTTTGGATACAGTGGCTACAAGAAATTTATGATTTCTTTTTCCTAATTCATATTACAAACGTTTATTCTCTTGATACATATGAGCGTCTACTTCATTTAAAAAAATTACTAAGCAATAAGCAGCCTGGGCTACATAATACCAGCTCACTCCAAGAACCACAATGAAAGTTTTATTTTCACATACTATCAGCCTATCAAATGTTTAAAGGAACTAGTTATCCACTATGTATCAGCTCATTCAAAAGGTGTCTAACTGCCATTCAGATCCCATGGTGATAAGTACAGTATATAAAAATAAGATGTATAAATAATAACCTAATGTCACTACTAACTAATCAAGATGGAAGCCCAGTTGTGCTAGCCCCAATGAGTTTGCCTTCTACTGCAAAATACATAACAAGTTCAGAGTAACTTTAATTTACAAGTACTACCAACATTTCAATTTCAAATGACTGGAGACCATATTATTGCCAGCACAGTTTTTTTTAAAAGTCATTTTTAAAGAACAGAGAGGGTAACTGAAGATGACACCTAAGTTGCAAGCTTGAGGAATGGGGAATATAGTGGTTGTATCAACAGTCAGAAAGAGAAGGAAAGGGATTTAGGAAGAAAAATGGTAACTTGTCTTCCATAACTGTTTTTCCAATTACCTTTACACGATAGGTGTGTGCATGCCTCATGCACTGGTGCTGGGAAGTTTTCCTAACTAGTACTCACAGGGGAGCCCCATCCATTGTCGAGCTTCTTACCTGAGGGTACGAAGGGTGGAGACACCCTTCCCCCATTCTTTCACAACGAAATCTGACACTAGACTCTAAGTCAGGGCTACTCAACTTTGGAAGCCCCAGGGACCACAATGATACTCACAGCATATGCTGAGGGCCGCAACTTAAGTGCAGTTGCATATGCATGCAAATATATATGCAAATAGCTTCTTTCACATTGACGAGCATGAATACAAAGATTAAGCCTTACGCCACAGAGCCGGACCCAAACGTGGCCAGCGTGAGCCAGTCAGCACCTCTCAGGCTCTGCCCACAAGGCTAAGCAGCCAGCACTTCCCACAATGCCCCTGCGCTCCTGGCATGTCCTCCCTGGGGACTAGAAACACCAACACCCTGTACCTGTCTGTTCCAGCCAGCCCGTCCGCTTGCGTCTCTTGGTGCTCACCCCGCCTGGAAGACACCTCGCCATTGTGGAGCGTGTTCCCAGTGGAGGCCATGTTCAAAGGAGCCTACCCATGGGCTGCGTGTTGAGCCTTGCGTAAACCCAAACTGCACTGCAGGCCACAAACAGGCTGCGGGCCGCACACATGTGGACCGCGGGCCACATGTTGAGTAGCCCTGCTCTAATGTGATGGGTAAGGAGAGCAGTTGTGTGATGCAATGGCTCTCAACCTTTCTAGACAACTGTCTCCCTTTCAGGAGTCTGACTTTCTTGTGCACCTTGAATTTCACCTCACTTAAAAATTATTTCCTTACAAAATCAGACACAAATACAAAAGCGTCACTGTAAAAATGGCCTACTTTGTCATTTTACTAAATATATAAAATAAATCAGTATATAGAGCAGTAAAAAGCAAGACAGTGCCTGTATGAAATTTTAGTTTGTACTGACATTGCCAATGCTTTTTAATGTCACCTGTTGTAAAACTAGGCAACCATCTAGATGAGTTGATGTTCTCCCTGGAAGATAGTATCCTTCTTTGAGAGCCATTGACTGTAATGAATACATCCCAAAGAACAATTACAAAAGGTGAGTAACTCTTCCCCCTGCCCCCACCTCCCCGCCCCCCCGCAAGTGCTTGTATATGTCCATTATGCTGTCGCTGACTCCCAAGCTGTTACCCTAGTCCAGAGGTAGGCAGTAATTTTTGATGGGGGGGCCACTCCAAGATTTTGGAAAGTAGTCGAGGGCTGCACTCTTCCAGGATATTAATGGAGGAGATGCAGGGTCTGGGATGGAGGTTGGGTGCAGAGGGGAGCTTTGGGTAGGGGATTGAGGTGCAGGAGGGAGACTGGAGTCTGGGAGGGAGTTTGGGTGAAGGAGGCAGTTGTGACCCAGGGCAGCGGACTGGAGTGCAGGGGTTTGGGATGTGACCTAGGTTAGGAGGGGCCGGAGATTGTGGTGCCAGATCTGGGAGGGGATATGGGTGCAGGAGGGGGCAGAAGGTTTGGGTATGGGGGGCAGAGGGTTGGGGAAGAGAGGGGCTGGGGTGCCAGAGCCAGGCTCTGGCTGAAGGTGGCTTGCTGATCCACCTGGCTCGGCTCCGGGCATGAGAGGAAGGGGGTGGGAGAATGAGGAGGGAGGGAGAAGGCTTCCTACACTGCCCCTGCGCCCAGCAAAAATTCTTGGCTCCTATTGGCAGGAAACTGAGAGATTGGCCAATGGCAGTAAGAGATTTTGCTGGGGGGCAGGAACAGCATGAGAAGTCTACAGCCTCCCTCCCCAGCCGTCCAGAGCGGAGAACAGCTGGCTTTCTAAAACGTGAGCTGATCTCCGCCTAAGGGTTCCAGCAAGGGGGGCCACGGGTTGGATCTAGTGGCTTGGTGGGCCGGATCCAGCCCGCTGGCAACCTCTTGCCCACCCCTGCCCTAGGCAGTGGGCTCAGAATTTTATCTGAAGAGGAACTGCATGACTGCTCTGCCCAGATTTGCTTCTTCTCTAGTTTGTGCAATAGCATGAAATGTCTGCTAAAAGTATGGACCCCGTATAGGCCACTGTCATGCAGTTACCTATAAACACATCATGAACATTGGCAAGGCCAGGGGAGTTCTGCTCGAGTGCACTGTAAATTTGTCAGGAGGGGGCATGAGATACGACTTACAATTGCAGTGCCTCCTGCTATCTGTTGTGGGGAATTAGCTCTATATGCCGGTGTGCCCTCTTCTGGTGATGTCTTCCCACCATCACTTTGGCTCTAGGGACCCACGTCACTCCCAGGACTGTGGTGCTTTCTTCACGACACAGTCTTCCATCTGTGTCACACTCGGTGTCCCCCCCCACTTCCCTGGGGACAGTATTGCAGTCCCTCAGTCCAGCCACTTCCTCAGTAATGAGTGCGGGTAGGGGACTCATGCTCACTCACTATTCCAGGTCCCAGGCCAGGGACCCTATAGATGGCCACCACTTGCTATATCTCCTCCGATTCCTCTGTAGATCTCCTTGGCCTACTTCCCTGCAGCCCCAACATCTTCTTTGTTCTTGCTCTAGGGCCTCAGCCTGCAAATCTTTGCAGCCTGCCAGGAGCTCCCTTCACTTCCCTGGGGTCTCTGCCTGCAGCATTGCTATCTCCAAGGTGCTTGCTGCTCTCCACCTGCAATGCAGCCAAGTCTTCCTCCCTCCTCAAACTCCAAACTGCTGTGCAACCCTTCTTATATGGACCACCCTGGCCTTGATTGGCTGCTTCTCTAAGCCCTTCTATGATTGGCTGCCTCCTGCACAGCCTGCCTAGAGTTCTATTAACCCTTGAGAGCCCAGTGAGAGCCCAGATACACCTTTTGCCACCTAATGATACAGCCTCATCATCCATTTTGAGAGCCTGAATAAGTGATTGAAAGACCTCTTGTACGTTCTGCATATGAGACAAACCACTGAGATTAAACTCAGAAGGGCTTCCTCCTATCCAAGTAAAAGGCTAATGAACATGTAGGATTTGGAATCTCTGCCCACCCCTATGTCAATGCAGTTTCAGGAAGAACACTGGCAGGCAGGTAGACAGATCGATTCAAAGTGGAAAAAACAGAAACCAGTTTCTAAAGAAAGCTGGGATGTTGGCTCAGCTACATCTTGTCCTTGTAAAAACCTGAGCACAGTGGGTCAGTGACCAATGGTTTCACTCCGCCTAGCCTCACAGCAGTAATGGTCACCACAAAGGTCACACGCATTAACAGGTGCAAAAATGACCACGATGTTAAGGGCTCAAAGACAGGATCCATAAGTGCAGACATCACCAAATGCAGGCCCCAGGAAGGTGTTTGGTTTCTGATGGGCAAAAACAACCTACTTAGCCCGCCAGGAATCTTTTCATCATAGCATGAGAGAGAATAATCCTAAACACCTATGTGAGAATGAAAAGCTGTGATTGACCACCTGATGGAACTTAATTACCAAACCTCACTCGTGCAGTTGATTTTCTTACGTGAAATATTTTGTACTTGTCTTTATTGAATTTAATCTTGTTGATTTCACACCCGTTCTCCAGTTTATGAACAGTACAAACCATTTAACTAGAGAGAACAATTAAGGAAACAGCCATACAAGTAGTTGGCTAATAATGACTGATGTTCTTCAAACCAATATTATATTTATATACACATATACATGAATGATTATTTAATGGTAGAAGAGGCATCCAGAATTCAATAAATCCACCATCAATTTGAGCTGCAATATGCAAAACATTTTTTATTCCACATGAAAAATTAATAAGACAAGGGCATAATTTCATATCAAGAAACAACAGAAAGTCATGCATGAAAAACATTCCTTTCTTTCTGGACTTTGGTCCAGGCAAGCTTTGGTTTCAACAACAGAAGCATTTCACAGCATTCAAAACTGAAACACTGACAGAGCTCTTTTAATCACTGCCAACCTGAGAATACGCCACACAAACAAGCACAGCAGAATAGCGAATTGAACAACAGTGGTACTTCCATTGTGAAATTTAAGTCCCAAAATGCCTTAATGCTGCAATCATGAGATGTGCCAGAACCATGGGGTTTTGGTGTTGCTAGTACAGGTTCAAGACCATGGAACAACTATAACCCACTCTGTGTCCACACAAAAAGGCGCTCCTAACAATTCACCAACACTTCAAAAACGTACAGGGGTAATTGAGCTAATTTCCAAAAAACTGAACCAGCGGAAGATTCAGTGTTTGAATCACCTCAGTATAACCAGAAACAGGAAGGGGTGGCACTGCAATTGCACGGGTTCAAATGGACCTTCCAATCCCACAATGCTCTTGCACACATTTAAAAGACAGCTATAACAGGTCACAACTACCATTCTCGTAGCCTGAATCAGAAAGATTCTGTGTTAAAAACAGTAAGGAATTGTCCAATTACACACTATCACAATACATAGACAACAACGGGACTGAATTCAGGTTGCAGTCAGCCTTAATTACATCATTTGCTAATTTTTGAATCTTCAGAGGGTAGCCGAGTTAGTCTGTACACAGGATAAACTAAAAAACAACAAATGGTCTGGTAGCACTTTATAGACTAACAAAACATGTAGAGGGTATCATCATCTGGAGAAGTGGGCTGTGCCCACGAAAACTCATGATACCATTTACATGTTTTGTTAGTCTATAAAGTTCTACCAGACCATTTGTTGTTTTTTAGTTTCACCTTAATTTCTGAATGTTTGACTTGGAAACATGAACACTGTTTTCATGTATGTACTTGTCTGTAATTTCTAAAGTTTTTAATAAAACCAACAGAAAAAAAATCCATCATGTGGAATCATATTGCCCGTGTACATGTCAACCTGAAGAACAGGACCTTTAAATCCATAGAACAGACCACTAAATTCTACAGAGTAACTGACAGAAGTATTAGGTTGTTATCCTCTATGGATCAGAACTAAAGGGAAATGGGAAAATCATCCAGTGGATTTTACGGATATTTGCTGACAGCAAAGTATTAGACTCAAGAATCCTGGGTTCTTTTCCAGTTTAGTGAAGGGAATGCTCTCTATGGGTTATAATCCCTTCTGTCCCTTCAATGTATTCCCTGCAGCCTGTTTCCCCCACCCACAGCCTATCCCCTCTCTCAAGTCCCCAGCTGTTTCTATCTTACAGACACCAGTCAGAACACTGACAACTCAGTTTCTGCACTGAGTTTCTATCCAGAACCATAAAGACATTAGGTTGCTAGAAGGAGCAACTGCAGGGAAAGTCCTGCTCTGCTCCTATAGCCCAACAGAGTTACAGTCTTCAGATAATGTAACCGCAAACTAGCAGGCCTCTACTTAGAATGCATGAATGGAAATTTTCATAGATTTGTAACTTGGGCATATGTGGATGGATTTTCATGGCAAAAGGCATATCCCGCACACTACAGTGACCCCCTGCCAAATTTCAAATCCCTGCACCTATAGAGGCTCCAAAGCTCCTCAGTGAAATGGCTGAGAATATGGGCAAAGCAACACATCCTCCCCTAACTTTGTTTTAGGAAACACCAGATTCATTTTTGCTGACATTGCAAAGAGATAACTCAAGTCTGAGGCAGAAACACAACATGGGACATTTTACCCCAAATGGCTGACAAAGTCATAAGAAATGGAAATCAGGATCTTGTCATGAAATGTTGGCAACCTTACTACAGGCAGCAGTGCCAATTCCAACTATCACAAGGAATGATACAGAGAAGACAGGAAGACTGGAAGCTCTTGATCCTATCTCATCAGACAAGAACAATGGGATACTCAATTAAAATGTAAATTTGAAAATCCAAAACTAATAGGCCGTGGGTAGGGGCACAGGCTGCGGGGAATACATTCTAGGGACAGAAGGGATTACAACCCCTATAGGGCCATGTCTACACTAGGAAACTATTTTGAGATTACTACATTTGATTTAACTCCAGATTTAACAATTCAAATTAGCATGTCCACACTACAAGGAAGCCTCAAAATTAGTCTGAGGCAGGCTCCGTTAATGTGAATGCATTACCTTGGACTTAGAGCCCCAGGAAGCACTGGGGAGTAATTTGTTCAAATTACTCTGGGGAGTAATTATTTCAAAATAGTGGCATTGGAGCGTCCACACTACTATTATTTTGAAATAACTATTTTGGAATTAAAGTTACTCTTTATGAAAAAGCAGAAGTACAGATTCTGAATTCTGCAGATGGTTATTTCGAAATACAGGCTTGGTAGTATGGATGTTCCACTTATAAATTCAACCTTGGGGATGGTGATTTCAAAATAAAGTCCTAGTGTAGATCAGGGCCTACAGAGCATTCTATTCACTAATAAATAATTTTTCAGACAACACACACTTAGACCGTAGTATCCATTTCCACCAGATGTTTTTGGGCCAAGAAGTTAGCAACACTGAAAAGACCGGAAATTTATATGGATCACAAGAATATCCAGAGTTATAATTAAGCCTAACCAAAAATTGGAAAGTATTAACCCTCATGGTTTGAGTTTTAAAACAATTTCTACTAGGAATTAAGAATAGATTCTCACGGAGAGAAAGATATCCCATATTTGTCCACTACAAAGTCTTTTTTGCCTGCCTCTGGTGCTTACTATGATGAGCACACAATATCACAAGTCAGATCCAATATGATAATTCCTTTGTTCCTATTACACATTGTTAAGATACAGATTTATGTTTCACAGCATGAAACCTCCATAACTGATAGTTATTAAGATGAGATTTCTCCTGTGGGTAGACTTCTGCATAACTGTCCTCTATACAGTTTTTTGCAACTTCCTTCAAAGCATCTGGTACTGGCCACTATTGGAGGCACAATACCAGAATACATGGACAACAGATCAGACCCACTATAACAATTACAGGTAATTACAATTAAGCATTAACTATGTTTAAATTCATACTAAATATTTACTCTTTCCACTTGAACTTTAGTAGCACTAAAATATTCTCATCATATTTAAGTAAAGTTAATTAGCTTTATTTGTCCAGTACTGGTTTTAGTAGCAAATTGCCAGTAATGTTATCCATATCCCTATTTTATCTGTCATCTCTCATGTTTCAGTCTATATTTGAGGCCAGTGTCAAGGTCGTGAGGATACAAGGACTTTCACATATTCATTTTTCCGACAAATTATTTCTATTCTTTCCACACAGCTGAACCACCTGCAGCAATTAAACAATCAAACTCATAAATGAACTTGGTACCTAGAAAATAGTTTCTTTTAGATTTATTACTTCTATCAGAAATCTCTAGGCACTTACAAAAATGCCTGAAAAGTTGCACATTCAATCAAATGTGTCAAAAAGATCATTTAAAAGGCTCTTACCCTCACCCTAACACAGAACAGTCATCCTGTAATCCCAGTCAACCCTGACAGTATATAACACATCTACACAATCTCAAAATCTCTCTCCAGCCAAAAAAATTAAATTCCATTCTAACATCCACCCCCACTAACTCCATCCTTAGAAAAATACTTGTGTGGCTGACTCTGACAGCATGTCCTAAAAGTCACAAAATCTGAACAAACCCAGGAGAGAAACAAGTTCCAGTCAATGAACCCAAAATTGTGAAACTTGGTTCTAGCACTCTCCATTTTAAACCAGGGAAAGGTGGGCGGGAGATGCAGCTCCACAGCATCATACATACACTCTTAACTGCCCTGATATCACGGGGATAAAGGTGCAGCTGTCTCAGACAACGATGTGGTAAATCTGCAACTAGAGCACAAGAGAGGCACCCTAGAAAACTCTTAAATGAGGAACAGGAAGTTAGGCATTTTTATCTCAAGCCTCTGGAAATAATCAGTATTCAGAAAAAATAGCACTGAGTTTTACGCAGCCATGAAAGAGCCAAATACAATTTGTGTGGTCCTTCAGTAATCCAAAAAACTCTATCAATGCTTTGAATAGGGTTCTGAGTGTGCGATGGATGTGATTAGATACATTCGCAGCAATCAATCTTTCAAAAGGAAGTTCTGATTTAGTATTCTACTGTGTTGAAATGTTTAAAGAAGAAAACACTAAATGTTTGAATATAATCATCATAAATCTGTGACGATACACGGATAAATCAGTCCAGATGGAAATGTGATAACATTTTGTGTTTCTAATCTATAAAGAGATATATTAACTTCGTCCTCAGGCGTGTGTTGAAGTGTGGTTGAAATATAAGATGATACAAGCTGAAAGCCCAAAATGTAATAAGAAATCAAAAACTGTACGCTGCAACTTTAATACTGGCATGTACACACAAAGGTTTCAATCCATATTGTTTGCCCATCATATTAACTATTTTAATTAATAGTTATTCCCTACTGTAATATTAAAGGCTCTCCTGCTGCATCGTTCATTCCTAAAGATATACTTAATGGCCAGCTCTTAGTCCCACTGAAGTCAAAGGGACTAGGATTTGGTCCCAATAGGCTGTATTAGAGCACGTTTAGGAATTCAAGTTATACAGCAGAAAATGTCTGGAAATATTTGGAAAAAAAAATCCTGGACAAATGCTGCTCCTTTTACTCATTGGAGCAGTCCCACAAATGGTTTCCTGGTTGCCTTATTCTCACAGGTAGTCATGTTGCTTTCAATGGGGCAAGATAAGAAAAAAATCTAATTTAAAATATAGATACTGGAAATGACATTTGGAATAAATAAAAATAAAACCCACAAACTCAGGTTTTTTGTGAAATTATTTCTAATGAATTGCTAAAGATTTAGAAAGAAACATTAAGTTTCATGGTTCAAATACTAAGAATGCAGGTTTACAAAGCCTTAACATTTAAATGAAATTTGAAATGTAAGTATTGCAAACTCTCATTTTTGGTACACATTAAAGTGATTACAGGAAGAAAGCAAAAAAAATGTTTGTAAAAGAAATCAAACTGAAAACTAAAGTGTGAGGGTTAATTTGGATAATTAAAAAAGTTATAAATGAGTCCATATATAGAAATACATTCTGTGTATATGTAACCACTTGCAGGCAGATTTGAACCTGGGACTTGTGGAACTTAGTGGAGGAATCTCTACAGCTTGAACTATAAAGCCAACTGGCATTCAACTTAGGCTATAGACTCACTTGTTTTTATCTCTCACTGTATGTAGCCTAAGTGCCACTACGTGGGACGTGAACCACACGCAGTAGCTGGGTGTGTAGAGTTGCCAGATACTTTCACAAAAAATCCCGAACATGGCAGGGAAAAAATTGGTTGAGAGGAGAAAAAAAAAAAAAAAAAAAAGTCGCTGAGCCTTTAAATTCCCATGCTCCCTCCTCCCCCAGCCTTCTGTCTGAGAAACAAAACTGGTTTTTTTTTACCAGAGAGAAGATGCAAAAACCGGACATCTGGCAACCCTAAGTGTGTGAGTTACATAGGCATGCATGTTTTAAAACCTGAAGTAGAATTTAGGGATGTTACCAGCTAGACAGATAACCATTTAACCGATGAGCATCTGCTTATCGGTTAGCTGTCCCAGCTAACTGCAACAACCCCTCCCTCCCTCACGTGCTCTGCATTAAAACTTGGACCAGCAGGCTGGCTTAGTCCCAGCCCAATGGTCTTAGTTTTAAATGAAGAGTTGCCGAGACTAGTGTGCACTGGCTGCTGGCTCTGCTCCTGGGGAGCATCAAATAATTGTGTAACCGCTAAGAATTGTTGCGGTTACACAATTATCAAAATAAACTGTTTCCAACATCCCTAGTAAAATTATGGTCTAGTCATGCTTCTTAACTACTTCACACACACTACACAACATTAAAGCCCTTTCACTTGTTCCTCTTCATCTCCATCAGTTTTCCTTTGTGCTTAGTGCAGGATCTTTTCATGTGCAGTGATACTTTGCCCAACAATGATACATTTTTAAAATAGTATGTTGGTTCTATAGAACAGGTGGGGCTATCGCTATCTATGGCACTTATCCGCTCCCCATTACTTAACTATCTAAACACCTCACAATCTTTTATATATTTTTCCTCAAAATATCTTTCTGAGGAAGGGAAGGGTAGATAGGGAAATAAGAGAGCCACACTAAAGCAGTGGTGGGCAGCTTGCGGTCTGTCAGGGTAAGCCGCTGGCGGGCCAGGGGATAGTTTGTCTACATGGGGCCTCCACAGGTGCAGCCCCGCAGCTGCCAGTGGTCGCATTCTAGCACTTGGCCTGACGGGCCATATGCAGCCGGGCGGGGAGGGCACACATCTACATTACAACTGGAAGCAAGACTCCCAGCTCAGGCAGATGGACTCAGATTAGTGGGGCTCAAGTTAATGTGCAACAATAGCACTGCAATTGTTGCTGCCCTGGCAAAAAGGCTCCGTCTAGCCATCCATGCTTCTACCGTGGGGGTCCTTGCTCACATGCTTGGCCCAAGCTTTCGCTGGTACAGAATGTACATCCACACTGCTATTTTTAATGATAGCTCAAGCCTGCCTACCTACAGGGTAGACATACCCTTTGTGACTTGCCAGCGAGCACAGAAGCCTGTAGCAAGGACTTGAACCTAGACCTCCTAAGTCCTTAGGTAGGCCCAAACCACTGGAGTATTTTTTACACACCTATGTATATACATACACACACTTGCAATTCTACAGCTTCTTTTGAGATAGGTTGTTCTGCAAATCTGTTAAATTTTCCATTAAGAAGATTATGCAATACTGTAGGACAATTTCTAACCACTTATATTACTTTATCTTTTTCACTTTCTATGTTTCCTTTCTTTAAAAAGTTTTCTTTTAAAAGTGATGGCTAAAGCATAAATTAATAATAAATGAATCTCTATGGCATTTGGAAAGTGCGGCATATAAAGATTACCAAGCCTAAATTGAGGACTTGTATATAGTAAGAATGATTTAAATAGCAATAATTTTAAAAGTTTCTGTTCTCCAGAAGTCTTTCTATCCAGTTCATACAAAACAGACATGCACTTCATGAACTGAAGACACAAAAAAGATTAATTACCTTTTAACAGACGAATACAGTTTTGTCTTCACCCATTAATGGTCTAAAATTAGACTACATAAACAGAAAACTAATGTCATTGGCATATAACCTTTCCTACAATGTTTAATTTGACAATCACTGGTAAAAGAAAAGACCCTTCTCTTTAACAAAGAGCTACATGGGAGATGACATCAACTTCTTATGGCAAATGAGCTCAGCATGCCAGCTAGCTGACAAACTAGCTTCTAAAAACCACTAACAGTAGCTTACAAAGTCACAGCTGTTATCCTATTTCTAACAACAAAATGTTGATCTCAGTTGAAATGTCTTGTTTTTCAAAAGATGTGTAAGTGCTCCTCAAAGCACTGCCTTTTACAGAGCAAAAAGCTATACTGACTACATCACAAAGACAAAGTCTGACTATAGTATGATGGCTCTATGAGTCCTGTGTAACAAAGGGATTAAATAAGAGACACTTGCTTATATTTTATATTAATTTTTAGTTAAAAAAAATCTGTGGGGCTAGGGACTCAGTAGCAACATAGCTCTAGAAATATGGAAGTAGTATAGCCACTAACAATTCCACTAAATGACTGAGATTAGCTAGATGCAGGGCCTTTGATAGTGGAAGGAAAAAACAACAAAAATATGAATTTATTCTGGGTTCTCAGAGAGGGCACCAGTATATATTCCCTCTGGAATAAAAAGGATTATATTCTGAAATTTAAGGACTTCCCTTTTGTACACTATTTAACTAAATACTTTGCGGATTTAGTAACAAACATAACAATTGGTACTTCAGCTACATAAATATTAATACAGCTTCAAAGAATTTTAGAATACAAGTATTAGTCAGTGCTCACTAGAGTACCTTCAATTACATAAGCACTAATGGCTCTATTAAACACACTTGGGGGCTGATTCAACCAGTGTCTAAGCAATTACATGGCTTTTACCACAGCTGTATCATAGCACCTTGGAATCATCAATAGAGTAAATTGACTTGCCCTGTCATTTGTAGCTAAGTTTGTAAATGAACCCAGATTTCAAGTTCCAGTCCAAAGCCATATCCACTAAACCATCCTTCCTGCTTTTCTCACAGCTGTTTTTCTATAAGGAAACTGCATTGCCTCAATTGTGTTACTCCTGAATTACAGCTGGGTAGACTGAAAGGAGAATAAGGATAAGTGACTATATGAAAGCCAACAAACCACTGGTCAAATTCTGTGTTCCCAATTCAGGTTCTGTATAGATACAGAATCTCTTACATTCTAATACTATATTATGACTTTATTTTTAAATAATCTCAGTTTGAATGAACATATTTAATATTACTAGTGAATTTCTATCAAGTTTTCTGAAACCAAAGGCATTGTGACATATTGCACTAGAGATATGGTCCTAGGTGCCGTAAAAGCTGGATTCGCATCCAATTTCTAATACTATGTGACTTTGGTAAGTCACTAAGGACCTGTTTTTCAGAAGTGCTGAGAACCCACTGTTCACACTTAAATACAATTTAAGTACAGGTGCTTAGCAACTCTGAAAACCAGATCCTATATAGCCTCTCAGTTATGTCATCTGAAAAACACAGATACCTGCTTACTTTCTAAACAGGGGCTGAAGATTGTGAATACTGACTAGTTAATACTGGATGTATGAAACCCTCTGTATCCCACTTTACTGCTCAGCTGAATGTAGCAAAGTGCAGCAACACAGGAAGAAGAAACAGCATTTACTTCCTTTATCCTTCTTCTACCACCTTTCACACTGATCTGAGAAGAGTACATAAGAGGAGAAAGATGAAGATGTCTTGGGACAGAGGAAATGTTTGGCAGAGGAATTTTCTGTAGATAAAGGAACAAAGACAGTGAAGGTACACATTGTTGCAATTAAACTTTTACACTTCTGCTAGAAGAAATAACTTGGTGTTTTACCTAATAATCTTATATACTTATATCTCACAATTAATACAGTTTGTGAGCAACTCACAATATTTAATGTATTTATCCTCACAACACATCCATTAGATAGGGAAGAACTGTTATCCGCATTTTATAGATGGGGAACTCAGGCTTCCTAAAAACAACTAGGTTCGGGTCATTCTACTTTGGCAGAGCAAGGAAATGAACCCAGGTTATCAGTCTAATCAGTCACCTTCTCACTTTATACAACATGTTCAAAATATTTAGCCTTCTTGAAGCCACAGAGTCAAATCTAGGCACGATTACCTCCATCCTTGATCCTAAAAACAGATTCACTAATTGCCAACCAGTTAACCATGTCCATTTTTCAAACCACACTAAATTTTGTTCTGTTGAAGTATAGAGAATTGTCATACCAGTAGTCCATTTAGTCCACTATCCAGTCTCAAAGTAGCTAGCATCAGATGCTTCACAAGACATGAAAAAAAACACATGGTAGACCTTTATGAAATAATCTGCCAATAAAGAAGTTTCTTTCTGTCCACATCAGGTAGAGACTGACTTATACCATTAGGCATGGAGACTAAGAATGTCCTTCTAAAAATATTCAGAGATTCCAAAACCAAAAGTAACAACTTTGATAATCCATTCCAATATGTATAACGCAGGCCAGAAAACAATCCCAAAATAATTCCTAGAGAATATCTTTCAGTAAAATACTCAAACTTGATATCAAAGTGGTCAGCAATGGAGAATCCACCAAAACCTTTTAAAATTTGTTTAAAAATTTAAAATTGTGTTAAAAATTTACAACTTACTTCCAGTCTGAATATCTCAAGCTTCAACTTCCACCCTATGGATCATATTATACTCTTCTTTGTAGGCCGAAAAGCTAACAATTGAATATTTGTTCCTCGCGAGCCCGCAGAGGAGAGAGTGTCCACTGGGAGCAGCCATACCACCAAGGGAGTGGCTAGCAGGGCTGAGGTGCCACCATCTTGCCTGCCCCAAGCTCCCCCCCTCCCGCGCCCGGGCCCTTGACCGCAGTGCAGGTGAAGGATAAAAAAGGCCCCTGGTGGACGGAGAGTAGGGAGGCTGAAGGAAGAAAGAAGGCCCCTGAAAGCCAGGGGAGAGGGCTGGAGGGGTGGATGGAAAAAAATGCCCCTGGTAGTCAGGGAGCTGGGCTGGGGGGAAAAGAAAATGCCCTTGCCATTGGAGAGGTTTGGTGGGACAGAAAATGCCCCTGGCAGCCAGAGGACTGCTGGGGAGGAGAAAAAAGGCCTGTGCCTGATGGGAGCCCCTCCACGAGCCCTTCCTCACCCCCCCAACCCTCACTCTCACACCCCACTCCTACATCCCCCTGCCCTGAAGGTCCCAGGCAATGCTACATTTATATTTAGCCATGCTAAAAACACACATTGTTTGCTTATGCCCAGTTTGCTAAGCAACGCACACCACTCTCTATCTCTGACCTGTACTCTTCATGACTGGCACACAAACTTGGGCAGTAATTATCTGCAAACTTTATCAGTGATGACTTTATATTTTCTTCCAGGAAACTAACATTTTTATTAAATGGTGCAGAACCAAGAATTGATCACCTGTGGGACCCCATTACAAACACATCTGGATGATGATTATTCCCTCTTTACAACTACATTTTGAGATCCAAAGGTTACACATTTTTCAATCTGTTTAATGTGTGCCATGTTAACAATATCTTTCAAGTATTTTAATCAAAATGCTATTCAGTACCAAATCCAATACCATACAGAAATGGGTAATATCAAATACCAGTGTCTTTTTCAAGCAAACTGCAATCTCATAAAAAAAAGATATCAAGTTAATGTGAAAAAAATCTATTTTCCATAAATGCATACTAATTAGCATTAATTATAATAGCCTCCTTTGAGTTTTCTATCAGCCACTCCATTATCTTGCCAGGATGGAGGCCAGACTACCAGCCTGAGCTGTGAACCAGGTTATGCCATTTACCTTTTATCATCAAACATAACTCTGGAATTTCTCATTATTTATAAGAATGTGGTGTACTCTTGTTTTTGAATCATAGTACCATCTTAGCCTAACAGCTATCCTGTGTGCCACAGGATTCAGAGCACAAGCTAGACCTGGTCTAGGGATGAATCAGGGTTGTGTAGTAAAGGAGATTGTTGTTTTTTAGGATCCATGCCTCCTTTGTTTCAGTAGTTGGATGGTATACCATGAATGATTCAGTGGAGCCTGGAATGTGATCTGCAAAAAGTGCGGAATGGCTCATAACTGCAATTGAACTGACTGGGAGGTGAGTTTTGACCATAAAGCATGACACCCAACGCCAAGTACTCTGAAAAATAAGGTTCTAAACATCTCAAATTAGGCACTCAAAATAACTTTTTTTTTTTTTTAACCTCAGTCCCCAATCTTTAAAACAGAGATATTACCACCCCATCACCTCACAGGTAAGGTCAGGTATTGTTTCTTAACCACTCTAATATCCAGCCAGGTCGACAATTACCACAGGCCCCAAGGCACCCCTGTGCTCCCGAAAGGAGGAAGGGGCGGGGCCCACAGGCAGTCAGCCCTGGCACTCCCACCCCCAACCCTCAGAACCTTGCGGAGCGGAGCGGAGCTCTGGCGATCCAGCAGCAATTCAAAGGGGCCTGGAGCTCCAGCAACCGCCGCTGCAGCAGAAAGCCAAAGACAAAATTTTAAAATTCTGCTTTCATAGCAAAGTTTGACTAGCATGCTGTAAATAAGGTATGTGGCCACATATTAAACAAATCAAGAGAAAACAAAATATAGCAGTTCATACATGAAGCATCATTCATGCTTTGCACTGAATGAGGCAGAGGTCCTGTGGAAAAAATAATACATGATCATGTAATTAAAGGGATTATTAAAATGCATATACACAAGTGGGCCAATTTAAAGATGCACGGGCAACCTTCATTATTCCATTTTTTAATTGCTGACTGCTTAACTTCACAACCTTAATATTCTTTTGCTATAGGTTTTTTGTCTGTGATCCAGACTGAAAAATGGTTTGGTAACAGTTCATCATCTACCTACCACTACTAGTACACCTTTGAGAAAAGAAAAGCATTTCCTAAAGTACAAAACATGATTATTTTTTCTAGAAAACAGATGCATCATTCTAAGCATAGTCCTGTAGATGGGTGTCCACTCTGATCCAATTACCTGGAAGGAAAAGTAGTTTAAATTACTGTAGTTCCCACATACAAAAGTCAACAGACAACAACCCTCCTCTACCCACACCAAAAAAAATAGGGATTCAATTTTATGCAGTAACCAATGGAATTTGTTCTCTAGTTAAAAAAGAAAAATAAATTATATCAACTCTTAATGGTAAAAAAGCAGCTACCTCACTGTAACTTTTGTCTGAAAGACAACTAAATGTTATTTTTTAGCTCTTTGATTATTATGTTTAACTTGTAAAGATGCCACTTATTACTGCATTTCTCAGAAGACTGGTATCATTTTTCCTGAAACTGAAATATAAACAGACTGCTGCAGAGCTATTTCAAACCCACACAAGGCAAACCTGGACCTCACAAAGCAAGAAAATCACATCTAGCTTTTTCTTACAAAGTAAGAGCTTGTGCAAGCCAATAAGAAAAATGATAAATGTCATAGAAAAGGCAAGAAAAAAAATGGCAAAACAGAACTTGACAATGACAAGACTAAAGCCTGTTACTGTATTAACATTATATGATATACAGTATTTTGACCCCTGACAATGAAAATGGCTATAAAGGTTCATTATTGTATTATCTCTGGAAGTGAAAAGATTTGCTTATAAAATCTGTAACGATACGGGACATGACGGATAGGGATTAGGTTATTGTTTGCTTATATTGTTTCAATCAGCATAGTCACTCCCCAAGCTCCCAGCCTCACAATTTATTCCAGAAGGCTGGAGTCATGCTCATGCAGAACCCACCCACCTCTTCAGTACAGAGCTAGGCACAAAGAGGGTTCCAACTGCACAGACTAAATTGCTTTAAGGTCCTGATTCTACAACAGAATTCATTTGCACAGACCTTTACACTCCCAAAAGAGTACCTCTGAAAATGTACCCAGGTCATGTAATTCTCATAGTAGGTACTGGATCTTGTGGAATGATCAGAACCTCCTATATATGAGAAAGCAGATATCATGAAGAGTGTATAAGTGTTACAGCCAGTCCCATCTAGTGGTTGTGTAATTCATCTCTTATACATTAAACAATTTTGTTTTTATATCTAAAATCATTAAATCAATCATTCTCCCAAATTAAAGTATAATTATTTTTTTAAAATACTAAAAGAAAATGTTCATTTAATTTCAGTTACTCTGGTCATAAAACAACAAAAGATAAATAAACTGAGCTATTCCATAAAAATATTAGTTTAGATAACTTATCAAACTGTTTTTATATCAAGTTAAATATACAAAAGAGATATTTGTTTAGTTCTCTAATTTATTTATTGCTAGCTGAAGTTCTGAATTTGAACCCAAAGTTCGCTTAATGCACAGAATAGGTATAACAGCATCATGCAAGGTCTGTCAAAAATGCTTCAAGCCATAATCTAAAGGAACTCTAAAAATAGTCACAAAATGTGGTTTATTCTCCATGACAGTTCAATCTTTATCACTCTGCTGAGACTGGCAACTAATGTGCCTTTTAGTACATTGTAATCCAGGGGTCTGCAACCTATGGCTCAGTATGGAACCAAATATAGCTCTTGTCATTCCCAAAATGCATGCAACTTTTTAAATTAAAATGAAAAAGTAATTCAAACATTTAAAAACGTGTAATTATTCATGTAGCTTGAATGTGTGCATGAACCTGAATTTGACCAGTTATGTAAACTTCAAAGAAATGTGTGAAAAGATGCAGCAGCAGAAGTCCCATTAAATGAAGTCTGTGAGTACAATGTTTCATTTCTGCTATTATTAATCATCACATCAATTATCAATAATATTAAGCTATATATTTTCAGTCATGCAAGTGGGCATTCTTATACTGGTTCTTTGTTGACCACTTGTTCTGAATTTTGACATAGTTTGGCTCTTCTGTTTGAAAAGGTTGCTGACCCCTGCTGTAACCTATTTTCTGTCTTAGGATTGGTGCCCATTCTATCTAGAATCTTATCACAAAAAGCATCCAAGTACCCTGTGTCCTTCTAGCAAGACATGTATTTCTGTATCCAGGATCCTTACTATTTCTTCATTTGGGTTTCAGAGGGATTTTCTTGGAAGATCATTTGAGTCAGAAGTTCTCTTCCAAGCTTCCTATTGTGATTTGTGATGATAAATTTTAATTCGTTGCTGTGGTTGTTCTCACATGAATTGTAATCAGTAAAATTATTTAGGATACCTAGTTCCCTTGTCATGCCATCCTCATCTTTGGTGCACTATTCCGTTTTATAAGGCCATCAGCCCAGGATCCTCACTACAGTCTCATTGATTATAATTAGGCACTTTCCCTTCTTCGCTGCTGGTTCCATTTAACTTCTTTCTTCCGGATCATTAAATGGGATATTGTCTCTGTCCCTGTCTTTTACCAGCCCTCTCCACAAATACAAAATACCTGCTCTTGCTATCTAGAGTCAACAGCTCCTGTGGTGGTTCCAGGGTAAGATGTTACCTTTGATCCCTCAACTCAGTCACTGTAGGAGACCTTTTCTAAGGGATAAGTCCAGCACTTGCACTTTTCTCTGAGTAGAATCTTGTGATTTACTCTACTTACAGATTCCGTCTCCAGATTACAGAACTTCTGTTTACCAACAATGTTTCTTTAGCAGGTCCAATTGGATTGGTTCCATATTAGAGACTTCCCTTCTTGATTTACATAGGCTCAGCTGTGTCCTGGGACCCCAGCTCTTCTGAAGACCAAATCATAGTCTCTTTGGGTATGTCTACACTACAAAGTTAATTCGAAATAACAGCAGTTATTTCGAATTAACTTTAATAGCGTCTACACAGCCAAACCGCTATTTCAAAATAAATTCAAAATAGTGAAGCACTTATTTCGAATTTGGTAAACCTCATTCTACGAGGAATAACACCAAATTCGAAATAGCTAATTCGAAATAAGTGCTGTGTAGACAGTTATTTCGAATTAGGGGGCCTCCAGCCCTTCCCAGTTTCCCCTGGTGGCCACTCTGGGCCAAACCAGGAAAACTCCTCTCCTCTCCCCAGCCCCGGGGCCCTTAAAGGGGTAGAGTCTGGCCACTGGGCACATGCAAGAGCCAGGCCTGCCAGCAGCCGCAGACCCTCAGCCAGTGGCCACACAATGGCAGCCAGTGGCAGCCAGCCATCCCCCGCCCAGTCCCCCAGCACCCAGGGGCCAGCCAGGGGCCGTAGACGGCGCGTGCCCTCATGGACTAGTGCAGAGATCATGGACCTCATTGAGGTTTGGGGGAAGGCCCCCAACGTCCATGATCTCCGCACTACACGGAGGAACACGGCCGTCTATGGCCGCATAGCGGCCACCATGGCCAGGAAAGGCCACAGGCGCACCTAGGAGCAGGTGCGCCTGAAGGTGAAGGAGCTGCGGCAGGCGTATGCCAGGGCCACCAGGGGCGGCGCCGCAGCAGGGGCTGCCACCTGCCCCTACTTCCCTGCCCTCGACCGACTCCTGGGGGGCAGGGCGGTACATGCCAGCCCAGGAGACAGCAAGCTGGGAGCTGAAGACCCTGACCCGGGCGCCACAGAGGGGCCACCACCAGCTGTCCCGGCACCGGAGTCAGGAGGGTCGTCCGGGGAGGCCATACCAGGTAAGTGCCAGTACTTTCCCCTACTCGGGGGGACAGGCGGGGGGGGGGGGGGGAAGACCAGGGACCGCGCGTGTGGGCCATGCCTCCCACGGATCACGCAGCCACCTGTGCACGCACGAGCACGTGCCGTGCCACCCTTGGGCAGGTGGCTCCAGCTGTGTGACACCCAGGGGCCGTGGCCCAATAGGCACACGTGTGTGTGAAGAGACCTGACACGCTCCCGACCCCGGGGCGGGACCCAGCAGGACGCCCTCCCTTCACACGCCCCCTCTACACAGATGCAGGGGACATCTCCCCCCCACCTCGGCTGCACTGTACACAGCACAGGGGCATAGGTGCGGTCTCGGGGCAGCTCCCACTCCCAGGCAGAGCTGGACATGCTGGACATGCTGACTATGGCCTCTGTGCAAGCACATCGGCTCTGACGGTGCAGGGCACGGTCACCCTCACCTCGCAGGGGTCATCCACTGTGTCCCCAGGCAGAAATGACCACTCCCCTTCTTTCTCCACAGCCACACCAGCTGCATGTGCAGGGCGCACCACCCCACTTGGGACATGTTCCCACACCCGAGGGCTCCTCTGGACCACCAGCACGCGGCAGGGGTACCGGGACCAGCACCTGGGGGCCCTGCAAACCCTGCACCGCACCATCCATGCCTGGGCGCAGGAGGACCTGCAGCTCCGCCGGGAGCAGCTTGCCCAGGACCGTGCCATGTGCTCACACCTGCAGGCCCTGCTGCAGAGCGTGCTGCCCCATGCCGCCCCAGCACCAGCTGCCCCCCCAGTTACTGTTCCTCTTCCCACTCCTTCCCCCCGTCCCACCTCTCCATCCTCTCCCTCCTCAACCTCCTCACCCCCCACCTCAACCTCCACACCCTCCTCCCCATCCCCCCGGGGACACCGAGGCCCCCGCACCCGCCGTGCTGGGAGACATGTGGCCCGACGAGACCCCCACCCCTGAGCGCTGAGCTTCCCCTCCCCCTTCTTCCCCTTGTTTCCCCCTTCCAGCTCCCTCCTCCCAGTTTTCCCCCTCTCCTCTCCCACCCCCCCACCTCCTTTCCCCAGTCTCCCCAGAGTTTCATTCCCCCTCCCCAGTTTTGTTAAATAAAGACAGTTCATATTTGTGAAAAAACGTGTCTTTTATTTGACATCAGGAAGGGGGGCTAGGGAAGGGTAAGTGGAAGGACATGAAGGAGGAATGGGGCACGAGCCCCCGGTGGGGAGGACCAGGGTGGCTCTGAGGGCTCCTCGGGGTGGACGCTCTCCCGCAGGGCCTCCTGGATCCTGACAGCCCCCTGATGGACCTCCCCGTTGGCAGCCTGCAGCAAGTGCAGCCGGGCTGATGGCAACGACCCCACGAGAAGCACTGACGTGCCCAGGGACAGGTCTGGTTCCATGTTGCAGAGTGCCGTGGTGTCCCGAGTGAGGGCAAGCAGAGCACTCCGAGACACAAATGCTTTGCTGTCCCTCAGCGAGGTAGACCAGCAAGCAGAGAAACCTGAGAACTGTCTGTCCGGGATGCGGGGTCGGGTCCCTTTAAGCACAGACCTCAGATCTGAGGCAGCAGCTCCACACACTAAGTCCGACCCTGATGCCCTGCTGGCACTGGTTCCAACCAGCCTTACCTTCGATTCAGGGTCCACTCAATGTGGACGCGCTATTTCAAATTAGAAAAATGCTATTCTGATTTAGTTTTTGTGTCTAGATGCGTTATTTCGAATTAGCTTAATTCGAATTAACTAATTTGAAATAAGTTATTTCGAAATAGCGCTGTAGTGTAGACATACCCTTTCTCTGAAGATCCTGCATCTCCTGCTCAGCTTTAGTGCTGTGGTTTTTAATAGCTTCCAAGTTCTTCCTTCACTGATTCTCTGCTTTCATTCCTCCTCCTCACCCTTCCTTACCCCCTATTTATCAACCAGCTGTTACTCAGATTGTGCTTGACTTAAAACTCCACAGGAATGGACACTTGTACTAATTATTACTCATCAGTGATTGGGCTATCTGCAACCCTTGTCTACCTTGCTGAAGGCAAGTCCTAAAACCATCCTGGACTGAGTTAGCATTTACTATTATATGGTCACCTACATGGCTGTAATCGGAGTGCTAATCTACATGGTCCTGCAGTTTGGATTATGGGTAATTCCCCCATGTGGATGCTCCAGCAAAAAAAATAAATAAATAAGCAGTACCCAGTTTGCATTAGTCCTCTTTAAAGAGGACTCACTTAACATGAACTAAATATCTTTTAGTTCACATCTGGAGCATCCATACAGAGAAGTTACAGCACAGCATGCTAGTGGTTGCTGCAGTTCACATCCTCATAGTTCAACCTGGGGGCCATGTAAACAGCATAACACAAAGAGGCACTGCCCACAGGTAATCTGACAGAGGCATAGGTCACATTCATAAAAAAAAATAGAGTCTCTCTCACGATCTCCACTGATGTTTGTTCTCAGTTTCTACTACACATAGTTGCCACAATCTTCCATCTACTTCCTCGTATTGTACAAAACCATAACCATTGCATCAGCTTGTAAGGGGTCTGTGGCAATTCATTTCTTTGTTCAGTTTTGGTTCCTGGGCTTCTCCCACTGTTTTAACCATCCTCACAATTCCCCCAAAATCTGCCACATTGCTGAAAGGCAAATTCATTAAAGAATTAAAAATTCCTTTCTTGCTCCCTTCCCTTACTTCTGCCTTCAATTTTACTTCTTCTGTTCCCATTACCTTCTCCTTTCCAAGGCACATTTCCATCCTTACAACCCTAAAAAGCTATTTTTCACATATCTATAGTATTTTTTTAATTGGGAGTGGCTAGGAATTTCACCATGTATGGAGTTGTGCAACAGAAGTAAATTCTCAGGACAAGGACTTTGCTCATTTACTGGGAAGGATCCAGAGAGAGGAACAGGAAGAAGGATGGAAAGAAAAGCAATAATTACATTATTCAAAAAAAAAACCCCTATTTTCCCTTTCAGAAGTTTGACAGTTCAATTTCGCTGGATTGCTTTTTTTTTTTTTTTTTTTCCATTTTCCCAGCACTTTGACACAAATTTTAGTTTTCTATTTCTGTCGAGGGCACTAAGAATCTGATGCAACATCTTTGTGGCTCACAAACAGTTTGAAAAATCTGAACAGAGCAAATGTATGACAAGGAAACAGAAAGCTGAGCTATATAATAGTTACAGAAATATTAAGAATCCAGTAGCTGAAAGCCATGACTGTTGGGCCAAATAATCCAACATCTGTGCAGTTCTCCCCCATTATAATCAATGAAATTGTTGTATGCCAATTAGCGTGGTGATTGGCTGAATTACCTCTACCATCAAAATGGTCTACAACTCTTGGCATGATATAGAAATATGCCTGGCTGTCACATGGGTGTAATCTGTAAAATTAATATGGCTGAGAACTTAAAAAATTAGATGGTTACAGACCACAAATTCTAGTGATGACTAAACCTAGTGATATTCTGAACAAAAAGAGCTCAGCTTTGCTCGTAGCTGTTTCCACTGCTTCACAGTGAAATACATTCTAGGTTTTAAAGTGACAATCCTGGAATCTTAGTGTGTGTGTGTGTGTGTGTGTCATCTCTTTCTCTCTCTCTCTCTCTCACACACACACACACACACCGCGCGCGCGCGCGCACTATTGCCTTGCACTCTGATTTGATGACCATCACCCAATCAGAATACAAGGCTGCATATACAATGAAAGCTTACAAACCATTCTTTTTTCCCCAGAGCCTATGGGAAGAAAGCTCACACATGCACACTCCTCTCTTTCTCTCAGGTATCTGGTAACTATCCCTATTTGCTCAAATCACTTGCTTTCTATTACATACTATCCTGCCCTCATTTCCACTTTTGGTTTAATTTTTTTTGTTTCATGATGGTGATTTTTTGTTGTAAGCTCTTCAGGGCACTGACTTCGCTGTTCTACTGGTCTGTAAAATCCTCTGGCACGATAACAGTGATATGCAAAATTAACAAATAAAAAGAATAAACAACAACATATGTCTGAGAATAACCATACAATGATTACGCCTGTTACTCTGGGAACTGCAGAACTAGAAT
Organism: Pelochelys cantorii; assembly: GCA_032595735.1. NCBI lineage: Eukaryota > Metazoa > Chordata > Testudines > Trionychidae > Pelochelys > Pelochelys cantorii. Next base: position 13,358,528 of record CM064328.1, read on the forward strand.
ATACCTTACAAGTACATATACATGAATATAAAGAAAAGCATCCCTGAATTCTGAATAGTTTATGTTATTCCATATCAGTTATAAATTTAATTTTCCCTGGGGTATTTTAAAAACATCTGCTCTAAAAGATACCAAATAAGTATTATTTACCCAAAAATCCTATAGTATACAACTTTTTTGATTGTCAAATGTGTATTATCCAGACAATCATCTAGGCAGATATTTAGAATATTTAATACTTTTTATTATAAATAATGTATAAATCAAGTGATGATTTTAACTTCAATGTTTAGTATCTCAGAAAATTTTAAAACCATTTAACCTTTATTAGGCTTACTGAATAAATTTCATGTCTCAAATATACATCCTTTCAGACTTAAAAAAGCACAGAGGCATCTGAAACTGGTATAATTTTAAATCCAGAAGCAACATTTTATTGTTGAACTATGCCCCAGAAAACAGTGGCTTAACACAAAAACACCGACACCATCTAAGAACAGCATGAATGTTCTGCTACAACGTTTTTTAAAAACCTGCATCCTAATCTTGATTGAGGTTTGAAAGGAGAAAGTCTGTCGTTTTCCAGTGTAAATGTTGTGCAAAAGCTTTACAAACACAGATTTAAATCTGCAATTGCCATTACTAAAATAAATGAAAAATCTATAAGCGGCAATGAAACTGGCATGCAAATAAAGGAACTGTCAAGACATATATTGCCTAAAAATAAGCTTACAATAACTATTTTAAAGGCTGTGTGTGGTCCTACCCATATATTTTGGCAAGATGCACTTTCTCCAACCACAGCTAGATTCATCCAAAAGCTGTGGCACTGGAGAGTCTCTGTCTCACCTGTCAAAGTTGAAGAACGTTGTTCAGCAGACCACCATGAGTCCATGGACAGGATCCATAGCACTATAGCAGCTGTTCTTGATAAGCATTAACTATAGGGGAAAACACTTGAAAAAAAATCCTTCCATAACAGGATCACCCTTATTACATACGTATTTAAAAACAATGAGAAACAAGGACTCTACCCTTTCTAAAATAAAACCCTCAAGACATTTATGCTGAAATGGCATAAATGTCCAAACAGGTATCACTATCCATGTTAAATATACTGCTTTAATAAGTACTTATTACACATATTAAATGTACACAATAAGTATACAATGTTTTATCTACCTCATAAATTAACAAAAGCATAGTAAATGACTATTAGATCACTTTATCCAAAATGTCAGCAGTCAAATAAAACATCATTAAGTTTGTCTGTCTTCCTGCAGGAAAAGTAAATAAATAAATAAATGTTCTTTCTGTTCTTAGTTCTTAAGAACTGCATGAACAATATCTTCCTGCCAAACCACAAACAGGTTAAGTATTTAGCCTCATCTCTCCTTTTGGGAAGGGAAGAAAGTAGAGGTTGCTTAGATATGGCAAAGGTAGGTAAACTCAAGGTACAAATAAGACCAACCAGAAAAAAAATAAATAGAAAAAGTTGCCAATGTCAGACCATATGAGAATATTGGATATTTCCAAAAGCTAACAAAAAGAACCGATCAAAATTATGAGTATAAAAATAGCAACTTCAACATCAGTTAGCAGCATACAAGCATTAATTTCCAGAGACAGGTTGCTTTAACTACTGAGATCTCCTATAGTTTAATTAGTGATAGTACTGTATCCCCAAAGCAAAAAAGGCTTTATACAGATTACTTTCACTTTTCCCTAGATCTATTTAGTGTACTAACTAGCATAGTTAGGATATTATTTTTCTTTGGTTTTGTCAGTAGCATGTTTGAAATAAATTTTATTAAGTGGTAGTGTATGTAACATTGCATTGTGGGTAGCAGTTTCCTGCCTTAACCTAGCCACATCCTCAACTGTAAAATGAGACAAGTTTCCCATATTTTCTGCAAGTTGACTTTTTTTTTTTAAAGAAAACAGACTGGAGAAAAGACAAAAAGATTATAATGATTTTAAACAGCAACTATTGACTGCTTACTGGACTATATTTAACTAGAAGGACTTGTTGTACAACAGAACACCAATGATAATAAGAAAAATAATTGAGCAATAATGTACAAAAGCAGCAGTCAATAAGATACATTTGGCTTCTAAGATGCAGAACCCTGCTCAATGCCTGAACAGCAGGCAAAGTTTTCCATTATTGTTGTTCAAATGGGCATTACGTGACTTTTTTTACTGCATATGACAAAGGAGGGTTCGTAACCCCAGGCAATAGGAGACAATTATGTTAGTTACTAGTAAATTAATCACTGATTAACAGAAAATTACTCTCATCTCCATGTATAGAGAGGATTTCTGTTTTAGGGTTAAACACTTCTTTCACAGTAAGAGTCCAAAGAGAAGAAATCAGGCAACCCATATTTGCTTATACTGGAAGAAGAGAGAGAATTTTTCATACAGAACCAAACTATCAGCTTCATTCCATTTATAGTTAAATTATGATTCAAGAGAAAAAAGAGGGTGGGGTGACAATGTATATAAAACAAAGGCAATCATAAACACACATGGAAAATCAGGCATTTATTCATTCAGTACCCTGGTGGCCTTTCAGCAAGAATGTCTATGAATAGCAATATAAGCTGTCATAAAGAAGTATTTTTATTAAATACTCTCTTTCTGCTAAATAGTAGACAAGGTTTGTTATAATAAGTTAACATTTGTGATACTGAATATATTTCATACAACTGTAACAATTTGGAAGTTTAAAATCCAAGTAAACATTAGTCTATACAATGAAGTTTTCACAAAATGTGGAAATACCAAAATTACACACCTGCACAGAAATAAAACATAAATAAATTAGGTAGGAAACATGCAGCACTGCTAACAAAACTATACTCAAACTGAGAATGACTTTTCTATGGATTTGTGAAATGTGGATGCCCAGCAGAGTGACTTCTTGCCGTCAGAAACAGGAAAATGCAGCACTGTTTGAGACAGACCAAACGCAGCAGTATCTGTGGGTTTGATGCATCAGAAGTAGCAACATAAGGATATGGCATATTATAAAAGTCTGTCTTATTCTTCTGGGAAACATAAAACACAGGGGATAATCTATTCCTTTAAAAAATTAGCTGGTAGTAAGTTGACCATAGCATAAAAACAAACTTTTTAAGTAGAAATATACTCTCTACAATGTATCCTATAGGTTTTATGCTAGATAAAGTACAAAAAACAAAATGTTTGGAAATAAGATAAAGTAAGGCTTACACATTTTGAAAACAAATTTCATAAAAGATCAAGAATATGATGGTATTAGATTTGTGTTGAAACTGATTTTAATTTCAAAATGAGACTTCTTGTGTCTATAACTGAACAAGTCCATAATGGTCCACATGATCAAGTCCATAATTTACAAAGCAAATTCTTTAGCTTTGTATAAGCCTAATACTTATAGCTATAATTATATTAGCAGCCTAAAGTAATTTTAAGTTAATTCTGCTTTCTGAACAAAAGTCTTAAGTATAAGCCTGCAATTAAACTTGTTTACACAGTGAATGAACACAGTTGTCAGAAATAATATATCTTCATCACATTAACAGTTATTTTTGAAGAAACAAGTTGGTAGGTATTATGTCTATACATGTTTTTGTTTAAGAAACTCTCTCATAATTAAAAAGTTTACTCAAACAATAACAAGAAAATATTTGTAATACTGAAAAAACAAATTTATGTTCTAAATGAATATAGAAAATATCTAAAACTACATTTCAATCCCACATGGTACAAATGTGTTTCTATGGTTCAATGATCTTCACCCTGCTAAACGGAGAATTTATTGTAGCAATCTTAACCTGGATATCAAAGATAAATAAAATAGCCTGTTGCTGTCCAAAAGGTCATCCCATTTAAGTAAACTAAGAAAAGAAACATTAGTGGAATAAACTTTAGATACTCAAGTCAAGGCAATAAAAAAATCATCTTGTGTCAGTTTTACTTCAGTGTATCCAGTTCAGAGATCCAGTCCGATGTGATGAGTATGATTTTCAGTTATTAAAGAAATAAATAATAATGAATGCTAGGGCTTCTGTCTTTTAAAATTATAAAAGATCTTATATTTTCTCATATAAAATATGAGAAAATATAAGAATTTGCCTCCAACAGTAATCTATTATATGGTAACTGAATATACTTAGCATTAGCATAATATAGTATCTGAAACTTTCTCAACATGTAAATGTATTCGCAGAGATTTTGTACTTACAATTTGAAATTCCACAAATCATAGATACAAAAACCTTCAAATGCTTTTATTATACTAAACGATGACTAACTCACACATGCACACTTTGTTTGCACAACATAATTAGTACTCTATTTAATCATTTTTATTCCTTAAAATGCTTTCTTGGTGATGACACTATCGTATAATACAAATCTACATGCAGGGATACAAGAAACCCATTTTTAAAGGGACAGGTGGGTTTTTGTTTTGCTGAGTTGATATCGATTGCACTTTTTACAAACTACATATATCAGTTCATACACTGCTTAATAAGTTTTCATTTAAAGAAATAGTCCTAGACATTTGGCAACCTCTATACAACAGGTAAAGTGTTGAACTGAAGACAATATAGTGTACATTCCAATACATATTGTGTTGAGATGTTCAGAAACAGGACTGGGTTTATATTTCTCTGATAAGAATCTGCCAAAGAAAAGCAAAATGTACAAATAATAATTTTACTGAAATGCTCCTTTTCCATCTCCTCTCTCCACGCTCCATCCACCCACCCAAAATAGAGAGAACCTGATCTCCGCCCATCTGTCATCCAATTAGTTTCACACCACTTCTAGTCAACTGCTTATTGCAGAAGCAGTGGAGGAGATAAAGGGGAAAAGGAGTGAGGAAAGCCAACTGCCAGAGACATGCTTATGAAGAGTTTTACAAATAAATGATGAAAAATGTTCAGAAAATTTCAAGTCTGTATGTCTTTTCTGCCTTTCTTCTGACTCCCCCCAACCAAAAAAAATGGAATTATAAAATACAGTGCTCATGTGATACAATCATGCTAACAAGAAAATGAGTTTTACACAAACACATGTCCAAAGGGAACAAAAATAAGATAGTTTCTTAAAGATGTTTCCAATTTTATTCTGAATCTGACTGAGCAAATCAAGACTACTGAACACATTATTCTCTACTACACACAGCATTTTGCAATTTATTTCAAAGTCTCTATTATAAACAAAAAATACGGCTTTTGTTAACACATTGTGTCCTGATATACTAAAAGATTATATTGCACTAAATTAAAGCTGTAGTCCATTAAGCATATACAAATATTACACATATGCATATTATATTGTGTTTAAGCCTCAAATATTCATCAAAATTATGTTTCATTTTCAAAGTAAGCACCAACATTAACGGCAAAATAAAACTATTAACAAGATCCCTCAAAAAGTCTCAGGTGATACTGTTTCTCTGAAACACTAAAATTGTAAGTAATTGATGTTAGTAATCAAAATTCCATAACCGATAAAATTCATATAGTTTAATAATGTCTATTTCAATCATTAAATGTTTTATTAAAAAGCATAATTTATAATACAGTACTCAGATTAGTTACAATATACAAATGATAGATTCTGCAAAAAAGGCAAGACTGATAAATAATTGCCCTTAATTTTCATTATATAAAGCTGCCAGCTAATCTTCAAGGTACATAAGCAAGACAGACATGATTTAAGATTTGTAAAGGAATCCCCAGACTAACGCTTCTCTGACAGCCAATTACACTACAAAACACGGCCCCAACAAGCAGTCTGCTACCAGACCTTAGGAAAGGTAAAATTTCTTACAATGAGTTACAGATTCACAAGTATAGGAAGACAAGAAGAAAAAGAAAAACAGAAGGAATCCAGCCACCCAGCAAATATGAAGCAGACCCAAGATTGTGATACAATCCAAAGATGTAAATTATTGTAAATCATCACTGTTGTTCAGAATTTCACACAGCCACTTGCGCCAATTTTGCTTACTTTTCCACAGACACAATAATGAACAAAAGAAAGAATGAAAGGGGGTGGAAGGGGGGGGGGGCGAGGGAGAGCCTGTACTGAGAGTACAAAGTTCTGCTGTCCATATGCTTTAACTGTACAGGAGTTTGGGCTCTTTCAGCATTTTGTACTCTCTCCAAATCCTCATGAGTCACAAAAATTAAAAAGCTATATCCTTCTGGATGCCAGGAAGGGCCTTGCCACAGGCCTTTTGTCAAAATAAAATTTAAAAAAAAAAAAAGACAGAGAAAAAGAAAGAAAAGCCACATTGGTAGGCAGTCCCACTTACTTTGAGGACTGTGATGTCACAAACCACATGATTCTGTCTCTCCAGTAACAGTGCTTCCAAAAAAAAAAAGGAGTTTTAAAGCTTTTGCTTTTTTGGATTATGTGAATGCTTCATTCGCCTCACAAACAACCACAGAACCACAAGTGCGGTGCAAACTTTCTCCAGGAGGATAGCAAGAAGTCTCTGGTTTTTAAATGGTTAATCTCCGCAGGTCACTACCAGCCACTGAGACCAACCAAGTCAGTAAGTGCTCTCTAACCACAGTCTATGCAGTAATAGTAGGTCCTTCAAATATTTGCTCATTCTCTTTTTGTTTTGTTTCCTTGCTTTTCACGTTATCAGTGCTACACAATTTTTTGACAGAAAAAAACAAATACAGAGTTTATGCACTCTAGACACACTGTAATACTAAAACTGGGATTGGGTATGGTTTGTATTTTCAGTTTAAGGCTTCAAGCAGTATTTACACCAGAAGATATAAGTTGCGTGTGAAAACAGAGGACTATGGCATCAAACAGTCTGTTCAGCTCAGTGACACCATGTCAGCAAAACTTCTTTTGGGGTAAGTATTATGTTTATTTAATTCTATGAATGCTCACTGACTGCCATCAAAACAAAAACTTGTTAAATAATATTTATGGTATTTAGAATGTATAGTATATTTGGGAGTAGTCATGAAAAAGAGGTTACCATAAATAACACATGTAGATTTAAGCACTAATTTGTTAAGCACTAATCTGACAAGCTAGGCAAAGTGAAGTCACTATACTGTACAATCCAGTGTTTGACAGCAGGTGTGCTGTCACCTTTGTGAGTCACTGTTTCTAGTTGCATGCATTTAGCAAAGTAAGATGGTGCTCTGAACAAAGCAAAAAGCTTATTAAAATATGAATATTAAATTAGCACAATCAACAATATCCCAGAAGAGCATCAGGTTCAGAAGCTGGGAGGGGGGGGGAGAATGTGGCATTTTATAGTTCCAGCATCTTTGCAATGGACAAATGAATTACTAATTTATCACTGCTAATTCTCTGTATCTGAAGAAAATAAGTAAAATACAGGACTTAGAAACTTCTCCTATACAACTGCCCTACCATTGTCTTAAATGTTTCATAAACTAAGAAACTTCATTTAGCATAAACGTCAAAGTATTCAGCATTAATCTAGAGCCAACCCCAAAATCAGTAAAACACGCATTACAATGCATCAGGCTCTTTAAAAACAGTTTTTCTAACTACACTTTAATCATGAATCAGTTGAGATCATTTTTCCATAAAAACTATTCATATGTGAAAATAAATCAAAGTGGAATTTAAAATTGTGGAAGAAATTCAGGTTAATTTGTAAGTAGCATTTTTATAGCATCTCTGTATAATAGTATTTTGCCAAATATCAGCTTGATATTCAAAACTGTAAACAGGTCTTAAAATGTCTTCATGAAATAATAATTAATTACACGTGTATATTTACATACATGTTCCATACAGAGTACACATACGCTGTAAATTGATATTGCAATCACTTTAATTTTAAACCTTCCCCAGACCTATTTTTTAAAATCAATAAATCACATTTTAATCCTCTATTATATTAATTATTATTAGCTAAAACTGAATAATTCTTTTCTGATTTCTATGAAATTCACAATGCAGCTGAGTGATAGCTGAAAGAGTGACAGCAAAATCCCAAAGCACCATAATAGCTGATCAGTGGTCAGGTATCCATGCAAATTTTTTCACTGAAACATTTATTGAGACAGGTCAATAAAACTATCTGATTGATCTCAGAGAACACCAAAAGAAAAGCACATGAAAACTTACAAGATTTTCTTAATGCTGTCCATCATGCTGAAACGTTGTTGGGGTTGTAGCTAAACTTTTACCTCTCCTCCCCCACAAACACTTTAGAGAACAAAAAAAAAAGGATGCTAGAAATACTTTCAGCACATACACCTAGATTAAGCTTATATTGTAACTAGCTTATGGTTGGAGTTCCCTTTACCCCTCCTACTTCACACGTTTCAACTGGCTAGTAGTTAAGCACATGAATGTACTGTAAGTCTATAAGTACAATCAAACATAAAGAAAGTTCATATGTAAGGAATAGAATAACTTTCATTTATGATGTACAAAAGCATTGATAGACTACATAGTGCTACTTCTCAGCACTAGTTGTCTGAAAGTGGTCACACAAAGGTGTACTACACATAATATTGAGGTAAAATATGGACACAAAAAAATAGACTTTTTAATGGTAGGCAGTATTTCTACTAAAACTGCTGTCTTAATGAAGCGCAGCCGAAGTGTAGCCAGACCACATTATCCCAGTGTTTACAACAGGAAATACAGTTTACATGTATAGGGACTTTCTTTTGCTTTTACTTCCAAAAAAGATTAGGAGAAATTTAGTTGGCTAAAATTATCATAACATGCAGTGGTGACTGCTTAATTCATCTACTTTTGGCCATTCTTTAAGCTACTGAATAATGTTTCAATGTGCTTCCAAATTTTGCATATATAGGTAAGGCTGAACAAATAAATGTGTCTTTTGAGACAAATTACAATGAATTTCTAAAGTAAGAGCAGAATATCTCCTTGACTTTATATTTAATCTTAAAAAAATAAGAATAGAAGCTAGAAGATCCAAATTACTCATTTATTGTTTCCAAGCAAAATAGTGTGGTTCTGTATAGAATGCGTAATCCAACTATGATCTTCATTATAGTCAGGTCCCGCACTTAGTCTCCTCCCATTCTGTTCTCTAATTTATTCTTATTGGGCCTGTTAAATTTCATGGAGTTTTTCTTAAGAACTCACCTGTGGAACTACTGATGGCTGACGGCAGAGCCAAGAAAGTAAAATGCATCACACTTCTGATCTGCTTATCAATAGGTTTAACAGTATCTCTGCAATTTTTTATTTTACATGATGCAATGCATTTTAATCAAACTGAAATCATTATGCATTTTCTATAACTTCAAAAAACATAAATTCCTACTTAATCTAATGAATTCGGAATTATCCAAAAACTGTGTTCTGGATTCAAACTATTGTACAGCACAGGTAAACACAGAGCTAAATCCCAGGTTGGACTGTGTTCTGCCTGTGAATAGTAACACTCTGAATCTTTTACATTCAAGCCTGTTAATTTTAAGTTTGTCAAGACACTTATATTCTTGTATCTCTGGTTTAAACTACAGCACAATAGATTGCTTAGAATAAATTGCTGAAAAACATCCGGTGGATATGATTTACACAGGATCTTCTAGCTCGTGTAGTACTTCTGAAATACATACCATATCAGTTATACATAACAGGAACCACATTCTGCACTGATGTATGTTCTGTGCATCCTCACTGGCTTCAGTGAAGTTGCCCAGAGTTTAAACGAGAGAAGAATTTGGCCAATACGCTAACTTTTTTGTAATTGATCCTGGTAGATGGATGTAATACGTGGAAATTAAAGTTGTACCACTTATAAGTTTTTTGTTATAAGCCTGATATCATGATACTACACAATGACATGTATACTATTTTAAAAAAACCTTTCAACTATTTATGAGCTACTCTATCACTTTGTAACCAATTTAATTTTAAATTACTATAAAAGTACACAATATAGAAAAGGATTCATAATACAGAAATTCAGAAATCAGGATGGTATATATTTTTGTGGACTAAAAGAAGAAAGCATCTATAAATTCAGCCTCTAGCTTTCATAATCATAAAAATATGAACTAAATCAATTTTAATCAACACTTTTTATATTAAAACATAATGCAAAGTGCTCAGAATATAAAGTATAACATGAAACACCAAGAATAGATGACTATTCTCATTCAAATTAAGAAAAATGGATTCCCGACACTACAGTTTATAAGCGTGTGAAACACATGAAATATACATGACTACACTATATTTGTAAATGGCTTGTAAGGAATAAAATGTATGTATTCGTTTAATTACCTCCTTTGAACTAACCACTGATAGTCTGGATTGTTCAATCAGCCATGCTGATGTATAATTTGCTAAGATACAAATGTTCCAGTTTGTTAACAGAACACTGAATTATCTGATGGTTAAATAAACTAGGGAGAAAAAAAACAGCCAAACTCATTAGAGGCACTAATGATAAAATCTAGCATACAGGATTAATCTTTATTGAATAGAACCATTCACAAATCAAACTTTACTCCACTTCAATACTTTCATAGAGTGCTAATCAATTACAAACCTTTTCTAGTGATTCAAAAATCCATGTGCTTTTAATTTTATACACTGGTGGTCTAAAATATAGTACTGAGGCCGAGCTAAGTCATTCTGTATTGCAACTTTGCTTTTCTCAATAAATATTCATCTAGAGGTTTTCTTAGAGAGAACTGCTCATATGAAGACTGTGGTAATATTTTTATACTGTACCTCCTTGTTGAAGCAGAAGGTTAGGGGTTACCTAAATACCTCAACTGTATATACAAAAAAAGGAAAAGGTAAGTATTCACATGAAAAATCCAAAGGGACTATATTATTTATTTTTGCATTTCCTATGATTAATGATGCACCAGTACATACTTGAAAACTCAAGTCAAAATAGGGTAACACCTCAAATTCTTTTACAAACTGTACAAATATCAAACTTCCATGCTGTATTAACTACTTTACCAAAAATATTTAAAGACTTTGCCACCCGACATTAATAGTATAACAATAATACTGAAAGTCCCTCCCAAACTGTGTGACTTCTTGGTGGTGGTCTAACTAACTGTAACCTTAAAATATGTTTTAATAGTACCAAAATGCCATTCCTTATTTTTTTTTATTTATTTTTCTCTCTCATTAGCTTTTACAACAACATGCAGTTTAGTACTTCATATGGCTAGTATATGTTCAAAAGAGTCTACACCCGTAATGGAGACATAAACACCATTTATGCTTTCAGGTATACATGGAAAACAAATCAATATGCAAAATATTCTTGCAAAGAGGGCTGAAACTATACACTGCAGCTGCTTCCTACCTTCAAGTAAAAGCTACTCTGTAAATATGCTTAATGACGTGTCCTATGTTCTGTAACACACCTATGTCCAACAGACTTCAGTGGACGTTAAAGAATGCAAGGCAGGGCAGAAGTAGGTCATACCGGTCGGATCACGGCAACATGGAGCACCCACAGATCTCCACTCCAGCTACCATGAAGGTCAACAGGAGCTGTGGGTGCTCATCACCTCTGAAAAATCAGGCCATACTCTGTGTACCTAATACAATTCAGTACTGTGTATTGTAGATGATGGAGTTGTCTCTGAAAACTTGTTAAATCACCTGGATTAATAAGAGTTACAATAAACTGCCACATTTAATGTTCTCTGAGGTCCAAAATATTTGAATTGAAGGAGGCCTCAAGTTATAAAGAAAACTTAGCAAAAACCTGAAGCAGTTTAAATCTAAACGCGAAATAACGAAAATATCAAATTTGCCCACAGTTTAACTGCAATGTAAAAGTATACAATAGTCATTTAAAAAAAAAACCCTAAAGACTAATTTAAATTACCCACAAAGAGTAAACACCACGCAGATTCATATTGTGTTGATAAATGTATTTCCATTTCAAAAAATGAAGAAAGAAATATTATGCTTTCTTCCAAAGGGTTTTCCTGGTAAATTCTGCCAGGCTTAAGAGTTAACCACAAGTTTTAGTGCAGGGACAGCAGACATCCACAAAGTGCACCAGACAGCCACCCTTTCCATCATAGGCCTCCAACAATTGCACTTTGCTTATATTATTTATAATAGCATCAGTTTTTACTGTCTCTTTCACACTCCCCTCTACAGGCTTATGGGGAACGGTGTTGGGGGGTGCCTTTTTTGCTCTCGGGTGTTTGTTTTTAAGTTAATAAAATTTAAATTTAAGAGCATGTTTCCTGTCATAAACATTCTCTCTTCTACAAATAAATAAAAGATTTCCCACTTAATATGTTGAGAAACACACCCTAAAGAGAATATTTTAAAGATGAGCACAGGGACAAAATAGCCTCTTAAACTTGAGTTACTGTATCATAAAACAGTTCAACACTTCCAATAAAAAGTCTATTATTCATGCATCTGTTTCCTGTATTTTTTTTAAATTCTGCTTGTTAGCATGCAGTGGACTGATCTAGCCTTCGTCATGTAGCTATAAGTTTCCTATTTAATATATAAACTTGTATCCAAGGGGTAGGGAGCAACTGAATATTGATTCACTGACTGTTAAAATCACTTTAAATGGGAGCAGTGAATGACTTAATCAATATTTTTTAAAATATTCTAATTTCCCCAAAATATTTGATTTTATTACTGTAAAACAGTAAGTCTAAGTACACTACTCTCTTTTCTTTAAATAAGCATGTACTTCAGAATTTCAGACATTTTCTCATAACATTTACTGTATGTATTCTAAGCAGTTTATTTCAGGAGTATTATCTCATCTCTTTTTAATAAAACAACCTTTATTGTAACAGTGCAGGTTAAAACCATTATTTCCTCTGCTGTCTGGTTTTCAAGAAATGTTACATTCATTAAAGTCAGGCAGTCCCGGAATTAACAATAGTTTTAACTTTTAACATGTTATAGCTAAAAACCCTGTGGCAAAGAACTTTTGGCAGAAAGTCAATCCAACAGGATTTGTTACAGTATTTCTCTGATAGACAGTGATTTTTTTTTGTTCACATACTATATTTCATTGGAATTGTTGGTTTCTGAGAATAAATCATAATTTAGTATTAATTTTCTTACAGAAAATATTAAAACTCATGTACCATATATATTTATCTCTTCTGAATGTATTTGAACCACAAGTGTGCCAAACCATTGTTTAACTTATCCCTTTTGGTCAGATATCTTACATCTAAATCTACTTTGTGGTTTAGTAAAAGACAAAAACAGAGGCTACCAGTTTCATAAGATCTCAACAAAAATTAATGATAACATTAACAATGCGTGTGAGCATATATACTGATGCACACCTACACAAGCACTGTTCTTTCTGAAACTTGGCTTATTGTATAAAATGTTATATTTTATATTTATTACCATCAGGTATTATAGCGGGTGAATAAATAATTTTTTGCCAAATGAACTCAATTAACATAATTGCCACATAACAATTTAACAAAAGAGCCTTTTTATGAGAAACAATATACAGATTTTTTTATTTATATCTATATTACATACACATATCCATTTACTTCTGGAGGCAATATTTTTTCAAAGTATCTGAATATCTTTTAAATAAGGATCAGAAAACACAGAGTTAAAATAAACAAAGTATTTAAATTTGTCTGTGTGGTACTAGAAAGAGAAAAATTAACATTTTTCAAAAGAAATATATCACCATTATATACGCAAACATGCACGCACACATGTGAACGCATATATACAGTTGTTATTTACATTTTTAAACAGGAAGATTACCCTGCCTACTAACACACAGACAAATTTAAATACTGATTGCTTTTTTAACTCTACATTTTCACATCCCTACTTCTAAATACCTGTATTTCTCTAAGCATAATATCTAATTATTTAAATTAGCATACAGTAACCTATCACTATAATTATACAGGGATGAGATATACTATCACATTCAAGTTTGTTGTTAGTCTGAATTTCATAACATTGTTTACAAATCTTTGCTATGAACAGCTTATTCTGCTAACATCCTAAGACTTATTTCAGTGTAAGTTTTTGGGCGCAAGGATCTTGTCTTTGTGCAAGGTGTACTGATAGCACAATATAAATAACAGTAAGTAATACCATAGTAAGTGATTGTTCAAATACTATATATTAAAAAAATGGCAAAACTCTGGGGAAATGTGTAAGTAAGGAAACAGGTCTATTTTTCATACCTTCACCTTTTCTAATACATACTCAAGAAAACAGAAATTGCATTTGGGAATATCAGTGTTAGACAAGGTGAACTCAATCAAGAGTTAAAAATAAAGCAAGACCATGGTTTTATAACCGCGGTTGTTTCTACTTTGCTGTATAATTGCTGTTTATGACAAACTGCAATATATTATTTCTACAAGTGATTAAACAAATTCATCACACTGTATTTAGTTTATAAGAATTCTATTCTGACACATAAGGCTCTCTTCGGCCATTAAAATGTGAATTCTCTAAATCAGTATTTTTATTATTGTCAGCATCGGCCTTATTGTAGAAAACGCAAGAGAGTCAGCTTCGGCAGAGAAGAACATAGCTGTGACAGAACAGAAGTTTAGATGTAAACCTGCTCAAAGTAAAAAGGCTTTTGTGAGACCCACTACATTTTTTTATTCTGGGGCAATAGTGAAACATAGTATATAGTGTTGTTTGACTAACTATATATAAATTGTAATTACTGTCTGTAAGTACCACATTTCACATAATTAATTCTTAAATAGAAAATATTAGAAAACAAATGAGCCACGGTTATTATAGGATATAAAGGGTTTTGTACAGTACAGCATTGGAAGGCCTCACTAATGAGAGTTTATGAAGGCTAACGGTATTCACTGAAGTACAATACTCAAGTACAGAAGCAGCTTTGTAATGGGAACACTTCTAATAAGTTTGTACCATATGTGTGTTCTAATATGATCTATGCATCTTGCTTCCCATAGGTAATGGCTACCAATATACATTTACAGCTGAATTTATCATCTTAGATTTTTTTGATCAAGAGTATCAAAAGTTTAACTCAACTGTCCTTTTAAAATGTGAAGTAACTAAGTTATAACAATGAACGGCTTATTTAAAATTGACAGGACCAGAAAGCAGTGACTATTTACACAGGCAGTGTACCTTAATATACACTAGTAAAAATGTTCTCTTTTCCCAAAAGGATTTTATGCATGAAGGGCATTCACTTCACTTCACTTCCTTTCTACTGCAATCTCATCCAACTTTCTACATTCAAGACTATGCACTGTATTTTTTTGTTGTTGTTATTCGGTACTCCTGTCCGTCTGCTTATGAGGCATAAATTGAATATCTACAAAAACATTAAAAATTTCAGACACACAAGCCGATATTTTTACCAAAATTTTATTACAGGAAACCAAGAGCAATCAAAGAAAATCCAGTCACATGTAGATAATAAAATAATTCACACAGTCTTATTAGTATCACAGATTTAATTTAGCACCAAACAGAAGTCTGTGTATTTTTCTCACTTAACAAAATTTCAAACTAAGCAAGAATAAATAGAAATTTCAATGCAAAAATGTGACCACATAATGCATAAGCAAGATCTAGAATGATTTCTTATTTTTGCAATACATTAGAAGGAGGATTTAAGTCCATATTCTGTTGTGATTCTATGTGCTGATTGACTCAATCAGACATTCCCTATAATGAACTGGAATTTTCATTTGTAAACATAACTTTTCTGGTTAGAGAGAGAAATCTTTTCTGTATGTTTAATATTATATAACACATTATATCTCTATATAAATATTATGTCGGTACAATATGCAGGACAGAAAGTAAAGCAGTCTTATTTTGCTATGCACTCCGAGGGATAATGTTCATTTACTCAGTAATTTTAAGGCACATGTGCAATGCACATGTACAGAATTTACTTGACGTGTCTAACTTACACATACATACACATGAAATGGAAAGTTCCAATTCTGATAAAAATGTGCACAGCTAGATATGGGATAATTCACTGATCAATTTTTCACTATTTAAAAACTTCTTAAAAGATAAAAATCCAGTTATTAGAAGTATGTGCTTTTCACCATATACGCAGAATGATTTTCTCCAAAAAGTTATTTTAAGATATTTCTTAAAGTGTAAAAGAAACTCATCCCACACTTTTAATAAGAATTTGCATCTAAAATATTCTGAAAGTATGAAGAGAGCAAATTTAATATATACATAAAATCTGTGCACTAATCCCAGTGACTTAATCTTGAAATCATTTGATATTTAGTACATCTATATTAAAAATGTCAACAGGGTAGCAGCATAGCAAATATACAGAATAAGTAATAGCTCTACTTTGCAATAGTAAAAGACAGTAGCTCTTTGATGTAAAGGCTTTTCAAACGTGAAGTCTACCAAAATACACTACTGTCAAAATCCAAGACTGCCTGCTGAATTGCTCAGATGTATTGAATAAATATCACTTAATGGCAGCAGCATATTACCAGATATGCATAAAATTAGAATTCAAATTCATTCTCATTTGTCTCAAAATTGATTTAAAAGATTTCTCTAGCAATTTGTGCTGCATTTTATCCTTACATACCTGGTTCTTATCAATTACTGAAGTATCTTCACCCTTCTTGTTGCAAAAGAGTCCTTTAAAACACAGAGCATACACTACAATATCTGAGACATTTACATAAAGCTTTGAAAATTCTCTTATTTTTCAGTAGCTCAGAAAACCTCACTTGTTTTAGGCTGATGATATCTTCTAGAAGAAACACAGAAGTCTGCATACAGTAAGAAGCTTTTAGAGTAAGCCCTTTTTGCTGTACCATAATGGTCTGATCCAGAAATTCAAGGGTACCTTAAACAACGGGCTACCTGTTCTAGCCATGCTTAGGAATGTGGCCAAATCATTTTTATTGATTTAACCTTTATAGGAATGCTACATATCCTCAGAGCAAAACATTTCTAATGCATTTATAATATGATACACCTCTGAGAAGCTATGAAAAAAATTAAGCCAGATACATTAATTCCCTCCCCACTATTATTATTTTTTCTTCCAATCTATTGATCAACAAGCTTTCACAAGTTAAGTTATTTATCAGTTTGCATTTTTCTGGATTGGTACAATAAAGTAAGAGTTAAAATGCATTTACAATAAGAACATCTAGCCTACCTTTGTTTAAGAAATAAAATCCTGTGAACTGATACAAGTTAGACAAGATGCTAAATACTCCTTTCATACTAAAATTACACATCAATCATGTTACCTGCAAACATATCAAGTTAAATCTTTCAGAATTTACAGACCTTATTTAACAAACTGAGCTGCCTACTAGTCATATACAGAAGGCTTATAGAGAGAGGTCTGTATCTTTCTCAAGAATTCCAGAAGTAGCTATTCTAAAATTCCTTCAGCAGCAAAGATTCATTTTACTTACATTTCAAAACAATATCTTCGAGAAATAATGGTTCATCATTAATTGATTTAGAACTCAACTTTGAAGAGGTTATACTTTTGTATTTCTTCTCTTCTTCAATATTATAAGCCACATTTCAGCATTCCCAGGTATGCCTTGTTTTTCAGAAAACACAAGTAAACAAATCTCACATGCTGGAATTGTGTTTTAAAAATTTAACATAGTAAAAGAAGTGTCAAAATAATACCTAGTACCATTATTGTTTAAGAAAGGTCAATCAAATAGTAATTTCATTCAAATGAATGGAGAAATGTGATCAATAAAGTGATGCTTGTTTTAAATAATTATTAACAGAGAAAACTGCATAGTGCAGAGAGAACTGCATAGTGCATACTGCTGAGAAGGGTACACTGAAAACATTTTAGATGGGCCCTATAACATACAATAAAAGTAGCCTGTTTATCTTTTATTTCCACAAAGTATTTCCTTTCTCTTTTTCTTAAAGATAACAGTGACTACTAAGCACTGCCATTAATTACCTTCTTTTCTAGGCTACGTCTAGACTACGAAGTTTTATCAGAGCACAATTTGCGTACCTTTTTCCGATAGTTTTTTCGGAAGAGGCTTTTCCAAAATTTGGCCCATCTACACTGGGCCAAATTTTGGAAAAACGTCCTCTTTCAAAAAAGCCCTTATTCCTCGTGAAATAAGAAATACAGTGGCTTCCAAATGAGCGCATTTGCTCTTCTGCAAAAAATGTCAGAAGAGTAGTCATGGCGGAGTTTTTTCCTGGATACCTCTGGGTCTAGACGTAGCCCTAGATACTACATATGCAAGATTATAAACAAAATTACATGTTTCCACAAATATGTTGGATACATATCTACAAATGTAGTACAAGATAATTATTAAGCTTATATTAAGACAAAAAACTTTTTTTTTTTTTTTACTTTTTGGATTAAGCATATAATTATGATTTAGAATATACAGTAAAACCTGTGTTATCCAGCACGCTCAGGAATTAGGGAGTTCCAGTTATCTAAAAATTCCAGTTATCTGAGGGTCCCATCAAACTAGGAAAAACCAATGGACAATATAGTAAAACTCAAGTTTTTAATATCGGTATTTTTGTAGTGTGAGGCATTTGGTCTCACATTTCTATTTTGAGTTAAAGAGGATTAGTACTTCTTAAATTGTTAAGCCAATCATGGTAAACCAAGCCAGGCCTGTGCACCTGAAGATGTGACAGAATTGTGGCTGGGGACAATGTCAGTTAACAAAGTTTTCTGGTTAACAAGAGTGCCAGATAACAAAGGTTTCACTGTATACTACAACACATCGTGCCTCAACCAAAATCCATTGCCTAAATATCTTCATATTTTCAAAAGACTCCGATTAGAAGCTAAATTTTGTGATTGATTGCTATCTCTGGAATTGGCCAAATTAAACTCCCAAATCTGATATGCACCCTAGAGAGAGCCCAATTCTGTCATCTTTGGTGAAGCTGTGCAGTAAGATTTCAGTGGGACTGCAAGTAATTATGGCACAATCAGGTTCAAAGTCTACATCTCTACTCTGCATCCCAAACTTATATAGATAGTTTATATATCTGGTTCAGTTTTCTAATCTGTCTCAATTCTCCCCTTTCCCCCCCCCAACACACACACCCCACACACACATTTCTGAGTTACCTCATTGTACTCCCTGAACAGTGCCATATGTCATGAGTGATGGTATCACTAAGTTCTAGCTGCTGTTTTCATTGCCATTCATGGGACATTTGGGGAAGGGACCCACAGGCAGAACTGCATCTATGTTTGTAGGTATCTAGGTAGTAAGCAGAATGTGTGAACTTTGTGAAAAAGAGTAAATTGTGCATTAGCCCGCTTGCAAAAGAAAACTCTTTGGTTGTCATCTGTTCAAGAATCTCTGGGATAATATATTTACTGATGATTAGCACTCATTAACTTTGCCAAAGTACTAGACAAAGCATCCCAATGGGCCACCCACAGTTTAGAAGAGGAAGTACCAGATTCCTTATGGAACAGTGCCTTACTTGCATAATAGTGTCTTGATTAAAATACCTTTTGTCACTTTCCATATGTGGTGCATTGTAAACTTGGGCCTGCTCTATGCTTAAAAGTTTTACGAGCACAGCTAAGTCAGTTGTTTTGCAGTAGAATCTTTTACCAACACAGCTACAAAAACATAACTGTGCTTACACTGATACAAGATCTTGTATGTATGACTATACCTGCATCCACGCTAGATTAATTTGACAGACTAACTATACCAGCAAAATCATCTTAGTGTAGACAGGGTCTAATTTCATAGCATTTTGAAGCGATCTTATAGTGAGCCACTTAGATTTCCAACCTCAAAAGAGATAAGCCTCCATTAGAACTCAATCAAAGGGTGTGCCTACTAGGGATTTGCCAATGAGATAGTTGCCTTCATGTTTTCACACCTGGGAGGAGTTCTGTAAATTACCCCAGAAATAAAAGTGGCAATATCTTTGACTATGAATATTTCACCCTACCAGAAAACATGCATGGGAGATATGTTGCAGACCTTTGAAACTTCTAACTCAAATTTCATTGACCAAGAATAGAAAGATGAGGAGATGTAAATCTCTAGAAATATGTTTTATTAGGGCACTTGGAAACTAATTGTGTGCAGTAGAAGTAGCCAAAACAAAAAAAAAAAAAAGAGGACACACGTATTTTTTCCTTCCTTTGGGGAATCTTGAATCAGAAAATTCACCTTGTATGCTTGAGATGTTACAGTAAGAACTGTAATTATTCACATCTTGGCCAAGTGCACCATGGTTCCCAATGAAATAAGAAAATGTAAGGAATTTGGAGTAGACTTGCTTCAGCAATATGAGCAAGACTATCTGTGGGCCCTCTACAGGACTTTCAGTTATTTAAAAGGAGAACTTTTGCCATCAAAAGAAATTCTTAATGTTCCATGACTTTTGTTCAGAGCACTGATTCCATTCTGCCGATGACTTTCCCCAAACAATAAACACTGTATCTCAGTTTCCCCAGCAATAAAACAGGGATTATACTTGTCTATCTCAGAGAATACTGAGACAATTTACTGATATTTGCAAAGCAATCCAGTTGCTAGAAGTTCCTAATAAAATATTTACTATGATATAGTGTACCTATTTCAGCTTTCCAGTTGTGGGTCATTCAGGTCCAGTGTTCCCTGTAAGCTGAGCGCTTGGGCGGCCTCCCAGGAGAGATTCAGGGGCTGTCCAGCTGATTGGCAGACCCGCCTGCAGCTGACCACAACCAGCAGCATGTGTTTCTATTGGTGGTGCACATCTGCACATGCCTTGGTGAACATAACAAAATTAATTCTGCATATGGATGGAAAAATTTTAGAGGGAACACTGATCAGGTCAATTAACTATTGTTAACAACACCTATCATCAACTGCTCAGGAGGGCTAGTGCACGTTAATTCAGTCATATCCTGGTTGCGTGTGTCCAGCAAGTACCATGATTTAACCACAGCCTATTAGAAATGAAGATAGTCAAGAATCGCTTAAGAGTATACAGCTGTAGAGTTACATGACTTATGAAATGTATACAGCTGTACATAAGACCTTTGGTGTAAACACCCAAAATTTCTCATACATGTTCTTGGTAATGGATATTGGGATGAAATATCCAGCATTGGGGAAAGAGGGGTGGTTTTTTTAGTGTACCTTATGAGTAATCCAGATTGCCTTTCCTGGTTAATAGGTTCTGACATGGTTCCAGCACTTTGTTAGGCATCAATATTGATTAATGTAATGATGCTGCCACTAATCTTTTAACTGTGAAAGTTATAGGTTCAAGGACTGCTTTCTCCTTACTGGGTTAGATATGGGTATCAGCAGAACAGTTTCCCAATGTTGCCCCTTTTCCATCTTGGTTCTTCTATGTGATGGTTTCACTTTTACAACTTCACTGCATGGAGAGGTAGATGCCAAACAATCTTCAGTTTGACTTTCCTCCAGAAAACTTTTCTAGATCCTATTATAGAGTTATCACACAGTTCCTTCTCTCTTTTGGTGAAGTTTTTTCAAGAAAACGGCAATCGGTCAATTTCAAGTTAACTTGGAACCCACTCTCATCCCATGAGGGCTCTAGCTTTCCTTTTAAAGTTGAGGTCATAAATCATCCCCTGCTGGTTTTAAACTAGAATATGTAGGCCATTTTGGTCTTGCCACACATAGGTGAACACAATTTGTTGGGGAAGAGTCAACACAGCTTTTATAATGGGATATCAATCCTTGGCAATTTATTAGAATTCTTTGAGGGGAATCAACAAACATGTGGACAATGGTGATCCAGTGGATATAGCGTACTTGTTTTTTTCTGAAAGTCTATGTCAAGAGTCCCTCAGCAAAGGCTCTTAAGCAAAGTTTGCAGTCATGACAAAGGTCTTCTCATGGACCAGTAACTGGTTAAAAGACAGGAGACAAGTGGCAGTCATAAATTATCTGTTTTCACAGTAGAAAAAAATAAAGGCCTGTACAGGGACCAATGCTATTCTGCATACTCATAAATGATCTTAAAAAAGGGTCAACAGTGAGGGAGAAACATTTGCAGATAATATAAAACTACTCAAGATGGTTAAGACCAAAGCAGAATGTAAAGGGTTACAAAGGGATCTCACAACATTTGGTGACTGGCAACAAAATTGCACATGAAATTCAATATTGATAAATGCAAAGTAATGCACACTGGAAAACATAATACCGACTCTGCATACAAAATGATGGGGTCTAAATTAGCTGTTACCACTCAAGAAAGATCTTGGAGTCGTTGTGGATATTCTCTGAAAAACATATGCTCAATGTGCAGCAGCAGTCAAAAAAGCTAACGGAATATTAAGCACCATTAGGAAAGAGAGAGATTAAAAAGACACAAAGCTATAATGCCACTATATAAAGCCATTGTACACCCACACCTTGAATACTGCATGCAGTTCTAATCACCCCATCTCCAAAAAGGTATATTTAAATTGGAAAAGGTACAGAGAAAGGCAACAAAAACTATTAAGGGTAAGAAACAGCTTCCATAAAAGGAGAGATTAAAAAGACAACTAAGAAAAGAGACAACTAAGAGGGGGATAAAATAAAGGTCTATAAAATGATGAGTAGTTCAGAGAAGTGAAGAAGGAAATGTTATTTACTCTTTCCCATAACACACGAATCAGGGATCACCCAAAGAAACTAATAGGCAGCAGGTTTATATTTAAAAAAGGAAGAACTACCCTGCAATCATGGTAGGACCAAGCGCCATCCAGAACAACCTTCTCTTACAAATCTCAAATTATGAAGATTCTACAATCTCCCTAGGAATTTATTCCAGTGTTTAACCACTATGACAGTTAGAAAGTTTCTCCCAATGTCCAACCTAAATCTAGCTTGCTGCAATTTAAGCCCATTGCTTCTCTTCTACCCTCAGAGATTAAGAACAACAGTTTTTCTCCCTTCTCCTTCTCCCGGCTGTGGAACTTATTGCCAGAGGACACGGTAATGGCTAAAACTATAACCGGGATCAAAAAAGATGTAGATAATTTCTTGTAGCATAGGTCCATAAATGGCTACTGCCCAAGGTGGTGAAGGATGCAACCCCATGATCTGGGTGTCCCTCAGCATCTTACTGACAGATGCTGGTTCTGGATGACTAGGGATAGCTCACTCAATTTCTGTTCATTCCCTTTGAAGCATCTAGCATTGGCCACTGTCAGAAGACAGGATACTAGGCCAGATGGACAATTAGTCTGACCCACTATGGTTATTCTTAGCTTGTTGCTATGACAGGAAATCACTGTTGTTTGATGTGCCCTTCAGTGGTTTCAGCCTTACCTACATGAGAGATTCAACTGGAGGTCATGGGCAAGTGTAATAATACTTTTCACTTCTGTAACAACTTAAATTAGAGGTACTTTGTAACCACTGATAAAATAAGCCTCAAGACACCACTTTGCCTCTTTATATAGGGGTTTAATATGCACCATCTCCCAAGGTTCTTATTTTCCATTCTGTTTTATGTAAATATTAAGAGATTATTTTTAAACACAAGGACTCTGCAATTTGTCTCCGCTTTGGAACATTGCCTAGAGGATATGTAGAATCATAGAACTGGAAGGAACCTTGAGAGGTCATCAAATCCAGTCCCTGGCACTCATGGTAGAATCAAGCACCATCTAGACCAACCTGCTCTTAATAAATCTCCACTGATGGAGATTTCACAATCTCCCTAGGCAATTTATTATCCCAGTGTTTAGCCACTGTGACCGTTAGGTAGTTTTTTCTAATGTCTAGCCTAAGCCTCCCTTACTGCAATTTAAGCCCATTTCTTCTTCTCCTATCCTCAAAGGTTAACAACAATTTTCTCTCTCCTCCTTCTAACAACCTTTTAGGTTCTTGAAAGTTATGCTCCTCTCAGTCTTCTCTTCTCCAGACTAAACAAACCCAGTTCTTTCAGTCTTCCCTCAGAGGTCATACTTTCTAAACATTTAATCATTTTTGTTACTCTTCTCTGGACTTCCTCCAGTTTGTCCACATCTTTCCTAAAATGTGTCTCCCAGAACAGGACAAAACTCCAGTTGAGGCCCAAGCAGAGCAGAAGAATGACTTCTCATGTCTTGCATACAACACTCCTGTTAATACATCCCAGAATGGCTTTTTTTTTTTTTTTTTGGCCAGTCACATTGTTGACTCATATTTAGCTTGTGGTCCACTATCACCTCCTACAATCCATTTCCGTAGCACTCCTTCCTAAATAATCATTTCCTAGGTATGCTCAACCCAGTGAAAACAAAAGTGTTCTTAACTGGACAAGAGCAATGTTCTAACCTTCATTAGGTCTCTGCTTCTTGAGGGGACATATCTGAAAACAGCAAGATTAAGAATCCTGAAATCATTTTCTATCACACTTTTTCCTCATTTTGATGCAGTATTAAATGGGGGTTTTTTTTCAGTCTATAGTTTACATAGAAAAAATTCCTAAATCGCCAAAGTCACAGAGATGCTTTTGAAAATTGTTTATTCTGGTGGACTTATTCTGTCCCCAGCAGCAATCTGTTACATTGTTTACCGTCTTCTCTTTTCATCCGGGTTTCAACCAACACCTCTCAAAGGTTTCCTACGTATTCAGAATATATCAGCAAGTTTGATCACTGTTTTGTACAACCATGATCACATTCAGTTGCCTCTAAAGTGAACATTTGATTTTAAGTTGTCATTGCTATTTCTAAAGCCCGTAATAATGCATATGTCCTGGCTAAATGTAATATCGCCTCCTGGAATCTCATCTTGATATATCAGTGCTTTTCAGTGATTCTACCATTACATCAGAGACAAGCAAGAAAATAAATATTTGCTGTTATCTGGCAGTATCAAGAGGCTTTAAGATGGGTGTAAAGGTAATATGTGTTCACTGTGAGAAGTGCAAAGGAACTTTAGAGAAAATGAAAATCAGTCTCTTTGTAAGGTGCTGGCTTGTCCCCAGCCCAAAAGGACCCAGTTCCACACTGAGACTATGTCTAGACTACAGAGCTTTTCCGGGATAAAGCTCTGCCGCATCCAAAGAACACGTCCACTTTTCCGAAAAAAAAGTCGGAAAAGCAGACACTTTTTTTGGCATCCCTGTACACTTCATTTTACGAGGAAGAAGGGATGTTCCAAAAAAGGCGTTTTTTCCCCGAAATGTGGCCCTGTGTAGATGGGCCAAATTTCGGAAAAGCCTCTTTCAGAAGTAAATCGGAAAAAGATACACGATTTGTGTAGTGCAAATTGTGTTTCTTTTTCCGATTTATCTTTGTAGTGTAGACATAGCCTCAGTCTCCTTCAAGGCAGTTTCATTTCCCAAACATAAGCAGAAAGCAATAAACTGTTCCCCAGCCCAGCCTGGGCTATAGCTTCAAGAGGATTTTCCTTCTTGCCTCTCTGTTACTCTTGTTCCAGGAACTCTGGCAGGATTTTCTCATGCTCCATTAACTGAGCACTGCCTCACAGAACTCTTTCCCTGGGGTAGGGATGTTAAAACAGTTAATTGGTTAAAGGGGAGCACATAAAATGATTAAACTATTTTGTCTCAGCTCCTGCCACCTGGACCACTACAGCTATGAGGTGTGGTGTGGCCCAGCCCGCCAGTCCCTCTGAGGCCGACACTGCTCCAGCCCAATGGGCTACCAACAGAGTTCGCTGCCAAGGGTCAGTTAACCTCATGCAAATTGGTATGCTTACTGGTTAATTATTTAACATCCTTACCCTGAGACCCTTCCACCCCCCGACCTCACCACAGGTTCCTACTGCCGATCCTTTTCAGGCACTCTGATAATCTATCCCAAGGAACTACCTGTTGCTCCAGCTCCCACTCACTCTGGTCTGGAATGGTCTGTCTCCCTGTTCCCAGGGAGCAGAATTGTGAAAAAATCAGGGTCCAGATTCACTGATACTATGAATTCCAGTTGCTTTGCAGATGAAAATTCAGCTTAACTGGCTGGATGTTCACATGTGAGACTAGAATGTGCTAGTAAACCTGACTCTAGGCTTTAACTAGAATTGCCTTGCATTGTTTTGTAGAATTTCTACAACTAGGGCATTGTTAGCTTTTCAAAGGCCCAAAACATTGGACTTAATGTAGGGGAGGGATGGGACTTGCAAGAATTTGAGAGTCTTGATGGCTCAAGGGATAAATTATGGCACAGAGTTTTCAGCTCTCAGTCAGCTCTCAGTTCATATACAGTCCAAGTCGAAATACAATTCTTGCTGCTTCAAGGTGGCTAAAGTTTGGCAATATGAATCTAGGGTAATAATATAATTAATGCCAATCAATCAGCTGTATACCTGTCAAATAAAATATAAATGACTCTAGATTAGCAGAACGTGAAGGCATTATTCAGTTGCAGTTGTTTTATGCAGGTTGTAGCAAACAGAAAATGTATACATAAGTCTCTGAGGAAGGGAGTCATTAAATGTTTCACAATACATGAATATATACAAGTCCAAAATCTAAAGTGTTCTTCAGGATTTTAAATGAAACCCAGAAGCAAGGAGAAATTGAACTGTCTGCATATGATATATAAAATATAGAGAGAAGTGCAGTACATATTATATGCCTTTCTTTACATAACAGTACAGTAGGTCTGAGAAAACTGACAGCATGTTTAGTGTTGCCTTTATTGAGTGCCGTGCATTGCTGAGGAAAAGAGTTTACAACTCATATCTTGGTTTTCTGGTGATGTCCAAAGAGTAATGAATAAGCCTAAGACTTTTAGAGTTTAAAAGTCCTTTTTACAAACAGCATAAGGGGCACACTGCTTCTGCAAGGCAGTGTGAAAAATGGACAAAATGTGTATCTCCTATTAAGGACTGAGATTCTGCTACCTCAATCTTCCTGAAGTGATTGTGTATAACCTCTTAGGTATTTCATCTAGAATAGTTCCCCGCTCTGCCCAAGGTAGAGGTTTGAAGGCTTGGTTAATAAGGTCTGAGATGAACACAGAGATTTGAGACTAGTTCTCCTGGGTTTCTGGCTTGCAGCTGAGTGCATGTTCCTTTACACTAAAATAATACTACAGGACAGATGCTCTCTAACAAAAACATGTAATATTTTCCTGAGGTGTGGTGAGCTATATGGGTTAATCTGTGAGTACTGCACAAGATGAAAAACACCTGGCAGGATTTTCAATATATGTTTGGGTTTCTAATAACTTAAGCATTTATTTGTGTTCAGTATAAGATATTGGTGTTTTATTGAAGATGTACTGGCATAAGGTTGCCAAAGTTGTTTAAGTACAGTATATTACATGTACCACATTACTTATGAACTATTGCATTAACACTTGTCTGTAGTACCATAAATGTGTGTATGTAGAGTGCATGTGTAAATGTACACATACACAAGTACACAAACAGAAAACTGGTCTGCAGCCATAAATGAATGTCAGGTGTCCTCAGTATATAAAAATAAGGCTAATCAAATAATACCTGCAATAGCGTTAACATGTAAGCTCCTCATATATTTGAGTCAGATAATGAAGAGTGCATTTTTTTACTCTGCAATGTTTTCATATGGTAATATACAGAATTACTCTGATGTCTACAGTTCAAAATACAGGTTTGCAATAGCTTTGTAGTCTAGCAGAAAAAGAGGTCACAGGTTAGGGGGCTACACAGCCAACGATACCGATACATATCTCCCACAGGGACTATGTATTTCCTCCTCTTACCTTGTCTAGTAATAAAGAATTTCCATAGAAGAAAATTAAATACTCTTTAGTAATTTTAGATGGAAACTACTTACTAAGGCCAGTCTAAACCTGACAGTTTTGCCAGTGTGACTTTACCAGTATAACTACACTGGCAAAATCCTCCTCATGTAAATACACCTTGTATCAGCAAAATTGTCACCAGCATTTGCCAACATAACTTGTCCTGCTTCAGTGGGCAAAAAACAAACAATACTATGTAAAAGCACATTTATGCGGGTTTAACTCTGTCTATACTAGGGCTTCTGCAGGTACAGAAATATTATATATAAGCAGTGGGGCCGACAGACTTGCCGGGTCCCTAAGCAAGGGGCCTTAGGCAGAAGAAGCAGGGCAGGGCTAACTTTCTGTGCTGCATGTCATGCCTACCCCAAGAAGCCCTCAGCACTGCCCAGAGCATGCTGTGCATGGTTCCAGAGGCAATTTAAAGGGGGGTCCTTGGCTCCAGGACCCCCAGCCCCAGCCCATCAACAGGCCTGTATATAACAGCACACTCCTGACCTTGACATTCTGACAAAAATCTTATGGTAGACCTTCCATCAGATTATTGGCCCCAGAGAAAATACCTGAAACAGATTACTTAGCTAATTTGATGTATACATTCAATAGTTAGTTTGACATTTCAATTCTTGGCTAATTTGGGGAGGCAGTTACAAATAAGGACCACGTTTTATACATAAGGATTTTATTTTTCAACAATAATACTGAATAAATTATTTTTCATCAAAGCTTTTACTGTTTCATGTGTACCCATTTATTTATTATGGTGGGCAACAGAGATGTAAAGTTTTACTTTAGAATTCTGCAGAATACTATTTCAGTGCTATATTGCACTTTTTTCAAAACCAGCATTGCACAGGACCCTGATGTATAAGTCATCTGATTATTTTTACAAATATTCAGAATCCTACTAGACATGTTGCAGGCTTGATATGCAAAACAAGATGACAAATACAGACTAATTCATAGTTAAGCATGATCATAGTTTCATATTTAGCACTCAAGCTTTGTTTCAGTACTAAAAAGTTCAGCACTTCAAAATATTTTATCCAAATGACTCTGAATCATACAGTCAGAGGAAACAATGGGACATCTGTTAATAATACAAGAATAGTTCAGCAGAATGAATGATTATTTAAAATACTGTCCCCTTCACAGACACCACATAATCTGTTAAGGGTCCTCAATGTTTTCTCTTATTGGGACTGTCTTTTTACAACAACAAAAAAAGTGAGCCAGTGATTCTTCAAAAATACTTATTCAGACTAGAAAACTAAGTAGTTGTGGTTTTGAATCATCGTCCATTTCTAAAGGTTGTACAAGTCACGTTACTGGGAGGAGGACAGGAGGAAAAAAATAATTTGAACTAAAAATAGATTACAAAGAAATACTATCATTCAGAGAAGGGAACATTAGGTCAGGAGCTACTGCTTCTTAACACCATAAACTTCTGCTTGAAAACCAAATCAAGAAAAAAAAAAGTCATAACCACAGACACTAAATCAGGAGAGCAAACAAGTTGTTTGTTCAGCATGTTTTGAAAGAAAAAAAATACCTTTCAACCAAGACTATATTTTTCAGGTTGTTGGTTTTTACGAAAGCACATCACTGCTAATGTGTTAAATTAAGAAATGTTGCCAGTATTATTTTGTAGAATAAACGGACAATGTATAATTAGATATGCTAACAACTGTTCCTGTTAGAGGGCAAACCAGGTGGAGGGGGAAAATATGATATAAATGAAGGTGTGGTGACATCACAGCAAATGAGACACTGATTCAAACAACAGAGCTGGGGTCAAATTCTGAAGGGGTTTCCAAGAGCCAGCAAAGGTGTGGGAAAATGAAAAGTGATGTTTCCTGCAGAGTAGGATTCAGTGAGCTTTCTGACATTCAGCAGCAGCAACCCAGCTGCCAGCTGATTATTAACCATTTTAGTGGCAAGGGAAAGGGAGTCACATTCAGTCCTCCCAGTTGTATGGTAATTGTATTGTGACAGCGCCCAGACCCGGGCCCCATTGTGTCTGGCACTGCATAAATATATGGGAAGATTATAAAGAATTACACTCTTATCTGATACAAGACTCAAGTGAGTAAAAGGGCATGTCTACATTGCAGCAATCCCAGATTGGGGAGCCATATTCATTCTAGTTCTGCTTGTGTATAGTTGTTAGGATTAACTCACAAACCCAGGCTTTTCAGTTAATTGTGTAAATGACCACACATTAACATGGTCGGAGACTCTCTTCTGAGGGGGATGGAGGCACCCATCTGTCACCCTGACATGTCATCTCGGGAGGTATGCTGCCTGCCGGGGGCCCATATCCGAGACATTGGAGGCACTGTCGAGGATTATCCAGCCCTCTGACAACTACCCCATGCTACTCATCCATGTGGGCACTAATGATTCTGTGAGGTGTGACACTGAGCAGATCAAGAGTGATGACATGGCTCTGGGAGTACGGGTGAAGGAGTCTGGAGCGCAGGTGGTATTCTCTTTGATCCTTCCTGTCAAAGGTAGGGGCCCAGGCAGAGACAGGTGCATCCTGGAGGTGAATGCCTGGCTGCGAAGATGGTGTCGCCAGGAGGGCTTTGGCTTCCTCAACCACAGGACGCTATTCCAGGAAGAACTACTAAGCAGGGATGGCATTCACCTTTTGAGGAAGGGGAAGACCGTATTTGGATACAGACTGGCTAACCTAGTGAGGACGGCTTTAAATGAGGTTCAACAGGGACAGGTGACCAAAGCTCACGGGTAAGTGAAGAACATGGAGACCTGGGAGATGGGTCGGAAATGGGAAGGAGTGTGGGCTATAATAGCAGAGAGAAAGGAGGGACAACGCAGAACTGGGAGGCAAGATCAAATCAGTATCTTAGATGCCTATATACAAATGCAAGAAGTATGGGTAATAAGCAGGAAGAACTGGAAGTGCGAATAAATAAATACAACTATGACATCATTGGCATCACAGAGACTTGGTGGGATAATACACGCGATTGGAATATTGGTATAGAAGGGTACAGATTACTCAGGAAGGACAGGTGGGGAAAAAAGGGAGGAGGTGTTGCCTTATATATTAAAAATGTACATATTTGGACTGAGGTGGAGAAGGACATAGGAGACGGGCGTGTTGAGAGACTCTGGGTTAGGCTAAAAGGGGTAAAAAAGAAGGGTGATATCATGATAGGGGTCCACTACAGGCCACCTACCCAGGCAGAAGAGGTGGATGAGGCTTTTTTTAAACAACTAACAAAGTCATCCAAAGCGCAGGATTTGGTGCTGATGGGGGACTTCAACTATCCAGATATATGTTGGGAAACTAACACAGTGTGGAACAGATTATCCAATAAGTTCTTGGACTGCACTGAAGACAACTTTTTATTTCAGAAGGTTGAAAAAGTTACTAGCTGTTCTAGACTTGATTTTAACAAATAGGGAGGAACTGGTTGAGAATTTGAAAGTGGAAGGCAGCTTGGGTGAAAGTAATCATGAAATCATAGAGGTCATGATTCTAAGGTATGGTGGAAGGGAGAACGGCAAATTAGTGACAATGGATTTCAGGAAGGCAGATTTTGGTAAGCTCAGAGAGCTGGTAGATAAGATCCCATGGGAAGAAAGACTGAGGGGAAAAACAACTGAGGAGAGTTGGCAGTTTTTCAAAGGGACATTGTTAAGGGCCCAAAAGCAAGCTATTCCGCTGCGTAGGAAAGACAGACAATATGGCAAAAGACCACCTTGGATCAACTAGGAGATCTTGCATGATCTAAAAATAAAAAAAGAGTCTCATACAAAATGGAAACGAGGACAAATTACAAAGGATGAATATAGGCAAACAATATAGGAATGCAGGGGCAAGATTAGAAAAGGAAAGGCATAAAATGAGCTCAAATTAGCTACAGACATAAAGGGAAACAAGAAGATATTCTATAAATATATTAGAAGCAAGAGGAACACCAAGGACAGGGTAGGCCCATTGCTCAGTGACGAGGGAGAAACAGTAACAGGAAACTTGGAAATGGCAGAGATGCTTAATGACTTCTTTGTTTTGGTCTTCACCGAGAAGTCTGATGAAGGAATGCCAGATATAGTGAATGCTAGTGGGAAGAGGGTAGGTTTAAAAGATAAAATAATAAAAGAACAAGTTAAAAATCACTTGGAAAAGTTAGATGCCTGTAAGTCACCAGGGCCTGATGAAATGCATCCTAGAATACTCAAGGAGCTCATAGAGGAGGTATCTGAGCCTTTAGCTCTTTATCTTTGGAAAATCATGGAAGACAGAAGAGATTCCAGAAGATTGGAAAAGGGCAAATATAATGCCTATCTATAAAAAGGGAAATAAAAACAACCCAGGAAACTACAGACCAGTCAGTTTAACTTCTGTGTCAGGAAAGATAATGGAGCAAGTAATTAAGGAAATTAAGTTGGAAGATAATAAGGGGATAGGGAACAGCCAGCATGGATTTGTAAAGAACAAATCATGACAAACCAGTCTGATAGCTTTCTTTGATAGGATAACAAGTCTTGTGGATAAGGGACAAGCGGTGGACGTGGTATACCTAGACTTTAGTAAGGCATTTGATACAGTCTCACATGATATTCTTATCAATAAACTAGGCAAATACAACTTAGATGGGGCTACTATAAGGTGGGTACATAACTGGCTGGATAACCGTTCCCAGACAGTAGTTATTAATGGTTCACAATCCTGCTGGAAAGGAGTAACAAGTGGGGTTCCACGGGGTTCTCTTTTGGGACCGGTTCTGTTCAATATCTTCATCAACGATTTAGATATCGGCATAGAGAGTACGCTTATTAAGTTTGCAAATGATACCAAGCTTGGAGGGGTTGCAACTGCTTTGGAGGATAGAGTCATAATTCAAAATGATCTGGACAAATTGGAGAAATGGTCTGAGGTAAACAGGATGAAGTTTAATACGGACAAATGCAAAGTGCTCCACTTAGGAAGGAGCAATCAGTTTCACACATACAGAATGGGAAGCGACTGTCTAGGAAGGAGTACCGCAGAAAGGGATCTAGGGATTATAGTGGACCACAAGCTAAATATGAGTCATCAGTGTGACGCTGTTGCAAAAAAAGCCAACATGATTCTAGGATGCATTAACAGGTGTGCTGTGAGCAAGACACGAGAAGTCATTCTTCCACTCTACTCTGTGCTGATTAGGCCTCAGTTGGAGTATTGTGTCCAGTTCTGGGCACCACATTTCAAGAAATATGTGGAGAAATTGGAGAAGGTTCAGAGAAGAGCAACAAGAATGATTAAAGGTCTCGAGAACATGACCTATGAAAAAAAACTGAAAGAATTGGGCTTGTTTAGTTTGGAAAAGAGAAGATTGAGAGGGGACATGATAGCGGTTTTCAGGTACCTAAAAGGGTGTCTCAAGGAGGAGGGAGAAAACTTGTCCTTCCTCGTCTCTGAGGATAGAACAAGAAGCAATGGGCTTAAACTGCAGCAAGGGAGGTTTAGGTTGGACATTAGGAAAAAGTTCCTAACTGTCAGGGTGGTTAAACACTGGAATAAATTGCCTAGGTTGGTTGTGGAATCTCCATCTCTGGAGCTATTTAAGAGGAGGTTAGATAAATGTCTATCAGGGATGGTCTAGACAGTACTAGGTCCTGCGATGAGGGCAGAGGACTGGACTCAATGACCTCTCGAGGTCCCTTCCAGTCCTAGTATTATATGATTCTATGATCCCTCATCTCAGCAGCAGGCACTGAGGAAAAGACAGCAACCTTATGAACAGGCTAAGGGAGGATGGACTGTAAATTACTATATTGAGAATAAAATGAGGAAACAGAACATTTTTCTGGATATAAGCACTCTGTTGGGTGTCAACTGAACAAGGTTCCCTCTAAGCTGCGTGGCAGCACGGCTCGCAGCTGCTTAATGAGCCCCGCCCAGCCATGGGCTCAGGGCTCCATGCTTGGAGCTGCCTGGCTGAGGGAGAGGCACTTCTCCCTCAGCTATGGCAGCAGCTCGCTGCTAAGGGAAGAGCAGAGACCCTACCGTGAGCCCCTGGTTGGGTAGGGCTCATTAAACAGCTGTGGGGCCATGCTACCGCACAGCTTACAGGGAACCTCGCACCAGAGTAAAACCTCTGGGGAACACCACAGAGTACAACCTATTCTCCCCTGTGCCTGTTAAGTACAATTGACTAGAGTGGGTGCAAACACCTCCCTGAACCTTTTAGTACCAGCAGTACGATCTCTACTGTCAAATCAGACATTACCAAAATGGCCAGGATAAGATAACAGTGGTGCAAGCAGATGCAGCTAAAGATTAAAATAATATAAGAGTAGGCAAATCCACCAGTCATGGTCACAGCTCTAATTAAGTTGGATTTTCAGATTCAGCCAGCTGGTGCTAACTTATTACAACATATTCCAGTGGGAAAAAGTTACAGATCTCACAGACATATCATAAACTTAACAGTTTGTAGTTTAAGCTGTGCAAGAACATGCTTTCAATTAACAATTTGTGCACATTTTCATCACTGAAACAGAAAATGTATCTACACTACCCAGAATCTTTTAGCTGTCAAACTTTTGCACTATACATTACTCAGTTTTTCAAAAATAGCCTAAAGTAAAATGCTATTATCAAGCACAGAAGTTGGTATTAATATTTAAACTGCTTGCTTTTACAATCATAGCAACTACTTCAGAAATTACCTGCATGATCCTCTTCTGACAAACTAACAATTCTCTTCTGATCTTATAAGCAACCTTCAAATATTTAACATCAATGGTGAGTTAAGGTGCTCAGCAGTTCACAGACTGGACTCTAAATACACATTTGTACTATGCCATGCCATGAAGTTTTTACCAAAAATTGAATCATAGTCCTACACAAAGCCAGATGATACAAAACACCTTGCATAAGGCTCCGGGGTGGGGTGGGGGAGCTGAAACTAGTTACTATATTTCTGTAATCTGTATGTATTCATATTAGCATATTTTTCAGAAAAATACTAGACACGGGTCCAGATTTTAAAAAGGTACTGAGATATCTCAATATCTCTAAAAATCTGGATCAAACTCGATAAATGCTGATGTACTTGGTTGCAGACTGATATATAACCAATTAACTTATCCACTTTTTTCCCTTCTCAGATTTATTTTATGAGAATTATGCCTTGTTACTTAAGAACACAATCATTTAACTGAATTGTGTATGTTTTATCCAATCTTAAAATAAATGTTTTCTGTAGACAACTGTATACATTTAATCCATTAGCTCCAAAATCGACACTAGATTTGAACCATCAAAAGGAAGAGTGAACTTCAGAAAAGCACAGACATTACCGGCTGATGCTTACCAGTTACGGTTAACTGACACGGGCTGGAGCAGTCCCTCGCCTGCCACAGACAGGAGGGATTCCAGCATCGTGAGACCCACTGTGGGCAGGACACATTCCAGCCCGTTCATGGTGGGCTAGGGGGGCTGCTCCAGCCCAGTCAAGCTTGCAGCCCTCCTCCATTCACCCCCATTTAATTGGTTGATGGTTAACCATAACAAACCGGCAAACAATTAAATGGGATTTTACATCCCTGCCTCCTACCCACCTAATTTGAGCATTAGAAGCAAGCAGGATAAGCAACAGTTCTTATGCCCATTACAATATCCAGCATACTACATCAAACACCCTACTAGAACATCTACATAAGTTTTAATTAAATATTAATGGTTAATTGAAAAATTTAACAAGTACCCAAAAATAGTAAAGTATTGTATATACACAGTAAAAAGACTTGAGAAGAGGACATGGCACAACAGTATCACAAAGATTAAGTATATGGAACCTAACTTAGTTTTCCCTCTCCCCTCAATGCCTTTCCCCTGCGGGCATACAAAACATGCATCTTTACAACTCTAAAGAATGTTTCCCCATATTAATCTTCACACCTTTCAACACACAATCATCTTTCAGCATGTAGTCAGAAAGATCCCAAAAGACATGCACAAGTGTCATTTTAAAGTGAACTATATAGGAATATTCCCCCATCAGTTTGGTCAGACTCAGCAATTTATTTTTTGCTTTATATAGAAAAGTGTTCAGGTACAGTCTCTATCTCGAATTACAATCTTCCACCTCCTTTCCCTCCTTCTCCCTGCCATGAGCAGAGCATGGAGTCAGATACACCAGATTTAAACAACACAGATCTCCAGAGAGGGAGAAGGAAATTGCCCTGTGTCTGACATAAAAAGCAAGGTATGTTTTCTGTCCAGTAAAGGCCCACTCACTCATATTTTCTTGGGAAAGATCACTGAGGAATCAAATTGAGATTTTTCAACTACACAGATTGAACCTCTCTAGTCTGGCGCTCTCTGGTCCGGCAACATCTATGGTCCGACATGATTTTAGTTAGCCATTTATCATGGGTGTGGCCACGTTTCCCACGGTCCTATAAAGTTTGTTTACAGCCACAGTATGGGCTCCCAGTGTTCTGTGCTGTTATTTAGCTCTAAATTACCCCTAAGTGTCTTCTAAAAGCCCAGTAAGCAGTATGAGTGTAGGTAATGCTGCTAGACACCACTGACCTCCCATGGTCAGGCAAATTCTCTGGTTCGGCACTGGTCAGATCCTAAGGGTGCTGGACCAGAGAGGTTCAACCTGTATTAAAAATGGCAGATTTGAAATAAACACAATGAACCAATTAAATAGTGATAAAGTTACCTTGGTCTAAAATGTATTAATTTGTGGACAGTTTCCCCAAAACACTGTGCTAGATCCAGCAACAGAAATCACCGCAAGCTATTAAATAATTTCTCTTTCTGCTCACTGTCCTTCCCAACAGTATCTTGTCTATTGGTGGCTACTCCCGTAAGGGGAATTCAGACTGCCGTTCGCATGAAGTGTTGTTTCTTAATTCTATCCTACCCCTAAAATTTTACTGATTTATAAGGCTAATTATCCACTAAAAAGCCAAGGTGTAAATTAGCATGAAATCCATCAGTTGCCTGAACTGTCCCTTTTTTAAAAAAAAAAAAAACATCATGCATGAAAACAAGATTTCAGCTCAATTAGTTCAACTAGTTATTTTAGTACAATGCAGTCTCAGCAAAATTCTGGATTCAAATATGGTAAACAAGCATAGAATGGAATAGAGAAATTCTTTACAACCCCAAATTACAGTTTGGTTAACCAACACATTCTAGGCCAGATCATAACTGCTGTTTCCTTCCAGTATCATCCCAAATGACCTCCCCAAAGTCAGAGATGATTTTAGTGATGGGCTTCAAAACAAAAAATAAGCAAATCTCATTAAAATGACTGAAATCTTAGGAATAAGAGCACACAGAATTATTAATATTCAGCAAATTGAAGTGCTGCTATTTCTTACTTGTTATATATAAAGAATTATCTAAACCCTGAAGCACTCTTAAATCCATTCTTCTGCCTGCCTGCCTGCCTGCCTGCCTATCTATCCAACAGAATTTCTCAGCTCCTACAGTTGTTCACTTGTTTCAGTGGAAGAAGGCCTCCAAAAGCCACTGAGTTGCATTCCCCAAAGCCAGTACTCTCAAAACAGTCCTCCTATTAGCTGAAGAACAGACCCTGTACATAGGAGTTTGAGGGAAAAATAAGGCATTAAATCTGTTCCTAAAACTTGCCTAGCTTGAGTCACACATTCACACCCAACCCTCTTAATGGATCTTGGTATAACAGGGAAATACACTAACAACCACTGGAATGGATTCTCAAGGCCGCCAAGTCACAACAGCAAACTAAACTCAATAACAATATGGTCCATATCATGGAAAAGACAAATCCCATAGCAGTGCTGATAACAAAGCTACCAAAACGAGCTTCTGTGTTCTAATAGCAAGGATTATAAATGTTTCACAGAAACAATGTATTTGGAAAAGAGACTGGATATATCAGTGTCCCAGAGTGCCATTAATAATATATCATTACAGATCAGTTAAAGAAAATATAAAAACACTTTTTAAACAGTGTTGTCAGTGTTCTAAAAATATAGATTTTATATC
Source organism: Pelochelys cantorii (assembly GCA_032595735.1). Lineage (NCBI taxonomy): Eukaryota > Metazoa > Chordata > Testudines > Trionychidae > Pelochelys > Pelochelys cantorii. The sequence goes on from CM064328.1 coordinate 13,396,237, forward strand.
ATTAAATTATTTTTGCAGACAGAAGATGCCTAGTGGATAATTTTGTAATTAACATGTGATATAAATGATCCAGAGATTAAAAAAAACAGATTACCCAATTTTAAGTGGGCATCAAAACTGAACATTATATTGTTAAATTAATACACACAAAAACAACCCAAATTGGTATTGTCCAATTGTCCATGACACAGAAACTGCACAATGTATATGGCTTACACTTCTTAAACCCTATGAGCGCCAGGTTGCTAACTTCCTAACTTTGATTCCTAAAGTCCAATATTGCCAATTAAGCCAAAAAAAACACAATAGAAAAAAGATTTTGATATAAAAAACACAAGCAGCATCCACTGATTATAATGGGAGTAACAGGTGCTCAGCAGTGATGGAAAAACAGATTCCAAAAATGGTAAAAGTGGGTTTTTCACTATCATTCAGGATTGACCTAACTCTACTCCCATTGAACTCAATGGGAGTTGAAAACTCCTAAATCAGTAATCTTCAAGATGTTGCGCATCCCTGAAAAGAGAGGAGTGCCCACCACTCCTAATTAAATCAATGAGAGTTGTGGGCATTCAGTACAGGTTGAATCTCCCTTGTCCAGCACTCTTGGCAGCGGAGTGGTCCTGAACCATGGAGTTTTTGCCAGATAAGGAGAGGTCAGACTCTGTTCCCTGATGGAGCTGCACTCCATGATGCCTGCCCCACTGCCTCCCGCCCCAGCCAGGGCTGTGTCCCCCACTGCACCAGTCACGGAAAGGGGCCTGTCCCGCTGCCTCTAGCCCTGACCAGGGCTGCCTCCATCACAACGTTGGCCCAGACTGCGCACCCAGCTGCTGGCCCCATTGACTGCAGCCCTGGCCGGGGCTGCACTCCCAGTCGCCAGCCCTCAGCCGAGGCTGCGCCCCCTCCCACACTGCACCAACCCCAACCGAGGCTGCACCCCCTCCCCCACTTAGGCTGTGTTTCCCACCTCGCCAGCCCCAGCCAGAGCTGTGCTCCTGACCGTTGGCCTTGCTGCCTCTAGGCCCAGCTGGGGCTGCACTCCTTGCCGTGAGCCCTGGCTAGGGCTGTGCTCCCCACCGCCAGCACAGCCGGGGCTGCACTTCTGAACTTGGCTAGCCGGGGCTCTCTGGTTCAGCAATCCTGCCAGACCACAGATGTTGCCAGACCAGAGAGTCCCAGATTTTAGAGGTTCAACCTGTACCTCACTTTTTAAAAGCAGAGATTCCATTCCACTGGCAGTTTTGTCATACTAAAGCAACATATTAATAAAAAGAAAACTGTATTACATGGAAAAGGGAAAAACTAATACACTTGACTTTTTAATTTAAATAGCAAACAACAAAAAGCTCATGCCAAAAAAGAGATTAGAATGCTTTAAATGTTTATACTAAATAGGAATTTTTAAAAAACAGCTAGAGTTAAAACACTAAAATACCACTACAGGAAACAAGTAGCCACCAACAATGTATTTAACAGAAAACAGAAGAATTTTCTAATACCATTCAAGAGTAAAAAACATGTAAGTTGACAATGAGCCTTCACTGTTATTTACCTTACAACCCAACTTACTTTTCTTCTTCAGTTAATTTGGAGTCATGGATTTAATAATACAATATCCACTCCCATGTTTTTTGCATACTTTGGCATTAAAAACTGTTCTAACAGTGGATAGCATTTCCCCCTTTAGGATTCTATTACCCCCTTTGAACTATTAAACCAGTAAACGCTACTGAAACTAAAGAAATTCATTTTGGAAGTCCCATCTGCGTACTTTTTGACAGAACAGGCAGCTTCTTTTGATAGCAATCTGTACATATGTAAATATAGTACATGAGAACTTTTAAAAAGTCCTCTGAAAACAAGCTGCAGATCCAAATAATTAAGAAATATTAATTCTATACGGTTTGTAAAACTTAAGTCTCTGTTCTGTCTAGCTCTTTAATTGCTTTTTATTTATAGTACCTACTTCATAATTTTGTAATGACAACAAAATGCAATACCTTACATCTGGAATATCTTTTTACAGTAATGCAAACCACAAATAATGATTATACAATATTACTGTCAGGTAAAACAGATCATAACATAGCAGTTCTATATGCCCAGTCATTCAGTAAATAGTTATTTATTAACCAAACTTCTGACCCTACAAATACTACTGGGCACACTAAAGTAAGACTAATCATAACAGGTGCTTGCCTGCAGAAGCCACAAGAAGGCATGAGGTTATCTGCAGTTTATTCAATTTAAAACCCAGGAGATTTGTAATATGGGAATTATTTTGAGATGTTTCTCATTTATGTTTCCTGCAGTATTTTGATGCAGAAGTTAACTCAGAAACCATAAATATTTTTATAAATAACTTGTTCAATCAATTAATTTGCTTCTGCAAATGATCAATTAGTAAGCATTCAGCTCGATGAGGCCTCCAGCCTGTGCTTCTCTTCTATCAAAGTTTGCAGGCCCCAATTAGTCATTTCGTTGGGGGCACTTTTTTCAATGCAAGCCATGGTCTAAATAACCAAATTCTATCCAGCTTGGCAGATTTAATCACTCTAGTCAAGAGAGTAGCCTACTTTTTAAAAAATGAAAAGTTATGTTTAGTTCAATTAAAACATTGCCTTTATTCTGTGCTTGGACACTACTGATACTTTTCATCTCCTTCTGCTGCACAGCTTATGAAAGCATCAGGTTTACCCACTCAAACAACAGTTAACCTTGATAGAAAGAAAATAGGCAAACTTGTGTAGGAACATTTTTTTTTCTCCTATGTCAAAAATCTTATAATGGACTAAAAATAGATGACAGACAGTTAATGCTGTTTAGAACTTTTTCCCACACTACAAACTTGAGAAATGTAATCAACTGGGAGTAAACTGGCAGAATTTCATTTGGGACAATGGCATATAAATTGTGTTTAGAGTCTTCTTTTCACAGTTCATTACAAACAGACTTTTAAAAATCCTATTTGTATTGTATTACCTAAGAAATAACATGATATAGTCATGATTAAGTTTGAAAGCTCAACCTCAGAACTTCTTTGTGCCTTTTAGCTACTACCCAGAGATAGGAGTAATGTGGAGGTAAATTGGTCCAGTGAGATCAACCAGACATACTATACCTCAGGTAGACAGACTCCTGGAGATCCACCTTTTTAGTGTTTAGTGTTGATGTGCATTCACATACTAGCCCTGCTGACTAGTGATGGATCAAAGTCAGGCCCCTAGAACTCACTACCTCTGCATTTCCCTTTTCCTGCAAGGAGTCACACTCTGCATCCCCAAGAGAAGGAGTACAACAAATTCTAGACATTATCTTTGGACTGGAGGGAGGACGAAAGAAGGGGGGGGGGAAATCTAAGCTGTACAGCTTTTTTGCCTCAGAATACCTATCTGCAGAGCCTTGTAAAACTTGTAAAACTCAATTTGCACAGTTCTGCTCTATCAGAAATTAATATGAGCAATTCAGTGTAAAGTAGCAGGCCTCCATTCTGGAGCCTTTGACTGCAGGCTAATTTCAAGTGGAATAGCCTCCATGACATCTAAACACTCTTTTACCCTGAGCCTGCTAAATCAATGCTTTCTACCCTTCTGTTTTTAAATACTGGAGAAGTGCTCAGATACTTCAGTAATAGGAGTCTGTATAAGTACCTTTTGAATACCGATATCTGTTCTGCCTGACTTGTAATGAAACATGGATTTGCAATTAATCCTATTTCAGATGAAGAGCTCCCCCAGAAAATTTTCAGGAAATAAGGGACAAGTAGTAGCTAAACCATCAAATGATTGTGAGTGTGAGCAAGACACAAGAAGTCATTCTTCCGCTCTACTCTGCACTGATTAGGCCTCAGTAGTACTGTGTCCAGTTCTGGGCACCACATTTCAAGAAAGATGTGGAGAAATTGGGGAAGGTCCAGAGGAGAGCAACAAAAATAATTAAAGGCCTAGAAAACATGAGCTATGAGGGAAGACCGAAATAACTGGGTTTGTTTAGTTTGGAAAGGACAACACTGAGAGGAGACATGATGGCAATTTTCAAGTACCTAAAAAGATGTTATGAGGAGGGAGAAAAATTGTTCTCAACCTCTGGTGCTAATAAGCAATGGGCTTAAACTGCAGTAAGGGAGGTTTAGGTTGGGCATTAGGGAAAACTTCTTAACTGTCATGGTGGTTAAACACTGGAATAAATTGCTTAGGGAGGTTGTGGAATCTCCATCACTGGAGATATTTAAGAGCAGATTGGAGAGATGTGTATCAGGGATGATCTAGACGGTGCTTGGTCCTGCCATAAGGACAGGGGACTGGATTTGATGGCCTCTTGAGGTCCCTTCCAGTTCTAGCATTCCATGGTTCTATGATTTCAATATGTTTTCCAAAAGCAGAAGAAAAGTGAACATTTACACAGTAAATCTGTAATGTTTCTCACTAGCATAATCTTAAACTAAGTAAGTCAACGGTAGGCAACCTTAGTTTGTTGTTCCCAGCCAATGGGAGCTGTGGGAAGCAATGCAGGTCATAGGGCTTGTTAGCCACCACTTCTCAGAGCTCCCATTAGAGGGGAATGGTGAACCACAGCCAATGGGAGCTGCAGGCGGCTGTACCTGTGGACTCAAGGTAAGCAAGCTGTCTGGCGGTCTTCCAGCACCTTACCCTGACAAGCCGTGTGCAGCCCACAGGCCGCAGGTTGCCCTCCACTAAACTAACGGTGTCTATATACTTCAGTTTTGTTCGCAAAAGGCAACTTTTGTCAACAAAACAGTAGAGGTGTACACACTACAATGCACCTCCTTCCAACAAAGCTCTCCTGTTTTGCTCACAAAAATCAAACCATCTCAACAAGAGGCATAGAGCTTTTTGCATCAAACTTAGATTGACAATGTGTCAGTGTAGACATTGCATTTGCTGTAACTGGCCTCCCAGAGATACCCCACGACCTTCACCTCAACAGTTTTGCTCACCAATTTGAACTCCACTGCCCTTCATCCAGCTATGCAGGTATTTGCTCCTCCCTTTTCAAAGCCTCAGGAAGTCTTGAAATTATTCAGTGTGGAGAGCTCACATAGCTACTGCACAACTCAGCATGCTAGCTCCTGGCAGCAAATGCACTCCTGCCGGGACTAGAGGGAAGGGAGTGGATCCCCTTGGTCTGTGGTCATTACAAGGTTCATTGCATGGTGCAAATAATGCCAGGCTCAGCACACTATGCCAATGCACATTATTATAGCTCAGTGTTAATATGCTCCTTCAAGGCATCCCTCAGCTAGATAGCCCCCAAAGGACTCCTCTTATAGCCTTATGTTCAGACTGCAGAGCGCAAAATTGAAGAGCAGTGAAGGATCTATGCTTTTATCAGAAATGGCTTAGTTGAAGATTACCAAGGCAGCTGAAAAGTGGCTGGCAATTTAGTAGGATGCCCATGAAATAATGGGAGTGAGAAACCATCAAGCAATGCTGTACCTTTCCTGAGAAATCATTGCAGACCCTTCCCAAAGCATCCTGCAGGCAGCTGCACGGTGGGATTCTTACACACAATGCACTACTCATGTCAATGTTGATGGAAGAGCTGCAACTGTAGATGGGCTCCTCCAAAACAAGGAACAGAGTGTGGATGTGCAACAGTGGTTTAATTACAGCAGTGGCTGTAGGGCAGAGTAACTTGTGTTGACAAAACTCTAGTGTAGACAAGGCCTAAGCTAGAGATGAATAGGCTTTTATGGAAAGAAATCTGGAAGTAGTTGAAAATAAGAATTATGGAACTGCTACATTTTCACACTTTGAGGAAGAATAGTTTCTACAGGGTAATGGTTTTAAACTCAGTATTAAGTCAATGAATAGTATTTTGTCAGCAACTATGGAAAGTAAAACAAAAAACTGTAGCTAAAGTATCCAAATGTTATGCTCTCCAGTATTAATGTGCCAGGATTATGGGGTGAGGGGAGAACTTCATTTTGATACAAGATTTACCATTAATAGGAATATGAAGCAATTCTTAGATGATATTAGTTGGTGATTGTTAAATTTCTGAAACTTAAATCGATATGTTCAAAATAAGGGCACCTGTAATATACTGATTTTCAGACAATGCATCAATACGAACCATGAAATAGCTAAAGTAAGAACTAATAGGACTACATAGGCAAGGAGAGCAGGAGTTGTGGTTAAATGGAAAACTGTATTCAGAACTTTCTCAGCAGGACAGTGAGAAACAATGAGGAGTCAAACATTACAAACCAAGAAAAACAGCTTTAAAACAAACAGTTTTTTCCACTAAACATATACTGAGGGCAGTTCAATGTAACCCAACAGCTACTGGAAGCAGCTAATCTTCACAAGTTAACCCACATGTAGAGGTCGGTCAAGAGAATTTTCCATGATAAGTGTCCATTTTCAATTACATGTTGGAGCTTTTGTTATAAAACCACGGTGTTTTGGTTTTTGGCAATCAAAAATTTAAAAATATTGTTTTCAGCCACACATCTGAGGGGGGAAATGGTTTTCATATTTTTGACAAAACCCCAAAAACACACTGGAAAAAATATTGAAGTAAGTGAATTTTTTTTGTCAAAAAATTTCTTCAAAAGAAAACATGCCCCACATGACTTTGGTCATCACCCACATTGCCATTGCCTATCAACCTGCAGGTAGTGCTGCATAAAGTGCAACACACAGAACACACACACAGAACACACACGCACACACACACACACATGTAACCCAAGCAAGCAGCCAGTGATTTAATTCAACAAAAACATCATCCAAATGGCCATCCAATAGACATTTGACATTAACTAGACTATTCACGTGTCTTTCTAAACACGTGAACAAATAAGACCTTGTAGGATCAGCTCATTAACTTGTGTGCCAATATTACAGTAAATAAACACCAGTTTTCAATATATAAGTTCACCAATGGAAACCACAGACAAGTAAGTTTTGAAAAGTAAATTTGTTGGTAGTTTACTAATCTGGAGCCCAAGCCAACATTCTTGATGTACCAAAATTCCCAAGGGAGAGCCATGTGTGTGCATGGAGTGCAGGATCAGATTCTTCATAGTTTTCTAGTCTAAGATCACAATTAATTTCAGTGACTATGCCCAAATGGTTGAAAATAATTAATGTTTTAGGTAGATTTGGGCTTGCCTTCAAACAAAATTCAATTCATCAAGACCTTTGACTGAAGAAAACAAATTATTTCATGTCCTTTAGCTCAATATTTAAAATAATACTAATGGTTCCAGAAAGTCATACTATATGCAAATTATTTTACGTCATAAATGACATAGACCAATTAAATGTGTAAATTGGAATTTTAACTGCTACATGAAAATGTTCATCAGGGCTGTCTCTTTCCTGCGCTGAAGCTGTAGTTTTAATTAAAAAGACCTCAGAGCTTCAACAGTTAGTTTGGAAACAATATGTATGTAGAGCAACCAAATGAAATAAAACAAACCTAAGCATAGTGTACTAGTTCTGCTGAAACTTTTATATTATTTTAACACCTACTACTGAACTAAAAGCTCTGAAGTCACATACTAGACATAAATAAAGGATGTTTTGGTCAAAGCAAGATCTCTCTCTCATTAAGTTCTTTTAAATGTTTATAAGATCAAAATACTAATTGCAAAAGCCTCAGATTAAAAGCTACATATATTAATGTCAAGTTACAGCACAATATTTTTTACATATGTGTTTGTGTGTGGCCTATAGAGCTTGCTGCACTATTTTTGTTTACCTCCATAAGCCAAACATTAGTGTAGTTTAGTGTTACTGCTAACTACACCTGAAAAATATTTATATAGACATAAAAGTTCACATACTAAACAGAATTAGTAGCAATTGGCTTTATACCGTCTCCTCATACAAGCAAATGTTTTAAGTTGTACTAAACATCAACAGAAAAACTGGAAAACATTTTACCATGTTAAGCTCTATCATGCTCTATGAAATGATTCCCATTCAAAGAAACAGTACTTCTATGGCCCAATCTTTTTGCGTGTGTATATTCTTAGAGGCTACGTCTGGACTACACCCTTCTGTCAGCAGAGGGATGTAAATTAGACTTTTTGAAAGTGCAAATGAAGCGGGGATTTAAATATCCCACTCTTCATTTGCATAATCATGTCATGGCGCTGTTTCGAACAAGCGCCATTTCGAAAGTGAAACCACGGTTAAGACACAGTTCTTTCGACAACGGGGCACTTTTTCGAAAGATCCTGTACTCCCGAGGAGTACATTAAAAAGACCTTAGGAGGAGTACAGGATCTTTCAAAAAAGCACCCCGTTGTCGAAAGAACCGCGTCTAAACTGCGGTTTCACTTTCGAAATGGCGCTTGTGCGAAACAGCGCCATGACGTGATTATGCAAATGAAGCGTGGGATATTTCAATCCCCGCTTCATTTGCAATTTCGAAATGTCTAATTTACATCTCTCTGCTGACAGAGGGGTAAAGTCTAGACGTAGCCTGAGAGTTAACAAAATCAAATCCCAGGAAGGGCTGAGGTAAGTTCCCTTTCTAGCCGAAGAGGGATAAACTCGTCAATGATACCCCCTCTGTAGGGCAATCCATAGGGTGATCCTGCAAGTTAATATATATTACCTGGATTTGTCTACACAGCAAACTACTGACTGGCAAGCCAGGGTGTGAACACACAGTGTGCTTGCTTGCCATATAGTAACATCCCACATGGGCGCTGTTACAACTATCTTGTCAACTAATTTTTCTGTATATGGTCCATCCCTGGCAAAACTTTAGCAGAAAAAATTATTTTAATATGAATACACTAAAATGTAATTTTAATAAGCTGATTATATTGGAAGGATTCTTTTGATTCCTACCATCTCTGTGAAACTATTTATGAAAAATATTATCTCAAGACACAGACGACTTGTTTAATTTTTAAAGTAGCAACTGAACAAGCTCTGAAACAGAAGGAAAACATCTGTTTCTTACATTTATAAAGGCAACAATAACCTCTACATTCTGACAGAAATTGTGTGTATGCTGGCAGGCAGGGGGAAAGCACTTAATCAGGAAGTGACCAATTAAATAAAATATAGGCTCCTCAGACACTGACCCAAAGAAGCAGCACAGACTTCAGCTCCCTAGACTCATGGCCTGCCCTTGATTCTGGAGCCCAAATGGTGATCAGTTATGTTTTCTCTTTGTGTTCGGAGAGAAAAAAATGCTTTTTCAGAGCAGATCGCTTATTTTAGGTTTAAGAAAAAATTAAGTCTCCATGAAAGAGGGAACACACTGAGTCACCAACATTCTACATCACTGAAGATATACAGAACAGCAGATGCTTCACAGTTATGCTAGCTGGCCGTTGGGGTTCCTCTAGCTTAAATGGTGCAGCACGTGTAAAGTAAAACATCTAATTTCAATTATATACTGAAATACCACCATCTACCTACCTATCTACAAGTTTCTAATACTTCCTTCCTCATTGCCTCTAAGTGAAAACAGAATGAAATCTTCAAGGTTTGGCAGTTACTTCTAAAGCAGTGGCTCTTAAACTTTCCAGACTATGGTGCCCCTTTTAGGAGTTTGATTTGACATGTATACCCCCAATTTTCACTTCAGTTAAAAACCACCTGCTGACAAAAATCAGATATAAAAATATAAAGAAGCGTCACAGCACACTATTACTCAAAAATTGCTTACTTTCTCATTTTTACCATGTAATTATAAAAATACATAAATTGAAATATAAATATTGTGCAGGATGAACCTCTCTAGTCTGGCACCCTCAGGACCTGACTGGTGCCAAACCAGAGAATTTCTTGGACTAAGGGAGGTCAATGCAGAGTTCCAGTGGGTCTCCATATTTGGCGGAAGTATATGTGAGGGGGTGCTGCAGCAGTGTGTCCCTCAACTCCTGGCACCAGACTGGGGCTCTGCAGCCACCCCACCTCTTCTCTGCCTCTTCCCCCAAATGGGCCCCATTCCTGCTCCTCCCCTGTTCCTCCAGAATTTGAATACCATGAACAGCTGATTCACTACACTCTAGACGCACTGGGAGGAAAGAGGAGGAGACTATCAGCGCAAGAACACTGGCACATGAGAGAAGCAGGGGGAGGAGCACAGAGGAAGGAGCTTGGAACCAGTGGGTGCTCAGCACCTATTAATTTTTCCCTGTGGATGCTCCAGCCATAGAGCACCATGGAGTCTGCACCTACACCAGACGATGGGTGTTGCTAGACCAGGGAATTCTAGATTACAGAGGTTCAACCTGTACTTACACTTCAGCATATAATATACAGAGCAATATAAACAAGTATGTACACGTCTGTATGAGATTTTAGTTTCTACTGACTTCACTAGTGTTTTTTATGTAGCTTGTTGAGTCGATGTACCCCCAGAAGTACAGATATGCCCGCAGGGGCACACATACACTGATTGAGAATTGCTGCTCTGAATAGCCAAGTAACCTCTCCCACCAAAATTGCCAAATATGGAAAGCAGATTTAATGGAATGACATATTACTAAATATTGCTGCGTAATCTTGTCACACCCTTATCTGGACACAAGCACAAAGTCATTCAAGCTATCATTTCAAGTTAGACATGTCCCAAAATAAGTTTTTTTAATCCCTAATAGAGCCCCTCAATTGAATAGAAGAAAAATCTAAAACTTTAAAAGCCTGTGCAATATAGTTTATTAAAAACCTATATATGTGCAGAGAGAACAAGAAAGAGAGAGATTTAACTATGGTTCAAAATGACCGGATCAGGATCAGAGCTGACAACCAATCTGTTTCCAGGACACTATATTAAAAATATTAACCTTTTCAAGCAACACTGTAAACAAAGTACCAGACAGAAGGTAGACTTTTCACATATTATTCATTATGACTGAAATTAGAAATACAAAATCTGTAGGTGTATGTTAAACTACAGGTTGAACCTCTCTAGTCCGGCACCCTCAGGATCTGACTGGAGCCGAATCAGAGAATTTGCTGAATCACAGGAGGTCGATATTGTCTAGGAGCATTACCAACATTTCCACGGCTTACTGGGCTCTTAGAAGACATTTAGGGGTAAATTAGAGCTAAATAACAATGCAGAACATTGAGAGCCAAGACTGATGCTGTAAACAAATTTTATGCGACCATGGGAAACTTGCCCACACCCATGATAAGTGCACATCTGGCTAACTAAAATCATACCGGACCATGGATGCTGCTGAATCAGAGAGTGCCAGACTAGAGAGGTTCAACCTGTACAAAGTAAAAATAAGTGTTCAAGTCCTCTCTACTTCAGAGTGTATGGCTCCAACCAATATAAAGTTCAACAGACCAAAATGTTTTTACTGTTAAATCTAACCTACTTCACATCATCTTTTCTATTGAAGTGTTGAACTATTTTCAAAAGCTGAGACATTAATTTCAGCAATTTTAAGTAGTGAAGAGAGAACCAAAAATGGCTGATGTTCTCTTTTTAATGGTATATGATTGGCACTCCCGTGCTATCTTTATAAGACCTGAAAATCTAGCAAAGAAATCAGTGGGAAAAGAAAATTTTTTTAAACAGTCCAACAAGATCTCATATGGCACAGCTCTCCTTTTAAGTACGGTTGAACTCATATGTATACCCTAATTTCCATCCCCCACCCTACACACACTGGATAAGATATATTCATAATACTGTAGCGTATAAAAAAATTGCACATAATTTGGAGTTGGGCTACCAGCCCAGTTCTCCATCTGCAGATTTAAAGAAGATATGCTCCAGCTTCGGGCCTAAATTTTCTTTAAACTGCCTGATAAATCAGGAATAATGATCCATAGGGAAAGAAGAGCTCATTAGCCTGAGTTCTCCCCCCTCACTACAGATCAATGTGTCCTGGACCCATAATAAAAAGGGGGGAAATGACAGTGCTGGCAGGTCCAGTTCTCTGATGAATAAGTTGCCTTCTACCAAATCAAGATTTGAAGCCTGGCCCAGAGTAATAGGCCACTAATCAAATAGAAGAGTGCCTTAGGTAAGGAAATCTTCTTGATTATGCAGTGTCTTAAAGATTGAGTGAATGGCTATTTAAATATCTTGAGATGTTTAGAAGTTCTGGGCTACAAAACCTTATATCATCACTGCTTACAACTCTGATTAACCCAGATTCCAGTGGCAATTTAGAATAATAAATCATTTTTCTTTATAACAGTTTTGCTCTCCACCAAGACTAAAATGTAATCAGTTCCAACTGGTCCACACATGTTAATTCCATAAGAAATAGCATTATCTCACCAATAAACATATCCTTCTGCATTATCACCAAAAACTATTGTAAAACTATAACGAAAAGCTACTTTTAAAATAATTTTGTCAGCGTTATATTATTTGATGATGAATTAAGAAATGTAGTGCTCAACTTATTTTCGTATACAATACACAAAAAATATCCCTTATTTAGCAGAATTTGTATAACCCTTTTTATTGTAGTGAAGTAAGTAATATTTTATTTGCCTAAAGTGTCTTTAAAATGTAAACACTGTGATGGCTATCTTATGTATCTATTCTTCTTCTGCCCTATTTTCTTACAGAATGACAAAAAAACACATTCAAAATGCAAACAATCCAAGATATTTGGATAGGTTACTTACATCATACTTTGCAGTTCGGGAGTAAAGCTTGTTGATTTCCCTGCCCCTCTTGAGCTGCTTGAAGAGGCAACATTTGACATTGGGCTAGCTGCAATATTGCTCATCTGAGTAAACAAAAAGAAACAATAGAGCTTGCAAATGTATTTAATTTAATAAACAGAGGATCTAGGAAATGGCAGCAATTACAAACCACTTCACAAAGTACATGTGGTTTAAAATATCCAGCCTACTATATACTATGTTTCATGTTGACATTAACAATGTATTTTATTCAGTGCTACCAGCAAGTTATTTTCTCTACTACAGGACAAATTGAGAAAACCACACTGTTCATTTTAGTAACTAGATATATAAGAAGAATCGGTAGTAATTGTAATAGCTTCACCTTAGTGACTGCATTACAGATTCAGAAGAAAAAAATTCAAACAAGACCTAAATGAAAATACAATACACGAAGAAGTCTTTTCAGTGTAGAACAGAAGCCTATTTAGTTGTCACCTGCATTATCCACAAACCATAAAATGTGATCAGCAACCATTGCAACTAACAGTTACTGAAAGTGTGTGTTGGGTTTGTATTTGTGTTTATTCCTCTCCACTGGCTTTGTTTTAAAAAATTTAGGGAGCCACTTATGGGTTCTCAAATAATTCAAGAATCATCAATGCAAGCCTGTCTCAATCTCTATTCAAGAGCTCACATTATTATGGGCCATATATGTGGCTTTCATAAGCCAAGTCTAGCAACAGAAGCATATAACTTTCAGATCACGCAGCCAGCAACCAAATCCCATAGGGACTATATTCATGCAGGTTTTGTCCATGTAGACAGACAAAACAAATTAAATATAGCTGTGAAGTTAATGCACATAACAAGTTAAAGTGCATTAAACCTAGCTTTCATTCATAAGGAAAGAGGCCTTAGTTTACTGTAGCTTAATCCTCACTGGAATTACTAAGGTCCTTACAGCAGTGAAACCAAATACTGAATCTTAATAAAAAGTCAGTAAGAAATGTGAATGATCTCAACAGTGGAATGCTCAGCTTTGAATGTGATTTACCCACTTACACTATTTTCAGCTTTATGTATGGCCTAATATTGGTGGAAAACAGTGGTACGACATGAACAAAAAAAATTATTGTAACGTGTTTATGGTTTTCCTTACAGAATTCCTGTAAAATTAAAACAGTTTATTCCAAATTGAAACATGCACACAGTTCTGTTCTAACCAGATCACATATACTAATTCAGCTCATATGTTTTTCCTCTCTAATAAAATGCAAGTCAAAATATCCTTAAATCATGCAATCTATAATCAATTTACTGAAAACAAACAAAAGACAATGTGTAACAGATATTTTAAGACCATCAAATAATAAAATTAACTTGATAAACTAAATTAATATAATTAAAAATAAGCACACGAGTTCATGTTTAAACATCACTCATTACAAGCAATATAAAGAGCCAAATATTATCCAACTACATTTCTCTACACAAAAATGTCACATATGAGTCTTCTGTGTCTTGTTACCTCCAAACAACATTTAGCAACACTAAAACATCACAGGTCTTCTGATAAGGAGAAGACACAGAATATTTTTTTCTCCTGTCTGGTTTGCTGAGAGCTGGTAAACTTTCACTTAACCAATATCTGCTCATTTCTTATGTTGTTTTAGCAGTAGTTGTGATAATAAAAAGCAGATGTTAATATCATTTGTTTTCAGTCAGACATTTCCCACCTATAATTTTACCTTTAACCTATGTTTAAAAAAAAAAGTTTAATAATACAAAGCGCATACCACACCTTCTCTCCACTAGCACTACATATGGTTAATTACAATATGTTTTCATTTTTTAAGACATTAAATCTTTTGAATACAACACCTTAAGATATTTTCAATGAGTACTAATATAAATTATGGTTATCTTAAAAAAGGTTAAGGATATATAGCACAGAGATGCGTCAAAGAAATAGTGAAACTTGTAATATATATCTGTATCTAAAATACCAGAGGTAAACTGTTTAATATTAATACTTTCACATATAAGTTAACACATTCTATTTATTTCCCAGAATATTGTAATTTAGTTTCCCAAACTACAAACACAAGCACATGTGTGACTTTACTCACTTATTCAGTTCCTCTGAAGTCTGATTTTAGTCATGTAAGTAGGGGCGCACAGTTTTATGTATTCACAGGACCAGGGATTTGGTCAGCAGTTACCATTAGTCTCAAACCTAAACAGTGAAATCAGTGAGTTTTTAAAAATGCAATAAACTTGTCTTCAAGCGTGAAAAAAGATTATGTGCAATGAGGGTTGTTAGCGAGTAAGTATCGACCACTCGCTTTCCCCACCCCCTTGCTGCCTCTAAGAGAGGCAGGGGCGGGGAGCAGGACTAAGTGCTGGGAGGAGCCGGTTTAAAAGCCAGTTCCCCCCAGCACTGTCTCCACAGTGCCACCTGCCCTTCTCCCCACGCCCGCTGCCTCTGTGAAAGGCAGCGGAGTGGATGGGGAGGCTGCTACAAAGCAGCCTCTGCCTGCAGCAGCCCAAGGCTCATGGTGGGCAGAGGCTGCTCCGGCAGCAACCACCATCCATGGGGATCCTAACGGGGAGTGGGTCCTCCCCACCCCACCCCCCATGGACAGGGGCTACCGCCACCAAGCAGTCCCTGTTCACAGCGGCCTGGGCTGGCCGCGTACAGGGGCTGCTCCAGCAGCCACACCTGGCTGCCGCGAACAGAGACTGCTCCAGCAGCAGCCCCTGCTATCAGTGGACAGGGCTTGCTGCAGACAGGGGCTGCTTCTGGAGCAGTACCTGCCCGCAGCCAGCCCGGGCTGCCACGAACAGGGGCTGCTGGAGTCAGCATAAGCCAGGACCGAGCAGTCCTAACTCGCACTAGTCCAGGACACTGAGCCTCTGCATTTTAAATGTAGTAACAGCCTTGTGGCTCTTACTACATTTAAAATTCAGAGCATCAGCATGGGTGGCTCCTGGAGCTGGCACAAGCCAGGCTGCTCAGTATTGGCTCAAGCCGGCTCCTGGAGCTACCCCCACTATAGCTCTGCAGAGTGGTCCTTATCAACTTATCATGTACTCGATACAAATTGTATCGACTACACGCTTAGCCAGAAAATTGCAATTTATCATTTTTATGTGCAACCTCTACCACGAGGCTTCTAAACACTGGAGGTGCTACTGGATTAGAATAACGAAGACCCACAGGCTTGGAAATTTAAATCAAGAGTATACTTAGTCTTATTTTTGTTCTTCTTCATTTTGCTTCTTGCTCTCTATTTTATTTTATCATTTATATAAGTTAATGTCTAATTTTAATAACTCAAAATATGTATATACACTCTAATAGTAATGTCAAAATCTTATATTAAAAGGTCATAAAGTAGTAGAAATACAATTCAGTAAAGCTATACAAGGCATTAACACTAGCTTTTGGCTAGAATTTTCTTGCCCTTACAAATTTTTAAAGAATACATAAGAACAAAAGAACAGCCATACTGAGTCAGACCAAAGGTCCAATCTAACCCAGTGTCCTGTCTTCTAACAGTGTCTAATGTCTGTTGTCCCAAAGGGAATGAACAGAACAAGGAATCATCATTCCTAATCTCTGACAAACAGAGGCGAGAGACACCATTCCTAACCATCCTGACTAATATATATTGATGGACCTATCTTCCATGTATTTATCTAGTTCTTTTTTGAACTCTGCGAAAGTCCTGGTCTTCACAACATCTTCTGGCAAGGAGTTCCGGGGTTGACTGTGTTATACGAAGTACTTCCTTCTGTTTGTTTTAAACCATCTACATATTAATTTAATATGGTGACCCCTAGTTCTTAAGTTATAGGAACAAGTAAATAACTTCTCCTTATTCACTTTCTCCACACCAGTCATGATTTTATAGACCTGTATCATATCCCTCGCTTAGTCTTCTCCTTTCTAACCTGAAAAGCCCCAGTCTTTTTAATCTCTTTTCATATGGCAGCTGCTCCAAACCCATAATCATTTTTATTGCCCTTTCTGAACTTTTTCCAGTGCTAAGATATCTTTTTTGAAATGAGATGACCACATCTGTACGCAGTACTCAAGATGTGGGCATACCATGGATTTATACAGAGGCAATAAGATATTCTCTGTCCTATTCTCTAATCCTTTTGTTAATGATTCCTAACATTCCGCTGGCTTATTTGACTGCTGCTGTGCACTGAATGGAAGTTTTCAGAGAACTATCCTCAATGACTCCAAGATCTCTTTCTTGGGTTATAACAGCTAATTTAGTCCCCATCATTTTATACATATAGCTGGGATTATGTTTTCCAATATGCATTACTTTGCATTTATCAACATTAAAGTTCATTTGCTATTTTGTTGCCCGGTCACTAGCTTTGAGAGATCCTTCTGAAGCCCTTCAGTGTCTGCTTTGGGAGTTAACCAGGGGTGGCCAACCTGCAGCTCTTCTCCCCCAAAAGTGCAGCTTGCGAAGCCACTCCTGCGCACCCCCTCTCCCCCCAACTGCTCCCACTCCTGGCTCCCCTGTGCTCACCGGGGCAGCAATTCAAAATGGTGGCTATCAACAGGAGCCTGATATGGCCAAAAAGCCTAAGCTTGTTTCTTAAAGGGGCAGCCTTTTTTTTTATTTTTTGCTTGACAATTCTGGGGGGGGCTTTCCTTTTTTTCGCCGCTGTTTCAGCTCTCTTTGTTAAATGGGTTGGCCACCCCTGGTCTTAACTATCTTGAGCAGTTTACTATCATCGGCAAATTTTGCCGCCTCACTATTTACCCCTTTCTCTGGATCATTTATGAATATGTTGAATAGGATTGTTCCTATTATGGACTTCTGTGGGATTCCACTAGTTACCTCTCTTCAGTCTGAAAACTGACCATTTATTCTTACCATTTGTTTTCTATCTTTTAACCAGTTATTAGTCCATGAGAGGACCCCATCTTATCCCATTATAACTTACTTTACTTAAAAGCCTTTGGTGGGGGACCTTGTCAAAGGCTTTTTAGAAATCTAAGAACTATATCCACTGGAGCCCCCTTTTCCATGTGCTTGCTGATGCCCTCAAGGAACTCTAGTAGATTAGTAAGGCATGATTTCCCTTTACAGAAACCATGTTGACTTTTAACCCCAACAAATTATGTTCATATGTGTGTCTGACAATTCTGTTCTTTACTAAAGTTTCAACTAGTTTTTCCGGTACTGATGTTAGACTTTCCTGTTTGTAACTACCAGGATCACCTATAATATTATTCAAGTTAATGATTAATAAGATAAGGCCCCAATCCTGCAAGTACCCATGCTTAATTTTAAGCATGAATAGTGCCATTAACTTCATTGGAATTGCTTGTGTGAGTACATTTATATATGCATGTGTCTACAGAATTGCGATCTTTGGGCTTATTAAAAAATGTAAGTATATGGTATGCAGTCTTATTTCCCTCCCACTCCCCACTCACTCAGGCTTTGTCTATATGACTGGAGGCCGTCAAACTAAGTTACACAATGTCAGCTATATGAGTAACGTGGCTGAAGTCGACGTACTCAGGTCGGCTTTCCACGGTATCTTCACAGCACTACTTTACTTTAAACTGCACACACTCGAGACAAGTGATTATGTGACAATCTCATCTTGTTAAGAAAAAATCTAGCCCTTATGGCTGCAAAGAAAAGCTTGAAATTGAGTTGCATGCACCCTAACACTCAGAAACTAAAAAAGCAAATAAAGACAAATAAAAGTTACATCTCATGAGTTTTGAACTAATGATTTTTTAACATCTGAGGCTGGCTATACTGCCTTACATTTAAGTAACGCTACGGAAGTAATGGGACTCTTCCAAAAAAAAATTCTGCGCCTAGGCCACAATCCTGCAAAGGGTTTCACCCAGAAGTAGAACTTTCAGGGTTTCATTTATACTCATGTGTTTTGTCAGCAGAATTACTTGCTAAGGCTCCAGTCCTGCAAACACACGTGAGCAATCCCATTAAATCCTGCCTTCATAAGTCTTTGCAAGATCAAGGACTAGAAGCATACTAGCTCTACCCATCCATTAAACCACTGTCTTCCTACTAAAACCAAATTATTTAACTTTCAAATCAAGCAGGTGTACAGAATTTTCTTGACACGATGAACCCAACAGTTCATCAGGCCCTGTCATAGCCTTTAAAATAATGACTTCCCCAACCCACATTTTGTTTGATGGTTTAGATAATTAACTTCTTTACACATCAAAGTCCCATCATCCGCATGTTCTATTTCCTTTCTTCCGGACATTAAAAACAAAGTCAAAAGCAGAAGCACTCTCAAATCAATTTTCTCCAATAAATACAGCTAACATGGAATTAAAAACCTACTGTAATCTTCAATGGGTCAATGTACTACAGTTGTTTTAGCTTTGAATTGAAATACAGCTGTTTGCCATATTCCACAAAGTGAATTCAGATGTTCAGATCGGGTCACAGATTATTTCAACATGCCCTAGTTTAATCATGAACTTTAGCAAGGAGAACATAACTTTTGATTAACAATATTTAAAACTAGAAAGTATAAGGCCCTATCTAAATCTATGTCATACTTGCAAATTATATTTTCTCTTTATAATTCTAAGATTGCTAGATTTGTTAAGGAAAGAAAACAAATTTATGTAAACAATTTCAATCAATGAAAACATGTACAAAAAATACCGATCCTGATCTCTCAGTGTCTTTGACATAAATTAAATATACACTTATAAAGGAAACATGGCAAGTAACTCCCTCGCACCCTAACAACCTTGAGTAGGCAAATGCTAAGACTCGTCTGATTGAGTTCAGGCCATAAATTATCACAAAGTTAAGAAATATTGGGAACCTCCTGTTCCATAACCTCTCCATTGGGTCTATGTTCTTCCTGTGTAATTCCCAGATGATATGGTCACACCTGTAACTGACATCTTCAAGGCACAGCACATCTATTTACTCAAGCTTTTGGGCACATAAGAGATGGTATTTTGCACTACCTCATAAGCTTGTATAAATAGATGAGGCCTGAATATCAAAAAATTTGGACTATTTCAGATCAAGAATGGAAAGGAATCACGTTCCTAAGTCAGGGAGGCCTCACAAAGAACATGATCAGCATATCTATCTTCTACAGAGAGGTACTCAAGTGCCGCCATCAACTGCTGTTCCGGCAGCATCACATGAGGGTTTCTTCCAAGACAAAGGATAGGTTAAAGAACAAAAGGTCCCCAACCCTTCATTAACTCAATTAAAAGTTAGTGATCTAAACACCACCAGAGAAAACTTAGCTTTCATCTACTCCAGAACTCACTATGCAGCTACAGAAATAGAGTGAGATCTGAATTCGTTCAGCTTTATCTAAAGTCTCTTCACAATGGGAGGAATGTAGTTTCTAACACAGAGATTACTTTAACTAGGTTGTTTTTGTCCTACCAGCCTGACTGTTCCTCCATTTACACTAGACTTTTACCTACAAAACTCCTCTGAAGTCAGTATCATTAGCTATGATTTACATATAAGAAATACAAAAGCCAGTTTATTGTACCTTGACTAAAGAGGCAAACTATATAAAACTTTACAAGGTTCCAAGAAAATGAGAAGTTCATTACATGTTCCCATTCAGCAGGCAATAAGGAATGTGTATATCCTATTTTGAGTGAAAAAATAAATTACTGTTAAAAGAAATTATTTCTGAAGACTTGCATCTAATTTCTGTACTGCCATCAGCCCCTCATTTCACTTCTTTCATAACTACATTTTGCATATGATCTGAAATAATGCAAAATGGGATACATTTTTACTTCCATAAACCCCATACAAAACAGGAAGGAAGGAAACCACTGAATACTACGATGCTTTGAGCAAATGCTGTATTAAAATTAGTGTTGTTGTTTTAAACATTCTAGTCTGCAACTTACATGTAAGTCAAAATCAGAAATGTCCCTACCAAACATTGTATTGTGTGCAAATACTCAGCACTGTGCAAGAAGTAGCACAAGAAACAGTCCCGCTCCTTTGGTATTTAGGAAGTAAGGTTTTCATTATGCACATGTATTCAGATCTTTGGTTTTATCTTATCATGCAAAAGAAACGTTAAGTCAGATTCACAACACAGTTCTCATACATGACTAGGACTTTAGGGTCCTATGAACATGAACATACAAATAATAAAAATCAAACAAAACAAAAATAAACACACAAGAAATTACATTTCATAAACTAGTCTACCTAGTTTCTAAAAAGTATTAAAGAAAATGGACAGTCAAAAGAATTGTATACTAGACCATGTATAGTGTTACACAGATACTATTTGAGTGGTTCTCAACCTATTTACCATGTGGGCCGCACATGCAGCTTTTTATATGTTATATGGGCCACCTCCACACAATATCTATCTCAATATAATTTTACCTGTATGGCCCTGAGGATATCACATGGGTTGCAGCTGGGTGCTGACTGGTCTTCAAGCAGCCCAGGTATCACAGGTTGAAAACGACTGCCCTATTTCTTCAAGTAAGAGAGTCTGAGACTCTGTTTTCAACACCAAAACATCAACTATGTATAGACACTGGACAAAAATCTGTCCTCAGACGTGGTTCTCATCAACTTCAATGGATGCAATGCATTCACATGCAAGAATAAAATGAACCCCGCTGACTTTTTCTTCACAACTCCTCTCCTTCATCTCAAAAGAGATAAACCATCTCAAAGGTTCACATTTGTGCCTGACAGGAATGCCTCTTCACTGTAAGCTGAGTGCTTGGGAGGCTGCCCAGGAGAGATTCAAATGTCGCCCAGCTGATTAGCAGAGCACCCATAGGCTCCCACAGTCAGCAGCATGTGTTTCTATTGGTGGTGAACATCTGCAACATAACAAAATGTATTCTGCACATGGATGGAAAAAGTTAGAGGGAACATTGCCTCTCTGCACATATTAATCTGCTTTCCTTAAAAAAGCTTATCTCAAATCTACAATTGAACAAATATTTCCTTCTTAATCAGTTTGAACTAATTGTACTAGATAAAAAATAATTCTGCTTGCCCTGACCAAGCTTATGCAGTAAACCTGTGATCCTGTTAGAAACCATGTAATACTCCAGAGTTGTCAACACTTGAAATGCTACTTCTGCGCGACTGTACCACTTTAGCGTGGACACCACCTACAGTGATGGGAGACGTTGCTACAAGTAATCCACCGCTGCAAGAGGTGGTAGCTAGGGCAACGGAAGAATTGTCCTGTTGACCTACTGCTCCCTACAATGGGGCTTATGTTGGCTTAACGATGACATTCAGGGGTGTGGATTTTTCACACCCCTGTGTGACAGTCAACCAGCCTCTCTCCTGTATACCAGTGGTTCTTAAAACTGAAGTTGGCTGCAACCCCATTTAAATGGTATGCCAGAGCTAGCATTTAATTTGCTGGGGCCCAAGGCCAAAACCAAAGACTGAGCCCCACCGCCTAGGACAAACACCCAAGCTCAAACTCCAATGCCCAGGGTCAAAACTGAAGCCAAAGGACTTCAGCCCTTGGTGGTGGGGCTCAGGCTGAGGGATGTTAGATATCGGGTAACAGAATAGTCGAGTAACCGCATAAACTATTATCAGTTACTTGACTATTCTATAGTCTGTAGAGCCCCCTGTCACCTCGCTCTGCTGCCTCTGATACAGAGGCAGGAGCACGGGATAGCAGCAGCCCATCTACCAGGGGTCCAAGCTCCCCACAGTCAGAGACTGCTGCAGGAGGGGGTATGTGAGGCTGCCGCAAAGCAGCCTCTGACCACGGCAGCCTGGGCTGGCCACAGACAGAGGCTGGTCCAGCAGCAGCTCCTGTCCACAGAGGGCTACGGAGTAGCCTCTGTCCGTGTGGAGCTTGGACCTTCATGGTAGCCTCTCCTGGTCTCTCCCACCTGGCAGAGAGAGCAGCAGGGAAGGGCAGACAGCACTGGAGAGCTGGTGCTGGGAGGAACCGGCCTTTAAGCCAGCTCCCCCCAGCAGCACCTCCTTGCTGCCTTTGACACAGAGGAGAGGAGGCTTATCGGTTAATTGTATACTCGACTACTCATTTACATCCCTACTCAGGCTTATAAGGCCCCCTCCTCCCACTTGGGGCTGAAGCCTTCTGGCTTCAGCTGTGACCTCCCCACCCCAGGTTGGTGTGGCTAAGGATTTGTCCCCGCCTAGGATGGCAGGGTTAGGCTTCTATCTCTCCTCCTGGGATTGTGCAGTAAATTTTGTTGTCAGAAGAGTGTCACAGTGCAATGAACTCTGAGAAACCCTGGCATAGTGCAAGCATAAGTCTCCAAATGCACCATCTATAACCTTCCTCACATATTCCTTTTTGATAGCTACATGAATGTAATAAGAGTGCTTTAAGCCACTTCAGCAGAAATGTCTGAAGTATTTTGGGCCCAGCTACTGAAAGACAGACCATTAATTCAATGGATCTACTGGATAGAGGGGCCTCTTACTGAAAAATCATGCTAGGAATGCAGGATTCTGCATTATAAGGTATTGATAAAGTCACAGGCATTTTTTACTTTGAATCTCTATGGTTGGATGTCTTTCCTTCTCTGGAGGTACTTGTGCTGAGAGGAGGAAGAAACTCATCTCAGATTCTTGCCCATCTCTCCACAGAATGCACTGTGCTTTTTGCAGACAAATGTTGCCATACTTCCCACTGATGATTTTAACTAACTAAAGTAAAGGCTAAACCCTTGGTGAAGAACCCAATTCACAAAACTGAAGGCTGAAAAATTCCTGTAAAATAATTTACTGCTTGTGTCTAACAGAGCTCTAAAGTCTCCATTTGCATTAGTGAATGTAATCTAGATGAAATTACTGCAAGGTGTGTGCACCACCATTGGAAAGATAATAATCAAAGAGTAGTTATTAGGTCTGTCAATCGCAGTTGACTCACACAATTAATTCAAATTAATTACTATTAATCACAATTTAAGTGCACTGTTAAACAACAGAATAGCAACTGAAATGTTTTTCTACATTTTCAAATATATTGATTGCAATTACAACAGAATATGAAGTGTACAGTGCTTATTTTATTCCAAATGTTAGCACTGTAAAATGATAAAATAGTATTTTTCAATTCAACTCACATGAATACAGTAGTGTGAACTCTTTATCGAGAAAGTGCAACTTACAAATGTAGGGTGTTTGGGGGTGTTTTTGTTTTTTTGTAATATAACTGGATTCAGAAACAAAACAATGTCCCCAAGTCCGCTCAGTCCTACTTCTTGTTCAACTAGTTGCTACAGGAGATAATGCTGCCCACTTCATATTTACAATTCCATCTGTAAGTAAAAGTGGGTTTTCACATGGCAATTTTGTAATTGATCTTGCAAGGTATTTACATGCTAAATATGCTAAACATTTGTACTCTAACTTCTTGCTTCGTCCACCATTCCAGAGAGCTGGTGTTTCCGTGCTGATGGCACTCATTAAAAAAAAGGCATTCATTAAATTTGTGACTGAACTCCTTGAAGGAGAATTGTATGTCTCCTGTTCTGTTTTACATGAATCCTGCCATATGTTGTTTGTTTTAAGAACACTTTCATTACAGTTTTGACAAAACATAAAGAAGGTACCCATGTGAGATTTCTAAAGATCTACAGCACTCAATCCAAGCTTTAAGACTTAGAGGTACCTTCCAAAATCTGAGTGGGAGGAGGTATGAAGCATGCTTTCAGAATCTTAAAAGAACAACACTCTAATGCAAAAACTACAGAACCTGAATCACCAAAAAAGAAAATCACTCTTCTGCTGGTAGCATCTGACTCAGATAATATGTCAGTCTGTATTGCTTTGGATCATTATTGACCAGAATCCATGAGGCACATGCACACATATCCTCTGAAATCATGACTGAAGCATGAAGGGACCCATGAATCTTTAGTGCATCCATCATGTAAACATTCTGTGACGTTGGCTACAACAGTGTGATATGAACACCTCTTCTCGCTTTCAGGTGACATTATAAACAATAAGCAGCAACACTGTCTCCTGCAAATGTCAACTAACTTGTCTGAGTATGTGACTAGCTGCACAAGAAGTAGAACTAAGTGGATTTGTAGGTCCACATTTCTATGATTTTATAATGAATAAAATAAAATAATAACAACAACAACAACATTCTACAGTAAAATTAAAAATTAAGTTTAGTCATATTTTATTGGTAGTCAATACAACCTCCCACTAAAACACATGAGGCTTGTGAGCCACCAAGTTTTTGCTGCTACATATCCTAATACAAAATTTCTTCCGCTTTGACATCTGTCTCAGTGTATGACAATGGGAGCAAACATCCTCTTCTTCACTTTTAATCAGACTGAGAATTTCAAGCCCTCTGAGTAGGGCTAACAGTCCTGCTCAAGTCATTGCAAGTTTTACTGTCAACTTCATAGCAGCAGCATTAAGCAAACCCTGGGTGCTTTTGAAAATATCCTCTTTTTTCCCCTTGTCCCAAATGTTTTCCTCCACCATTGATTAACCTCTTCTTTACTACCTCCCATTATTCCTTTTTCATTTTCCTATTGAAAATTTTAAGGTGTTCTTTTGATTGCAAATATTTTGTTAGCTTTGAAAACATTCGTGTTGTGTTTTTGAATATCCCAAGCCTGTGAATGCACTTAAGAACAGGAGACCAGAAGATTACTTATAAAGAAAATTATTTTGTATGTTTAACAGTTTTGTAGAAAGTAATCATGATTTTTAGCATTACTACTGCAGATCCTTTTATGAAATATCAAATGTAAACTGGTTTAGCAAAATACAGTTTCCCACAAAGGCATCAATTTAAGTTTTGGGGACACGGATTTCTGACACGTTATTAAGGATCTCATAACCCAGGAGTTCTCAGACTTTCTCTTTCGGAGGCACATTCAACATGCTATAAAAATTCCATGGCCCACCTGCGCCACTGACTATTTTTCTACATAGTCAGTAAATGAAGAAGCCAGAGCTGGCATTAGAGGGTAGCAAGAAGGACAATTGCCCAGGACTCCCAAGCCACAAGGAGCCTCACAAAGCTAAATTGCTCATGCTTTAGCTTTCTGCCCTGGGCTCCAGTGAGTCTAACATTGGCCTTACTTTCTAGCTTATTTTGGAAGCCCTCCTAAAACCTGGGTTGCCAACCCTCCTCCTCCCTGGGAGTCCCAGGGTCCTGGTTGAGAAACACTGTCATAACCAACTAAATAATGCCCAGAACACACAAAGCACATGGGTAACAGGCTTCCCCATGTCCTTTGTACACTACATTATAACAATAATGCAGTCCTCACAATTCCTGCAGGATTATGACACTTTTTGGGTTTGTGTTGGTGCCTTACCACACCCCTTGAAGCATGCAATCATCACCCAGAAACACACAGCCTAGCATGTCTTATTACTTAACAGTATCATGTAGCAATGGTGTTAACAACCAAGAAAGGTGTTCAACATTACCTAAAACAATTATTATGCAAATGTAATTCCTAAAACACTTAGTTTATTAAACTGTTAATTTGCTTATGCTGACAAGTTACTAATCAAGTTTCAGATAGTCACATATTGTGTTCATTCAAAATCAAGCCCATAAGAGCAATGTAAGTGGTTGTGACACTGTTTGGCTTAGCAAATAAACCTGTACAGTGAAGAGCTTAGTGAATTCTATTAAACTGTGAACATTATTATCGATCCCACTGTTTGAAAAACATGAGTCAGATCCCAAAAATTAAAAAAAGGTCAGGGGTTCTCTTTATTTGTCTTCTAGTTTTCAAGCTTTTAGAGCATACTCTGGTCATCTGTTCAAGCTCCTGAAATTATTTTTTAAATAAAAGCTGAGATTTTCATGTATCCACATAACTCCAGGAACTGGGGCTTTAAGAAAACTACCAAATATCTCAAGAGTTGGCAAAATTTCTTAATACAGTACTCTCACTATTAATGCAGCAAAAACAAAGATGAAGTCATCATAATAGGAACTGTTCTGATTTGTATCTTACCAATCTACAAACACAAGGTCTGAACAAAGCCCATTGAAGTCGACAGGAACCTGGCCCATGGTAAAGATTAATAAACTTAAAATGGGCAAGGAACGGGAAGGGAGACAGGTACAGTTTCCAAAAATGTCTTCTGTGGGGAAAAAGGCAGAAAAGACGACATCTATAATAGGTGGAAGAACACAGGAGTTTAGCTGAACATTTCAAAAGGAAGGCACTCTTTAAATACCTAATCAACAGAATTAGTTTCTAATTTTCACTTTGTTCAAATTATAAACCTTCAAGTAAACTCAGATCTACAAAAATCTTCTGAAATATCGCACAACACACCCATAATGCTGCTACTGGACTTCCTAGTCTACACTGGGAATTTACATTGGTACAGCTACACCATTCAAAGATGTCAAAAATGCAAGAGCGGTAGCTATACCAACCAGCTAGTCCGTCATAGACAACACTAGCTTGATGGAAGAATTCTTCTATTGACCTAACTGCCATCTCCGAAAAAGCTGGATTACCTATGCTGATAGGACACCTGCTCCTGTTGACATAGGTGGCATCTACACCGGGGTGGGGAATCTTTGGTCAGGGACCACCCACAGAAAAATCATTCGGGGGCTGCACACAAGCGAAAAACAAACAAAAAAACCTCACTAAATGAGCTTCAAACAAGCAAAAAATAAAACCGAACCGAAGCAAAACGTCACGGACCTGGCTTCCTACAAGCTTGGAGCTTACCCAGCAATGGGGCAAGCCGGCGCTCACACACTAGTCCCAAGAGGGAGAGGGGTTGCCAAGAGTCAGAGACTTGCCATGGCGCTGAAGCATGAGCACTGGCTTACCCTACTGGGGGGGGAAGCCCCAAGCCTCATTGTGGTCTGAATCCAAGTAAGCTGAGGGCCAGATCCAGCCCATGGGTTGTAGGTTCCCCACCGCTGGTCTACTCTTTACCACTGTAGCATTTTAAGAGTAGACACACCCTGAAGCTAAGTATATTGCCCAAAACTTCATTTTCTCCTGGAATGCATACCTAAGAAATACTTTGCCTGTTTATAGTTCTTTTTGTTGATAGGGTCACAAAGTGTTTCAATCATTGATTTGTGTAATTTCTAGCACTGAAGTTGCTGACCAACATATCAAGCACATTTTAATATATTTAATAAATAATGAAAGCCACTGCACATTTATAGAACTTCAACAGAAAAAAAAACCACATTCTCTTGAACCTGGGAATGTATTAAATGCTCAGAACCTGGGGACAGAAAGTTCTCTTATTCACTGCAAAGTCTAGGCCCTTCACCTATAAAACACCATACACACTTGTACTGCTATATAAATACAATTTCCCACGCACCCCCAAAAAGGTGTGGAAGAGAACCATCAAACTCTGAGAACTGCAAAAATATACCACCACCACCAAACAACAACACTCAACAGTGCCTTGCACACTTGTGGTGTAACAGGATGACAAGCAACTGCTTCTATAAAAAAAGAGAGGTGAAAGCAAGCGGGGGCGCCGCTCCAGCAAGAGCTGGCTGAGCTGTGGCAAAAGCCAGCAGGGAGCTACTGAAAGAGCTGGCGGGGATCCAGGCTGCTTACCTGGAAGAAACTGTAAGTTACTTTCACGGCTGATGAAGTACAAAAAACATTTTCCAAATTGCTTACAGAGATGAATCTAACCAGCGCACAGGGAAGCTTGTAGTTAAGCGAGCATGGAAAGCCCCGGGGGACTGAGGAGAGAAACAGGGTGCAGACCACCAGGCATTTGTACCCCTGCTCCCAAAAGCGGTCACCTGTTCCCGGTGCCCCAGTGAGGAGGGGACTTTAGACCTGAATGTCAGACTGGTTGAGCATCTACAGCGGCCGAGGCGTGGTGGGTGCTCAGCACAGTACCGGAGTCACCATGGCAACAGTGGCTCTGTGGCACCGGACCCAAGCCCAGAAGGGACCCGTACCCCTGGCTTCCTCCCCTCTCTCAGCGCTGTGGGAGCCTGCAGCACTCGGATCCAGCATGGGAGCGCAGAGGGCAAGGTACCCTGGGAGTTGTAGTTCCTTGGCCAGCTCCTTGCCGAGACAATCGGCCCTGGAGCAGGACGAGGACTACATTTCCCAGCATTGCTTGGGGGCGCTAGTAACAGGAAAGGGAGGGGGACGCGCTGAGCACAGCAGCTTGCTGTGGCTAAGAGAGCTGGCTGCTGGAAGGGAGGGGTGGCCCTGTGACTGGAGGGACATGGGTGCACAAGGGAGGAGAAGGCTTTGGCCGGGCTATCACCCTCAGAAGCTGGATTAGGGGTGCTGGCAGTCCCCAAAGAAGGAATTGGGTGGAATGAATGGATATTGCACCTTTGTCTGAAGCTTAGCAAGGGAGGTATGTGGACAAGTAAGGGAGGAAAGGCACTTACTGAGGGGCCAGGGCAGCTGTAGGCATAATACCAGAGGCGTGGGAGGATTTGACTCAATTTCCACTTCTGAGCCATGGAAGCAGAAATTGGGTTTTTTTTATTCCTGGAAAATATTGTATCTAATATTCAGAAAGCGAATCGAGCACCTGTCTTCCAGCTTTAAACACCCTCAAAATTTGGATGTGCTCAGATTCCATTTGGGCTGCTGTTACTTAATTTCTCCCAAGTCAAGCACTGATCCACTGTAATTTGCTGTACAAAAAATAGGATAAAATCGAGCAACAAATGCTGGCGTCTTCCCAGTGCTAACTAGGACTGGAGTTGCTATTTCCAACACCCATTACTTTTTTTTTTTTTTAAGTTTTCTTCTTTTAAAAATAAAACAGGAGCATTGCATTGGCAAATTTCCCAAGGAAACCAAGAGTGGAACAAAAGAACAAAAAAGGCACCTCAACTTTTCCTCATGTGGGACAATATGTATCCAGATATCCTCCAGTCACACCAACTGAAAATTGTTCCACTTTACTTTACCTCTGTACCCATTCAGGAATCAGTCTGGTGTTCTGTGCACATCCAAAATTCCTACTGAATTCAAAAGTGCCTTCCTTTGTAACCATACTACCTGATATTCTTAGCCCTTGTAAGTTAAGCAGTTTATATTTAGTAATTGGGTGGGAGGACGTCCCCTTGCCAGAGCTGCAGTGGCCCATCCCTTCCCCCCATTTCAGCCTGTCCCTGAACCCCCCACAAACCGCAGCCCAGGAGGCCTGTCCCTAGACACCCGAGTGGCACACTGTTTGCTCACCCTTGCTGGTGACTCACTGAAAGATTCAGGCACATGAGGCTGAATGCAGAAGTATGCAAGGAATGAATGTGCAGCCTGGGCTGGTGTACAGAGACAGGAAAATGGTTGGGCATGGGGGACAGGAGCTATACCGTACTCCTTCCCCTCATCGCCAGACCCGGAAAGAGAAACCAAGGCCTCTCAGCAGCTACTTAGTTCTGAGGTGACAGTCCAGGGAAAATGGTGCCACCTGCCAGGGGAGGGACTAGTTCCACCACACACCAGCTGTGGTGCACCTTGGCCTCCATCTTCTGCATGGCAGCTCATGCCCTTTTCCCTGGGCAGCCAGTGGCAGTCAGAGTCCTGCTTAGGAGGGAGGATGGAGCTGGTGCGGGTTACATCTTGCCCAGCCCTGGCTTGACCGCTGTTGCAGATTCCCTCAGAAAGGGGTTTTCCCCTGTATGGTGGCATGGAAAACAGTGCAGCCAATAGAGCAGAGGAGAGCTAGAGACTCCCCCAGAGGATTTCTCTACTTATAGGAGCTCACACGTACACCATAGTCAGGTTCAAGAATGAGCCAGGAGTCATCCTGAGACTACAGGGATCTTGACAGTCTCTTCTTCTCGGCACCTGGTTAGGAAGTCCCATCTGTTGTATATACGTTAGAAATGAACAGGCATAGTAATCCAACACACTAGAACACCTGCCATAAATAGAGATGCTTATGGATTTCTTCCCCCTGCTCCCAGACAGAAGAGCCCCTTATAGCAGGGATTTACAAACTTAATTACACCAGGACCTCTTTCTGACAACAAAATTTATAACCCAACTCCAGGTGTGGGGGGAAGGGGGGGACAAACATCTGACCCCACCCAAGTCCCACTGTCCTGAGTGGAGGGGCTAAAGCCTGACCCCACTACAGTGGGAGGGGGCTCAAAGCTAAAGCCCAAATACTCAGCACCAGGCAGGGGGCCTGTGACCCAAGCCATGCCACCCAAGGCTTCAGGGCTTGGGCTTTGACTCAGAGTGGTAGGGCTTGGACTTTGGCCCCAGGCCACAGTAAGTCTAAGCCAGCCCTGTTGACCCCATTAAAACAGTATTTCAACCCACTTTCAGTTCCCTAACTACAGTGTGAGAACCACTGTCCTGTTATCAAATAGGCACTACTACTACTGTGACTTGTTTGAGGCACAAGACCTTACAGCAGTGGTTTTTCAAACTGTGGTCTATGAACCCCTGGGGAGCCTGTTTAATTGGGAGCTGTGCAAGGTTGTTACCACAGAACAGTGGTTTTCTGTTTATGGTTTCCAGATCTCTGTGGGGCCATAGACTATGTCTAAGATCTCCAAAGGAGTCTGCACCTCTATCTGAAATATTTTAGGGGATCCACAAAGGAAAATAGGTTAAAAAACCGGCCCTATAGTAACTAGGGATGTTAAAGCGTAACAGTGTAGGTTAATCTTAAAAAACAACAAATAGTCTTGCAGCACCTTAGAGACTAAAAAAAACATGTAGATCGTATCATGAGCTTTCGTGGGCACAGCCTAAATGTGTAAGGTTAATGTTCACAGTTATACACAGGCTCCCAGTACACGTGATGCAGAGGCAGCAGCGCGGGGCGGCAAGCAGGAGCAGCTATACACGGGGAGCCAGCTTAAAAGCCAGCTCCTGGCACACACTGGCTCCCTGGGAGACACTTGCCCCCTGCGTGTAACAGTGTAACTGCTGAAATTTTCAGTGGTTACATGGTTACTTAATTACACGTTTTAACATCCCTAATAGTAGCTAGTGACTACTGAAAGTGATGTATCTGAAGCTTAGCCCCTAAAGCAACCATGCAGTACTGGAGGTAGTGTATGTATTCAGGCTGTAGGGAAGCGTTCCTGTGATTATCCAGAAATAATAAGCAACCAGGGGCACGCAAAGGGTTGCCAAAGACAACAGCTCCATCTCAAAGTGATGTTTCACCATATGAGGCTTTGTTGCAAGATCCTCTCTTCTAGGCAAATTTAAATGTCCCCCAAAATAGGTCTTCTAGTGATTCTCACCAGAAAGCTGCTCCACAGCCTAATAGCTGTCCCTTCCAGGAAGGTTTGGAGGACTATTCGGCCTAAGGTCTGATTTATAACTGGATTTTGTACCAGTCTAGCTATTTTGGTTGGAGGTGTGATACACCAGTAAAATATAAACCCCCTAGTTTAGACACTGCATAAAGATGACATACCAATGTACTTTATTTCCCTTCCTGTATAGGAATAAACTTTAGTGGTATAGTATAGTTGAAGTGGTACAATTTGTGTGTAGCCAAGGCCTAGATTTTCCCTCCAATTCCATCCCATGACTGCTAATTGTACCCTCTTATTAAACCTTAAACAATTCCATTCTGTCCTTGACATCTGTCCTTTTCAAATACCTACATCCCTGCACCTCCACATAATTTTGTTGCTTTTCTGTGAATTCCCTCCAGTGTTTCAACAACTTTCTAGTACAGGGCACAGATTCCTAAAAGGGAAGCTGATTTTGTTACAAATTACTGAGAATCAGAGTTACTTGGAAGCTGCTAACCTATTATCCCAAACAATATGGCTACGGCTACACTACATGCTTTGCTGAAAGAGGCAATGCAAATGAAGCACGGATTAGCATTTTTTGCGCTTCATTTGCATACTGTCTTTCGTTCTGTTTTTGCCCAAAGGGTTTTTGCGTGAAAACAAACAGTGTGGATGTTTCCTTCTTGCGCAAAACCCCCTTTTTGCACAAGAGGCTTAACTCAACATGATTTGTGACACTGCCTCTGACATAGCTAAGTGCATGGGGTTATTCCTGTTACTTTGCCTTTAAGATACATAGCTCATTAAGAAATGTCTCCTTGCTTTCACAAACTGGAGTCTGCTGGAATAACATAGACAAAGTTTTACTTTTGAATAAGCCTCATTTTCTCTGTCATTTGTTTTCACTTTGATTGCTCTGCAGAACATAAGTAAGAAAAAGATTTTCGTTTCCCCTACATAGCATATAATTTACATCAGTCATCCCAGAAGGTCAGTGCCACTGGGGTGTCATTTAAGCACAATGAATATAAAGTCATGAAGCTCTTGCCAGAGTGGATGGACATAACTTCTTAGAGAAAGAGAGAGTTTCCAAAGCATGTGGGGAAAACACAACGGGAGACCGAGTGAATTCATCACACCACAAAAATGTCTCCATCCTGTCGACAAAGTCATTAAAGGAAAATGAACCATTGTTGCTCTAGACGTTTGCATTCCTTTGGCACGGTAACTTCAGAACAGAAGAACTGGGGCAGGGAGAATTTACACACAGTGGAGGAAAACATCTTATTTTAAAACAATTTTTAAAAATATAGTGTCCAGAATATGTAATGAAAGAAATTCTCTATGTTCCAAAGAGGAGCCAGAGTCTCTTCAGAAGCCACAACCAATAAGGAACCATCTGCAATAGGACAAGGAGGTCTCTTTTCCTCCTGCCAGACTGTCAAGCCAAATGCCAAAAATGGGCAATTCTTTTCGAATGACCAACAAATGAAGTCCTCTTTTAATTATACCAATATTTCTACCTTTTGCTGAACCATGATGGTTCTCATTTTCAAGAAGCATTATTAAGGAGTTCTTTTCCCCTCCCTCCTTTTTTGTAACTTACTTTGTTTGCTTTCACTAATGCTTCACAGTCTCCGTAGAAACAATCTGGGAGGAATGTGGGGATTAGAGAGGTTTGCTGTATTCAATTTTATTTAATTTTCTGGCAAAGGGTGTCCAAATTATAGAAAAATGTCACATGTGTTTGCAGTCAATTGTAGCATATATCAGTTTCAGGTGCTAGGTTTTATTTTTAAGTACAGATTTTTCTCTTCGTAGGAACACTATGTTAAAGTAAGAATGGCCGATACGTAGGGTATAACATCAAAGGTAGCTCTAGAAAACTGCAGCAAAATTGTTCATGTATGTGTCTCTTGTTACATCAGCCATTCCATAGTAAGGCAGAATCCTCTCAATTGATAGACTGGCGGAAAGAGAAACATGCAAACTAAGCCATCATCTTGATTATCAAAGCCTCATAGGAATGTGTTACAGTGGAAACCACTTCTGCTTCACCAGTTGCTTTGAAAAGAGTAACAGACAAATCACTAACCCATTTTTAAACCATGGCAATAGGAGAAAATTGTCTTTAAGGTAGAGCAGAGAATTTAGATAAACTGAATAGAGTGACAAGGAGGGGGAGGGGCGGACATATACCAGCAAACACCAGTTGACGCCTGCTAATTACTACAAATAAGTTTGCAGACAACAGGAAGCATGCTGCTTTTGCATCATTTAAACCACTCTAGTGCAGTCAGCTAAATCTGCTCCCTGGCAATTGTCCCAATGAACTGGGCAGGCTGTTTATTAGGGTTTTGATTAAAGTGTATTGTATAATATAATACGTATGTAGTTGCCAACTCTTATTAGCTTCTGATTCATATGGATAAAAGCATGAGAGAAGACCAGAAGAATGTGAAAATAATGGTGTATTTGCTAGAGATGTAAAATCTCATTAAATGGTATGTTTAATTGGTTAACCATAAATTGGTGGGGGGCTCACCGGGTTGGAGCGGCCCTCAACTTGCAATGCAGCAGTCTAGGCTTTATTGGAGCACCCCGCTACTCCCCCCACCCCACCACAGGCGGTGACTGCTCAGGCCAGACTGGAGCACCCTCCACCTGCAGCACAGCGAGCTGCTCCAGCCAGGCTAGGCCTGCCAGGCTGCGGATAGGTGGCTGCTCCAGCCAGGCCAGGTGCACTGCACCATACCACAGGTGGGTGGGGGAGCTGCTTCGGCTGAGTTGGGAGTGCTCTCCCCCCCTGGTGGTGCAGCAGGCTGAGCCGGGCTGGAGTAGCCCCGCCCATGTCAGAGGGGGGCTGTTCCAGCCCAGCCAGGCCACCGGTTATCCAGTAAGCATTACCCTGTAAGGGTGATGCTTACCAGTTCACCACTTACCACTGACATCCTTAGTATCGCCCTTGGACAGCTTAGAGGAAACCAAGGTTTGAAAAACAGCATTAGATAGTACAATATGTTGTTGTGACAGATCAGTTGTGTTGTGAAATCCAGATATGGCTTAGAATGGGGGTGGCCAACCCATGGCTCATGAGCCACATGTGGCTTTTCACCCCTGAAAGTGCGGCTCGTGAAGCCTCCCCCATGGCTCGTGAAGCTGCTCCACGCACCTCTACAATCGGCCCCCGCATCCCTGTGCTCACCGGCAAGATGCCGGCAGCCAACATGAGCCTGATGTGGCCAAAAAAGCTGCCCGTGGTCTTTAAAGCGGTAGCGTCCTTTTTTTTTTTTTTCCTCAACAATTTTGGTGCATCTCTTCGCATTTTTTCCACTGCTGTTTCAGGTCTCTTCGTTTAATGGGTTGGCCACCCCGGCTTAGAACATGAATTTGTAATAATTATATAACATACTTACATACCCTTCCTTCTATCAGTCCTGTATAGAAACATAGCAAAAGCTGCAGTTGCAGTTGTAGTACAGACTGACTTTGTTGATCTGAGGCAGGGGTGGGGAATCTCAGGCTGGGGGGCCGGATGTGGCCCCTGGCTTGCCCTGATCCAGCCCCCAAAGCTCAGGGCTCCCCTTAGCATTGGGAGCCTGCATAGGTGCTCCAGCCTAGAGATATGAACAACTAGTCGACTAGTTGACTATCCGATAAGCAAATGCTTATTGGATAGTCTCATTGACTAGTCGCTTCCCCCCACCTTGCTGCCTCTATCAGGAAGAGGCAGCAAGGGGGGGGGGAAGAAGAGGGGATACTTCAAAGCAGCAGTGGCGTGTGGAGCCTGGGGCCAGACCCCAGGCTCCACACGGCGCTGCTGCTTTGAAATGCCACGAGGAGCCTGACGCTGGGCGGAGCTTCCCTATCGACTAATTGAATAGTTGATGCAAAAATGCATTGACTATTCGATTAGGTAATTACTCAATATTTAACATCCTTACTCCAGCCCCCCTGCTGTCCCACCATGGTGCTGAAGCACACACAATCTGCTAGCCTGGGCTCCCCTAGGCTCTAGTGTATGAGAGGAATTTGGGAAGTGTCTTTCTGCTTCTCAGTCAGGGGCCACATCAGTGACGGTTTGTTTTTGGTTTTGTTTTTTTGCTTCTCAATTGTGTGTGGCCCTGACTGATTTTTCTGTGGGTCTGTGGCCCCCAGGCCAAAAAAGGTTCCTCACCCCTGATCTGAGGGAATCCACTGGAAGCAAAGGCATGCAGAGACCTATTGCATATGCACTGTCACCTGCCCCTTTCCCCTACCTCACTCCCTGCCAGTGGTCCCAGCTGCCCA
Organism: Pelochelys cantorii; assembly: GCA_032595735.1. Taxonomy (NCBI): domain Eukaryota; kingdom Metazoa; phylum Chordata; order Testudines; family Trionychidae; genus Pelochelys; species Pelochelys cantorii. Next base: position 13,432,377 of record CM064328.1, read on the forward strand.
TCCATACATCACAGCACTTGGGTCCCAGATGCCTGGCCCCACGTGGTGGAGGGGTTTGGCTGCTGTGTGGTCCCGTGTCCAAGGCATCACTCCTGGCCCGGCTCTGCAGAAGCGGGGGAGGGGGAGGGGGCACACTGGCCATAGGGAACTGTGAGCAGTTTTCAGGGGAGTACTCTGGTTCGTAACCTGTGGCCCACCTAACACATTGCGGGATGCACATGCAGTGCACAATGATAAACAGGTTCAAAACCACTGCTCCAGATTCTCTCTTCAGGGATAAACCTACTCTTGAGAGACCTCTGTGGTTAAAGTGCCCCGACCAGGAGGGCTCATACTTTGAAGAATAAAGCGTGATTCATATCCCCATCCCCACTTGCCCATACATTTAGAGCCGTGACTAAAGCAAGAGTGGAATGCTGTAGCTAAACTTGAGCAGGAATCAGGCAGTATTGCGCAGGGCTCCCTAGCTAGGGAGGAGCAAACATAGCCAGCCAGAGTTCCTTCCAGCCACAGAGCATGCAGCAGCCCACCTAGGAGCCCTGCTCTCTGCAATGTGCCAAAGTCAGCCAGAAGCATAGCAATTACTATAATAACAATTTAAGTCCTGGTATTCAGGACATTTGCTGTCATTTATGTAAGTGAAGTAAAATATATTAATCAAATATACAAATCAAATATAATGTAAATCATGTAGGGATTTGGGGACAGACTTTGCCCCAGAGAGCAGCTGGACTCTCAGTCCTTGTCACTCCCAATTCATGCATCTGTCTTGCTATGAACCCTGGCCATGGGCCTGTGATGGATAGGGAGAAAAAGCCAAAAGACTCAGCTCCTCTCTGTTCAGAGAAGGCAGAGGCACATAAAGCCCTATTACTTCTTTCTGGCCTGTATTTAGTATAATGAAAATTTCCAGAATCAAGCACATTCAAAACAGTAATTTTTGGAAGTACGGGAACAGTGCCGAGAAGTTGCATCAAATTACTCTTGGGCTTCAAAATAAATAACATCAGCCACAAGCTGCTAAGGATTTAATTTCCTCAGCATCCTAAAACAAATTAATGTTACTTGACCATGCGGAGCAGACAGAACGCTGAGTCTACAGTCTCATCTTCCGAAAATGCTTATTTCTTTAATTCTGATGTCAGACGATGTTCTCAGCCCATTATTGTCAGATAAAAATGTGTTGATTATCTTTGATGGTAAGGAGTAATTTTTTTCTCAACAAATGTTTAAATATTTGGGGCCAGATTCCACCATTAAATATCTGAGCACAGCTCTCCTTGACTTAATGCAGAGCTGTGCATGTGTATTTAATGACATAACTTGTCCTTTATGGAATGAGGAGTACCGGTAGTTCGAATTAGAGATCCTAATTCGAACTACCTACTCGGTGCCGCGTGTAGCCGCGGGCACGGAGTTCGGACTAGGGGACATTTAAAAATGGTGGCGCCCAGGAACATGCAAATGAAGCCCGGGATATTTAAATCCCGGGCTTCATTTGCAAGTTCGAATGCCTACATTAGCCTCCCTAGTTCGAACTAGGGGGCTAGTGTAGACATACCCATATAGAGTTTTGATCACTTATGTGACTGGGAAACAGACTAAGATACATTTTATCTGTGTTCTACTCCTCCCCCATTTCCATTCTGCCAGTTTTAATTCAGCACCATGATACAATGGTAACAGGTACTTTAGAAATGCTGTTGGATAGATTGGTGTCCAACCAATTCTGAAGAAGTAGACACTATAACTAGCCTCAAACGGCCAAATAGCCACATGTGGCTAATGTGTTGGACACCACGGGATGAACAAATTAGATAAAGTATAATTTGTAAATTGGTAACAGATCAAAATATTGATTTTAATCTATCCAATCCTTCCTTGTTTGAAGTTGGCAATATGAGATGCCCCATCTCCTTTCTCATGAACCTGTGTATCGGCTGAGATCAGTTGAGGCATTTTTACGGGCAATCGCTAGGACTTGAGGCAGGGCATAATCAGTCAAGAATTCTAGATTCTGGAATATTTTCTCGTCTTTTCTTCCATCTGCTCTGTATTATTAGGGAATTGTCATCACAGATAGCTGAGGGCCTATGTTTCTTCTGCTATGTATTTCTGTAATTCTTTTGGTCTTCTGGGTATGATGTAAACCTCACCTATTCACTCAGGCATTTAGGGCTGAAGAAGTGAAGAATGAACTCAAGGAGTTTCGGGGGCTATTTTGGTGTAAGAACTGTGGTCTGTATAGTGCATTGTCCTGTCTCAGATAAGAGCAATTATCAGATGCTGCAGAGAAAAAGTGGGGAAAAAAATCTCATAGAGAATAATTCTGCAATTAACTACTGCATTGGGTATTTCTTCCTAATCTTCATCAGTTGTGGTTGACTTATGGTGTGGAGCATAAAGGTTTATATAGTCTTTAAAAGTGTTTTAGTCTTATTTGATGCCACTGTGGATATTCTCATTATCTTAAATATTAACTTTCAAAGCATTCTGTAGCTTAATAGAGCTTTGGATGTATGAGGATCTTGATGGTGACTAAAGTTAGTAGAAAGATATAGGGGAATTTTTCACAAAGTTAGTTAGCTGCTTATCTAGATATTTTTTTATTTCTGGTGGTAATTTGTGTCAAAACCACCTAGATTGCAAAACAGATGCCTTGTATTTTTAGACATCTACAGATGAAATTTTCAGTGGGAGTTGGGACCCCTAGCTCCCTTAGCTTTCTTTAAATATGTAGGTAAAATATAAATGTCTAATCTTTTAAAAATCTTATTCAGCTCCTGGCCTCCAGGATATTTGACATCAGTGAGTTGGACAGGTTGGTTATATGTTATGTATAAAAGAAAATATCATCTTGAATAAATTGTTAAAGTGTTGCCTTGACGGTTCCCTTGTTCTTGTTCTTGTGTTAGCTTAGCTTTGCCACAACAGCAACACCAAATACAAAAAGGAAAACTCTCCTAATGCCCTGATGCTTTCAATAAACTAGTCAACTAATAATGAAGAGGCTGAAGGGTAATGGGGTCTGGTTGATGTATATTTAATAAAAACAAAAACAAATCCCAGTGTAAGTATAGAGAAATGTATATGATATCTATCAAAACTGTATATACTGAGGTTGTATCCTGCTATCCCACACTGTACATTGCCTACCTTAAATCATAAGTTCTTGGGGGGCCAGAATTGTCTTCCGGTGTGAGTGTGTGAACATCACCTAGCACACTGTGACTACAACTAGAATCCAAATACTAAATAATACCCACATAGAAAAAAAGAAACATTAGTGGGAAGATAAGGGGAAAAATCTGTTGGGCTGTTGACCCACTAATCCCTGCATTAAGCCTGATAATATTTGGTTGAAGTAGGACAGTGGGTTTTTTACCTTTTTTCATTTGCGGACCCCTACAAAATTTCAGATGGTGGTATGAATCTCTTTGGAAATTGTAGTTGAAAACCACTGTTCTATAGTAACAACAACCTTCCACAGGCCTCTCAGACATAGTCAAAGAATTCCAGGGTCTGCAGACCACAGGTTAAAAGCCACTGAACAGGAGGATTTAGAAAGACATTAGAAAGTCTTGATTTAAAGATTCAAGTGTTGCAGAGACTACTACTTAACTTCAATTCCTGCATACAATATTTATGTATATACTCAGTCATAATAGATTAACACCCCCAATAATGGTCAAGCATCTGATATACTCTAAAGTCTACAAAAGCATGGAAATTCACAGTTAATGCTAATATTGCAGACTTAACGCTGTTGCAGTTTCATTCAGTTGTGCCTTTAGTATTGCTTACATTTTGGAATAACAAGGCTGTTTCTACCCTAGGAAAATTAGCTGTTTTTCACAAATAACATATTAAAAACCTGTCCTCTCTCCACACTTGTTCAAGTGGTGTTGAAAACAGTTGTGCTGCTGGGTGAACAAGGTCAGTGGACTTGAACACCCATTGTAACACGCTGTTCTGTACACCTTGACCCAAATCCTGCTTGCCTTATTTCAGGCAAGTGGTCCCAAAGCCTCTCATCAAGCATGATTTACTACAACAAGGGATACTCAGCTGACATTGTTCACACTAGCAGAGCCACTATTTTCAACATTATCTGTAGTGGGCTGAAGGTGGGAAACTGATTTTAACATGTCATTATCAAAAATGTCTCCTTTTTCAAGAGCATACAAAGCTCAAGTGACAATACATAGCATATGTGTTGAAATGCAATAGGGTGAGTTAAGGATAGAGGTTCATCACCCAACATTCTAGCCCTAACTCTGAACTTTCTTGTTTTACATTCAAAAGCCCTGACTGTCAAGTAGATTTTTCTGGTTAACTGCATTGGTAATTTCACGTGTTGTAATGACAATATGAAGAAAACGAACATCAGAACACCTGTACTGAATCAGACTAATGATCCATCTAGTCTGATTTCTGGTATGACACAGGCCACAAGATGTGATCCGGTAGTCCCTGCATCAGTATTCTGTCTTCCGACAGTGGCTGTAGCTAGATTCTTCAGTGGCAGTGAAAACAATAGGGCAATTTACTAAATGATGCCATCCCCTGTTGTCCATTCCTGGGTTTAGGGACATGTAGAGTATGGGTTCGCATCCCTGACCATCTTACTAAAAGCCATTGATTAATCTATCCTCTGTGAACTTCTCTAATTTTTTTTAACTCAGTTATATTTTTAGCTTTTACAACATCCCCAGGCAATGAGTTCCATAGGTTGATGGTACATCACGTGAAGAAGTACTTTCTTATGTTAGTTTTAAACTGCCTATTTGTATTGTAGTGAAAGACTGCATAGATTGGAAGGGGCTGATTCTCCTCTCATGCTACTGTAAATTACAAATAATGTCATTCAAGTCAACAGAGTCACCCTGCTATAAAATGGGTGTAAGTCAGAAGAGCTGCTATCCCTAATAGTTCTGAAAAATCTGTCATGGAGATACATATTTTCATCTTAGAAAAGAGGAGACTAAGGGAGGATATGATAGAGGTCTATAAATCATGACTGGTGTGGAAAAAGTGAATAAGGAAAAGTTATTTACCTGTTCCCATACTATAAGAACTAGGGGTCAGCAAATGAAATGAATGGGTAGCAGGTTTAAAACAAACAAAAGGAAGTTTTTCTTCACACAGCACACAGTCGGCCTGTGGAACTCCTTGCCAGAGGAGGTTGTGAAGACCAGAACATTAACAGGGTTCAAGAAAGAACTAGATACGTTCATGGAGATTAGGTACATCAATGGTTATTAGCCAGGATGGGTAGGAATGGTGTCCTTAGCCCCTGTCAGAGGCTGGGAATGGACGACAGGAGAGGAATCACTTGATTCCCTGTTGTGTTCTCTCCCTCTGGGTCATTTGGGATTGGCCACTGTCAGCAGACAGGATACTGAGTTAGATGGATCTTTGGTCTGACCCAGTATGGCCGTTCTTATGTTCTTATATTAAAATCTTACTATATATTTTAGAATTGTGGTGTCTGTCCATCCATCTGAGAGTCCATTTGTTCAAAAACTCTTTCTAAATAGCAAGAGCTAGGACCACCAAATTTGGTATGCAGCATCCTCTTATCATTAAAGCAAGGTAAGATATTGGTTGTGCCAGAACCATGGGCTGTGCCTGCAATTCAATTGTTTCTCATAAAATAGAAAGGCAGGGGTCTGGTAGGAGGGACAGTTATACTGCAGAATGGTCACAGGGGAGTGGCAAGAGGCCAAAGATGGAGACCTGGATGGCTATAACCTCATTGGGCCACCAGGGGGCAAGGGTGGAGAAAGGGACAGCTATTTACTATATATTTCAGAGGTTTTGTGTGTCTGTTTGTCCCCCAGATGGAGGACAAGAACTCCTTCCCTGGCTGTGTCGGCTGCAGCTGCAGCCATCGTGGACAGGCACTTCTCACTTGGCCCCAAGCTGCTGAGGTGAGAGAGGGCTGAGGTTGTCCTCTCTCCCCAGGCAGCCTGCATACTGAACTCTTCCTCGTCCCCAGCCCCACTGCAGAACAATGATTTAAATGAAGAAAAACAAAACTTATTTGCACTAAGGACCCAAGCAACACTGAGTAAATCTTCTAGTAACTAATGTGAAAAATATTTAATCACTTGATTTCAATTACTGTTTTGAGCAATTAAATCTCATGGCATCCTTGTTTTAAAATTCAGGTGGAAGAATGCATAATGATCATAAGTCTTGGAAGTAGGAGAACAGAAAACTGTCCCCAGATCTAACTAACTTACTGTGACCATGAGCAAGCAACTTAACTTCTGTATCTATCAGTTTCACCATATGTAATTGCTAGTGATATTTACCTACCTGCCAAGGGTATTTTGATGCTTAATTAATTTTCATTGTGAGATCTATCTATTTATCTTTCTATCTCAGGTATATAAAAGGCCTAATCACTGTAGCATACTGCTGTGACTAGCAGTCAGGGTTTTATATGAAGGCAACATGTAAGTGAAAAAAATTATTATTGCAATTATCATCTGTCTGGTTAGCCGCTGAACACCTTTTTACCCTTTCTGAATCAGTATGGATTTGTCATAACCCATAAACAAGCTCATGATAAGCAGATGTCAAAACTGGCTTTGGTTTTTCAGATCTATCAACTATCTATCTAGCAGGATTTTATATTACCATCCATAACTACAGTATCTAAATGCCTTCCACATAAAATTAATAGCAGTAGTGAAGCCCATCATGGACTTTACTAGTAACCAAACAAACATGACTCAAAGAGCATATGGATTTCTTACCAGGAAGGGAATTTGTTTACTTCCTGTAGCTCACACAAATTTCCTAGCAAAAATATAGGTGGTTATATGTATGCGGTGTTTAGAAAGTAGAGTTTTTATTGTTATTTCCTTCAATTGTCAATAGGAGTTGTAACACAATTTTCTGTGAATTAAAATGATCCGAGAATTACAGCTTTTTAAATCAGAGCAGATATGCACAGCAGCAAAACCACACAAAGGCTCTGCAGCAATCTAGATACAGAAATGCGGAAGTGTGAGTGTATGTGAAGAATAACCACAAGTGGCAAATACTTAAAAGGCTTGGCTGTTTCTCTTATATTGGTTGCTACACTATTCTACAAAGACTCCTATTTAAACCAATGGGGCTACTCACAGAGTAAGGTACTGCACCATATGAATAAAAGAGGTAAATTCTGATCATTACTGACTAAACCCTATAATATCATGGACCTTATCTATACTGGTATGTTTCCTGATACTTTTTTAAAATGTGAATTATTTATTCAGTGGATCATAATAGCTCTTTGGAATAGGATACCTTGGCCTGTATTTTCTAAACCATCCTTGCAAATGGCACCTACACATTTTTTGCTTGACACATTTTTGCTCATGCAGAAATTCAGATTTATGTGTGAAAAGGAAGTTGCAAAAACTGCGGATTAAAAGGCACAAAAAGTAGATACAAAACACCGTGTGCGCAAACATTTAGACATGAGTAATTTGGGTACGATCTGAGGGTATGTCTAGACTGCATCCCTCTGTCGGCAGAGGGATGCAGATTAAGCAGGTCGACACTGCAAATGAGGCAGGATATTTAAATATCCCGTGCCTAATGTGCATAAAAATGGCTGCCATGTTTTGCCAACTCAGCACTTTGTTGGCAAAAAGAGGCCGTCTAGAGGGGGATCTGTCGAGAAAGAAAGCCTTTTTTGACATCCCTTATGCCTCCTGCAAGGAGGTTTACAGGATCTGTCAAAAAAGCTTTCTTTCTCAACAGATCCCCCTCTAGACTGCCGCTTTTTGCCGACAAAGTGCTGAGTCGGCAAAACGTGGAGGCCATTTTTATGCAAACTAGGCGTGGGATATTTAAATCCCTGCCTCATTTGCAATGTCGACCTGCCTAATCTGCATACCTCTGCCGACAGAGGGATGCAGTCTAGACATACCCTGAGAGTGTACTCATGCCACTTTGAAATACAGATGCTTAGGGTTCAGTTGTTCAACATTTAGCCCTGGTCTACTTTATTTCGAAGTAACAAACAGAGCATCCACACTACCAAGCCTGTTATTTCAAAATAAGGGGCTGGTTATTTCAAAATAATAACACCTGCTTTCCTTGGGGTATAAGCTTATTTTATTATTCAGGAGTTATTATTTTGAAATAAGTTATTCTGAAATAATTTGCCAGTGTAGACATGCCCTTAAATTGGTGAGCACTTATTCTCGTACACAGACTCATGGAAATCAATCAGTCTGCTCACATCAATAAGGGCTCACCAGCAGGAATAAGCGTTGCATTAAAGATTGTATTTTTTAAGCAGCATGCTGTATCGTTTACTCAACCAAAGCTTCCAGTAGTGCAAATCATGCCAACCCCAAGCTGCTAAGGGTGGGGAAGAGGGAACAGTTTGAGAATATTCCAGGGACAAAGCAGGATCGAGGTTGTTGGATATCCTCCACCACAAAGGGAAGCATAATAGCAATAGGAACTACAATGCCGGCCGACGGGGGGAGCGGCAGCGGGAGGAATAAGGAAACTACCCCGGGGGCCTGGCCGGCCACTGCTGCTGCTACTACGGCAGTGGCCAGAGCCCCTGGGCCTTTAAATCACTGCTGGAGCACCACACGACATGCTCTGGGCAGCTCTTAGGGCTAGCTTGGGGGTGGGGAGGAGTATAGTGCAGCGCACTGCAGGTGATGCTGAGGGCTGGCTGCTCCACCCCCTTCTGCCCAAGCTCCCCCCCTTTTGGGAGCACAGAGTGCCCCCCCTTGCCTAGTCTTTTGGCCCTTCTGGGAACTACCATAGTCCTGCAAGAGCAGCTGAAAGGTGATCTTCTGCTTCACAGCCTAGGAGTCATCTTCCGTTGACTGCTCCCTTGTTCCTCAGAGCCATCCCCAATGTGCAGCTCTTTTGCTCTTGATCTATACCAGAACCTATGGACCTGAAGGCCTATTGACTGCAATGTGAGTTATGCAAAAGCAAGGACTGAAGGATTTGGCCCATGGTCTTTTTAAAAACATATCTATATAATGTGTTACATCCAAATGTATTTGCTAGAACCTAATGGCTGTTTTATTCATATTGCTTCATGCACACCCTCACTATAGTTAACTGTTATTTCACATCAGTCCCATAGAAATAGAATCTCCTTTGCATCTGTCTTTCAAGTGTTAATGACTTTCGGGGTTTTAAGTACTTGAGTTTCATTAAAGAGCCCGTTCCACATTTGGAGCAGACAGCTTGCAAATTATCTTCTTGAAAAACACATCTATTACTGAGTTATGAAAGTGATAAATGAGTAAAGTGTCCCAAATTAGTAAACTGTTTTTTCTTCAAGTTCTGTAACTTAATAACAGCCTGCTTAAATCTGCATAAAATTTTACTTCTGGACTGAGACATCATATGCCAGATTTCAGTCTGAAAGGAATTTTTATGGCTGAGTTATAAACTTCTGAAAGCAAAGTTGAAAACTGAACTGCTGACAGTCATTCTGATAATATTTTTCAAGCTATTAGGGATTAGGATGAGACCTTCATGGAGAGATAAATTATCCCACATCTGCCTACTGAGCGATTTCTTGTACCTTATCCTGAATCATCTGGTGCTGACCACTCTCAGAGCCAGGCTATTAGTCTAGCCTGCCCATAGGTCTGATATAGCCTGATGATTCCTGTGGAATCTTTAGATAATTTAGTTGCCAGTCACTAAGTCTTTACTGATGTGTGTGAAAAATGATTTTCGGAAACTTGTAATTAAGCCAGGCTTGAGTGGATTCTTACAGGGATAGCAAAAGTCACTTCATTGACTCGCACGGTGAACCCCAGCAAAATTTCAAATTCCTCCTCCAAATTATGAGTGTGTCAGAGCTCCCCACAGTAATGATTAGGAGAATATTTTAATCGTTGCAAAACAATGTGTTGTGTCCTAACATCCGTCTAGGAAATAGCTGAATGTTCTTGCAGAAACTTCCAAAAATGTCAGCCGGAGGCAGACACCCAGCATGGAAAATCTCAGCACAAACGGTTAAAATTTGGCAAAGTTCTAGGCAACTGAAACAAGTTCTTATAATGGAGGCAGTCTTAATTGCAGGTATTGCTGCCAGCTTCATTTATAATATTTTCTTTATTTTTTGCTCTTTATTACAAAGGAAATTCACATGGGAACAGAATCTCTTAGGCCATTGTCACTTGTCTTTTGACTTCTTTCTGTGTTAACATTGCTATCCTCTTGAAACCATCTTCATAATAATCCACAAAGGTCTTGAACCTGAAACATGCTGGACATTCTGGCATCCAGCCAGTAAAGCACTTAAGTACATGCTTAAGATTGAGCACACAGGTGTTTCCTGTACTGAAACCAGTGTTCAGCATTTTGGAGGATCGAGACATGTGGTAAGTATGATGTCATACAGTCTAGTTTTTCAGATTTGGCCTGGCTGTGCTCACTGCATCATTGCGGAGTGCGGGGAGCAGGGGATTATTGCAATAAAACCTTGAGAATTCCCTAAACATGGAGTCAGCCATCATAGAATCATAGAGTCCTAGGGCTGGAAGAGACCTCAGCAGTCATGTAGTCCAACCCCGTGCTCAAAGCAGGACCAACCCCAATTAAATCATCACAGCCAGGGCTTTATCAAGCCTGGCCTTAAAAACCTCAACAAATGGAGATTTCATCACCTCCCTAAGTAACCCATTCCAGTGCTTCACCACCCTCCTAGTGAAAAAGCTTTTCCTAATATCTACTCTAGATCTCCACCACTGTAACTTGAGACCATTGCTCCTTGTTCTGACTTCCACCACCACTGAAAATAGCTTAGCTCCATCCTCTTTGAAACTCCCCTTCAGGGAGTTGAAGGCTGGTATCAAATCCACCCTCATTCTTCTTTTCTGAAGGCTAAAGAAGGCCAGTTCCTTCATCCTCTCCTCATAAAGTCATGGGCCCCAGCCCCCTTACCATTTACATTGCCCTCCACTGGACTCTCCAGTTGTCCACAATCTTTCTATAGCGGGGGTCCCAAAACTGGATGCAATGTACCAGATGTGGCCACACCAGTGCTGTGGTGTACTGGAGTGTACTTCATTAGGCTGAAGAGAAGGGAATAATCCCTTCTCTAGATCTGCTGGGAATGCTCCTACAAATGTAGCCCAATATGCTGTTAGCCTTCTTGGCAACAAGGGCACATTGTCGATTCATATCCAGCTTCTCATCCACTGTAATCCCCAGGTCCTTTTCCACAGAACTGCCACTTAGCCAATCGGTCCCTTCCCTGTGGCAGTGCTTGGGATTCTTCTGTCCTAAGTGCAGGACTCTGTACTTGTCCTTGTTGAACCTCATCAGATTTCTTTTGGCCCAATCCTCCAAGGTGTCTAACCCTGCCCTCCTGCATATCTATCTCTCCCCGACCACCCAGCTTAGTGTCATCTACAAACTTGCTGAGTGTGCAATCTATCCTATTATGCAGCTCATTAATGAAAATAATTAGTGATCATCGATAAGCTCATTCAGTATATACCTTGTGTGCACTTTACCCCATACTTTCATTACCATGTGCTTTATTTTCATATTTCAGCCCTGCAATGTGCCACACAATAGGATATCAGTGCTGTCAAATCTTCACAAGTCTCACAATAGTTGATGTTTTTCTTAAAGCCCAAGCTGCTGGAATCATATTGTTAACTAAGAATCTCAGTTTTAGTTTTTTTCCCCTAAAAATACATTTCTAGTCCTCCTCATGGTGGAAAAAAGTTTTAAAACAGTAATCCTAAAATTTCAAAATAGTAAAATGCTACAACATAACAGGACAAATAAAAAGAATCCAAAATGTATTATTTTGAAATCTCATGGGTTTTAGGAAATCTCATGATTTGAAGGAAGAGTCCTGACTCATGATTTTTGAATGCTTGTGTTTGTGATACTGAAAACAGTCCTACTCCCTCCAGACTGATTAACTTTGGTTTCACAGCATCTCCTGTGTGAACTTTATGGAGCTTTTATCTGACTGGAGTGTACTTCATTAGACTCTTAAAAACCAGCATGCAAAATTTAGGAACTTTGCAAGATTCCAAATGTGTACATAAACCCCTTTTAATTACTAACAATTAATCTCCCCTCAATCTAGAGTTCATTGTGGTGGAACAGTGAAGTTTCTAGCTGAAGCTGTTTTTTTAAAATACACTATGAACAAAAAAACTTAGGAAAAGGTGAACCTTAATTTTGTTTAAACCTCATTGCGCTAAAATAATTTGTCCAATTTGACGTTTTCCAGAAAAGTTTTACCTTGGTAATTAAATCGGGATGTAGAATTTCAGATAGATTTGTTTATTCACAGAGAAAATGTGAGAAGAATCAATGGAGGGAGAGATGATACCAAAACTGTCTTAGTTATGGAAAGTCAGTTTTATCCTTAACTCTCCATAATTATATTTGGGGTTTTTTGTTTGTTTGTTTTGGACTAAACAAAGCAATAGCATGATTTACCTAACACTGATAAAAATAAAAATTTTGCTAATCAAAATACAGAATTCAAACTTTGTCCTCCAGACAGAAAATAAAGTCCACACTTTTGCTTTGATATGTTATTATAGGTTAATAGTTAGGGCCACAGTTCTCCAGTAGAATCTGCTAATGTGGCTGTTTAACTTCTTATTCTCATTAAATAAAAGGGAACTGCAGGAGGGCACCTAGTGAATCCTGAAGGGGGATTGAGATCTAGGTTTGCAACAGTTCTTTTCTGGACAAGCAGAAAACAACCTGGATGGGGGAAGGAAGAAAATCCAATCTTGGACAATTATCTACAATTTTTTTTCAGTGTATGTGCTTTTTGAGGAGCCAACATCTATTCAGTTCTACCTTTCAGAGAGCTACTGATTTAATAAAGCCAATAGGAATAAGATCACATTAGATTTCATTATTGACATAGCTGTTTTATTATTATCAACAAAGAAAACTTATTAATAATACTTTCACTCACATAGCCCCTTTCATCTTTGGATTTCAAAAGACATTATGACAGTCATGACAATAATGACAATCATTATTATAATCTCAATCCCCAAGTAAAGTAACTAAGTTATCCTCATTCTATGCATGGGTAAACTGAAGCACAGAGGTATTAAGTGACTTGCCAGTTGCCAACGTCACACAGTGAGCAAATGGCAATCCCCGAATAGAACCCAAGAATCCCAACTAACAGTTGTCTCTTCCTACTACTGGAAAATAATGTGTGAAACATACTGTTATACAGGTCAATCGGTTATTGTTTTATGGTAGTAATTTTCTACCATGTCTTTCAGACTTGACTGCCTATAGTACTTGCAGAAATAGTGAACACTATACAAATAGTGTACGGCAGGGATGGGTAACCTACACTAGTGAGTGGGCTGCATGAGTGGCCCTCATTCATCTTGGTGGGCCACAAGATTCTCATAACCAAGATGGTCTCCCAAGAGAGGGTAGTTTTGCTAACTGCACTTGCATACCTTGAGTTTGTGGGTGGTACCAACTGAACCGTAGCAGCGCTTTGGTGGGCTGAGAGGGAGCACATGGCTCACATGGTCAGTGTTGTGTGCAATGAGCATGCACCTCACTTCACGTGCCCTCACTTTAAGTGCAAGTCACTTTAGTAATACCAGTAGGAAAAACACTACGTGGATGGAAACCAGTGGAATCTGGCAACCATGCATGTGGGCAACAGTAAACAAAATGTCTCGTGGGCCACACATATCACCCCATGGGCCACAGTTTGCCCACTACTGATTTACGGTGCTGAGACATAAAATACATACAGCACATTTCAGAATAGCAATAGAATTGTCTTGAATTTCAGTCATAAATCAACAGGTCAGGGAGCTGGAAGCTAAAATAAAGAGACCGAAGGAGGCTATATACTCTTGTAATACTGTGTTTGTACTTCTGAATTCTGCACTCATTAGCATAGTAAACAATGAATCAACCAAATCTATCAAACAGAAGTCTGTAGCTTCTGAGGAACTCTACCTGACGTACTTTTTAAGTGCAAAGAATAGTTGGACAGAGAGTCAATTTGTAACTAAAGCAAAGTGTTGCCATGGGACACTGGGCCTCATCATGCTCCCTCTGAAGTGTATAGAAGTTTGAGCATGACAGCACTGTGATCAGGACTACCTCTATGTAACACCACATTTCAGCCTGCTATATTCATGAGTGGAAAGAAAATACTGGCAAGCCCTTAACTACAATAGTAATTGCTGACATTGCTATAATGGCTCTCGCAAAATATCTGATACAATAATAAACCTGCTAAACACATTAATTTATTCTCTTTTCCATCAAGGCTATTCACTCACATAGAGAAGATTAGAAAAGGTTCAGTATGTACCATGATTACAGCACATTTCACTCAAACTAGCACTGGAGAAACTATTTTCATGAAACATCATTCGGTACAGAAATGTTCAACATTTATCAATTATTTTCTGCTTTGATCAGATGAGGTTTAGGCCAGTATATTATTGATGCATCCAGAGATTACTGGGTCCAAATTTTACCAATTTAAAATTAAATATATATTGAGTCATTTGAAATATATTATTTTTAGTAAAATTCTTCCTTATAGTACAGCTGTATTTGTATCACAGTTAAAAGTGAAAAAGCTAAAAGATCATCAGAGCTGCTTTTGCAGCAATCACAGCTGCACTCATAAAAATCTTATTTTATAAAGTGAGTCTGGAGGTTTTTATAATACATAATTTTAAAAAAAATCATTTTTCTTTAAACTCTTCTGGCTGATATCTTAAAACATTATTCACTTTTCAACCCACGCTAAAATTACAAGTGCTTCTGAAGTGGAAACTGAAGAAAGCTAAGGAAGGGCAGGGTTGCCCCAAGTACCTTTCAGCCAAATCCATAGCCAAAGTTTCAGATAATTCAGAACATAGCGTAAACAACATATAAAAAGAATCCCAGACAGCATAAAGGCTGTCCATAAACATTATGGGTAGTTTTATTAAGGTGTACATAACCATTTCAATAAAATTCTAGTGCTCTGAGTTGAAATCTGTTCCAGGCTTTAGCAAGTACCTGTTAAATGTGTAAAAGTTAAGCAGAAAGACATTTTTGCAAGGAGACTAAAAATCAGCGGTGCCAGGTTTTTGTTAGGGCACTCAGTGGAAAAAAATATAAATAACAATAGACTGTTTTAAGTGACCTTACACTTTCTATAACTTCTTTTGATTTTCCTAATAAATATTTTGTAATTTTAGTATGGAGAGAGGCAACTGCAAAAATCATGATGTGACTAATTAAAAGAGGAAATATATCCTTTTATTTAAAACAAATACTGAAATTGCTACTGTCAAGTTAATTCTGTGCTTGGAAACATTAGGTTCTTGTTAACCTCTCTTCTGCCAAATACCTATGCCTTTTACATCATGGAAAATGCCCCCGCCCCCAACCAGAATAAACATTGTCCTAAAAGTATGCTGCAACTCTATTTAAGTAGATCTCCGAAAATCTTTAAACTACTCAGCTCTTTGTGTTAAATTCCTCTTTTCAAAGAACTGTGCACACTTCTCCTTTTGGACAGGATCTTGCCCATTTTGTTGTTAATATGGGAGCACGTAGCCTTAATACTTCAATTTCCACTTAGGAATAGTAAATTCACCCCACTCCACATCCCCCCCCCCATTTTCATAAGTATACAGAGGGGAAAAAACTGAGATCGCTGCCAGCTGATCAGGGGTTACTATCAAACGTATTAACCATGGAAGAAGGAGGGAGGATGAAAATAATAAACAAATACATGCCATCCGCTGCATTTCCTTCAAGGACTTGGGCTAGCTAGCAGAGTTGCAAACCACAGCCAGCGGTATACAGAGCGAGAGCTCTCCCATGTGACCGAAAAAAAAAGATACTTTTGAACATTTTCGTGTAAAGTGGGTAAATAAATAAAGACCAAAGCTGCGAACGTTTCACCTTTATAATGTATGCCACACAACCTGCGATGGGGGTTGTAGTTGGGGTCAGCCCCGTGTTAATTAGCAGGATGAAGTCAAGCGTGCGCTTTTTTGTGTAACCTTACGGGTTGGTTTCGAAAGTTGCCGCGGATCTTCTTAGTGTGGAAACAAACCGGACAGCTGGAAGATGGGCAGAGAGAAGTGTTTGCTACAGCGTGGTGTGGGTCCCTCGCACCTCCGTTAGGTGCTTTCGGATCATTTACCTGGGGACACGCAGATTTTATCCTGGGAAAGGGGGTAAAGCGTCTGGGGGAGGGCGAAATCTTCTTTTTAGGGTGCGTAAATACGCCCAGAAAAAAGCGGTGTAAGGCAGGCTAAGCGGAGCCCCCCATCACCCCAAACCACACAGCCACTTCGCACTACTAAATCTCCCCCCCCCCCCGCCCCCCAGCACAGCTCTTACTTGTCACAAGAAGGTGGAAGTAGCACGTCGAAGTAAATGAGAGGGAGAGTTTTGATAGGTTGTTATCTGCTCTGGAAGGCGTTTACACTTTTTTACTATTGGGTATGTAAATTGTGTTTTTTAAAGAGCTGCCTTTTTTTAAGGGCGAAAACAAACCAGACTCAAGTCGGAGCGGGGGTGTCTCAGCGGCTTGCATGTATGCAAGGGAATGTTTTAGGCTGTAGACCCCTGAGTTGTAGAAAAACCCTTTTGGCACTAAATTAACTGACTATTCATTGTTATTTGGCAAAGGTAGATTTCCCCCCGCCCCCGTCCCCCAACAAACTGCAAATGCGCGAGTAGGAAAACCCGGAGAGAAAAGTGCAAATCGCAGAGAGTCTTCCCCTTCCCTCTGTTCCTGCCCCCCTGGGGGGAGATCGCCGTAAAGCCAGGCTGCTGCTGCGGGGGGAGGGTGCACATTGTTTTATTTATTTTGAAGGCAGCAGAAGGCTGAGGACTGGGCTGAGACACCACGTGCTGCGGACTCTCATCAACATCATGCTCGCCTTCGCCAGAGTCCTGTATATATAAACCACAAAACCCTAATCATTAGACATCCCAGCCTCCAAAAAACCACATTTCAGGCCAAGGAGAAAAAACCCCAACCCCACCCCAAAACAAAATCCAGCGGAGACTCCCACCCCCTCCCCCCCCATCCCCGGCTCAACTTTTGGAACCCCAACGAAGTTTTTGAAAACTTGTTTTTCAAAAAGAGAATTGATTATATTTTTGCTGTTAATTAAGGGAAGGGGGCGATTTTTTTTTTTTTTTTTTGGTACTCAACGGACTTGGACCCCGCAGCGACTGAATTACAAGGGACCGGAGCTCCCTTTTGCCACAAGTTTCTTGAGCGTATTTTAGAAAACAGCCTGACAATCGCTTCTGACCATTCTCCCTTCTTATTTTTCCGGGATTCAGCCGTCTGAACTTAAAAAAAAAAAAAAACCCACCCTGCTCCTCCGGACGCTGCCTCCTAATGTTTCGCTTTTAATTATTAGTATTTTGACTACAGGGTTCTTTTTTTTTTTCCTGGCTAAACCCCCAAGAACTTTTTTTTTACTTTTTTGCACTGAAGTAGCTTTGGGGGAAGGGAAACAGCGTGGCAGACACACTTTGCAAAACTTTTTGCCCCCCGCCCCAGCCCCCCCCCCCTCGCCCTCCTGAAGAAAAAAAAAGCCCTAATAACGCTGAGAAGTCATTTGGCATGTAAACTTGCTCCGATCAAGAGTGTGTGTGTGTGTGTGTGTGTGTGGAGGGGGGGAAGACTTCCTTAGAGGAAAACGGGACGTTCCCCTGAGCACCCCCACTCCGGACTTGAAACCGACCCTCCTCTTCCCGCGGCTGCTTCTCCCGCACACAGCAGCAACCCAGGAAGCTGCGACCAGGCGCTGCGCTACCTCTCCCGGGCCACCTTTGCGCCCCCGAAAGGAGAAGAGGGAAGAGCTACAAGGGAAGCCGGGCAAGGAGGACGTTGCGAGCCCCGCGGGGAGGACGCGGTGGCTGGAAGGAGGGGAAGGGACCCGAGCACACGCAGACGGAGCCCGAAGGAAGGAAGAGACGCGCCTTTGCAGCAAGCCCCGGACCATGCCGCTTCCAGCCGGGCTTTGCTAAGCGGGGGGGCAACGCTAGGACTGCGCCGCCAGACTCTGCCCCCCCGTCCCTGCCGGCTGCAGACTCGGCCCCCCAAGCTGCCCCTGCGCCCCCCTCCTGCACCAAGCCCGCTCCTGCTCCCCCCTCCCTCCTCCGCTCCCCTTCGCCCCCTTGGCAGCCCCCCCCCCCGGCTACACGCCTCCTCCAGTGGCCCCCTCGCCGCCCCCCTCACTTCGCTAACTTGTGGCTGTTGTGATGCGTATTCCCGTAGATCCCAGCACCAGCCGGCGGTTCAGCCCCCCCTCCAGCAGCCTGCAGCCCGGCAAGATGAGCGACGTGAGCCCGGTGGTGGCCGCGCAGCAGCAGCAGCAGCAGCAGCAGCAAGAGGCGGCGGCGGCGGCGGCGGTGCCCCGGCTGCGCCCGCACGACAACCGCACCATGGTGGAGATCATCGCCGACCACCCCGCCGAGCTGGTCCGCACCGACAGCCCCAACTTCCTGTGCTCCGTGCTGCCCTCGCACTGGCGCTGCAACAAGACCCTCCCGGTGGCCTTCAAGGTAAGCGCCCCCCCCCCCCGCCACCCTCCACCAGTCCCCACCGCCGCCGCTTCTCCCGGCCGGGTCCCCCTGCAGCCTCCCGCAGCTTCTTCCTGCCCCCCGGGGCGCCCCCTCACGACCGTGCCCCCCCCCTCCGGAATGGCTTAGAAACACCCCCGCGAGCTGGGCACGGGCACCCCCCTTAGGGACTGCACAGGCCACAGGGCCCCCCGCCTTCCAGCGTCCCCGCTGGCAGGACCCCCCCAGCCACAAGGGAAAGGGCCCCCCTGCCCGCCCTCCCCACCACTGCCCACCCCCTGGGACGGCCGGGCACCCCCCAGCCACACGGGCTGTCACCTCCCCTTAACCAGCAGCTCCTCTGAGCCACGCTGGGCATCGTACCTCCCCCTCCATTCCCACCCACCTCGCCTAGCCACCCTGAGCGCCGCAGAGCTGCCCCATCACCGCCCCCTCCCCACAAGCAGGCACTCCCTTGCACCCGCGGACAAGCCAGGCTCCCCAAAACTATCAGGGCAGGGCAGCGAGCGCCCCACTCCACCGGGAGAAAAATGCCCACGGGCAGCGCAGCTTTAAAGGGATGGGGGCTGGATGCAGAATTGTTTCCAAGGAGTGGGGCAGGGGGATTTGCCCATCCCCGAAGCCAGGGATAAAGCCATGGGGAAGGTGAGCAGGAAAAAGGGAGGTTTTAGCTTCCTCCGAATGGCCCCTTTCCCCTGCTTCAGCACCCAAGGTCGTCCCCCGGCCCTCCACGCTTCTACAGGCATTTCACTTGATGTGTGAACCGGCCGAAGCGGCGTGCGACGGTGCATGTGCGTGCCCCACTGGGGATGTAGGAAGGACGCCAGGAGTAAGCACCCACGTGCCCGATGGAAGGCCCCCCCCTTTTTTTTGTCACCTGGGCGTGTCTCTCTAGGTGTCAGGTTGAACTTGATTTTTTGAGAAGTGTCAGGCTCTTTGTATTTCATTAGGTGAGGAGGCAGAGAGAGAGGCTGCTGCCTCCGAGTGACACCGGTTTGCAGCTCCTTAGCCAGGGGTACAAAAATACCCAGATTGTCAGACTGGGCTCTGCCCAGGGGCTAGGGATGGGTAGGGAGGACAGACCCCCCCCCCACTGGGGGAAGGTGCCCGTTCACTTCTTCTAGGCACGTTCGGAAGTGCCTGTCCCGAAGCCACTCGTGTTGGCAGGGGACCGCGCAGAAGTTATCAGAAACATCGGATGCTGGGTAGATAATAAATACCATCCGGATCTAAATCGGGAATGTTGTTTTTCATTTTCGGCCGACCTCCGCACCCTCTACTGAGGATTAGCCTGTGGTTGTTTGTGTGCTGACTTTTAAGCAAGCCTTCCCCCTCCCACCTCACTTTCCACTGTAGATTTCCTTCTCAGTTCCTTCAGCGGTGAAATGAGTAGTCACTCCGCAGCCCTAAAACACCTGTGCCTGTCCATCAGCACCTGAGTCAGTCCAAAACCCTGCACCGGAATTAGCAGATCTAAACCTTGCAACTTTGGATGTTACTGCCTGTGTCAAATCGAAAATCCTCCCAACCTCCTGCTAGTGCAGGATCCCCGACAAAATCCAGATGCCCTGCCTGGAAAGCAGAAGAGTTTGAAATCAGTATTTTCTAGAACAAAGTTTAAAACGATCTGAGGGTGTTGTAAGTTCCTGACTGAAAGAGATGTAACTATTAGGAAGGGGGGTGTATTTTTAAGTGAAAAATCAATAGCAGGCGTAAAGGAAACTGACATTAAAATGACTGTATGTCAAGTTGACGCGGAGACCGAATGGCTTGCTCTAATATCAAACAGAGAAACAGACTGCATTTGTCTGAAGCTCACTTATATGACAGGGAAAGGATGTGTAAGAAGCCCAGGTGCCTGAGTTAAATGATTAGTAGTCTTTGTGGGCCCCTGGTTAGAGATTGCAGAGAACAGGCTAAGCAGAGCCATGACAAACTTCTTCTATTTCTGTAACTTTGCCAACTATTAAAGGGGCAAGGCAAAGATCAGGTGTGGATCACTTCTCCTTTGGTGGGTTTGATGGGGGTGGGTAGTAGTAGGAGGAGATGTCTGGTAACTCTGATTGTAATTTTGATAATTGTTAGATTAGATTAGTATTAAAGTTATGATTCACAGAAGTAAACATTACACATTGCAGTTATCTCTATCTCTGACTTCCTTTGAAATGTCAGGCATCATCTCCTACTGTGTCTTATTTAAATAACCTGCTTGTAAAGGATATTATCACATCTGCTAAAATAAAAAGTTGAGGAGAAAAGCATGAACTGTAAGATATAAAAAAAAAGAGCATATTTAAACCAGACAAAAGGACAGATGTCTTTAGAGCATTTCCCAATCCCTCTCTCTCTGTAGATATGTATGCACACATTAGCTAAATCAGATGAAATATTGAGTATGCACACTATTCAAATACTGCAGTAAGAAAGGCCATTCTGACAGACCTACATAGACTTATCCAGTTTATTGAGGTGTCAGGGATATTGACATGGTTACCAGCAGTTCTTTGGCCACTTAAACCATCACTCAGCTATAAAGCTTGTGTGCATTTACATACATCTGTATTTTCACACAGAGACTACTATATGAGCATGTATTTTGTATAAATTCTATATCTATTACCTTTATTTACTACTGAAAACCATACTTTAAATCCTATTTACATTTACTTAACAATTATTTTGCACATATATTTTTATCATTTTTCTTTTCACTGAATACATTGAAATGATACATAACTGCACAGTTTCAAGATGAAATAATCCCAGTGCATATATAACAAAAAAATTCACTATAACTTAATGTGACACATTAGCAGTTATCTTTAACAGCAACAAAAAAATACAGATGTGGGGTGTTCAGTAACTAGCTCATATATGACATGCTTTTTAAAAATTGGCAACTGAAGTTTTATTGACAATAAATAATATGTTGATGATAATATTTTGAGTGGTGTGTTAAGTAAATCATAATTCTGTTATAGGAGTCTCTAGTTAAAAAGTGCTTTGGACATACCACTGTTTTAATTAAAAGAAAACAGATATAAATCAATTGTAGGAAAGGAAGTATGTTATAAACAGTGCTAGTTTTGATTGTATTTTTTTAAAAATAATGTTGGCTTGGAATATTAATATTTACATGAGCTGTGGAGGGAGTTCTTATTTAATGTACTGAGTAGTAAGACTAAGTTAGTGGAAACTATTTTTATAGTGAAGAATGTTAACAATGCACTTACTAACATAGCTGCTTAATAATGTTCAGGTGGCTAAGATATAAAGGAAACTGGAACTATGGGACTGGGGCCAAATCATATTTATGTTATTCATGGTCCATAGTAGTCAATGGGACTACTTTTTTGATTAGGACTAACAGGATTTGTCCCTAAATTGATAGATCCTTTGGGAGTATCTTACTGAGATGCACAAAGACAGTGTTATTACATCAGGTTTGTATGTTCTTTGTTGTTGTGCAAGATGCCGATAGCAAAAAGCATTAGGTAACAAAAGATAATAACAATAAAGAAAAAAATCAATGTACAGTATTCAAACTATACCCAGTAGCACCAGTAGTTAAGGGTCTGTCAGCGTTTTCACTCTAACCCCCAGTTTCCAGAGTTTATAACTCAGCTGTTTTAAATAGCTTCAAGCTGAAACTTGGTGTATAAATTGTCAGTCCAGATGTATTTTTTTAAACAAAAAGTAGTGCAAATCAGTTATTCTGTTTTAAGTTATAGACCGTTAAAATACTTTTAATAGCTTCAGATGCTCTTTTGGCAAACTCTAGGCAAGAAAAAACATTATTTGTAATAACAGGAGATTTTATATTCTGGTAGCCCTTTATACGAATAATGCTTTTTAGTGTTTTTGCAAGCAAAGGTATTGAAATGATAGAGATAGTAGGATTTGAAAACAGCTATTAGCATGTGCATGAGCTCTTTCTGGAAACAATCTTTTTACTATGTAGAGAGTCTTACTGCATAATATTATTATACAGTATGTTTGCTTCACATTTATAATGTCAGTCTTTAGAGTGCATACCTTGGCCATTTCAAATCCCATTGGACTGAAACTGGGCAAACAGGTTGCCAGACCAGACATGAATTGTTATTAAAAAAAGTACGTGCATTGATAAAGTGATTTTCAAATTGTAAGAAGATTTGTGTTTTGTAGCTTCATGTACCTTTTTGCTGAGACCTAGCTAGCTCCTCCAAATACTTACATTTTTAGTCTTGGGAATTTATGTGTATTTTAGTATGGATTGGTGCCTTTTGAAAAAGAAATATTTTAAATGGCTGAGATACTAATCTTTGAAAAATAGCTGAACAGCCCATAGAGTAGTTATGTTTTGTTATTTATATTTAATGATTAGTACTATTGCTTGCTTGTTTGGGTTTTTTGTTTTTTTTGTTTTTTTTTTTTGCAGTGCACTACAATCCTTGATTTCCATCTAAGATATTTTAAATCATTTAGGTTGATAGCTGGCATAAAAGCTCCAACTTATGTTCACTTCTTTGCTCAAAAAGTCTTTCAGTAATAAAGTTATTTTTTAATTTAAAAAGTGGATAAATAACATGTATTTTTTTTAATGTTCAGACTTTTTTGTAAAGCTATGGGCAAGAACAATGACATTACACATGTGCCATAGCCTATTAATATTTCATTATAAAAATGTAAAATGGCAGTGGTAAATGTATTGTTCTTACGAAGTAGTAGAGAAACATTTTGCGCAGCATGATTGACCTTCGTTTTATTAGACAAAGTTTCATGTGTGCACCCAGAGCTCCAGGGGTCTGTTCGTAGTAAGAATAATATTCAGAGAGAATATATAACACTATGTCAAAGGATGCTGTATTTTAAGAATAATTAGTTGCCTATTCGGCACTCCAGCACTGTGACCCACAAAGTATTATACACAAATGGTACTGGTGTTTAAAATGACAAATTGAACTTAAGTAGACAACAATTTAAAAAAAAACACTTATGGATCAGAGTGAAACGCACTGAAAATAAAGTCTTTGAGAATCCCAGATAGAATGGTCTTCAAAGAGTATTTAGTCTTACTTATGTTCACTCCATTGTGTCCAGATAGCAATTTATGTTGTTCACTATTAGAATGGATTCAAGATAGATTGTGATCAATCTTACCTAACATTTGATCTGTTGCTTACATGGACACAAGGAGGTGAATTGAGGACAGAATAATTTCAGTCTCTCTTCTTGAGGCCCCCTGCCAGACTTGTACTTCCTTCTTTGCTCTGAGTTTCTTTTGCTTTTCTGCTTGCTGTGTGTTGGGGGTTTTGTTTTCTTGAAGATATTTAAAAATATTTTGTAACTCACATTGAACATCTATATGGATAATAAGAACATCCACAGTTATAACAGTAAAAAGTCTTTTTTTTTTTAAAGAATTCATATAAAATCCCAGACTTCAGGATTTAAGCTAGACTCTTCTTAGTAGATGTTAGGTGGGCAAATTATCCCACAGCTGCCTATTTTGAGGTTTCTTGCATGTTGCTCTGAAGTATCTGGTTCTGGCAGCTGCCAGAGACAGGATATTGGGTTAGATAGACCATGGACCTTATGCAATGTATCGGTTCCTATGTTCTTGTGATCAGTGACATTACAGTAATGTTACAGTAATTTTAGGGGTGAAATTCTGCTTCAGTGAAGTGAGTGGCAACAATCCCTTTAAGCGCTAAGTAGTCTTTGGAAAATTATACAAGCATAAATTTAATCCATCATATGCAGTGCATCAGCTTTGCTACATTCTTGCTTCTAATCAGATCACCAGAGTAGTAATTTTTAGTAATAAAATCTATCAATTAAAGCCTATTTCAAATTTGGTATGTGTTTGTCACTATTTTTTGCTGCTGTTCAGCACACAGGCTGTATTGTGCCAGTCATATTTATTCAGAACTGATCATTATTTCTACTTAATTGATGGTACGATTTGACCTGAGCTGATTAGTTTCAGACATGATCATTTTTGGGAAAGACATTTAAAGTTGAATTCATAACAAAATAGATTTTTTAAAAAAGAGTTGATCATCATTTGCTTTTGTAGTATGAATAATCTAAACAGTAATATCTGACCATCAAATGGTAGTGGGCAGAGTTCAGTAGAAGCATAAGATAGTCTGTCTCAGGCCAACTGGTTTTATAAAAAGTTTTAAAACTCTCATGTGCAAAATGTGTGCCTGTATTTCTTACCCATTTATATTTGGTGTTATTAATGTTACTGTAAAGAGCATAAGAAAAATATTTGTTAGGTACTGTAATGGAGAATTATTGCATCCTATATGAAGTAGTGTTGAAATAAACTTCCCTAATGAATCAGTGCTAATGTTCTAATTTGAATATTACAATACTATTTTACACCCCAAAACATTTTCAGAGAAGCATATAATAATTTGTTCTCACCTGTGGATGCACTGGAAAGCAGTATCTGTTTAACAGCTCACTGCAGCAGTACACAATCTGTGAGAAAACCTTATCTATTTGAAGTACAAGGCAACATTATGTTAGTATCATCTTGTGACCCAGGTTACAAGTAGAACAATACACCAGGGTTAACCACAGCCTACTCTTGAGACAAGTGCTATGAGATCTTTAACTGAAGTGGATGGGCCCTTGGTTTTATGTTGCATCTGAAAGATGTCAGTTTCAGCAGCAAAAGGCCCTGTAACAGAATGTTGGAGCACTCTTCCAAAGTGGGTGTGCTTTATTGAAGCCTCAGCATGATTCCCCACTGCAGCTAGATGTTATTTGGAGGTCTCCCATCCAGCTCTTTAGGTCTGACTCAGTTTCTCTTGTGAAATCTGACATGAGCAGGTGCTGAGATCCTGCAGTGATAGGAGCAGGTTTAAGAGTTTCAGTAGAACAGAACTGCAGCATGAGATAGCTGCTGAAAATAATGTCCAGCTTTCCATTTCAAATGCATTCTCGTGTACGATTTATGGATGTGAGCCATGTGTTGTGTTTTCCCACTGCACACAGACTGCAACGAACAAAGTTGGCTTTCAGGACTTATTAAACCATACGCTCTCCAAAAAGATACTGAAGGTTTCCGAAGAGGTGAAACAAAGAAGGATCCTCTATTAGACTATGAGAAAGCAAGATGTTATGAGATGTTTCTCTGCTTGATGTAACACTTCATTCCTTACTCAGCGGGCTCATGACTGTTGACTCAGTTGATAGTACTAACCACCACAGAGCTTACTACCAAGGACACAGATCTGTAAACTGCAGCAAAGACAAATATATTCCAACCTAATTTCAAGAATTATTGTTGTCTCCCCATTGTGACAGGTGGTGGCTTTGGGAGAAGTACCTGATGGGACCGTGGTCACTGTCATGGCTGGAAATGATGAAAACTATTCTGCAGAGCTAAGGAACGCCTCTGCTGTGATGAAGAATCAAGTGGCCAGGTTTAATGACCTAAGATTTGTGGGCAGGAGTGGAAGAGGTAGGCTGTTACATTTTCTATTTTTACAATGAAGTCGAGAAGTTGAAACTGATTCCAAAATGAAACACTGATTAATCTGTAAATAAATATCCATTACCCTTTCATTTCGAAAGATAAATGCAGGTTTTGTTCCCAAACTTCAGCATTTCTCCAAACCGAGTGTTGTCTTTGCACCTTGCCAGGTTTTTCTGATGCCCGACTTTTTTGCATTTTTTAATGAAATCTCAATTTTGGAAAAAAAAGTATTTACCAACCCGATTCTCTATTTTACTCATATTGGGAAGGGAGAATGAGTTGAGAAGTTTCATATGCTGAGTTACATGAAGTCAGACGACAGATTTCAGGCCACAAGAAGAAAAATGCATGTGTTCCTTTAGTAGTAAAGCTTCTTCTTGACTGGGAGCAGGAAGAGCTATCATTATATTTGTTGCATCTCACATGGGCTATAGACCATACGCTTTATGATCCTAATCCCAGAGGACTTTCCATTGACTTCAGCATGCTTTAGATCAGTCTTTGTTTGTGTTGCAAAATGCAATCTTATGTTTCCTGTTAGTAACTAGCTTAACTTTATAGACCTAGATTGTAGGCATTTGGTTGGGAATGATACACATTGCTCTAATACACATTGCTTACATCAGAGTGGCAAAGAACAGTGGGGCAGGACGATAACTTTCTAGTTTCCTAAAGATTTAGAGCCTTGAAGTTGTCTCTCTGCTGCTTAAGAGCTTCCTCTAATCTGAAATCTATACCCCAGTCATCAGAAGCTTTTATAAGGAAGGCAAGATTAAAAAGAATTTCCTTTTAAAATTCTTGCAGCTCCTTAAAAAATTGAGTTAATGACTGAAAGGGTGCCTTGAAGAAAACTGACTTGTCAGTTTCCACTGAAGGATCTGCAGAGGGGTTTGCTATTATCAGGCCACAGACATCCTAACTATTTTTAACCATTTAATGTAATATTTACTTTTAAACAAGTAATCCTGGGAGAAATAAAGGCCACACACACTGTTGCCAATTTAATAACAATGCTAATTTTATAATAATACGCTGTGTAGAGTTGCAATTCAGCTTTGACAGTGTGATCATTTGTCAGAGAAAATCAAATCTCTGACAAATGTCTCTATAGTTTAAATCAGAAGGCCCATTGTTACAATTATAAGCGTTTGATAAAAGTGATTCTGTGAGGACTGTTTTCAGTGAGTAGATTTTATTTTAGGAATGTGGCCAATAATGTGTATTTTTTAGCTTTTAACTTTTAAAACATTATGTGTAATAAAGGACCGCTTCTACTGCCAAGGTAATAAGATATAAAAATGGAGTGCCCCACCCTCTAGGTCCAGGATAAGGAGTTCTTCTTCTATTCATCTTACTTTCTTTTTGGGAAAAAAAAAAGTTCCTGTCTGCTTTTGTCTTTCCATTGATGGATTAAATTTGAAGGTTCTGTGGCTCCACCACCAGTGCAGCTTTATAATAAAAGTACAGTAGTTATAACCCATAACAAGTGTTGAAAAAGAAATGACATATGATGTACTACCTGTGCACTCTTAATCTCATTGGAAATGAAGTAGAGTATCTAAAAGATCAGGTACTATATACATATACACACATATTTAAAATTATATTTTATATATCTTTATATACACTTTTCAGATTTGGCCAAAATAGTTTAATTGATCTTTTGTGTTCTTCAGTCTTTGGTTAAGAAGTTTTCTCTGATCAATCTGGGTAAAATCCATGGAAAAGTGATAGTGTACTTTAGAAACCCTCAACATATTTATTTAAGAAACTTCAAAGAAAAACAAAGGGTGTGCACTGTTTTACTATATTGGCTTTCTGAGTTTTGGCTAGTTTCCCAAATAGCAATTTTTATATTAAAAAAAAAAGAAAGAAAAAAGACAGACTTAACTGCTTGCAGACTTTTCACGCATGGAAGATGAAGAAAGCTTCTTTTGATGAAGTGTAATTATGTCCAAACAGAGCTGACCCCCTCCCCCCTATATTTCTTATGATCTTAACGGAAGAAAGTAGGGATTTTCCTTTGAAGCAGCCGGGACTTGGTGGAAGATCTGAAATGCTACATTCTGGTGCCAGAGGCAGGATGGAGAAATTGGTCCAGACTTGTCTTCCAGACTTAGAACAGAGAGAGAGAGAGAGAGAGAGAGAGAGTTATCTCTAATGATAGATTTTTATAACACTCTTTAAAATAGCAGGAAGGAGCACAGCAGTAGCAAACAGAAGTGAGAAAGCTACATATAGAGCAGAGAAGAATATTGGAAGGTACCATGAAGCTGGGGAGGAAAAATAAAACAGTGAAGAAATCCTTTTTCAGAGGCAAGAAATCCCCACCTGTTTCTGACTTTAAATTTACATTTTTCAAAATAGCTCCCACTTTGATCTTTGTTTCTTTAAATGTAATCAAGTCTGAATCATCAACCCTACCTCCTTACCTTGTCTCCCACGTTTTACCATCTTTCCCATAACCCAATGGGGATGCTCTGATGTTTACATATATTAATGTTGTTATCCAACAAAAGAGAATACCTGCAACTTCACAGGTTTGTTTACTTATTTTCTATGCCAGCTCAAAACAAGCCCTTTTTTGAATCCAGAAAAACAAGCACCCTAACATGAGGACCTAAACATGTTTGCAAAAGTCCAATTAGTCTCGATAGCAGATGTTGATCCCAGATTATAGGTCAGTAACTTGTCCTTAGGGACCTGATCCAAAGCCCACTGGAGTCAATGGAATGACACCCATCTTCAGTAGGGTTTGGATCAGGCCCTGAATGTTTTCGTGTCTCAGTATTTTGAATTAATCACAGTAGCATCAGGATGGGGAAAAAAGTGCCACACATCCACAAGTCACCAATATGCTCCCACACTAATTTCTCTTGTTAGCTTTCTGCTTCAGCATATGTCAGAGTTGC
Organism: Pelochelys cantorii; assembly: GCA_032595735.1. Taxonomy (NCBI): domain Eukaryota; kingdom Metazoa; phylum Chordata; order Testudines; family Trionychidae; genus Pelochelys; species Pelochelys cantorii. The sequence continues at coordinate 13,461,354 of CM064328.1, forward strand.
TGATTGCCATGTCAGCTGGTCTCACATGTGTTAATGGCAAAAAATGCACAGTTTGGGGACACATTCGAGCAACAGTGCCAAATAACTTCGTACCCAATGAGGCTCATAAAAGAGTGCTATAATTATTCATTAGCTACCAGAAGTAAATAGTTTACATTTTTAAGGGCACCAAGAAAGCTATTAAAAACGGTATATAGAAATATATTGCTGTGGATGAAAGATATCCAGGAAATCCATTAAATTGAACTGTGGAAAGCATAAGTGTCCACACAAACACATACTCTTAAGAAATGTACTTTGGGCCCAATCCTATAATGTGCAGAATACCTCTTGAAAAAAGTGCCAAATGCCTTCCACTCTCTTTGACTTCACTGGAAGTTGAGGGTGCTGGGCACCTTGAGGATTGGGCCCTTCTGCTACAAAAAGCAGTAGATTGATTACATGGAGGGCTGAGACTTCCCGAGTGCTGATATGTTATTGCATCTGTTTAGCTGAGAATATCAAGTAGGGAAAAAGAAAACTCTCCCCCTTTCAAATTAGATGTTGGACGTGCTTAACTGCTCGTAGTTTAGCTTTGGCAGGATGATCATTTAGACATGCGCACAGGCCTTGGCAGAAGACAAAATATAGCCCTTTATATGAAGTGTGTATTTTTTGGCCATTGTATTATGCAGAGATATTTTTGGTTTAGAGAATTTTGCAGTACTTGTCTCGTAGAATGAATTTTCAAACCGTTACAAGCAATGTGCTTTATCATTTTTTTTTTAAATCCAGGCCGGCTTTTATGGCCATTTGACATATTTATAAAACCATAATATGACCAATTTTGGTCTGTAGATGAACTTGGAAACTTCCATAGATGTTAGCAGTATGGGCCACCCCTGGACAAGTGGATGAAATGTCACGAGTGAAATTTTGTGTAAGCGATAGGTGAAATTACTGCTATGGTGAGAAAAATGGCATAAAACTTGTTAGTGCAGACACATATGCAGCATGTGTTGTATTAGTGACATTATTATGTGTCTGAATCCCCCCTATATTTAATTTCTGTTCCTTCAGAGAGAAGGAATGGTTTATATGGGGACTGAGGAATAGTAAATCTTTTCACAGGGAGTGTACACACTTTTCTTTCCAATGTCAGTTTTGAGAGACCTTCGACAGGGTCTCTCTTTACCTTTTTTCTAGAGGGGCAACGATAAGGGCAGCCAGCTTCTTCCACATGCTCCCTCTGTTACCAGCTACCAGAATTTAACCTTTTAGGTTTCCCATCTCCCTGCCAGAGCCTTGAACTCACAGACTTTACTCTCACTTGTGTCTGTTGGAGAAATGGGCCTCACTGGAGCACAGTTCTACCTGGAAAGTTATTTTACTCTAAGTGACAGTTCTATTCTCTTGAAACATTCTTTGTCGCTTGCTCTTAGAAAAAATTATGGCCAAGACTGTCTGAAGTCGTACGCTTGATAATAAATGATGTGTGTCTCAGGCAGGTTTTGAAAGTGTATGAGTTGGCTTGAAAAGAAAGACCAATTACCAGATTTGACAGCCAAAGACCTGTTCTGTATTAGGCCTTATATATAACCTGTTCTGTATTAGGCTTTGAATTGATTGCATTAAGTTTTGCGCTCTTACATATTGTTTAAGATTTGTGTTTTGGGTGAGTGCTTTCAGAGTTCAGTGAGAGGGGAATAAAAGGCACTGGCCGAAAAAAAAAAGGGGGGGGTGGGTATGATTCTGGTAAAGTAGCAGCTTAAATGAGCAATAAGGCCTGAGATTGCTGACTGTTTTATTGAGTCAGTGTTGTACGCCCACCTTTTCCTGTCTTGAAACAGTTTGCAGTTTTGACTATCTGACATGACTAACCGTTGCATATCTGACTGATTACAACTGTCAGTGAGTCTGCAGAACAGAGGCCAGTGTCTTGGGAGAATGTATACTGAGATCCAGTCATTTGGTTTCTTTCTTTATTAAGTTCTTTGTTGTGCCCAAGGCTGCAGATCATCATGCACAACGTCTGTATGAAATGTAACACTGATGTGTCACAATGCAGATTTGTGATAGAAAGTATTTTGTACGTACAAAAATCATTTCTCACTTAGTGGATAGATGTTTAAAGATGTAATAATAGATGGTATATATGTAAGGGAATTAGGGATGTAAAAACCACCTAAAATAGTTAACAGGTTAAATGATTTGTTTAACCAGTTAACCACTGGCAGCAGGTGGGGGGCTGCTCCAGCCCCACTGTGCCACAGCCATTGACAGTGGGGTCTGCTCTGGCCCCACGGCCTGGGGGTCTTTCTGGCCCTACTGTGGCTGGGATCCTGCCAGCCAGGCCACTATGGGTGGGGGTTCTGTTCCCACCGGCCAGGAGCTCTGGTTAACCAGTTGCCCAGTAAGCATTCCGGTAAGGCTAATGCTTACCGGATAACCCGTTAACCCAGGGGTGGGAACCTTTTTTGGGTCAGGGGCTATTGACTCACAGAAAAATCAGTCGGGGTCTGCACACAAGTGAGAAGCAAAACAAAAACAAAAACAAAAAAACCCTCACTGAGAAGGAGAAGGACACTCCTCATACTTACCTCACACACCAGAGCCTGGGAGGGCCTAGGCTAATGGATTTTGTGTGCTCCAGCCCAGCGAGGGGGCAGCGAGGGCTGGAGTACCAGCACGGGCTCCTCAATACTAAGTGGGGAGCCCTGAGCCCCAGGGGCTGGATCTAGGCAAACGGCCCCTGGGCATTAGGTTCCCCACCCCTGCGTTAACCATTTAACATTTGCATCTCTAAAGGGAGTACGTCTGCTCTGGTAATGAAGATAGAATAATATCGTGAGAGAGAGATTCAAGACAGACACACTAAATGTTAAATGGCACCCATGAGGAAAATATATTTTTTCCTCATCTTATTATAGTGAAGTCAAACAAATCAAGTGATAAAACCATGCAAAGTACATAACATTAGAAACAAATTCTGCTCTCTGTCACCCCACAGTGAAACTTGAGTAACTCTATATAAGTTAACTGAATTTCTCTGGATTTACAGTGATATAAATGAGAGAGGAATTTGGCTTATTCTCAGCAGTGAATTACTCTTGTTCTATCATTGTGTCATGATCTAATATTAAATAGAAATATTAAACTGCCAACACTTGGATGGTGTTGCTGATATTAGAGTATAACTGAAGGGGAAGAAAACTCCAGAATCAGTTTTGTTTTTAATTTTCATGATTGTGGAAATGACTGGGAAGAATTGTAAATACCTTTTATTCTTTACTGCCCATGCATATGGCTGTTTACATGTTATAGTCACGCCTCATTTTTTTATGTTTGTTCTCTTTGTAGGAAAGAGTTTTACCTTGACAATAACTGTCCTTACAAACCCTCCACAAGTTGCTACATACCACAGAGCGATAAAGGTTACAGTCGATGGACCAAGGGAGCCAAGGAGTAAGTACTGTGTTCGCTCTTTATTCTTTAGTATCTGTGGAAGGGAATCTGTAAAAGACAAAGTTTGTTTTTGTTTACTAGAGTCTTATAAACGCGTAAAGCCGACAGACCTTGGTCATCAGCAGGACGGACTGAACCTGCGATTTTCAGGACTAAAGTCATGTGCCACTACAGCATGAGTTAAAAGCCAGTTGGCTCCTAACTATGGCTAATAGAGCAGACGTCATTCAGTAGTCTCAGTGCCTCCGGGTGACAAATGGAATACATTTCTTTAGGAAACATAGATCCCCATTCAGCAAAACACTTAATTCACATGCTTAGCTGCTCTATAGTATGTGAGTAGTTCCATTGAACTCAGTGGGACTACTCACATGATTGAAATTAAGCATGTGCTTAAATTCTTTGCTGAATTAGGACAGCATTGAGCCTGATTCTCATGTACACTAAGACCCCCACACACCACTCTGGTATTAAAAGGGGCCTTTAGAAACAGTGGGCCTGATTCTTATGTACATCAAGTGCCCTTTATACTGCACAAATTGTGTAAAGGGGCCTTGGTGTAAATGAGAATCAGGCTCACTGTTTCCAGGTATAATCTATTTTGAGACAGTGGGTCCAATCCAGCAAGGTACTGAGTGCCCTCAAATTCCATTGACTTCAAACTGAGCACACACAGAACTTAGCAGACTCTCAACACCTTGCAGGATCAGTCCCAGTGGATGTGGGGGAAATAGTAGTGCCTCCTTATCTCGGAACTTCTTTTGCCACCAGACCATATGTCTGGCCCAATGATCACTGGTTAATCGTGTCGCACCCAAAAGTGGTTTTTCCTAGCACAACATCCATTTTCAACACGGTACTTATCACAGATCCTGGGAGCCAAGGAGCGAAATGAGTAACCATAAAAGCCCTAGCATGTTGACAGCACTGTCTTTGTGTATTTCCAAAGCACAGAGAAGGTGTTTAATTAAAAAAAAAAGACTTTCACTCACCCCTGTACCTTGTATAACATCCACACTCCTTAATTCTGCTTGGAATGATCACTGGCTTTCTTGTTATGATAGTGTTGTTTGGTCATATTCCTGTAATTGTTATATATAGCTTCTATTAATAGATACAGTCAGACCAGATTAATTCATCTTGGTTTATCTGTCCGTCTGGAATGTTTAACTGGTAATCAATCTTGTATCATTCAGGTATCATTGAAAAGCCAGTCCTATATTATTTCTTAATCTATCAAGAAACAGTGTTTCCAAATTGATTGGCATTAACCAGGTCTAGCTGTATTTAAATTATATGTAGCGATTAAGGATTATTTGATTGGAAGCATTTTGATTCATTGTTTTGTCTTTGAGTATCAAATTCAGATTAGACCTTTTTGGCGCTCTTAGGGAGTTTTACTTTAAACTTTAGATAGAGTAGTACACAAGTGATGTGGCTCCCAGACCAGTACAGCTGAATTTTCAGGTCCTTCCCCTGAAATTGGGACAAGAGGTTTAAATATCTTCTGCCTTACATAAGATCTGTCCCATCTGCATAATTTTTCCTGATCAGCAAGTGAGAACAGTCAAGCTACTCTGGTCTTATGTATTGATGCATTTCAATACATAGATGCCTCTGGTGCTGCCTGCTGTTGTTGGAGGTTTTCTGCTTTCAGGTTTCACCGCAGAGAGTGTTTTGTTTTATCCACTCTCTTTTCGTAAATTTGATATTCTTGCAAAAGATGTTGTGTTCACCTGTGACTGCTGGCCCTGTCTAACTAGCTTGGAGACTTCAGGCTAAATGTGTCCCTGGTGTAATGCGAAAAGAGTTAATTCCATCAGGAATGAATTTGTCTAATCCCATTTAGAGGTTGCTTCCATATGTTGATGCATCCATGATATTGAATATTTCCAAGCAGAGGAAACAGTGTGGGTGTGGAGGTGAAGGGAGAAGAGTATATATACAGTATAGGGAGTAGCATCTGAATAGACAGGGATTGCACAGATTACAGAAGGAATAATCTAATTAGACGCGGACTAGCCCATCACAACAAGCAATTAAAAAACCACCAGGCTATGTTAATTTATCTTAGAAATCCTATCAAGACTGACTTGAATTTTTTACTCTAGTCTCTTTGGGTCAGACATTCATATATGCTGAGTGTCCACTGTTCTTAAGTGTGGATGCTTGATATCTCTGAAAAGAGTTCCTGTAGTTTTGATGAAGTCCACTTATATGTTGTTTCCAGTCATTTCAGATGTGGCCACGAAGGTTCAATTTAAGTTGAGAATGTTGTATGGATGACTTGGAAACTATGATGCTCATCTTCAGGGTTGGTTGGTTTGTGCAAGCTCTGTTTTGTATTGATGTATAAGATATGTGATCATAATAACTGGGGACTCACTAGTTGTTTTGAATGGGAGTCATTAATGTGAATTTTAGGGAGAGAGCAGTTCTGGAAAATAGACTCTTCTGTAGAAGCTTGACTGAAGTGTTTTTCTTCTGAGAATCTCTGAACTACTTTCTACTCTTTAGTAATTACATTAATCATTGTAATAAATTAGCACATTTGGCACCTGCCTTGCACAAGGAAAGCAAGGTGGTTGGGAGAAATAATAACTTCTATTCAACAAGTGGCTTTGATAGCAGATGTATTTTTCTTAATGAGTTACGTATCAGTGAACAGAACTTCTCTTTGCCAGGACCTGCATTTCACTCAAATGTCTGAAGCATGTTATCCTATTTTTCCTCTCTCTCTCTCTCTCTCTGGCGGCTAACCCAGGGCTGTCACATCACAAACAAGTTCTTTTCTTAATATACACATCTGGCGTTGGCAGTTGGACCAACTTCATAAGAGCACATGATCATCATTCATTACAAGATTAAAAAGTACCCCATGGCATCATTGATGTTTTTTAACTTTGATCTTTTGCAGTTGTGATTCATCTCAGTTATAAAACTTCCTTTTAAAGGAACACAACCAATGACTTATTAGAACCTTCATCCTAAGTAGCGTAAACATAAAATTATGCACATCTTTACAGAATACCATTTACTTGGGTTGCCAGCTTATCATTTTAAGACATGACTTCATGCTTTTTAGATCCTAAATTTGTAAGGCGTGTTTATAGGCAAGGCACTTTGACCTTCTGTTGGCAAGTTGATTGGAGAGAACAAACACTGTATGTTTTCCAACAGCAGCAGGAGCAGCAGCAATACAATGACAGATCTTGCAATCATTTAGAGCCTGACTTGAAGAGGTGCTGATCACTCATGGCAGCCAGTGCCTTCAGTTGGAGCTTTGGAGGCTCAGCTGTTTCGAAAGTCAAGCTCTGAATATTAGCTCTGCTTTGTTGTATTAAACATCCGCTCGTAGAAGCTTGCTGCTTTCACCTCGCTCTGCTTTGTTATTATTTGAAAAAATATTAAGACAGTGGTGTCAGGTTGCCTTCTTAGACCGAGTCTAGAAAGTGAATGGGTTAAAGCTGCCCATTTTTACTTGGGGGAAATGTGAACCTCTTCCTGTGCCTTTTCATAGGCAAGAGATGTTTTTTGACTAGTTAACTCAGAGTGAGCCAGAATGTAGCTCAGGGAATTTTACCCAGCTGCCCAATCTATGTGTTGGTTTAGGACAGAGTATGGCGTACAGGGTCATAGAATCTGAAGAATATATGGGATAGGAATCTTCGGGACAAATTTGTGCCTGCTAAAATACCTGAGGTATCCTATTACGTAACCATGCTGTCATTAGTGTAACGGCCTTATAAAATGTCTCCTCAAAACTGATATTTTGTGATCGGTGCAAATGACAGTGAAATGTTGAGCTTTCAGCTAGGGACAGTGTTAGACTGGCTGGGGCTCAGGGCAGAAACGAAGGCTCAGGCCCCCACCCTGCACATTGGATTTCAGCAGCGTTTCTGAAACCAGTGCCTGATTCTTGCCATGTGAGGCTGAAGCCGAAGCCTGATCCCTGCCATGTGGGCACCCCCATGTCACCAGGCCCTGCTCAGTTACTCTGCTTGCGACCCCCTAACATCAGCCCTGCTTTCAGTGTATGATAGGGGAAGAATTCTGCTTTCATTACATTTCCTTGCAGAATATTTATCTGCAGCTGAAGCCTCTGAGGCACACACGTGATGAAAGGTATGAGCAAACATTGTCTTTTTTGTCTGAGTGTTCTCCAAAAGACAAGCAAAAGCTAGCAAGAGGGGTTGGTCAGTCTGGGTATTAATTGTTTGGCTGACTGGCTTACACAATGCAGGGCAGTGACTGAGATTTTTGAGATTCTTAGATTTAGAACCAGAATGGCTCTTAGGAAGTTCTCGTGCTTTTCTTCCAAGGCGTGGGGGTGGAGGAGTAAGTCTGGGGTTGATGGAATGTGCTTTAGAGTAGATCAGGTTTAAATCTCTTTCAGGGTTGTTGGGTTTTTTTTTTTAATTTTTTATTTTTGACTGACTGTCGGGAGCTGGGCTGGTGGCCAAGCAGGAAATGACACATCGAGAGGCATTTGTGTTGTGCAACATTTTGTGGAACTGATGCAAGGCTACAGTGCCTGTTTATGCATTCCTTCACTAACGGACTGCATGGCAGTAATTTTATTCAGCGACACATGGCATGCTACGGCAAGGAGTTGGAGCCTTCACATCTCTTTATGCAGAATCATCACTGCAGTTAAAAAACATTCAGTGTGTCCCCTATTTACAATGTTCCCTGGCTTGCTTTCAAATACTGCTACAGTCACCCTTTCTTAGCCCAATAGGTGCTGATTTAAATATGTTTTTCTATGGTGGTAAGTTTGTTTAGTGCCAGGAGATGTGTAGTTTTCAGAATAACAGCACATTTGACCTATTCACAGATTCCACTTTATAACTATTTTATATTAAACATGGTTTTAACATGTTTTAAGTCATATGTATTCCAGAAGCTGTGCACAGGTTAAATATGAATTTGGTAATACTCCTGAATCTCTGTATTCTGAGTGTCCTTAATTCGGGAACACCCATGGTACGGACACTAGCAGAGCGGGGGGAGGAGGAAACATCTCTGTTTCCTGTCACTCCCTCCCCCCAGTTGGGGAAATGGCACTGCAATGACACACTTCCTCTGAGGCTTTCCTCTGCTGCTCCCATAGTGGTGGGGGACGGTGCCTGGGAGCAGTATGGGGCCCAGAGCCACGTGTGCTCTCAGAAGCCTGGCACCAGGTAAGCAGCCCACCCCCATGCCCGTCATGCCCAGACCCTACAGCGCTCCCTCTGGCCCAGCAAATTCTTTAATCCGGCAACCCTGGGAAAGCAGAATATGCCGGATTAAAGAGGTCCCTGTGTATATTGGCATAGTCAGGAAGTTTCCATTTTAAATCCACACTGAGGTCCTTGAGAGAAAAAGGGTGCTGGGTTCCCATTCAAGTGGAGATTAGAAAGGCTGGGTCTGATTCTGATCTCTTTCTCTTTGTTGAAATCCATGAGGTTACTCTGGATTTCTACCATTGTAACTGAGACGAAAATAAGGGCCAAATAAGGGGGCATGGTTTGCCAGTTGCAGCTACTGCCTTTGATAGATCTTCATGTTTATGAGCCATGACATTCCATTCCAGAAGATGCGAGCTGGAATGTGCCCATATAGGCTTAGGAATGTTCAGCACTACTGTGCAATGCTGTTCATGTTTGTATACCATTACTATCTGCCATAGAACATAATCCACTTTAGGCCTGATCCTGAAAGTGCAAAGCACCCACACCACTCATTAATGACTCTGAGATTTGCAGGTGCTCTGGACTTTTCCTAGTCAAGCTCAAGGTTCCTTAAGCAACATGGCCTCAATCTTCTATCCTTTGAAGGGGATGGCAAAACTCCCACTGACTTCAGTGGTGCAAGGCCAGATACATTTCTCTCTAAGATACATTTATGATGTAAACTGGAGGACATCTGTTTCCCTCAGCATACGCTGCATCGGCTTTACCTTCTGCAAGCATGCACTTTCCATGAAACCAAATATAACCGATGGGCTGAAGAACATTTCCCCATTCTCCAGTTAATATGTACTTTCCCCATTTGGTTTCAGATGCTTTGGGAAGACCCCTAGTTTAGTTTAACTGCTTTGGTCTAACGTACATATTGAGGTATGGTATTATAATAGACATTGAAGGGTTAGATTTGTTTCTGGTGCGGGTGTGCAACTCATAACAAGTGGGGCTGTTTGCAGTCATCACGAAAACAATGTATTCGCACATTCACCGCAACTCTTTTAAATTGCCATTTGAGTTCATTGGGTGTATTTTAATTAATAGACAACGTACAGGCTTTTTAAAAAGTGTCATGTTTCTAGTGTTAGAAGGATCTGGTCTTACAGACCTGAAGACTTAATCCCCCATGTATCCATAGAATAGGTACAACAGAAGCAGCAGCTGCATACGTTTGGCCAATACTGCCCACCAGGGTTCGCTCTAAGCTACGTGGTGGCACGGCCCCGCAGCTGCTTAATCAGCCCTGCCCAGGGGCACTTCTCCCTCAACGACAGCAGCAGCTCCCTGCTGAGGACAGAGCAGCGAGTCTCTCCCAGCTGGTAGGGACATGTCCCCTCCCTACGGGCTGGGAGAACCACGTTACTCTGTCCTCATCAGGGAGCTGCTGATGTTGCTGAAGGAGAAGGACCCCCCCCCAAGTCAGGCAGCTCCATGTGTGGCAGCCCTGTGTCCCTGGGTGGGACTCATTAGCAGATAAGGGGCCATGCTGCCGCCCAAAGGGAACCTTGCTGCCCACGTGCTTGCCTCTACCGCTGGAGTTATTGTTACAGAAAAAGGGATAGCTTACTACTGAGGCTGCTAGTGAGGTGTTCATTAATGATAGCTGTTGCTAATGATATGGACACCAATTTACCAGGCATGCGACTGAGACAACTAACTTTATTTCATACCTTTTGATCTTGGGCCAGATAGACTGAGGACAAAAGTCTAAGCTGTGCATGCACCCATAACCTCAGTTTGGTACAGTACAGTGGTTTTGAAGTCTCCACAATCCAAACGGCTTTCATCAGCCTGCTCTTCAGGAACACACAGCTGCCCAGAGATGTCTGACCATATACTTATTTACAGGTTGGAACTTCCTAGTCCAGCACCCTCAGGACCTGATCAGTCCCAAATGAGGGAATTTGTCAGACATGGGGAAGTCCCCTGCCATAGGCCCCCGAGGCCACCATGACTCCCCACCTGGCCCGCCGGCCCCCTGCTCTGACTTGGTTGGGCTACCTCCCTATGGCCGGTCTCCCTGCCCCCCTACTGCCAATGTCTGCCCTGCTACTGCTGGTCTTCCTATGCCTACCACGGTGCTGCTGGACGCTAGCCCCAGCCCCACTGCCACTGGCCCTGGCTCTGCGGTCTCTGGCCCTGGCAGGGCTCCCAGACACTGCCCCCCTGATGGGCTCCTGGCCCCAGCAGGGCTCCTGGCCCCCAGCTCCTCTGCCACTGGTCACTCTGCCCATTAGGGCTCCCAGCTGCTGGACTCCTGGCCCTGGGGTACTCTGGTTCAGGAACATCCTGCAGACCTGGATGTTGCCAGAGCAGAGAGTTCCAGTTTAGGGAGGTACAACTTGTCCAGAGGGAAAATCTTACCGAAGACTTTATTAAAAAGCTAATATAGGAGTCTGAACACAAAACTGTTCCCTAAAACATAATCAGTAGAGAGAGAGATCCAGCTCGAATGTTTCAATTGGAAAACGGACTATTTTCATGGTGCTGTTGAGATAATACCGCTTACACCACCATCTCATTTGGTGTATCAGATGATACCACAATATCCTCCAATCGGGCAATCATTTTATTTGTATTACAAAAGTCTTTTCAGGCCCCAGCTGAATTCAGGTTCTCATCATGCTTGATGCTGTACACATTCATAATAAGAGCTTGCAACGCACAGTGAATAGGCAAGGGGGAAAAGGAGCACAACTGAACAACTCCAGGCTACAGCGGAAGTGAGGGCATTCTGTCCCTTCACATGGCGTAATGTCTGTGTGGGTGAGGGGAAGACTCCAACAAAGCACTTGTGATCTGCCAGAGATAGACCTGGCAGTTAAAAACCATCACAAGTACTTTTGTTGTATTAATCTTGCAGCAGGATCCTACAAAGAAAGCATGAGAATAACAGACCTTTTTGGAGTTTATTTCCTTTTCAGCTCTCCCAAATTTATTTGAAAACTTTAGCGATAGAAATCTATTACCCACTGAAATGCAGTCCTCCTAGAAGTGGAGCCCTGGGAGTGTTTCACAGTGCACAACCATAAGATAAAGAAATTTAGGCGAGGACGTGAAGAATATATCTAATTGAAAGTTCAGCTGTATGGGGGGGGTGGGAGGGGAGAGTTGTTCATAACACTTAGCAATAATCCCATATTGGAATATGCCCAGAATACCAGAACAAAGCCCATGAAAAGTGCTAGGATCGTTAATGAGTGCAAATAATAGCTTCTCTGTTCGATGTTTCATCTGACGGGCTAGCTCAAGCAATATAGTGCTAATCGTGCTTACTTCTATCATAACCTTAGACGAATCACTGATAACATTTCTTGCAAGGCTGTCAGCCAAGTTGAGATCAAAACCTGAGGTGGCATAGCTGCAGGCTGGGTATTTCATAATGTTCTCCATTTCACAAAAACACTGTAGCAATATGTAAGCTGCCCAAAGTATGGAAAGATGATTGTGCACTGTGTGATTGTTACAGACAATGTAGCTTGAGGAGCAAGTGGCAAGGGGAGGGTTCAGGTCCATGCCAACATCCCCACTTTCTTTTCCTAGCACAATATATAAATGAGGGCACTTCCGTTTTCCCTCCCATCTCCATTGCTTCTGGGCATGTGAAGCCCCAAATATGTATGGTAAGAGGGATTTTCCCTTATGTTAGCAGTGTGGAGATTTGTTCAAGGAAGGAAGAATAAAATCTAGCAATACAAAGCACATGCCTTTTGCTTTAAAAAATGCTGTTTGCGCCTACAGCAGCTGCAAGGTCAGAAAAGAGCATAGTTCTTGATTGTATGGATGCTAGCTTCATATTGCTTGCTTTAGGGTCTTCTGCAAGCACTGAGCTTTCAGAGATGCTTGCAAGGTTTGCATTGCTGTCCTGCATCAGCATGTTTTACGCGCTTTTCTTTACTCAAACTTTCATAATACCCACTCACCTTGCCTCTGGCATGGAACTTGTTTCACAGTACCATGTACACCCTTCTCACTGAACATCACCAACGCAAGTGGTTTTGCTGACGCCTGGTCTCCAATCACGCAGTGCCACATTCTGCTAATTTTGCTCTCTTTGAGTTGCCTTACATTTCGTGTTGCCCCATTTGTCTCTTTGGCAGTATTAAGATACTACTGAGTGTGAATAAGGCTGTCAGAATCACAGCTACTGGTATGAATTAACTTGCTACTTTTAAAAAAATCTTCCAACTCCTTGTATCCCCAGCGTAGTGGAAATGATCTGGAATACCACCACCAGTGTGAATTTCGGAGGCTAATAACATTGTTTTTATGAGTTAAACAAGACAATAACCACCTAAATAAAATAGTATAGTAGGATTTAAGAAAGGACTGGATAAATCTCATAGAAACATTTGTAATTTAAGGTGTTAAAATACAAGGATAACCCAGACACATGTGGCCGGACATCACCTGACTGTCCATAAGGACAGGAAGAAATTATTTCTGTATGAACAACATTGTGTAGCCCACAAAGGTTTTCCTGGAAGCACCATGCATAGGACAGGCCTCTGTCAGACGTAGTATGAAGGATACGATACCAAACTTGATAGGCAAACAGTCTGCTCCAATACGGTACTAATTTATGGCCTAATTTTCAAAAGCAGGGTGATTTTTCTGAAAGTGCAGATGCCGCTAAAATCAAGCTCCTTTAGTAAGTCTTCAATTGGGCAAAAAGGGAAAAAATATTCAAAATGATCTCTTTTGAAAATCCAGCCCTGTATCTTTAAGTGACGCAAAAGTAACTACAAACAGAGTGCTAGAAATAAAATACCCCACCTCCTTTGCTACAATGTACAATTAATGAGGTGTGTCGAAGGAAAGGGAAGTGCTTCTCCTGGCAAAGATTCTATCTACTTTTGTGTTTGTGCAGCACCCAGCAAGAGAGACCCAGATCTTGACAGGGGCTTGGAGGCAATAACATCTGACAAAGAAATAAGAAGTTTAGGTAGATGAAAATATGTGTTTTAGGCATTTGAAATCTTATTATTGCTTCAGTGTTGAAATTTCTAGGATATCGAGCAAACCCTCCTTTATCCATTAAAATAATTTATCCATTAAAACCCACGTTGGTGTAAAAGTTGACTATATGGAATGGACTTTCTGCTTTCACACTCATTGCTTTAGACGGACTCTCATGTGTCTGCTCTGTAGGGGTATGTCTACACTAGCCCCCTAGTTCGAACTAGGGAGGCTAATGTAGGCATTCGAAGTTGCAAATGAAGCCTGGGATTTAAATATCCCGGGCTTTATTTGCATCTTCCCGTCCGGGCGCCATTTTTAAATCCCCCTAGTCCGAACTAACTGCCCGCGGCTACACGCGGCAGTCAAACGTTAACTCGAACTAAGTCCTTAGTTCGAGTTAACTGTTACACCTCATTCCAGGACTTAGTTCGAGTTAACGTTTGACTGCCGCGTGTAGCCGCGGGCAGTTATTTCGGACTAGGGGGATTTAAAAATGGCGCCTGGACGGGAAGATGCAAATAAAGCCCGGGATATTTAAATCCCGGGCTTCATTTGCAACTTCGAATGCCTACATTAGCCTCCCTAGTTCGAACTAGGGGGCTAGTGTAGACATACCCTAGGTTATGTTCAGGAGATTGCTTGCTTTTGGACCTCTCTGTGTGTGTCAAGTATCAGAGGGGTAGCTGTGTTAGTCTTAATCTGCAAAAGCGATGAGAAGTTCTGTGGCACCTTATAGACTAACAGATTTATTGGAGCATAAGCTTTCGTGGGCAAAGACCTATTTCGTCAGATATGTGTGTGTGTGTGTGTGTGTGTGTTATCAAACACTTGCTTCGAACACCAGCACCTTTGCAAGTGGATGTGTTAGATACACAGGCTGGAAGATAGACCCATGAAAGTAAAGTCGTAGCGGGTTTCAATTCCTGCGTTTGGCAGTCAAAAGGAGAGTTACTGTAAAAGACGAGGCTGACGCTTTCAAAGGTACCAAGGCGTCTAAGTCACTTATTGAAAAATGTACCCTTCATAGCTATGCAATAAGTCACATTTTAAAATTATTTGTTCTACTATTCCATGAGTACGTGATTGAAATGCTCTCTCCTTTTGGAAGCCTGGGACACCAAAGAGACAGATATTGTTCAGTGGGTGGACAGATTTCTTAGCTTTAATGTACATTTAAATATATATTACATACAAAAAGGTACATTAAAAGAACATTATTCAGGTTGCAAAGTCAAAAGTGAGGAAATGCTAGAATTAAAATTGCCAGTGCAGTTCAGTATTGCCCACTTGTGTATATGCATGATGACACAATCTTTAATTACATGAGCATATACTATTTTTCCATAGGATCCTTGCCTTATTAAGTACATAGAATGGATGATGCTCACTTAATGAGCCACTATTCAATATTTTGTTTTATCTTCCTAGAACAAAGTGTTGCCCCAGGCCTTATTTACTGCACACTGTTTAAACCCTGCTCTGGAGACAGAATTCTTTCTGTCCCTCTGGGCTTTCTATGGCAATCATCACTATAACATCTGAGTGCTTCACAAATGCTAATAAATAAATTTGCACAAAACCCTTCTGAGATGAGGGGATATTATTTAACCCCATCTCACAGATGGAAAATTGAGGCATTGAGACTGCGGTAAAAAATATCCATAATTTGGGTGCCCATTTTAGACATCCAGTACCTGACTTTTGAGAGTATTTAACATTATATAGCACTTTATATGTTCACAGCACAGCTGCCATTGACTTCAGCTGCAGCTGCAATTGCTCAGCACTTCTGCAAATCAGAGCTCAGGGTCTCGAGTTACAGATGCAGAAAATAAGGAACAGTTAGTTGCCACCTGTGAAAAGTTTGGTTTGATCAGCTTGACTAACATCTCACAAAAACTTTGTGCCAGAAGCAGAATCCAGTTATTCAGGGCAACGTCCAGCTGCTTTAATGAGACCTCACGCTGCAGTCCTGTGTCACCTTCACTTTACACCTTCTACCTTCTGCAACAAATGAATCAGAGTTCTTACGGAGGACAGTTTCCTTTGCTAAACAGCCCTGATTCGACACAATCTCCAAAGCAGAGTCATGCTATACACTGACTGAAGTAAAGGTCGCTGGACAAATAATATGTCGATCATGTCACTAACATTTGTTAGAATAAATTTAGGCTGCACAGTTAATTATGGTATTACCTAACTTCTGAGTGCGTGGCTTTGACGCTAGTATTATTTAACATCGTTTTTGTGCAGCTGCCTATGGTTTTTTTTAAAGCTAACTGAAAGAACAGAAATTCCATTATATGGGCTATCAGCCAGATTGAAGCCTTTAGCGCCATCATATAAGCTCCGCCCCTTGAGCTAATGGAGGAACTGAAAGGAGTAGTAGGTTGTTATCCTTTCTGTGGTCGAGCATTAGATGGGCAAGTTGGTTTCCTAGTGATTTGCTGGCTAGCAGAGGAATGTAGGCATTCAGGAATTCTAGCTCTGGACGAGAGAGTGTTCTGGCAGAAGTAGACTTCTGCCAGTTTGTCCTTTCCCCTCCTGTGTGACCAGCTTCTACCACATCCCCTGCACTAGTCCTTGTCCCAATCCTGTCTGTTTCCCATCCCTGGCATCTCATCCCAGGGCCGGTCTCCTTGCCCACGTCCCAATATGAGCCCCTCTTTCTGTCCCATGCTCCTTGTCCCAATCTACTCCCCCTACACTGCTGCAGGTCCAACTCTTGTCCCTTCTTTATTCAAGTCAGGGAGCTTCCTCCACCAAGTGGTCTGGGCCCAGCAGGAAGGTGAGTTGATGGGAGAGGGGCAGATAGAGGTGTGTCATTGAGAGCACAGGAGAAGCAGTCACCTTGCTCTTGATTCAGGTGTCCAGAGCTGGAACCAGCCCAGCCCACAGCAGCCCAGAGCCGGAATTGCAGGGACAGTCCTGTTCAGCCCAGTCTCTCAGTGTGCGCAGAGAGGATGGAATCTTGAGAGATTTTAGCTGCTAAAATCTAAGGAGTCTCCACTGAGCATGTGCAAATGGGACTTTTCCAGAGGCTTGTCACTTGGCCACATGGATGTGGATTGACATGGGGACGGCAAAAGGAAAATATCTAATACTAAGGCAAATTTCAAATCCCTCCTTCAGAGCATGGGGAACCAGAGGCAGGCAACAAAATCATCAGGATGTTTCACGTGGGCCAACCCACCTTTTCTTTCCCTTTGCCTCGTTCTCCGAAATGGCTGAATGATTTTGACTAAAGTTAAAGTGAACAAATTCATAAATAATTCAGCCTGAGGCAGACACCCAGCATGGAAAAGTTGACCCCAAATGGTTGAGGTTTGGCACAGTTAAAAGCAACTGACAAGAAGGTCTTCTAATGCAAAGTGTTTGGCAATCTGGTAATATATTTTACATACCTCGTCATTCATTTGCACTTGAAGTACTCCATTGACCTCAGTTGGAACTCTGCATAGGAAATGGATTCAGGAGCAGGCTTGCTCTCTGGGTAGTCTGTGGGATTTCCACCATTGACTTTATTGGGGATAGGATCTGGCTTCAGCTTTGTAACAGAATGGTATGCTGAGAAACCTCTTCCCCTGTGTGCAGCCATTCAGGAGGGTAGCTCTAATGTGGTTCACAAGGGTGGGCAGAGGAGATGGCTACAAACTTCGTGAGAAATGAAACAAGAGCTGTTGCACTGGGCCTCTGCAGACATTATGATTTAGGCAGGTATAATGTCTCCAGGCAGCACCATTTAGCAGGACTTCACCTTCCCTCCCTCACCTTCTTCAGAGGTGTAATTTGGTGTGTGTGCGCGTCACTCGCATTCACACAATCCACACAGACATTGCAGGCCATAATACAGTCAGGGCACGAGCCAAGAAAGATTTGTGCAATAGACCATAGCCGTTTCAAAGCTCCCAGTTTGCGGAGCGGGGGGTCAGTCATTCACACTCCTCACAGACCTGGATACATGATTTACCGCTGCGGCTCTGAAAGGGGCCTGTGTGCGCAGTGGTGTCAGTCTTGGTGTGCTTCTAAAAAGGGATTAAAAAAAAGAAAAGAAAAAACACTTAGGTTTAGGAACAACAAACACAGGAAATTAACAGTGGAGAAAGAACCTGTGCCGAGTAACATTGAGCATCGGATTATGAACTGTCAGACCAGGGGCAGGCCAATCTCAGATGACACTGAGCTGGTATCCTGGATCTAGGGGGCTCCAAACTTGGGGGTGGGCAAACACTAGATTCAAGTTTTATGTCTTAGGGACCCACCGTTATCTCCCTGCTTTCTCCTGGCTTCAGTAGGGCAGTAATTCAGAAGCAAATGACTAGGCACATACCACCCATTGCTTAATCATACAAGCTCAGACCTCTGCTCCAGGTAGCCCATACGCATGCATGCATGAGTGTGTTCATTATCCATTCTGCTCCTGTATGGGTCCCCTCACATTAGTTAGAGGGGGAGATGAGGAATCCTCCACAGATTGTTCATGGTGCAACAATGCAGAGTGCAAACTTAACATTCACAAAAAATACTGGTCAATTTATAAATCGGGTCTTTTCTGTGTTTAACCAACCGTTTGAAAGAGAGAACCAGGTTAGAGCTGATTAAAAGGCACCTCTGGCGATAATTTTATTCGCTGCACTCTTGCAGGTTTAAAAGAAGCCCTTTCCAATTCCTCTTCTTTCCCTTCATTGTGTTACTGTTCTTGGGAGCCAGGGAGTTCGAGAGGTTAAAAAAGTGTTGTCATGAGAGTGATTATAAAAGGGATTAATGTAGCTGGGAGCCAAGGTTCAGTAACCTCTTTGTGTCTCTGAGCTAGTGTTATGTCAGATACAGTAGCTTTACCAAGAGAGTTTACAGTATGTATTTTTATTGTCTTTCTTTGCCAGAAAAGTCTGACCCATAGAAGCCTTGCTGTATAAGCAGTGGAAAGCAATGCATTCTGAAATCTATTTATATTTTCTCTAATTTGTCACTTATTGGTACTATTTTTTTTATACATTTACATTTCATTGTGTCCTGACCCATCATCCAAAAATCCAAATGGGAAAACTTCCAAACTTGTAGGGTTACAAAAAAAATCACAAAACACTCGATAAGGGTGCATCTACACTACAGAGTTTTTTTGGAAAATTGGTCGTTTTTCCAAAAAAACTCCAATTATGTCCACACTGCAATCACGTTCTTTCAAAAAAAAAATCAAAAGAACAGAGGGTTTTTTCCGACATTGGTAAACTGTTTCTATGAGGAAGAAGCCTTTTTCCGAAAGAGCTCTTTCGGAAAAAGGTGTGCGTGGATGGGGAAGAGGGAGTTCTTTCGAAAGAAGAGGAGGAGGAAAAAGCACAGGTGCCCTAGTGGTCACTCCATCTATAGTAACCACAGCTGAAATGGGAGCTAGCGTCCATGCAGTGTGGATACTATCTTTCTAAAAAGCAGATTGCTTTTTCGATACGCTGTGGTAGTGTGGATGCTCTCTTTTGGACGAAGTTTTTTTGGAAGATCTCTTCTGTAAAAGCTTCTTCTGAAAAAAGCCTGCAGTCTAGATGTAGCCAAAATGGAAGATCACTGTGCAGGATAATTTCAAAGTACTGGAGGGCTTCACATTTTTATAAGTACTTGAATTGGGGAGTTATTAGATTTTAGTGCACAGATGCAGTATTTTAGTGCACGGATGTAGTATGGAACAATTTTGTAGTTACTGTTTTTCTCTTTAAAAGGGATAGTGTCAAGTGAAATTTGGTCCAAAATTTAGATTTTGACAAAAGACAAGCTTTGACATAAAAACCCATCAGTTCAAAATAAGATGATTTTTCCTATATAAATTTCATTAAAACAAAAGCCAGACCCTTCAAGAATAGCCCTGCAAATGTTTGAGATCTCTCTTATGGACTGAAAAAGATTTTTGTATTGGAACTCAGGTTTTTGGAGTGTGTTTCTGAGACTGCTCCTGTTTTGGAATTCTGTGCATGCCTTGTTTGAATGACATTTTCCGTTTATGTAGCAAAAAGCATTGTTAGTGCAGTTGGAACATTGTAGTAGAGCTGTCTGGTTAAGTGTTTCTTCTTAAAGGGAGCAAAACACTTCAAGTTTTGTTGTTTAGTTCTTGTTTGTTTTTTAAACTAATTCCCACTTAAGGGATTTAAGCTGACAGGAGTCCTGACCCAAAGTCAAAAGCACTAGTCTGGGATTTTAATGTGGATCTTTGAAGACTGTACTCTGCCACAGGCTTCCTGTATGACCTAGGACTGGTCACATATAGTGAGATTTTTCAAAAGCACCTAAGCGACAGAGTGCCTGACAGACTAGGCCAGGCCCTGGGCAAGGTGGTGATGGGACAACTGAAGGACACCAGAAGGGATGGGTCTCAAGTGGAAGGGCAGGGTCTGAAGCTAACCTGTGCCAGCCAGCCCTTCAGCATCACCCGGCATGCACCACCTGGGGCTCTAACAGTGATTTAAAGGCCTCAGGGCTCTGGCCATGGCCATTGCTGCTGTAACAGCAGTCGGGAGCCCTGGGCCCTTTTAAATCTCCGGGCTCCGGGGCAGCTGCCTTCTTTGCTCCCCGCTGTGTTGGCAGGCCTGTAAGCAGGTTAAACACCGAACTACCTCTGTAAATATCAATGTTAATCTATCTAGGGCTCAATTCCCTTACCTGTAAGACAGCAGAATAATAGCACTCCACCTCTGAGGGAGTTGTGAGGGAAACTACATGGGAAGACTGTGAGGTAGTCAGACACTACAGTAATTATCTACGATAACCGTAAAACTACTCAAGGCTGAGTTCCCTCAGAAGAGAGAGGCCGAAGCTATCTTCTACTGCCATTTTGACAGTCATGTTATTTGCTTACGGCCCAAGCACAGTGGGGGCTCAGCACCCTCAGCTGAGGTCTGGGTAGGAGATAAAGGCAATTTGTATATCTTGTCAGATCAGGACTTGCTTAGCCAACAGGCAGCAAGGACTCTACTAACTTCAGTCCAACTTTCAAAGGGGCAGGAGTGGGAAAGGTTGCTTTTAAAAAGGGCAGAATAGATAAAGTATTGGGAGAAGCAGAATTAACATATATGGCTTGATTTTCCCACATCAAGATAGTCCTGATTTACTTGTTATGGGGGTGTGAACAGTATCTGGGGCATATATTTATGCATCTGAAATCGATTCTGAATTGTCTACAACTTTTTTGGGGGGTGCGGGTGCAGGGGAGGAAAGGCCTCAACATTCACCTTTGACTCAGAAAGCGTTTTGAAGGAGAGGAAGCTGTATCATCAGCTCAATTGTAGGTCAGCACATTGTTTGAATCTGCAAGAAAGCAAAACACGGGTCTTGTCTCTGTGTGAGAGAGAGAAAAAGAGGGCATCCTTAAGCCAACCTTTTACAACCCTCCATTTTAGCTGGAATAGGAAAACCAGCTTGACAGGAATAAGCTATGTAGCCAAGTGACTTTCAGTGAAGGTTGGTGAGATTTTAAGCAAATCTCCTTATGCAAGCATGAAAACAAGCTATTTAAGGCTCATTAATGTCTTGGGTTAAACTGTTGAATAATTTGTCATGGTTAGGCGCTATTAGTTTCAATGTTTTCTTTTAAAGTGACTAATGAAATGACAACAACACATAGTCCTTGGTATGCCACTGTTCACAATAGGGTTTAGAACTGTGTATTTGTTATTGATGTCATTAAAGTGATGTATTTGAGCTTGGTTTCTGAGGCAGCCAATGGGGTGGTTAAGACTAATTTCTAGCAATGGTTTTGGAGGTTAAAACTGAAGTGTGTAGAAAAGGAAATGTTTCTCCTTTTAAGCACATAATTTGAACCCAGATGAATGAAATTTAGGCAAGTGGTCATCAACCGTAAGTTAATTTTGACATAGCTGTCTGGAAATCATCACCAATTAAAATATTTTTATGCACTTGCATGTAGTATTGTCTTTCGGCGCTGATGTAAGAAAGGAACAAACGGCTTGTTTAACCCGAGACTTGAGACGACTGGCTAGAATGCCTTTCTGAAGTCATAACCATCTGGAACTTCATTAAGGATATGCTCCTTGGCAAGTGTAACTTCTCAGAGGCGAGACAGCTTCTGTATCTGAACAGGAGTTGGAAGCCAGCACGAGTCCCTTTTACCAAGCAGAATTTACAGTTCATTTGGAAAAAAAACCCAAACCCCTCTCACGAAAATTTTAAAAATCAGTGTTTTCCAACAGTTAGAACAACGAAACAAAAAGATATAGGCCCAGTGAGGAAGCATGTATATTGTAGGCTTAATCCTACTCTCTTTACACAGGGAAAACTTGCACTGAAGTCAGAGCAAAAAATTCCAGGTCAGGCCCAAGGTCCATAATCTTTAATACATAGTAAAAATGTGACCTAGGAGTTCCTTTAACTGGCCTCCTTTGCAGAGCAGGTGGCTAGATGAATAGTTACCTAGTCTGTGCATGCACGTTTCGCACCTGAAAATAAAGGAAGGTGTTCAAAAAATCATGCCCCAAGGCAGCGGTGCAAGTAGAATCAATTTCTTACTGGTTTGGGGGGAGGCACAGCAGTTAAGGGGGGGCTATGTGACCTCTCACTGTGACCCTCCATGTAATTCTGCCCCAGCTTGGGGCCCTCATGCTGGTCCCCTCTGCTCCCCCTGATCCATCTCATGTCACCAAGTGGGGGCCAGGGGTAGCACAACATCTGGAGGGGCTGCTGGCTGTTCTGCTGCTTTTCCCACTGCCCCTGCCAGCCGGGAAAGGAGCAGAACTCCCAGCCCCACCCCTGGCTCTTCCACAGAGCTGTCTCCTCGGCTCCATACAGCTGGAGGAGAAGGCTGAGAGTGGGGGAGATGGCTGGAGGGTTCTGCTCCTTTTCCCACTGGGAGGGGCAGCAGGTAAGAGCAGGACACTGGCAGATCCTCCAGCTGTTGTACCAAGCCCATTCCTGTTCTCCTAAGGAGCTGTTGCTGTACAGTGGGAGCTAGAGGAGTGGTGGGGTTGGAGGCAGTACAGAATCTATCCGGGATGCCATACTGACTGAATAGGACTTGCTGGTACACTGTACCAGGCCATACTAGCTTACTTGCACTGCGGCCCCAAGGATTGCAAGAAACAACAAAGCAAAGAAATGCAGAAGTAAGGGGATACCGTCCATGTAGAAGTGATTATTATAGCTTTTTGGAGTCTCCATACTTTTTAGTATAAAAATGAAATGAACTATTAATGTGTGAGTGAGGTGGGGGATTCTTTCTCTGGTGATTTTGTTGTTTCCCATTGGTAGAAGATTTGTTGTTTTAATGTTACAAAGAAGGTCAAAATGTTGACAGTGCCAACAGGAGTGGCCTTAACTGCTACCAACCACAGCTTCATTTCTTCAATGGAAGGAGCTTTAAGAACCTAGCTTTTCTTTATCTGCCTTTTGTTTAGTGTTTGCATTTTGTTCCCATTAGACCTCAGAACTTTGTCCATCACAGAGTTGGTTTTTTAGTCATTCTCATGTTCTGTTGCTTGTACGGCAGCACAATTCTTTTATCTAGGCTCAAAGCATTTCAGGCAAATGTTTCAGTCTTCAAACACAAGCAAAGTGGTTTGCATTTTGCCTTACAGTAGTCGTTAAAAGCTTGGTATGTTTGTGTGGCGTTCAGCCCTGTGCAACATGCCAGCAAAAGAGAGGATGGTGGACAGCCCCTTCTATAACACTATCCTTCTGATCCACGGAATCAGTAGAAAGTCAAGGTCCATGATGGGAGCTAGTTGGCTGGGCTTAGGGAAAAGCAGACGATGAGGAAGATGTCAGGTGTGCATTATGCCCATATAAACCCAGCAGGGAATTAAGGAAAAGTCAGTGCCTCCTGACACAGCAGTAAGTTGTGTGCCTCACGCCAATGCTGTGAAATTCTCTCTGAAGGAGTTCCGGGGCAGTATGGAAGAGCTGGCTAACAGGATCTACTGCAATTCCAGTTGGAAAGGTGGGAGGTCTCAGAGGGCGAGGTCTTCTGGCACGAGTGCCTTTGACCTCCTCCAGATCTCTCTGGAATTAGGACGATCTGTAGGTTCTCAGCACCCGTCCATTCCAGGGGGTCTAAACCCTCCCACTCAAATGAACATTCTGGGAGTACGATATGCCCTGTCGTGGCTCATTGTGGCATTTTGCTTGGTTAACCTGTACACCGACCACCCTTCCAAAGCTCTTGATGAAGCATAGTTACTGCAAAAGGAGCAGTAACCAGCCTTCAAAGTTTAATATCACTGTGAGTGGGTTTTTTTTTAAAACTGGAACCATAAGAAAGCCCCCAAAAAGTCAGTTCCCATTGATGACTGAGCACCTGGGAAAGATTTTTTTTAAAAGAAGCTTTTAAAAATTTATAGCCGTATAAAGAGTCTGTTAAACAAAGAAGGTTTCAGCCTGAGAGAGCTTTTATAGCTGAATTACAGCACTCTGAAAATGAGACTGATAATGGAAATGATGACAGAATGTGAGCCAGATCCGTGCAAGCAGCTCTCCTGCAGTAAGGCCTGGTTGGTTACTCCCCCACCTCTCTCCTAAATGAAAAACAAACCAAAAACCTGAAGAGTTTGATATTTAGAACAGGGAAAAAACCAAACAGCCCTTTTTCCCCCACTGGGAATTCTGCAGTCTGATGTTAGTGACCAAACAGAGGTGTTTTTGCCAAGGTCTCTGCTTGGGCTCCATCCATTTGTTCACTGTAAATGAGTAGGAATTGCTCGTAAGGTGTTTGCGCTTTGACATGTTCATGAGTGTAGGATGCTAATGTGAAGGTTAAAACAGCATCTTGAAACAAGAGGTTTCATAGTTATCTAGTGAAGGTATCTATGTGGCTCCCATCACTACAGTGTGTGAGCATCTCTCGATCTTCAGCATTCTCCTGCTTTTGTGAGGTTGGGAACCGTGGGAACTGTGGCACAGAAGTCCCCACCCCTGTCAACAGTCTTGGGTTTGCGAGGCTCGCATTCGTGTGCTACAGCTAGACAGTGTGGCTTGGGCTGTGAAGCCTAGTGAGCAGAGTGGGCCTCAGAGTCTGAGCTCCTGCCCAAGCCTCAGCTTCCAAAAGTTGTCTAAGCAGCTGTTTTTAGAGTGCCAGTACAAGCCCCAGTCGGTCGACCCTAGCTGGGAGGTTTGCTGCAGCAGCATGTAAAGGGGCTATGTGGGTTGCCTATAGTAACACAAGTCAAGGCTATGGCCCAGCAGGAATTTGAAGCTAGGAATCCAAAGTCCCAGGCTAGCAGCTGTCCACTGGATTATCCTTCCGCTTCACTCACTTCTACCTGCCATCATTATTTCAAAACTATCTGGTTTTGATCATTTAATAGCTTGCTTTTTTGTTTCTTCTTTGCATCGTCCCCCAAATATTTCTGAGAAGCCTGTGCCATATGCTCACATATTGCATCTGCTGGGGCTTATAAATGTGTTCTTACTTCCAAAACTGTTTTTTGCAGCTCAGGGCCTTCTGCACCAAGTGGGCTGCTTGAGGTGCTCTTTTGCATATGAATACCCAGAATGCCTTTCCAGTTCATACTAGTGCTAGCATCAGAGCTTGGGTAGGAAAGTACAAAGTTGAGTGTGGAAACAGTGTATCCTCTTCTGGTGGAGCTAGGTTAATTGCTACCAGGCTATCTCATCCTGGAGATGTGACAGAGTAACATCTCAATAGAAGCCGTACGTTTGGAACCCCCGTTCAGGAAGTTGAAGGCTACTATCAAATCTCCCTTCACTCTTCTCTTCTGTAGACTAAACAAGCCCAAATCCCTCAGCCTCTCCTTGTAAGTCATGTGCTCCAGACCCCTAATCATTTTTGTTGTCCTCCACTGGACTCTATCCAGTGCATCCACATCCTTTCTGTAATGCGGGGGAGGGGACAGAACTTAATGCAGTACTCCAGATGTGGTCTCACCAATGCCGAATAAAGCATTATCACGTCTCTAGATCTGCTGGAAATGCTCCTCCTAATGCACCCCAATATGCTGTTAGCCTTCTTGGCTACAAGGGCACACTATTGACTCATATCCAGCTTCTCATCCCCAGGTCCTTTTCTGCCAAACTGCTGCTTAACCAGTCGGTCCCCATCCTGTAAAAGTGCTTGGGATTCTTCCGTCCCAAGTGCAGGACTCTGCACTTGTCCTTGTTGAACATAATCAGATTTCTTTTGGCCCAATCCTCCAATTTATCTAGGTCACTCTGGACCCTATCCCTAGCCTCCAACGTATCTACCTCTCCCTCAGCTTAGTGTCATTTGCAGACTTACTGAGGGTGCAAGTCATTCCCTGATCCAGCTCATTAATAAAGATGTTGAACAAAACCAGCCCCAGAACCAACCCTTTGGGCACCCTGCTTGAAACTGACTGCCAACCAGACATCGAGCCGTTGATCACTACCTGTTGAGCCTGACAATCTAGCCAGCTTTCTGTCCACCTTATAGTACATTTATCCAACCCATACTTCCTTAACTTGCTGGCAAGAATACAGTGGGAGATGGTATCAAAAGCTTTGCTAAAGTGTATTTAACTAGTGAATCTGATGTAGGCAGTAATATTTATATACTTGTTCAAAAATATTGACCCTTATGGCTTTCAGTAGCTCAGCTACCTGGGAAAGAAATAAAACCAAGCAGCATAAATAAATAGCATTCACACACCTAACTTTTCTGGTTTTCTCCCCCTTCTTGCATGTTTGACTTGTATATCACATCCACTGACTTCCCCATGTCCAGCAGAGACAGTTACCTTGTCATAGAAGGCAATCTGGTTGGTCAGGCATGACTTGCCCTTGGTGAATTCATGTTGACTGTTCCTGATCACTTTCCTCTCTTCTAAGTGCTTCAAAATGGATTCCTTGGGGATTCCCTCCATGATTTTTCCGGGGACTGAGGTGAAGCTGACTGGTCTGTAGTTCCCTGGATTGTCCTTCTTCCCTTTTTTAAAGATGGGCACTACATTTGCATTTTTCCAGTTGTCTGGGATCTGCCCCGATTGCCATGAGTTTTCAAATATAATGGCCAATGGCTTTGCAATCACATCATCCAACTCCCTCAGCACCCTCGGATGCATTAGATCCTCTGTTCCTAAAGTGTTATTTCAGTTTTAATTATTATAGGTGAGATCATTGAAACTGAGTGAACAGAAGGAGGCACTAGGGTGACAAAGATGAGTGTTCAGGGAATGATGGGAATCAGGAAGGGGAGAAAGAGGTGGGATATCAGAAAATGATGTGACTAGGAAGATGGAAAGGAAATTCTTTCCAGAGACCAAGAAGAGATAAGGGGAAAACTGGAAGAATTGAAAAGGATAGGAGGAGTCAAACATACAAGAAGGGGGAGAAAACCAGAAAAGTTAGGTGTGTAAATGTTGTTTATTTAAGCTGCTTCATTTTATTTCTTTCCCAGGTAGCCGACCTACTGAAAGCCATAAGGGTCAATATTTTTGAACAAGTATATAAATATTACTGTCTACATCAGACTCACTGGTTAAATACATAGAGAAGATATGGCCTACTGCTGGTTAGAAAGCACTCAGTGCCCAGTGCAGGAGGGACAAGAGGCAGGCATGTCTTTCAGCTTATTTAGTGAAGTGACCCATGGGAAAAAAATTTCAGTGTTAGTCAGTAGCTACCTGTGGATTCCAGCAGAAATCAACAGGGCTCCATCTGTAGAGAAGCGGAGGTTGATGACATCCTAAAAGCACTGACACATGAGTGTGTTTAGTGTGATGATTCCCATTAATCATTTAGGGTACATCTACACAGCAACATTATTTCAAAATAACTAGCGTTATTTCAAAATAACTTAATCTGTGTCTACAGAGCAGGCAGTTATTTTGAAATAATGCCAAAATACTGCCAAGCTGGAGGACTTCTTACTCTGACTCCAGTAACCCTCATTGTACGAGGAGTAAGGGAAGTCGGAGACAGAGTGCTCTATTTCGAAAGAAGTGCTTTGTAGATGCTCCCAATTTCGAAATAAGCTATTTCGAAATAAGCTACACAATTGATGTAGCTCAATTTGCATAGCTTATTTCAAGTTAAGCCCTACAGTGTAGACTAAGTTAACTGGCCAGAATGACATCAAAGAGTAAGGGCAATCATTCTGATAGTGGTGAACATAAGTCAGAGTTGACAAGGTCCAGAAAAATTGTTTTATAGGCTCATTCCAAAGTGCTGAAGCCCACGGTGCCAGGGATTCAGTAGGCTGAACCAATGCCATAGAGGAGAGCTATGTAGCTGCTGCATTGCCAGAAGTGTTGCCTTTCAGGGATGATGTAAAACTGAGGCTCAGATGATTTATGGCCAAAGATCTCTCATTTTTCATAAGGGTAGTAATGTTGGTCCCAGAGTGATGGCCAATTTTGGTGTTGGTACACCCATCCTGTCCACCTCCGTTACCCTGCCGTTTCAGTTAGCTACTGCATTCTTCATAACAGCTTGTCCTATATTCCTGTGTGTATCATCCTCGAAGCCCCTGTCATTCCCTTAGTGGGCAAAACAAGTCCTATTCATCGTTTCTAAACCACTAGGGGGTTTTTGTGCATGAGAAACAGGAGGTAGACAAATTCTCTCCATGTGCTGCCCATCCTCCATGATTCATTTCTACCAACAGAAATTACAGATTGCAAATGAAATGAGGATCATGTTATCATCAATGTGATACATTATGCAAATTAATGGAGGAGGGAAAAGGTTGAAGTGATGAGTCAGAACTACTTCAGGGGTCAAAATCCCACCAACCCAATTAACATCCTGCTTATAGGCAGTAGCATAGGAAGGAGAAAGCAAATGGTACGATTCCAAGAATTTATGAATTTCTCTTGGGTACCAACACATTTTAAATTTGCATTGTGTTTCATTTCCTTCAGAATAAACTACTGTTAGCAATGCTTATAAATTGATAACCACTTAAAAATGCCACACATCTAGCATGAATTTAGTTTCACTGCTCTTTGTCTTATAAATAAGGGCCACTTAGAAAAGCTAGGAAGTGTTTAAAGAGATGTATAGGAAATCAAACACATAAGCTTTGTTAGTAGAAATAAGAGTTGTATTTGCAGTTTGTCGCTTAAAGCAGTCTGTTCTAGGAGCAAATTGGGGCTTGTCTCTACTATGCCAGGGATCGACACTGCAGCAATCGATACACCAATTGCTGATTTATTGTGTCTGCTTAGACATGATAAATCAATCTCTGAGTGCTCTTCAATTGATGCTGGTACTCCACCAGTATGGGTACATCTACACAGCAGCATTATTCCAAAATAACGTATTTCTTTTGTCTACACAGCATGCCCATTATTTTAAATAAATTTGAGATAACAGACTTCTTACTCCAACTTCTGTAAATCTCATTGTATGAGGAGTAAGGGAAGTCAGAGAAAGAATGCTCTATTTCAAAATAAGTGCTGAGTAGATGTGCCCAAATTTGAAATAAGCTATTTCAGGGTAAGCAATGCAATTAGCATAGCTCAAGTTGCGTAGCTTATTTTGAGTTTAGACGTGCCCTATGAGAAGAGTAGCTGGTGTTGACAGGAGAGCAGCCCCACACTGACTTTACTGCCTGGAAGACACCGTAGTAAGTACGTTGATATCAGCTACGCTATTTGCATAGATTAGATCGGCAGCAGGGGTTAATGTAGACGAAGGTGTTGGAAGGTTCCATGCATATTATGATTTGCTTATTTTACAAGAAAAATAAATACATTTTTAAACAATTACTATCAGGAAAACTCAGCCTGGAGTCTGAAAGCTGGTTCTTTGCTTCTCATGCAATCACCTGTAATAAAGACTATTCAGGCAAACTTCTGCCGACAGTTAGATCTGTGAAGCCCAACTATTTAGTTTGGATCTGTATAGCAGCTGCAATGTTTCTGCCATGTGAACAGGACTAAGAATTAGTGGAAGTTTATTTTTCTCACTGCAGTTAGCAGGGAGGACTTTGTATGCACGTTGCAAAAGGAGCAGATCTATTGGGGAAGAAGGTGCTATTTTGACAATGTGCTGTCAGCATATAACTGCTGTGACTTTGTCTTGGGTTTCAGCCATTTAATAAACAAGATAGTATAGTTGCCTTTCAGATCAACAATCAGCAAATTAAATCAATGTGTAGAGTGAATCAGTGTTCATATGCAATTTCCTTATCTTT
Source organism: Pelochelys cantorii (assembly GCA_032595735.1). NCBI lineage: Eukaryota > Metazoa > Chordata > Testudines > Trionychidae > Pelochelys > Pelochelys cantorii. The sequence continues at coordinate 13,491,093 of CM064328.1, forward strand.
TTTTCCCTTTTCTTATTCAAAACCTCAAAACCACTATGGGTAATTTCCCCAAGATCCACTTAAGACATTAGTGGCATGCAGCATCAAAAGTAAATTGCAAGCTAGACAAATCCAGATATTCTTACTAGGGATGTAAGTGATTAGTCGAGTAGGCTAGGTTTACTCAACTATTCACTCCCCCCACCCTGCTGCCTCTGTATCAGAGGCAGCAGCGGGAGGGGAGCAGGAGCCAGTGCTGGGGGGGGGAGGGGCGGCAGAGGTCTGCTATCTGGCGTGAGCTGGGAGTGCTGAGTCCTGGTTCATGCCGGGTGTCAGATCACTGCACCTCTGCTTTTTAAATGTAGTAAGAGCCGCCTGGCTCTTACTACATTTAAAAGGCAGCACCACAGTGGGGCCCCTTATCAACTAATCGTGTACTCAATACAAATTGTATCGAGTACACAATTAGTCAGTTACCTGCTTCTTAACATCCTTAATTCTTCCCTGTTTGAGCATTTTCTCCCTGTTTCAGGGAATAAAGTAAGACAAGCCACTGTCCCTCTTCCCTACAAAGAGGAACACTAACTGGAAATAGAAAGTTTGGCATCAGTCCTGATTCCAGTAAAATAAATGGGAACTTTGCCATTGACTTCATAGGTAACAGAAAGCAGTCCTGCATGATATTTGTATCATTCCCATAACGTACACCATTATCTCACCACATCTAGTTCTTAAGAAACTTATTCACAAGTACCAGAATGGGAGATTTTAGTCAGACAGGCAAAATACATACCTGCTCCTTACCACCGTTATCACCACTAGAAGTATTAACATGTACATTTTTTTAAAGGGGATGGGAAAATTTGTTAAAAAAAGGGGATGGTTGTTAAGCCCCTACGAAGAAATATATTTTTAGATCTTAAAAAAAACACACATATAAACAGGAAGCATTTGAAGGTTTAAACATGCCTGTGCAGCAGTGAAAGCCCAAAACAACAAAATTTTTCTAGGGCGTGAGAACCAGAAAGCATAACTGGCGATAAATGGCATTGATAGCCTAGTTGCATTGGAAGGGCAATGTAAATAGTAAACAAATCAGTAATAAAAAGTAAATTAGCTGTCTCCAGCTTATGGAGGTTTTATAATTTATATTACAGTAGGTGCTGTGAGCCAACATTGAGATGCTAAGCACTGTGTGAACCCTAGAGACAGTCATAAAGGGATTACAGTATAGATAGACAAACACAAGAGAAGAAGAAGAGAGAGAAGGGAAATCACTTGCACAAGATCAGGCAGAACCAAAAGTAGCACCCAAATCTTCAGTGTCCTAGCCACTAGACTAGAATGCCTCAAAAATCTTGGCTATTATTAGCAGCAGAGCTAAGGAATTTAAGGGATTGATTGTATTGTTTGCATTGCTGTTGTGTATCTATAGCATAGTTTTGAAATTGCCACTAGAAAATATTAGAAGCACAGTTCTTCTAGGTTTCTTTGTTCCTTGGACCACACACAGGGGCACAGTTAACTATCGTGGTACTCAGCTGCCCAGCTGTGGAACATATTCCTTCAGCAGCATCAGTTGGTGCCTTGGCAAGATTCTCGAGCTGTAATGACAGCCCTGGAGCTCCCTTTTGGTCTGCCATGTGGTTGTGCTGTTGCATATCTGGTTTCTGATCTGATCTCAGGCCCAAGGACACTGGTTTTATTTAATTTACCTTTTTGATCTGGAGAAATTTGTGTTTTAATTTGAATTCAGCAAAGCCCCGTGAAAATCTTCTGAACCTCTTGACAGCCCTTTGCTTCCCTGCCCTGCATTTAAAGGGGGAAATCTTTACAATAACATAGGCAAATTGGCACAATAAATAAATAGTTGTATGGTTTCTTATTTAATTAGATTTGCCAGTCTGTGAACTAGAGTGTTTGCTAATTTCATAAATTAGGTACCTTAATTAAATCAGACACAGTGGTGCAAAAAAAGTGCAAGATTGCATTTTTTCCCCAAAAAGATGTTTTCATGCTTAAAGGGTGGTCTTTCTTAAAAGTATTCTTTAACCATTATGTTTCTTGGTTTAAAGTCCTGTTTTTATAGTGTCCCTCTTGTTTAGATTCAGAAATGGAAAGGTGATTTTTCCTTTTGATTGTTTCGAGGTTAGAATTTGAATGTTGCCTGGATTTTTCCCCTTGGTGGGTGGAATGAGCCAAGGTTCCAGAGTCAGAATGTGAATCTAGTTTAGAGAGAGCAGCAGCAACTCAAGGGCAGAATTCATATCAGTACAGTTCTGCACACGGTGGTAGGCACTGCATAAGTTTCAGTCTTGTGACCATTACGTGACATAAAAGGACCTCATTCAGCAATGGGCTTAAGCACATACTTAACGTTAGAATTGTACTTAAGTCCCATTGACTTCAGCACAAGCTTGTGCTTAAATGTTTTGCTTAACTGGGGCCTAAGTGGGATAAAGTGACTTTGCATGAATCATTGGCAGTCAGATAAATTTCACCCTCTAGAAACAGAAATCCAGTTAACCCTAGCTGAAGCTTCGCTGTTTCCAACTCTGAAGGCCTCAGTCTTAGATTTTGCTGCCTACTAGCTGAGAGAATTAATGCAGCAATTGAAGGCATGCCTTATGCAATGCGACAGGTGCTAATCTTCCAGGAAATTCATCCTACATGTCACCCATTAAGGGAATTTTATATAAAAATGGCTTAATATCTCCTTAAAGGTGTCAGCGAGCATGAGAGGACCACACAGATTTGGTTCCACTGAAAGTAATAGAGTGAAATTGTCTGCATAATTATTTTAGTTGGATTGAAAATCTGCAGTTCTCTCCTGCTTCAGGAAATAAACCTCTGTTAAAACCATATGGCACTATTCTCCGAAGAGATGAGATTACAGAGGCACTTCCCTTTCCGATTTCAAGGCAAAATTAGAGAAAGTAGTCGTGTTTGTGCATAATAAATGCAACTCTTTCTCTTTGTGAAGAAATATGAAAGGGTCATTTTGTCTTCTGTGTGTGTGTGTGTGTGTGTGTGTGTGTGTGTGTGTGTGTATATACTTGTTTAATTTATGCATTGTAATAAATGATACAGCACTTGTAAAATGTCTGAAACCCAGAAGGCATGTATTGTTATGTACACTTAGCAAAAATATACAGTAAAAGAGTCTGTCAGGTTGTTAGGATCCAAGCTTAGACTCTGTAAAAGCATTTTAAAAACCCTGGATCAAAAGAGAGAATCACCCCTTCCCCCACTTTTTTTTTAAGTTCCTAGTGAAAGGGAAGGATGGTAAATGTTCAGGGAGAAATAAAAATAATAGTTAAAAACGTTACGCAGCATACACGTGTCCCCAAGGTTACTGTAACTTTTAAGAGAATAAAGATTTGACAGCGCTTTGTCTAGAGTCAGTTTCACTGTTTCTGTTAAGTAGCCAAGCTCCAGTTTTGTACCTGAATCAATGCAGGCAGATCCTCTGATCCCACTCAGATACCCTGAGTCCTGCACAAAGCTTCTTCTGGGATCAGAGCCTGAGAGATCAATCCTGCAAACCCCTTCCCCTATAACTGTCCCCTTCCCATATTGACATGGCACATAGCCCCATGGATACCAACTGGGCTTACCCCTGTGCATAAGTATTTGCAGGATCAGGCCCTAAGCTAGTGAGTTTCCCATGTTGTTAAGGTGAGAAATGACCAACATGAGACAGGAAAGTGCGAAAACCACAAAACGTGATAGAGCAGACATAGCGGCTCCAACCATTATTTGAATATGACTTGGCTGCTTCCTTAAGGGCTGTGGGTCCGGTTCCCCACTCACATCAGTTTTACATAAGTAGATTTCCATTGACTTCAATGGTGATTTATACCAGTGAGAAAATAATCAGGCTTCTTGTGCTTCAGAAAGTAAAACTGCCTCAAAATAAGGTCAAAAGTAACGAACTGTTTTTATTGTCAAAGTTGGGTGAAATGCAGAAAGTAAACAATCTGCATAAAGGGTGAAAAGCAAATGCCCAGTTAATATTTATTCAGATCTAATATGGTGTTGGCAGCGACACAGACAAGGAAAATAGCACTTTTATTATAATTCAGTTTTTAAACTAGTCACTAGTCTCTCTTTAGTCGTATCCATCTGGGTTTTTAAACCAGTGAGATTTGTACAGGTAACTACAACTCTTAACACCACCCCCTCTGAGTGCTTTATTTATATTTATTGTAGGAACATAAAATAATTACTCTTGCACTCTTTACACAGGAGCAGATCCACTTGCATCTTATTTGCTTGGTGTTTTCCCTTGAGTTGGACCCTGATAGAGATCTCTCTAATGAGCACATTATAAAAAACTTCATAGATCATCCTGCAATTCACACCACTTTGAAATAAATAGGACCACATTTTACATTCCAAGACACAAGCACAGCTCCTGTTACATAGGAATTCAGCTTATAAAGTTGGCCCCAATCTGATTGTTCATGAACTCGTCTTGGAAAATATATCTGGATTGTGGTGATTATGCCACACTGAAGTTCATACCTTAAACCTTTTGTCCATTGCTGCTTCTCAGATATATTTCATGGTACTAACCTATACCCACCCCAATCCCTTTAGGTCTTGACTTGCTTCATAGCTGCAGGTAAATGCATTGGTATGTGTACACTATAACAGAAAATAGTGCCTGGCCTTTATGGAGCAGGCAGGACCAGCCTAGAAGAAGGGCACAGGTCATATGGACAAATCTGAGTTTAGGTCCTGAGCTCAGCTCCAAGCTCTAATCCAGTCCTTTATGTGAGTAGGGACTAAGAGCCTACACAGGCCCTCAGTGAAGGAGGAAACATCTTGTCTGGCTTTCTCGCAACCCTTTTTGTCATCGCAAGGAGCATCAAGGTTGGGCCTAGACATCTTCCTTCAGAAAATCACCAGAGGATGGAGTGAAAAGAAGGGGGGAGGGGGGAAATGCAAAAGTTGCTCAGATGACTCTCTGATTGCAAAGAAGCTAGAGAGAGCAGTTTCCTGACTATTCCTTGGCAATGCAGAGAGTAAGCTCCAGTTCCTAGCAGAAGCAGGCTATCATTGGAGAAGGTCACCCAGTTATTTTAAAATTTTACTCCTCTCTTCTTTTCAGCAGTTCTCTGGAGCTGGAAAAATAAGTTCTGTGGCCTCCTTTTCCATTTAGCTTTACTTCATTAAGCCAGTTAACACAGCAGTGTTTCAAGGTTATGTACCACCCAAACATCTCCACTCTTCAACATCATCGATGTTGTTGCCACAACTTTTAATGCTTTTCATCTTGTTTCTGATGCAAAAGAGGAACAAAGCTTCAGGATCCATGTTCCCTTAATTCAAGGATGGAAGTTGACCATATTCATACCTGAGGAGAAGAAAGTGCTCTCTGTTGTGTTTATGTAGGTCCTATATAATTGTGCTCATTGTTTAAAATGCAGAGGATTCCTCCCCATCACTACATCTTTTTAAAGGAGACTAAATTTTGGCCCTACAGACCTTTAACCGTAATTGTAAACTGTAAGCAGGCATCATATTCCTGGAATAAGTCACATGGCAGTCAGAGAAGCAAGTCACTAATAAAATACAGATTTTCACAAAGATGGAAAAACTTTTGGGCCCAATGCTTCCTCAATGAAGTCAGCAGCCAAACCCCTATTCATTTCAATGGTAGCTGGATCAGCCCCAATATAAATTCTCTTTTTCTTGTTCTCGGGTCACACCTTTTGTTTTGTAAATGAAAACAGGACTGGCTACCAAAACAAAACCCCAGGAGAGAAACTTGCTTTATGCAGAATGGGCTATTTAGAATCATTATTAATAGTGCAGAAATGACTCGCATTGCCAGCATTAATGCTACTCCTGCCAACTTCAGGAGATAGACATAATGCCACTGCTGCACTGCAGAAATGTTTTCCAAAGGTGCACTTTAGTGGGCAGCCGAACCTAGTGACTCATGAGAAAGGAAAAAAAAGCTAGACTATCCAGAACACTTGCCAGTGAAGATCCAATGCATTCTAAGGCCTATGCAAATGTTGAACACACAGACAGACAGCCCCATGCACACGCACACCCCTGAATAAAGAGAGGGTCGGTGTATACATACACATATACATGTTTGGCCACCATTAATTTCACAGCTGCACTTTTGAAAAGTTTGTGATTTTTATAAGTGCAGATTTACAGCTTCATTTCTTTAATTTTCTTTTTTTCCAAAGGATCACACTGACAATGTAATGTGCAAGGGGTTTTCTTTTTAACAGTAGCAGCAGTCATAGCATGGTCAAAGCAAAGAGTGTGAGCTAGAGTCAATAATAGAAAAAAGAGTAGCAGCTTTGTGAAGGACTGCATGGCTAAGTATGTTGGTAATGAGACAGAGACTTTCATTTCTAGGTTGCTGGATTCATTCCAGCTCGGGGTTAGGAGTTAATCAAAAGTTAATACAATTATAGCATATGTAAATTGAGTTGGTTGTCTTAGTCCAAGTCTTAGATGCAAGTGTCTAGTTTCACAACACTGTCAGTGTAACAGGCGCACCCTTGTTAATAAGCTGATATTAGAATAAGCACAGATGCAACTATCCCCTCCCACCTTAAAGATAGTCCCACAAGCCAAGGCCGGGGCATAATGCAGAACCTTATGCCCTTGCTGTACATGCAGATAATCTGCGACTCTAGGATTGTCAGTCATCTACACGCTTTGTTAGTCTATAAAGTGCTACCAGACCATTTGTTGTTTTTTAAGTTTATCACAAACACAGAATTCACCAGAGTCATTATGAATATTCTGGGGTACTTGGCATGTGCTAGGCACTTTACATACAAAGAGATGCTTTTCTTGCTTGCAGGAACTTGTTGTCTGAGGCTCTGATCTTGTAAAGGTTACACAAAGGCAGAGCCTCCTACAAGATAGGAGTCTAAGAAGACTAACAATGTATAAAGGGTGGAGGAGGAGGATTCATGCAGGCAAAATAGATCCAATTTATACAGTGAACACTTAAAATTAAGTAATTGAACTGTCCTCCCTGATCCTGGTGCAGTGACATTATTATTTGGCAGATTTCTAGTAGGTGTCATGGCAAAAAAGTATTTTAATATTTACTATATTATTAGAATCATTGTCACTCTCTAAGTGGGAAATGTCCAAGCAGAACTGTAGTGGTGCTATACCACAAGGACCTTCTTCAGTGAAAAGGGAGAAAGGGAAACTCTCAAGAATCTCCCCCTGCAGTAGCCCAGACGCTGTTCAAAAGCCTTCACTGCGTGGTTATCATTTTAGTGAGCAATGCTGTAAGTGACATCACGCACTGCTTGCATTGGACTCACTCCAGATTTTTTTTTTCTCCACAGACTGATCCTCTTCCTGCTCCCCTTCCCCTTGCACACATTCTTTGGGATGTGCTGCCTACGGGTAGCCAAGCACACAGAGAACTGAGTATGGGGGCTGGCGGGGGGGGGAGAGATTTGTTTTCCGATTGTTTTTAAGTTTATGGGAGGCTCACTCTTCCTAAACAAACTTTAGAACTGAAGGCAAGGGGGATCAGCCTCTTGCCACAGTCTTTCTAAAGTAGATAAGAGTAGGTTAGATAGACATCTATCAGGGATGGTTTAGACAGGACTGGGTCCTGCCATGAAGGCAGGGGACTGGACTCGAAGACCTCTCGAGGTCCCTTCCAGTTCTAGTGTTCTATGATTCTATGATATTTCATTGTGGTCAAACATAAGGTCATTAATTTCCCCACTATCCTCCTAGATTCCTGCTTGATATTGACATTAGACCTAACCTAACGCTGTAATGATCAGGTTAAATAGTATAGCGTTGGCTTAGGCCCTGACTTAGCAAGGACCCACTCTGTGATTGCCTGTTCTACAAAGCCCTTAAGCATGTGTGTATCTGCAGCGATGTCCTTATTTCTCATTAAGTCATATACTTTAAATGTTTTGCTGAACTGGGGCTGTAATGTAACCCCATCATTAATACAGCTGACATGTGACAGGTGAGGTCAGCCCTGAGGCATGGGGCCAGATTCTAGTCCCAGCTGCCTGTATAAAAAACTGGAATCACTCACCAATCTACCCCTTTCTGGAGTCTAATTTGTCTTGCCTCCCCCCAGCTTTCACCTTGCTTAAAAAAGGCTTGCTTACAAAATCAGACATAAAGTCTCACAGCACACTGTTACTGAAAAAATGGCCAGCTTTCTCATTTTCACCATATAATGATAAAATAACTCAATTGGAATATAAAGGTTGTACTTACATTTCAGTGTATGGTTTCCAGAGCAGTATAAACAAGTCATAGTCTGTGTGAAATCTGAGTTTGTACTGTCTTCGTGAGTGCTTTTTATGTAGCTTGTTGTAAAAGTAGGCAGCTGTCTAGATGAGTTGATGCACGCTCTGCAAGCCCTCTGTGCACTCCCAGGAGTACAGGAATCACTGCCTTAACTAAACTGGTGGTTTGTGGCAGCAGAAATGATTCATTATTTTTCATTCTCCAGGTTGGAGTGGATAAGGTGTACACGGGTTCCATCTCTGCACGATGGTAATAGCTGCTCACTGCATAGAATCATCTCCTGCGGAACAATTAATAGGATAGACTTGGCAGGGCAGTTGCACCTGTATTGTCGCTCTGTCGTCCAGCAAGGACACCAGCTCTCAGGCTTCCAGTTCCCTAGCTGCAGCCTTTCTTGGGTGGAGACCCACATCTCTCCCCCTTCCATTCTAGAATGATTTGTATGAGCGCTGAGAGCCACTGAACAAATTATAAATCAGGGGTCTCAAACTCATGGATCATCTATGGCTCGAGCATTTACACAATCTGTCCCAGGGCCTGGAGGTGGGTGTGTCCCCATCCACCCAAACCCTCTCCCTTCCCCCACTGCCCTGCTGTCTCTCCCCATTGCATCCCTTCCCCCGAGGGACGCAGCCTTGGGGATGACTGGGGAGGCCTAGCATGCCCCTCCCCCCCTGCACTCACTGCAGTGGCAGGAGCCACGGGATAGTGGCTCATGCTCAGCGAGCACACTTACTCGGTTTCTCCATGGCTCGTGCCGCTGCAGTGAGTGTGGGGGGTTAGACTGTTGCTTCTGCCTGAGGCTAGGCAGTCTCCCTGGCAATCCCTGAGGCCGCGTCCCTTGGGGAAGGGGTGCAATGGGGGAGAAGGTGGGGTGGTGGCAGGAAAGGATGGGACTTGGGGAACAAGGACAGAAACCCCTCCAACCACCCGAACCACCATAGAAGGCCCCCGGGCCGTGAGTTTGAGACCCCTGCTGTAGATAATCAAAAGCACTTCAAAACTGAGGGCGTGACAGCACGCCCAGCACCCTTAGTTCCAGCATCTGTGCCACTGATTCGTTTATCCCCGTAATGCCTGCTGGGGGCCCGATGGGTGTTTGTGTAGCTGGAGAAAACTGTGGCTTCCTCAAGTTTTAGTTACTTCAGTCTATACTTAGGCAGCCTGATGCTAGCTATTGGCTGCAGCCGCTCAGCCTCACTCAGAACACCAGCCCCAGAGCTGGTTGAAGAGTTTAACCCGAGGCTCTTACATTTAAGAAAATGTTGCCCAGTTGACTTGCTCAAGACTGCACCGTGAGTCAGTTGCATGCTCAAACCTGCTCCACCCCTTTGAACTCTGCGCTCTAACCACTCAACAGTGCTTTCTCCCAGGCGGCCCTGACAGAAGAAGTGAGTCTGCCCCATCTGCCAGCTGGAGTCAGACTGCCTCTAATGAGATCACCAGAAAGGGGACAGAGCGTAAGAAAAGGAAGGGATCAAAATGGTGGCCGACCGCAAAGAGGATGAGGGGGGCATCTTCAGGACACCATCTCAGCTAACATCAGTTAGCACATCAGTTATGCATCACTTACGGCGGGGCATCTGTCAGACTTAAGTGTTGCATAGGCTTGTGCTGGCACTCCGCCCAGAGATGAATTTTACCTGGAGAACTGAATGGATTCTGTCACCTGTCTGCTGCCCCATTAAACTCATATATTACCCGCAGCACAAGACTTGCATCATATTCTGGCCTTTTAGCCAAGCTTTGGACTGGAACAGAAGGGTGTTGAGCGTACATTTTACTGGGGAAGCCACCAATTCTTTATAGCTTTCAAAAGGAAGAAAGAGAGACATACTTCAAGCTGTTGTTGCAGATTAGAGGCCACAGACCTAAACCCACAGAGCAGCCAGGAATCTGTACACCTTTTAAAGGCTATGCATGTTTTTGACATTTTTTTTTTAAAAAGGCAACCTTTACAGATTTTCATGAAAAACATTAATGGGCCAAGAGATGTTTCATGTTTCTCTAAAGCGCTGACAGATTCCACGCAAACTAGACAGAAGTCCAGTCTTATGGTTCGGGTTCATTAGTTTCTGTGTTATCACCACAGATAATGTGGTGTCTTATTGAGGCAAGTTTGAAAAGCTGTATTTGATTTAAAAATAATCAAAGCTGTCACATCCTGGCTTCTGTCTACATTTAGCCTGATTTGAGATGCCCTTTCTATAACAATAATTTGATACTCCTCACAATACTTGGCATCCCAAGCCCTAGAGTGGAATGTAACAAGAACACGTTAGCAGCTCTGAGTGTGAGTAAACTCCGGGAGTGCTGGAATGAAAGGGTAGGGCTTTCAGTGTGTGTCTCTCCCTCGCTTGGCATTCATAGACAATAAGAACTCATGGATTAACATGCTAGACTATGTTTATTACACATGGGTGGATAAAGCAATTATCTGTCTATCAAGGCTGTAATAAATTGTGCAATCGCATTAACATGGGTGGATATGTGGAGAAATGCTTTTCTGCCACAGAGGGTGCTGATACACAAGATAATCCTTCAAGTCTAACTTGTAAAGACTGTTTTGTTTTAGAGTTTATATCATGTTTCCCTTGCAAGCATAGACTGAAACGGCATCTTTTTTATTATCAGTTGCATTTGCAGCTTCCTTTAGCCATCTGAATGTTATTAGCGAAGTTATTTTAGAAACATCCCTTGTTTAATTAAGTTTAAACAATCTGCTTAAAACCTGTGGCACAGATATAAACACAGTAGTTGTTCCATGCAGCAAGACAGACTTTTACACATGCATATACCCCTCCATGATTGCTTGACTCGTGTCTTGTCCAGCCTGGACTCCTAGTCTCACCACAGCATTCAGCTTATAATATACCCTTGGTTTTGGAGAGAAATTTAAAAAAAGAGAGTGCATCCTATTTATATCTAGAGAGCAGAGGATTGCAAAGCAGCACACAATTGAAGAGGCCTTAGACTAGATTAAAACTAAGTGCCTTAAATCTGGTTTAATGATTGTGTTTACATCTCCCTCTCTTTGTTCTTTTATTGTAATCAGGTTTCGCAAGTGTTAAGAAAACCAATCCCTTCTGCCTGTTGGAGAAAAGCCTGTTCAAGCAAGACATTTTTCACCCCCTCCCACCCCTTTTTCTTTACTGCTCTTCAATGTAGCAAAACCAGGCTAAAGACCTACTTTATAGAGTAGTTTTACTTTTTTTTAATGGTTAAAGAGATGGTTTGATAGTGATGAGGGACGACGAAGTAGGGATGAGGAGCTTTTGACTTTTGAAATGCTGCTCCCTTTCAATTTTTTCCCCCTTGCTCAAAAAAAGCAAAAATATAAATAAATAGACCAAAAACCAAACAAAAATAAATACTAGGAAAAAGCGCAGCAGATACTAGCATGCAGCGGGAATGAAGCCAGGGCCTGGGAATTGCGTGACAGTCTCTGTGTGTCTGATTTGTCTCTAGACTCCTTAAAGAAAGATGCCAGCCATGGTTAGCTGGGTGGCTGGCACATTCACTGATGCCTTATGTTTTTTCATGAGGTTCAAAGGTGAATGAGAATAGCATCACGATGCAGGGGGCTCCAACATACTCTGTCTTCCTCGTGTGGTTGTGGAGGTAGAGTTTATTTTTTAAAAAAATTAGCCATTTCCTTGAGTGAATTAAAAGCTTGGAGGAAATGGCAAATCATGTGGCTGAGCCGGGGAGGACTGGCCAATGGGAGGAGACAGGAACTGCTCTAATGCACAGTTCTAAGCCGCAGCATAGATGAGGATGGGTTTAGGGTGGGGGTGGAAGGGGGATGCCAAAGCACTGAGCACCTGTAGTGCTGCAGTATGTCTGAACTGCGCTGTGGCTCTCTTTGGGTGTGGGCAGGAGGGAATGAGGAGATGCTTGTTATGCCACCACGTAATTTTGAGCAGACAGGGGCAGCCAACAGCCTCGCCGGGCCCCTGGGCAAGGTGGGAGGGCAGGGCACTCAGCTCCACACTCCTGGAAGGGCAGACATCCTTCAGCATCGCCCGGGCTGCTGCGTGCCCTCCCGGCCAGCCCTCAAAGCTGCCATACCCTGGGCTTAACTCACTCCCATGGGGAGAGAGCGATGCACTTTGTCCCATATTGAAATTACCCCTCAGTTTGCAGGAAACAAAATGCTAGCAGGGCTTTTGCAGCCTGTCTAAGGCTACTTGGCTGATGAGCTGTAATGAAGCTTACTTTTGTGTCCCAGTGGCAAAATTCCCACTGAATTAGGAGCCAGATTTTGCACCATTTATGTGCATCCCGGGGTGAACCTACCCACTTTGGGCCTGATCGAAAGCCCAGTGAAATCAATGAAAAGACACACTTCCATGGGGTCTGGAGCAACCCTTTGTTGGCCTGCTTTGAACCTATCCAAGATCCTTGTGTCACTGGGGTGAAGGAATTGGAAAGCGGTTGTCAGCTGGGATTCCATCAGTGGACTTCGTTAGTTTGCATGTAAATTATTTATTTATTGGTCAGTTTCAGCTGGCTGTTTTTGACCTGCTCTGTGTAAAACAGTCTCCGTTTTCGAAACAAAATCCTTTGGGGGACGGGAGGGGAGGGGTTCCTGATTTCTGTCCATGTGCATGTATAACCCTCATTAATGCTAATCAGAGTCCTGTGTGCATGGTTGGGAAAGTAAGCTGTCTTTAATGTAAACCGGTGCCTTTAGCTAGTTAAAAAGCAAACGTATTTTTCCCTGCACCGAGTGAATTAAAGTCAGTTATTGTGCTTATGTAGCGCCTTGTTTTATGAATTATAAGAACTTTTCCTATTTAGAACCTATGGCCTAATTATGTAATTGTGTCTCTTGGGTAGATACTTTTCTTCTCATAATTATGTCTTTACCCAAGAGACTGGAAGGGCTCCAAGCATTCCGCTTTCATGGGGAGAAATTGTTTGGCTCTCTTTTTCATTTGTGTTGAATTTGGAATTGTATACAGCATGTATGGCTCAATGAGGGGGGCAGCGGAGGGAAATCAACAAAGAGCACAATGGCTTGTCGCAAATATTTACAGGAATATGGGCTTCGTAAACAGGAGCTCTTTTGGCTCATTTCAGGGGCCTTGCTTCCAAAGAGCTAACATGATCCTTCTGGCTAGAGGATGATTTATAGTCCTCTTGTGTTAGCTTTAGAGATCAGATAGACAGTTGCTTTGGAGCTGTACCTTGCTAACATGATGTATTGTCTGAACATTACAGGAAAGATGAATATCCCTGCTTGAATCAAGGATATTATTCACTGCCAGCACAACAAGCTATCTTGAAATCCTTGGGCCCAATTTTGAGCTGTTTCACCCGTGTAAATGCAGAGTAGCTCCTTTGACTCCAGATTTACACCAGCATAACTGAGATCAGAATCAGGCCCATAGAAACATATCAGGCAGTAAGTTCACATGTGCAATTCCTATTGATAGTAATGTATTTTACTAATGTAATAATCTTGAAATATACTAGTCTAGTGCAATAAACCCCTGGCAGATCATTACATCTGTCAATCTTATCCAGTGTAGGGATTTTCTTTCCCTATTATTAAAAAAACGGGTAGTCCTGTAGCACCTTAGTGACTAACAAATATATATATATCATATCATGAGCTTTCGTGGACAAAACCCACTTCCCCACGAATGCTCATGACGCTATATATGTATATTTTTGCTAGACTCTAAGGTCTACAGGACTACTTGCTTTTTTAGAGTTACAGACTAACATGGCTACCTCTCTGATACGTTTCCCTATTATATAAGCTAACATTTCCCCTTTCAAGTTTCCTACCATTAATGGGGAGAAGGAACAATCAGAAATTCTCCCCTTAGGCCCTAAACCTGCTCCCATTGATGTCAATGGAAAAATAAAGTCAGCAGTCCACAATCTAATTCTTCTCCCACTATTCTTTATTCTGCCCTTTTCCTGGAGCTCCCATGTGTGTTGCTTAAGGCTGCTGCCTCTTTTTGGTTCACCTCTCTCCTTTAAACACACATCTTTTGCCAATCACAGTCTGAGATCCCATAATTTGGAAGGATAGAGAAAGCCTGAACACCCCTTTGGCCACAAAGAGCAATCTCTATATGCCAATGTCCCATGCCACTTATACCCTTTCAGACTGCAAGTGGGACAGTGACTATGACCTCCTCTGTGTTTATACACTGCGAGCCTACTGTTGGCATATAACAAATAACAGCTGTGCCTGGATATTGAGGCAAAGACTGCATGTCAGAGCCTTCATTCTAACTGGGATCACCCACGAAATCGCTTCACAACAAGTGAGTGTAAAGGATCTTAATTTCAGCTCCATCTATGAATTTTCCATGCTTGGCTTTCATACATAGATATTTGATTCCCCCTCATCAATTGCTATTTTTGTTGTGACAGAAACATATCCAAGTGAAAGAGGTGCAAATGGGTGAGGACTGAAAATACCCAGCCCATTCAGGGATAATAAAAACATCTGTTGACAATCTGGTAACCAAAGCTTTCCAGTCCCATAAAAAAATTAGTGGGTGGTTTGCTTTGTGCTAAAAAGGAAGTTCTGCACTGTCACTGCATATGGCTAGACCAAGTATGATCTGATTAGGTTTCAGACCCACACACAAAAGCTGCAAAATTTAAAAAAAAAAGAGGTAAAAATCTCAAGGCATTAGCTTTACATTAGGGTTCCCCAGGTTGCCCTGTCAAATGTTTATTTGAAGTGACCAGAAGGTGTCATCTAAACGGACAGCAAGTGTGTGTCTAGACAGCACCCTCATCTCGGAATCAGCTACGGAATTTGTGCTACATAAATTAAGTAGCTTATTTCAAATGTATTTCAAAATAGCTTATTTCGAATCCCTCAACCGTCGTGGAATGAGGGTTCCAGGGATGCCAAAATAGCGTGCCTATTATTTCAAAATCGATTTTGAAATAACGGGTGTGCATAAAAGATGCAGAATAGCTAGATGTACCCCAACAGCCCAGTGATCAGAGAAAAAGTCACCAGCCAGCAGACAAGGGCAGCATTTCTATGATCCCGGAAACTGGGAAACAAAGCTACAGTATGTTTTCTGCCCTGAATGGAATGGGTAACAGATGATAGCACTTATGTGCCATCTTTAATATTTTCCTGAATGAAGCTTTCCTCCTTTGACTGGCACATTTGAGTAGCATGCATAGTCATGGCATGCGTGTCTAGCCAGGGCTTTGGTTTGTTTTACTGCATTGATTGTATCAGATCTGTTTTCCTACTCTGAATCGGTGCTGCAGCTGTTGCAGCAGGTTAACCACAGTGCAGGCTGTTTCCAGAACCTTTGATGTACAAGTTTGGTTAAAAAGAGCCGGGGAGGGCTGATCGACTAGGACATTGTCAAAGTAGGCTCCTAAATCAGGGTTGAAGCACCTGTCTCCTAGTTTAAGCCCCACTGGGAGTCACAAAACTCCCCCTGAATCCTGTACTTGGTGCCTAAGCTTTTTTAGTAAGAGAGTCGCTAGGACCCTGGGTTTCCGCCTCTGAGCATGAGCACTGCTGCTTCACTCGAAACATCTATCTCCTGCCTGCATCCCAGAGCATACACAACATGGGGGGAAGATAGGTATTTGGGCAACTAATGCATTTGTGGGTCCCCATCCTGTAGGTGTGCTGAGAGGCTGCCAACCAAGAATATTGCCCTGTGCCCAAATCACAGGTCTGTGGGGTACTTTGATGTGAGGCTCTCTCAGTCTCTCCTGTTGAGGTTATTCCACTGTGGATAAATACTGAAGAGAATACTGGTGCAGGGAGAGTGGAACCTGGGTCTCCCATGTCCCAAGGCTGTGCTCTCACTCACTTGCTCTCACACATGCCCTCTCTCCAGCCCGCATGACTAAGTATTTGACCACAGTGGAACAGCTTCAAACAGGAGAGACGGAGGGACCCTCCTCCCCATCAGAATATCCCACAAACTCACGGCACTCTTCTAAGCTGTGGCAAATCCCTGTTCAAATCCTTTCTCCTTATGGGGGCCAACAGGCGGTGAAATTGAATTGGGGAGTCTCCCACACAAGCTCTTTAATGAATAGGCTAAACATTATAAGGGACTTTGTCCTTTTCCCTGTTATCCTCCCAAATGCCTTTGGCTTCTAATTGCAAAGAGGGTTCGTAGCTGCGAATGGCTCGCCGAGATAGGTGTCTAAATCTAAGCTGGAGGGACGCACCTATCTCTGAGGGAGAGGAGGATACACCCCACTCCTTGGTATCTCCCATTGGCTAGCTTCAGCCGCTGCCAGCCTAGCACACCCACTTTTGTGAATCAGGCTCAAGTTCTTTTTTTTCCCCATTCATTACCTAGGTGCCTAACTCAGGCTCTGTGAACCACATTATGTTCCTGTGACTTTTATAGTGCCTAAGTACCTTTATAAATCTAGCCTTATGTGGATAGAAGAAACTATTGGGACTTGGGGATAAGAATTCCTGGATGGTACTCCAGGCTCTGTGTTCTTGGACTCTGAGGACAGATATACTGGAATACTGGGTTTTACGTCTTCCTATGTAACCCTTCTGCTAGTTGGAGAGGGCACCAGGCAGGGCCAGGTTCAATATCTAGGAGTTATAACTGGCTCAAACCCCCACCCAGTAACCTGGGACAATTATATACAAGCCCTGGGTGCCTCTAAAAGGCAATACTTCCCCAATGGCAAGCACTGAGTCTGAATGTAGATGAACCACTTTGAATAAAAGGAGGGAAGTAACCTGGCGTTAAATTTGGGAAAACATCACAACCAGGATTCATAAACAAAGCCATGAGAAGAGCCCCTTCACCTCCCACCCCCGAGTACATTGGGCATTGTCCTTTCCCCTCAGGTTCTTCAGTCCAGCAACCGCAAGTTCCTTCAGTGTGCCCCTCCTTTCTGCCTATACTGCACCCCACTCATAGTTGTTGTTCTTTGCCAGTGCAGACTCTAAATTCAGAGGTACACCTGCAGAGTTCACCTCCCACCTGGGGGGGGGGGGGAACGGGAAGGCAAGGGGCACAAGTCCTTTGTGCCATGTTTGCTTTGCTGTCCAGGCACATGTGTTCACTGCTCCTCTCCTCCAGCCACTCCTCATATCTTCAGGCCCCACCACTTAACACAGCTCTCTGTGATTTCAGCTGTTAGTGAGGGAGCTGGTGTACGCTGGACAGTCTCTTACATCGGAGACACTGTCCCAAAGCAGGGCTAAGGCTTAGACCTGATTATCAGTGATGTCAGCTTTGTAGCATGTAACAAGACATTCAACTGAGTCTTAATCAGCCCTGTTGTCACCCAGTGGAGAAAGAAAGGGCTAAAAGGTACCTAGCATCCTGTGGTAAGCACCCCTCCCATCAGCTACATCAGTGTTTCTTAACCAGCGGTACCAGTACCCTTAGGGGTACTTGAGAGAAGTCTGGGGAGTACGTCAACACAACTGAAATTTGGAGAAAACTGAATTTTTTGTTTTAAATTTTACAGTGCTTTTTTTATTTTTGTCCTTTTTACACCCAAAAATTTCATCACTCACCAGGCTACAATTAAGTTGTCGAAACAAATGTGTTGCAATGGTAGAAAAAAAATTGTGTATCTGAAAACTCTAGGTATTGGGGGTACTTACAATTTTTTTTTAAAAAAAGGGGTACTTTATAAAAAAAGGTTTAGAAACACTGAGCTACATCACCACTCTCCTCACCCTTTCCCAGTTCATTGGGTATCGGCACCCATGTTCCCTGCTTAGCAAGTGCAGAGTAGTTGGGGTGAGTTCTTCTATCAGAGTATGCCAAGTGGAGTCTTGCTGCCCGTCATTCACACAAGGAAAATATCCCTTTAGTACCCTTGCCCCAATAACAGAGACATGTGATCCAACAAGTGATCATTTGGGCAACTGCATTGGGTGGGTGTGCCCATGCAAACAAGGTCCACTCCTGAAGTCCCTTCCTCATCACTAGAGCTGTGTCTAAACTACATCCCTTTTCTCAAAAAAGGGATGTAAATGAGACACTTCAAAATTGCAAATGAAGCCGGGATTTAAATTTCTCACACTTCATTTGCATAATGGAGGCCGCAGTTTTTTTCGACAAAGGGCTTTTCGAAAGAAAAACGGCTGTTTAGACGGGGATCGTTCGAAAATAAAACCCTTTTTCGAAAGATCGTATAGTCCTGAAAAAATGAGTACAGGATCTTTCAAAAAAGGGTTTTATTTTTGAACGATCCCCCTCTAAACAGCCATTTTTCTTTTGAAAAGCCCCTTTTTGAAAAAAGCCTGTGGCTGCCAATATGCAAATGAAGCGTGGGAAATTTAAATCCCGGCTTCATTTGCAGTTTCGAAGTGTCTAATTTATATCCCTTTTTCGAGAAAAGGAATGTAATCTAGACATACCCTAGATGTCAGAGGAGAGCTCATTCCAACTCTGCGTACACCTATGTTGAATCCTCTCTTTTTGGCCTCAGTCAAATAGACTTTAGATCACACATAAGAACATAAGAATGGCCATACTGGGTCAGACCAAAGGTCCATCCAGCCCAGTACCCTGTCTGCCGACAGTGGCCAATGCCAGGTGTCCCAGAGGGAGTGAATCGAACAGGTAATGATCAAGCGATCTCTCTCCTGCCATCCATCTCCACCCTCTGACAAACAGAGGCTAGGGACACCATTCCTTACCCATACTGGCTAATAGCCATTTATGGACTTAACCTGTTCAGTACCCCACAAAACACCCTGTTCAGTACCCGACAAAACAGGCCCAGTTTTTTCAATATCATTTCATATTGGAGACTTAGTGTGTCTCTAATCACCTTTGTAACCTACTTCTGAATCTGCTCTGTTTCTGCTATAACTATCTTTGGGTATGTCTAGACTGCATCCCTCTGTCAGCAGAGGGATGCAAATTAGGCAGGTCGACATCGCAAATGAAGCGGGGATTTAAATATCCCTAGCTTAATTTGCATTAAAATGGCTGCCGTTTTTGTTGACTCAGCATTTTGTCGGCAAAAAGCAGCAGTCTAGAGGGGGATCTGTTGAAAAAGAAAGCCTTTTTCGACAGATCCCTTATGCCTCCTGCAAGGAAGTTTACAGGATCTGTCAAAAAAGGCTTTCTTTCTCAACAGACCCCCCCTCTAGACTGCTGCTTTTTGTCGACAAAGTGCTGAGTCAGCAAAAACAGCAGCCATTTTTATGCAAATTAAGCACGGGATATTTAAATCCCCGCTTCATTTGCAATGTCGACCTTCCTAATCTGCATCCCTCTGCCGACAGAGGGATGTAGTCTAGACATACCCTTTGAGAAACGGTGACCAGAAATGAACACAGTATTCTGGGTGAGGCCATCTCTTTGAGCTATATAATACTATTAAAGTACGTCCAGTGTTATATTATCCAATTTTTTATACAACCTAACACTGCTTTTTTATTTTTTTTTTAAATCACTCTCATGCACGTGGATCAGAGGTTTTCAGTGAGCTGTCCACCATGACGCCCAGGTCTTTTTTCTGAAATAAATTATGCCTCACAACTCAAGACAACGAAATACATCTTTGCTTAGTGTGCTCCCTGGGGATCAGGAATTTCTCTGTCAACGGATGCATATATCACTACTAAGATGAAAAGCAGCCTTTGTGCCGTGAACTTCACATGAATAGCATGCATTTCATTATTCCTGCTCACATGCTGTTTGGAAAGGATTTTTTTCTAGGGTTTTTCACTGCATGAAGTAGCTCTTCGTCAGTCACAAGGGGTTTGCAGGCCCATAGGTATGTGAAGCCCATAGGTATGTGAGGTATGGACTTCACACCGGTGCCTAATTCCCCTTCCAAGCAATGGGAGTTAGGCACTTATATAATTTTGTGACTCGCACCCTAACTTCTGTGGGTTGTAAGCATCTTCTGAATGTATTGTTTTCAGGGCTTGTTCTCCAAGGACTGCCGGGTGGCCTTTGATTTAAAAACACGGCAAGGGTCACATCACAGGAACACACAGGTGTCATTACAATGGAGGTTTGGTTAGAATGGTTTTATTTGTCATTAAGGATAAGAAAGGGACTTATAGTACAACAACCACACAAACTTGAGAAAATGACATTTAATAAAACTTCTCTAGGGGACCTCACTAGGTAATTTGGGTCCTATCTGGCATCCCAAATCCCTTTTGTCCCAATGTTGATTTATGTCTTGGCCCTAAAATTAAAATGTCAACAAGGGATGGTA
The DNA here is from genome assembly GCA_032595735.1 of Pelochelys cantorii. Lineage (NCBI taxonomy): Eukaryota > Metazoa > Chordata > Testudines > Trionychidae > Pelochelys > Pelochelys cantorii. The sequence goes on from CM064328.1 coordinate 13,511,544, forward strand.
CAAGCCAAGAGTGTTTATGGCTCCGATTTGGCATCTAGAGACTCATAGGGTTTGTCCACATGGCAGTTTGATTTCTATGGTTGGCCCATGCCAGCTGACCTAGGCTCATGGTGTTTGGGTTAAGGGGCTTTTTGAAGTTTAGATATATGGGTTTGGGCTGCAACCGAAGCTGTGAGAGCTTCCCAACTTGCAAGATCATAGAAACCAGACTGCAACCTGAGCTGGAATTTCTACACTGCAATTAAACATCCAGTTCAGCCCAAGTCAGCTGGCAGGGGCTAGCCACAGGTTTTTAACTGCCGTGTAGACATGCCATTAGTTTCCTCAATGCTTTGGGTCTGCCAGACAAGGAGAACTCCACTCCTGGGCCTTTCAAAAAATTTACTATGGACTCCTCTCGTTTGAATCAGCTACAGAGTTCTTTCTACTTCACTTCCTAGCCTAAACAACTCTGTGCAGTTATTTTCAATTAGTAGACAGTTGCTGGGTTCTGTCCCAGAGGTGGCTGCATTTCAATGATGGATTAAATTTGGAGTAAATAAGGTGTGTAGTTAAGTATAACCATTGTTTTTATGAAGCTCTGCACTGAAGAATGGAGCATGCTCAAAAGGAAATTAAAGGTACTTTTACAGAACTGGGCAGCAGTGAGGACTTACAAATAACCACATATATAGTTAACACATTATATAGTCCAAGTTTATGTACCAGTTGCTTGGGAGAGTGCTTTGGGATCCCTGAGGAGAAAGGCACTACTGAAATGTACAATATAGTTTTTGTCTAAAAAATAAAAACAAAAGCCCATTTTGGGGTATAGCTTGAACCTCTCTAGTTCGGCATCCTCAGGACCTGACCGGTGCCGAACCAGAGAATTTGCCGGACCATGGGCTTACCACTGCTTACTGGGCTCTTAGAAGACATTGAGGGGTAAATTAGAGCTAAACAACAGCACAGAACACTGAGCGCCAGGACTGGTGGCTGTAAACAAACTTTATGGTACCATGGGAAACTTGTCCCACACCCATAATAAGTGGGCATCCAACTAACTAAAATCATGCTGGACCATGGATTTTGCTGGACCAGAGAGTGCTGGACTAGAGAGGTTCAACCTATAGATTCAGTCCTGGTGAGAGAGATTAGGGATAGGCAAATTCAGTTTGTGTTATTTTGAACTCATTGAAAAGAGATTATATTCTGATTAGGAACAAATGCAAACAAAGGAGAAAGGGGAAAATCCATTGGAAAAAAAAACAGGATGGAAAATGGCACAGGCCGAAGGAAAACAAACGGAGCTTTTGAGAAAAGGAAAGGTTGAGAAAGAGAACTTCTATGGAAAAATACTTTATGTGTGAAAGTTACTTCTTTAGATTTAATAACGTCTAACTTGTACCATAGAGCTTTTCATAAATTCAAGAGGCAATGCTAAACACTGCCAGCTAAGGTATTATCATATTAATTAGCCTGCAATGACAACATTACCACAAACCAGCCAAGAAGTCATTCTATGTCTCTGCTCATTAGCATCACTCCTATATCCATAAGACACCCACTTGTGCTGGGCTAATTTTGGGTGGCTTGTTCTAATATGTAGCACTTGTTTCCCTTTAACTAGGAAGAGGAAAGATGTTTGTAGGTTGGGGGGGAGGAAACATGCTGTAGAATGACAGGCAAATAGGTCAATACATTGGTTTCAAGAATCTTAAAAATTGGTTGAAACTCTTCTCGACTCTCAAAGGTAGATCAGTTTCTCTGCACATGCCCATTCCAGCCTCTCAATCTTCTGTATTGAAATAGGATTTCTCTAGAGTCCTGTACTACAGATTGCACCTCCCTAAACTGGGACTCTCTCATCCGGCAACATCCGTGGGTTGCTGAATGAGAGAGCCCTGGGGCAGAAGGGCCAGTAGCTGAGAGCCCCGCGAAAAGCAAGGCTGGTAGTAGCACAGCCAAGGTCTCAGCAACCTGGTGGTGGTAGCAGGGCTGTGGTAGTGAGGCAGGAGCAGCTCGGCCATCCAGCTGGGGCCGGGGCAGCCCATGTGTGCTGGAACAGCAGCAGGCTTGTGCTGCGGCAGTCTGAGCGGAGCTGCATACCATAGCTGTGGCAGCCTGGCTGGCAGTAAGGCCAGGATGCGGCAGCCCAGCAGGGGAAGCCTGGCAATGGAGCCGGGGCTGCAGCAACCCACCTGGGGCCGTGGTAGGTCAGCAGCCCAATCGGGGCTACGTGCTGGCACTAGGGTTGGTGCCGCGGCAGCTGGGCCAGGTCTGCGTGCTGCCATGCCAGCAGTGGGGCTGGAGCAGCCGTGTCACCCGGTCGGCAGTGAGGCTGAAGGAGCCGGTGGCAGGGAGAGCCATCAGGCTGAGGGGGCTGGTGACAGGGGACCTTCCCTGGTCCGGCAAATTTCCTCATCAGGTACCCCTCAGGTCGTGAGGGTGCCGGACCAGTGAGATCCAACCTGTAGTACCCATACCAGAATTGCTTGCCTGTTGTCAGGGTTCCAGTTGGATGCCCTGGCACTAGGGTACTCAGATGATGTATGCAATAAAAATGTGTGATTCTAAAGTTATAGCACAAACCATAGGATCTGGATTCTATCTTCGGAGTTCACTGTGACTTAGCCCTTTTCACCTCTCAGTGATTCAGCTTCCCCCTCTGTAAAACAGGGGAAATGAACCCTATCTGTTCCCTACTTATGGGTCCACTCATTAAGCATGGTGAGGTGCTCTCATACTCTGGTGATGAGCATGATGGAAATGCCTTAAAATGAATCAAGTCTTTGAATACAAATAGGATGATGGATGATGCATAATTTCTGTGACAGATCTGGCAGATCTTAAGTACAAGTACTTCTAGTATCAGCACATTGGAGTGGGCATTCTTATTTTTGATTAATGTCATTTTCCCCTTTAACTTCTAACAACTGCACAACATTAAAGAGCATTCCTGGTTAATCCAGGCAGCATTTGTGCAGCTGAGCTTCTAGCAAAAGCTGGAGAGGGAGCTATGATGAGGGGTAGTCCATTAAGTGAAGGGAGGTATGGGACCCAGCTGGATTGGTTTCACCAGATGTCTCTTTACCGTTTTCCCCTTATTAGACCACTCTTTTGGCTTCTTAAAGGAGATGGGCTCTTTAGTTCTGATTTTTTAATAAGCTCCAAAGTTACAGAATAATAAGTGAGCCATGAAGACTAATTATAACAGAGTAATTAAAAAAAAAGTCAGATTTTCTTAGCTGTCTGAAAATCTCTGTAATAAATGGAACCAATCCTTTGAACAATTTCTCACTCACACACATATATGGATAGGAGGTTTACCTAGGTTAGAAACTTTTGCCGGTTTAGCTATCCCATTATAATTAAAGCAGTAAAAAATCCCTAGTATGAACACAGTTTACCAGTATAAAAGTGCTTATACTAATATAGTTCAGTTTGATTTGGGAAGTGGATGTGGTAGGCATAGGACTTCTGATTTTAGGTTTTCAACTAAGAAACTCTAGTAACAACATTCCCAAACAGAAACAAAAATGAAATCAGTGTTTATCCAGTGAACACTGGAAAAATACCAAAAATGGTTACTCAATTCATATTGACTTCCCCCTTTTCCCATTGCAGAACTGTATATAGGTGATGTCCCTGCTCCCTGGATTGTATCTCAGGGCTTGTCTACTTGGAGCAGTAATGAGGACTACAAGGGTGTGATTTTTTGAAGTGCATTAATGAATCATGCATTAGTTGGTCTGTGTAGACCATTGCTAGTGCACACTAAAAGGTCCCTGGTGCTCTTTAACATAGTGCTGTTTGAAACAACACTGTGTGTGTATGCAAAGAGAAGACCCCGTAAAACACTGGTTTTGGACATCCCCATACAAATGAAAAAGTGCAAAATATGAACACCAGAAAATGAAATAAATAAACCTAGAAAAACCAGAAGCCCTAGGTATATACTTATAATGGCACTAGAAGATTTACTCAGCATTGCTCGGGTCCTTAATTCAAATAAGTGTTTTTTTCTTCATTTAAATCATTGTTCTGGTTTGGGGCTGAGGATGAGGGGTTCAGTATGCAGGCTGCCCCGGGGAGAGAGGACAGCCCCTTCTCTCACTGCAGCAGCTTGGGGGCAGCTGCAGTGGGCACGGCCGGGGGTGGGGTGAACGTCCTTCAGCTGGGGGACAGACGGACACACACACAAAGAAACACACAAACAGACAAATTCTCTGAAATGTATAGTATGTAGCTGTCCCTTTCTCCATCCCTGCTGGCCCAATGGGGTTATAGCTGTCCTGGTCCCCATCTGTGGCTCCTTGTTGCCCCCCTGTGGTCATTTTACAGTATAATTCCCTCCCATCAGACTCCTCCTTTTCCATTTTATGAGCAACAATTGAATTCCAGGCACATCTCATTGTCCTGGCACAACCAAACCCTGACCTTGCTTTAAGTTATGATAAGAGGAAGCTGCCTACCAAATTTGGTGGTCCTACCTCTTACTCTTTAGGAGGAGTTCTTGGGAAAATGTACTCCCAGATGGACGGACAGACAAACACACATTTCTAAAGTATATGGTAAGATTATTGCATCCACACTAGGACTTTTACTGGTAATGCTGTCACCAAAAAATGACGCCTCTAATCAATTTGGCTTTACCAGCACAATGTCTGAGTGTAGACTACACACTGCTCTTTCAGTCTCCAGAACTCACCGTGGGGCAGATCTTCAGATAGTCTGAGTTGTCGGAGCTGAAACAGTGGAGCTGTAACAGTTTAGACCACCTGACGATCTGCGGCACTGTTTTTAATACTCAGGTGCACCACTGTGCAGAAGACTCTGTCATATGCCCTCACTCGTTGCCACTTGTGCTTTGACCCGTGCTGGTTTCTGTCTCTAGCCAAAATGCCTAGAGAACCCCAAAACAGTGAATAGGTCTTTACAGATAAGTTGGGGATTTTTTTTGTATGGTAAATTGTTTAGTCGTGTTAATAACCCTTTTATTTTATGATTTGCTGTTTCCAGGGCACAGACAGAAGCTTGATGACTCTAAACCTAGTTTGTTCTCTGAACGCCTCAGTGATTTAGGGCGCATTCCTCATCCCAGTATGAGAGTAGGGGTCCCGACTCAGAGCCCACGGCCCTCTCTGAACTCTGCACCAAGTCCTTTTAATCCACAAGGACAGAGTCAGATTACAGGTAAGAGACAGAACCATAGGTTTAACTTGCACAGGCAATGGTAGTAATTGGTTGTGGATATTTTTGTGTCGGCTATAGGGAAGTGAGGTTGTTACAGAGTGAGAGATATGCACCAATCAAAGCTAGCTGGGGAGCCGATTATTCTGGGGCATTTAAAGATGCACATGTCTTTCTCTTCTTCAATTAATGTTTTTAAAAGACCAAAGTGTCAAAATATAGCAAATAGGGGAGGAATCTGATGAAATCCAGGCACCACGATGCTCTGAAATAATCCACCTATGTGCAGTGGTGCAATACGTGGAGATAGTCTCTCTGAACATATTTACTTAGCTGTGCTCTTTTCTTTGCTGGAAAAGAGTGGCCAACGTTGTGCTGACGAGATCATGATACCAATGCAACCTTCTCACACTGTGGGTATGTCTAGACTGCATCCCTCTGTCGGCAGAGGGATGCAGATTAGGCAAGTCAACATTGCAAATGAAAGGGGGATTTAAATATCCCGTGCTTAATTTGCATAAAAATGGCCACCATTTTTGCCGACTCAGCACTTTGTCAGCAAAAAGTGGCAGTCTAGAGGGGGATCTGTCAAGAAAGAAAGCCTTTTTCGACAGATCCTGTAAACCTCCTTGCAGGAGGCATAAGGGATGGCTTTCTTTCTCGACAGATCCCCCTCTAGACTGCCGCTTTTTTCCGACAAAGTGCTGAGTCGGCAAAAACGGTGGCCATTTTTATGCAAATTAAGCGTGGGATATTTAAATCCCCGCTTCATTTGCAATGTTGACCTGCCTAATCGGCATCCCTCTGCCAACAGAGGGATGCAGTCTAGACATACCCTGTGGCTTCTCCCTAGTGCCCATTTATATCTCTGTCACCATCCACAAACTGGAGCATATGAAAATCTCCCTAGGTTGCTAAAGAGGATTGTATGCAGCAGTTCTGAGTGCATGCTGAGGGATGGGATTTCACTGTGCTGAGAGTAATAATAATTTACCGTGTGTAACAAATTACAAAAGTGAAATGGGATTTTAACTATAATTGTGCCAGAGATATGCAACAAAACCCAAAAGCATACAAAATTCAGAGATTGGTATTTAGTTAAAAACACGAAGACTTTAGTAAGTTTTGCAAACTTTTTCCAGACAACCTGTGCCTGATTGTGAGTCAACCTGGGAAGATTTATGGTTTCATGTTTCAAGTGGTTTGACATGATACCAGCTGAAACTCAGTGGTTTAGATGAAATGTTGTGGCTTTGTTGTTGTTGGTTTTTTTTAAAAGTTCAACTGGTAAATTAATTTTCAGTAAAGAATAAGTGGGTTTTTGTCTGAACCCAAAACTCAACGTGAAACCTCATGAGAATCGAAACTAAAAAATAATTGTTCTCATGAACCTTGGTGAATGGAAACTGCCAGGTTTCCCACAGCTCTAGAATTCTTGCTTTAACTCTTGTGAAATATGAATATAATATATAGAGATATCATGGGACCTGCCATCCACTGATTTCTCATAACAGGTTCATTTGCCAGGCTTCCCTTTCATTAGTTAGGCATCTGAAAACTGGACTTTGCTACGTATAGTGCTATAGTTAAGAAGTGCCAGACCAAAAGACCGGTGGTCTCTTTAGTCTAGTGTCTTGTTTCTGACACCAAATGAGGGTTCGCCTTAACTTCCAGAAAAATTGGGACAGAATTCCCGCTTCAGAACATCTGGATAAGGCCCTTAAAAGCATAACCATAATCCTCTTCTTTTTGCCTCTCTGGAGTTTACCTATTGTGCAACACCGTTAAGGCTGGGGTGTGTGTGTGTGTGTGTGTGTGTGTGTGTGTAATTCTTCCTGACCTGCATCTGGTGATCAGCTTATGGCCTGAAGGAGAAGGACTGAGAGAGCCCCTTGTAACTTTAATCCTAGCTAAGCGTAACTTCATATGCTGTTCTCATTCACATAAAAACCTCCTGTAGAAATTGTGCTTCTGGGTTTGATTAATAATATACTTCTTTGCCTCGTTATGAATCAGCAGCAGCACGTACAAATCCTGGAGGTGAAAACGTCAGATGTTCAAGTAAGTCTGAGCGCAGACAAAGCCTTGGTCCTTACTACTCACGGCACGATTAGAGTCAACAGTTAAAAGCGATGAAGACTGTGCTGACAGGCTATGTCTGCACTTCAGATCTTATAGCCACACAGCTGGCCTGCTGCAGCCACATTGCTGTAAGGTCTACCGGTTGCTCTATGCTTAGGTGACCAGGTGGCCCGATTTTATAGGGATACCCTTAGTATTCGGGGCTTTGTCTTATATAGGTGCCTATTACCCCCACCTCCTGTCCCAGTTTTTCACACTTCCTATCTGGTCACCCTACTCTATGCTGACGGGAGAGAGCTCTCCCAATAGCATGATTAAACCATTCCCAAGGAGCAGCGGTAGCTATATTGCTGGGACTGTGTCTCCCGCTGGCATAGTGCTGTCCACACAGGTGCTTTTGTTGGTGAAACGTGTATCAGACGTGTGTTTTCCACACACACACCCCGACCCACAGAGGTGTTACTGTCAGAAGTGCCACGTTAGACATAGCCTGAGACTCAGGCTGGGGCTGCCGGGGCAGAGAGAAGCAGACCTGCTGACAAAGGAGGCAATTGCCCCGGGGCCCAACGAATCTAAAGGGCCCAGGGCTCCCACTGATGCTACTGTTGCCATGGCAGTGGCCAGAGGCCCGGGCCCTTTAGAATTGCCGTAGGAGCGCTGTGCCGCATGCTCCAGAGCCCCAGGTGGTGTACTCCTCTGGGGGCCGGTGGGAGCGGGGAGGACACAGTGCCATCTGAGCCCCAGTCCTGCCCCTTCCACCAGAGGCTCCACCCCTTCCTAGAGCACACCCCTCCCCCCATTGCCCAGGGACCTGGCAATCCTCTTGGCTCTCTTCCCGCCCCCCCCCCCCCGCCCCCCGAAGGGAAAGCGACTTGGATCAGGAAGGGGCGACTTCTCCTTCTAGCCGTGAAGTCCGTCCTCTCCTTGCCAAAGAGATTCACATTTGTGGGGTACTGATGAATGCCTGATGGCTGTCATTTCCACAAGTGGCAGCAATGACTCCTACCACCTAACGCAGACCTCGCCACAGCCCCCCACGCTTTGCCTGCCCCTGGTTGCATGAATGCAATGCACTTAGCCACTGAAGACCACTTGCTAACATGATGGTAGCCCACCTGCTTACTAGAGCAGTCAGGGAGAGAGCCTACTTCATCGGTGCTCCGTGAATTGCATCTGTTTTGGGGCACTATTCAAGGTGTTGATTCTAATCTGTATAACCTGCTATATTGTGGGATGGGGCTGCTTTCAGGAACACTTCTCTTCCCATGTTCTACTACCATGATGGCACTTGTGATAATCCCTGTGTGCACTTTTGGGGGTTGCATTTACTGTGGCTAGTGGAATCCCTTGCAGAGGAACATCGGCCTGAGAGAGACAAGGTTTGCAGCCCAGAGAGCTGAGGGGGGCACCCCGCTTCGATCCATCTATTGCATGAACATGGAAGATTGCCGAATGTGTGCTTATTTGGGGGCAGTGCAGCCTGGGATAGGCGCTGTTTGTGCTTCCCTATGGTGCTGTATTTTCTCCATTTAACATGGATGCTTTGCAATACTCTGCACACTTCCAGAAAGGAATCAAGAACAACTTTGCCTTTTCTATCCAGTGCACTCTCGGCACAGCCACTTGAATGAATAGGATTTGGGTGTGCAATAAAAAGAGAAGTGACCTTTGTACAGAAAGAAAGGCTTTTTATTACATTTGATAAAATTGACCAGGTGTTGCTTTGCAAATGCCTTACTTTGGTAATTTTTTACTCAGTAATTAAGATAAAAGAAAACCATTAGTTCCTACCAACTGTAGTAGCACACAATTGTTTCCTTATTGTAAAAGCCAGTGTGTAACACTGTTAAGCACAGTTAAACTTATTTTGTTTAATTCCCATTTAGGTTTTGCATGATCATTGTAAGATCAAACAAATAGTATTTAAAATCTGGCCATCTCCCAGCTAAGTAGTAAAGAAGTAAGAGTATGCCATAACACAGTTGCTGGTTTACTGTTACATTTCTTTTTCTGGGTTGTGTTTGTTTTCCTACAGTATCTAAATACTTTTTTTTTAAATACACCATGTTCTTGAACCTGCTACAAGACCAGCTTGTTGCAGGGCAAGCATAGCTTAGCACAGACTTGTCCTTATTCAACATGGCATTTTAACTATTATTCTGCAAAGGCAACATCGAAGGGTCATTAAAAAACAAATCATCCAATAAGCAGATACCTTTGCTGAGGTAGTGCAGATCCAATTTAAACCCTGCATATTGCTCATAAATCAAGACTCCCGTCCATTCCCATTTGGATCCAGGTACATTTGCTACTTTTTTTTTTAAAGTGGAACTCGAAGGACTTGCTTGCGTATCAAATTACCCTCCCATTCAACCAGTGGACTGTTGCATCAATTCTTAAACACGAACAAAGAAAAAAATTGTTGTTTTTTCCCCCCTAAAATACAACCAGTGAGGATTAGCTTCTATCAGATGGGAAAAGCTGCAGGCGTAATGGCAAGAATGCGGTCAGTGTGAGTGGTGGAATCTCAGCTGCAAAGAAGAAACTGTAAAGTGGAAGTTAAGTGAGGTTTCATGCTCCATCACCGCTAAGGCCCATCTGATCTATAGGCAATCTGTGACTTTAGGAATTGAAATAACAGCACTCAAAAGCAGGTTGTTTGAAACATGCTTCTCCCCCTCCCTCTTGTCTCCTCCCCTCCCCTCTCCAGTAACCTTTAGCTTCATTTTTTAGACTAGGGAAAGACCAAGCACTCTCTCTCATTGACTCATGACATTTATGACGTTTAGGGTGGCAGAGGGCAGAGTTAATGCCATGAGGGTTGGATCCTACTACTTTTACTTACCCTGCAGTCAGTGTGGGGAACTCATCTGCCCTGTCAGGCCAAGAAAGTTCTTTGCTGGAGTGTTCTTAGAGCGCAAACAGACTACCAGAGAGCAAAATCCACCCCAGGCAATACTTCTGCACCGCTAGTGCTGATGTTGAGGTGCTAAATGCTGACCATCTAGCTGCAGAGTGATGAGAGAAAGAGGGCCTTCTTTTCTAGGCTGGATGCTTTTCTACATTCAGCAGCATTGCTTTATAGGCGTCTGCTGTAGGTTGTCAGGAATTTGACGGAACAAAGCAAGCTGCATTTAGTACAAAATCTATCTAAAGATTTGTGGACTAGCTTGTTGAGGATACCGCTTCCCATAGCCCCTGAGCAGCCCTTTATCATCAAAAGGGGGAGATTAGCTGCAGCATGTGTGGCACTGTGCCCTTTAAACTCAGCGCTAGACCCTCTGTACTGAATTGAATTTTATCCATAAAGAACATTCGTCCAAAATTTAGTCCAGAGAAGCAAGTTTTGGCTACTTTTGACTTTAATACAGAGATGTGGCTGGTAGAAATGAGAGGACCTAGCATGCCTGGTTACACATATCAGCATAAAGTATTGAGAGCTGTAGGCTGCTACTCCACGCTGTGGACAGTGGGAACTGCAGTCTGTTGCACTGTTTGCTGCTTCATTGCATCCTTTAAGCTACTGGCAACTTGTCATGGTGATCGTCCAATGGGTCGAGTCTGGGCACACACAAAGGGATCTGGCCCAGAATGTTTAAGGGTCCATGAGAAACTCAGAGAAGAGAGTGTTCCACCCTAGCCCATTTACTCCTGCAGAGAGTAGTCTTTGCTTTTTAGGACCATATTTGAGGCTATATCGCTTTAAATATTTACTGAGGATAGGTCCCAGACGGATTGTTTCTCAGCATGAGCAGTAGCATTAATCCAGCCAGCAACAAACAGATGTGGCATCAGAGGTGAATGGATGACAGACTCAGATGAGAACGTTGTGTAAAATCATAGAATCAAAGAATCCCAGGGCTGGAAGAGACCTCAGGAGGTCATTGAGTCCAGGCCCCTGCCCAAAGCAGGACCAATCCCAACTAAACCATCCCAGCCAGGGCTGTGCCAAGCCAAGACTCAAAACCTCTAGGGATGGAGATTCCACCATCTCCCTAGGGAACCCATTCCAGTGCTTCACCACCCTCCTGGTGAAATAGTTTTTCCTAATATCCAAAATGTACCCGCATGTGCTCTTTTGGATTTTAGGCTCTGCAGCACTGGTCTCCAAACTTTTTATTGTCACCCCCTCTTGCCCATAGTGTAATCTGTCCAGGCCCAGCCGGGGCCATGGCAAAGAAGCATAGACCGGGGCTTAGAGCCAGAGCCGTGATGAGGAGAGGAGCCATGGCCGCAGCCAGGGCTGGAGCTGCAGCTGGGAGGGGGCTGGAATCTGGGCGCTGAGAGCCAAGTTGCAGTTGGAGGCCACAGTTAGAGTCGGAGTCGAGAGCTGAAGCTGGAGCCTTGGCTGGGGCTGGAGCCAGAGAAGAGCTGGGGGCAGATCGGGGCTGGGTGTGCTCCCTTCTCACCGCTCATCAGGGCTGGCCTGAGCCCCAGTGTCCCCCACATGTTTCTCCACATCCCCCCAGTGGAGGAATGCCCCACAGTTTGAGGGCTACTGCTCTGCAGTGAGAAATGGTCACCTGGTGATCATGTTCTCCAGTACAGGTTGGACCTCCCTGGTCCGGCACCCTCAGGACCTGACTGGTCCCAGATGAGGGATTTTGCTGGACCAGGGGAGGTCATTTTTGGACCCCTGCCATTGGCCCCCTTAGCCCACCCACTGGCCTCCCAGCCTGCTCCCACCTCCTGCTGGTCCCACTTCCCTGCCGACCCACTGGGCAGCCATCTCTGGGGCTCTAGGCAGCTGCGTGCACTGGGTGCTGGAGGTCCCTAGGCAGCCCCACACATCGCGTGCTGGGTCTTCCTGAGCAGATGCACATGCTGGCTCTCCATGAACAGCCCTGTGCATCAGAGCTCCCTGGGCAGACCCACATGCTGCTTGCTGGGGTTCCTGAGTGGGCGCGCACACTACACAAGACCTCCGTGAACAGCCCCATGCCGGGGCTCTCAGCTGTGCTGGGCAGCCACACGCCAGGTCTCCCAAACCCGCATGTCAGCCCTGCTTCCACGCACTGAGTGGCCCCCCCATCAGCTCCCTGCAGGCAGCCCACTGCCCTGCCAGCCTTATGGCTCACCCTACACTGGGACTCTCTTGTCCATGCCAGATCAAGGATGTTGCCAGACCAGAGAATCCCGGGTAAGAGAGTTTCAACCTGTACTCTTCTAGTTTGGGGAATGGAAAATTGATTTGTCTCCACTCTAGATGTATGTATGTCTTATAACCTAGTGCCAAATGCATGGCAAAAGGCTACTTAAGTAGGAAACGGTGTCTAATTGACAGACGACTTGGGACATTGATGTTTAATTTTGTATAGTCCATCCAACATTTGACTAATTTCTAAACACCCTTGTTTTCCCAAGAATCCGGTAGCATGGGTTCAGCAGACCATGGAAGCAATGGACAATAAGTATGTAAATTTACCAGCGGTAACTATGAATGTGGCAGTGAAGCCTAGGAATGAAATAATATGCAGTCTTTGATATTTCCTGCTTCACAGAAGCTTACCTGGCACTGCAAACAGGAAGTAGCTGTGTGCTTGTTAGCTTAGACCTCGCCCCTGCTGACTTGTTGCAGCCGATCTGTGCATGAAGTTTAGGAGTATTTGCATGACATGCCCTGTTGTGAATGACTTACGAAAGCAGCACTTTTTTCACACCCACACAGGTATAACAAAAATGTTTACAAACGGAGGATTGTTCTTAGTAATCACTCCAAATTCTGAAGTGCGGAAATATGATAGCCCTGACCTGCCTGGTTTTGGTCACCTCACTGTGCTTTGCCTTTCTTAGTGTTTGCCTCAAGACAGGTGGGTGGGTTATTTCACCACCCCCATACACACACCTGCTCAGTATGCTTTTTATTTTCTTGTGTGCTGGGGATTCCTTTAGGCAGAGTCATACTCCCTCTAGTTAACTGTTCTGGCTGGGACTTCTAGGCTTTTAACAATTGGGAAAATGCCGCTGTTGTCAGCACCCAGGATCTTTCATCTGACAGTGCAAAGCTCCTAGCTCTCCGACACCCAGAAGCTGCCTGATCACCTGGCAAATCTCACCAGCCCCATGGTAGAGCTAACAGGAGAATTTGCTTCTTGTACAGAAGACAGAAAAAGCTTCCAACTAATATGCTCATACTAATATGCTAATATGTGCACACTCAGCACAGAAGCAATGAAAACAGAACTCTCCAGAACTTCTTTGTGATTCCCTTAAGTGCTTGTGCCCAGTTTTGCCACATGTCTCAGAAAACATCAGTCTGAGAGCAAACTCTGGGATATGAACAGGCTCGGTGGGGCTTGGAGGGGCAGGTTTTCCTCTCTGTATCAGGCTCTGTTTTCAATACAGACTGTGGTGTTTGTGGAAAAAACCCCAAACAAACAGGATTGCTTGATCTCTTATAGCCTGTGTTCCTGCTTCAGTGGTATTCTGGGGAGCTATGTTCAGGCTTGTTTAAGCTACAGATTATGTCGGTATAACTTACGTTGCATCAGGATATGAATACACCATCTTCTGAGCGACGTAGGTTACACCAACTAAGCGCTGGCGTGGAAAGCACCATATCACAACAGGAGAGCATCTCCCTCTCTTCTTGCAGAGGTGGTTTTATTATGCCGACGGAGAAGCTCTCTCCACCGGACACATTACGACAGTGCAGCTGCACTGGCGCAGCTATAGCACTTCTAGTGTAGCCTTCCCCTAGTGCCACATTGTGGGTTTCCCACAGGCCAGTGGCCTGCAGGACTAAGAGTTCTTTTGGAAGTCTGCGCACTGAATTTCCCATGTGGCCTGGTGAACCAACGTGTTCGGCCCAGCGTGGTGAGAGGAGTGCAGGTTACCATTCGGCTTTGCAAGTTTGGCAGGCAGCTGGGGTGTAGCTTCCCCCACCCAGCCCCAGCTCATGCACACACGTACACCTGCTGTTCTTAGTGGCATTGCTTTGAAGGCTTCTTCTGCTCCCAGAAGCTAGACACATCAGTTTCCTGTTTGTTAACAGGCCACCCAGAGTGAACAAAGCCAGCCAGCCATAGGGCAAGATTCTCCCCCCTGCCCCAAAGGTGACCTCAGCATTGACTTAGAGCAAGAAGTCTTATGACTCCATTCTGGCACAGCCCTGATTTCCTCCCGAGCAGTGACTTTTCTATCACTTTTTGCCTGGACTTGGCTTGGCTTCGGGGTTTTTTTTTTTTCATTTGCTTGCTTTTCTAATCAGAGATGAACGGGGACCTCATTTCTCTGCAGATCTCAGGCAGAACTTACTCTCCCTCCCATTTGAGAAGGGGTCACATTGGAATATATGGCCATTGAGCCAGAGGTGACATGGGTGGGAGGAATGTGGGGTTGTGTGCCCCACCCCCATTTACTGCTTGGCTTGTACAGAGCATGCTCAGTTACCTCTGCTGAAGCTGCTGCCCTTGCTGCATCCCTCCTCTCTTGGCAGGCATGGGTCTCTGCACTGACCTATCAGGGCTGAGAGGCTCCAACCAAGATCAGGGGCCCTAATGGGAAGGGGTCATAGGAAGAAACAAGCCATATTTCAAAGACCTTACCAAGCAGACAAGACAAAGAGTAGGAAAAAGAGAGTATTCTGGGGAACTGAGGCACAGAAAGGTTAAGTGACTTCGGGAGACCAGTGTCACTTTGGGAGACTGGCTAAGAGTGCTGGCACAATTTGTATAATGGGGGAGCTGAGAGCCATTGAGCCAAACCTGTCTATGATGGAAACCACTTCAAGTCACGGGGGGAGGCAGCAGCACCCCTAGTTCCAGTACCTATGTCTGTAGCAGAGCCAAGATTGAATCCAGCACTCCTGAGTCACAGTCCAGTGCCTTCCCCAAATGAGAGCCCCTCTTTTCTTATTCTGAAAGAGTTTTTGCTTTTAAAACTCTGATTGTTACAAGCATGAGTTGCTGAAATCAAGTATCAAAAAGAAGAATCTGCTTACATGACTCTAAAAGCCTTTATTCTTATGGTAAGACAGGACAAGCCAAGGAGGTTGTATTGAGACTTAGGGCTAGGCTAGATTTTGGGGTCCCAGGCCAAAGGAGGATGAGGAGTTTAGTTCTAGATGTGATGGTGCACAAATGTATCAAAGACTTCTGCTCCCATGAGACTTCTACAATTCTCAGTGGCAGAAATCCCACGAGAGTAACTGTAGGCATGAGATTCTCACTGTCTTGGACACAAATCCTTTGAGAATTTCCATTCTCTGGATATTGCTTCCACATTTGAAAGGGAAATTAAGCCCATTCCAGTATGGTATGTGGCCTAGAATCAAAACCATAAGGGAGGGTTGTTTGGATCATAATATTGGGATTGAAAACCTGGAATTTGAAGGAGTTTGGATTTGAGGCTCTGGTTCTGACCCATCATTAATTTTAATATTATTTTGCCACTGTGCATAAACCTTTCTCCCCCAACCCCCGATTTAAGACCACTTGTCATTCACTGAATAAGTGAATTCTATTACTGGTAAGAGGCAGAAAGAAGTGTCAATATCAGCTACAATAACAGCCAGTGAGCTTTAACATTGTGCCGATCTATACAGCCCTGGCCTTGAAATGATTAAAACAAAGAAGATCATTTCATTTAATAATTAAATTTCTGAGGAGCACTTATGTTAACCATTTATATTATTCCACTCTAATATAAATGACAAACCTAAGGAAAATCCTCTTAACATTACATTGGAAAGGGTATTTTTGGTTATATCTCTACAGTTATTTTGCTTCAAGGAAGTATCTGCTTTCCAGACATCTCTTCAAACAAATCATGTCTGAGCAGAAAAAATAAACAAGAAATAGATGACACTACAAAGTTTTGCCATGTGGAAGAGCAGAAAGAGGGGTTTTTTTCCACCCCTAAAGGCGAATTTTCTGAAGATGAAAAAAATGGGGAGAGGATTGCTTATGCCATTCAGATTTTGTGTTTCTGTCAATAATGTGGAGTCTTGAAACACTGCTCAAATTTAGCAACTTCTCGAGAGGTAAACTGGCATTGATTTGCTACTTGGGAAGCGGTGGAGAGAATTTGGATGTGTTGCAGTATGTATAAAGTAATTCAAAGGCAGCAGTGCAGATTGTTCTCCTGTGTACCCCCTACCTTACTAGACAAACTCTCTTAGCTAGGAAATGCTGCGAGGTCTTCACCAATGTAAAAGAAAAAAATAAATGCTGATGAGTAATTCCTCCTGCCAGCAGTGAATCACTAGCTATTGACTAAAAGCAAAATTATTTACCAAACCTAGTGGCAAGGAAATAAGACTGCCCACCCTCTTCTCTCACCCAGTGAAGCCCACCAGAATGTCAATGGAAAAGATAATCTGAATGCCCTTGACTCATTCTCTCCAAGGCATGCTGTAAAAATGACAAAAAAAGGTATAATTAGCTTTCAGTGGTTACTCCATACCATTCATTTTCATACTGTATTGATGGTGACTTTAGATAATAGGGCTAGAATCCAAACATGACAATTTTGGGGCAGACGCTAATAGGATTAATGACATTTTCCTTCTTGGATCACTTTCTCAGTGTTAAAAATGCTTCTGTTTCATGTTGAAACTGGATAACAACTTGACATATGTGGCCATCAACTGTTGAGTTCTTCTTCCCTTCCGAGAAAGCCAGTTTTAAGTTCAGCTGCAGCATTTTAAATAAAGAAAAGAAAAGCAATCCCCCCAAAACAAAACAACCCCCACCACACACACGGAGGATGTTAACAAAGCTCTGAGCTGCTGGAGGGATGCTTTAATAGGACTGGACAAGAGAGTGAAAGAATTTCTGGAACACTGGCCACACATTTAAAATTCTGCTTGCTACTAGAAATTGAGCGAAAGTGCTTTGTTCTGCACCGTGCATTTCGTGCCACATTATTTTCCAAGGTGAAAAACTTAGAGCCATGGAGAAGGGAAGGGTTCTGGATGCTTTTATTTGTCAGACATGATGCACTTAGATTCTGTGATGCCACCATCATTGCTTAAGCTGCTGGTGTCCCTCAGTCTTTTCATTTCTTTTTTAATTTTCTCTTTTTTGTTTTATTTTTTAGACCCCAGACAGGCACAATCATCCCCTCCATGGTCCTATGACCAGTCTTACCCATCCTACTTGAGCCAGATGACTTCACCATCCATTCATTCCACAACTCCCCTGTCCTCTTCACGAGGCACAGGCCTTCCTGCCATCACCGATGTGCCCAGACGCCTCTCAGGTAAAAACCATGCTTCAGCTAAAATATTGATGCAGACAGGAACAGGGAAGCTTCCACATAAGCAGCCTCAGCCTATCTGAAAAGCAGCTGAGCAGCAAAAGTGAAGATCGGTCTGTGGTACCAGAGTTTCTGAATTGTAAAGGAGTCAAAATCTCTTTCTTTTAAGGTTTTGATTCACAAGTTAAAGTGCTGCTGTGTTATTCTGAGTGTGTCATTTGAGGGTTTGAAGGTCAAATTTAGGTCAGGCTATGGTGTGATTCAGCTACCATATCATGCTATTTTCAACATGGGGCCATTTGTCTATCTGTTGTGAAGCAACTATGATAATCTCTCCATTTAAATTTTTTTTTTAACTTCTAATTCATACATTAGATTTGTCTTATTGGCCATGGCCTCCGTTTCTTTGATATTTAGGACTAAGGCTCACTTTTGGTTATTTCAGTTTACTGGTTCAAGATAGCCAGTTCCCTTATTTAATGTGTGATTAGGATCTCTATCAGAAACTGGTTGAGTTACTACAGGGTACCGAGCAATCTTGGGAAGACTGGACAAATTGTGAAATGATGAAGGCGAGAGGAAATCTTTTTAGGCTACGCACTAAACAGCAACGACACATTATAAAATGAATACACATATAACCATCCTGTTCTAATGGTCACAAAAGTAAATAAGTCAATTGCCCCACTGTGAGATACAGCATGCAATGGCAGAAAGTCGCCTGGTGTATTTTATCCGTTTGGGGGTAGCAAAGGGGAAGGTGTTTTAGCTGGAGCATCAACATTTTAAACAGAGAGGTGTGGAAATATCGGTCAGATATCTGCCAAAAGCACGTGTAAAATATAAAGAGAACTTTTACAATTATTTATAAAGAATAAGAATTGATCTTAATTCTATTTTCCCATGTTTGTAAGACACAATTATAGTCTCAGATTCTAGCCCCATACACCTGTTTGACTTACAGCCAGGTGAATTTATTTCTGTCTTCTTTTCCCCTTCCACAAAGCTCATAGCACTGTAAATGTTACTCACTTCACTGAGCACCATGGACAAACTGAACGCCAGCCAACAGGCATGCAGGATTTGATTAGTTTAGACTCCTTTTTTTCTTTCATCTTGGAGGAGGGAAGCTTTATTTCTCAAACAAATAGTACCAAAGATCTCTTGCCCTGGCACTCTCTGGGTTTTCAGAGAATGCAGCATTTCCATATGGGTCAGCAGTTCTGGCAGAACCCAACAGGCCCTTCTGGCCTTTCATTATGATGCTCATTTGGCTTAAAAAACAAAACTTGGTATTGAGGAAACGATGCATTTGCTTTAGATGGATGTCTCTCTAGTTTGAGTCTCCTGATGGTCTGCATGGGCCTGTGTGGCTGTAGCAGTTATTTCTGCAGTTGTGCCCCCAGCAATAGCTGCAGGGAAAGGCCCCGACTGGGACTTCAGCATCTGTACAAGTTACTTACCCTGCAGCCTTTGTTTGTTTGTGTGTATTCAAGCGTGAGTGCCTAGCATGTGGGGCACGCACATAATGGATAAAAGACCTAACTTACAGTGCAGGGCCATCTGCAGTACTTTTGTATTTTATTCTACAGCAAAGTATCCTCACTTCTCCTGTCCTTCACCTTTAGGGCTATGTCTACACTGCTGCTTTTTTGCGGAAGAGGAAATGCAAATAGAGCACTATTTATCATATCTTGCACTCTCATTTGCATATTCTCTTCCAATCCTTTTTGCGAAAGAGGTTTTTGTGCAAAAAAACACAATATAGAAGGGGGCCATTTTGTGTAAAAAAACCCTTTTCTTCAAGAACCCTTATTCCTCAGGGGTTTTTTGCACAAAATGGCCCCATCTACACTGCGGGTTTTTGAGCAAAAACCTCTTCTGCAAAAAAGGATTGGAAGAGCATATGCAAATGAGAGCACAAGATATGCTAATTAATGCTCCATTTGCATGTCCTCTTCCGCAAAAAAAGTGGCAGTGTAGTCGTAACCTTGGTGAACAGCCTCTCTTGCTGTTTTTGTCTTTTCCAAACATAGGAAGCTGGCTTAGTAACTGAGTCCTGAAACGACCAAAGAGGAGTTTGATCTGTCACAAAGATCTGAGAGTATCCATAATACTGCATGTTAACTCACTCTTATTTACAATGGCAGCCAGTGGCTTTCTTAGGTTGAGGACTAGATCTGACTCTCGAACAGCAAAGACACATATTGTAGCACATGCTGAAAACTCTGGCACTCCGCTTGCATGTCCCTGCCACACAGTGAATTCCATTGCACCATGGCAAACACATGAGGGCTGAATTTGGCCCATGCTGTTTATGAAGTGTGGAGTGGAATGTTAAAGTGTGCTTCTGTGACTGCAAAAAATGCCACCTTCTTACTCAAGAAATGTGCTTTCCTTGGACTCCTGACGGCTCCGAACTGCTGGCTGCAACAAATGAAAACCATTGCATTGTTTTTTACTTCTTCTCTCAGCCCTGTGGAACAAACATAACTCTGGAGGGGAGTTTGATTATAGCCCTCCTCACACATTGTCAACCCTTTTGTTACTAAGTCCCAAGCTTGGGGCCTCAGGTCACGCTCATTCAACCACACTGAAAGGTGAGATAAGAAAGGATGGTTTTGTGGAGAGAGCAATGGCCTGGGATTCAAGAGTTTTGACCTGAATTCCTGCCACACATTCCTTATGTGACTTTGGGCAGGTCAGTTAATCTATTCTGTGCCTCATCTTGCCATCTGTAAAATGGGGCTAATGTTTCCCTATGAGACAGAGTATAAAAATCACTAACGATTGTATGGGGCTCATATACTATAGTTTGCCCCTTAGCACAACAGCTAGACAGAAATACTTACGTAACTCTACTGAATGCAGTGGGGATGCACAGGTGTAACTGAGCAGAAAAACTGGGCTGTATTTTGTTACTGGCAAGAGGACATCAGAAGGAAAAAAACCTAGTTTGAGTCTGCAGGGCTGGCAGTTACAGCAACCAACTCATCACTTGTAAACTGAGAAAACTGGATCCTCATCCATTTCATCCACTTTTACAGAGTCATTTTTTTCAGAGTAGAACCAGGTTTCTGAGAAGAAAAATACATTCCTGGGTAATACTTCAGAATCAGGCCTCATGTCCACAGTCCCAGAATTCCCCACTGACCCGTCCCTCAGTTATGTCCTGTATAGACCAACATATCACCGTGGTCCTTGCTGGTGGCCTGTACAGCTTTGTTTAGACTGGTATTTAAGCTTGTGAGAAAGTGTTGGGTACCACATGCCAGCTAACACATTTTAAGGGCATGTGTACAAAACTGCTGCTGTAATTCCCAGCACAAGTGGATCCATGCATCTTCCTTGAGCTAATGCCTAAAAATAGCAGTGTGGCCACACTGATGCAGACAGGGATTCGGATTAACTGCCCATATACTATCCTGTGTATCTCACAAGGATTTGCAGAAATAAGGCCTTCAGCAACTGCAGGCTTTGGCCAATAAATGGTAAATGAGTAGTAACATTAATACACAAGAACTTAGTCATGAAACATTTACGGTACTTGACACACAAGTAAGGAAGTCAGCCAACTAACAGTACAAACCACAGGCACACCCATCCGCCCCTTCACCCTCAGGCACACGCTTTGCCACTACCACAGCTACCATAACTCACAGATCATAAACTGAACTTCATCTGCCAGAGGATGCTAGCCTTCCATCACCCCTTTTTACCAAAGTATTCTTTACAACCTACCACACTACTGCTTTACCTTTCCTTCTTCACCACACTACCACCCTTAACATTGTGAATTGTAGCAGTCTGATGTATGGCCTCAGTCTCTGGGCCTAGAGAATGATGGGAAATGGCAGCCATTTTGAATTTTTCTGAATGAGAAGATTTTATTCATCAGCTTCTTTTGACAGATAAACCTTCATTTTTTAAAAACAGTGGCAAAAGACTCATAAAACGTATATATTTCTTTTAAAATACTACCTATTAATCTGCTCAAGAGTCTCCTATCTGCCAATTTTTGGATAGGTTCACACTGTTTCTCTTAAAACATAGCTGACAAAAAGCAGGAACAAATTTTAACTAAAGCCCAGTTTCACACAGTCACTATTAAAAATATATGAAAAAAAGTCAGACTTAGAAAGACTTGGAAAGGACATTAAAACTGACACTGAAATTTTGCATCAAAGGTCATCTGCCTGTAAAGAAAAAAAAGTCTGCACCATTTTGATCCCATTTCAGAACTTAGGCCTTAGTTCCTGCTGTGCCACAGGGCTGTTCAGTTTCTCCGCTACTGATAGTTACTTGCTAATTGTGGTATTTTTCCCCAGTTCTTGGCCCACCTTGCTTTCTTTTTTCCTTCTTAGGTACATCAGGGGTTAGGTTGGGTTAAGAATGATTCACTATATGGATTTTTCATGCCCCTGAGCAACATAGCTGGGTCCACTTAGTTCTTTAGTGTAGATCTGGCCTTACTCATTTTTTTAAACAAAAGCTGATGCGCAAGAACAACTGAGAGGTTTGCCTGTTCCCCCTTCTCCTGGCTATTCCACTGTACACCTCACTAAACAGCCAAAAGGAACTTTGAAATCACAAAGGATTGTGTAAGTAGAATGATAGACTGGTAGAAATATAGGGCTAGGATATCCGAAAGTCCCCTGTTCTTTGGCAGGACCCAGTAAATTGAGACCGTGCCTGAAAGATGTTTGTCTAATCTGTTCATAACAACATCCAGTGGCAGGGATTCTACAACTAACCCTGGAAGCTTATTCCAGAGCTTAGCTACCCTTGTAGTTATCAAGGTTTTTTTCTAATGTCTAACCTAAATCTTCCTTGTGCAGATTAAGGCCTGTCCTTCTTCTCCTACCTTCACTGGACATGGAGAACACTTGATCACTGTACTCTTTATAGCACTGTCCTTGACATATTGGAAGACTGCTATTACTCCCTCAGGGTATGTCTACACTACCACCCTAGTTCGAACTAGGGTGGCTAATGTAGGCATTCGAAGTTGCAAATGAAACCCGGGATTTAAATATCCCGGGTTTCATTTGCATCTTGCCGGGCGCCGCCATTTTTAAAAGTCCCCTAGTCCGAACTCCGTGCCCACGGCTACACGCGGCACGGAGTAGGTAGTTCGAATTAGGTTCTCTAATTCGAACTACCAGTACACCTCGTTCCACGGGCACCGAGTTCGGACTAGGGGACTTTTAAAAATGGCGGCGCCCGGGAAGATGCAAATGAAGCCCGGGATATTTAAATCCCGGGCTTCATTTGCAACTTCGAATGCCTACATTAGGCACCCTAGTTCGAAGCAGGGTGGTAGTGTAGACATACCCTCAGAGTCTTCTCAATGCAGAGATGCTCATTTTTCTAAATATTTCTTCATAGGTCAGGTTTCTAAACCATTTGTCATTTTTGTTGCACTATTCCAGGCTCTCCCCAGTTTGTCAACATCTTTCTTAAAGCGTTGTGCTCAGATTGGTCACAGTACACCAGCGGAGGCCTCACCAATGACGAGTACAGGAGGCAGCTACCTCCCATGTCTTACGTATGACACGCCTGTTAATAGACACCAGAATAGCTTTCCTTGCAGCTGCATCACACTGTTGACTCTTGTTCAGTTTGTGATCCACTATAACTTTGAGATCCTTTTCAGTAATACTACCACATAACTAGTTGTTTCCCATTTTCTGTTTGTGCATTTGATTTTTCCTTCCTAAGTAGAGTATTTGCATTTGTCTTTATTGAACTTAACCTTACTGAGTTCAAACCCATTCTCCAATCCGTCTGTCATTTTGAATTCTAATCCTAGCCTATCATAAAGTTTAAGAGCTTTAAAACCCTCCCAGCTTGGTGTTATCTGAAAATTTTAAGAATATAAGAACGGCCATACTAGGTCAGACTAAAGATCCATCTAGCCCATATCCTGTCTTCCAATAGTGGCCAATACCAGATGCTCCAGAGGGAGTGAACAGAAAAGGGAATCATCACATGATCCTTCTTCCATCACCCATTCCCAGCCTCTGACAGAGGCTTGGGATAACCATTCCTACCCATTCTGGCTAATAGCCATTGATGGACCTAACCTCAATGAATTTATCTAGTTCTTTCTTGAACCCTGTTAAAGTCCTGGTCTTCACAATCTCCTCTGGCAAGGAGTTCCACAGGCCAACCATGCACTGTGTAAAGAAAAACTTCCTTTTGTTTGTTTAAGCCTGCTACCTATTAATTTCATTTGGTGACCCCTAGTTCTTATGTTATGGGAACAAGTAAATAATTTTTCCTTATTCACTTTTTCCACACTTGTCATAATTTTATAGAGCTCTATCATATCCCCCCATAGTCTTCTCTTTTCTAAGCTGAAAAATCCCTGTCTTTTTAATCTTCTTCATCTGGGACCCGTTCCAAATCCCTAATCATTTTTGTTGCCCTTTTCTGAACCTCTTCCAATGCCAATATATCTATTTTGAAATGAAGTGACCACATCTGTATGCAGTATTCAAGATGTGGGCGTACCATGGTTTTATATAGAGGCAATAAGATGTTCTCTGTCTTATTCTCTATCCCTTTTTTAATTATTCTTAAAATTCTGTTTGCTTTTTTGACTGCCACTGCACATTGAGTGGATATTTTCAGAGAACTATCCACAGTGACTCCAAGATCTCTCTCTTGAGTAGTTGTAGCTAAATTAGTGCCCATCATATTGTATTGGGATTATTTTTTCCAATGTGCATTACTTTACATTTACTAACATTAAATTTCATTTGCCATTTTGTTGCCCAATCACTTAATTTGGTGAGATCTTTTTGAAGCTCTTCACAATCTACTTTGGTCTTAACTATCTTGAGCAGTTTAGTATCATCTGCAACTTTTGCCACCTCACTGTTTACCCATTTCTCCACATAATTTATAAATAGGTTGAATAGGATTGATCCCAGTATGGACCCTTGGGGAATACCACTAGTTACCTCGCTGCATTCTGAAAACTTACCCTTTATTCCTGTCCTTTGTTTCCTGTCTTTTAACCATGAGAGGACCTTCCCTCTTATCCTATGACAAATTACTTTACTTAAGAGCCTTTGGCGAGGGACCTTGTCAAAGATTTTCTGGAAATCTAAGTACACTATAGCTACTGGATCCCCCTTGACCATATGTTTGTTGACCCCCTCAAAAAACTCTAGTAGAGTAGTAAGTCATGATTTCCCTTTACAGAAACCATGTTGACTTTTCCCCAACAAATTATGTTCATCTATGCGTCTGACAATTTTATTTTTTACTATAGTTTCAAATAATTTGCCCTATACTGATGTTAGACTTACCAGTCTGTAAATACCAGGATCAGCTCTGGAGCCCTTTTTAAATATTGGTGTCACATTAGCTGTCGGTCATTAGGTGCAGAAGCTGGTTTAAAGGATAAATTACAAACCACAGTTAATAGTTCCACAATTTCCCATTTGAGTTCTTTCAGAACTCTTGGGTGAATGCCATCTGGTCCCGGTGACTTGTTACTGTTAAGTTTATCAATTTGTTCCAAAACCTCCTCTAATGACACCTCCCTCAATCTGGGACAATTCCTCAGATTTGTCACCTAAAAAGAATGGCTCAGGTTTGGGA
This sequence comes from Pelochelys cantorii, assembly GCA_032595735.1. NCBI lineage: Eukaryota > Metazoa > Chordata > Testudines > Trionychidae > Pelochelys > Pelochelys cantorii. The sequence goes on from CM064328.1 coordinate 13,536,612, forward strand.
ATCTCCTCAGCCGTGAAGACTGAAGCAAATAATTCATTTTGTTTTCCCACAATGACCTTATTGTCTCTGAGAGCTCCTTTCGCATCTCAATCCTCCAGGGGCCCCACTGGTTGTTTAGCAGGCTTCCTGCTTCTGATGAACTTAAAAAACATTTTGCTATTACTTTTTCAGTTTTTGGCTAGCTGTTTTCTTTAAACTCCTTTTTTGCTTTTCTTATTATATTTTTACACTTTGAGAGAGTTTATGGTCTTTTCTATTTTCCTCAGTAGAATTTAACTTCCACTTTTTAAACGATGCCTTTTTAAAGAATACTCTCCATTATATAACAAATAAATGACTCTATAGACTAGCACCAGACCCAGGACTGACCCCTGCAGGATCCCACTAGGTATGCCTCCCTGTTTGAAAGCAAACCATTGAAAGATCATACTCAAAGAAAAATGATCAATTAGCTGTGCACACGTCTTATAGTAATTTTTTTTCTCCATTTCCTAGTTTGTTTATGAGAATGTCATGTGGGACATTCTAGATAAACTTGTGCTGTTCAGACACAACTCTCATTTGTCATTTGTACCTAAACCTGTGACTCATCATATTTTTAACTGGCCCTATTTATTTTGCAAACCACAGTTTGTCCATTTTTAGCCTCCTGTCCATTTAATTCTACCTAGGCATTATGCCCCGTTGGCACTGACATGTAGAACATTAATAGAAGCGTTTCTGTACAGAGGATGCTCTCATTGGAACTATTGTCCAGAAGCTGGGTTGCATGATCCCTGCCTCTAGGATATAGGCCAAATGTTTCAAATATGTGTGGCCTAAAATTAGGTAACCACATCTATATTTAGACATGGAAATAAATGGCCTGATTTTCAGATCCCAATTGAATTGAAGGACCCAATCCTGGTGCTCACTGTATCTCCATTTCATTTATTAAAATTACCATTGAGAAATGAAATAAATAGCAGAACTTGGGGCAGAGGGAAAGATTTTTTATTCCAGAAGTATGGGATTAAAAACAACAGAAAAGAAAGAAACAAGTGGAACTTGAAGTGGAATGAATTTGTTGCTGATACAGACAGGAAATAGCACACTCAAATATATGGGTATGTATAGATATATTTTTATCTGAGTTTTCTTTGAAACATGTTTTATATTTAGGAAACGTATCTAGATTTGCATCTGTTTCCAGAACTTGCTGCTAACAGTTAGTAATGATGCCAAAACATACGTTAGTTCCAGCTTGAGACCAAATGATATTCATTTTTTATTACTAATTTGGCATCTGATATTAATTAAGGATATTTTCCATAAGTGCCAGGCCTTTTCTGAAGAGCTAATTAAAATTATATGAACTTAAAACCAGAATAAGGCCTCATAGTTTGAACATTTCTGTAATGATTATTCTTATCGGCCTCTGCTGCCTGTTGTAAATAGAATGCTAACTACTAGTAGGGACAGTAGAGCAGCCGGAGTCCAGAAGCTTAAAAGGGCTTTCTCCTGTCGTTCTTAGTTACAAGAGTAGTACCATTAAAGTCAACAAACTACTCACATGATGACTCCAGGATTTGGCCATCTTATCTTTTATACATAGGCACACATCCATTTTTGTGTCCTGCTGGGTGGACTTCTGTGACTTTTCTTCTCAGGAAGATGGCTTACTTTTTAGATTAGTACACACCCCTTTATGGTGTATGGTGAGTATTTCCTCCTGCAGCATCCAGCACTGGTTCAACTTACAGAAACTATCAAAGGGTGATTAAATACAGTGGTATGCTGGGCTCTCTTGCTTCCCTGTGTACATGTCAGTCCCATCAACATCAACAAGAACTCTACATGAATGGGGATGAAAACTTTTCAGCTGCAGAGAGATTGGCCGTCTTCAGGCCTGTGTACCAATTGTTGGGTTTGAGGGCACTCCCATCTGTAATAAAGAGAGTAATTCCCTCCAGTGCAAGAATCACTAAATAGAATCATAGAATCACAGGGTTGGAAGGTCATCGAGGTCATAGAATCAGGAGGTCATTGAGTCTAACCCCTTGCTAAAAAGCAGGACCAATCCCAACTAAATCATCCCAGCCAGGACTTTGTCAAGCTGGGATTTAAAAACCTCTAGGAATGAAGTCCCCTGGCCTGTATTATGCAGAAGGTCAGAGTAGATGAGCATCATGGTCTCTTCTTAGCCTTAAAATCCATGGGACTTGCACCTTGTTTAATCATTTGCATTGTCTTACACTGGTAGAAATGATCTGGGTGCTGGGCCGTGGAGAATCAGTCCTCTAACAGTATGAGTATGCTTGCAGAATAGGCTGAAGACAACTCTCTTGTCTCCAAAAGCTTTGCATACTAAGGCTATGTCTAGACTGCAGTGTTAAATCGGAAAAAGATACGCAATTTGTGGTACGCAAATTGTGTATCTTTTTCCGATTTACTTTTGAAAGAGGATTTTCTGAAATTTGGGATGTCCACATGGTGCCAAATTTCAGAAAAACCTGCTCTTTTGACACATCCCTTATGCCTTGTAGAACAAGGTTTACAGGGATGGCAAAAGAGCACGTCAACTTTTTAAAAAAAATTTTCGGAAAAGGGGACGTGTTCCTTGGACGCGGCATTGCTTTTCCTGGATAGCTCTGGTATCCCAGAAAAGCAATGCAATCTAGACGTAGCCTAAAGGGCACAACTCTGCAACCCTGACTCATGTGTCATAATGCCAACTCAACAGGGCATATCCTCTGCTAGTGTAAACAGGTGCAGCGCCATTGACTTTCACTGCAATTTCACCCATTGCAACCAGTGCAAAATTAACCTATTATGAAGGCTGCAGAATTGGGGCCTAATAAACCATCCCAACACCGTTCTGAGGTAGGTGAGCTGGTATTTTCATCCCCATTTTACAGATGGGGCAAATGAAGAGCCATAGAGACTAGACACTCACCTATCTCCTGATTCGGAATTGAACTTTTCAGCTGAAGAGCAAAACTGGCAAGGTGTTGTCTGTTCACTGAGAGATTAAAAAGAATAACTGATATTTGTGATAGAAATGGAAGATAAGAGCCAAGACAATGAGTCATACTTCCTCTGGTAGTAAAAAGGACAAAACCTAGTCAGAAAGGAAGGTAGAGGTGGAGGAGAATACCCAAAACTGCATTTTAAAGAGCAAGAGTAATACGAGAGAAGCATTTTACAGTGAGAAAGGAAGGCCCCTTTCTGAAAACTTGTCCCTAAGTTCCTAATAATATAGGTTATAGGGTTGATACAAAAGGAAGAGCCACGGAGAAAATAAAAACCTTTTGTTGGTCACTTGTAACTAGAGCCATTCTATACAGTGTGCATAATTTTTAAATTTTGCAGACGTCGGGAAGTATGAAATGCAGAATTGTCATTGGATTTGAAAAGCCAGGGATTTTAGTGGCAATGGATTTAAGGAGAGAACAGCAGTTGAGTTCAGGTTAATATTTGGAATGTTTACATTTATTACTGCAGAGATACAGGAGAGAGGTGCATAAAAGAACCAGTTTCTGTAGTGGGTCTTAGGGATCTAACAGAAGATAGAGAGAGAATGAAAAATCAAAATCAAATCAGAGAGCAAAATTCAACAGTTTAACTTGCCAAAAGGCCAGAGTAGTGCTGTGCAAAACCTTTCTATTCAGACCTCACACCCTCCCAGTGTTTTGTCAGAACTGTGTTGGGGTGGGGGGTTGAGAGTAGGAATATGCAAACTGCCCACTGGAGATTTTTGGGGAAGTTATTTTTCTCTACTTGGCTGCTTGCAGATTTTTTTTCAGACTGCTGTTCAAAGTGTAATTCGAGTCTGAGCTGGCTTGCGTTGGGATGCATCCCATGGTGGAAATGACATGCCACTTCTCTGTCCCTAATTGGCTATGCCTGTCTGATAAGATTGGTAAAGTCAGGTTAACAGGACTTAGTGTGATCTGATTTATCAGTAAGAGGCTATATTTCTAGTTCATCCACAAAACTCCATTGAGGAAAGATTGTCACCCAGTCCTCACCGTATATCTTGCAGATAGTAGGCCGGTACAGTAATTATTTTCTGAAATTCCTATTGTGGTCATGTTTTCCTACTCATCCTGACCTAAGTATCACTCAGTTTTACACAGGAAGACTTACTTGTTTCACTGATATTAGACCTCTCTTGTTGCATCAGACAGAAGGGCAGGAATATTATTCCTGGACAGACACACACACATTTTCCTGCGTCGTCTTCTCTGAATTTGGCCATTCCCTTTGAAAAACATAGTCACAGTCAGCAAGCTCTTTTCTTCAAAACTTAGGGTAAGGGCACATCATCAGAAAGCAGAGACAAAACTCTCTAGTTGGGGATTATTTGGGAAGAAACAAAAATCCAGAGTGTCGGCACAAAAGTTGTGACACAGTACCTCTGTGCCACCAGACAAACTGGGGAACCAGTGGATGTTTTCATCTGTGTAGGCAGTAAATTGTCCTGAGCCAACCAGACATCCTAAGGAGGACCGGTTTAGTCAGCTCAGCTGTGAAAACCTGTTTAGGACATGGAGCAAAAAGAAGGTGAAATCTTATATGAAAGTACAGATTTGTCAAACCTGTGGACTTCCAACACTCTTACACAGCTCTGAATCATGGACATTGCTGAAACAAGACATAAGAAGGCTTGAAGCATTTCCTATGCATTACTCACAGTGACTGCTGGACTTGAGGGGGTTTGATTTGTATCAGTAATAGGGATGTATTATTGCAAACTGGCCTCAAGAGGAATGAAGCCATTATTGGTCACTGCTGGCTGAGTCTTTTTGCCTCAGAGATAAGGTTCTTGCACATCAAGCCCTGAAGACTGGACTTGAGGTACTGGCAACAGCCCCATGATCATACATGATTCCGTGCTGCATCATAACCTAAACACCTGGAATACAACCAGTGTGGCCAGGGACATTCAGCACTACGAACCCGTGCTATCTAAGCATAAATTGTGGGTCAGTCTACTGCTACAGCCTACAAACATAGAGCCCAGCTTCTCCAAAGCTTCCTCCTCTCTCACCCACTAGGAGTGCCAGGGGGTGAGGCAGCAGAGACTCAGTTCAACCCTTGCTCTCTGGGGAGTAGGTAGTGCCCCTGCCGCACAAAGAAATTCAATTTCTGAAGCAGAGACATCATTTGCGCAGGCCATTTCTGCAGTATTTTCAAGGGGCTGTCAGATGTACACGGTGGAAGCAGCAGCAAAGCATGCTTTACTTCATCAGCATTGACCACCTTCCTCGCAGGCACGTCCACCTGCAAACCCTCATGGTACTTTTGCTCAAAACGTTCTTGAATGATCCAACTCAACTATGATCAAGCAGAGACCAGGGAGACCCATGTCAGGGCTGAAGGCTGGAGTCCACATCCCTGCCGGAAATGCGGACACTGTTGCCAATTGCTGAGTGTGAGATGCTTTGTCAGGTATTGAGATTGATGATGCTGAAATGGCAGCCCAGACTTAGGATGATGGGGAAAGGGAGTGAGTAGATATCACAGTGAGGAGATGGCTCTAGGAGGGAGACAAGAACAGCCAAACTGGCTCAGACCAAAGGCCCATCCAGCCCAGGATCCTGTCTCCCAACAGTGGCTAATGCCAGGTGCCCCAGAGAGAAAGGACAGAATAGGGAATCATCAAGTGATCCCTCCCCTGTCACCCATTCCCAGCTTCTGACAAACAGAGGCTAAGGACACCATTCCTAGCCATCCTGGCTAGTAGCCATTGATGGACCTATTCTCCATTAACTTATCTAGTTCTTTTTTTGGAACCCTGTTATAGTCTTGGCTTTCCCAACATCCTCTGGCAAAGAGTTCCACAGGTTGACATAGCATGTGAAAAAAACTTCCTTTTGTTTGTTCTAAACCTGATGCCCATTCATTTCATTGGGCTCTAGAATCCCTAGTTCTTGTTTTATGAGAAGTAAATAATACTGATGCAGTAGAGGGTATCCAAACTGATACAGTGCATCAACAACATCTTTGAGACTAGGAAGAGGAAAAACAGCTTGATCCTTCACCCTGTGGTGGCTGTGGAGGTGCAGCTCCTATTTTAATGTCCTAATTGGACTGTGGATACTCCTGCTTTCTGAACAGCATATTTGCACTGGCAGAAGAGGGGCCACCGGAAACTGATTCTTCCCTCAGAAAGCCTGATGCTGTTGTCTGTGGAATAACACCTGTGTTTAAACAGCGCACAGTAATTAAGAGGAGGTTGTTTGGAAAGTCCCTCTCTTGCTTGTCTTTGCCAGTTGGGTGCAACATATCAGCATCTGCATCAACATGGTGTCTCTCAGGCAAGGGATTAAAGAAAGGGGTCACTGAGTGTGAAGTTGTTTGTGACGACACATGAGCAATTTGAACTGTATGTCCTTGGTGGGTTAGCTGGCATGTCACTGTCAAATGCATGAGCACCTCTGCTTTATGATGTCATCTCTGGAAAAGCATCATGTTTCATGCAACAAATATCTGTTAACATCTGGACCGGGGGCAGCAGAATATTGGGAAGTGGGTGGAGGGAAGTCCACCTTGTGTGAATTCATGTTGTGAGGCCAAGTGCTGGTGCCGTTCTGAACACAGAGCAACATCAGCCCCAGCAATGTGCCCAGGAAAAAGTCGGATATGGGACCAGGATGCACTAAGAAACACATGGCCCACCCTAGGGCTATTCGAATTCCATGCCGGATGAAATTCTGGCCCTTTTCTGTGGTAGAAGCAGAGGGTTTCTGAGAGCTGAACCTGGGTGCAGCTTTGCATTTGCAAGTTCCAAGCTGCATTTTTGTTTTTCTTAATACAGACTTTTCCAGAGCAGTGGCATGTTGATGCCCTCCCACAGCAGCCCTTGAATGCTGCAAGTGTAGACAAAGCCCAAGTACGTTTCCCAGAGCTGAAGAGCTCTGTGTAAGCTCAAAAACTTGTCACTTTCCCCAGCCCAAGCTGGTCCAGTGAAAGGTATTGCCTCATCTACCTTGTCTCTCTAATGTTCTGGGATCACCAGGACTACAACAATACTGCATGCAGACAGATGGACACAGATAGACGGATGGGAGAACACTAGGAAGCTACGAGGCAGCAACACTCAGGATGAGAGGCATTGTGCCAGCAGCCTACCCACTGTCGAGTTTTTGCAGGCATCAGATCAAAGGAGACTTTGAAGGAGGGATTTGAAGGAGGACAGTGGCATAGCTCTGGGGGTGTTTACGGCTTCCCAGAGGGAAGGGCAGCACGAGAGAAAGCACGGAGTGCTTGTTTGAAAAATGTAACAGGCAGACAACAGATGCTTGTGACACAGGTGGTTTGGAGGTTGGAGTCAAATTTCAGTACTGAATAAGAGACAATAAGGAAGATACAGGGATGAGTCATGAAGGGCCTGAAAGAAGATAAGTAGCTGATGTTTGAGTTGATGGTGAAATGGGCCATTCGGTGCTGATCGTCTTCTGAGCAAAATTCAGAGGGGGGTGGGGGAACGGAGCAGCCTAGCTGACCAGCTCTTCTTTATCCTCTTGGTTCATGATGCTCAGGTCTACACCGGCAACTTTCTTCATGTGTCCTGCTTCATTATGGTTAATGAATATGAATAATATGACAGCAGCACCGAGAGATTTCACCTGAGATCAGGTTCCACTTTGCTAGGCTTTTTACAGACACATAATAAGAACCCCGAAGAGCTTACTAGCCAAATAAACACAGGAAGTGGCAAAAATAACAAGTCTCCCAGATCTACAGATATGTGGCACGGAAAGGCAGGGAGACCAAATGACCTGCCTAAAATCACGCAAGGAAACTGTGACAGAACAGGGTATTGAATCTACAACTTACGGGTCTAAGGACAGAGCCCTTGTCCCCAGACCATCCTTCCTCCCATATTTTCAGATATTGTCTCTCCCTATGTACAGCTAACTTCTGCTATTTCAATGTGGCAAAGCACCTGCTGTATTCAGTTGTTCCTTTGTGCACAAAAAACATTTTCACCTAGGTGAACGGGAGTGGCTCCAATGTTTCTGCATAGAAACTCACTTAATTCTCTGAAATATCTTTGGTGTCCTGCTGTGGAAAACACTATATTTTGCAGCTCACGGGTGAGTTTCTTAACACGGGGAGGCCATAGTATCACCAGAACTGAGGCCATGTCCGTGGTGCAGTTGGGAAGCCTCAGTGGAACGGTCTTACATGGTGATAACAGCACAGTCTAGTGGACTGAGCAGAGGCCTGGGAGCCAGGATCTCCCAGATGGTTCCAGATCCATTGCTACCATGCATGTGCTTTAATGACTGTTATTTCCACTCCAGGTCATCTGAGGAAATGGGTTTTACCCAGGATTCTGTATATTTTGGTTAGTCTCTAAGGTGCCACAGGACCGCTCATTTTTCTTAATGACAGTGTGTATACTTCAGTTATAACTTTCAGAGGAGTGCTGTACAAACATTAATTCTGCCTCAACCCTCTTTCCTCCTTTTAGGTAGGTTTATCTCATTGGCAGCTCTTGTGCTTGGAGAGATAAAGGCCAAAATCTTCAAATATGGATGCTCAGTCATGTATGTAAAATCCATATAAAGGCATCTGAACAGGTGGCCTGATTGTCAGATGTTCTGACTCCCATTCGTGGCACCCACGTTTGAAAACATTGGCCTAAGTGATTTCCCCAAGACCACACAGTGAATCAGTGGAAACAGCTAATATCAGACCCAACCAGTGTTCCCTCTAAACTTCAGGGCAGCACAGCTTCACAGGTGATTAATCAGCCCCGCCCAGTCAGTGAGCTCTGTGCACAGAGCTTAGAGGGAACACTGGACCCAACTCCCAGTAACTGTACTTAACCCACTAACATTAAATCCTTTTGCCTCCCACCCAACTCACCTTCTCAGGCACGTGCCTGCTTTCTTGATGTGTAAAAATGGCATAACCACCCTTGCTTACATCACAGGGTTTAAATATTGTCCCAGCCCAACTAGTTCCTAGTTTAGCCCAGCCAGTGTGGATGTGCCAAACTGCGTGTTATCTCAGAGGAGTAGCTGTGTTAGTCTGTAGCTTTAAAAACAACGAGTAGTCCTGTGGCATCTCAGGGCTCGTCTACACTACAGAGAAGATCGAGGCTGATGCAGTCAATCTCCCAGGATTCAAATTAGCAAGTCTAGTGAAGACCTGCTGATTTGAACTGAGAGGGCGCTCCTGTTGACCCTGGTAGTCCTACTATTCACAAGGAGTAAGGGAAGTTGATGGGAGCATGTTAGTCCGTCAACCTCCCATTGCGTGGATGGCACCAAAAGGCGATTTAAAATACTTTGACCCCAGCTACGTAATTAACAACTTTCCCCTTTAGGCCCTTTAGTGTAGACCACGCCTTAAAGACTATCCAACATATATAAAATCATGAGCTTTCATGGGTAAAACACACTTAATCAGATGAATTGGGGTTAAAATAATAAAAACCCCTCTGTGTGTGTGTATGTCTGTATAGAAGTACCTGTCAATTGTAGTATCCACATTTAATGAGGCTAATTAAGTGGGCTGAATGTATCCTATTCATTGCTTTTGATGTGGAAATGCAGATGTTAAAGGCAGGAGAAATTGGCTTTGTAATGGGCCAGCCAGTTAATGTCTTTGTTTAAACCCAGGGTAACAGTGTCAAATCTGTCAAGTTCTGCAGATTCTCTCTGTAATAGATTTGCACAGTGTTTACTAAAAGGCTTCTAGCTGCAGTCCCACTTTAGGCGTCGACTACTTGGTGAGTTACTGTGTGGCAAGCTAGGGAGTAAATCTACAGCACGTCAGATCATCATATGGTAACATCCCATGTGCTACGACACATTGGAAGTCCTGGAATGCAGCTTAGCGTCCTACTATTTGAAAGCACAGTAGGCTAAGCTGCCCAGGAGTTTCAGCTTGCTCTAAGCAGCATTCACCTCAGACATTGCTGCACAGCAAGCCGGTGCATCTAGATGCCCATCATAGCTTCCTTTACAGTCACTCACGGTGTAGACAGTCTCTTAGAAATTGAGTTTAAACTCTGCCTGAGGTCTACTTTTGGCCAGGCTCTGAATTTTGTAGCCCCTTTTGGTTGTGCATATGAACTGGGGATGTTTGGGTTAAGACCGCTCTGTCTTTGAGAGCAGCTGAAGGCAACAGAAGATAATGCGGATTGATTGCTGTTACCTTTCACATCTCAAATGTACTTTATATGTTGTGACTGAATGAGGAAGTTTATCTTAAGCAGAGGTCTCTACTTGCTCTGTGGTTTCCACATTTTGTTCAACTTAATCTGCTGAAGAGGTTTTCTAAGATATTATTGGTTTGCCTCAGGTCTTTCTATCTCCAGGGCTATATCTACACTACGTGTTTTGTCGGAAGAGGCAATGCAAATGAAGCGCTGATTAGCTTTCTGTCGGGCTTCATTTGCATAATCTATTCCGATTCATTTTTGCACAAAAACATGCAGTGTGGACGTGTCCATTTTGCACAAAATCCCCTTTTTGCGCAAGATCCTTATGCCTCTCTGGGATTTTGTGCAAAAAGGGATTTTTGCGCAAAATGGACACGTCAACACTGCATGTTTTTGCACAAAAATGGATCAGAATAGATTATGTAAATGAAGCATGACAAAATGCTAATCAGTGCTTCATTTGCATTGCCTCTTCCAACAAAACATGTAGTATAGACATAGCCTAGCAGTTTCCATATGAGAAGACCTCAAAGCATGTCACAAACTTTAATTAATTAAACCTTGTCAGGCAGATAGCATACTGGAATGCTGTGACAGAGGCAAAATTTAGGCAGAGAAATTGAGTGATTTGCTGAATGGCATACAGCAAGTCAGTGTCAGAGCCAGAAAATAACTCTGCATTAAGGACCGTGTTGCATTCCCTCTCTGTAAGCAGTTGCAGTGATTGGATGAGAGGAGGATGCTTTCAAAACCTTCCTCTCTCCCCACTTGCAGACATACTGAGCAATATTTCCATGACACTCCCATCTCCAACTGCCCTGCTAAGAAGACATTCCATGGTCTCCTGACATTGGGCCAATTCAGCTAATGTTTTCTTAGAGAATATTGATTCAGCCCAGTAGTGATGAAGGTCTATGCAGCGGTGTTTTTGTCCACAGGCTAAAATCCTAGTCTCCTCCTTCCTCATCTCTGACCCAGCCTGGGAGGATAAAATCCAAACACAAAGGCTCCACTGTGGACCAGGAAAAACTTGGCTTTGTCTATACTCAAAGTTGAAATTGGTTTCAACTTTAAATCAGTTTTAAAATAGATCTCATTAAACTAGTGCATAGACACTCTTCATCCTATTTAAATTTGGCTTATAGTGGTTTAGCCGAATTCAGGAAGGGACAGACTTCAAGTCTGGATCAAATGAAGAGTGTCCATTCTTGGATTAGCATCAGTTTAACTAAACTGGTTGAGCAATCACACCTTGCATTACACTAGGGCAGCTTTGCATACAGACATGGGGTAACATTTTCAAAAGTGACTTAGGCACTTTGGAGCCTACAGTGTAGGTCTACACACAGTTTTGTATGTTGGTTGGGGTGTGACGTTTTACAGATACAGAAGTACCTTCCCTAGGGGTAAGTCTACACTACAGAGCTGTCGGAAAAACTGCCATTTTCCCGACAAAACCTGAGTTAAGTCCACACTGCAATCTCATTCTTCCAAAAGTAAATCAAAAGAACAGAGGGGTTTTTCCGGCATTGGTAATCCTCTTTCTACGAGGAAGAAGCCTTTTTCCGAAAGAGCTCTTTTGGAAAAAGGAGTGTGTGGACGGGGAAGAGGGAGTTCTTTCGAAAGAAGAGGAAACGGGAAAAAGCACAGGTGCCCTAGTGGCCACTCCGTCCATAGTAATCACAGCTTAAATGCGAGATAGCATCTACACTGAATGGACACTATCTTTCAAAAAAGCAGATTGTTTTTTTCTATGTGCTTTTGTGTGTAGACGCTGTCTTTCGGAAGAAGTTTTTTCGGAAGATCTCTTCCAAAAAAAGGTTCTTCTGAAAGAAGCCTGCAGTTTAGACATAGCCTAATATATAGACGTGCTTATACTGACATAAAGATGGTTTATACTACTATAGGTTCTTTCCTTTCCTATATTGGAATAATCTATATCATAATAACCCCATTTATACAGATATAACTGTATCCACACATGAGGAGGTTGTACAGCTTTAACTATATTTATATATATAAAATGAACTGTACTGATGCAGTTAAACTGGTACAACTTTTGTGTGTCTACAAGATATAAATCTCATAGAATGACAAGGGGATGTAGATTCCTAAGGCCCAGATCCTCAAAGAAAACCTATGCTCCCACTGGAATTTAGGTGCCTAACTACCTTTGAGGATCTGGGCTAAGTGTCTAAGATCATTTGGAAAAAAATGGGTCTTACATTCCTAAGTCACCTAGGCACTTTTGAAAATTTTACCCCAAACCTGCTGCCAATAATAAGAAGGGTTGGATATCACTTAGAAAAATCACTGTATGTTACCATCATCAAATTCACCTGTCTCCTTCTGCTTTACCATCAAAGTTTTCTTTCCATTGGTTGAGCTACAGCTGTGTATTTTGCCCTACATGAGATGACCTGACCTAAGATAGTCCTATATTTTTTCCATTATACTCAGAAGTCTACATGTTAAACTCTCCACGCAGTTCAGGAGCTACTGTTCCTGCTTCCTACGGCTTCAGTCCTGGTGTCTGCCACATAGTTCTTTTTCTGAAAACAAGGAGTCACTTTCAGACACCTTAAAATAGATTTAGGTGTATTTGTTTACATTCAGGAGACAGAGAACTTCACACTGGGGGAAAGAAAAAAAAAACCCAAGGGCTTTGGAAATGGAAAGAGATGGAGGTTGAAAATGTACTTTGTAAGAGACAAAGATTATTCAGTACTAGAACAGTATATTGGTATTTGTTTACCGTAGACATGAAGTCCTTTTACATATGTGTGGAAATAGGAAATACCTTTTCTGCTCTTTTGTACTGTTTAGTTAATATAAGAAGGATAAACTTGTACTGAGTTGGGAGTTTTATGTTTTTGTCAAAAGCTTAACAATTTTGTAAGGTTTGTTTTGTCCCTGGGAAAAAAAAGCCCAAACACTTTAAGAACAAGGCCCTCAGTAACCAAAATATATTTGTTTTTGTTTAAATCACTCAGCAGAGAAATCATCTCTTGTCCATTGTTAAAAGGGAAGTTTAAATCAAAGGAAAATTCTACATATTCTAAAATATACAGACAGCTCTTTGAAAGCAAAGCCAAACTAAACTTTGAAGAGAGACCTTTTCCTCGATGCAGAAGTTTTGAGTTAGTTTACTGTACTGAGCTCTAGTGGAAAGAACAGTCTGAAAAACAAATCTCAAATCTAGTTTTGGAGGCGGAAGTTGAGAAGAGCATTGTACTAATGGAGTATGACTTTCCATTGTACTAATGGAGTATAACTTTCCAGGCTAAGTCTTAGCAGCAGCAACAATAGAAACAAGCTTCAAAATTAATTGGGATTTTATATTCCAATTTCACTTTTCGAGGCCCAAGCAAGATCCAACCTGGTTACTTGAGGGTTTGATTCACTTACTCTGATGTTGGGTAATCCTTTGTTTCACAAGTAATCTTACTAAAAGCATAGGGATTATCTGAGGAGCAAGTTACTATTCAGGGGGCATGTCTGCTCTAGCGAGAAGATTTACCCTCCAGAGATCCATCTTCTAGCGTTTGATTTAGCAGGTCTAATATAGACCCATATATCGAATGCTGAAGTGTCTGGTACTCCTTTTTCTTCAAGGAGTAAGGGAAACCAACAGGAGCTTATGCTCCCATCAGCCTCCCACTGAGTGGATGCCAGACATGACTTGGCTTACATGTAGCTGGAGTTGCATACCTTAAGCTGACCTGCCTGGTAAAGTGTAGACCTGTCTCAGGAGAGTAACAGTGACATGATCTGAGCCAAATTAAGGGCTATTGCCAAATTTTGGGCATATTTGCTAGTGAAAAAAATATAATCACTCTAATAAAAGATACCTGCAACATCTTTTCTGTGCCTATTTAAATGTCCCTATTCAGTCAATGCATGAATCCCCAGTGCTCCCTATATCCTTTGCCATTCAATTCCAACTATTTGACTTAATATTCAGATTGGGATGAGGGTTGCAACTCTGTTCTTTCACCAGTAATTCTGACTTCTAGTCCTTACTATATTGTTGGTTACACTGCAGTGCCATCTCCAGCTCAGTGTTTGGGATCCATAATGAATGGTTCATTGCTAATCTAGATCGAGAACTACTCCTCCATTCCCCATCACATGGAGCCTTCAGCAAGGCAGGCACAGGTCTGCTCCTGAACTTTAAGTTTCCTGACATTGGAGCATATTATGCGGGTACACACCTCTAGCCAGGCACTAGTGTGTGATGCACCACATACCTGCCAGCTCATAAATCCTGCTTTGCATATGACCCCGTTACATCAAATATGGGCCAAAGGAAAATACAAGGATGTTCCATCTGAACTCAGCTTTTCTGGAGACATTTATTTAACCAACCGTTTATCATTTAAGGACAATTTTGGAAACTATCTTAATTGACCACATATGCTGTCAAAGCAAAGACTGCCTCCCGACTTCATACACATACTTTGCCCATACCTCACTGCCACAGTGTTTTTAGCAACACTCCAGAAAGAGCAGACTAATGCCACGACAGAAGTAGTTCCTTCCAATGGATAAGAATATCAGTAAAAAAGCTATATTGAAGAGGAGAAGGCTGTCCCTTCCTTTGGGGGTATGTGGTTTCTTGTTTTGGTAGCCATAAGTCATTAGTGGCTTTTAATTTTTTTCTGAAACTGAAATAAGGGTGGATTTCTTTCTTTCTTTCTTTCTTTCTTTCTTTCTTTCTTTCTTTCTTTCTTTCTTTCTGCTAATCTGAGGCATGCCGCCACATCTGAAGCCACTTGGCTCATTATGGATTTCATGGAAACTGATTCCCTGAAAGTGTTTCCATGTGTGTGTTCCCAATATATCCCATCCTCTTCTAACTGGGAGTACAAACTCGCGCACGGGCTGGAAATGGCTTCAGGATGTGTCAGAGAAGTCATATGACTGCAGTGGCACTGTGTGTGGCCTTCTCTAAAAGACACGGTGTCTTGTGTGTTGGCTTCTGTCCTACAGTAGATCCAGTTTCAAAGAGTCTCTTCCTTCCCGCTTTCTTAAAAGTTCTTAATCAAGAACCAGCAGCAAGGAATCCTCTGTCTTTCTTTCCACAAAAGGGAAGTGTATTATTTGAACAGGATACTAATAGAAAATTTGGCAAGGGAGAAAAAAAAGAGGGGGTTTAAAGGTTGAAGTTACAGTGAAATGCCAAGATTTATTTTCCCCCTTGCACAGCACAGTTTCTTTGCCTAGGCTTGAGGATCAGATGGAATTTGAGAGTTGCTAGCAGGCAGTGGAAAAGTACAATTCATGACAACATGGGAAACAAATATTTATATTGGATTGTTAAGGCACATTTGTCTGCAATAATAATAATAATAATAAACTAGGCTCCTACCCCCATCATATATTATCTTCCCATTCATGGGAGTTGCACAGAATTATTGTACAGAGACTCTCTATTACTGTGCATTAAAGATCTCAGCTCTGTAGCTTTGCATATGTAGCTCTGTTTAGATTGCTGTCCAAGAAAAGCCTCAAACTTTCCCCATAGTGCCTCGTTATTGGGGCTGGTGAAAAACTGCAGCAACCAAAATTCAAGTGGTGAACTTTTGGGAAATTGAACAGGGTGTGTATTTCGTGTGTAAGTGACTTCACAAAGTGATAGCTTTTTTTTTTTGCAGTGTTGTAGATTTGACAGACTGCTTGTGATAGTTCCAAGAAGTATTATATATATTCTATTTCCAAAATAGTGCACTGATTGCCTACCTTAATAAAGAGGTACAAGTAATGATGAACTCTAGTAAAAGGACTGACTTAGTTTGTGTTAGTGTTGTTGTGCACAGTTAGGGTGCGTCTACACAGCACCTGAAACTCGAAATAAGATACGCAATTTGCGCTACGCAAATCGCGTAGCTTATTTCAAGTCTATTTTAAAATAGCTTATTTCGTCAGTTGGGGCTGTCTACTCAGCACCAAATTCCAAAATAAAGCACTATTTCGAGCCATCCCTTACTCCCAATGTTTACAGGGATGGCGAAATAGCGCATCTCCTATATTTCGAAATAGCGGACGCATTCAAAAGACGTGGGGTAACTATTTCGGGTTACCTCTGGTATCCCGAAATAACTTTGCTGTGTAGACATACCCTAAACTATTACGGAATGGGTGCATTTTGCAGCAGAAACTGAAATACTGTGTGATTGCAGTGGTGGGAGCAGTGCTGTATATGACAGACTCCGTGCTACAGCTATATAAGTTCACATCATCCATGGCAAATAGTTATTTGTGAAAAGTTCTTTTGAGGGGTATATTATATAAAATGACTAACAAATAGTTTTTCAATGCATAGAAGTGTCAGGCTTTTAAATTCCATTGTTTCAGTAGCCATCTCCGTCGCCACATTAAAGAAGATTAAATTTCTCAAGTCAAGCTAGCGGAGAACCGATTTCTGACACCCCCAAAATATAACCACTTCCTCTTCTCCACCATGATCACACAGCATTGGCATGTGGATGGTGGGGAAGATCACCCAGACAGGACAGTGAAAACTAGAGAAGACAGCAAGGAGCCTAATAAAGCAAATTGAATGGGTAGCATTTGATGGCAGATGAAATTCCCTCTTGACAAATGTAAACTACATGTACACAGTATGCCCTCTGTTCTCCTTTAGGGGTTGGGCCACATATAGAAAGCATTAGGAGTCTGCAATAGCCTCAGCACCAAGGTATTTTGGTTCTTTAGCTCAGGTAGAAGACACTCATCATTTTATAACCAGAGATCCTTGATTCGATCCCCGCTGTCAGCAGTCCATGCACCGGGGTGGTGTTGTACAAGGAATTACACGTTGGAATGAATTTCTACTCATTCATGTTGCTGATTTCTAAATTTACTAACTATCAGGAGAAAACCTTTCATGCCATTTCAGAGAGCTCAGTGTAAACCAGTGCACAGATATGCAATAGCAGCCAAAAAATAGTTAAAATACATAAAGAAGGAAACAGGACTTCCTCTTTCTTCTTTCTGTCCAGCCACTGTAGCAGATAAGTCTTATTAAGGGAGTGGAGTGAGTAAAGATAGAATCAATGATGAGTTAAATGGGAAAGTGAAGAGACATCACTTTACCTGCTAAGCAGTCTGTCTGATATGCCTGGGAATCACTCCCCTTTGTTGTGTACTTTGACGTTTGACATTAGATGAACCAAAGTGAAAGGAAAAATTCTGTCTAATCATTCAAGGACAATTCTGTCTAATCTATCTAGCTAATAAACAGATGATATTTTAATTTGCTTTTCATCATGCCTAAGCACCAAAACACACACGTCAGCGTTAAAAAAAAAGTGAAATACAGGTTGAACCTCCCTAGTCCAGCACTCTCTAGTCTGGCAACATCCATGATCTGGCATGATTTTAGTTAGCTGGGTGTTCACTTATCATGGGTGTGGCCAAGTTTCCTGCCATCCCATAAAGTTTTTTTACAGCCACCAGTTCTGGCTTTCAGTGTTCTGTGCTGTTATTTAGCTCTAATTTAATGTCTTCTAAGAGCCCAATAAGCAGTGGAAGTGTTGGTAATGCTGCTAGACAATAATGTCCTCCTGTGGTCCAGCAAATTCTCTGGTTTGACACCAGTCATGTTTCCAGGTGCTGGACTAGAGAGGTTCAACCGGTATCACATAAATTCACATTCAAATGAAGGAAATATATGACCAGGAAAATGCTATCATGGTACAGCTGAGGAGTTAAAACGTTCAGCTGAGTTTTGTTAGACTGCTGTGTTCAATAATATTACAATTTAAATGGTCCCACTCAGACTTTGAAGTTTACATCTCATTAAGGCAAATGGAAGAGCAGTTCACACCTCTATTGCTGCTATTGTTTGTCTGGATGTTGTCAGCTCTAACAAAAGCTGTGTTCAGCTCTTGTAAAAATAAATGTATCTCTGTATTATTATTAAAATATTTTCAGCTCACTTACAACAAGGCAGTTATGCATCAATGTACTCTATCTCCACTTTGGAGAAGGCTAACAATATCCCTGAAAAAAGGCTCTGATTACATAAAAAAAGGGTTTTCTATTTGGGGGTTTCAAACAGATTGTAGAGGGTCACAGCCTCCATCCCTTTCTTTATGACTAGATGGAAAGGGAAATCTCCTAACTCTACTGTGCTGTAAGTTGGGCATCACAGTTTAGAAGAGTGGAACACAGCAAAAATTGTGGGGAACATCTTTCCCTATTTCACGCTTTTTTTTAAAGATGTTCCCAATTTTCCTTTGGCTTTGCTAAGAATATATAATTTCCTGACAGCATAACTTGTTGAGAAACCCTTAATTAAAGATGTACTTGGTTGGTGATATAATGTAGTAGCTATATAAACTTTGAATTGTTTTAAAAAAAAATCCCAGACTTCACAGAATGTTATTTTAATGAAGCAAAAGTTATGAGGGTCACTTGTATGAATAATGACATTAATAGTAAATTCAACTATTTTTTTGTTTCTCTAGCACTATGCAACTATGAAGCGCTTAGCAAAAGTACACCGGGGTCTCTTAAGAATTAGCACAAGTGGTTGGAAAGTATTATTCTCCTTTCAAAATGGAGAATTTGAGGCACTGAGAAAAAACAATATGATGATGATAATGAACTCCCTAGGACTACAAGTCCCCAATCTTGCCAGTATTTACATAAATGCTCAGTTATATGCCTACAAGTAGTCACACTGAGTGTGTGCAGAATGGCAAGCGTATATGTAAGTGTGTGTAGCATCAGAGCCTATGCGTGCATGCCAATTAACAGACAATAAAGTAGGCACCCTGTGCCCCTTGGAAATTACAATCTCAGGCGGAGACCGCCCATGGCTTCTCATGGTGGGCAGTGAGGGTAGCCAACTTCCGCAGTGTTACTGAGCACGCTCAGTCCATGTAAGCATAGTGAGTAAAAAACCCAAGCCACAAATCTGAGGGGGGGCAGGTGACCCTGCATCTCTCTCTGCCCCCTGTGTATTGCCTCTGATCTCAGGCCCCAATCCTGCAGTTGGAGCCACACAGTCAGACCCTTGTACCTGTATGCAGCCTCCTTGAAGTCAAGGGCCTGTGAAGACTTTAGGGGGCACAGACAGGTCTGCCACCAGGGGGTAGAAAAGGGGGCAGCTGCCCTGGGGCCTGGTGATTCAAAAGAGTCCAGGGGTTCCAGCCGCTGCCGACACTTCTGGCCTCTGAGTGCTGACAGGGGCTGAAGGGGGCAGGATGCTCTGGGCGGTGCTGAGGGCTGGCTACCCCTAGCCCCACTCCTTCCACCTGAGGCCCCACCCCTTCTGAGAGAGCAGAGCTAAGCCCCCTTCCACCTTGCCAGAGGCCCAGCCCGTCTGTTGGCTCCCCTGGGCAAAGACTCTTGCCACTGTTTCGCCCAAGCTTGACATCTTCTCTGTTCCCACCAACCTGCTCTGGACCCAGCCCTATTCCCCATAAGGGTAAACAGTTATTTTCTACTAGCCTCATTCTCAGAAACAACGCAACTGTTTTGACTGAAATAATAAATAATAATAATAATAGCCTGAGGCAGAGATTCCATATGGAAAATTTCATCTTAAATGGTTAAAAATTGGTTATAAGCAACCAGAACCTTTGATCTTGTAATGGGAAGATTCAGGCAACCTCTATAGTAGGTGTGCTATCACCCCTGCCTATAATAAGCTAAACTGTACAAGTAAATCATAGTATCAGAGGGGTAGCCGTGTTAGTCTGAATCTGCAAAAGCGACGAGGAGTCCTGTGGCACCTTATAGACTAACCGATTTATTGGAGCATAAGCTTTCATTGGCAAAGACCCACTTTGTCAGATGTATGTTGACATGCATCTGACGAAGTGGGTCTTTGCCCATGAAAGCTCATGCTCCAATAAATCGGTTAGTCTATAAGTAAATCACAGACATTAGAGAAGAAAACATTCTGAACAGATCAGTTAGTCCTACATCCCTACCTATTTAGGATAGAATAACTACTGAACACAGAATTCAACATAAAAGAACTACTGCAATGGCATACCAGAAAGCCTAAAAGCTGTGATGCACCATTTAGGTAAAATATAATTATAAAATAGTCCCTACAGATAATTAGAAATATACCAAGCTGAGGTTCAGTTGTTTTCTAATATGGCACAGCAATAGACAAACACCATTGTATTTTCTCATACTTTTTTTTTTTAAATAATTACATACTGCACTGGATTGTTAAAAACCCCTTCCACAGCAGACATGTGCAATATGTTTCGGGACTGTTTCTTCAGTAATGTCCCAATAACAAAAAAATGACTAAGCACATTCCAGCAAATTGCAATGTTTGTAAGTTATAAAATGATCCTATAATCCTTTTAAAGTCCACATCAGCTTGCTGTACCCAGAAGGAGTTAATCTACCCACGGTACATTACAGTCCATAATAATTGGAAGTGATTGGGCAAAGTGCTGAAACCAGGAGGAAATTTGTTGCATTATTCTCTATAAACGACAAGCCGTGCTCATTAATTGAAAAATGAATGTCAACTGGCATTAACTGGCATCCGTAAACTGAAATGGAAAAATGACCATGGCACACGCTGTGCTGTAAACAATGTATCAGTGAAGCTGCAACAGGTAAAAAAAAAATCTCATTCAAAACCAGTCCTAGACTGTTACTGGCAAGCTCCCAAGTCTAGGGCTTTTAATGAGGCTTCTGCATCAAAATAAGTGAAACCACATGGAATTTTAATTGTTCTTATTTTAAATACAAAACACACAAGAGCAGCATGGTCTTCAGTAAAGAAGTATATACTAGCCTACTGCTTTAGTGTGGAGATTGACATTTTAAATGACTACATTTCTGTTCCAAATTTATATTTCATGGATGATTTGCATGCCAAACTCCATTTATGCAGAATTTACCTAGTAAATACTGTTCACCAAAACTTTCTAAGATGTAAATGCTTTGCATAAAGAGCTAAACTTTGATTTGATTTTTCTTTTATGTGGTTAACTAGAAGATTTACCTGGTGTTGCTCCTCTGATCCTTAACTCAAGTTTTGTTTTTCTTCATTTAAATCATTACTCTGGGGTGGGGCAAGGGATGAAGGGTTCAGTATGCAGACTGCCCAGGAGAGAAGACCACCCCAGCCTTCACTCCCTGCAGCAGCTTGGGGCCAGGTAAGAAGCATCCATGGCTGCTGCAGCAGGCACAGCCGGGGGAGGGTTTATGCTCCCTGGCTTGGGGACAGACAGACATACAGACAAACAGACACACACACAAACTCTGAAATAAACAGTAGATAGCTATCTCTTTCTCCACCATGCCCCCCCTGCTGGCCCAGTGGAGCCCCATCTTTGCCCCCTATTGTCTTTCTGCAGAGTAACTATCCCTCCTATCAGACCCCTCCCTTTCCATTTTATGAGAAACAATCCAGTTCCAGGCACATCCCATTGTCCTGTCACAACCGAACCCTGACCTTGCTTTAAGTTATAAGAGGAAGCTGTGTACCAAATGTGGTGGTCCTAGCTGTTACCATTTACCATAGGAGGAGATCTTCAATGGACAGACGAACACACAGGCAGACAGATGTACAAACTCTCTCAAATATATAGTAGATTAAGCTCCCTAAAATGGTCATAAAAAGCTCCCTAAAAAGGCATAAATTGTATTAGAGATGTGGATTTGCATTTCTTGTCCTTGCAACAGCAGTGGAGGCGATGCAGTTTTCACTAAACAAGAGTAGCTTAGGTAAAGCTTTCAGTCCTTTAATAGGCTACAGGTTGCATATGGCACTAATGTGAAAAGTGACACATAGAGTTTAAAGAGAAGCTAGATAAATTCATGGAGGTTAGGTTCATAAAAGGCTATTAGCCAGGGGATAGAAATGGTGTCCCTGGCCTCTGTTTGTCAGAGGCTGGAGAAGGATGGCAGGAGACAAATCACTTGATCATTGTCTTCGGTCCACCCTCTCTGGGGCACCTTGTGCTGGCCACTGTCGGCAGACAGGCTACTGGGCTAGATGAACCTTTGGTCTGACCCAGTACGGCCATTCTTATGTGACACTTTGTGAGACTGGGAGGCCTCGAATTCAAACTACTTTCACCACTGTTCAATCAGAAATATCAGTATAAATCTTTAATTGTGGAATGAGACTGGGTCAGGGGGTTGGGGGAGGGTGGAGGTATTTCAAGACACGTGTTTTACTGTGCTTTCAAATTATTATCTATCATTCATCGTCATTACTTATGTGCATGCCATTTCATAGCACAAATGCAAATAAAGGGATTCCATGCCCACAAGAGCTTACTGTCTAAGATCCCAGTCCTGCAAAGAGTTATGCACTTGCTTAAACTTACACACATAAAGTGGTTGCAAAAAAAATAAAATTTAAATACTTAAAAGTGTACAAATTTCATATCTACCTTTGAATTTAACTTGCTTCAGTGTAAATTAGGAGCAGCTCCATTCAAGACAGTAGAGTTACACTAATGTGAGAGCATCATAAACACTAACAGATTCAGACTCAGTATCTCAAGCAGTTGGAGAAACTGTACAATAATCGTACATTTCCTGATATGTATCAGACCTCTTCACAGTATAAAGGGAGCAACATGATAGTTTTCCAAAATAATAGCTTTGTTTCTGGGTGGTATGGCTTTAGGCTGTTGTGTGTAGTTAGAAACTAAAGAATTTGAAGTAGAGAAACAGTGTTTGCTATAAAGGTACAGTAGAAGCTCTGACTTGCAAACATCTTGGGAATGGAGGTTGTTCATAACTCTGAATGTAAGTAACTTTGACCAAAACGCTAGGGTTGTTTTCAAAAATTCACAACTGAACATTGACTGAATACAACTTTGAAACTTTAATATGTAAAGGAAAAAATGCTGCTTTTCACTATCTTAATTTAAATGAAACAGGCATAGGAATAGTTTCCTTATCTGGTCCATTTTTTTAAACTTTCCCTTTTTTTAGTAGATTATGTTTAACATGGTACTTGCATTTGCTTTACTGTTGTTGTGGTCTTTACTGATTGTGTACACTTGAACCTCTTTAATCCAGCAACCCTGGGAAATAGGATATGCTGGATTAAGGAATTTTTGTGGCCCATGGAGAGTGCTGGGACAGGATCTGGGAGGGAGAGAGAGAGGGATGGTGCATGAAGGGGATGGGGATGGGGATGGGGCATTTACCTGGCACCCTGCTCTCAGGGGCACACATGGCTCTGTGTCCCATGCCGCTCCCAGAAACCGCCTCCTGCCACTACAGGAGGTGTGGGGGAGGGAAAGAACTCTTGCGCAAAACAGTTCTTGCACAAAAAGCCTGCAGTGTAGACGTAGCCTGGAGTATGGAGGTTAAAGTGTACTTCTGATTTGAAATGAAGTGCATGGTGACCAGGCAGATCAGAACTCTAAGGTTCTGTTGTACAAGCTATATACATGTGGGGGGGGGGGGTTAGTAGACAGGCAATGGATAGGGAGTCATTCACCTCTAGGTCACTGATTAAACTCCAGATCAGGTGGTAGTAATCAAACAATGATTATGCCTAGAAATGACGCCACACTAGAACTTTTAATCGAGCTTTTCTTCCAATTTCTGAAGAGATTGGATTAGACTCCCTCACTCTCAGTCAGACCTTGTGATTTTACCCTATGGCTAATCTGGTTCTGAACATTGCTGTTTGGCACATTTCTAATCACCACCTGGCAGCATTTGACTGGCTTATGTCAAATGAGCCAGTGGTCTTGGTGAGGTTTCTAATGGTGAGGTGTTGAAATCATAAAAACCACCAAGCCAGCTGATGGCAGTCTTAACAGAATGTTTGCAGGGCAGGTTTGAGGTGCATTGTTGTCATGGTGTGGGAAAGCACTGCTGCTTTCTGTTGGGCAGCGTATGCCGTGGATAAGCAGCTATTCAGTGTTCAGTGCAGACATCTGGCACCTGACAAGAGCCCTAAATTCCCTCTACACTACAACAGATTTAGTGGCGTTGGGAGAGGAGATGGGTTAACCTCAAGGGTCATGAAGTTTTGCAAAGCTGCTAAGTTCGCAAACAAAGGAGCATAGGACCAAACCAGTTTTAGCTCATGAACACTTTCCCTGCAATTTAAACCAGTGTTCCCTCTGTGTGCGTGTGTGTGTGCATGTACACACACGCACACACACAACCTCTAAAGGTATGCTGGCAAAATTAAGTGCCCCTAGACTGTGCTGTAGTTTTTCATTAGATTTTTTTCTCTGTCCCTCCTCCACCCATTTTCATTCTGCCAGCTCTCTAACTTCCACTAACCCTGATTCTGCTCCTTCTCCTCCAGTTTCCTAAGCAGACCACCTAACCTATTAACCTCCGAGTTCCAAGAGTACTTTCAAACCCCGGATGTTTGAAGGGGATTGGAAATTGAGCAGAATGACTTCACCCATTCCTGCTTCATGTCAGAGACAAACGTATTGTAAATTGTTACCATCAAGAGCATTGGAGTAAGCACATACTGTGGGGTATTATAGACATCCAGATGGAAGAAACACTACAGGCAGGCAGCTTCTGTGAATAAGGAGTTTAGGGCTTTCAACTTAACATGCATTGTACTGAAAATTAAAACACTCACACTTCCTAGCAGGTTGGTGGCTCACCTTGTTTTATAGCTCTTGAAATCCAGCCAATAACCTTTTTCAGAGATGAAAACCCTGTCCACTGGAGATATATTGTGTGATAAGTGGAGTAGGGGCATAGTCATCCCTGGTTTAACTCTTGTTGATGGTAATGGCATGATTACCTCAGTGTGGCCAGCCCTTGTGATTTTATTGTAAGTCTAGGAACAATTACTTGTTTTTTCTTAAAACCCCAGCTTTTGAAGGCAAGTGCTCACAGGAGACTCAGCTGTCTTTTAAAACAAAACGTTTCTAGCCCTTCTGGCTGCAGAGGAAAGCCTGAAAAGGTGACCCAAGTGCACCCTCTATGCTCAGAAACCAGAAGGCAAATATAATATAACTCAGTATTTATTATTTTTTAAAGTCTCGGGGGAGGGGTCTGACAAAGTGTTTTTTCAGTACTTGCCGTTTTCAATACTGCTGACACCATTGTCATCAGTGGAGTTACCCCAGGGATGCTTTTGGTCCAGCATTTGTACAAGACAGGCCTATGATTTTGTTCCTTACAATATATTATTTGATATGATGTGCTGCTCTTTTGGGGACCAAAGGGAGTGGGTTTTCTTTTCTTTTTAAAATCACTTTATTATAAAAAATTATATTTACAGAATTTTCCCCCGTCTTTTGTTATAATTTTTAGGTGCTTCAGAGTTGGGGCCATTTTCAGATCCCAGGCAGTTCACGAGCATTTCATCCCTCACTGAGAGCCGCTTCTCCAACCCACGAATGCACTATCCAGCTACCTTTACCTATACACCGCCCGTCACCTCAGGCATGTCACTGGGTATGTCAGCAACCACTCACTACCACACCTACTTACCACCGCCCTATCCAGGCTCTTCCCAAAACCAAAGTGGACCATTCCAGACCAGCAGTACTCCCTATCTCTACTATGGCACTTCATCAGGATCATACCAGTTCCCCATGGTGCCAGGAGGAGACCGCTCACCTTCCAGAATGCTTCCTCCCTGCACCACCACATCAAACGGAAGCACACTATTAAATCCTAACTTGCCTAACCAGAATGATGGGGTGGAGGCTGATGGAAGCCACAGCAGCTCCCCAACTGTTTTGAATTCTAGTGGCAGAATGGATGAGTCCGTGTGGAGGCCATATTGAAATTTCCTCTGTGTAGCCCAATCTCCATGAGCCAAAAACAAATGGTCGACAAACTACAAAGTGCCTGTTTTTAAAATAGATTTTTCTGTCATGTGCAACTGCTTAGATGAGATGGTAATGGCCCTAAATAACACAAGAGTAACCAACCAAGCACAATCCATGTTTCAGATTATGTGGATCAAAGCACATATTTTTCTTGGAAATATTTTACACCTTGTTTTATATTTAAAATGTATTTTTTACAAACAAAAATAATACATTTTTTTGTCTAGACTGTAGTCATAAATAGTGAGTTCGTTTGCCAATAAGGAGAAAACGGACTCCCCACGTTATCAGGAAAAACATGGTGAAGCAAGACAAAGGTTGTGCTCCATTTTATTTTTTAAAAACCTTGAACTCCAGATATAGTTGCAATCATACAATGTATGGGACCCTGTTCACTCACATAGTGCAATTCAACTGGCTTGTATTGGTGCACATGAAAGGGACAGCACAGACCAAGTTGCTTCCATTTTGCAATAGTATGTTCAGATCATGGTAGCTGTTCAAAATTTCTATCCAAGCCTTGTTGCACATAAAAGTTTGAACTTTTCAGTTCATGGCTTTTTTTGGGGGAGGGGGGTACTTAAAAAGAATGAGTCTTCAAGGTACCAATCTGAATAGACAATCTTGGGGTTTCCTCTTTCTTTTTCTATAATTATTTTTGCCTTTGTCCCATTAACCAAAACCCCCTCAACCCTCCAAAATTAAAGCAAAATCTTATTACTTATGCAAAAAATAAAAATGGCAATATATGAAACTCGAGCCAGAATGGTATAGGTAGTACTTGTGTTTGGGCTGTGTTTGTTTTTTGTTTTTCGTTTTAAATTATAAATGTGTGAAATTTGAAGTTATTTGCTAACATAAATCATCATATAACTTATAAAATATTTCTTTAAATTATTTAATGACATTTGGACCCTTTAAATGTCTCTTAATGTAATGCTGTGTTGACTTCGGTCTCTAAAAGTGGGTTGTTTAAAAAAATATTAAATTTTTTCAAGGCTATGAACGTCAGACCTGTACCTGAACTCTGAAAAACAGTTCCAGTGCAAACTGGTTACAACACAATTAACCCTCCCACCCATCCCAAAATGCATCCATATCAAATTAGTTTGGATGTAGCTTTTTGTTAAAAATAACCTATGAAGGAAATATTGTGTTTAATATGTTGTTAGCTTTCTGGTTGCCTTCAACACAGTCTTTGCCTTTCAAAAAACTGAGCTGGTTGGAAAACAGGAAGGAAAAGTGAGTGCTTTCTTTTTTTCTTTTCTCCCTGTTTTTTCATCCACATTTGAAAAATTTTTCATTCAAAATGTCAATTTTGACAACAGGTTTCTGATTTTGAAACACTGTCAAAATTTTTGTCACATCTCAAAATTCATAGACATTTCAACTAACAGCTGTTTAGAAAAGGGAGAAGGAGAGAAATTGTGATATAATCCCATCAATGTTTTTTTCTCTGAGATTTCAGCCAGCTGTATATTATAAATCAGTTTATGAAATAAAAACAAAGTAGCTAGCCTCTTGACTGGATGTAGTCACAATTCACTAGCATCAAATGCTAGAGTGATAAGGATTCTTTTTTGTTTACTTTTAAATAGCTATGGCAGTTGTCATGTTGCAGAGATAAGCACAAGGGAATAACTGCTCTGCAGACCAATGCTCTGCCAGTACAGCGTTCAGCAATACTCAGATCTTCACACTTAATACTGAAGATGAAAGTCACCTTAAAGCCCATTCCTGGCTATTAAGCATGGTACACTAATACAGGGATATGAAATTGTACCCAATACCATTCATCAACAGAGGTATTAAAATTTTGCCAATCAAGGGCTGCATTGGTAAGTTCTCAGGAGTCAGATCCTGACCCAAAGCCCATGTAAGTTAGTGGCAATCTTTCCGTTGATTTCAATGGGCTTTGGGTTCAGTCTTATAGTGTATATATTCATCTCTGATTCAGCAATCCATCCATATTTAGCAGAACACTTCATCATATTCTCAAGTCCCACTGAAGACAATGGAAATGAGGCATGTGCCTAAAGTTAAGCATGTGCTTAAGTGTTTTGCTGAATCATGGTCATAGAGTGGATGAGGTTGCAGCCACTCTGGCATTTAATAAGTGCAGCCTGTTTGGTTCTATATTCCCAGCATGCAGTGCTCTCTGTTGGTCCAACTAGCCTTAATTGCGTCCAGTAAACAGTTTTCTCCTTGGGCTGCAACTCTGTTGAAAATGAGGATGTAACTCTCATACTAAATCAACGATGGTCCTCCAGTATAATAATTTATTTGTACAATATACACATTGTCATCCTCAGTTAATGACTTAGCCAGTCAGCTTACAGGGATTTAACATCATCATGGTACATTCCTCACAATTTGGTGTGATTACTTGCTCTTAAAAAACAAAAAGTCTTTGCCTTCTAAAGGTTGTATACTAAGTATGCTTAAATAAGTAACTTTTCTAATACTTAGTTTTCCTTCAAAGATGGAAGCTGTAATTGATTCTATTTATTGTTTGTTTGTGGTAGCTTGAAGCATGCCACTGTCCATTTATTTGTAACTATAAAATACGTTTGCGAATTTCAGCAGCACTTAAAAAGCCAGTGTCTGGTTACACATTTCAGTTTTGTGTTTTGTTTAGTAAGCAAAAGAAAAAAAATGTACTGCCAGTGCAAGCTGTTTCCTATTTAATAAAAGGTACTATATTTGTACATTATTTGTTATTGCTGAGACGGGCTTTTTTAAGATTTACTGTATGCATATTAAGTAATTTTTTAAGGATGCTTTTGTGTTGAAATGTTGTTAGAGTGGCTGCAGGCAGCAACCCAGAATTTTTTTTTCCCTTAAAGATTTTGTAGTACAATTCAAGCACTTCATTTCATTTCTGGATAAATCTACCATAGACCTGATTTCTGTTTTGCTCAGTACAGTACTTACATCTGTTTGTGTCACCACATTGTTAAACTTGACCAGTAGGGACAGAATTGCAAAGAGCTTAAGCATGCAATTATGCAATACAAAATGCATGCTGAATTTGTGCACTTATGCTGTGGCAGGCTGTATAGACACAGCCCACCTTTCAGCCCAGGTCTACAGACTTGGGATTAGGGTACTCATACTAAAAATAGATGCATACACATTGCAGTTGGGCTCTAAAGTTCACCCCCCTTTTTAGGCTTTAAGGACAAGTGTCACAACTCCCCCCCCCCCACCCAGAGTCCGTTGACCAGGCTTTGGGGGGAGGGGGTTTGATGCCATAGTTTGTGTAGATATATTCTCAGCTGCCAGCATCACACAGGCAAATGGCAAATTCTGCTCATGTAAGCAGACAAATACTAATAAGGAGATTTCAAAAGCACCCAAAGATTTAGGTGCACAAGTCCCTTTGACTTTAAATGGACGTGTGCTCCTAAATCCCTTTGGCATTTTAAAAAAAATCTCCTATATTTGTATTGGTGATTAGGGGTAACTGCACAAACACGTCAGTGGACAATTGCATGTCTGATCTTCTGGAAAATGCTTCCAGGCGCATTTGGAAATGTTGTTGGTTCAGGATTTCAGGTAACTAACTATATGTTAGGGAGTTAATCATAGAATGTCCTTTACATTATGATTATTCTGAGGATTATTTCCTCAATGGCACAAGAGTCCTTTTCCTCGGGGAGTAGAAGGGTGAGAGCAGTTCATGGATTTAAAAAGAATTGTCTTTGTTAATCTCCAGCTCTCTCAGATTTTACCAAAGATGTACTTACATCAGAACAGGTGTGATGTCCTTTACACAAAACAGAGCGGTAAATCCAGCTGTTCATACCCATGTAAGTAGGCCTACTGACGTCAATGGGACCACATGTATTAAAGAAGCTGGATTTGATCTAAAATGTGGCATTTATAGATTATTTTACCAGACCAGCTGCTGTGTACTTCTTAGTCTTGAACTTCCTGACAGCAGTCTCCCAAGCAAAGATTTAGTGGTCTCAAAAGATGCCATTTTGAGTGGGGAAACTTTTGCACTGTCATACTTATCGGAATACGGCTCTATCTTGATTACTGGAGCCTGCCATGGAATCCAGGTGACATGATGTGCCAGGATTCAGACCGACAATAAGCCATGAACTAAAGCAATAATTGTAACCTATATCAGCTGTGAGTACAAGATCAAAGAAGCCCGATTCTCTGAACCCCTGAATTTCTTACTGTTTTTTAATATGATGCATTTCATTTTAACATTTTCTGAGAACTTTTTTAGATGTTTGTTTACTTCCAGGTTTACAGGTACTCTTTGCTTTTTAAGAGAAATGCAATACTTTTAAGTATATCAGCCAAAACCATACTTTTACAGTAACTTTGTTTTAGGTAATACAAGTGACATTCCTTTTTGTTGTTGATAATTATGTTTTACCAGTCTTGAATTTCTGCTGGAACAAAACATTTGTAGCATTTCTTGTAAATACAAGCTTTAATTGTTTTATTTTTTCAAATGCGGTTGCCCAAGGTTTGCTTTTCATGCACATATTGTACAAACACATTCTGCTTTGTGCCACAGACAGTGATTGTGGGATGAGTTTACTTTATGTTCAAAGGGACTATTTGTATTGTATGTTGCAACTGTAAATTGAATTGTTTGGCATTTTCTCATGGTTGTAATATTAATTTGAAGTTTGAATTTAATTTTCAATAAAATGGCTTTTTTTTGTTAATGTTCCTCATTGCTTCTTCTCCTCTGGCTGTCTCTTTAATTATCCAAATAATACACGTGAACAGTCTAGGACTAGATAGAGCTGATATGCCATGGGTTACTATACAAAAAAATTAATGGGTTGTTCCTTCATTCTCTGCAGAATTTAAGCTTTCATCTAAACATCAAGACAAGTTTCCAATCTGGGTGGCTGCAAAGAAAACCTTCCAGATCTGACCCTGAAAGTACTGTTTTCCTGTGCCTGAATTTATAGACAGAATTATAACACAATTTCTCAGAAGGATGTGAACTGATTGATTCATTTTAATGGAGTGATCACTCTGAAACCTAATGATGAATTTTAGCAGAAACAGCCAATTCATGTGGCAGAGTGAGCAGAGAATGGGATTTGGGGTAGAACTTGAGGGGATTTTGGCACTCTCGCCTCTACCTGATTCCTGCACCTGGTCAAACTTGTGGGGAGGAGTTCTGGGAGAAGTTAACTTTTCCTCTTCTCTCCATGGCACCAGCAGTGGGAGAACAACCTGACATATGAGCTGCTGCATTGCCACAGGACCATGTGGAGTATGGAGGAAGAGGACAAATAGCTGTTTGCATTGATTGCATCTAAGGGCAGGTCTACATTGCGGGGACAGGTCAATCTATGCTACGCAATTTGAGTAATGTTAGAAAACTCAAATTTTACTAACTTTGAATTTTCTAACATTATTCAAATTGATGTAGCTTAAATCTACTTACCCAGGGTCCACACCACAATGGGTTGACAGAAAAAAACCCACCATCTATTCCCCTTACTCTTCTCATTCTGGTGGAGTACTGGAGTTGACAAGAAAGTGATTGGCGGTTGATCTATCATGTCTATACTAGACGCAATAAATTGAGCCTCACTGGATTGATCACTGCCCCCTCAATGCAGCCTGTAGTGAAGACATGCCCTAAGAGTATCCCTGGTGGAGCATTCCCACAGAATTCTTTAGCCTCACTGTATCAGCTTGCATTATTTTTTAACCTTGTGGATTAAAAAAACTACTTTGCTCCACTTTCCCATGGTGCTGGGGTGGAGGCATTCCTGGGCAGAAGGGGTGGGGTTGGGGGCTTGCCTCCCTCAATCCTACCTTCACCCACCACCCATGAACTAGAGGCTAAAATTTTCAGTTCTTAGGTGTGGGTATATGGATAGGAGTCAACAACTCTCTACTCTTCCAATCAGTCCTACTGCATCTCTACTAACAAAGAGCAAAAAAGTAGAGGTGGGGTTTTGGTTTACCTTACTTTACTCAGAACTGGGGATCTAGTGATAACACCAAATGATCACTTCTCTAGAGGGTGGATTAGTTTCTGAGAAATATAGTTAAAACAATTACGTTTCCTTTGTAGTTATGAAGATAACCTAGCTCCTGACATGAACTCCCAAGGAGAATAGCTCAGGGAGGTGTGATAGGCACTATCCCTTTCAAGAAATCTTTAATGCTGAAGTCTAATGATGAGATTGTATATGTCAATAGCACTAACTAGTTAGTCGCTGCTCATTTTAATACACACCTCCAGCCCTTCAGCTTGTGGGTGAAGGCTTGTGGCTTGTGTATTGGATACACCCTCTGCCTTCCGCAGTGCTCTGGGGCTGGGCCCGCATGCCCTCCACCCTCCCTGTGGTGCTGGGGGAGGGGGGAACTGGGGTCATGCTCTGCCCCACCTTCCCATGGTGCTGGGGGGGGGCGTTCCTGGGCAGAAGGGGTGGGGCTGGGGGCTTGCCTCCCTCAATCCTACCTTCACCCACTGCCCATGAACTAGAGGCTAAAATTTGTTTGTAAAAAGTATGTTGGACAATTTCAAATAACAAATAAACGTGTTAGAAACTTGTGAGCTGTTCAGATGATTTGTGAGAAAGAGTCCAGGAAATAAAGGTTTGCACGAAGAGTTTGAGCAGCTCAACTCCGCACCTTGAAGGAAACAGCCCTTAGCACATCATGAACGTAGAGGGAAAATCTATGCTCAAAGAAATATAGAATACAAGGTCCATTCTTGTTGGCACACAATCGTTATAAATCTCTCTCCATGCCTGTCGAATCTGAACAGGGCTTATCTTCAAAATCCCACTAGCTCTTTTCGGTAGGCATGTGGCCCCCATTCACTGTGTTATCCGAGTCCCTCACAAGCTTCGATTTTTTTTTCTGCCGCACAGCACTCTCTGTGAACACTGAGTTGTTATCCCCATTCAACAGATAAGTGCAGAGAACTGCTTCTTGCCCAGGATTCTTTACTGAAGTGGGTCTGCTGGCTGGATCATTAGCTTCCTTGGGCCAGGCTGGGCAGTGGGACATGAAGGTGATCCATTCTTCCCATGCAGAGAGTTTACCACTTGTGTTCTTTTTGGGTGCCTAACCTGAGGCCCTTTAAAAGGGCCTGATTTTCAGAAGGCAAGTGGCTCAGCTCTTAAAAAACAAAAACAAAAACCCAACCACTCATTCCCTCCCTTTCGGCATCCACCCCTTGCTCCCACAATCAAATCAGCACCAAAAATCACTAGCCACTTGCAAATTTAGGTTTAAATATGACTTGCCTCCAAAACGTCTTTCCCCAAGTTGTTAATGATCCCCTACATAACTGAAAGAATTTGATACTGTTTTCTTTCCACCATTAGTGCTGGGGGATTATTTGCACTTCACATAGGCTGGGTAGTGAATCTTCACCGACTGGATTTGTTTTCTGGGTCTCACTTACAATCACAAAGTTGTTACATTTAGGTGTCTAGTCCTGCATGGAAATATTTAATTTTTCAAAAAAAAACTTTATCTGTTTAATTATATTTTTGAGACATTGTAAGGTTGAGTGTCATGAACCTGGGGTGTGGAGTTGGGAAGTCAGAGCTTTGCCCCTGCTTCCTCAGCTTTACTCTGTGCCTCAGTTTCCCCAAATGTAAAATAGAGAGATTAACACTGCTTTACTTCATGGGCTTGTTTGAGGCTTAGTTAATATTTACTGAGTGCTTTCAACATGCTATTTGTTATTTTTAATTTCCTTTTTTATTGCACGTTTGGTGTTTGGACCTAAGCCACGTGTCAGTATCTCTTTAAACAGTATGCTTCTAAACCACATGTTTACAGAAAGTTAACCAAGTTTGCAAATTGCTGAGCTGGCCAATAACAATGCAGACATAAGGCCAAATTCTGTTCTGGCAACAGATTAATGTAGGATTTACAAAAGGTGTAGCTCAGAGCAGGATACAATTTGGTCTACACTTACTGAACATAATTCTCAACTTCTTCTCAAACAGAAAGAATAATCAATTTACAGAATAAAAGTTGATAGAATGACCCAATGTTTGCGAAAAAGTAAAATAAAGTTTAACACTGGTGTTATGTAGTAACTTGTCAGGGTGTCTATGGTTAACCAGTCTGGATTCCGATTGTCATTATACCTACGTTAGCAGGAACTCAGCTGACATCCCTCAGTAGTGTAATGTTTTATCACTCCACCAGTTGTTTTTAGTCAGAATTTTTCTTTGGACTTCAGTGGTGACTTTTTAAGGGATGGCACCATGTGGCTCTTTGGGTGGGGTGGGGGGGCAGATTCTTACAGACATAAAGAAGTAAGGTGCCCAAATTCCACAAAAAGTCAATGGGAATTGAGTGCCACACTCATTTATGGCTTTGAAACTGTCCCACTTCATTTGTAGTCCTACAGATTCTGGCATTTGTGCACTTAAACACACACACGCACCCCAAATTCTGGTTCAGTCCCCTCGCTCCTCCTCTCCCCCCCGGTGGTTTTCCTTTTCCTGTCTGCAATTGCAAAAAAAAAACCACCCCAAAAACAAAACAAAACAAAAACAAAAACAAATAAAAAACCCCAAAACCTCACCAAAAATAAAAACAGGTCCTCAGAATCTTGATCTCATCCTATTGCATCCAGCTACTGCAAGATTAACGTCTCTGTGCAGCTTGTCTCAAAACCAGAATGATCCTGACTCCAAATTCTAGGAAATCAGGCACACAATGTCAAGCAAAGGAAATGTCAGGGAATATGAAAGGCAAGGAATGGGCTCTGTCCATTGAAGGCAAAGTGGAAAGAGAGAATAATTCAGGCAGGTCTCTGCAATCTTTAAAGGTCTTTGTCTTTTTCTTGCCAGTGGTGGTGTTCTTCTAACTGAGCAGGGATGTTCTCATTTTTAACACTAAGCAGACCAGATGCTAAATTCTACCGTGCAACGTACTGGGTAAGTGAGAAGGGGAACAGCTGATTTCTGTTAAGATGAGCACCAGGAGATTAAGCTAAGACGTATGAGAAATCTTCAGAGGCCTTTCCTTTGCAAACCCCTGTTTGGCAGCAAGATCACAGACTCACGATTGGAAATACACTTCGTGCTTCTGCTTCCATCCCTGTTCAAAGTCGTTGCTGTGTGCATTGCATTACTCCCCGGAGACATGCTCAATTCTCAGCTCTTTGGCAGACTCTCTGGAAAACACTGTGTGCTTCAGTTCCTTCATTGGCACCACTGGTACCACGGTACCTGTCTGAGGGTACGTCTAGACTAGACCTCTCTGTCAACAGAGAGATGTAGGTTAGGCACGTCAAAATTGTTAATGAGGCAGGGATTTAAATATCCCGTGCTTCATTAGCATAAACATGGCTGCCGCTTTTTTTCAAAATGGAGCTTTTTAAAAAAAAAAACCAGCAGTCTATTTGCGGATCTGTTGAAAATAAACCCTTTTTCGAAAGATCCTGTATTCCTCAAAAAATGAGGTTTACAGGATCTTTCGAAAAAAGATTTATTGTCGACAGATCCGCATCTAGACTGACGGTTTTTTTTTTGAAAAAGCTCCATTTTGAAAAAAAGCGGTGGCCATGTTTATGCTAATGAAGCACGGGATATTTAAATCCCTGCCTCATTAGCAATTTCAACGTGCCTAATCTACATCTCTCTGTCGACAGAGAGGTGTAGTCTAGACACAGCCTGATAGAGGGGTGAGGGGATGGCAGTAAAACCACTGATGGTTTCAATGTGCTTTTGCATGCTTGTATGGAAGGGGCTAGAGAACCAGGGGAAAAAGCTGACCTAGGTTTGTGTGCCTTACAATTATGCTCTCAGAGGGGTCGCCGTGTTAGACTGCTACTTTAAAAACACTGGGTAGTCCTGTGGCACCTTAGAGACTAACAAAATATATAGGGTTGGGACCTTTGGTAAAAACCCACTTCATCAGATGAATCACAATTACATGTTTCCCCTCTGCTTCTGAGTGATGGTCACAGGTGACAGCTTTGGTAGATTAATGGTTTTTGTGATGGGTTGGAAAGGTTGCATCTGGTTTTTTAGAAGTGCAGACATTTTAGCAGCATCTATCCAAATGTGCATGGAGAATTTGTGCACCCATTTAACACGACTGCATGAGCATACAGCTTTGCATGTGCATTTCTAACGCAGCCTTTACGTTACCTTACTTTGTGCTGGGGAATCACACCAACCTCGCTATTACCTCAGGAGCAGGAGGACATGCAAATGATGTAAGGCCACCTTTGCTTCTCCTTAAGCCATGAGCCCATTTGGCTGTACCCAAGGATTAAGGGCCTGTATATTAAAAACTTGTATGTAGATACTCATATAGCACCCATTACTGACTTATCCACATGCCATTCAAATATTTAAGAACAGAAATAATAACCCTTCTCACTTGTTGTCTTCCCAGCCTGGCAAAGAAATAGTTTCATTAGTTTATACTAATACAATTTGAATAGTTTATTTGGGTTGGGAGGGTGGGTTCATGTTTCTTAGTGAAAGTGTATCTGCGAGTTGTCAGGCTGCGTGAAAGTGTGAAAACGTTATTGTGAGAGAGCAATGTCGAAGAAATTAGTTTTGCATTTGGGTCAAATGCAGAGGCCATTCTTTTTTCTTCCAGGAGTAAGTTCTTTACTGCAGAAACAAGCCTTTACTGTATTCAGAAGCATAGATTTTACGGACAGAATGGCCCTTTTGATCATTTAGTTTGACCTCCTGTGGGCCATAGAATTTCACTTAGTTACCTTTGTACTGAGCCAATAACTTGTACTTGGATAAAGCAAGTCCTCTAGGACAGTGGTTTTTCAAATTACGGGTCACGACCCATACTAGGTCATGAAATGTCAGGCACTGGGTCTGATTACTGCAGGGGGATCAGGTAACCAGTGGGGGTGCTAAGGCAGGTACCTGCCCGTCCTGCACTGCACCTCAGAAATGGCCAGCAACAGGACTGGCTCCTAGATCAGCTGTGGCCAACCCGTGGCTCACGAGCTGCATGCGGCTCTTGCTCTCCAAAAGTGAGGCTCGCGAAGCTGCTCCTGCGCACCCCCCAAAAGGCCCCTACCCCTGCCAGCTCCCCCCCCCGACCCCCGGCTTCCCTGTGCTTACTGGGTCGGAGCTGCAGGGTTTAAAAAATGGCACCCAAGATGGCGGACGTCTTAAAGGGGCAGCCTCGTTTAAAAAAAAAATTTAAAAAAATTTTTTTTTGCTTGACAATTCTGGTGCAGCTCTTCGCATTTTTTCCACTGCTGTTTTGGCTCTCTGTTAAATGGGTTGGCCACCCCTGTCCTAGATGATGGGGGGAGAGAGAGAGAGTGCACAGGGCTCCGTGCACTGTCCCTGCCCCAAACACTAACTCTGAACTCCCACTGGCTGGGAACCTACTTCTGGCTGCTTCTGGGGTGCAGCATGGTCTGTGGTGCCAGGAAAGGCAGGAAGCTGCCTTAACACCCCCGCTGCACTGCTAACTGGGATCCACTCAAGGTAAGCCCCTCCTGCCTCAGCCCTGAGCTTTCTCCTACACCCCAAAGCTCTCATCCTCAGCCCCACTCTGGAGCCCACACTCCAGTCAAATTATGTTGGATTACAGGCGTCAACGATTTTCTTCAACTGGGTCATGAGAAAAAAAGTTTGGAAACCACTGTCCTAGGAAGGCATCCAATCTTGGTTTGAAGCCTTCAAGAGATGGAGACTCATAAGGATTCCTCTTACGGCTCGGCAGTTCCACTGTGCCAGTTCGGTGTTGCTGTGGGAAGTCACAGTTGCAGGGAGAGAGGAGACCTCTTCAGTAGCTGGAGCTGAAGCTACAGAGGGCTTTGACTATCAGGAGAGAGACCTTGAACTAGACTTCAGATTGAATGGGCAGCCTGTGCAGAGAATGGCGCTGCAGTGGGATGTGGTTACAGCAGCTGGTGTTGCTCCCATGCCCTGGCTGCTGCACTTTGTACAAGAGGCAGGGCCGGCCCCTATGCCCCCTTTTTCTCCTGCCTGCCTATTATGTCTCTTGTGCCTTCCATCCTCCAGCACAGCACTCCACCATCTCTGTGCATCTAGTGCAGAGAGAATACATATGCACTAGCAGCAGATACAATTTTCTACACTCTGGGTCCTAGTGGTGTCCCCCCCACAGTCTGGCACCTGAGGCGGTCACCTCATTTCGCTTCATGGTAAGGCCAGCTCTGACAAGAGGAAGTTTTTCCAGATGTGTGGCTTCACTCCTAGATAAAACGATCTGAGAAATCACAAATGCACAGATCGCTGAGGCAAGGCATGCATGTGGGGGCATACATTTCTGTAGAGGTGGCCCGTTTTGTCCATGATTTGTTTTCGCCACTTGCCTGATTTTGCCTCAGAAGATGCTGTTGTTGACATCTGATGCAAAGGAGATGGATTGCTGCATGTCATCTGTGTATTACCGGCACTGCCGCACCTGCTATGCCACCAACTGCCCAAACAGCTTCACAGAGACATTAAATAGCACGGAGGAAAGGACTGAGCCATGCGAGTGTGGCCTCATTAGTCGCTTTTGCATTCACTGTTTGCGCTTTACTGTCTGGGGCAGTAGGTCAGGACTCCTTTGTCTTACGTTGGTCTAGAGTGGGTTCTATATGTATTGTTATTGGCACTCATTTATCCCATGCCACGGGTAAGAATTGTGCTTTGCAAACACAAGAGGTAGGGGAAGTGGCTGAGTTGCCAGGGGAAAACAATGCTGTTTGGTTTGAGTTTCAGAGCAAGGGAATGGTTAAGCAATGGTCTCAAGTTGCAGTGGGGGAAGTCTAGGTTGGATAGTGGGAAAATCTATTTCACTAAGTGGGTGGTGAAGCACTGGAATGGGTTACCTAGGGAGATGGTGGAATCTCCATCCTGACAGGTTTTTAAGTCTCGGCTTGACAAAGCCCTGGCTGGGATGATTTAGTTGGGATTGGTCCTGCTTTGGGCAGGAAGTTGGACTCAATGACTTCCTGAGGGTTCTTCCTGCCCTATGATTCTATGATTAAGGCTTTTGTTTTATACTCCATTGAACATTTCTACTATTTCATATTTTATAGAACCTAAATTCTGGGCCTTCACTAAGGTGACCTGGTGAGATTCACTCCTAGTATTTCTGTCCCACTGCCTCTGCTGAAAGTTTCCATTTGCACTAGTGCTCTACATTGCCACTTGACAAGTCATCACTGATTATGGTACTGGGAAAAGGGGCAGTTTAGGCTTCATTGCATCTACCTAATAACCGCACCTCAGCATCCAAAGTGCATGCTGTCTTTCTCAATGTAAGTCATCCAGGAGTCTAATTATTGTCAAATAGGTAGCAATAATAAAAGCTTTCCTCTGCTTAACTTCCAAATGTTGACTTATCTACAAAGCCTTGCAGCGTGTGTGTTATTTTTGTTAAAAATGAATTTAGAGGCATGTGGTAATTCTACCCTTCTCAGGAAGGCTTAATCTGTGGTGAGCTAACTTTTCAAATGCTCTGGAACACCAAGTACTTGGATCCAGTGAATGAACCATCTATCATTCCTTGTAAGGACCATGTCACATTGATGATTACCTCTGCCAACTTAATAGCTGAGTCCTAGGAATCCCACAACTGAAGATAAGCTTGAATCAAAATTTGTGACTCACCCAAGGTCACACGAGTCTCATTTAGAGTTTGGAAGATAACTTAAACATCTCCTGATGCACAGCCCCCTGTTCTTACCCATAGAATAAATCTCCTTCTACAGGAAAGTATACTGTTAGAAAGACTTGGATTCTGTTGAGCATGTTTATCTGATTTGCCGTCGGTTTAGTCTCAATTTTAAGAAGGCAGTCTTGGTTTTTTTAATCAATAAACTCAGGATGTGATGGGCTAAACACTGAAAAAAGATGGAGTTTTTCAAAAAGAAACAAAAAATGTTAGCTCCAACAAATGCCCCAGAAACCAGAAATGACAAGGATTAAGAATTCAGCAGAACAGTCCAGAGAGGGACAAAGCAAGGCAGTAAGAAACTCCAGTGTTAAATTTGTGAGTAACAAAGAGATTTCAGTTGATTACAGGAACTCAGGGTGATGCTTTTCCAGAGAAAATACCATGCCACATACCATCCACAGTAAACAGTGAAATGATAAAGCAGGCACCCTAATAAAGCCAGGTTGGGCTATTCTCAAAGGGTTTTGCAGCATCCAAACATTAGCAAAAGAACAGGCAATACCTAGCTAGGACTAGTAGACAAGGCTGGCCAAAGGGATTTTGATGCCCTAGGTCAGGGGTAGGGAATCTAAGGCCTGGAGGCCAGATGAGGCACCTGGATTACCTGGATCTAGCTCCCAAGGCTCAAGGCTCCCCGCCAGCACTGGGGAACACATGCTGGTGCTACAGCCCCGCTGCCATCCTCCCACAGGGCTGGGAGCACACAAAATCTACTAGCCTGGGCCCCGCAGGCTCTGGTGTGCCAATGGGGAATGTGGTCTCATGTGGGGCCCATGTCAGTGCATGTTTACTATTATATTAATTATTATTATTACTATTATCTTGCTTCTCATTTGTGTGTGGCCCCTGACTGATTTTTCTCTGAGTCAGCAGCCCCTGATCCAAGAAAGGTTCCCCTCCCCGACCTAGATGAATAATATATTTACCCCCCCTTCCATATTCAATATAGAGGAAAAAAATGAGACGTCTAGAATGAAGTTTTACCTTTATTTAGTTAACATTCAAACTGAATAATGTAAAGATAAAAATAAATATTTCTATTGCTTTTTTCTGCTTTTCATTAATTCTAACACAATTATACGCTAGAGGGTAAACTGCCCAGTAGCTGACACTGAAGCTTTAACTGTTTTGAGTTGCACCCAGTGTTTTTGGTCAGTGTTATAAACAGTTTCATTTCAAGTAGCAACTGTTTTCCTCCCTGATTTTTGGGACGCTATGAAAATCTTTTTTCCTTGATACTGAATAAAGTTGGGTTTTGAGCTGTAACCCTTTGGCAATGGGACATAACAGCTGTTGTGGTGGCTGACTGGCCTTCACTAAGGTGAGAGCAACATTGAGTCAACTTTGTAATTAATATGATATATGGAGAAATGCCTCTCTCATTAGAAGGGACCTTGAGAGGTCATTGAGTCCAGTCCCCTACCCTCACAGCAGGACTAAGTACCATCCCTGACAGATTTGCCCTAGATCCCTGAATGGCCCTCTCAAGGGCTGAGCTCACAACCCTGGGTTTAACAGGCCCATGTTCAAGCCACTCAGCTATCTCTCCCTCCTCCCCCCACAATTGGCCATCACTGGGCTACTGAGAATGACTGAACTGCCAGGTCCCGCCCCTGCCCCCAAGGAGCAAACTCAGGCAGTGCTCCTTTGAAGCTAGGCTGTGACTCATTTTAACTGTATTTACATATATAGCTGTGCTCCACAACATGAAATCAATAATAAACCTCAACTTCTGACATGGCAATGTTGCACTGATTTACAAGTATAATATTCGATACTTTTATTCATAAGAAAGAGCCTATTCATATATTTTAAATAGAGAAAAAAATCACGTCCATCTAACCTGGTGCCCCTTAAAGTTTGAAGCCCTAGGCAACTGACTAGTTCACCTGTATAGCCAGTACGGCCCTGCTAAGG
Source organism: Pelochelys cantorii (assembly GCA_032595735.1). NCBI lineage: Eukaryota > Metazoa > Chordata > Testudines > Trionychidae > Pelochelys > Pelochelys cantorii. The sequence continues at coordinate 13,578,129 of CM064328.1, forward strand.
GATCTATTTTAGGAGGCAAGCCAACCACATGTATGTACAACATCTAGTCTTGAACCGATGTGTTATCAGAATAAAAATAAATAATAATGATATTTTATAACATGAGCCTGGGTGACTGTTTTGATGTGAAAAAAGTATCCATTTCTTGTGGAGCACATGATGGCAAAACGTCTTAGATATGAGAAAGGAACAAATATTGCCTCCGGCTATTAGTGGCAGGTTTTGGGTTACGTAAAAATAAATTTAGTGCTGGCAAAAGTGCCAGCTGGAGCTGAAAAACCTCTCTGTAGCCCACAAAACAGGTACAGCTCAGATATCAGCAAAGTGGAAGCATTTTTTTTTTTAATCGAGCCTTCTCCAACCAACATATTTAAACACTGATCTGCAGTGTTCCAACTCTTGGTGCTAGGGGTTGTTGGTTCTCCATAGCCCAGTCCATTTTTTGTTCTGGCTATTAAGAGTACCAACAAAAGTGATGCGGATGCTTCCCCACTAAGAAATGGATTGAGAACACCAATCTCGGTTAAATGAACACACATACCATAGAGCCATCTGATAGTTTGCTTCAGCTGTCTGGATGGAGAGTTAACAAGCAGCCATGACTTGAAGCATAATAACTTCTGCATTGGGTGTTAAGAGATCCTTTTCACTGGTAGATAACAGGTTGTTTTGAGAAGTCAAATGAGAAGGACGGGGGGGGTGGGGGATAAGTTCTTGTGCATGAGGGGCAGATGTCAGCCCCCCCCCCTCACATTAATGTGTACAAATAAACAATGAGACCATATTCACTAAAATTAAGTAATTAATTATTCAGATTCTGACTAACTAATAGAGACAGTGGAACCTCAAAGAGTTCTGAGGTTCAGGTTAAACAAGCCCTCTCCCACTACCATGGAGAGGTGCCCAAAATATAGATGAACATTTGTGGTAATTCCAGTGAAGGCAGCAGAGTGAGATCTCAGTCACGCCCCATGAGAACAGTATCGTCATTCGTATTTTGGTACTTCACTTTCTATCCTGGCCAGAAACAAGCAGTGCAAAGATGAGCAAAAATAGCAGGGAGAAATACTTCTGTTTTAACTTCAGAGATTTGTGGATTCCAAACATAGAAGGGACTTCTGTGCTCATCTAGACAGACCTCCTCTATAACACAGATCGTAGAACTTCCCCAAAATACCTTAAAAGAAGAGTCTTGATTTGAGCTTAGTTTGGGTTTTGGCAGAAGGGTGAAGCAAGTGGAGAGAATGTGAATAAAAAAAATGAAAAAAAAACCCCATAAAAAACAAACAAGTGACCTTCTCAAGGAATGAAAAACCCTCACCCAAAACATTACAATCAGAATAAAGCAAAATTGAACAAGGAGGGAAGGCCTGGAAAGAGATGAGATCCCAAAAGAGAGGAGGCAAGAAGACTAAAGGAATTAATAGGAAACACATGAAAACAGAGGCTGCAGTGTGACATCTCACAAATTAAATTAAACATAAGAGAATCAAAAGTGGAGGTAAACATAGAAAGAGAAGCAAACTATCTGCAAGTGGAGAAGCGGAAGCTGAAATGGCAAAAGAGCCAAAATCTAAAGAGTGTTAAATTATGAGCCAATTAATAATGTAAGAAACTAGATCACAAAATACTGGTAGTGATGATGGATTATGGAAACAGGTAGCACCTAAAACAAAGGCCTATTTCCATACTACATATTTCTGTAAATAGCAAGAAGGTGAAGAAATCAACCAACCAACCAACCAACCAACCAAGGAATTATATCAAATTTGAAGTAAATGACAAACTACATGTACCTTGTAGCAAGCCACTTGGTGCCAGGTGGGCATTTTGCATGCCCTGATTCCCACAATCCAAGACAGAGCATACATATTCCATGGAGAGATTTCCACAGGTAGCACTGTTCCCTCTAAGATTTTCCATCTATGAGTGGAGTGAGTTTTGCCTTGTGCACCAATATTGAGGTCATGTGCATTTCTTCGGATGTGTGCAACCGTAGTATCCACCAGTTGCTAAAAAATGTCTTTTATATATATTTTTAAATGTTATGAAAGAAAGAATTTTAAAAGGGATAATTAACAAGACACATGACTAAATAATATGAAATCAAATAAATACTATTAATACTGCAAAATTTTCAGTAGCCATGTCCAGTGTTGTCTCTAAGCTGCGTGGCGAGACAGCTTCACAGGTGATTAATCAGCCCTGCCCAGTCAGTGAGCTCTGTGCAGGGAGCTCTGAGCCTCTGAATATGTAATGAATATATAAAAAAGTGTTCCATTAGAAGTTCTTTTCAATTGCTACATAATTAATTATAAAATATAGACTCCTTGACAGAGACCCACATTCCATTTTTTTCATTTTATCGTTTCCCACAATTTTTCTGTATTGAGTAATAACAGACACAAGGAGGGATTTTACTGGATGATGTCCTTTATGCATGGAATGCCCTATTAAAACATGTACACCATTAAACTGTTCACTTCATCTACTTCCTAGATTTACTTTTTTTTTAAGTCAAGGAATTAAGGTTATTTGACAAACATATTCAGGGACATTGGTGTGACAGTTTAGGAGACAGATAAAGTCACTTCTGCATCCATGAGAAACCAGTGTCACCATTTTCCTACTAGCCATGTGTATGCTGGTAAGAATGTGCAGAAGCATCGAACTGACATCCGGGGGATAACAATGGGCAAGGTTGATCCAAGTGGACCTTTGAAAAATTTAAAGTCCAGAGTGTGACAGTCCCGAATCTCAGAAAGGTTGTTTGCTAAAACAAAGATATTTTCTGAGGTCAGATGACTGCATCATGTCCTTCCTCTGATAATATAAATCTGATCTGAAATACTGGAACAAAGTGTTATGCCAACATCAACTAATTAACCCATGATCGTGCACATTTTTTACAAGGAAAGGGCTTAGCGCAGGTGGCTAGCCTGGGCTGTAACAAACAATTTGAATGTCCTGTTTCTGGGTTCCATATGTATTCTCTTTCCCATGCCTGCTGATTCTCAATATATTTGTCAATTAGTTGATACAAATACCCACTCTTCTTGCCTGGGCCTTTCAGCATCTGTGACAACATAATTCATAGTCCCTGTGAGGCCATGAACTTTAAGATCATTAAATGACTCCGAAGAAGAACTGGTTGGGTCGATTTTTTTTTCTTTTTGCTAATGCAGCAAAAAAGGTGGGGTCCAATCATGTTCCAGGAAAGGCAGTGGAAAGACATTCACAGACTGCAATGGGAAGTGGATCAGGCCTACAGTGATCAGCAAAGTTGGAAATGGACATAGACGTGCAAGGAGGGATTGGGCAACACATTATTTTTGCTTACAGAGAAGGCCAAATGCACCAGCCTCTCCAGCTGCCGTCTCTTATCCGTAGCCTTCCCGCCTCCTGTCTCCCCAAAGAAATAATCACCGTACTCTCCACTGCCAAGGACACTAGGGCTATATCTACACTCGCGGTTTCTTGCACAAGTACGGCCGTTCTTGCGCAAGAATCTGCAGAGCGTCCACACTGCCCGCCCGCTCTTGCACAAGGAAATTTACAGTACAGCTTGGTAAGAGAGGGCTCCTTGCGCAAGAGCTATGCTCTTTTTTAACATGTGTAAGCCCTCTTGCGCAGGAGCTCTTGCGCAACAGGGCAGTGTGGACGCTCAGCAGGGATTTCTCGCGCAAGAAAGCCCTATGACTAAAATGGCCATCAGAGCTTTCTTGCGCAAGAGAGCTTTCTTGCGCAAAAGCACAGCTCGCACATGGCAGTGTGGACGTTTTCTTGTGCAAAACTTCTTGCACAAGAACACTTGTGCAAGATGTTCTTGAGCAAGAAGCCGCCAGTGTAGACAAAGCCTAGATGTCTGCCAAACAATGGGAATTACAAATCTGTTCAGTCTGAAGTGTCAGTTATATTAAGTTTCCTGATAATGTAGCTCAAACTCCTACAACTGAAAACACATTGGGCTTCTTCACTTCAACAGCAAAGAAGCTATAATTATGAATAAAGGGAGATACTCCAGCTATTGTTCTCCTGAGCAGTGCATTGCTTGCCCTGCATCTTTGTTTACTGCCCTCAGACATCTGCCTTCCTCCATACACACGAACACACACCACTTCATCTCTCCCCCATCTCTCTCACACCTTTATTTATTGAATTTTGAAAACAGCCAAGCCACCCACCTTACATGTCCCCCCCCCCGCATATAGACGCACAGCTCTATATTATCCCAGCGCAGGTCCCTTATGGAGTGCCTGTGCTCCGCTTGCTGTCCTCATAGATTTGGGAGAACAAGCCATTCCTCCTGAACTAGCTGCTGGACAAGGAGCAGGTCCACAAATTGCCTTCCCATCTTGTTTGCTACCAAAATGGGATGGAAGGCCAGTTCTATGGAAACACGTGGGGCACTCAATGGCAGATAGAAATAACATTCTGCCTTGAACCTTTAGCTCATTTATTCCAGAACTAAACACACACATACACACACAATCACTGGTGAATCATTAAATACTAGAACTGGAAGGGACCTCAAGAAGTCAAGTCCAGTTCCCTGCCCTCACAACAGGACCAAGCACCATCTAGATCATCTCTGATAGATATCTATCTAACCTGCTCTTAAGTGTCTCCAGTGCTAGAGATTCCACAACCTCCCTGGGCAATTTATTCCTATTTTTAATCACCCTGACACTTAGAACGTTTTTCCTAATATGCAACCTAAACCTCCCTTGCTACAGTTTAAGCCCATTGCTTCTTGCTGTACCATCAGAGGAAGGAGAACAATTTTCTCCATATATATATATGCAGTCTCTCCTTGAGTTATGAATGAGTTACGGACCAAACACTTGGCTGTAACTTGAAATGTTCGTAACTTGGACCCCATTGAGTTACATTGCGACCACGCTGTTCGTAAGCACGGGTCGTGTTTGTGACTCGGGGACCGCCTTTGGGAGTTTTGGTCGTAAATGCTAATGGTAGTAAATCGACTGTTCGCAACTCGGGGACGGGCTGTATATATATATATATATATATATATATATATATATTATAAAATCATAAACTTTCATGGCAAAACCCATTTCTTCAGATGAGTCAAGCTTTCTAGACCTTTAATTATTTTTGTTGCACTTCTCTGAACTCTCTCCAATTTCGTCACATCTTTCTTGAACTGTGGTGTTCAGAATTAGACACAATACTCCGGTTGAGGCCTAATCAGTGTAGAGTAGACACAACACAGAGTAGAGTTACAGTAATAATCGATCATCAAAACTTCAGTTGAAAAAGGCCTATTAGATCACCTTGTCCTCACTCCAAAGCAGAATCGCTCTCTGCAACATATGCAAAGGTACATGCTACACCACCTAGTAAAGCGCAACAGAGATTTTCCTACAGCACACTATAAAGTTTATTTTGTCAACTTTCATCCTGATATGAAAATGCATTACACCACTTGTCATCACTGTGATACAGTTTTTTCCATAGGAAAAGCTTTACAACCACAGTAAAGGGGATAGGGCATTCGCCTGAGAATGCTTATTGCCTGTGCTACTTGACTGTCTGAAATACATGAATAGGAAAGTGTACAAAGGGAAACTTCTTAAATGATGCCTAACAAAATGACTTGATAGCAATACTGCAGGGTTAATAGAATTTAGTTATTTTGTGTATAACAAAAATCGGGAAAAATCAGGATGAACTGAATAGGGGAGATAAAAATAAGGGAAAAGAAACAGCTTCATAGATGAATGGGTAACTGAAATGACTGAAAAGCAGTGAATGAATCTGCATGGGGAACAGAGTCCAGCCCTTTAGGTCACTGGATCAAATCTATCCAAAGACAAAGCTGTTTGGTGCCCTCGTATGATCCCTGCACAACACAGAAACTTGCACTGTAATTTGAATCCCTGGTTGAAACATTCCAAAAAGAGCCCTGATTGGGCCACTAAGATGAAGCTCTTCTCACATTTCCTCCAGTTCATGGTTGAGGACATTGGTGGGAGGTCATGTGGGAAGCCTGCATTGTCTTATCAGTTCTCTGGTTGCATTAGAGGGCCTGAGGGAAAGTAAACTGAAAGGAATGGAATGACTCCCATTAACATCAGTGGGACTTTGCATCAGGCTTTCTTTCTGAAAGACTGCCAAAGTCTGCATCCTTCCACCAGCACTAAATTTACTATTTTAAAAAAAAATCCCCCATTAGCATCCAAATAAATGTGAGTTGTGTTTTGATTTCAGCAGAAGGTTAAACCTCAACTAAAAACAGGTTAATTACATCATTGACCCAAGTCCCATCAAGCACGCATCTTCAGATTCGTAGTAATGTAGTGTGAATCACCACCCTTGGGTTCCCAAGAAGCAAGTCAAATTACTTGACTCTGGAATGCATAAACATTTAGTGGAAGAAATTGTGACTTCAGAGAATGAACAAACAAAACAGCCTGTTTGTTTGTGTAATGGCCTCCCTTCTTTCAGGAGAACCGCTAAGAAAGATTTGAGAGACTCTTCCATGGTTCATGTTTGTAACTATGATCCAAAGAGTACAGAACAAAGACTTCTCCTATTTTTAGCCGAGAGACTAAAGGCAAAAAGGAACTCAGTGATGAGAAGATGCACTCTACCATTGTCTTTATTTGTTTTGTTTGTTTGTTAGAGCACCCTGCGTGGAAAATTAGTGATGCCTTCAATTCAGCCTGCAACCTCCACTAAACTTCTTCCCACCCCCAGAAAAATGATAGCACTTCAGCATGATACAACTATTATTTTAGTGTGTGTGCTCACATATATACACACACTGCCTAGCACAACGAGGTCTAGATTCCTGATTGGGGCTTCTATATTCTACTTGAAGGTAGGTGCGCTGTATTTGGGAAGATGTGCTATTATTCTGTAGGCTGTTATGAACAATCGCAACATCAATGGACCAGGGCCTATGTACAGCAGCCAGAAGATTTAGAATCATGAAAAACATGTCTGAAAATGCCACCCCCAGCTCTTACTTGCATTAAATCTTTAGAGGTGTACAATTTGGGGCTAGATTACATGTGAGGATGTTGTAAGTATGTACACTGTTTATAAAGAATGTTTTCTTTTCATAGGCAGAGAAATTATGTTACAGATGGCCTTCACCTTAAATAAAATTAACTTATGAGTGACAGGCACATTGAGTTGCCTGCGAAACATGCATGGACATACCAACAGCACATGCAGATACGCTTGCAGATTCGTCTGTGACAACCACTGTTTTTGTTAAATTGAAGGAAGGGGAGAAAGTGCATGGGCCATATATTTAAGTTGTTCATCACACCCTCACACACAAGGGAACTGTACCATGCTTCTATATCTCCATATTATACAGCAGTGGTACACAAGGAAGACAAATTACAAATAATTAAAAAATGTAATTTATATAGTGACAACTACATAGAAAGAGCGTTTATTTTGTTAGTGTTTATCGAAAGTACTTCTATGTCCCACCATTACTATAGAAACCAAGTACCTCATAATTTTTAATGTGTTTATTTTTTAAAATACTCCTGCAAGGTAAGGCACTGTTGTTAATCCCCATTTTACTGATGAGAACCTGAAACACAGCGAGATTAAGAGGCAGATTTTTAAAGGTGTTTGGGCACTTAACTCCCATTGAAGCCAATGGGAATTAGGTGCCTAGGTACTTCTAAAGATTTAGCCCTATATGACTTTTCTGGGACACACAGGAAATTTATGGTGGAGCAGGGTAGGGAGCAGCAATCTCCCATATCCAAAGCTAGCACCAGACCTTCCTTCTCCAGTTAGTTAGTATGATTATTAACTAACATATCTGTTAAGCACCATCTGTGTGCTCAGTGCTATTAAAAATAAAGCAAGAGATTGGCCCTACTTCTGCTCTGCAGTAGTGTCAATCAGGAGCAACTCCAGTTAAGACAAGTTTTCCCCCAAATGCAAAGCCCTGCAACAGTTCCAAAGGAAGAGGATTTTTTCCCCAGGGCCTGCCTCTCCTAATGAGAGGAAAGTCAGCCCCTTTCCTAATCACAGATCTGGTATACGTGGCCAAATGGAAATTGTCATGCTTAGCAGCACCCATCCATTCCTGCCTGCCATCACCATACTCCAAGCTTAAAAATTAAAAAAAAAAAAAAAATCCAGCAATTAAACTCCTTTTCCGCCAGCCAAACTAACCTCCCTGCTTTTGCTGCTCGTGAACGGCTTGCTGAGTTAGCTATAATTTGGAAAATTAATTGACTCAGAGCCTGCTGCTGCAGCAGCAGCCGCCGCAAATACAGAACACCCAAGACGCAGCAGCAGCCAGGTCAGAGGAGGTGGGAAAGTTTGCAACAAATGTAGCGAGCCAGAAGCAGAGCGGAATACGGGCAGCGGTGAGGAAACATAAAAAGGAAAGCATTCAGATCAGACACAGCCAGGGGAGGCGAGTTAGAGACCTCAGGAGAAGTTTGTGTTCTTTGGGAGAAGGGGAGGCTGGCGGATTATGTCTTTTAATTGGGAATGCTTCTGGTTCACTGTGGGGTACATGCGTCTAGAGATGCCCCTTTTCTCTCTCCTGGCTTGCAGTGAGCACATCAAAGATTATCTTTGTGAATCCACTGAGCAATGCACAGCATTCTTGCCTGGTAAAGAAATCTTAAATTATGTAGCTCGTTCACAGACATGCCATCTGTTTGGGAATAAGCCCACGGGCAATCATTCTGGTCATAAAAAGGAACAACAGTTAGGTATCTGTCATCACCATTTTTCTCCTGTGGCTTCAGTAATTTTATTTACAACCAATCACTCTCTCCAAATAAAATCGGCTCCCGTATTTTCGGTTATTATTTGTTATGGACAGAGTACACTGAGCATGTAAGATCCTTTACAAAGATAAGGAAGACAGTCTCTGCCCCTATGTTTTCAGGACCTGAGTGTGTGTAGCATCCGGCAAATCACTCAGCTTCTCCACGCCTGTCATTTGGGGCTGAAGAAACTACTCTGACCTAGCTGTGTGTGTGTATGATGATTAGTTAATGTTTACAAAGTGTTCTAGAAGTGCTATTCATTATTATCCCAAGTGCCCTGGGCATCAGGAAAAGCAGCACCAAGCAGCGTGTGAGGGAACAACAATACCCTGCCATGATGATTAAATTTGAATTGCAGTCAGTTTTTGCTCTCAGCCCTGGCTGAAGCTGACGGCTACAAAACCAACATGCCATGGACAGTTACAGTTGTCCAGCATGCAGACTGGGAAAGGGCTATTTGGCTCAATTAAAAAAACCAATTCCAATATATTTGCAACATTTTATATATTTGGTGGTTTTTTCTATAACCACGATGAATGAGCCTCTTGAAACACTCGTCATTTTAGCTTCACTGCACGGCACATTTCATTATCCCCATTTCACAGGTGGGAAACTGAGGCACAGAGGGGTAAAGTGGTTTGCCCAAGGTCTCACACTGGGAGTTTGTGGCAGGGCTAAGATCTGGTGGGCCCAGATCAGTGACTTAACCACAAGGCAACCCTTGAAGATACTATGAAGAAGAATGAGCAACTATGTAGCGCTCCTGTGTTTAGTTCTCAAAGCATATCACAACAGGAGGGTAGGTGTCGTCCTCCCCCATTGTAGAGATGGGGAAACTGATCCCTGGAGAAATTAAGTGACTTGCCCTGAGCATAAAATTCTGTATGAAGCAGCTGTTGTGCAGGAATGCTGGGAGGCAGCTGCTTGAAGTCAGTCAGAGCTTGTTCCTTTACCTCAGCCAGTGAGCAAAGGGGCTTCCAGGGATAGTCACCAGATCCCGCTTCCAGCCCAGCCAGATTCCCCTTCCAGCCCAGAGCAAGCCGCGGCCTATACTGTGGGCCATGGACACAGCCATTGCCTATGACAAGGAGCAAGCAAGGGTAGAATCTACAGAGCCACCAGTTTCCTGGACACCAATCTAAGGAGCCTGTCAGGAGTACAGCACTTCCTGTGTTCTTACAGTTCATTCCATGCTGGAGAGAACCTGGCCAGGCTTAATACAGGCCACTTGTTATCATTTAAATTGTGTAAATAAGTTAAATGAATAAAATATGCAAATTAGGGTATTTGCATAAAACCACCAGCTTTCTAAAACTTGACGGCGTAAGGCCACACAGCAAGCTAGTGGCAGAGAAATCCAATCCAGATTTCCAGACTACCAGTCTAGCATCTATTCAGTAAGCCACGCCGCTATTTGTTTGCAGTAATGAATAGCAGAGCGAGGGGAGGTTCGGCTTGTTTGCTGCAAGAGGCTTTTATGTAAAAAAACACTAGCCTCCTGTTTTCTATTCTCACCACAGCAGTCACACTGAAAACAAGATTCCTGACTCATTGCACCTCACTTCAGTGTATTCCCACAATTGTGTTGCACGAGGTGCCCTATTCTATATCAACATTTTAAAGGAATTACTTCCAGGAAAAGAAATGTTTCTACTTCAGTTTTTCCTCACTGTTCTATTGACAGTAATTATGGCAAGCAATGGGCTAATGAATGGGCTCATCGGCCTGAACAAATAGCCAGTCATACTTCCAGAAAGATCTTCCTCTTGTGCTTCTCCTCTTGTTTTCCTTATAAGCTGTCTATGCCCAAAGCCTTTATGAAATTCAAGTCCGGTCCCACATTCATGGAACAACCTTTAAGAAAAGCCATTTTTCATATTTAGGGATTTTTCAAATCTCCTCTAACCAGTTACATTCTGCATTGTATCTTTTGGATCTGGCCATTGTCCAACGACAATCCTTAAAAATCCCTTTACAGTTTTAAAGGAAAATACAAGCCCTCATTTACCACTGGATTCAGCCTGAAAATAAAAGCTTAATGCCTTGACAGGCCTGGATATTTTTTTGCGTTCTAAGTCTGATTTATGGTGGTAGCCAGCAAACCAGGCTGGTGAAATATTTGCTGCTGCTCGCAGGGATCTGGAAAAATGAAGTGTGAAGTTCTGAAGAGAGCAGGCAACAGTTCTCCAGTCACTAAACACTTCCAACAAGTTGGCAGTGGAACAGAGCTGTGGTCTGAAAGATGAACCTCAAAGGAATAGGGGGTGGGGGCAGAGCCGTCCTGTGCATAGTGTCAAAATACTGCTGCAGCTTAAAGCTTTCCATACATTCATTACATTGGGAGGGGAAAGAGAAACATTTTCTTCATTATTTATTTATTCTCTCTCTCTTTCTCTTTTTCCCCCTGTGCAGTTCCCCCAGGAGGGGTTTCACCCAAAGTAGGAAAAAATTAAAAGTAACAACAGGAACATAGGAAGTAGCTTAAGCCTACCATAAAAATGCTCAGATTGAAAAATATGACCCGGAGAGGGGAAAGCGTTGCAGTTGCTACAAGGCTGATTAGTCTCTGTAGCCTTTCGAAGGGCCAAGGCCCTGCAATCTGTGGGCGTGGGAGCTGTGATTTTCATTCCCATGAAAAGGGAATTTCCTAGAGGTAAAAGGGAGGTGGGGATTTTTCAGAGTGTTCTTGGAATGAGTCACTCTGAATACATTTGCCAGGTAAAACATGTGGCTGTTTCAATTTTCTTTGAAGAAAATTAATATTCAACTATATTATATATAGCATAAAGTGGTTCGACTTTGTGCGAAATGCCATAATCTCACCAAGGTCTGGCCTCCCTCCAGTTGCTCACTGAATTCAAACACTCTTCAGCCATCTCACCAGGATGGACTAAAATGCACATCATGCTCTCAAACTCTGTTGACGTGCAAAGCGGAAAACACCTTGACCTGCATTCCCCACCCCCCACCCTCCTGGTCTGCCCCAGATATTTGTAGATTTGCAGGACTGAGCGAGATCTGGGAACTTCACTCTGTGATGCCCGGTATGATGCTATCAACTGTGGTTACCTCAGCTGACACAGTGATTCTCAGTAGACTATGCGGATGGTTTTTTGGGGAGAGAGAGAGAGAGGCAGAGATGAACTGATAAATTACTCAGGTATATTTCAACATCAGCATTAAGGGACCATATGCTGCTTCAGTGCACAGAACCACACCAGAGCACTCAACCTCAGTAATGTAGCTGGACATGAGTGTGGTCAATGAGAGGGAAAGAAGGGATGTAGGGAAGAATCTTTAGTATGAGGCAGAGAGAACAATATGGAACTGCTCCAAGGAGGCTACTTCTACCTGACCGTGTTGTGCCCTCCAAGATTTACCACAATCCCTGGGCAGGTGAAAGCACAGAGAGGTTGAACAACTACTCTGGAAGTCAGAGGGGAAGTCAGAATTGGGAATTTAACCCAGCTGCCCAGTATCCCAGCTCTGTGCTTTAACTAGACCAGAGGGGCTGAAGCTGTGGGGGAAAGTAGTTGCCAACTCTCTCAGACTGGATGGCATGGACGCCATTTACTGGATGGATGCCATGTAGTGATGTCTCGTCCAGAAGAGTTGGCAACCTGGAGCAGGGCTGAGAGGGAGGAGCAGCACAGCCAACTGGAGAGAAGCGGTGCTTTTAAGGGGAAAGTGCTGCTTCTTTTCTAGCTGCCTGCAGTGCTGCTACCTCCTGCTCAGGCCTCCAGCCTGTGATGACCATTCACCTCTGCCTGATGAGCAAGGGCTGGGCTCTGAGCCCTGGGGAGGCAACCGGGCGATGAGGATGAGGATGGCTGGACCAACGCTTAACCAGGGGTGGGCAGCCCAGCGATGGGGCTGGGAGTGGCCGGAGTCCATAGACAGCATACAGCTGCATAGGGTACCATGAAATTTGTGGAAATTTGGTGCCCCAAATTTCATGGTGCCCTACGCAGCTGCAAGTTTTGCCTCTCAGTAGGGACAGCTCCGAGCAGCAGGTCCTGCTCCTAAGCCAGGGAGCAGCAAGGCTTCGCGTGGTGCCCCCGCCCTGAGCATTGCCTCTGCGCTCCCATTGGCCAGGAACTGGCCAATGGGAACTGGCAGGGCAGTGAGTGTGGGCAAGAACATTGTGCAAAGCCACTTGCATGCCTTCACCTAGGAGCTGGACCTGCTGTTGTCCGCTTTTAGGGCACAGGGCAGTCTGTGGTGTCAAGACAGGCTGGAAGCCTGCCTTAGCACCCCCGCTGCACTGCTGATGAGGAGCCACCAGAGGTAAACCCATGCCCAAACCCTGAGCACAAGCTACCTGCCCCAGCTCTAAGCACCCCTAAGTCCAGAGCCCTCTCCTCCATCCCAACCCTTCACCTCCTGCCCCAGAGCTTGCTCCCTCAGACAGAGACTTCTTTCCCCCTGCACCCTCCTGGACTCCAAACCCCTTATCCCTATCCAGGAACCTACACTCAAAAGGTATAATTATGTTGGGTCATCAGCATCAACAATTTTGTTCAGTTGGATCATGTGAAAAGCTTCTGAAAACCCTGGGTCTAGATATTACTTAGTCCTGCCACAATTGCAGCAGATGGACTAGATGACCCCGTGATGAATTTTCCATTCCCATGATTCTGTAGTTCAACAGCAGCCTCACTCACTCCAGTGCCCTGCCCAAATGCCTCCATCCTTTTCCACAAAGTTATTTCGGTGTTTGATAGGGTGGCTTTGCCCGTCTACTTCCCTCACTCCTTGTTCATTACTGGAGACTACTCACAAGGATGTCCATTGTGATGCAGACCACCTGTTCGCTAGCAACTGAAAATCCATCTCATTTCACAGAAACCACTAACAATGATAATCAGATAGCAACGACTTCTGCTAACCACCAACCTGAGTCACATTTGAGCTGGCGGTGTGAGGGTAAAAAAGGCTCCGTATCCCATTGCCAAATCTGAGGCAAGCAATACATACAGTACCAGTGACTAGAAGATATTAACTGTTGCTGGTTGAGGGTCCATCTAATGTTTTGCTGGTTTCTCCTAAAACAGAGACAATGGGACCCAACATTGCCTTGGTGTAAACTGGTGATGCTCCCTCTTATTTGGTCCATTGTCTCTCCACCAATCGCTAGGTGAGAATAGCCCTTCAGATCTAAGTGGTTCAACTTATTTTTCATACTTAAGATGCAGAGATGCTGGCAAAACTGTAATTAAAGGTATGGGTGTAGGGTCTGGGTGCGTGGGTGAGCGTGTGTAACTAAGTGTGCGTGTGTTTGTCTGTTTGTGTGGGTGTATAGCACAGAATGTGGCTTTCAGTTTGCGAGAGCATGGTGAGACATATTTGCAGGTATCTTGTTTGTGACAGTGGGTGGCACAGTATGTGCCGGTGTGACTGACACTGTGGTTTGAGGCTGTGTGATTGTGAGATGTGTAAGCTTGCGCGACAGCATGTCCCGTAAATGCTTCGACTGTGAAGGAGGATTCTTAAGCTGTTTCGTAACAAAAAAGATTCATATGTTCCAGTTCCAAGGCTCCATGCTGTTGTTCAGACAGCGCCCCCAGCTCGGTTTGTACTGTTGTCCTGAATAAATGGAACACTTCAAAACTTTAAATAGAACTGAAAGATGCAGTGGCTCTTCCAAAACCAAAAGCTTGGGTTTAAAACAAAACAAACCCTTTGTTGCATCATTTCAGCTTCTGGCCTTTGACAGCATTAAAAATTGAATCAAAACACCAAGATGTTAGTGTAATTTTTTGCTAAAGAAAACCTCATTGTTTCAATATATGCTGGGACAAATTCTTCTTTCATTTATCATAGAATCATAGATGTCTATCTAACCTGCTCTTAAATATCTCCAGAGATGGAGATTCCAGAACCTCCTTATGCAACTTATTCCAGTGTTTAACCATGCTGACAGTTAGGAAGTTTTTCCTAATGTCCAACCCAAACCTTCCTTGCTGCAGTCTAAGCCCATTGCTTCTTGTCCTATCCTCAGAGGCCAAGGAGAACAATTTTTCTCCCTCTTCCTTGTGACACCCTTTTAGATACCTGAAAACTGCTATCATGTCCCCTTTCAGTCTTCTCCTTTCCAAACTAAACAAGCCCAGTTCTTTCAGTCTTCCTTCATAGCTCATATTCTCTAGACCTTTAATCATTCTTGTTGCTCTTCTATGGACTTTCTCCAATTTCTCCACATCTTTGTTGAAATGTAGTGCCCAGAACTGGACACAATACGCCAATTGAGGCCTAATCAGCGCAGAGTAGAGCAGAAGAATGACTTCTCACGTCTTGCTCACAATACTCCTGCTAATGCATCCCAGAATCATGTTTGCTTTTTTTGCAACAGTGTCACACTGTTGACTCATATTGTGGTCCGCTATGACCCTTAGATCCCTTTCTACAGTACTCCTTCCTAGACAGTCACTTCCCATTCTGTATCTGTGAGACTGATTGTTCCTTCCTAAGTGGAGTACTTTGCATTTGTCCTTATTAAACTTCATCCTATTTACCTCAGGCCATTTCTCCAGTTTGTCCAGATCATTTTGAATTATAACCCTATCCTCCAAAGCAGTTGCAGCCCCTCACAGCTTTGTATCATCTGCAAACTTAATAAGCATACTCTCTATGCCAATATCTAAATAGTTGATGAAGATATTGAACAGAACCGATCCCAAAACAGACCCCTGCAGAACCCCACTTGTTATGCCCTTCCAGCAGGATTGTGAACTGTTAATAACTACTCTCTGAGGGTATGTCTACACTAGCCCCCTAGTTCAAACTAGGGAGGCTAAATGTAGGCATTCGAACTTGCAAATGAAGCCCGGGATTTAAATATCCCGGGCTTCATTTGCATGTTCCCGGGCGGGCGCCATTTTTAAATCCCCTTAGTTTGAACTGACTGCCCGCGGCTACCCGCGGCTACACTCCTCATTGCAGGAGGAGTAACAGTTAATCCGAACGAAGGGCAGTCAGTTCGAACTAAGGGGATTTAAAAATGGCGCCCGCCCGGGAACATGCAAATGAAGCCCGGGATATTTAAATCCCGGGCTTCATTTGCAAGTTCGAATGCCTACATTAGCCAACGTAGTTCGAACTAGGGGGTAGTATAGACATACTCTGAGAATGGTTATCCGGCCAGTTATGCACCCACCTTATAGTAGCCCCATCTAAGTTGCATTTGCTTAGTTTATTGATAAGAATATAATGCGAGACCATATCAAATGCCTTACTAAAGTGTGGTATACTATGTCCACTGCTTCTCCCTTATCCACAAGACTCGTTATCCTATGATTATAAACATTGTTATGATTATAAACCTTAAGTAATGACTGAGCTTAATGGTGTTGCTTCATAGAATCATAGGGTTGGAGGAGACCTCAGGAGGTCATCAATTCCAACCCCCTGCTCAAAGCAGGACCAACCCTAATTAAATCATCCAGCCAGGGCTTTGACAAGCCTGAACTTAAAAACCTCTAGGGATAGAGATTCCACCACCTCCCTAGGGAACGCATTCCAGTACTTCACCACCCTCTTAGTGAAATAGTTTTTCCTAATATCTAACCTAGACCTTCCCCACTGTAACTTGATTTATACTGATAGAGATGTAGCCATGTTAGTCTGGTGTTGCTGAAACAAAAGACAGGACTATGCAGCACTTTAAAGACTAACAAGATGGTTTATTAGGTGATGAGCTTTCATGGGCCAGCCCCACTTCTTCAGATCAAATTGTGGAAGAAAATTGGCATGACCATATATACCAAAGGGATACAATCAAAAAAAAGTGAACACCTATAAAATTGGCAAATCCGATTTTAGAACAGAGGGAGCTTGGGGGGGGGGGGGGGGAGGTTAGTGTCTATGAGATAATGATATTAGGGGTGATAATTGGGGAAGCTATCTTTAATGCCCACAAATCAGACATCAGACAGTTTCACAAAGAAAAAACAGTTTCTTGTCATTTCAACCAGACTGGGCATTGTCTCAAGGACCTAACTACATGTATCTTACT
Source organism: Pelochelys cantorii (assembly GCA_032595735.1). Taxonomy (NCBI): domain Eukaryota; kingdom Metazoa; phylum Chordata; order Testudines; family Trionychidae; genus Pelochelys; species Pelochelys cantorii. The sequence continues at coordinate 13,594,929 of CM064328.1, forward strand.
TCAAAGAGACTTTAACACCAGACTACAAAGGGAAACCTCATAACTGTCATTCATGCTTAAATTTGACACTTTAAGAATGGGCCTTAACAAAGATGCTAACTACCTTACCCATTACAAAGATAGCTTCCCCAATTATCACCCCTAATATCATTATCTCATTATACCCCCCCTCGTTCTAAAATTGGATTTGTCAATTTTATATGTGTTCACTTTTTTTTATTGTATCCCTTTGGTATATATGGTCATGCCAATTTTCTTCCACAATTTGATCTGGGGAAGTGGGTCTGGCCCACGAAAGCTCATCACCTAATAAACCATCTTGTTAGTCTTTAAAGTGCTGCATAGTCCTGTCTTTTGATTTATACTGGTGCAACTACAAGATGAATTCTTCTGTAGGCCTTGTGCCAGCAAGCCCTCTGCTGTACTGCTGTGCAAGGGGGGAGGATCTGGGACCACTGAGTCCAGCAAAGGACAGAGTCCAGCTCTTTGGGACCTGCATCTACAGCAACAGTGTAAGGCAAGGTTGGGATAGAGAAGAGCACAGATTCTGTGGATGAAAAGTGCCACAAAATAGCTTGTTTTTAATCCCGCATTCTTGTTCTTACTAGTTTTTAGAATGGAGAGAGGTAATTAGTTGTGTCCCCCAGAGGTCTGTACTGGGACCAGTCCTATTCCACATATTCATAAAGGATCTGGGAAGATGGATTAACAGTGAAGGGGCAAAATCTGCAGATGAGACAAAACTATTCAAGATAGCTACGTCCCCAGCAGATTGTGAAGAGCTACTAAGGGATCTCACAAAACTGGGTGTTGGGGCAACAAAATGGCAGATGAAATTCAATGTTGATAAATGCAAAGTAATGCTTATTAGAAAACATAATCTCAGCTATACATATAAAATGATGGGTCTAAATTAGCTGTTACTACTCAAGAAAGAGATCTTGGAGTCATGATGGATAGTTCTCAGTGATCATCCACTCAATATGCAGCGGCAGTCAAAAAAGCAAACAATGTTGGGAGAATGCTAAATAAGGGATAGATAATAAAACAGAAAATATTATGTTGCTTCTATATAAATCCATGATACACCCACATGTTCAGTACTGTGTGCAGATGTGGTCACCCCATCTCAAAGAAGATATATTGGAATTAGAAAAGCTTCAGAAATGGGAACAGAAATTATTAAGAGTATAAAATGACTTCTGTATGAGGAGAGATTAATAAGACTGGAACTCTTTCTGCTTGGAAAAGAGACTACCAATAGGGGGGTATGATAGAAGTAGATACAATCAAGAATGGTGTGGAAAAAGTCAACAAGGCAGTGTTATTTACTCCTCATGACACAAGGACTAGTGGTCACCAAATGAAATTAATAGGCATCAGGTTTAAAACAAACAAAAGGGAGTATTTTCACACACTATGCCAACCTGAGAAACTCCTTATTGATGATTACTTGTTGATGATTACTTTTTCAGCAAAAGGCGCATGTGGCCGTGGAAGAGAGTGGGTTTTTTTGAAAGAAGAGGCCTGCAGGAAAAATCACAGGTGCCTGGTGGCCACTCCATCCACAGTAATCATCACTTAAATGCGATATAGTGTCCAATGAATGTGGACGCTATCTTTCGAAAAAGCACATCGCTTTTTCTATGCACTTTTGTTGTGTGGATGCTCTATTTTGAAAGAAGTTTTTCCGGAAGATCTCTTCTGGAAAAGCTTCTTCTGAAAGAAGTCTGCAGTCTAGACGTAGCCTTGTCTCTGACCTTCTATCCACCTGTCTGTATTTCACCCCACTCATCCACTTTACTGCTTCAGTCTGAGTTTCCTCTCTTCTATCCAGTTCCCAGCATCGAAAAGAGAGTGAGAGTTAGCAACTCTTAGGCTTTGTCTATATTACATGTTTTTGCATCAGAAAATCTGCTAATGAGGGACTCATTAGCATGAGTTGTGAAATCATTAGCATATTTTCTGCCTGTCCCTGTCCTGGCACCTACACTCAAAAGATATAATTATGTTGGGTCATCAGCATCAACAATTTTGTTCAGTTGGATCATGTGAAAAGCATATGAAGACCTTAGATATTACTTAGTCCTGCCATAATTGCAGCAGATGGACTAGATGACCCCGTGATGAATTTTCCATTCCCATGATTCTGTAGTTCAACAGCAGCCTCACTCACTCCAGTGCCCTGCGCAAATGGCTCCATCCTTTTCCACAAAGTTATTTCGGTGTTTGATAGGGTGGCTTTGCCCGCCCACTTCCCTCACTCCTTGTTCATTACTGGAGACTACTCACAAGGATGTCCATTGTGATGCAGACCACCTGTTCGCTAGCAACTGAAAATCCATCTCATTTCACAGAAACCACTAACAATGATAATCAGATAGCAACGACTTCTGCTAACCACCAACCTGAGTCACATTTGAGCTGGCGGTGTGAGGGTAAAAAAAGGCTCCGTATCCCACTGCCAAATCTGAGGCAAGCAATACATACAGTACCAGTGACTAGAAGATATTAACTGTTGCTGGTTGAGGGTCCATCTAATGTTTTGCTGGTTTCTCCTAAAACAGAGACAATGGGACCCAACATTGCCTTGGTGTAAAGTGGTGATGCTCCCTCTTATTTGGTCCGTTGTCTCTCCACCAATCGCTAGGTGAGAATAGCCCTTCAGATCTAAATGGTTCAACTTATTTTTCATACTTAAGATGCAGAGATGCTGGCAAAACTGTAACTAAAAGTATGGGTGTAGGGTCTGGGTGCGTGGGTGAGTGTGTGTAACTAAGTGTGCGTGTGTTTGTCTGTTTGTGTGGGTGTACAGTACAGATTTCTTCCAGAAAAGCTTCTTCTGAAAGAAGCCTGCAGTCTAGCTGTAGCCTTGTCTCTGACCTTCTATCCACCTGTCTGTATTTCACCCCACTCATCCACTTTGCTGCTTCTGTCTGAGCTTCCTCTCTTCTATATAGTTCCCAGCATCAAAGAAAGAGCGAGAGCTAGCAACTGTTAGGCTTTGTCTACACTACATGTTTTTGTGGCAGAAAATATGCTAATGAAGGACACATTAGCATGAGTTGTGACATTATTAACATAGTTTCTGCTGTTTCTTTTTGTGCAAGGGGTTTTTGAGCAAGATCCTTATGCCTGTCCCGGAGAAGCATAAGGATATTGCGCAAAACGGGGTTTTTGCGCAAAACAGAAGCGGTTACACTGGTTCTTTTTGCACAAAAACCCCTTGCGCAAAAAGAAACGGCAGAAAATATGCTAATGATGTCATGACTCATGCTAAAGAGTCCCTCATTAGCATATTTTCTGCTGCAAAAACGTGTAGTGTAAACAAAGCTTTACAGTTGGGCTGTCCAATCTAACTGGAACCATCTTTCCAACTCACAGTCACTTTTTTTCTTCTTTAAAACTTGCCTTATAGTCTGCTTGTTTGCTTTAGCCTCTGTCTCAACTCACACTTTTTATTCTTCCATTATTGTCTCAACCTCCTGTCTCACCTCTTTGGATCTAGATTGTGAGAATTTTTTCTCCACTTTTACCGCTTTTGAGTTGCAGGGTTGTTTTGATTAGCACGCCATAGGTGCAGATGAATGATGGTCCAAATGGTTAGAATGCTAGCCTGGGCAATGAAAGAAAGAGGTTTCATTCCTGCTTTGTCACAGATGCACTGTGTGAGCTTAGGCAAGTCATTTAGGGACAAATTTTTAAAGTTATTTAAATACCTAAAGATGCATATGATTTCAAAGGGAGTTACACATCTCAGTGCTTTTGAAAACCCCACTGTTTCTTTAAGTACCTAAATAGCTTTTAAAATCTATCCTTTAGTTTCTGTGTGTTCCCCATCTGCAAAATGGGAAAATATCACTATCTAACCTCATAGAGGTGTTGGGAGACTATAAATAGATTAAAGACTGAAGTGCTCAGATAGCCCGGTGTTAGGGGCCAAATAACTACCAACAAGAGACAATCCAACTCTGATGCATTCACTTTCTACACTACCCCTTTCTAGAAAGTATGTGTGATGCTCTATGTTCCACCAAAAAAGCCTTGTAATTGTAACTTCTTTATACTGATCTAGAATTTTGACAGCTCATATCCAAGATTGAATGTGCCTATATGCGTGCAAACTTCTCAATTGCCCCTTTCATCCAGTAGGATCCCCAAGTGCCTTTTAAACTTCACCAATTTAGAAGGAATAAGTTCACCAAACACTGAAATGTGGGTGGAACGTAACAGAGGTTTGAGTACACAAGGAACACCACACAGAATCTCCAGAGGAAGTGAAGAATGCTAAGTGAAGAAATTGAATGGATAAGTTAGATAGGGAGATTACTAAGTAATTTGGTCAGCCTTGGAGCTGTGCATTGGTTTTTTGGTTTCGTTTATTGGGTTAGTGTTTGAGGGTTTCTATTTTGTTTGTTTTGCTGTGGTTATTTTGCAATTAGACTTTGTGCATATTATTGGTTAACATAATACCTCTGCAACAAACACTTTTGTTCAGTACTGCTGCACTTTTGCTTTGCAGATTTGTTAGTGGAAATTAGTTATATTAATAGCACTAAGGGCGAGGACTATCTTTCTATTTTGTGGTTGTATAACCACCTAGTACCATGAGATCCATGCCTGAGAACTGTACCTTCTACCACAATATTAATAAAACACTGTCAGTGTAGACAAACAAAATTTAATTTCTTAAATGCATCCAAGCCAGACCCCCTTATCAGTCACATTGATCACAGCAAAAAGCAACACTGCTTATAAATGATCAGGACTAGAGCCGGTAGGCATCTCCTTACCTGGGAAAATGTTGAAGGAAACAAAGATTTTTCATTTTTGTTGAATTTTTCAGGGTTTCATCAAAAACCAAAATTGGAAATATGTTTGGTTTTCAAAAACAAAGTTTTCAACAAAACCTGAAAATTTCAATGGAAAATGGAAAATTTCAAGCCAAAATATCTGTTCAAAGGTTGAAAAGAGATTTGTCTCTGCAAATAATTTTCCATATTTTTTTTCATCTCTTATCAGGACACCAGTTTTACATTTTATCCCTAAGACAGTATTTCCTGTTGTGCAGTACCATGCATCCTAACAAAGGGAGAGGATCAGTTCTGACCCAAATGGAAGCCTTCTACCTAGTACATCGCTTGTGTCTTCTGTCCACTTTCCCGTCCCAACAGTGACCATGCACTAGCCTGTTTTGCTGGTGATCTATTATAAGATTATCTCCTAAAAACTACATGGTTCTGCGCACTCTTTTGGTTACTATGCTCATAAGAACCAGCTGTCTGTCATCTCAGATTGTAAGCTCTTTGGGATATAGGAATGTGTACAGTGCTTACTTAGTCTAGATCCCTGATTAGGACTTTTAGTTCTGTTACTATACAAATAAACAGTAATCCCCTGTCCATCCTGAAGCTTACTAACAGCCAGTCCCTAACCCCAAATAAAGTCTACAAAAGTCTGAGATCGCATTAATAGGAACAGTATTGGGCCTATAGTGAAGATTTGGAATTATTTGATCAGCATTGATCAGTTTCATGCACTCCACTTGCTTAAATGGTATTAAAGATATTAACAAAGACACCACCCCAATGAGTGTATATTAACACAGCCTAATCTAATGTGCTCACTTAAAATTGCTGTGTATGTTGTCACCACTAGGGAACTCTATCCTTTGTGTCTCTCTAATGCATAGCAGCTTTAAGAAGCAGGTTGAAGACTATTTATTAGTCCTCCTAAGATATGTCTATTGCCAAATGCACATTCTCAGCAGCTCAAGTCTATGCAGTGTTTTATGTGCATGAATTTGAGGCCATCCCAGTATAGGACAAAACGCTAGATATTTACTGGTGAGCTAAGCCACAAGTATAAATATTTATACCAAGGCACAGTAAAAAAGTACCATGAAAGTGATACACTTTAAAGAAAATATATGCTGAAATGACTATAATTGTTACTGAAGATGTGCTATTTCATGATTATATTAGGTTCAGTGACTGAAATATTTAGGTGTTTAATATACTGCTATCTAGCCTTTGCAGCTCCTCTCATTAATCTAGCAGATGAATGGGTTCTAGTTACACTGCTTATAACATGGCGAACTGCAGAGAATCATGTTTATAAGGGGACTAGATGGTGAAGATTTATTAAGCTGTTGCTAATGATCCCACAGGGCTAGAAAAAGAAAAAAAGTATTCACTCGAGCAGAAAATGTATATAGAGGGAATCTGTCTTCCTAATTAGTCTTCTGAATGTTTTCTGTTGTACGGAGATAAGACATGAATAAGCAGTGGTTTATGTAAAACTGTGTTGAGGACACCTTTATATTTAACATGCACATATCACTAAACACATCCAGAAGCATGCTAAAATAAAATGCTATTCTTTGTTTATATAATGCAACATTATAAAAATAATAATGTTCTACATTTACATATAATATCAACTGCTACTGCTTTGTATTTAAATTGCACTTACTGTCAATAGGTAAGTATTAATGCACCTTTTATTCATAGGAGTTAATGGGGGCACAGAGCTGAAGGAACTTGGCCAAAGTTACACAGAGAGTTAGGATGAAAAATTCAGGCATACGATCCAAAGCCCCTGATTCCTAGATCATGATCAATCCATTAGTCCACAACCACTCTTAGAATGAAATCATCAAATGGAAAGTACTTTACAACAAAAGGCTTTACAACATAAAAACATAACCAAAGAATGGCCAGACAGGGTCCCAGCAAAAGTCCATCTAGCCCAGTATTTTGTCCTCTGACAGTGACCAATTCCAGGTGCCCCAGAGGGAATGAACAGAATCTTCTTATAAATATTTCTGAAAGTTTGTTTGTTTGTTTGTTTATTGGCTGTCCCAAAAGATCTCTGAAATGGTAAGAGCTAGAAACACCAAATTTTGCACGGGTACTACTGATTTCCTAACTTGAGTAACTATATTGGTTATATCTCAAAATTGGTTCCCGCAGGTCCCCCAGAGCCCCAATTGGGCCCACTGATAATTCTGAAAGATCTCCGAAATGGTAAGAGCTAGAAACACCAACTTTTGCACGGATACTACTGATTTCCTAACTTCAATAACTGGATTGGTTATATCTCAAAATTGATTCCCCCAGAACCCCAATTGGGCCCACTGATAATTAGCTTTTAGTAGTGCCTGATCATAGGCATTTGCTGGACTCTTCTGTTAAGCGTGTCACATAAACTGTAACTATGAGATCCTAGAGCAGTGTTTCCCAATTTTATTTGGCCATGGAAACCTTCTCAGCTTTTCAGAATTTCAAGGAACCCCTAGGTTTGTCAAGCAAAAAAAAAAAAAAAAGGGAGGGGAACCCGCCAATGCATGAAAATCACATTCCTTCCCCAAGACCCCACCCCTTTGAGGCCCCATCCTCTCTGTTCCCCTCCTCTCCATCACTCGCTAGCCCCAGCCCTTATACACTCTCACTGGGTTGAGACAGGAAGTGCTGGCTCTGGGGTGGGAATGAGGGATTTGGGTATGGGAAGGGGTGAAAAGCGCAAGCTCTGGGAGGGAATTTGGACGCAGGAGACGGGGATGCTGGCTCGGAGAGGGGGCTCCAGGCTGGGGAGTGTTGGGCTCAGGTGGAAGGTTGGGGTGCTGAGCAAGTCACAGGCTTGTGGATGTGAGGGTGCAGGAGTTTGGGTTGGATATGTGAGGGGCTCAGGGCAAGGAGGCTGTGAGCATGATGGGCTCAGGACCAGGAGCGGCCCGAGGCGGTTGCGGCAGCTGGAGCCCTAGGCGGAAGGTGTGAACGGCGCCCCTGCCTGCACGGCTGTCAATGTCCGTGACGTAATCATGGGGTGCCCTGGCGCCCCGTGATGTCATCATCGGGCACCCAGGCCCGTGGTGCCCTAGGCAACTGCCTAGTTTGCCTAGGTTCACGGGCCGCCCTGCTCAGGACACAGATTTGTTATGTGTGGATGGTGCAGGAGTGTTGTGGCAGAAGACTGAGGATGTGGGGATGCAGGAGTTTGGGGATGTAAGAGGCTCAGGACAGGGGGTTCCAGTGTATGATAGGCTCAGATTTGGGGTCAGGTGGTGCAGGAGTGTTATGAAGCTGCAGTGAGATGGGGATTTGGATCTAATTGGGGGCATGCTGGTCAGGCTTCATTTTTAAATAAAATATTATGTCAAACTCAAAAGGTTTCAGCATTGTCTTTATTTATGAGAGGGGCAGGGAACCTGTTTTGAGTCAAGGGTCACTGACCCACAGAAAAGTCAGTCAGGGCCACACAAGTGAGATGCAAAAAAACCCCTCCAAAACCCCCAAGCCTCACAACTGTGCTGGTGGGGGCAAGGGACAAGGTGCTAGTGGGTGCTGGGGCCGGGGAGAGGGTGCTGCTGGGTGGCAGGATGCTGGCACAGGTGGCGGGGTGCTGGAGCAGGATGCTGAGGTCAGGGACAGGGTGCTGGGGCTGGGGACAGGGTGCTGGGGTGGGTGGCAGGGTAGTGGGGCCAGGGACAGGGTGGTGCATTTTTTGAGGAGTAACGTTAGTTTGGTTCAAACTAATGCATCCCAGCGCGCACTTCCTGGTTCGAATCATCTATTGAGCAGAGTAACACGCCGGCGAAATCATGCTAATGAAGCGTGGGATATATAAATCCCCTCTTCATTAGCAATTTTGGTCCCCTACATTTACATCCCTGGCTCGAACTAGGGAACAAGTGCAGACGTACCCTAAGAGAAAATGTCATTGATGTAGTTCATTCATCACACCTTTTACTATATTTTCCCTGGGCAATGACAGGTATTTCTGCTAGTAGATAATAATTGAGGGTATGTCTACACTAGCCCCCTAGTTCGAACTAGGGAGGCTAATGTAGGCATTCGAACTTGCAAATGAAGCCCGGGATTTAAATATTGTGGAATTCCACCTCATGGAATAAGGTGTAACAGTTAATTTGAACTAAGGACTTAGTTCGAATTAACTTTTAACTGCCGCGTGTAGCCGCAGGCAGTTAGTTCGGACTAGGGGGGATTTAAAAATGGCGCCCGCCCGGGTACATGCAAATGAAGCCCGGGATATTTAAATCCCAGGCTTCATTTGCAAGTTCGAATGCCTACATTAGCCTCCCTAGTTCAAACTAGGGGGCTCGTGTAGACATACCCTAACTGATCCATCTCCTGTTGTCCATTCCCAGCTTAAGATAAACAGAAGCCATGGACACCTTCCCTGCCTATCCTGGCTAATAATTATTGATGGGCCTATCCTCCATGAATTTATCTTGCTCTTTTTTTAACCCTGTTATAGTCTTGGCCTTCACAATATCCCCTGGCAAGGAGTTCCACAGGTTGACTATGTGTTATGTGAGAAAATACTTCCTTTTGTTTTTTTTAAACCTGATACCTCTTAATTTTATTTAGTGACTAGTTCTTGTGTTATGGGAAGAAGTAAATTACACTCCTTTAATCACTTTCTCCACACCAGTCCACAAGGTACTTGTACATATGCCCAGTCACCTTGAAATCAATGGGACTACTCACATAATTAATGCTAGGCATGTGCTTAAATATGTTACTGTATTGGGGCCATTAACTGATTTAATCCTCACAAAACCTGTGTGTGAGGGAATTATTCCTTTTTTCGTGCATTCATAAAAGATAAGCGATTTGGCAAAGTTCACTATCGCTTGACAATGGTTAATATCACTTGTGTTCACTAGCCACAATAACATCCTTCCCCTGTTCTTGTTTTGAACATAAGAACAGCCATACTGGTTCAGACTAAAGGTCCATCCAGCCCATATCCTGTCTTCCAACAGAGGCCAATGCGAGAGGGAGTGAACAGAACAGAAAATCTTCAAGCAGTCCCTCTCCCGCCACTCATTCCCAGACTCTGACAAAGTCTAGGGACACCATTCCTTCCCATCCCAGCTAATAGCTATTGATGGACCTAACCTCCATTAATCTATCTAGCCCTTTTTTGAACCCTGTTAAAGTCCTAGTCTTCACAACATCCTCTGGCAAGGAGTTCCACAGGCCAACTATGCGCTGTGTGAAGAAAAACATCCTTTTGTTTGTTTTAAACCTGTTGCCTATTAATTTCATTTGATGACCCCTAGTTCTTATGTTATGGGAACAAGTAAATAACTTTTTCTTATTCATTTTTTCCACACCAGTCATGATTTATAGACCTCTATCATATTCTCCCTTAGTCTCTTCTTTTCTAAGATGAAAAGTCTCAGTCTTTTTAATCTCTCTTCATGTGGGACCTGTTCCAAACCCCCTAATAATTTTTGTTGCCCTCTTCTGAACCTTTTCCAATGCCAATGTATCTTTTTTTGAGATGAGGTGACCTGTACGTAGTATTCAAGATATGGGTATATCATGGTTTTATATAGAGGCAATAAGATGTACTCTATCTTATTCTCTATCCCTTTTTAAATGATTCCTAACATTCTACAGTATTTGCTTTTTTGACTGCTGTTGCACATTGAGTGGATGGTTTCAGAGAACTATCTACAGTGACTGCAAGTTCTCTCTCTCGAGTAGTTATAGCTAAATTAGTCCCCATCATATTGTATGTATAGTTGGGATTATTTTTGCAATGTGTATTACTTTACATTTACCAACATTAAATTTCATTTGCCATTTTGTTGCCCAATCACTTAGTTTGGTGAGATCTTTTTGAAGCTCTTCATGGTCTGCTTTGGTCTTAACTATCTTGAGCAGGTTAGTATCATCTGCAACTTTTGCCACCTGACTTTCTCCAGATCATTTATAAATAGGTTGAATAGGACCTATTTATAAATAGGTTGAAAGGTCCCAGTACAGACCTTTGGAGGACACCTCTAGTTACGTCTCTCCACTCGGAAAACTTACCATTTATTCTTACCCTTTGTTTCCTGTCTTTTAACCAGTTATCAGGCCATGAGAGGACCTTCCCTCTTATCCCTCTTACTTTACTTAAGAGCTTTTGGTGAGGGACGTTCCAAAGGCTTTCTGGAAATCTAAGTATCCTATATCTACTGGATCCCGCTTGTCCATATATTTGTTGGCCCCCTCAAAGAACTCTAGGGGTATGTCTACACTTGCAGCCTATTTCAGAATAGGGTTGCAAATGTAGGCATTCAGAATTGCAAATCAAGCCCGGGATTTAAATATCCCGCGCTTGATTTGCATCTTCCCGGCCGGGCGCCTTTTTTGAAATTTACAAGCCCGGAATAACTGCCCGCGTCTACACGCAGCAGTGAAACAGGCGTTCAAAATAAAGCCCTATTTTGTACTACCTGTTAAACCTGATTGTAGGAGGAATAAGAGGTAGTTCGAAATAGGGCTTTATTTCGAACTCCCATTTCACTGTCGCGTGTAGACGCGGGCAGTTATTCCGGGCTTGTAAATTTCAAAAAATGGCGCCCGGCCGGGAAGATGCAAATCAAGCGCGGGATATTTAAATCCCGGGCTTGATTTGCAATTCCGAATGCCTACATTTGCAGCCCTATTCCGAAATAGGCTGCAAGTGTAGACATACCCTTGTAGATTAGTAAGTTATGATTTCTCTTTACAGAAACCATATTGACTTTTCCTTAACAAATTATATTCATCTATGTGTCTGACAATTTTATTCTTTACTACAGATTCAACTAATTTGCCTGGTATAGACATTAGACTTACTGGCCTGTAATTGCCAGGATCACTTCTAGAGCCCTTCTTAAATATTGGTGACACATTAGCTATCTTTCAGACATTAGGTACAGAAGTTGATTTAAAGGATCGGTTGCAAACCACAATTAATAGTTCCACAATTTCACATTTGAGTTCTTTCAGACCTCTTGGGTGAATGCCATCTGGTCCTGGTGACTTGTTACTGTTAAGTTTATCAATTTGTTCCAAAAATCTCCTCTAATGACACCTCAATCTGGGACAATTCCTCAGATTTGTCACCTAAAAAGAATGTCTCAGGTTTGGAATCTCCCTGACATCCTCAGCCATGAAGACCAAAGCAAAGAATTCATTTAATTTCTCTGCAATGACCTTATTGTCTTTGAGTGCTCCTTTTGCATCTTGATTGTCCAGGGGCCCCACTGGTTGTTTAGCAGGCTTCGTGCTTAAAAAACATTTTGCTATTACTTTTTGATTTTTTGACTAGCTGTTCCTCAAACTTCTTTTTGGCTTTTCTTATTATATTTTTACACTTAATTTGACAGAGTTTATCTTCCTTTCTATTTTCCTCACTATGATTTAACTTTCACTTTTTAAACCATGCCTTTTTATCTCTCACTGCTTCTTTTACTTGGTTGTTAAGCCTCGTGGCACTTTTTTGGTTCTCTTACTGTGTTTTTTAATTTGGGCCTCTATTATGGTGTAGTTGAAAAGTTTCCATACAGCTTGCAAGGATTTTACTTTTGTCACTGTACCTTTCTGAAATTAAATGCCACAGTGTTGGGCTGCTGAGGTGTTTTTCCCACGACAGGAATGCTACATTTTATTACAATATGGTCACTATTTCTAAGTGGTCCAGTTATATTTACCCCTTGGACCAGATCCTGCACTCTACTCAGGACTAAATCAATTGCCTCGCCCCTTGTGAGTTCCAGAACCAGCTGCTCCAAGAAGCAGCCATTTAAGGTATCAAGAAATGTTATCTCTGCATCTAGTCCTGAGGTGATGTGTACTCAGTCAACATGGGGATAGTTGAAATCGTCCACTATTATTGAGTTTTTTATTTTGATAGCTTCTCTAATCTCCCTTAGCATTTCATGGTCACTATCACTATCCTGGTCAGGTAGTCAGTAATATATCCCTACTCCTATATTCTTATTATTAGAGCATGGAATTACTACCCATAGAGATTCTATGGAACATTTTGGTTTGTTTAAGATTTTTACTTCATTTGATTCTACATTTTCTTTCATGTATAGTACCACTCCCCCACCAGCACGACCTGTTCTGTCTTTCCGATATATTTTGTACCCTGGTCTGACTGTGTCCCATTGATTGTCCTCATTCCACCAAGTTTCTGTGATGCCTATTATATCAATATCCTCCTTTAATATGAGGCACTCTAGTTTACTCATCTTATTATTTAGACTTCTAGCATTTGTGTAGAAGCAGTTTAAAAATTTGTCACTATCTGTCTGCCATTTCCTGATGTGTTAGACTATTTTTCATTTGTTTCTCATCTGATCTTACCCATAATTTATCATCTTCCATCCTCTCCTCTTTACTAGAACATGGAGAATCTCTATTAATAGACCCTTCTCTAAGAGATGTCGCTGTCTGATCCATGTGCTCCACTGCACCTGTCGGCTTTCCCTCAGCCCTTAGTTTAAAAAGCGCTCTACAAAATTTTTAATGTTAAGTGTCAGCAGTCTGGTTCCATTTTGGTTTAGGTGGAGCCCATCCTTCCTATATAGGCTCTCCCCTTTCCAAAAGTTTCCCCAGTTCCTAATAAATCTAAACCCTCCTCTCTACACCATCGTCTCATCCACACATTGAGACGCTGAAGTTCTGCCTGATTACTTGTCCCTGCACATGGAACTGGAAGCATGTCAGAGAACAGCTACCACAGTGGTTCTGGATTTCATTCTGTTTCCTAGCAGCCTAAATTTGGCCTCCAGAACCTCTCTCCTATCCTTCCTTATGTCATTGATACCTGCATGTACCACGACCACCAGCTCCTCCCCAGCACTACATATAAGTCTATCTAGATGTCTCGAGAGATCCACAACCTTCACACCAGGCAGGCAAGTCACCATAGGGTTCTCCCGGTCATCGCAAACCCAGCTGTCTATATTTCTAGTAGGGTTGCCAGGTGTCCGGTATTGGCCTGGACAGTCTGGTATTTGCGGCCTCTGTCTGATAAAAAAAAAAAAAAACAGAAAATACCAGACATGTAAAATGTCTGGTATTTTCTATTTTTCTCAGACAGAAGGCCACTTGGGGCATTCCTCCCCTGCCGCATCTGGCAGGGACGGGGGGAGCGTGGGGATTTAAAGGTGCAGTGATTCTTTTTTCTGTGTGGGTTTTTTTTTTTTTTTGCTCAACCAATTTTTTTCCTGCCATGTTCAGTATTTTTTGTGGAAGTTTCTGGCAACTCTAATTTCTAGTGATCGAATCCCCTATTACTAACTCCTGCCTTTTCCTAATGACCGGAGCTCCCTCCCCCGGAGAGGTATCCTCAGACCAAGATGATACCACAACATCATCTGGAAGGAGGGTCCCAACTATGGATAGTTTCCCTCTGCTCCCGTTGACTGCTCTCCTTCCCTGAGCCTTTCATCCTCCTAAACAGCACTAGGCGCTGTCTGACTGGAGGTGGGACAGTTCTACAGTGTCCCAGAAAGCATCATCTGCATACCTCTCTGCCTCCTTTAGCTCTTCCTATATGCTATCTCTGAGGGCCAGGAGCTCCTTGCACCAAATGCACACATGTGCCACCTGCTCATAGGGCAGGTAATCATACATGCTACATTGGGTGCAATAAACAGGATAGCCCCCACTCTGTTGCTGGGCTTCTGACTGCATTCTCTCCTGCAGATAATTAGAATATTGATAGGGTTTTTATTTAAATGAGGTAGTTTTTATTTTAGTTTAGTTTAAAAGAATGTCAAGTGTATCTAGCCCTCTTCCAACTCCCCCTCTAAGCTCCCTCACAAAACTCCCTTTTAGATGCTCCTGTTCATTAAGCTCCCTGGTTGCTTAGTAGTGGGCTTTATATAGCGCTGGCCTTCCCTTCCAGATAGCCCTGCCCCCTGGTTAAGGCTTAACCAATGAACAGAGGGTTCTAGATTTCAAATCCTTGCTAAGAAGCTCACAGCTTCCAACTGCCAGTCTTAGCACATGGTCCTTCATACATACAGCTCAGCATATGGATCTCCAAATAAACAAACACAAGCTCAGCACACAGTATCTTTCAGGCAACCAGCAAGTAATGCCCAAACACAAACATTACAGACAGCCACTTATCCCAAGGGTCCCATAAGTGCTCCTCCTTCACCTGGAGAACTCCCTCACAAACTCCATGTTAGCTGTTCCTGTACACAGAACTGGGTGACTAACGGATTTTGGTTCACTAACAATCCCAGAAAAAATCAAAATAATGTCTTGTGTCTAAACAAGAATTACATTTTTCAAAATGTTTCTCACATAAAAAGTTTAAAAAATGGTTTCAGATCGGATAAAACATTTGGTTGAACCTAAAATAAATAATTTTGTTTATTTTTATCATTTTTATTTTTTTTAAAGAAAATGAAATGACATTTCAGAGCAAAAAGCCATTTCACATAAAAAATGAAACATTTTGTTGCAAGAACGTCAACACAAAACATTTTCCTGTCATCAGACTTTGTTGTGGTTTGTTCTTTGTTTTATTGACAAACAATTTGGTAAAATGTTTTTGTGTAGCTGGATCTGCATTTTTCACTGAAAAGGCATTTCAGCTGTAACATTTCACCCAGCTCTACTACTGATTGATACTCTGGACACATCAAAACTGTCTTTAGGATTACAATTTCACAGACCACAAAGTAGAGTAGATAGATAGCTACCCTGGCAATAGGCTGATAACAGAAAGATAAATAGTGGAATTACTTCACACATCAATGAAAGGAGACACCTTTGAAGTGGAATATGTTAGCTGTTTAGCAGGGCACAGCACCACCATGCAGTGATCTAAATGAAAGGGCAGGGTGACTATAGATAGAATGTAGCCATCACTCAAAAGGTACTTTAGTCAGGCTATCAAGGTTAATAACCCAGATCTTGACAAAATTGCCATCAGCCCTTCAACAATTGCAAGGGGTTGGAACTTTGGTTTTACATTTCACTGTAAAGACAGCACTAATAGCAGCAGAGAGCCTTCTCCAACTGAGAGTTTGGGACGTAGATTCTATAAAGTGTACAGTCAACAACAGTGATCATTATTCCTGTGACTGGCAAACCTTTTATCTATTTATATATTTTGGAGTGCAACTGTGTGTCTGTCTGTGCCTCTGTTTGTTCAAGAACTCCTCCTAAATGGTAAGAGCCAGGGCCACCAAATTTGGCATGCAGCTTCCTCTTCTCCTAACTTAAAGCAAGGTCAGGGTTTGGTTTTGCCAGGACAAGAGGAAGCCCCATGGAAAGGACTGTTTTTCATAACATGCAAAGAAAGGGGCTACTGTTTGGAGGGATGCAATATGAGAATGGCCACTGGGGGGCAACAAGCCCACAGGAGAGAGCTATCCTGCAGAGTGGCCACTGGGGGCAGCTGTGCCACCAAGGTAGTGGCCAGCAGGGCTGGACCTCTGCCATCTTGCCTGTGAGCTCACCGGTAAGTAGCCCCTCTGCCCCAAACCTTCTCCCATCTCCCCACCACCCCCCCTGCACCACCAGAGGGGGGTGGGGAGAAAATCCCTAGTGGCACCACCAGAGAGGGACTGGGGGGGAGATAACAGGACCCTGGCAGCTGAAGGGGGTCAGGGTGAGAGAAAACAGGCCCCTTGTTGGCTGGGGGGCACTGGGAGAAGAAAACTGGGAAACTCTGCTGTGTCCAGGGAACGCATCTGCTCTTCCAACATTTTCTATGGAAGAGCAGACGCGCTCTTTCAGAAGCCCCTGTATTCCTCGTTTCATGAGGAATAAGGGCTTTTCCGAAAGAGGAGGTTTTTTCGAAATTTGGCCCAGTGTAGATGGGCCAAATTTCAGAAAAGCCTCTTCCAAAAAAACTATCAGAAAAAGGTACGCAAATTACAGAGCACAATTTGTATACCTTTTTCCAATAAAACTTCATAGTCTAGACGTAGCCTAGAAGAAAAGGTAATTAATGGCAGTGCTTAGTAGTCACTGTTATCTTTAAGAAAAAGAAAAAGGAAATACTTAGTGGAAATAAAAGATAAACAGGCTGCTTTTATTATTTATAAACAGAAAACCAAACAATAGGGCAGTTGCCAGACATCAAAATACCCACAACTTACCACCCAGACTGAACAGGGGAAGGAACATGCCCGATCTAGGAGACTGCCTAGCTTGTGAGAAAAGATTATTAGAACTACTGTTAGGGTAAGAAATTGCATGTAGCAAGTTTCTTAGGCCTGGTCTACACTACATGGGAAAGTTGAAGTAAGATGCGTAGCTGGAGTCAACGTATCTTAAATCCCTGTCCACACCTTGGAAGGTCGACGGGAGAAGAAGCACAAGAAGCCTGCAGTGTAGACGTAGCCTTAGAGTATTAAGCTTATCTGGTGTGCTTGTTTTATTTAGCTTCGTAACTTACTTTGATCTGTCTGTTATCACTTGCAACCACTTAAATTCTACTTTCCATATTTAATAAAATCATTTTTGTTTATTATTCAATTCAGTGTTGGTGTAAATAACTGTTACCTGGGGACAAAGCTGTGCCTCTCTCTCTTTCATTGGTATAAGGAGCAAACAACTTATGAGCTTGCTCTGTCTAAAACTTGTATACACAGTCAGGCAGATTTATCTGGGGCTCTAGTCCCATCGAGGCTGTGCACCTGGGGGCTATGTCAAGGCCCTGTGACTGAGTCGTCCTAGAGCAGAGCCGTTCTCAGTATCTGTGTTTCTCTGCTGTGAGCTGTGATTCTAACTCTGTGCCATCAATGAGAGAGACCAGAGGTCCTGGCTCAGCAGAACAGGGTACTAGAACACCCCAGAGAGTAGGTAGGTGGCCTCAGTGATATGATCAGCCCAGCAAGTGACAGTCTCAAGGGATCTCTGTGACCACACTCCTCACAGTGCCCACTGCAGACAAGTATAAAGGCCTCCGCTCTGAAGACCTTACTATGTAAGTACTTTACTATAATGTATATTGGGGAGTTGAATTTTTCATTGAGCAGGACAAGTATCCAGCCAAAGTGCCGACTCTAAAAAGCCAGAAACTCCGCCAGATACTTGGCTGATGTAAATCAAAGTAGCTCCACTGAGCAGCTTCAGTTTACATCAGCAGAGACTCTGATGACATAGTTCTATCTTTTCAAATAATTTAATTCATGTTCCACTTTGACTCATCGTTCGATTAATACGTTGGGCTAGCACTTAAATAGATGTCAGGGTTACAAAATGGGATTTGTTTAATCTGTCAGTTTTCTTTTGAATGAATAAACTGCATAACTATCAATTTATTATGGTTTCCTGCTATTCCCAGAAAGGAAAATGAATAAATAATAGGTCCAATCCACATAGTGTAGGAAGAATGTTATCATCTTCTCCAGAATCAATTCACCCAGGAGGATTTTGAAGTGTAGTATCAATTGTTAAGTTCCTCTGAATATTTTAAATGAAATCTACAGTAAAACACCATTAGTATGAAAACAACTGTAGAAACATATGTTTACATTTATTCAAAAGGACTCTCTGGGGATCCATTGCATTATGTTGGCTTTCATGGGTGTTTAAAGATAGGAGCATTTCTCTGAGGTCAAATTCTGTTAACCTATGCTAGTGTCAATCTGAAATAACTCCAGAGACGTCAGAAGAGTTACTCCAATTTTACACCTGCCTAAGCAAGAGTAGGCTTTGACCCTGGGCTTCACTTCTGACTCATTACTTTGGTACCCGGGACAAGTGAACTTGCTAGATATAGGAGGAATTCTGTTAACTTGTAATTGGAATGAAAATTCATCCTGTTCAGCCTGTGCTAAAACTAATAGCTTGCATGGGACTGTCACAATGTCTATTGTAAGGACATATAAATAGATACATAAATGGAGGATAGATCCATCAATGGCTACTAGCCAGCATGGGTAGGAATGGTGTCCCTAGCCTCTGTTTGTCAGAAGCTGGGAATGGGCAACAGGGGATGGATCACTTGATTACCTATTCTGTTCATTCCTTCTGGGGCATCTGGCATTGGCCACTGTTGGCAGACATAATACTGGGCTAGACAGACCTTTCGTCTGACCCAACATGGCCATTCTTATGCTCTTAGGACAGGGCATAAACACTCCTATGGACAGTGCTATGTGAGTTGCGGGAACTTGTCCAGTCTACATAAATTCTGCCGCTTGTGGGTATGGTTTTTTATGCCGATGGAAGAGCGGTCTCCTGTCGGTATAGAACACCTTCACCACACAAACTGTAGTGGCATGGCTGTATCCTTACAACTGCAATGCTGTGCGTTTAGACATGGCAAAAATCAGTTAAGCCTGTGCAAAAGCTGTATGAAGGCAAGTTCTAAATCTATGCCTCATTTTCCCATCTGTAAACTAGGAACACACATTTTTCCCCAACCCACAAGAGGTGCTGTAAGGATAAATCGATTAAAGAATGAGAGCTGCTATAGCACTAGTGATAATATGGCCCTTGTAAATACTGTTGATAGAAACCCCAGTGTAGACTGGGACTTACTTGAAATCTGCATTTTGTTTGCTTTCATTCGTGCGTCAGAAAAAGGGTGCATTTTGCCTCCAATTTCCCGCATTTTGTTTTTGTATGAAGATGGGCCACTTTTCCATCAGGCAGGAACCAATTTCCACCAGGCAGGAGACCATCCTTTACCAAACCAAATATAACTTTGGAGTTCAGAAGGGAAAGATCCAATTTCACACACTTGCCTTTTATTCAAGCAGAGATAGACATGTTATTAAGTTTCATAGAAGAAAATTAAATTTGGGAGCTGTCAAATATCCCTAAATGGCAAAAATGTGTGTAAATTTTTTCCCACTAGTTTTACACTGCCCTAGCTGGGAGTTCTTATCTCAGTTCTCTTGTAGGCCTCAGGTGAATAATCTCTCAACCTCTATTTCTTCAGCTGTAAAGCAGAGATATTTTTTACCTCCTTTACAGGCATGCTACCAGGATTGTTTAAAACCCTAAAATCCATGAATCCATAAATTAGCCAATGTCCATTGATAGCTTTGGAGATTAAAAGTGCTTTTTATAGGTAAGTATTATTATTTTTCTGCAGGCCCTTTCCATTCAAAGCTCCTATTTCCCTGCAAGGGTAGTTCCTCAAGCTAAACTATTCCAAAGCAAATTCAGAAATAAACCAGGCACTTGGAAGCACAATTGCTATATTTTTATTGCCTTTACCTCCTGCCTGTTCTGCTCACACAATTTCTTTCCCCTTTGCACTGCACCTTAATTTATGGCTGAAATTATTGAACAATCACTGATTCATGAGACTGGAATAAATCTTTCTCTGTAACCGCTCAGTTTTGCTAGTTTTGTTTACTTAATGTGTTTGCTTATTTTTAAAGATCTGCAACTATTCCAGAGAGGAATACTGGTGTCTAGTCAAGAAATATATAGAAATGCATAGTGCTAGTGTCGACAGTGTGCTACTCTACCACTCTGGGAAAGAGTTTTGGCCAATGTAATTGTAACTGTATTGTTTTAGGAAAGAAGATAAATTACTGGCTGATAATAAAATGGCTTTATGCATTCATTTGCTTTGTGTGCACTGTAAGTTGATACTTACCCAGAGTATAAGTATCACAATGTGCATAGAACATGCTTTTAAGTGGGAGTTACAAAGATCTTATTGCCACTTATTTGGGATAACTGCATCAGCAACATTGTCTTCGCAGACTAATGGCAACAGAAGCATCATAGAATCCCATCCTACAGCATATTTGGCTTATGCCACTGAATTTGTTTGTTTCCTTAATCATTCTTTGAACTATGAAGGGCTAACAGGTTCAGCTGCCCCTTGCTCGCAAGAGTATTCCTCCTCACTCATGTGCTTATATTGAAGTCATTGGGATCATTTCAGAATAGGGATTGTGGAAAGATGAGATGCTTCATGATTATGGAATTAATGTCCTTGTGTGAACTGCATGACTTCCAAAATTGCAATTTAAAGTTAATATATGTTACAGTTGGAAGTTTATAATGAAGGTTCAGACCTACAGGAGTTTGCGTGACAACTTCTTGGCCACCACATGACACAAATAAATGCAGTAAAACTCCAATAGTCTGGCACCCAATTGTCCAGCACTCCCGATAGTCCGGCATCAAAATGGCAAGCACTCCTGACGGAACCAGGACGGAACCTGGAACCACTCAGGTCAGCCGCTCTCACATGGGTTACAGCAGGGAAGAGAAGTGTTTGGCTCCGGGGAAGGGGAAGGGGAGGAGGAGGGGCATTGGGTTACGCACGGCATCCCAGACAGCTGTTTGAAAAGCCAGCTGCTCAGCGCACGTACCCCAGCGCCTGGAGGGAGACGTGCAGCTGTACCAGGACCCGAGCATACGGTTGTGGGGGGGGGGGGAGTGGGATCGGGTTACAGCAGGGAGGAGAAGTGTTTGGTTCTGGGGAAGGGGAAGAGGAGGGGGAGAGGGATTAGGTTACTCATGGCGTCCCGGCCAGCTGATTGAAAAGCCGGCCACTCAGTGCACGTGCCCCAGTGCCTGGAGGGAGACGCGCGTCTGTACCGGTGGCTCCGGGACCCGAGCATAAGGTTGGGGGGGGGGGGTTGGGTTGGGAGTATGCAGTACCTCCTGATACTCCAGCATATCCGATAATCCAGCACCACCTAGGTCCCAAAGGTGCTGGATTATTGGAAGTCTACTGTAGTCTGATCCTGCAGTCCGGACACACTGGATGGGTCCTTACCCATATGAGCAATCACAATGAACACAATGAGTGTCTGAATGTAAGTAAGGGTTTGCCTATGTTGGAGGCAACCAACTGCAGTTGAACATTGCCTTCACTGGCAAAGAGTTTTGGGACATCTCACTGTGTAGTTCTCTTGTCCCTGGACAGATCGTGTTGGGTTCAGGAGAAGAATGGGAAATCCAGAGCATTAGGATGTTGGTGCAGAAGAAGCAGGGCACTGAATCGTTGATTTGTCAAAGCAGTGGATAATCTTTCAGGCGGACAGAAAAGATGATCCCTCCTGGCCTTAAAAATCCATTGATGTGGAAACTAAGCTAACAAAGGAGGAAAGGGAACTGAAAGTTAAAGGGACTGTATCACAGGGAAGACATCTCCAACCCATAAAATTGTCATTCCAAAATTTCAGAGTCCGGATGGTATGTTGACCTATCTCCTGAGTCATCAGATACTTCACTGTCAATGATCCCACCATTTCTATTTCTAGCAGATACCGTCTTTTGCTGAGCCCTTCATCGACTTTTCACACAGCCCTTCATTTAATAGGAAGATTTTCCAAAGGTAACAGATTAACATATACTGCCTGCATTTCTCTTATGAGGACTCTCACTCCCTTATTAGTGAATGGGAACCACTCCTAGACTATGTCTACACTCGCGGCTTCTTGCGCAAGAAATATGCAAATGAGGCTAAGCGTGGAATATCGCTGAGCCTCATTTGCATAACTAATGAGCCGCCATTTTGCAGAAGAGGCTCTTGCGCCAGAAGGAGCTGTCTACACTGCCCCTTCTGGCGCAAGAAAAACCCTCTTGTGCAATGCCGCTACGCTGATTATTTTCAGGAATAATGGCATTGAGCAAGAGGGTTTTTCTTGTGCAAGAAGGGGCAGTGTAGACAGCTCCTTCTGGTGCAAGAGCCTCTTTTGCAAAAATGGCGGCTCATTAGGTATGCAAATGAGGCTCGGCAATATTCCACGCTTAGCCTTATTTGCATAGTTCTCACGCAAGAAGCCGCGAGTGTAGACATAGCCCTCAAGGCCTGGGTCTCCAAAGACATACCATGTTCTTTCTTCTCCACCAGGAAGCCCCAGTGAGGGAGATCTTTCCAGCATCTTCAGCTTTGTTAGTCAAGGTTTTTTAAGTCAAGCCCTCAGGACAGACTCACCTTGGTGTCAGTGCCGCTGGAAAGCCAGGGATATGACAATGGCTGCAGAAAGTTCAGCAGAGGAGTTGGCTTTGGCAGTGGGAAGCAGCCACAACCTCTTCTCTGGTAGAGGCAGCATGGAACAAAAAGCAGGAGTTGCTGTCTGTGAAGGATATCTGGGTGATTCAGGATAGTCCTTCAGTAGCTTATATAGATCAATGGAATTCTGGCCCTCAACCAAACTTGCTGTCTCCTGGCAGGGAGCTAGAGAATGAGACGGTGGCAGGAGACTTCTCACCCCCAGGAGCTCAGTTGCTGGAGGCAAGTGGGAAATTGTGCACTTTCTTATGCCAGCTTCAGACAATCTGGCTCCTGATGTTTGCTGATTAACAGCCTTATATTTCCTGGCAGTGAAAGAAGATGCAGACAGCTTTCTGCGCAAACAATCCAATTTCCTATTGTTGTTCTGCAGGTAGAACCGGATATAATTGGCTTGGCATCGAATCCTTTGCCTGGTCATGCCTGGTTTCTCCACTATCAATAAAGACACAATTGTCAATCTACTATGCCACGTTTATCCGACCAGGATGTTTATGAATGGATCTGCAGAGGGTGGAGAATATTTGCAAGCATTGTCCCAAGATTGTAAGGGGTGAGCTATACCCCTCACTACTGGAAATGGTTCCATCTATTATGAAATGCCTGGTATTAGAGTGTATTCTATCCTGTTCATGCAGCGGTCCCTTTCCTCTGCATTAAATCTGCTACCTACCTCACCTGTCTTAATTAAACAAAAGAACATATTTCACCGATTGCCTGGAAATCATAATACAGTTATGATTAAAGTGGAAACTATGTCAAATTAGAAAGGATAAATATAAACAGATGACAGAAATACTTAGGAATGAAATTAGAAAGCCCAAAGCACAAAACGAGTTAGAGACAAAAGGTAACAAGAAAACATTCTACAAATACATCAGAAACAAGAGGAAGCCCAAGAATAGGGTAGGCCTATTTCACACTAAGGTGGGGCAATAACAGAAAATGTGGAAGTGGAAGACGTGTTAAATACCTCTTCTCTTTCAGTTTTTACCAAAATAGCTTTTTTTTTTTTTTTTTTTGGACAGGGTAACCAGCCTTGTGGCTGGAGGGAAATGGTAGATGTGGCATATCTCAACTTTAGTTAGGCTTCTGATACTATCTCACATGACCATCTCATAAATAAACCAAGAAAATACAATCTAAATCAGGGCTACTCAGCTTTGGAAGCCCTTAGGGCCACAATGATACTCACAGCACATACCGAGGGCCACAACTTAAGTGTGGTTGCATATATATGCAAATAGCTTCTTTCACACTGATGGGCATGAATACAAAGATTAAGGCAAGACTACACAACACACAGGCCCCATTTAAATCAGTTCTGCTTATATTAATAAAATGCAATATTCACTCAATTTCCAATGACAGTCCAGGAATTTAACTACTACAACAGATATCAACAGAAGACTATTATATTGACTACTTTTTTGTTTTGGTTCCCACCCACAGGCTGCGTGTTCAGGCCTGTGTAAACCCAAACTGCCTGCGGGCTGCAAATAAACGGGCCGCGAGCTGCATGTGGCCCATGGGCCACGTGTTGAGTAGCCCTGATCTAGATGGAGCTGGGTGCATAACTGCATACTATACGCTGGGTGCATAACTGGTTGGAAAACTGTTCCCAGAGAATAATTATCAGTGGTTCACAGTCAGACTGGAAGGACATACTGCGTGAGTCTCACAGAGATCAGTTCTGTTCAATACCTTCATCAATGATTTACATCAGTGGTTTTCAAACTGGGTTGCAAAATGTCAGGCACTGGGTCGCCTAGCAGTAGGGTGGCCAGCTGACCAATGGGGGGGAGGGGCCTGGCTAAGCAAGGCTTCCTGCCTGTCATGACACTGCAGACAGCAGCAGGTCTGCACCCAGAAGCACCCAGCAGCAGGTCTGGCTCCTAGGTGGGAGAGCCAGAGGCTTCTGCATGCTGCCCCCCATCTTGAGTACCAGCTTCTCAATCCCACTGGCTGGGAACCAACCAATGAGAGCAGGAGGTTCAGTGGCTGTGGGTGAGAGCAGCCTACAGAGCCTCTTGCACACCTCTCCCTAGAAGCCAGACCTTGCTGTTGGCTGCTTCCAAGTCCCCAGCTGTGCAGCTGAACAAGAACTGCCACAAGTAAGCGCATGCCCCAGACCCTGATCACTGACTCCCTGCCCCAGCCCTGAGCCCCTCCCTAGCCCAGAGCCCCCCCCACACACACCTTGCCGGATCCCAATCTCCTCAGCCCTGGCCCCACATCAGATCCCACAATTTAATTAACCAATATGATTATGTTGGGACACAGCCATCAATAATTTTCTTCAACTGGGTCACACACAAAAAAGTTTGAAAACCACTGATTCAGATAATGGCATAGAGAGAACATGTTTGTGGTGGGAAGAGTTGCAAGTGCTTTGGAGGATAGAATTATAATTCAAAATGATCTGGACAGACTGGAGAAATGGTCTGAAATAAACAGGATGAAGTTCAATAAGAACAAAGGCAAAGCACTCCACTGAGGAAGAAACAATCAGTTGCATAAATATATAAAATGAGAAAAGACTATTCAGGAGGTAGCACTGCAGAAAAAGAACCAGGATCATAATGGACCACAAGCTAAATATTAATCAACAGTGTGATGCTGTTGCAAAAAAAACAAATATCATTCTGGGATCTATTAACAGCAGTGTTGTAAGCAAGACATGAGTATAATTCCAGTAATTCTTCCTCTTTACTGCATGCTGATTAGGCCTCAACTGGATTCTGGGCAGCACATTTCAGGAAAGATGTGGAGAAAATGGAGGAAATCCAGAAAAATAATTAAAGGTCTAGAAAACATGAGCTATGAGGGAAGAGTTAAAAAATGTGTTTAGTCTGGAGAAGACAACACTGAGAGGGGACATGATAACAGTTGTCAAGTACATGAAAAGTAGTTACAAGGAGGAGGGAGAAAATTTGTTCTCTTTAATCTGTAACAAAGAGCAATGGGGTTAAATTGTATCAAGGGCTGTTTAGATTGGACATTAGGGAAGAAAATTCCTGTCAGGGTTCTTAAACACAGAAATAAATTGCCGAGCGTGGTTGTGCAATAACAAAGCTCTACATCAGGGGTGGGGAACCTCAGGCCCAGGGGCCAGACGTGGCCCTTGGCTTGCCTGGATCTGGCCCCTAAGGCTCAGGGCTCCCCCCAGCATAGAGGAGCCTGCACTGGCACTCCAGCCCCTGCTGCCTCCCGTGAAGCTGGAGCACACAAAATCTACTCGGCTGGTTCCCATAGGCTCTGGTGTATCAGGAGAATGTGGGGAGTGTTTTTCTCCTTCTCAGTCGGGGGCCACAGTGAGGGGTTTTTCCCCCTGCTTCTCACTTGTGTGCGGCCTCTGAATGAGTTTTCTATGGGGCAGTGGCTCCTGACCCAAAAAAGGTTCCCCACCCCTGCTCTAGATAACACTTAGTCCTGCCACGAGTGCAAGAATCTGAATCTTTCCAGGTCCCTTCCAGTCCTACAATTGTATGGTTATTACCATTTCAACTAATCTTGCTCCTGGCAACAGAGTGTTCCAAAGCAGTTTACAATATTCCTTAATGAAGCCACACAAAGCCCCTGGGAGACTAGTATCAAGAAACACTTCCTTTTTGTTGGTGGCAAAACTGATGTTGTTTGTTACACCTCAACTCCGGCCTGTTCAAAACGAGAAAAACAACTCAAGACACAGGAAATGCTTAGTCATTTCATCATAGCCACCCCACCACAGTCAATTATCCTTCTGATGCCATTTCATGCTAATCATATGAAACCCATCAGTTTCAGCTCTTGTGCTATTTTTTAATCTTGTTTTGGGTCTTTATCACATGTTGTTTATATCTCAACTGATTGAGAGGTGAGAGAACCACAAGGCAGTTCTCACCCAACATAGCCCTTGCAGTTTACAAGGATATAATGAAAACATCCTCGTGAGAACATAGCATTTGTAGTTACTCTGCAGGCCTGCACCTCTATAAATGCCCCCGGTTTCAATAATTGGGTTAAAACGGGGTGGCCCAAATGCAGCTTGCAGGCAAAGGTCTTGATTCTGCTAAGTGCTGAGCAACTCTCAGCTTCATTCAGAGATGAGGGTGATGAGCACTTTCAGGAGTTTACTTAGCATCTGGCAGGATTGATCCTTGACATGCCAACTGGTATCTGATGTCTCCATGGGATGCACCTCTCTCTATGTTCTTATGTGGCCTTCATAACTATAACATCACAGTGACTCTGCAGTGAAAATGATGGTGACTGCAAGTTTTCTAAAAACTCTTATACTTTGCTGCTCTGTGCAAACATTTTGCTTGCAGAAGTGAAGTGCAGAATAGAGGAAAGTTTATCTGCCTGAAGTACTTGCAGATACAATGTTAGGCTATGTCTAGACTGCAGGCTTCTTTCAGAAGAAGTTTTTACGGAAGAGATCTTCCAAAAAACTTCTTCCAAAAGAGAGCATCCACACTGCCAAAGCGCATCGAAAAAGCAATCTGCTTTTTTGAAAGATAGCGTCCACACTGAATGTATGCTCTCTCTCATTTAAGCTGTGATTACTATGGATGGAGTGGCCACCAGGGCACCTGTGCTTTTTTCCTCTTTCCTTTTCTTTCAAAAGAACTCCCTCTTCCCCATCCACACATGACTTTTTCTGAGAGAGCTCTTTCGGAAAAAGGCTTCTTCCTTGTAGAAAGAGGTTTACCAATGTTGGAAAAACCCCTTTGTTCTTTTGATTTTTTTTTAATGCGATTGCAGTGTAGATGTAAGTGAATTTTTTTTGGAAAAACGTCCATTTTTCCAAAAAAACCTCTGTAGTGTGGACATAGCCTTAGAGTTGATTCCTCTCCTAAAATTTGGAGAATTATTCATTGACTAACACTGGGTCACATCATTTCACATTGAAAATGTCATCTATTCAGTACCTTATATTTCAGCAATAGCCACAGAACACTTAACAGCTAGTTGGAATCAGAGACATGGACATTACTGGGAGACCCTCCCAGTAATCAGCAGGGTCACAGAACTCCTCTGGCCCTGAGATGACGGTGGGGACACAGAACATGCCCCTCCAAAAGTAGTCAGATTTAACTTCCCGTTCACACCCCTAGTTGGCAGAGCTGACTCGAGGATTTCCTCTCCCAAATCTAATTCATGTCAGTGGAAGCTGTGTGGTTAAATCCCCTTATCAGCTCTGAAAATTATATCCAATTGTTCACCAAGTGTGAATATAGGGGATTAGATTCTGATATCAGTTGCGTCAATGAAGTCAACGTAAGTCATCTGTCATCAGCAATATCATATTGTGGCATTATTCACCACAAGGTCAGATAATGATCTGACCCAAGAATGCCTTTCTTAAATTCCAGACATTTATAGAAAGGCAACTTAGCATTCACAAACGTATAAGAAAGACTCTCCTCTCACACTGGTTGAGTGAGACCTGTCCTTAGAAGTGAATTACTCCATGGCATTAAGCAAATGTGGCTACTATCTTTATGGAAAATACAATAATTTTATAAATAAATATAAATATATTATATATAAAGCATATTTCATCCAGAAGTGTTGTACAATGGACTCATTTCACTCCTGCTGAGCCAGACTCAATCCCTGTTCTCCTGGCCCAGCAAGTATAGCTAAACCCAGAAAGGGTGTTCACCCTCAGAGAAGGGCAGGTTGGGAGGCTGCCCAAGAGATGAACCAAGCCGGCGAATGATCCAGACATGTCAAACATACTTTTTCCCAGTCAGCAACACCCATGTTACAGGCTGGATGCAGGTATAGGTTGAACCTTTCTAATCCAGCACCCTCGGGACCTGACCGGTGCCGAACGAGAGAATTTGCTGAACCACAGGAGGTCAATATTGTCTAGCAGCATTACCAGCACTGCCACTGCTTACTGGGCTCTTAGAAGACATTTAGAGGTAAATTAGAGCTAAATAACAGCATAGAACCCTAGGAGTCAGGACTTGTGACTGTAAACAAACTTTATGGAACTGTGGAAAACTTGGCCACACTTATAAGTGGACATCCTGTATCACCTGGATCGATCGGTCTCCAGCTATTGTTAAGACTGCGCCAATCACAACACGTCCACCATTCTTCTTGTACTCTTGCCTTTCTTCTCCACGTTCGTCCAAAACATTTAACAATGTCATCTTCCCATCTTCTTGGAGGCCGACGGGGTGGGCTTTTCTGTTCTCACAGGTACCACTCAGCAATAATTGTGGTCCACCTATTGTCTGTGAGCCGTGCTATGTGGCCTGCCCATCGCATTTTGTTATGTCTGCTTTCCACAATAAGATCTTTCACACTGCTGCTTTCTCTGATCATTTCATTTGGAATACAATCCAGAAGGGAAATTCCCAACATAGCTTGCTCCATTGCCCTTTCAGCTACCAATAGTCGCTGCTCTTCTCTCTTCATCAGTGCCTACGTTTCGCTGCCATACAACATGGCTGGCAGCACTGTTGAATTGAAGATATTTGTACACGTGGTTTTATCGATTTTTCCTTTGAGGACATCCTTGATGGAATTGAATGCACACCATCCTGCCCGAATACTTCACAAGAGTTCTCCATTCAGGTCTTGGTGCATATTAACTTCTTGGCCCAAATATATGTACTGTTCCACTTCTTCAATGTCTTCTTCTGTTATCATTATTCGGGCTTGGACATCCAGTTAACTAAAATCATGTTGGACCACAGATGTAGCTGGACAAGAGAATGCTGGGCTAGAGAGGTTCAACCTGTAGTCTCATGGATATCTGGAGCTGGATGATCCACAGCTAAGGATCCCCTGTGCTTGCTTGGATATGACAGCAGAAATGAATGTACTGTAGGGCAGAATCAAGTCCTATATCTGTACAACTTCAGAGCTTCCAACCTAGTGATCTCAGGAGAGCTGGCTATTTCCATGGGATTGGCATCCTCTCCTCTTTTCTAGCTGCAATACTGCTTTACAAGACAATGAAAACACATTACGTGTGTTCCTAATGTGACTTGTTCGTGGAAGTAATTGCCACAGGGACGTTATGGGAAAGAAGGTGGGTCCATGGAATAGGTACTGCCTGAAAATGTGGCCTGCATGATGGACAAGCTGGAGAACCCCTGGAATAGCTGGATCACTTCACCAGCTTCTGTTTGGTGGAAGTCGGCAGCTGATTAATAGACTGCAGCAGCACAACAAAAGCTCAGGATGGAAAGTGAACATTAATGCTGTATCTGTTTGAAATTACTCAGGAGTATGAACTGATCACAGAATCTAATCACAGAATTGGAATTTGGCAGGACACCAGGGTTAACACCCTTTTCCTTCCAAAGAGCATCAGTATCTTAAATACCCGTCAATGGAAAATAAGCCATTCCAGAAGCACAGTGCCCCAAACTGCACCATGCGAGGACAAATTCAATCAGTGATGATTCAGCAGAAAGTGCCACTTTCAATACACAGGGATTAAAAATCTCCAAGGAAATCCACATTCCCAAGCGTTGCTAGTTTATGGGCTCTAACATGATCATAGCCCAAGGTGAAATTCATATAGGCTATTAAATATTCTGATAAAGGCACATATCAGCAACTCCACCTGATGACGTTTTCTAGTGGGTCTTCTACGGAGCTGCCAGTGGAAAATAAAACCGTCTTTGCCATACAAGTGCCCAAGAGTGGACAGCAGAAGAAAGATTGTTCATTTTCCTGTAGCGAAATCTCTCCTAAGAACAGAGGTGGTGCAGAGAGGGGCAATTTACATGTTCTTGTGCCAGTCAGAGGAAAAAAGGTCCAATGGGTAAAGAGAGATTGGGGTTCAACTTCCCATTCTGAATGAAAACTTCCTTCGTGACACTTAGCCTCTTTCAGCTCCCATTACCCCACAATAAAAAAATGAGAATAGCACTATCCTACCCCACCAGACTGTTGGGAAGATAAAAAGACCGTGAGATGCTGCAAGGGGTTCAGTCCTGTCACTTCTCTTTGAAGCCCTGGTGAAACCACAGCCAAAATATAGCACCCACTTCTGACATCTAGGACACATCTTCACTCCATGGAAGACTGATGCTGCCGGGATCAATCTTCCAGAGTTCAATTTAGCAAGTCTAGTTAAGACTTACATCTGGTACTCCTGCTCTTGCCAGAAGTAAGGGAAGGCCTCCTGCTGTGGGGATGCCACCAAGCCTGGCTTAAGGTAAGCCGACTCTAGCAACGTATTCTGCGTAGCTAGAGTTGCCGACCTTAAGCTGAGCAGCCGAGTCTAGTGTAAAGCTGGCCTTAGAAGTTGAGAGCAGAAATATTTTGACAAACAGAAGACAACTCCGATAAGATCAACAAAGATGAATAAGATGAACCGAGGCTGTGAGATACAGTGCAAGTTTCAAAGAACATAATGGAGCAAATCAGTCCAAATAAAATCAGTAGGAATTTGGCCATTGATTTCACTGGGACCGAGATTAAATGTAATAGACTGGATTCTCATCTCATATATACCAATGGAAATTGACTACGTTGCTTAAGCTGAAATCAGAATTTGGCCATGTATACTGAGAGAGAAAAAGAGTGAGCATGTGAATGAGCGAGGTTGATCAGAACCAATGACTAAGAGGGGAAACGATAACAGCACATTTGTATTTTAAGGAATGCAAATACCAAGGAAGGAGAAAATTTACCTAAGGTGACGTATGAAAATATTGTAATAAATGTTGGGGTGAAGCTAAGCAAAGGAAAACATGAGTTGAACATTAGGAAACATTTCCTAATGGTGATCCCTACTGGACTGTGAATGGTCTCCTAAGAGATGATGGAAGTCCTAATGCTTTAGTGCCGAATCTGAGTCATGTGGTTAACTTCAAATATTTGATGAAATCCCACTGAAGTCTTATATTTCTACTGCAGCAATTAATCGCTCTTTGGAAGTCTTTTATCCACTTAATCCCCCAAGACCTACCTTGCTTGGCTTGTGAGAGCTGATGAAATTGCAGCCCAGTGCGGTATGGCAGCAGAGAATAGCATTAACCTCAAAAGGAAACATATTCTCCACCCTGGGGTAACTGACAGTCACACACACTAATGCTTCACAGTTGGAGAGAATGCCCTGAAAATGGGGATTCAGTCCTTCAAAAAAGCAACAACGTTCCTGATACTAATTTTAAGATGGACATCTGCTGTGAAGTTATTTATCATACACAGGAAGAGATGATGGATCCTCTGCTTTGATCTGCTCTGTTGTGTATCTGGAGCATGTTAACCTCTTTAGTAAATATTTCCTTCAATTATCTTATTGTGGAGAAGCCCTGAGGCCACAAGACATCATCACCAGGAAAACAAAACTGAATTATTATTTTTTCTAGAGTGGGGAGGGACATTGACTAAAAAGACAGGAGTGAGCATCAAGATTCTTAGGCTGTAGCCCCCTGTATGCCAGGGACTACCTGGGTGACACCGGGCAGTTCGTCCAGCTGTACAGTGGGGATAATATCAAACACCACAGGAATTTTATAGCAGTTTAAAATTTCAGAGGCTGATGATGTATTAGAAGTTATAGAGTCCAATCTTACAGAGATGCCTGGCCAGCTTTAGTGTTCTGCTCTGAGGCCTTTATAGAATCTGAGGCTATGTCTACACTGCAGCATTATTTCGGAATAACTAACATGATTCCGAAATAACAAAGAGTGTGTCTACACTGAAAGACATTATTTCAAAATAAATGGCAAGCTGGAGGACTTCTTACTCTGACTCCTGTAACCCTCAGTTTACGAGGAGTAAGGGAAGTCGAAGGAAGAGTGCTCTTCCTTCAACTTCCTGCTGTGTAGAAAGTGCCAAAAGCCGAATTAAGCTATTTTGATTTAAGCTACTCAATTGACGTAGATCAAGTTGTGTAGCTTAATTTGACGTTTTCCCTGCTGTGTAGACATGCCCATAGAGACATAGGCCAGGTCTACACTAGACCTGGAAGGAAAGGTAAAGGTACGCAACTCCAACTACATAAAATACATAGCTGGAGTTGACTTACCTTAAGCTGAGTTTGGTGCCATCTTCACAGAGGGAGGCTGACAGGAGCAAACGCTCCCATCATTGTCCCTTAATTCTTGTGACTGCGAGGAGCACTGGCACCGACTGGAGACACCCTCCGCATTTGATTTAGCGGGCCTTAACTAGACCCACTAAATAGAATGCCAGAAGATCGTTCTCCGGTACTGCAAGTGAAGACGTGGCTATAGAAATGTAGGGCTGGAAGGAAGCTAGAGTGGTCATCAAGTCCAGCCACCTGTGCTGGCACAACCACACACTCCTAGAATTTCCCTGACAAGTGTTTGCCCAACCTGTCCTTAACCGCTTCCAGTGATGGGGATTCCACAACCTCTCTTTGAAGGCTGTTCCAGAGCTTCACTATGCTTAGACTTAAAAAGCTTTTCCTCATGTCTAACCTAAGTCACCCTTGCTGCAGATTAAGCCCTTCTTTTCCCCGTCGGTGCACGTGGAGAACAATTGATCACAGTCCTTTTTAGAACAGCCCTGAACAGATTTGAAAACAGTTTTCAGCACCTCCCTCAGTCTGCTTTCTCCAAACTAAACATGCCCAGGGTTTTTTTTTTTAAACCATTCCTCACAGGTCTAAATCTTTCATCATATTTGTTGCACTCCTCTGGACTCTCCCCAATTTGTCCACATTGCTGATGTGTGTTGCCCAGAATTGAATGCAGTACTATAGCAGAGCGGAGCACAGCAGGGCAGTTACCTCCCAGGGCTTACCTCCAACACTCCTGTTAAACACCTTGTGACCGAGAGCAGGGAGCCATTAGATGGGCCGGCACTCAGATCACTGAGACCCCAGTTAGTTCCCTTGGAGAAAGCTGATGGAGTGAATTAGGTGATCAGGCTGACAGGCCACCTTGAGTGAAAAAGTGCATTAGTACAGCCACCCAGAAGGACAAAGACACAGGAAGGGAGTGCAGGGGGAAGAATGGGGGTAGTAGGGTATGTCTCCACTGCAATTAAAAACTCACAGCTGGACCATGCCAACTGGTTAGGGCTCCCAGGGTTCAGACTAGTGGGTAGTTCATCTGCAGTGTAGACATTTGGGCTTGGGCAGGAGCCCAGACTCTGGGAGCCCATGCGGTGGGAGAGTCCCAGAGCTTGGCCTACAGCCTGATCCAGAATATCTACACTGCAGTTAAACAGCCCTGAGACTGGGCTGGCTGTCATGGGCCTGCTGTGGGTTTTTAATTGCCACATAGACATAATACCCAGAGGCCTTAGGGAAGGAAGACCTCTCCTACCCAGAGGGGCAGGCCGAAAGCACCAAGGATATTGTAAACAGACTGTTGTTGGATGGTTTTGGTGGTGAAGAGAACTCAAATCAATGGCTCTGGGAATTCACACTTAGTGGAGTTTGTGTTATTTCCATGGAGCAAGAAGATTTTTGTAATTGTATCACATTGTTGACTCATGTTCAATTTTGGATCCACTATCATCCTTTCCAATAGTACTACTTTAACTGGTTATCCCCAGTTATGCAGATATGGATTTCAGTTTTCCTTCCTACATGGAGAACTTTGCTCCTATCTTTGCTGAACTCAGAGTATTTCTCTGATTTA
Organism: Pelochelys cantorii; assembly: GCA_032595735.1. Classification (NCBI taxonomy): domain Eukaryota; kingdom Metazoa; phylum Chordata; order Testudines; family Trionychidae; genus Pelochelys; species Pelochelys cantorii. The sequence goes on from CM064328.1 coordinate 13,629,275, forward strand.
TCAAAGTCATTATGAAATCTAACTGCGTCCCCCAAAGAGTTTTCAAGCCCTCCCAATTTGGTGTCACCTGCAAATGTCATACATATACTGTCCGCTCCACTATCCAAGTCACTAATGCAAATTAATGAATAGTGAAGGATGAGGACTAACTCTATGGGGCCCCATTAGCTACACCCTCCCCGTCTGAGAGCAAACCGCTGATAGTTCCTCCTTCAGTGTGGTTTTTCAATCAGTTGTACACCCACATCACAGCATTTTATTTAGACCACATTTACCTACTTCGCTATGTCAAAAGCCTTACAAAAATAAAGATATATTATGTATTTTTCTTCCTTACTATCAATTAAGCAAGTAACCCTACCAGGGATCTTATGTCTGGCCCACAGGAAATATTCTCAGTGTAAACCGGTTCCTCCAGTGGCCATGAACTGACAGAACATGTTTGTGGTGCCCCTCAGTCTCTCTTGTCATCTCTATTGTAGTCATGCCAGAGCATGCTGTACTCCAGCTATTTTCAGCTTCTGCAAATGCATGTATGAGACTATTGGAATGAAGAGGAGGTTAGATCAGTTCTGGGGCTGCTCTAACTTACACTGATAGCCAAGTCTTCTGTAAGATGACTGTAGAAGAAAAATCACAGTGCTCACATAAAACCAACTTTGTCCTAACCTCCCACAGTTGTTAAATAGAATACAAATTTGTTTCGGCCAATAAAAATAGAAAAGCCATGCTGCAACAGCAAATAAACATATTTCTACACTGTGTTCCTCCATTAAACCTGAAAGTCCTTTCAAGGCTGTGGACCAGTTACATTAATGAAACCCAGAATAACTCATTTGAAGTAAGTTGGAATTACTTCAGAATGACACTGCTACAAAGGAGATCAGAATGTGGCCCAAAATATATAGCAATGCCTCACTCAGGCTACATCTACACTTCAGGGTTTTTGCACAAGAAGTCTTTTGCAGAAGAGTTCTTGCACAAAAACTTCAAGCGCAAAAGCACGTCCACACGTCAAAGTGCATCGCTTTTGCGATGTGCTTTTGCGCAAGAGAGCGTCCACACTGCATGGACGCTCTTGAGCAAGAAAGCTCTGATGGCCATTCATAGAATGGCCATCAGAGCACCTGTGTTTTTTGGATAGGCTCTTTTTGCACAAGAAACCCCAGCGGAGCGTCCACACATGCCTTTTTGCGCAAGAGCTGTAGCACAAAAAGGAGTTCTGCCTCGTAGGAGGAGGTTTACCTACACCGCAAAAAGCCCTCTGTTCTGTTGATTGACTGTAGATTTTCTTGCACAAAAACACACTTGAGATGTGGATGCTCTGTGAGTTTTTGAGCAAAAATGGCTGTTTTTGCACAAAAACCTTGTAGTGCAGACGTAGCCTCAGCCACACAGTGGAACTGCAACTACCTCTTGGGTGGAACACTGCAGCCAGCCTGTGCCAGAAACCTTACATAGTATTCTTTCAAGGTCAGAGCTTTCCATAACAGCAGTTCAATAACCTACTATTTAAAAAATGCTCACTTAACATATATGGGGCTGTAGGAGTAATTGAATGCAATTGCCTGTACAGGAAAGCCTTTGTTAGAACATTTTCCTTCAGTCAAAGCTCCTTATTCCCAAATTTAGCCATTTCAGTGTCATTTGTAATGAGGTTATCATTTCTGATTAAAAAGCCCTCACTGTTTTCTAACTGAATAAGCAAAAGTACTAAGCAACTGAATATAGAATATTAACACTTATCACTTTTTATTGGACCATTTCAGTCTTCTGAAAGCAAGATTGGTCAGAAGCAAACAAGTGTACCAGTCCAATATTTTAACTCAACAGTTAAATTAATTACCCACCCTGATTTCACTGTATGTTCTTTTTAAAAAGGGAAAAAAATCTGTACAATAAAATGAAATGTAGAAGGAAAGTGAGCAGGATCACATAATATTTTGCTGGCATCAGAAGAGGGGATGAAGTGATTGGCAGGGGGATGTTTATATCTATAACATGGGAACCACTAATCCCCATTAAATCTCCTGAGAAGCAGCCAAGCATCACAACATCACACAAGTCAATGGCGTCGGACTGGAAATACAGTAAGCAGGAAGCTGCAGCATAAGAAAATCTTGAACCATATCCTATTAACTAATAAAAGACTGTTCTTGAGATTCCTTTCCCCCAGACGTCCATTTTCACTACTGAAAAGAAATCCATATAAAACATAGCTACCTGGCCAGACTGAGGGTCTATTCCTGCCAACACTTACACATATGAGTGACTTTATGAACATGCAGGTAAATCAAGCATCGTGCTGTGCATCCTCTCCTTCCATGAAGCTAGTGGGAGGGTCATCAACAGCTCTCAGGAGTCCTTAGCATCTTGCAGGATTGAAGCCCATGAGTAATCCTATTGAGACGGGTTCACATGCACAAAGTGCATGAGTGTTTGCACAATCTGGGCCTAATTTAGTAGCTACTATGCATATTTCAGAATTATGAATAATAATTTGCATTCAAGTAGCATCTAGAAGCAGTCTCATCTACATGGAGAAGACAGGCAAAGAATGGGGAGGCAGACAGGCACAGAGAGGGATGTAATCTGTCCAGAGTCAGAAACAGTACTTGGGTCCGTGTCCCTAGTGCAGTGCTCTACCCACTGGCCCACATTCCCCCTCGACAAATTGATTCAGGCTTGTCAATGAAACATTCTGCTTTGCCTGCGTTTCCCTTTGTTGTAAAAACCATGCAGATGCTGTGGCATGGAGGTGGTAACTGGGGACCCATTGCTATGGCTTTACAAAAAGTAGCTGTCTTGGGCCTGGTCTACAGCTTTCCTTAAGCGGAGTCGCTGCAGCACCTACACTGCGGGAGGCCAATGGGAGCACATGCTCCCATCAGCTTCCCTCACTTCTCACAGAATGAGGAGTAAAGGACTCCAGCAAGGACTGCCCTAAGCATTCTATTTGGGGGTCTATGCTAGACCTGCTAAATCGAACGCTAGAAGATCGACCTCGGCAGGGTCGATCTTTTCTGTGGTGGAGACATGCCCTTGATGCTGCGTGTTTCTGAAGAGTTGTGCCTTCATGGCCCTGTACATCAGATCAGCCTGGGCAGTGATAATAGAAGTATTCTTAGAAACAGTCTGATGGGACCAGTGTCGGGGTGGTTGGAGGTTTGTAGCAAAGTTGCATTTTTTGTTATGTGGACATATATCTGCTTTGGAGCAGGACTGAAAACATTACCTCAGTTCAAGTTGCTTCTCTGGAACAGGCATCATTGCAGAGTGTAACAACTCTCACTTTCACCCAGGCTGGATTCCAACAGGCCAAAGCCTTCCCTTCCGCTATCCAATGTCCCCAAATCACAATAATAATAATGGGCCAAATTCTGAGCCCCTTGATCAGTCCATATGAGGAGAAAAATCCTACTGAAGCCAATGAATGTTCAGTTTGAGCAGGGATTGGGAAAAAGGACCTCAAGATATGGGGCTCCCAAATCACCACTTATGTGAGGCCAAATTTTCAGAAAAGCTTACCATGCTGGGGTTCAGCACTTACAAGTGGCTCTAGATTTTCAAAAGAGCCCAGTTCCCATTTAAGCCCCGAATAAAAGGCTAGATTTTCCAGAAGCGCTTAGCCCTTCGCTGCTCCCTCTGGGCTTATGACCAGATTTTCAAAGGTGTCTGCCTCCAGTATGCTCAGGTCTTTTTAATATGTGCCCACTGATTCTGACCCGTAGTTGGGTACTGAGCACTTTTGGAAAATGTGCCCTGAGTCTGGGTGCTGCATGCTTGTGAAAGTTCTGGTCAGAATACTTTACATCTTCAGAATGTTGCACAAGCATGGGCCAAGCTGTCCCCTTGATAGTCCCGTAAGGAATAGGTAAGTTAGCCTTATTGTCGCCAGCCTGCAGATGCAGAAAGAGATGAAGAATGCTGGATTCCAGTGAGCAGTCTATGCTGGTGTAAATTCAGAGTAAATGATGCAAGACAAGGAGATCAAGATCTCAGGCAGTTACGTGACTTATCACATGAAATATATCTAGGTGCATCCCAGGCTGTCATGAAGGGTACAGTAGCCCTGTCTGCAGAACTTCTAGAGCCTCTGGGGTTTTGTTTTCTTTAGGCAACCCCCTGAATGCCTTAAGTCCAGCGCAAGCCTGTGTTTCCCCACATGTCCTACACATAGATGCTGCAACCAGGGATGCTGCTCCACCCTCTGGTTTGAACTGGTTTCCGTTATATATAGGGCTTGCAGATTGGTTCAGTGTCTCTCGGCACCCCCCACTATACAGATTTTTCTAGCACTCCTGATCCTGCAACACATCTAGTGCCATCACCCTGTTGAAAATAATGAGTTTACCTTAAAAAGCCGGTCTGCGGTTGGCTCCCAAGCAGGGGAAAAAAATCTGGACCAAATTCTGTAGACCTTAGTTCAATAAAGCTCCCATGTAGGACAGCAAAATTCGGTGTAGAGTCAGGACTGTGGTAAACCTGAGAGGAATGAAGTGGGTACTGCTTGTTTCAGGGATCAGCATTTTCATTCCAGCCCAGTCAGACTCCATGCTAGTGTCTTTGCAAGTCAGTCTGGTCCAAGAAGCATCAAGATATATATGTCTAGCCCATATATGATTCACACACAGCTCAGGTAGATTGGAGAAATCTAGCTTTGGTTGCCTGCTGTCCCCAATGAGGCCGGCAATAATAGAACCTGTGCTAGTATTTGCTTCAAGGTACATATCACTGGGAAAACATGGATATGTGTCATACAGCATTGCACTGTAGTCCTTCACTCTATAGCTCATTTTAATAGGAATTAAATAATAGGAAGTATACTGTGTTGACCAGATGGAAAACAAAGCTCGGTACAATATTGTGGGGCTTCATAAACATTCGGGTTCCTTTTATTATTATTCCATTGCTACAGTCAATGCAAGAACATAGCGAGTCACCTCATGCTTCCTCCTGATGACTATGTAGGGAAAGAACTTTGTAGCTTACCATCAAAGACATGGGCAGACAGCTGGAGAACATGCACAGACTCATCTGTGTGTGCTATTGTATAATGCGTTTTGCATTCCATATACATTCCATATGGAGCCTGAATCGCTGTGAACTGCTATCTCCTCTTAAGCTAGCCATTTTATTGAGACTTTTGTTTTGTTTTGTTTTGTTTTGTTTTGTTTTCCTGAAGGAGAGCAGCAATCCAAAAACACTATCATGGCTTTACAAATTGTCAGTGCTATTGCTGCTTTGTGAATATAAGGGCTTTTGTTTTACTTTGGGTTTTTGTTTTTTTTTTTTGGAAGGGGGGGATTTGCTGTATAAATACAATAATTACAAAATGTCTCTCCAGTATTTAAAAAAAGTGGATAAGTTTGAGCTTCTTGTGAACAAGACCAAAGTCTGTGTAGTAAACTAAACAGAGCCTACAAATCAGATAATGGTAGAGTAGATAGATATCTTGACGTTGTTTCAATATATACACGCACACTTTAAAATTTGCAGTTTAGTGTCCAGATCTTGCTTTCCTCTAAGAATGTCACATGCTCAAAAATAAAAAATGGAAAACTCCCCAGGAGTTCAGAAAACTCCAAAGGAGCTATTGCCACTTGCAAGGGGAAGCTAGTTACAACATAGCTCAGCAAGAGGAGTAGTTGGTTTCTGCCTGATTTCAAAGGCCAGCCCTTTTCCCCTAACTGGAAAAAAATCTATTATAGGGCAAATCTATATTGTGAAGTGTCAGTAAGAAGCAAAGAGTCATATGGAATTTGGGGGTTGCTGCTGAATGGTACAGATCACCACAATATTACAATTCCTCACTGATGACCACTGCCACTAAGCTAGTAGAAGTTTTGCTTGAATAAGGTGTCCATAAAATTTCTGCATCTGAACTTTGGTTCCTCTAGTCTACTGGGTTTACTAAAGCAAATGCACTCTGGTGTAGCTTGGAGTCTAAAACTTTGCACTGTAGAATTTATGTCAATAGCAAAACTTCCTCGCTGCTATTAGCTGGATCCTGCAAGCTCACGCTCACCCACGTAGCTATTAAAGTGAGCAAACCTTGGCTGACTCTTTGCAAAAACTGATGATGTAACAGATACCTTTTTTCTCTTACTTGGATTTTATTCATGTGTTTATTTATTTATTGCTTTCACAGCTTGTCCCTGCCACTTCATCCTGTTTTCTTCCCGCAGCAGAGAGACCAGCAAGAACTTTTTGCCTTCCTAGGTTAAATTTTTCTCCAAACCAAACCCCAAACCCAAGCCTATGTAGCCCATGGTCCAGTGTGCTTCAAAAGCAGCCCTGGGAACTACAAGTTGTGGACTACAAACTGTGGCATGTTGGGAGAATTTCCTGCTTCCCTTATGCTGAATAACCTCATACTGGGCTAGTGAACAGGAGGGTTTACACATAGACAGTAGTTATTTAGTGTATGAAATGGAATAATACAGCTAGTGATAAAGACAAGAGATGAAGAAGAAAAAGTTGGAGATGTGTCCAAATAACCCCAGATCCAAAAGTGGCTGTAAACTCTAATCAGAATTCAAATTTTGCATTCTTCCAGTGGGTTGAATGAAACCTATATCTTCAGCTCAAAAAAGCTTGGGTGTTTCAGAATTCATACCTGAATTTGATTATTATGTATACCACATTACAAGTGCATTCAGAGGACTGAATTGAAAGTGGAATCTGGTTTGGTGAGGGATGTACATGCACACACCAAGAGATTGTCCTTACCTAGAGAGCTCACATTTTGTACAGACGAGATAGATAAAGGATGGGAAAAAGGAATATATTTTACCCTCATGTTAGAGATGAGGAGCTGAGGCACAGACTAAGTCACCTGCCCAAGGACACACATAAAGTCCATGGCAGAGATGGTAATTAAACCCAAATCTGATTTCCAGCCCACACATTAACACAAGATTGTCTTTCCTCTTTGGAAAATTCAGGTGAGTGACATGGACAACCATCTGACAGTGAGTTCTATTAGCCTCTGGATTAACTGGTTAGAAAATGACAAAGGGAGGCAAGGAGAAGAATCCATAGAAAATGTTGGTTTGTTTTCAATGGATTTTTGTTTGTTTTCAGGCAATACTTTCCTCAAAAAGTTTTATTCAACCTAAAGCCTGGTTTTCCATTGACAAAAGCATTCGACAGAAAGTTTTCAGTCAGATTATGAGATGAAACTCTGGTGGATACAGGGAGGGAGACTTGGAAGGCTGATAAACTAGCTTTGTTAGTGCATATGAAGAAGGGTATATCTACACTGCATTCCTCTTTCGAGAGAGGAATGCAAATGCAGCTGAGCAAAATTGCAAATGAAGCGTGGATTTGAATTCCTGTGCTTCATTTGCATAATCGCATCAGGGCGCTATTTTGAAATACCTTATTTAGAAAAAAGAAACGTAGTCTAGATGCGGTTATTTTGAAAGAAAACCCTTCTTTCAAAATTACCCTTAAACCTCATTTTATAAGGAGTAAGGGTAATTTCGAAAGAAGGGTTTTCTTTTGAAATAACCACATCTAGACTGCATTTCTTTTTTCGAAATAGGGTATTTTGAAATAGCGCCCGGACGCGATTATGCAAATGAAGCACGAGAAATTCAAATCCGTGCTTCATTTGCAATTTCGCTCAGCTGCATTTGCATTCCTCTCTCGAAAGAGGAATGCAGTGTAGACATACCCGAAGTGTTTTTCAACTCAAGATTCTAAATAAGTGTGTATTTATATGGGCCCCATTATCTGAGCCTCTCACAGTCTTTGATGCACTTATCTTCACAACACCCTGTGAGGCAGCAAAGTGCCATTACTCCATTTTTTAGGTGGGGAACTGAGGCAAGGAGCTCTGGTCCACGAGGAGTAACGGTAGTTCGAATTAGGATCTTTAATTCGAACTACCTAGTCCATGCCGCGTGTAGCCGCGGGCACGGAGTTCGGATTAAGGGGGATTTTAAAATGGCGGCGCCCGGGAACGTGCAAATGAAGCCCGGGATATTTAAATCCCGGGCTTCATTTGCAACTCCGGTTGCCCTCATTACCCTACCTAGCTCGAACTAATGAGCTAGTGTAGACGTACCCTACCAGAGTTTTAAAGGTATTTAGGTATTTTTGTGTTCGATGTTGCAATGCCTAACTGATTTATGAGCCTAAGTCTCATTTTCAAAAGGGATTTAGGCACTTAGGAGACAAAAGGCAGTTGGGAATTTAGGCACCAGGGTGCCCAAATCACTTTTGAAAATAAGACTTTGGGATTGCAATGCTGAGAGAAGCAAAAGTCTCTGCCTGAATCACTTAAGCAGTGTCACACAGACAGCCTGTATCAAGACAGAGAACTGAATGTTAGTTTGCCTTGTCCCAGGCTCGCACCTTTAACTACTCGACTATCTGCTGTCATGTTCCTGTACTGAAATGAGTGCAGCACCTTCCTGTATCTAAGTGGCTAATACAAAAGCTAAATTGTCATGATTTTCCATATACAAAGACCAAATACTTTCAGTCTAAATTACCTTTATGGTAGGCTAAGGGAACCACAACAGGGCACAGGAAAAACAAAAGTAAATAGAATTGGGGACTTGACTCCTTTGCAGCATGCGGTATGTCTGCATCCCAAAATGGAGGCTGCTCCCAAAGACAGCTAGCTGTCTTTGAAATTTAAGGCTGCAGTAGAGAGCAAATAAAATCCTAATACTTGCATAGCTTTGTGCACCACAAACACAGAAGGCTGGATTATGGCATGGGGGACTAATGGAGGTACCCGGGCCCAAGTCTGTGCCCCTCACTACAATCCTATGGAGGGGCTAAACATAATTTCAGGTGTTGAACTCTCTGAATTCAAGACCTATGGTTGCTCCATGTTCTGAGTCTGCCAGCGGAGTAAGTGGAGGCTGGGAATGCATGTCCGATGGTTTGAAAGGGTGTAGGAGAGGTCTAACTGCTGATGCTCAGGCTTTGGCTGAGCCACTCAGGTTTTTGTGGGGTTTTCGCCAGACTCTCAGGAGGTTTTGCTGTGGAGGCACCAGAACAGTAAGCAACCACAAAGGGGAAAGTGACATGGAATGGAGAAATGAGGCCACCAAAAGGACAACCCCAAACATCATGTCTTCATGATAGGTACCCTGCCCCATCAGAAGTACAAAAAACCACTCCCAAGAAAGATACACAAGATACCCAACCTACATTTTGCAAATTTACAAGGGGTTTTGTAGTCAGGGAGGACTCTTGGTTGCTTATGAACCAAATCCTCATGCCAGCACCCAGTCTGAGTAGCTGGAGTAGGCCATGGGTAGATGAACAAGGTGGTAGCAGGATGGAGAATCACTTGTAATTCTTCCCACCATATATTTTTTTTTAAAGGAGGACCACAGTGAAACCAAATTACTCCTTAGTTTGCGGCTTATAACTATCTGTAGTAAAGAGTGGGTATAATGAATGATTAGGAAGAATTATTATTTAGAAACAACAATCATGACAAAAATCACAGCTTGCAGAAGGAGGAGAGGGAAAATTCCCCTCTATAATTTATTTTACGCTTTTCAGTGCAGTTTGATGATTTTTTGTATATATTGTATACAGTATATGGGTACATATGGCTAGCGGTGTCCTGGTTACATGCTATTGAAATAAGATCTTGGAAAAGCTTTCGACATAGGCATATGTCTTCCTTTACCAGGAAAGTGGCAATGAAATGTTGGTTGCTCTATAATTTAAATGTGCCACACACTTTAGGCACCGCACATTTACTTGTAACTATCTTTAAGACCATGGAAAATCTGATGTGTGGTATTCTGTGGGGAGAAAAAAATGCAATATGGAAATTACTAAACTCCATTTGCTTTAACGGCCATTCATTAATTCAGCTAACCTTATATCTAATAATGCAGTATCTTGCTGAGAGATGAAATAAAACAAGATGGTTAGTTACAGAGACACATTGATTGGCTCCATATTGGGTGGTGATTAGAAGACGACATCTAGACTCTCTTTAATCCATATTGAATTTCTAAGTCAATCAAATAAACTTAATAACAAGGTTAATCTGGGCTTTGCTCATTCAAGAGAAAAAGGCAGAGCTGTGGATCTAATTAGAGCAATGTTGTAAAGTCAGTCAGCATTTATCTCCAAGCACATCTTCCATGTATATCCCTGCTTTAGAATATATAAGGCAGTCCTTTCTTGGTCTGAATGGTTTAAATCGGGATCTAAAACCATTCAAGATTTGTTTGAACAAGAAAATCCTGTTTTCTTTGGAGCAATTTTGAAGTAGGCATAATTACAGAGTTGCAAATGTGATGCTCTGCTTAAGGAGCTGTCAGCATTTCCATAATAAACCTCTATTTTCAGGGGTTAACATCGTTGCCAGCAAAAGGGGAACAAAAACACCCTTATGGGCTGAAACTTGGCATTTAGAGTTTTATTCTGGGAAGGAGTTTTCCTAATGAAATTGTGCAAAATTAATTTACAAATGTACCTTTTGCAAAACTGACCCCATTACTTTTTGAACAAGAAATAAAAGACAAAAGCAGTACTTAATTCTGACTGCTTCTGTCATGCGCTCCTTTTTAAAAGGGGTCTGGTTTTTATACAATGAGCCCAATATATTATGCCTTAGAGGAGGCAGCATAGATTGAACAAGGAGCCAAGGACTCCTGAGTTATGAGATTCCAGCCACAGACTTATGGAGTGGACTTGGGAAAACCATTTCACTCTTCTGTCCACATTTATGATATGGACTTGATTCATCATTGTGTGGACACAATGTGTCAGCCACTGTGCCTGTGTGCAGTGGGTGTGTAACCCATGGTGAGTGTGTGTTACAAGTCCCCTCGGTATGAGCATTCCAGCACCAGCTAATTCTGGAAAGCTCTAGTGTGATGGTCAAGATGAAAGCTGATATCTCTGAGGTAGTCCTCCTCCCCTCCCCCAAATGGGCATGGCTTAGCCAAGAAGGAACATGGAGTGCAAAATTCTACAGTGTGCTGATACTGAGGCTGGGTGTCTGGGAAAAAGTTGACATGTGGGACTAATGTAAGGAGGTCAGACTAGATGTTCACTGTGGTCCCTTCTGGTGTTTGAATCTATCCATGTAAAAGCAGAAGAGCTGTTAGTCTGCTCTCATCTAATGTGCACAGCAGCTGTGCAAAAAGTCCACTGAGTAGCAACATAAACAACATATATATAAAACATCATCAGAAAATGTGGAAATGGTGGAGGTGTTTAATGAGTTCTTAATTTCAGTTTTCACTCGGAAGGCTGGAAGCAATTGAATGCCTAACATTGTAAATGCATGTGAAAATGGGTAGGTTCAGAAGCTAAAATAGGAAAAGAAAAAGTTAAAATTATGTAGATAAGGTAAATGTCTTCAAGTCAACTTGGTCTGATAAAATTCATCCTAGAATACTCAAGGAGCTGATTGAGGAGATATTGGAGCCATTAGCTATTATCTTTAAAAAGTCATGGACTACGGGAGACATTCCAAAAGACTGGGAAAGGGCATATATAATGCCCATCTATGAAAAGGGAAATAAGGAATACCCATTGAATTACAGACCAGACAGCCTAACATCTGTACCAGAAAAGATAATGGAGCAAAAAATTAAGGAATCCATTTGCAAACATCTAGAAGATAATAAGGTGATAATTAACAGCATGGATTTGTAAATCACATGAATTTGTAAATTACATCAAACCAACCTGCTAGCTTTCTTTAATAGGATAACAAGACTTGTGGCTAAGGGGAAAGCGGTAGATGTGGTATATCTAGACTTCAATAAGGCATTTGTTACAGTCTTGCATGACCTTCTCATTAACAAACTAGTCAAATACAAACGAGATGGAGCTCCTAAAAAGTAGATACACAATTGATTGGATAACCATTCCCAGAGAGTAGTTATCAAGGATCCCAGTCATGGTAGAAGAGCATGACAAGTGGGAATCTGCAGTGATTAGTTTTGGGACTGGTTCTCTTCAATATTTTCATCAGTGATTTAGATAATGGCATAGAGGGTACATTTGTAAAGTCTACAGATGACACCAGGCTGGGAGGGGTTGCAAATGCTTTGGAGAACAGGATTATAATTCAAAATCATCTAGAGAAACTGGAAAAATGATATGAGGTAAATAGGATGAAATTCAATAAGGACAAATGCAAAGTACTCCACTTTGAAAGGAGTAATCAGTTGCTCACATGCAATATGGGAAATGTCTACCTAAGAAGGAGTACTGAAGAAAGGGATCTACGAGTTATAGTGGACCACAGCTAAATATGCATCAATCGTGTGATACTGTTGCAAAAAAAGCAAACATGATTCTGGGATGTATTAACAGGAGTGTTGTAAGTAAGACATGAGAAGTAATTCTTCCACTCTAATCTGGGCTGATTAGGCCTGGTTAGTCTATTTTCAGTTCTAGGCTCCATATTGCAGGAAAGATGTGGAGAAATTGGAGAGGGTGCAGAGGAGAGCAACAAAAATGATTAAAGATCTAGAAAACATGACCTCCGAGGGAAGACTGAAAGAACTGGGTTTGTTTAGTTTGGAAAACAAAAGAGCAAGAGGGGACATGATAACAGCTTTCAAGTAGCTAAAAGGTTGTTACAAGGAGGAGGGAGAAAAATGATTCTCCTAATCTCTGAGGATAGGACAAGAAGCAATGGGCTTTAATTGCAGCAAGGGAAGTTTAGGTTGGGCATTAGGAAAATCTTCCTGTCAGGGTGGTTAAACACTAACAAATTGCCTAGGTAGGTTGTAGACTGTCCATCATTGGAGATTTCTAAAAGCAGTTTAGACAAAAACAGCTGTCAGTAATGTCTACATGGTGCTTGGTCCTGGCATGAGTGCAAGGGGCTTGACTTGATAACTTCTCAAGGTTCCTTACAGTTCTGTAATTCTACAAACATGTAACAATCTCAATCTCTTTGTCCTGCCATCACCTGCCATTCCCTCAGGAGTCTGATTCTGGAACATCAACATTCCTGAATTAAAATGTTTATTTGCCAGGTGGTTTAACATTTAATTGCAGATGCATGAGCTGCCCCAGTTTGCAGGACTTGTACTTTGGATGCATGGTGCTCCAACTTCCTCCAGTGATCAGGCTCCCTGGCCAGAGAATGCCTCCCATGATGCACAGCAGTTATGGGACTTCTCTGATACATTGTGATAGCCTAGATGGGTTCAGGTTAATGTTGAACCTCAGAGGAAACAAAACATTTTCAGAAGCTTCAGGGGGTAGCCGAGTTACTCTGTACAGAAAAAAACAACAAATGGTCTGGTAGCACTTTATAGACTAACAAAACATGTAGATGGTATCATGAACTTTCGTGGGCACAGCCCACTTCTTAGATGACCGGAGTTTTGAGTTTAGGACGTGCAGACCCAAAATAAATAGGAGTTTTCAGTTTGGGAAAACTCAACATGAACTGTTTTCAGTTTGAGTTGACCCAAAACTAAATGCTTTGTTTTGATTTTCCCGATTGACATTTAGCAAAACGAACATTTTCTGATGGAAAATACCAGTTTTGCAGAAACTGCATTTTACATGAAAGACATCGTTTGATGGAAAGTTCCTGACCAGTGCTCATTACTACCTTTCCTGATATATTGTGTGTCACAAAGTTGTGCTGCTGCATCAAAATGTCTTAGACTGCGACCCATGCAATATCATGTCAGTGTTACCAAATCACCAAGCAAAGGGTTTTCTTCTGCCAACTAGTGTAAACTAGCCGACATGCCAAGTAGTCTAATGGGGTGTGAGACAAGCCTTGTAAAATCAGGAGTGCCTTCTGATGATCAGGGTGGTTGTCAACCTTAATCATCAGTACTCACAAATGCATGGCCCACCCACACAGCTGGTGGCCAATGGAAACAAAAGTCAGGCTCCTTTCTGGTGGAAAGCCTGTAAAATCGACACCATTTACCAGATGTTCCAGTAGTTTTATGGGATCTACAAGGCCTACTGTAAGTAGCACTATAAATGCACAACCTGAATGTTATGCAATGGAAAAGGCTTTCATGAACTCTGGAACACCTGTCCAGAATGCAGCCTAGTTCTTTTCAAGGGAAGCAGTCTTGGATGTTTTGACTGGAGCTCTACAGAAAGTAAAGCTGGTTCTGATTTGCCAAAGGCAATGGCATAGAGAACACAGGCTTTAGTAGGTTTATAAATAAATACACCTTGGGTGGGGAGAGAGACTTTAATGTTCACATTCTCGTGGGTCTAACCCTGTGAAGCTAAAATGTGGGGATTCTAAATCATCAAAGCCCACTGAAATCAATGCAAAGACTCCCATTGGGGTTGATGGGCTTTGGATCAGGTCCCAAATTAATACTTCAAGTGGCGTAATGATAGAGTTTGTTGATCTAAAAGCAACTTTCAGTGTTAATTTCCACACACATGGGGGCCTCCCTCAATTTTGCCTAATTCTGACCAAAGGCATTTCCAAAGAGGACTCCTGAATCCTTCCTTCCAGCAGAGAGATTGCCACGATTCTCCCAAATTAAACTCTCCACTTCCTGTCTCCTGGATGCACATAAACACTATGCAAATGCTCCAGTGTCTATGTTCTGATGCTTGCATTTCTTTTGGTAATAGCTGGCAGGAGGTACCGATGCCGGAAGCATTGCTCTTCCACCACCGCAGCGTCAGTGTTCTGCCTTTGCGACTTGTCTCAACTCCGCCAGTCTGGTGGTGACGAGAACCAAAGGTGCTGCCGGACCGGAGCCTCTCTCATGGCCGCATGGCTGCTGCCAAGCCACCTGGCTGGCTATGAAAAAGAAGATTTTCTCTTTAATAACAGATGGGGGTAGTGAGACATGAAAATTAGGACATATTTTCATTTGATATTGGAATATGATGAGCATCAGTTATTTTGGGAAAGAGTCCAGGGAATACTTGGAGAGAGTCTAAAACTGCAGATGAATCCACAGGTTTATTTTATTGGGTGATTTCAGTTCTGCCAAATATTTGTAGTGTAAAGAAATCATAAAAATTGCTGGTGGTCCTAGCCTGGCGGGTACTTTGCACATATTTGAGACAGTTGTATGAACTGTTACGAGAATGTTTGATCTATTAGCTTAAAAACAAATTAGAGTCTTCAAGAGAAATAAAAGTATAGACGGTAGAAATATATTTCTCTTATCTTAGGAAGACCAGGAAATTTCACCCCAGGATTTATTTGTATTTAATTATTGCAATTTGGCTTTCCTCTACTGTCTGCATGGTGTGTTAGTCTGTCTTGCTGCACTCTTGGTGCTGAAATAACATTAGTACCCTGTTAATGATTATCATTGTCAATTATGCTTTCTGGTTACATGCACATTATAAGAAATATCAGTTTGTTTTAATAAATCTTCAAAAGGCAGCCTAAGCCTGTGTCTTATCTCCATTTTGCTTTGTAATTTTTTTATAGTTATGATATGAAAAAAAACATCCCATGCTTCCTCAGATCAAGAATGGACATCTTCCAAGCACTGAATATTCTTACAGTGGAAAACAGACAGAAGGGTTTTAACATAACTCTTTAAATGAACTAAGAGGGCTACTCAAAAGTACATGACCAGATAGGGAGAAATTTTATGCAGGCCTAGCTTATATAAAAACAGATTCATAACATTCAGTTCTCAGTGTGGTCATGGATCATGCACATAAACAAAAAAGTAGCATACATATAGTGACCCTAGTTATCTGGTTTATTGTGAAATATATTGAAATTTCCAGATTTTTTCAATGCACTGTAATGTACAAATTGCATTTCTGGTGGGGTTTTTTTGTTTGGAAACTTTATTAAGGCAGAGCTGCAATAAAATGTTAACATACTGCATCTTATATTACTTATTACTTATTTAGGATAAAGTTAAATTAAAAAAATCTGGCTAAAGATTCTGGCTTACTTGCTGGAGAACCCTCCTCTTCTGAGCATGCTAAAAAAGAGTGACCAAATTTCCAAACATCTATCCTCTTTTGGGTGCATCTCTTGTATAAGTACTTGCTGTGAACATTTTTCCATTATAACAACACATAGACATATTTTACTATACCACAATTCCATCGGAGGAGTTACATTTTCTCAACAATATACACTGCAAAGTTTAGCTGCTAAGAATAAAAAAAAATACATTAATTTGTGTGTCTGTTTAAAATGTAGATCCTTTTACATTCCTGCTTTTAATGAACTTTTATCTCTAGGAAAATGATTTCAATATGTACCTGACCTGGTAAAGATCTGAATGCCCCCAATTTCCATAGACTTCTGTAGAACAAGAAAAGACCCATATAAAAACATTGTACTTTTAAAGGAAATTTTGTTCTACAGAACTGTGCAAAATTTATATTTGAACCATCTGCTCATGCAATATTTTCATTCACTGGGCCTGCACTGAAATGCCATCTAGAAAGGAACATTTTAACCAAGCATTCTTTATGTGGTCTTCAATTAATAAACAGGAATACTCCTTTCTAAACCTGTGGGAAATGATTTTTCTGTTTGCTGCTACACTATATGTAACCTAAATGAATGGGGGCATTTATATAGTGACCTTTTCATGCTGGGATATCAAAGCCCTTTGCAAACACTGATTAGGTGGGTTGATGTGCAACCACTGACCAGCAGCCACCTCTGAGGTGGCATGTGGTTGGCTGGCAAAGCACCTGAGAGTGTCAAAATTAGATTTTTTACATGGGATGTGTATGGAGGTAGGGAAAGACCAGCAGAATTCATTTCACATGCACACATACCTAACAATGAAATGCAGTTATAGCCCCTGCTTGATATTCTTCCATCCCTGTCATGCATAGGTTAGCATGACAACAAGATGAAAGCATCTTCTCCCACTGCCTCACCAGTCTGAACTCTGTCACGGCCACAAGCTATTAGCTTATGAAGTCTTTTGAGTGGCTTGCAGGAAATGGGTTTGGTGATCTCAACCTAGTTTCATGTGGACGGGTATCCACACCGCAAAACCAGCATCATAACTGGCACTGGTAAGGTCTCAGAAGAGAGGTCATGGACGGAATGGGCTATCGGAAGTAAAGTGCTCTTCCCATTTCTACAGCTGGTTTCTCTAGGTTAGAGTTCAGGGTGGTGTGGTCACCCTGGAGCTGCCGATGTTTCACCAGTGTAGGGGAATAAAAGAGCAATTCAGTTTCCAGAGTTGTCAATTCACAGCCTCCTTGTGTTCCCAAAGCCCTCAGGTGGTAATTTAGGTAACTCCTAGGGTGCATTAGTAATGGAGACAACTCCTTTGGACCTTGTGTGCTAATTCTAGTTCTCACCTGCTTCTGTTCCTATCCCATTAAAAATGGATATCATAAATGATTTCAATGGGAAGTTTGTATTGAATCTGGACCCTGCACAGTTAACCGTTAACTTTTCTGGTACAAAGTGGAATAGACTCTGATATAGTGATAAACTTCAAACAGTTTTCCATATAATAAGGAGGCAATAATGTTTTGCATTTCTACAAAACTTCCTCTGCAAACATTTCAATGGGACTTACAGGCAGTGAATGAAACATCACATTCCCCAGGTACTATTTTACAGAGGGGAAAACTGGGTGGCAGGGAGCTTATCCATCAAGTGCTAACTTGGACAGAACTCCTAAGGAGCTCAAAAACTCAGCCCTTAAGCTATGTCTAGACTGAAAGATTTTTTTGGAAGAAGCTTTTCCGAAAGAGAACTTCCAGAAAAACTTTTTTCAAAAGAGGGCGTCTACACAGCAAAAGAGCAACGAAAAAGCGATCTGCTTTTTCGAAAGATAGTGTCCACATTGATTGGATGCTATCTCGCATTTCAGTTGAGATTACTGTGGATGGAGTGGCCACTAGGGCACCTGTGCTTGTTCCTGGAGGTCTCTTCTTTCAAATAAACACTCTCTTCCGCGTCCACATATGCCTTTTTCTGAAAAAGCTTTTTCAGAAAAAGTCTTCTTCCTCGTAGAAAGAGGTTTACTGCTATCAGAAAACCCCCTCTATTCTTTTGACTTTCTGTCAAAAGAACGCAATAGCAATGTGGACATAAGTGTCGTTTTTCTGGAAAAACAGCCGTTTTCCGGAAAAACTCTGCAGTGTAGACATATCCTTAGTAAATTGCTCTATTCTTGCCACAAATTAGTAAAACAGCTGAGACTAGACCCCAGATTTCCTGACTGCCAGTCCTATGTTTTAATTGCAAGACCTTGCAACATGTCTGACTGAACAGACAGTCCTGCCCCAAAAGTAACCATCTAAAACAATGTCTGAATAGCACCTAGCAAAGTTCTGATCTATGATAACATAAATATAAGATGAAGACATATTTATTATTATTAACTATTATTATTATTATTTCTCTTTTCCTTAGTAGGTATCCTGCATGAAATAGAAACAGAAACCTTGAGTCTTTTCTGCCACTAATGTTATTCCTTACCTTAAACCATAATCCTTAGAATCATCTCCAGAGTAACTAATATCTTAGCTAAACTATTTTGATTTCTAATGAAAAAATAGTACACAGTAGCCAATTAAATCAACAAAGGCTCCATCTTTATGCTAATGTTCCTTTAACAAAAAGGCAAAGGCACAATTTATACACAGAATAATTTTCTACAGCACTATTATATGTAGCACTGGGGCCTCTTAGGTATTTTGTTGTAGTCAGTGAAGTAAAAGGGTCTGGTGTTTCGGTACCTAAGCATGTCTAGCTGAAGTAAATATGTTTATGGGAAATGGATTTTATCACTCTGTAGAAAACACAGCAAGTAGATTAGAATGACTTTTCCTGAGCCAAAACATCAGCTCCGAATGCCCTTTCTGTTGGGAAACACTAAAGCTAGAGTTAGTTTAACTCTCCAACTCAGGGCAAGTCCTCTAGCATATTTGAATCAGAGAAATCTCTGTGAAATATATAAGAACCAGAATTCCATACTGAGAAGAGAAATTTGAACTTTGTGCATGCATCTCCACTTTCACTAGGAGTAGGTATACTTCTACATTGACAGAAAGCACTGTAAGCATTTGTACTGAAGTCAAGGAAAACACTAGGTTCATTCCAAAGAAAGGATTCCCAGGAGGCACATTGGTCTAGCTGTATTAGTGAAACTTTTTGTTTTAAAAATATGGAGCTAAATTCTATTCTCAGTTGCACCCATGAAGCTCCACTAACTTTTAACTAGATCTGACTTATCTCGCTTGTTGACTCATTTATGGTCTTGCATGTGTACAACTGACAGCAACAGTTGGCCTAGGGGCTACGTTTCTGTCAGCAGCACTTGGTGGTGATACAAGGTGTATTAACATTAATGACAAAAGAAAAAAAACAGTCTTATGGCAGGACATAATTGCTTAGACACTGTTGCAGAGAACTATGTAGGATTCTTTGGCCTATAGGAGAAGGAGGGCTACTGGAGGAGATGTGCTGTTCAATGCACAATACAATAAAGCTCTGATTTTGACTGGAACCCCTGGACAATACTATAACAAAAACAATAATTTACATGCTTGCTGAAAAAGGACAATTTCTTAGGCCATCACTCCAAGTGTGATCAATATATCATGTGCACATTTCTCAAAATTTGAAAATGTAGGGTCTGATCCAGCTCCTCCTGAAGTCTTTAAGCTGATTTTAAAAGTAGCTGGATTAGGCTCCAAGTCTGTTAAGAGGCTCACAGGTACGTCTACACTGCACAGTTATTTTGGAATAAACTATTCCGGAATAGCTATTCTGAAATAGTTTATTTTGAAATAAGACGTCTACACTGCAGAGAAGCAGGCTTTCCTAATGTAGACGTGCTATCTCGATTTAGAGCTTTAGGAGGAACAACTTAGAGTGGCCCTGGTGAGGGGCTATTTCGAAATAGCAGAAGTGGAGCATTTACACATGCCTTATTTCCAAATAGCTATTTTGGAATAGGTGCTATTCTTTGTAGAATAAGGTTTACAGAAGTCAGAATAAGCCATCTGTTTTTCGAAATTATTTCGAAATAATGGAATTGCTGTATAGACCCTGGCATAGTTATTTCAGAATAACAGCCGTTATTCCAAAATAACTTAGCTGTGTAGACACACTCACAGTGGCCAGCATTTAAAGGGAGTATACATATAGTCCTCATTTCTTGTTCAGAAGAAGCTATATCAGTAAAGCTTAGTAAAAGTATGCCAGTAAATTATATTGCAAAGTATTTAAATATGAGGGTCAGTGTAGGTGGAAGGAGAATCCAGTGCAGAATAAAAAGTTCTGCAGGCCGCATTTACCCCAGATGTGCACCAGGAAAGAATTTGGCCCCAGATGCTTTGGAGTAAGCAAGTGAGAAAGAAATCTGATGGAAAGAGTCCCCTTTTCCCTGTATGTGTCCCTATTGAGAAAGGAAGGAAGAAGAGGAATGAGACATTGGTTGTGGTGTCCATTTGGAAAATGTTTATTCAGGCCACAGATTCTTAGAATGACTCCTTTCATACAACACACACATAGAGGAAGATATAAAGCTGTGGATTCAGGCCAAATTCAAGTCTGCCTCATCTGTTCAAGATAAACTGGCCTTTAATGGAACAACTCATTGACAAGTCCTGAATAATGGTTTCCCATTTTGCTGAGGGGATGTCAGCAGTGTCTCTGCCCAGCACTTTTGAGGCAGTTCACCAGAATCCTAGGAATGAAAAGAAATGATTTGTAGAGCGAGTGCTGTCCCTCAACAATGTAATTGCTTGGCTCTAGATTGGGGCTTGGCACTCCACTGGGCTTTTTGGTTTCCCAAAGCAGCGCTGGCGTCCTGCAGATGCTTGAAACAGTCCTTCTCATTGTAGTTCCCTTTGTCAGTCTGAGGGGATTCAGTATCTCCCTGGTTCAGACCCCCAGCATCTGACATTCCAACTGGCTTCATGATATTGCTATCCTGTTAGACCAGGTAAATATACTTTTTGGCTCTTCCACACAGTTTTCTGCTCCTCAAGTACCTTTCCCACTCAGAATGCTAAATTACAGTACATGGAACAGCCAATCAACGCAAGCCAGGAAATTCCAAGTTAATGTTTCTATTCCCCACTTAATTCACACTGCTATACATCAGCAACGCAGGGGTGTGAGAAACATGGGGACTATTCTCTATGGTGTGTGCTGCATCTAAGGGGCTTTCATAGAATCATAGAATATTAGAACTGGAAGGGAGCTCAAGAGGTCGTCAAGTTCAGTCCCCTGCCCTCATGGCAGGACCAAACACGGTCTAGATCAATGTTTCTGAAAGTGCTCCGCAAAACCACTTTAAGAAACACATTCACTGGCCACCTCGGTTTGTTTATTTACTGGCGCTGCAGTCACGGAGCTTCACGGCTCCCATTGGCACCGTTTTGTCCTTTGCAGCCAAGGGGAGCCAAGGGGAGCCGTGGGAAGCGGCGTGGGCTGTCTACTGCTTCCTGCTGCTCCACTTGGCTACAAAGAGCGAAACGGAGCCAATGGGAGCCATGAGGCTCCATGGCTGCGGCGCCAGTAAATAAACAAACCAGGGCAGCCAGTTAATGTGTTTCTCAAAGTGGTTTCACAGAGCACTTTCAGAAACACTGGTCTAGATCATCCCTGAGAGATGTCTGTCTAACCTGCTCTTAAATATCTCCAGTGATGGAGATTCCACAACCTCCCTAGGCAATTTATTCCATGTTTAACCACCCTGGCAGTTAGGAAGTTTTTACTAATGCCCAACCTAAACCTCCCTTGCTGCAGTTTAAGCCCATTGCTTCTTGTCCTTCGATGAAAAATTAGTATTTGCCTGAACCCACAAAGTTCTAGGACTATTCAGACTGTTCAGCTTAGAACAGAAATGACTATGATGGAGGTCTATACAGTCATGAATGGTATAGAGAAAGTGACTAGGGAAGAATTATTAACCCCTCCACATAACACAAGATTCAGGGGGTCACCAGTGAAATTAATATTCAACAGGTTTAAAACCAAAGGAAGCGCTTCTCACAACACACAGTTAACTTGTGGGACTCTTTGTCAGGGGATGTTGTGAAGATCAGACGATAACTAGGTTCAGAAAAGAACTAGATGAGTTCATGGAGGATAGGTTCATCAATGACTGTTAGCCAAGATGGCCAGAGATGCAACCCAATGCACTGACTGCTAGAAGCTAGGACTATACAACAGAGGATGGATTACCTGCAATTGCCCTGTTCTGCTCATTCCCTCTGAAACTTCTGACATAGGCACTGCTGGAAGTAGGGATGTAAAAAGTCATCTAAAAAGGTAACCATGTACCTTCTAAAAATCTTAGCGGGTACATGGTTCCAGAGCTGGATTACCCAATAGGGAGACTAAGCACGTGCTTAGGGCACCAGCAGAGCAGGGGCACCAAAAAAAAAAAAAAGAGATTTTACGGTATAGTATTGTTTTTATTTTGAATTACATATGGGGGGACCATAATCTTTTCAGTGCTTAGGGCCTCTAAAGGTCTTAATCCGACCCTGTATGGTTCCACATGCGTTGGTTCTGTAGACTGCACAGCAAAGCTTCCCTGGGAACGGGGCAGCCGGGGGCTGCCAGTCCTGCTCCCGGAAAGTCTTTGTTCCAGGCTCTGCAGGCAGCTGTGGTGGAGGGTCCAGGCCGGGCCGGGCCAGCCCTGCCAGGATAGGGGCTGCTCCGGCCAGCTAGCCAGAGCAGCCTCTGCCTGTGATGGGCCCCACAGGGCTGGAGCAGCCTCTTGCCCAGGGTGGGCGGGGAGCTGCTCCAGCACGTAGTGGTTAACTGGAACTGGTAAGCCTCACCTGTTAAGGGTTATTGGTTAACCTTTTACATCCCTAGTTGGAAGACAGGCTACTGGACTAGAGGGACCATTGGTTTGATCCATTAAGGCTGTTCTTATGGATTTCCTGGCTCATGTCACAGCCAGATCTTTCAAACATTTTCTTTTGTGTGCTTCAAGATTTTTGTTTTAATCACAACAGATTCCCTTCTCCTTCCCTCATCAGAACCATCCTAATTAAAGATGGATCCAA
Source organism: Pelochelys cantorii (assembly GCA_032595735.1). NCBI lineage: Eukaryota > Metazoa > Chordata > Testudines > Trionychidae > Pelochelys > Pelochelys cantorii. The sequence continues at coordinate 13,652,225 of CM064328.1, forward strand.
GACATAACATTTAGATCTGGATTCAAACTTTTCAAACTGGGGGTTGAGGCTGTTTAGATCTGGGATTTTGTTTAACCTCTTATAGGCCCTGATTCTGTAGTCCATCCCTATTCAGAAAATCACATGAGCCTGCTTCCCTTGACTTTGATGGGACTTAAGCAGGTTTTTTAAGTACTTTATTGAATTGGGGGCCATGGAGAATTGAGGTTAATACTGAAGTTGGAGTTTGTGCTTACTGCAGAACTCAAGCATCTCAAAGAATGTGGTGTTTCAACTTCATTGCAAAATGTGAGGGCTAATGACAAACTTCCTGTCTGGATCACAGCTGTGTCAGAGGGCTTGTCCACATCTGGATTTTTCAGTAAGGACTATCTCTAATTATAAAGTCAAAGGACTTGCCCATCCATGACTTGCATTCAATGTTACACAGTGTGTTGGAACTAAGCATTTTATTAAAAACCTCTGCTGTCAGACTCTATTGACAATAATAGAGGTAGGGAATGCAAGACAGGGACTCTCTGGAGCCTTTTAGTCATTTGTTAATATGTATGTTCTTCCACAAAGCCTGTTGACAACATAAATGGTGATGTTCTCTTGAAATATGTTCTCTGTCTTGTCTCCGTCTCTGCGTTGATGTAATGTATGTATGCAGTACAGATATATAAACAGACTTGGGGGGAGGGGCTCTTTTTTTTTGTCTTGGAAGACTTAATTCTCTTTCTTCGAAGATTTGATTCGGACTTAGTTTGCCTGTTGACTCATTTCTGGACCTCAGCAGCTGCACCTCAGTTCTTCCACACAGCCACATCGGCAGACTGTCTCTCTCCTCACATTCCTGGTGGCGTCCTGGTTTTTTCTGACCTTGGTGTTCTAATAGTCATGGGTTAGCACAGACTACCCAGTTGGCTGAGTTCCTGACTCTCAGGCCTTGTTAGAGACAAAATGCCGTCTTTTTACAGCTCCGTTTCTTTCCATAAAGTTAATCATGCAGCCTTCTTTTTACAAGGGAGCTGACCCCTTGGCCTTTCTTCCTCTTGGCATACTGAAGATTCTTCTTGCTGCCAGAATCACCCCCCTCTTCTTAAGGCAGTCTAGTAAATAAAATGAGCAGCTCCCAAAAGCAAGGGAGAAGCTGCTTGTGTAGGAGTCAACCCCCATGGAATGCGTGCCTTGTACCCTTATGCCCTCATTTCATTAAAAGAGATGGTTGGACATATGTATATATTTCTGGTGTTAGAGATGGATCCAAACCAAGACTCTGTATCTAAATACATACAAACTTTGGGAATGTTCAAAGTACAGACAGGGATCTGGTTACACCCTTTTTGGCTAGGGCTTATTGCTTGTTTGCATAATTCAACACACAAATAACACCGGGCTCCAGTCAGAAAAGTTGCTGACATGTCTAAGAATCCAAATGGTAAAGTCTTCTAATGTAAATCCCACAAACCTACTGCTGAGGAACCTGGACCTCTGAGCAACCAAGCTCTCAGCCCATGTTACATTTTCGCTGTTCAATACTCATTATATTTTATTAAAGAAAACATCAGTTTTGAATGAGTCTCCAAACAAACTGTTCTAAAATCTTGTTTATTTAAAAAAAAATATTCCCTGCCTTCTGACTTCATCTCAGTGCCTCCTTCCAGTGTCTCATGCTATAAACTGTGGCCTTTTGTTTCATTAATCAACAAAAGTCATCCCTTAAACATTTCCATGCAGTCATTCTTTTTTCTCAGGTTTAGTCATGGTTCTCTCTGAGGTTTAAATTTTCCCATGCTAGTGAGATCAAGATTTTTCAGGCTCTCACTGAGCTGATACCTGTCTGTACAATCTCACCCATGTGTGATGGCAGATTTTGATAGCATAGTTCATAAACTGCTTTATTTTGCTAGGTCTTTCCCCTATCCAGGTGTCTCTTTCTGATCTTACCTTTTGTGGTTTCACCCTTTCTTTCCAAGCGAATTGTCAATTTCCCAAAATACTAGAGAATTTTCTAAGTTCCAACATTCTATTTGCCTCCTTTAAAGGAACTGACCCATCAGAAAGGGATTTTTTCCCATCCTTACTGTGGTTGCCCATAGACTGTGGGCCATTTTTTTCTTCTCCTCATTACCATTCTCTCACTAATTGTAAATGTACTGACCTTAGTGGAATTACTCCTTTGTAAATGAGACTTCTATCCTCTCACTGAGCTGTAGGATGGAATATGTTCAGTATCTTTACGAAATCATGGCAAGAGAAGGTCCAGATTTGTATCTTCCATCTTTCAGATCAAAGGATCCAAAAGTGCCGTACAATTTGGCCATAAAATCAGAGGACTTAGGGTCACAGCACATGACGAGGCAGAAACAACGGTGCTCAGGGTTGAATGGACAGACAGCAGGACTTCTGTCATTACTCTTTATCGACAAGAGAGGGGTAACAGCCCACTGTGTTGGTTGGCAGAGTAGGGGTGTGCATGTGGGGGAAGTAGAATTAGGGAAACTACAGGCTTTTTCTTCCAATCTTCTTGCTTTCTCAATGTTATTGGCTCCGTCTTCATCCCTCCCTACTAAACACACCCTCAGTGCTGTTGCCCATAGAATGTGTTGTGAAAAACCTAGTATATCCCTAGGCCCGCCAATGGGGATGGGAGCAAAGGGAGCAACTGTCCTTGGGCCACCTCCGGCTGCAGCTTGGAGCCCCCAGCCCTTTACATCACTGCCAGAGCCCCGTGCGGCGTGCTTCAGTTGGTGCTGGGAGGGTGGCGTGGTCTGTGTAGCACTGAGGGGGCTGCCTTAACCCCACCCCTTTCACCCAATGCCCCACCCCTTCTGGGAGCACCTCTCCCCCACCTTTCCCAGGAGCCCAACGAGTCTGTAGGCTCGCCTGCTTATACCAAAGCAGATCCTTGGTTCTGTGGGGTCTGGGTCCCAAGGTACATCAGCAGGGCAATGGGTGAGTGAGCACCAGGAGTCACTGCACACAGGTGGTAGCTGTCGACTGTCGATCTCTTGCCATTTCAGGACTCTGGTATGAGGAAATGTACTCTAGCCCACCCAGGTCACATAGTAATGTAAATGGAGGGTAAGGGGAACAGCGGGGAGCCAAATGACAATGGCTGATGCCTGTATCTGTGGGTGGAGGCATAAAGTCTTGGTGGCTATAGGCCATTATAGTCTTAACTATTAAAAGAGGAATGCCGGTTTTAAAGTGAAGGCACAGATCTGCATGTTAGGAGACCTGGCTTCTGCCTGCCTGCCCCCTGTGGCATTCCTTGGGTGAGTCTCTCTGCCTTTAGTCTCCCAAGTTATAGCCTGGGGATGATATTGGTCTATTTCACCAGGGTGCCATAAAGCTAAATTCATGAAGGTCTGAAAATTGCTTTGAGGTCCTCTAAGGGAAAGCGCTATCAAAGAGCAGGACAGTATTGTTGCTTTATTTCGTGCATCCTATATTGGAAAATATATCGGACACTATATTTATCTGCTACACAACCGGTCATTTTCTCTTGCCTCTTCATTTCACAGTGCACGTGCCAAGGCATCCCAAGCACAGCAAGGAAAATGAACAGGACTTTTCAAAGGATGAAATGTCTGCAGGGCTTGCTCTGCCTCATTACAATTATGCGTAAGCTCTTTAAGCTGGGGGCCTGGTGTGTTACGCTGGGGAACAGGCAAGCTGACGGGAGCGGGGGAGAAACAGGGCAGTTGTCCCGCGACATGGTGATTCAAAGGGGCCCCAGGTTTCTGGCTGCAGCAGAAGTGGTGACCAGAGCCCTGGCCCCCTTTAAATTGCCGCTGGGGCACAGCTCCACACAGTTCTGAGGGCTAGAGGTCCAGCGCCACCGTCTAGGTGGGGCTGAGGACTTGCTGCTCCAGCTTCATATCTTCCACCAGAGGCCCCACCCCCTCCCAGGGCACGGAACTGGCTCCTCCCCCATCTGGAAGCTGTCAGCCCCCCTACTAGGGAATGATTAAATAGTAGCTCACCCACCTCACACGACAAGAACATATTGCTTCAATGGGGCTGTATCATCATTTTAAAAGAGAACTCCCCTCTGGCTGGGCAATGCTGAAGAATAAAAACGTCAGTGGACACACCTGTCTTTGTGCAGCGAGCCGTCCCCTGGCTCTCGTGTCGCTGCATGGGCATGCTATGGGAGTTCAGATGCAAACTGTAATTGGTTCTTCATCTTTACTGTAAACGGTGTGAACATGGGAAGAATTCCCCCATTTCTGCAATTTGGCGGAAGCATCCTTATAGAGGCAGCACGGTTCTTCCAGAACTGAAGCATGCTGGGAAAGTGATTCAAATGTATTGACTTCCATGACCCATTTAGTGTTTTGCTACAGATCAGACCCTGAATGTAAGCAGAGAGCACTTTAGGACATCCAGATGGAATCATAGGCTGACAAGCAGACTTTGTCCAACATCACGTAGAACATTAGGGTAGCAGCTACACTAACACTGCAGAAGCTGTAGCATGCTCTCTACTATATTTAGTCATAGCCCTGCCCTCCTTCTGCTCCTTTGCAGTACCACATGGGAACTGGAAGAGAGCAGGGCCTGCACTTCCCAGCCCATCAAGGCTTGTATCTGCACAAAGGGAAAAAAGAGCTTGCTTGCTACTTCCTTGCACGCTATGCAGGGACATTCAACATTACTCAGTTACTTTACTCAGCTGTAAAACTGAGAGTGATTAAAGATATCTTGTGGGGATCAATTTATGTTCTGCAGAACTTTGAAGATGTAAAGTCTGCCTCAGCAACTTCATTATTAATACTCAAATTTTTATGTCTAGTAAAAGTCAACATGGCCCTCTTGTTTATTGTTTCCTTATTACAAGAACTAGCAGATATTTTTGTGCTTCAGGGTAGAACCTGATCACCAGCTACAGATAGGATGACTTTCTCTCTGTTAATTTAAGAAAGAGAAAGTTAAAGGGTGACTTGATTATGGGGTATCTACATGGATAACAAAGATTTGATAAAGGGTTCTTCAACATAGCAGGCAAAAATCAAACAAGATTCAATGTTTAGAAGTCGAAGCTAGACAAATTCAGATTGGAAATAACCCATAAATGTAACAGTGAGGGTAATTAACCACTGGAACAATTGACCAAAGGTTGTGGTGACACTTTTAAAGTCACTGGCAACTTTAAAAGCAAGATGAATTTATTTTGAAATATATGTTCTAATTCAACCAGGAATAATTTGGGGGTGGCTATAAAGGAGAGCTGGCTAGATGATTGCAATGCTGAGCTGGCCTTATCTATGAATCTTTCATTGAAGGTTTGGTGTCCACACTTTGGCTACGTCTACACTGGCGCGTTCTCACGCAAAAACTCTTTTGCGGAAGAGTTCTTCTGCAAAAACTCTTCCAGAAGAGAGCGTCTACACTGGCATGTGCTTTTGCGCAAGAGCATCCATGCCAGTGTAGACGCTCTCTTGCGCAAGAAAGCTCTGATGGCCATTTTAACCATAGGGCTTTCTTGCGCAAGAAATTCATGTTGCCTGTCTACACTGGCCTCTTGCACAAGAACAGTTGTGCAAAAGGGCTTATTCCTGAGTGGGAACGTCAGAGTTCTGGTGCAAGAAGCCCTGATTTTATACATTAGAACGTCAGTTTACTTGCGCAAGAACATGCAACCAGTGTAGACAGGCAGCAAGTTTTTGCGCAAGAGCGGCTGCTTTTGCGCAAGATTGTGCCAGTGTAGACACAGCCTAAGAGACATGTTACTGGCAAAATGGACCACTGCGCCATTGGCCTGCACTAGTAGCAAAATTGTGATGTACTCTCTGTATGAATTAAAGATCACCTTACACTCGTGCATTTGGCTGGTTCAAACTCATTGGAAACTAGATTCAATCCCATTTTATTCCAGCAGAGATCATAGGCTCAACAGCCCATTGAGACAGGTAGTATCATTTACACCATAACACAACTTGGGTTCAAGGTGACACTGATAGCAGTTTCCTTCAAAAATCAATGCAAGAGCAGACAGAAAGAACTAGGTAAGGGAAGCAAGGATGCATGTTACTGAACAATGTTCCTGTCTGACATTTTGTAAGAACCTGGAATCTCATTGACTCATAGGTACTGTGTTTCCAGACTTGACTCACTGGTTATTAAAACCATAAAATTGCACCATGTGTGTCATGTTTTCCAGAGGCAAAACAGCATATGAATATTATTAGGCTTAGTTAATCAAAATCTTAATTTTTTGTGTGTGTTTAAAGATTCCAAAAGGAACAAGTAAAGAAAGAAAACTAATCTGAAACAAGCAAACAAACAACTAAGTAACTAAATACGAATCCCATCTAACCTTTCTAGACATGTTGCTGGTATAATGTGCTGCCTCAGTCTAAATTGCTGTAAAAAAGTGTTAAGCATTTCCATGTCCTCTTTCTTGCATCTGTTGGATTTGTGTTGATTGCTGAATTTACTCTGGGGCAGCCCACATGTAACAACAGGGGATGGCTCATTGGTGGGAGGTTTCTATAATCTCTGATGCTAATGTAATAGACACAAAGAATGGGCCCCAGAAGAGGTAATTTTGTCACAGTGGCCCATGTCAGATGGCTGATCGCCCCTTTGGACAGGATCTTCCACAAAGTCCCAAGAGCTCAATTCCTTTGTCTTCTTAGGAAAAAGATCACTGAAGTTCTTTGCCCTTCTCTTGGATAGTCCAGTGAACCTTTGAAATTGAGTCTTCTGAAAGTTACCCTCCCTTCCCCAAAAAGAGTTAATTCAAGTTCTAGGGAAGGAGACATAGAGTCGGGTGGTGGAGGAAGTTCCACATTAGTTTCTTCCCCAACTGGTTTATGGTATAATGCAATACAGATCTATTCCTGCCCCATTTCCCCCCATGTAAATGAATGACCACCTGATGTATAATTGTCAGTCAACTTTCATGACATTTGGCAGGACGCATTGGCTTGTCTGGGAGAAACCCATTTAGCCACTCCCCAGACTTGTATAGTAAACCTATTTTAATCCCTCGTTTCCTTCACCATACCTCAACCATGCAAGAATATTAATGATGAGTGTTATTAGTTTTCCAAAGATTTCTTATATGATACACCTCAGCTAGAACCATAGAATCTTCGAAGATTAGGATTGGAAGAGACCTCAGGATGTCGTCTAGCCCAACCCGCTGCTCAAGAAGGACCAACCCCAACTAAATCATTCCAGCCAGCTCTTTGTCAAGCCTGGCCTCACAAACCTGTAAGGATGGGAATTCCTTACAGTCTAAGATATGAATGAATTAACGACCACACTGCTCATTGCATTTATAATATTAATACATTATGTGAATTTACTATATTAATGAATTAATGACCAATCTGGTCAAGCCAGCTTAAAGTATCAGATATTGGGGAGCTCTTTGTCCTCTGGCACTGGGATATTCTTAGGTTACAGGGCCTCATTTAATTTTAATGTCTGCTAGCTTTAACTTGGATCTTTAAATCATTTAAGAATTATGTGTTAAATAAATACATGTTCAATCAGGGCTTGTCTACACTATGGAGAGGATCTATGTTGCCGCGGTCGATTTTCCGGGGTTTGAATTAGCGGGTCTAGTGAAAACCTGTTAATTCGAACTGAGAGGGCACTCCCATCAGTGCTGGTAGTTCTGCTCCTCACAAGGAGTAAGAGAAGTCAATGGGAGCATGTGCTCCCGTCAACTTCCCGCTGTGTGGACAGTGCCAAAACATGATTTAAAATACTTCAACTCCAGCTATGTAATTAACATAGCGGGAGTTGTGTATCTTAAATGGACATTCCCCTTTAGTGTAGACCAGGACTCAGTTGTTTTACAAGTAAGATACCCATTACACTGAAACTGGGCATTGCAACTGAAGACTTGTGTATTTTATTTTCGTGTTAGTCTAGCCTTGAGACAATGTGCTTTCAGGAGTGTATGTGTGGTTGAAATATAAGTCATAGTTTTCTCCTCACGTGCAATTTATATAGCTAGGTAAGATTATTTTCTATGTTCTTTGTTCAGGCCCCTTAATCTGTTTGCAGTCTAATCCCTAGGAGTGACTCCCTCCTACATAGGGAATTTATATTTGTTCCTTATTTCTTGCTTGATTTTTTGCTTTCTTTCTTTGTTGTTTTACTAATCTAAAACAACAACAAAAAATCCAGGCTAAATTAGATACTTTCACATTATCTATGCAAGGGCAAATCATAACAATAAATGTGAATGACCTATGGATTGTCTATTTTAGGGAATACTTACTGATAGGCACACTTTAAATGTTACCATTTTCTGAATTCTGGTGTACAGAATTTAGTTATTTGGTAATACAATCAGTCCTTTTCAGTGTTGCCCATGAATTCTGGTTTAGTAGATGTCATAATTATTGCCTAGCTAGCAGCCTCACTTTACTATATCATCTGATAAAATGGCACATTTGCAATCAGAAAATGTTCAGCGTGTCTGATGAAGAATGGATATTCTATCTTCATTCTGTTTCCAGTGTGCTTTGAAATGTCTACAATAAAAGAGCTGGTTTTGATTTCCACTCCCCACAAATTTTCACAATGATCAAAATATTTTGCCTTCAGCCAAAAGCAGAGGGAAAAAGAAATCTGGTTTTGTTTCCCATTGAATGAGAGGACTCTGTTTTTCTCAACTCACCTTTCTGTAGCTACAGAGGAGAAATCTTTAAGTGAAAGTTATAACTCTGTGGTTGTGTTTATGTTTGTGCTCATGTTTGTTTGGAAGCCAGTATATGCCAGCAGACTAGGACCATTTTGCTTTGCTTTGCTTTGGTTGTGGGGAAACTGCTGCTACCTAGTTAATTGGGGTTGAAAATCTGTTGTTGAAAAGGAAATACTTTTACACCAGTGTTCACTGTAAGCTGTGCCCTTGTGCAGCTGCTCATGAGAACTCCAAATGCCATCCAGTTGATTAGCAGAGTGCCCGTAGCTAGGTTTCTATTCACATATGCCTTGGTACACATAAAAAAAATGATTCTGCTCATGGAAGTAAAAGATTAGAGGGAGCATTGTTTTACACCCACAGTAATGTTATCTTGAGGAACTCATTGCCACAAGATCTAATTGAGGCCCAAGAGCATAGAGGGATTTGAAAGAGGAGTGGACATTTGTAGGTGTGCCAAGAACTTTCAAAGTTACTCTGAAACAAACAAGCGGTAGCCAAAAAAAAACCCCACCCTAAACCAAGAATTTTTGAATGGATATAAACTCCATACTTCAGGGTTCAAAGCAACCCATTGGTCTTAATACTGGAGCAAGTAGATAAAATTCTACATTGTAGAAGTCAGAGGAGATGATGTAATGGTTTCTTCTGCCCTTAAAATCAGTGAACTTGTATTATAATTAATGGGGGTTGAGGAGAATTTACCGTGAGGCTGGTTATTCTCTAACTATCTACTGCTGGCCTTCTTGTGCCTTCCTCTGCAGCATCTGGTACTAGCTGTCAAGCTGTCTGAAGTGGCAAACAAATGTGGAAGCCAACCTCGGGGCAGGCTGCTACAAACCAACCCAAATTGGTTGTCTGTTCCATAATTGGATCAAGTGTGAACTCCTCAAGCACTATAATAGCCTTAACATGGCATTACAGACAGGACGCTTCGAGTGTGTCTACACAGCACTCTTACTTTGAAATATGCTATGCAATTTGCACTACACAAATTGTGTAGCTTATTTTGAAATTTGGCATTGTCTATACAGTGCCAAATTTTGAAATAAGGCACTATTCCAAAACATCCCTTAACCCAGGGACATTGGAATAGCGAGCCTGTTATATTTTGATATAACGGGCTTGCTCTTAAGATGCAGAATAGTTATTTTGGGATACCAGAAGTATCTTGAAAGAGCTCTGCTGTGTAGATGTAGCCTTAAGGACCCTGATCTGTCTTGCCAGCCAGACAAGCCTGCCTTTGTGATAGATGGTATTTTATACCAAAAATCACAATATTCAGCTTACTCCCAGTCCCAAAGGACCCGTTACTTTTCCCAGGCAAATGGATAAAGACTCATCTATGTCAGCGAATGAATAAAAACTAATTGATATAAAGCCAGGAAGAAAGATGAAACAGTGGGCTGCCCATGACAAACTATGAGAACAAGTTTGTTCACATGAAATGGGAAGAAGTGTTTACTCATAATAGATTTTTACTCAAGAGATTTTGAAAGAACACAACTTTGCAGGAGTCATAATGTGATTAATCACCTAAAATACCATTCCAGCCAGGCTTGATATGTTGTACCTGAAGAGAGAAAACCAGATAGCAGACCACAATTTGTACGTGAGGAATTCAAACAGGCTCCTCTGTCATACAGAAGGCCATGGATTGCCTTTGAAGATAGACCAGATCATTTAAAGGCTGCTTGAAAAAGTCAGAGTAGAGAAGAGTGAGCCTATCTGAGGTACTTCCGCTAACAGACTCGTAGGCCATGTCTACACTACACAGAAAATCAACTCAGCTGCGGTCGATCTTGCGGGGTTCGATTTAGTGGGTCTAGTGAAGATGTGCTAATTCGAAATGAGAGGGTACCTCCATTGGCACCAGTACTCCAGTTCCTCATGAGGAGTGGGGGAAGCCAATGGGAGTGTGTACTTCCATCAATCTCCTCCTGTGTGAACAGCGATTTAAGATACGGAGACTGTGTTCTTAAGTTGACGTTGTGTTAAAATAGATGTTGTGTCTCTTAAGTCAACCTTCCACTTTACTGTGGACCAGGCCCTAGTTTAAACAGTAGAGATATGGAGGCAGGGCAAGTTTGGTGTGACTCTTGAACTTCTGAGCATATGTCACAATTTGGTCCACCACAGCTTAGATCTGGCTAGCTTCCTGTAACACTGCAAAGGTCATTTATGTTCTCATTTTTTTTTCTTGTGGAATGTTGAGAGGGTTTGAGTTCAGAAGTAGAATTATGGTGGTGTTTGTGGGTGCACGCGTGTGTGTGTGTGTGATTTTTTTAACATTTGGTCATCTGGTCTGGATTTTCTAATTAATATTTAGTACATGCCCCTATAGTTTGGAATGGGTAGATTTTAAATGTATAGAATTAATTATTTTATTAAATATCTCAGCATCTTGGAATTTAGAAACCCTTTTTTAAAAGGACATGGGTTCCCAAGTGAGTAAATGGGAGCCTGGCTTGATCAAAGCCAGATGTTAATGCAAGGATAATTAATGCTAATGCTAATGCAATTGCATTGATTATATATATTTCCAATCCCCACTCCCAAAGAATATTCAGATCCGGGGTTTTGGTGAGATCTAATGAAGACGTAGGTGCAAGATATAAAGTTTGGAATTAGATCCAAGTTTTGAAACCACACACACAAATCCAGGGATCCATGTTTTCATTCAGATATATTTTAGTGTCCACGAATGATTTTGCACAGAGCTGAGATGCAGCCACTTGTAAGGCTGCACAGCAACTGGTTAACAGTGTGACACTACACCTCTCACAACTTTAGAACATTGTACGGCAACTGAAGCTGCCAGACCCTTGAAATGGATGGGTTTAGAGAGGCAGAAGGTGTATTCCCATATTGGGGTGCGGCTGTGACAACAGAACCCTTGCAACATGGGACTTTCAATTACCACAATGTTAGGACTTTGGCTTCACTTCTCATCAGAAAGATGAGGCTGTAGTGTGGTGCAGCTGTCTTGAGGAACAGCTGCAGAGTGAGGTGTACATACACAGTCTTAATCTAGCTTTATAAACACAATCAGAAAACACAGTATACAAGAACACCTGCAACGCGCTAGATCATTAGTGGGAGTTGTATTACTCATTCCAGTACCTTGCAGAAAGCACCCCTTACCATTATAATGGGGCATTGGTTCTGTACTGACTCACTGACAAGAACACCACCTACTGAACCTCCAACACACTTGCTACAGCACTCTAGGGGGGCTGATTCTACAGTGTTTGTCCCCTGAGGCTAATTTTCCAGTGCTTTATGTCTTCTGCCATCATTAGTAACTATGCACAGAGAGTGAGAAAGAAGTATTAAGAGGCAACTTTTCTGACATGGAAGCAGTTTACCCTGTGATGAACATTTATACACAAGTTCATAAGTCAATGGCAGTGGAAAAATCAGGCCTTAGCTTTTCCCCCTAGAGCACAGGTTCCCAAACTGGGGGGTGTGAAGAAATTCCAGGGGGGCCATGAGGCGACTCAGTCCCCCCCATCAAACCCCTCCCCCCCCCCAAGGCTTGCTGGGGCAGGGGGAGGTTGGAGCATCCCAGGCAGACTTCAAAGGGCAATGCCTCCTCTACTCTTAAAAGGGCAACTTTTTTTTTTTTTTGCTCAACAAGTTTTGCTGCACATTTTTTTTGGGGGGGGGGGGTGTGAGGGTTTCTCAAAAATTAAAAATAGGGCATGATGCCAAAAAGTTTGGGAACCACTGCCCTAGAGGGTTCCCTTCTACCAGATCCAGCCCTGTTTAGTTTATGAGTGGCAAAGAAATCACAGCTTGATTTAGTTTGGTTACAGGCTAGATAAAAGCAATGATCAAGCACAGCAAACAAAGAAATCAAAACCCAAAATGAATGAAGATGTCTTGAAAGGTTAAATACAGGTGCTGTTCCGTCTCAGACAACCTCAGCTTGCCATCTGTTTAGCCATTGTTTGGTATCAGCACTGTCAGGCATCACAGCAGAAATAAGTTTTTAAACAAGATTTCAAAGAAGGCTTGGCTTTGGATGAGGGATGAGTAGTGACTTTAAAAAGGGTTAAGGGCAGTGTTCCCTCTAAGATTTTCCAACCAAAAGCGGAGTGAGTTTTGGCTTGTGCACCAATATTGAAGTAATGTGCACTGGTCTGGATGGGTGCCACCATGGTACCCAATTTATTAACGCACACACGTTCCCAGCTGCTGGAGCAGACACCCCACCCCCACCATGCAGTATGTCCTGTTCCCAGCCACCGGTGCAGACCTTGCCCTCCCCTCACACCCCCACCGTGTGGCAGGTCCTGTTCTTGGCCCCAGCTGCCAGAACAGGCCCCAGCCCCCACTGCCATGTGGCAGCCCTGGCCACCGGAGGAGGCCTCCCCACCACCACCACATAGCCGCGGCAGATCCTGGCCCTCCGCCCCAGCGGCTCCCTCACCACGCCATCTCAGCCGACCCCGCCTACCGGAGTCGCGAGTGCGTGGCTCTCCAGATGAGGTGGGCGGAGGAAGAATTTTTTGTGTGAGGCCGCACAGGAGCGCACCTTGGCGGGAGCTATGGTTAAGGTTAATGAGAAGCACAGTTGTTGACCAGATTTTTTCTGTGCTACTTTTTATAAAAGGTTAGCTGTTAGTTTTTAAAGATCATTTGCTAATGCTTACTTAGTCCTAGGTCTAAACCAGATTTCCTCAAGGAATGTTGAATCACCTACTCCCCCATGTATGGAAAAACATAACACTTAGCCTGGTTCCTTTGGGCAATGTAGACACGGATTAACCAGGCTATATATGGCCCTTCAACACTATTCTGGTTGGCACTTGAGTTGAGCCAAAATCTGTTTTGTTTTTTCTCTGAAATACCACAAACTTTGGTGGTTTGGAGAGAAATGGAAGCTGGAATTGAAGCGCCTCTCATTTTTGTTTTGATTTTGTAAAGCCAAAACCCAGCTTCCTCATCCCATCTCTAGTTAACATGGTTTGAACTCTGGCATAGACAGAGCCTGTCTGTAACAAAGGAAGCCAATATGCAAAAGAAGGATACATTTTCAAGAAAACTGCAGTAACTTTCCATACAAATCTCGGAGACTTAAATGCATGTTAAAGTGTCATATCCATGTTCGGTCCACACATGATATTTCTTTAGGAAAAGAATTGGATTCTGATGGGGATGAAGATGGACTTCTAAAGAGCTGACTGCTCTGGGTGTTAACATGACACAGAAATGAGAGTGAAAGCTTTCAGCTTTATTTGATTTGCAGTGTCAATTTACTACCTGGAATACAAACTTGCCTATAATGAAAACAATTTTTTTTACAACATCAGAATTTTCAGACGCCAGAAATAATGAAAGAGACTAGGTAGGTGAGGTAATATCTTTTCTTGGACCAGCTTCTGTTGGTGGAAAGTACACATTAGTGGAGGAACAGCTCATCAGACCTGAAGAAGCGCTCTGTGTAGCTTGAAAGCTTGTACCTTCATCAACAGAAGTTTGTCCAATTAAAGATATTACCTCCCATACCTTGTCTCACTAACATCCTGGAACCATCATGACTACACCACCATTGCAAACAACAGTGAGCGAAATAGCAATAATATGACGTTAACGCCTAGTTACTCGGATTCTCCTAGAACTGTTACTTAATTGGGTCTTTGTACCCATGACAGTGCTTTAATATTTGCACTGGTTTAAAAATCTACCTGAGTGTGTTTATGTACAGATGCCCATTCCTATAGTTTCTCAGCACTACCCAACATCCTACATAACATCCAAATTCAGTTATGAGGGCAGTACTGAATACAGAGCTGGAAACCACAACCTGGATCTCCAGGCACTTGCATTTCCCCCAGAGGCTGCTGCATCAAAGTGTCATGTAGATGTAGGGCTTAATCCAAACAGGAGTTTTCCTAACGTTTTCAGTGTGCATTGGATCAGGCCCCTGGTTTGTATGCTGTTTTCAGATTGGGGGAAGGTGTCCAGCCAGCATGCACAGCAGCATGCTTGCCTGTTCAGCCTCTTCTTTGTTGATTTTGTGTCTGAAGCCACTTAACTATCGGCAGGCAGAAGTTGGCAACCAGCTCCAGGAGAGTAAACTCTTCAATCTGTCATGCCTCAAGGCAAAAAGTAAAGTCACTGAACAGCTAATTTGGGAACTGCTTTTTGCTGCGCCTGCTGCTGACTGGTTGTCCATGTAAGCCAAAGCTCCAAACACTGGACATTTGTTTTAAATATAGCAGCTCCAAAAACACAACCATCTGCCACTAGGATTCCCATGGACTTTGCATGAGTAAGGGCATTATGATTTGGTTCCAAAACTGTCCAGCAATTCATGGTGCATTCAGCATAGGCAATTGTGTTCCTTATGTGAAGCCCTAAAGAACAATGAGTAGTCCTATAGCATCTTAAAGACTAACAAAAATATCCATATAGTATCATTAGCTTTTGTGGGCAAAACTTACCTCCTCAGATGAGCAGAGTGGCGAAAAAAAGGGGGGGAAACTCTCAATAGATAACAGAAAAAGAAGGAAGAGGGAGAAGGGGAAAAGTACCTGTCAGTTGCAGTGCCAGGGCTAATGAGGCTCATTAAGTGGGCTGGAAGCGTCCCATACTTAGCTTTTGATGTCAGTTGGGTGTTGAATATAATGGCCCATCCAGTCCATGTCTTTGCACAGGCCCTGAGAGATGGTGTCAGATTTGAATATGAAGGTCAGTTCTGAACTTCCTCTTGGTAGCTGGTTTTTAAATCCCTTCGTGGAAGAATGTCTACCTTTAGATCCATTAACAAGTCCCCGGCGAGGTTAAAATGAGCTCCTACAGGTTTTTGTGTATTACTGTACACATCCGGGTGCTGCTTACCAGGAAATATTAGGGCCAGAATTTGGGCTTCACAAAAGGTGTTAAAACAAGGTTGCTCTCTCTCTCTCTCTATTAGACTGTGCTGTACATGCCTGGACTATATACATCAGATGTTCAAACTGGGTAAGTGACTAGTGTGTCTATATAACACTTTTCTTTAAAGGCTGGCCTAGAGAGCATATAATGATAATGAACATTCTCCTGTAGCTGAGCTGGTACAGATCTGTGGTTTTTGGAGCCAAGGCTCCTGGTCCTACTGAAACCAATCACCTCAGCAAGGATTTGAACTTACTCTGTCAATACATGTACACCATGTATGCAGTCACACAAAGTGCAACTCTGAGTCCACCATCTTTTAGTTACAGAGACTAGTCAGATGTTTCAGGAGAGTCCCTGTTCCCCAAGCTGTGTTCTCAAGTCAGGGGGTTACGGTTTGGGGATTGTATTTATCTGCTCCTATTGAACCTGTGAAAGGACGTGCCAGATTATCCCATGTGTGACTATTTTAGACTGGACTGAGTCAAGTCAGCCAAGCTGCTTATTGTTGCTACAGAGATATCATCACAGGCCATCAAGTGCTGCTATGAAATACACATATCATGAGCTTTTGTGGGCACAGCTACCATCTATATGTTTTGTTAGTCTATAAAGTGCTATCAGACCATTTGTTGTTTTTTTGTAATTTATCCTGTACAGATTAACTCGGCTACCTCCTGAAGCTTCTGAACATACCAACAAGACACTCAATTTTAGTTTTGCTGTATCAGGTTACATGACTGGGAAATGCATGAATATTTATTGGCATGGACACCAGGTTCCTAGGAATAGTGTTTACCCTATGATGGTATATTTGCTTCCAGTGTAATATAATTACAAAGTTATTGAATACACAGTGTGTGATTGTGTTAATTCTGGTGAGTTTTCAACAATGTGGCAAATAATCTATGGTAAAAATTTCTTCCAGCTGCCCTAGTGATCCTGTCAGGAAGTAGCAAGGGGAAAATACCCTGAAAATTAGAAATTGAAAAAAAAATCAGTTTTGGGGAATGAAATCAAAATCAGAATTTTGGATTTTTTGTTTTGTTTAATTAAAGAACTGGAGAAATCCATAAAAATTAGAGTGAAATGAAATTTTTTTGTTTATTCTTTAAAATTTTCTTGGGAAATACTTAAATTTTTCCTACCATCACAAATTCCTTCATTACCTGAGATGTTCAACACCCACACAAGCATGTTCCAAGTGCACTGGTTCATTTTATCATGTGACTCTATGCATCACAGCGAAGATAATTTAGGTTTGAGGATAGTGCTGTACCTTAACAGGGCACTAGAGTGTTGCAAGAACATCCAGTAATGTGCTACCAGTTTTTACAGAGTTTCAAGCACATTTTTAAGAGTCCTTTTTTTTTTTTAAATGAACAATCTAGCTAGTGAGTCATTAGGTTTCATTACAATTCCCTTCTGAGGAACCCAAGGAATAAGCCAACTGCCACAGTGCAATTTAAGAACCATTACTGTCTGTACCACTTATGGCTGCATTAGTAAAAGCAGATGTATTCTCCCACTCCTGCTGCTCGATGGAGGTACAGAGATCTATTTCTGTCCCCACCCACTAAGTCTTCCTTGGTTTGGGAAGAGTTAGCATCCCTTTTCTGCCATTGCTCAGTCAAAACATCTGTGGAACCAAGAACACTGCGCTCTTGCTCCTGCAGACCTGCCTGGCCTCACACCTGGAAAGCCCAGCACAAGGTTGTGAGGAAATAAGACACTGACTTTCTGGCAGCTGTGGAATGACACCAAGAGTACTAGAGGCTTTCTAGCCATCTGACATCCTCAGTGCAGATGAAACTGGTCTCTTCTGCTGGGGCTTTTCTGACAGGCTGGAAGAAGGGTTTGCAGGAGAGAAAAAAGCTATGGACCATAGTGTGTTGCTGCACTCCATAAACTGGGATGAAGAGCTGGCCTCTGACGGTGATTGGAAAGAGCAAATGCACTCCTTGCTTTTCTAAGCAAAACACAAAGTTGTCCTTGATCTACAAAAGCTCAGCGAATGCATGGATGGATGCAGTTTATTCTGGGAAGAGCTGAAACAGAGAGCTATGCCTACAAGACTGTCACACATGTCTACTGATGGACAACTGCTGAGCTCAGTGTTTCCCAAATAGTGTTCCGCGGAATCCCAGGGTTCCGTGAAGTGAAAATAAGGGTTCCATGTGAAAATTCCATTACAATAACATTTTATTATTTAAAAAAAAATAGTAATTAATATTTAAGCATTTATGAATTTTATTGAAAACAATTTTCATTTGTGTTTGCCACAATGAGTGTCCCTGTGTAATGCCAGCTGAGCCAGAGAGTGGGGATGATGATTTCACTACTCAGCGCTACAAGCGCAGTTAGTCAGTGGTGCGATCGCCTGTTATATACCATGGTAAATCCCCATACTCACTCTCAGGGAGCATGGATCACGTGGGTGACTGAATACAAATATACTAGCACTGCGTCAGTCAAAGTTGAAGCATCAACTGTCAAACCAGTTGCTTCTATGCGAGTGCTCAGGCAGTGCTCTCGTGAATACTTTACTTCAGTATAGTCGCAGGATTTCTTGTATTTAAAAATGTAACCGTGACAAATATAAATTGACTACGATAGATTAATCTATGTGCAATTAAACTAAATGTTGTTCTCATGAACTTGTTTAGCATTTGTTTATTATTATCCTTAGTTATCTGTGATCTACTTTTTCAGCTCCACACATAAGACTTATTAGGGGTTCCACAAAATTATTTCAAGTTTAAAAGGGTTCCATGGCCAAATAAAACCGGGAGACGCTGGCTTAGCTCATTCTGCTAACGCAGTGCCTCCAAACACCGCCTTGCTCATGCAGCTGATGGACATGGGTGCCATGAAAAGTCACCGCCATGTTCACTTTAATGCTCACATCATTGCCTCTTTTGATGCTGACCTACATCTACAACACTGACTGATGCACTTCTTCTTACTGACAAATCATGGGCTGCTGGCTACTTTTCTCCCCAAAACCAGCTGCTTCAGTAAGGGAAAGTTTGCAGCAGCAAAAGAAAATGCTGGCCCCATAGACTTTGATGTGCTAGCCCAACGGTTCTCAAACTTTTTGGGCTCTGGAGCCCTTTACATGCGCAAAAATATATGCGGAGCCCCAGTGGTCCACTGATTTTATGTGTTGTACTTATGAGGAGCCCCAGCGGTCCACTGATTGTTGTTCCTATCGATGTTTCCAGTTTGTCAACCTCATGGAGCCCCTGGAGATGTCTCGTGGAGCCCTGGGGCTCCGCGGAGCACAGTTTGAGAAATACTGTGCTAGCCGATGTTTCGGTCCCTGAAAGTCTAACAGCAGAGAAATTGGAGCCCATTCTTCAATCTGACAGTTGTTTGCACATGGAAAGTGTGAGCCCACTGATCCAGAACTCCTGGAGACAATAGTATCCGTGAAGTGCCCACATGCTGATGTCACACAAGGGGCACAGAAAGATAATGCATCAGATGATAAACCAGAGGAGCCTTCCTTTACAGAACAGTCACAGGTGGTGGACATTTTCCACAGAATATGCCACAATTATGCTTTTAAGAAAGGTTATTAGGCCATGTGCAAAACTGAGAAGGATTACAGGTCAAGGAAGCAAAGCACAGAAAGCAGAAAACAATGGGGACATTTTCTTCTTAAAGACATTTTTAATTTATTTTTACATTGCAAACAAGTAAAAAATGCTTTATTCCATGTGACGCACGAAGAGCCCTCACTGCAAGTACAGTACTATTCAGCATGCCGAGACATTATCATGTCAGCGTTTCATACGTTTTCTTTGGTGCTTTTAAAATGCCTTTCCTTTATAGAATTGCATGCTGTTGCCATCTTTGGGCTCCAGACCAAACAGAGATTTCCCAAGTTTGCTGTCAGCATCGAGGTACAGCACATACCGTAGCCATTTCTGTGTGACACAATTCATCTTCTTCATTAGCATCTTGCATCAAACTTCAAATTAATAAGAAAATTCACTTTACAACGTACAGTGTCCTATGCTTATATTTCAATGTATCTCCCAGAAAACAAGTGCCTTCCACTTATTGTCAGGTTCCAGATCACAGCCCGCTTTTTGTTGGGATCCAAGACTTTGCTTGTAAGGGGAATCTGTTGTACTCTCCCTATCTCAGATGAACAGGAAAGTGGTCTCGAACAGCTGGGGACTGTAGCTCATCTCAGAGCTTCTAAGTCAAAATTAACCACAGTGTGGCTGTAGATAATATAGTGGCCCAGCACCTATGAAGATTATGTGCCTTTGGCTATGTATGGTATATAAACTGCTATTCCATTGCTATAAAGCATCAGAATCCCTAGTTTAAGAGATTGGTGATAAAATAGAGGACCCTTATCTCCAGGTCACCCAGTTAAATCCAGCTCAAGTTTCTAGTGACTAAATATTTTTACTCTTCAATGGGTGTAAGATGAACTGAGGTCTCAATGCAGTTCCTGATAAACCACCTACAGAGCCTGTGTGGACTTCTCCGAGTGAAGCTCCTACACAGCCCACAGCCAACGGCGCCATTTTGGGAAGGTAGGGGGCAGCAGCCGCGTGCTCCGGGACCTGGCTAGCTTTTCATCCGGTTCCCCAGATGCTAAGGGAGTGAGGGGAAAGTGCTTGCATTCTGTGCATACCGCTCACACCTGGCTGGTGAAGGGAGCTGGTGTAGTCTCACCAGTGCTGAATGAAGGGGAGTAATCACTTCTCTAGATCTGCTGGCAATGCTCCTCCTAATGCAACCTAATATGCCGTTAGTCTTTTTGGCTACAAGGGTACACTGTTGGCTCATCCACTATAATCCCCAGGTCCTTTTCTGCCGAGCTGCTGCTTAGCCAGTCAGTCCCCAGCCTGTAAGCATGCTTTGGATTCTTCCATCCCAAGTGCAGGACTCTACACTTGTCCTTGTTGAACCTATCAGATTTCTTTTGGCCCAATCCTCCAATTTGTCGAGGTTACTCAAGACCCTATTCATACCCTCCAGAGCATCTACCTCTCCCCCGAGCTTAGGGTCATCTGTGAAGTTGCTGAGAGCACAATACATTCTCTCATCCAAAATCAGCCCTGGAACCGATCCTTGGGGCATTCCGCTTGAAACTGACCCCGAACTAGACATCGAGCCGTTGATCACTACCCATTGAGCCCAACAATCTAGCCAGCTTTCTATCCATCTTACAGTCCATTTATCCAGTCCACACTTCTTTAATTTGCTGGCAAGAATACTGTGGGAGACTGTATCAAAAGCTTTGCTAAAGCTTTGCTATGTCCACTTCCTTACGCATATCCACAGAGTTGGTTACTTTGTCATAGAAGGCTACCTTGTCATAGATTGGTCAGGCATGACCTGCCCTTGACATGACATGACATGAATCCATGTTGACTATGCCTGACTACTTTCCTCTCTTCCAAATGCTTCTAAAGCCCTGCTAAGGACTTATTCCCGGAATGACCAGCAGGAAGTGCCATGGTGGTGAGTTACAAACTCACTTATACTAATCCTTTAAGCATTCTCGTGGCTCTTCTCTAAATCTTTATGAACTTCTAATATCCTTTGCACTATGGACAAGCCTGAGTGGGCTTGGTGCAGGAATCACCAGTGTTATGTGGGAGATCAGACTATGTGTTCATAATGATCTTAAAATATACAACTATAGTGTGTGAACTGTTGAGAATGGCTCTGCTGATCAGCTGTTCCACACATATACTGCACAGAGATATTTTGTGTTCATGGCTGACTCTAGTTTGGTGCCACATCTAAATATTAGTTTCACTTATGCCCTCTGCTTGATTTATCAGTAGCTGGGAAAGTGGAATTAGGCTAAAACAAATTTCCAGTTCCCCCTCCTCTCATGGACGAGAAGAATGATTCTGCTACTTGGAGCTTTGCTTTCCTTTCTCTTGTTTCTCAGGTAGTAACTAGAAGCTTAGCAATTTTATGTGGAGCCCGATTTATACACTCATCTCCTAATAATAATAATGGTAGTCCATCATGTCCAACGATGACGTCTTGAGCTCGCACAGGCTCTTCAGTTGTGGACTCGCGTGTGGCTGAGGAGTCCAAGCTTTGAACGGCATGGGCGTTCACAGTGGGGGCAAAGGAATTGTCCTGGCTCTGTTGGTGTGGCTGCTACTGTTGCTTTTCTCCTTTCATGAGCATCAATCAGGCGTATGTGTCGCTGTTCTTCAAAGTTGTCAACACGTGTCGTACGAGAACACACCAGCCTGTTCAGTCTTCTGCATGTGGCTCTAGCTGCTTTGGCTTTAATCCAGCATGAGCAATGTTGGCCTTTACACAGTCTTTATACCTCTTGCGAGGCCTGCCTTGATTCCTTTTGCCCTGGGAGCGTTCACCATAGAGGAGTTGCTTAGGAATTCATGACTCCTCCATTCGAATGATGTGCACTGTCCAACAAAGCTGGGCTTTCAGAATCATGGCTTCAATGCTTGCAGTTCCTGCTCTGTCAAGGACTTCCAAGTTTGTGATTCTGTCCTGCCATCGAATGTGCAGTAATGACCTCAGGCTGCATATGTGGAAGCACTCCAGTAGTTTTACATGTTTCCTGTACAAGGTCCTGGCTTCACATCCATACAGGAGGCTGGTCAAGACTACAGCCTTGTACGTTTTCAGTTTAGTGGACTGTCAAATATTGTGCTGATTCAACACTCGTGCTCTCAGACGTCCTAATGCCTGATTGGCTTTGCAGATCCTGGCATTGATTTCTTTGTCAAGGGAGCCATCACTGGCTATCACACTGCCGAGGTACTTAAACTTGTCCATTGTTCCTTCAATAGAAATTGAAGGGAGGAGAGCAGCAGATCCTGGAGCAGGCTGAAACAGTCTTTCCTAGGCTGATGGTCAAACCAAAGAGGCGAGTGGCTACAGCAAACTTGTTGACGATAAGCTGGAGATCAGATTCCTCATGTGCTATAAGTGCACAGTTGTCAGCAAAAAGGGCTTCAAGAATGAGCCTCTCAAGTATCTTGGTTCTAGCATTCAAACGATGACGGTCAAAAAGTGACCCATCAAGCCTGTACTTTATATAGACTTCATGGTCCAGGTCCCTGACTGAGGCTGAGGGATGCACGTAAAAAAAGCTGAGGACGCACGTAAAAAAGAGGTTGAATAGCACTGGGCCCAGCACACACCCTTGCTTCACTCCATTGGATATCTCAAATGGAGCTGAAAACTCGCCGTTCAAAAAAACGAAGCCAGTCATGTCATCATGGAACAGGTGTATGAGGTTGACAATTCTTCTTGGGCAGCCAAATTTTAACAGGATAATCCACAGGGCTTCTCTGTTGACAGTGTCAAACACCTTGCTCAGCTCTATAAAAACGGCGTATAGATCCAAGTTCTGCTCTATGCACTTTTCCTGGACCTGATGAACAGCAAAGATCATGTCAATGGTGCTGCGGCCTGGACAGAAACCACACTGTGCCTCTGGTAGGTTCTCCTCTGAGATGCTGGTGATCAGACGGTTAAGGATGACACGAGCTAATATCTTCCCAGCAGTAGAGAGAAGGGAGATTCCCCGGTAATTTCCACAGTCAGCTTATTTCCCTTGTTCTTAAAGAGTGAGACGATTGTGGCATCCCTAAAATCTTTGGGCATGTCGTCTTCTTCCCAGAAGCTGGTCAAAATGCCTTGAAAGGCTTTGAGTGTCACTGGTCCTGCTTCCTTGAAAATTTCAGCAGGAATACTGTCCATCCCTGGGGCTTTGCCAGAGCTAGTCTGGCTGAATGCCTTTTTGACCTCATCCATTGTAGGGGGCAGGTCAAGGTCCCTCTATCATGGGTTTCTGAGGGATCTGATCTAGGGCCGCAGGGTCGACAATGGAGGGCCTATTGAGAAGGTTGCTGAAGTGCTCTCTCCACCTATCATTGATGCTGCTCTTCTTCCTCAGGAGGGTCATGCCATCTGCAGACAGGAGTGGTACAGTACTTGGCTTTGAAGGTCCATATACAGCTTTGATAGCACTGAAGAACATCTTGGAGTTCTTGGTATCAGCATAATGTTGGACTTCATCAGCTTTCCTCTCCCACCACTCATCTTGCATTTTGCAAAGTGCAGTCTGTGCCTGACTCTGAGGGTGCTTGGAACGGTCATGTTTGGAGATTGAGGAGTGGTCGTTTTGCCATACCAGAAATGTGTTCTGTTTTTTCTCTAAGATCTTCATGATGGTCTCATCATTTTCATCAAACCAGTCTTGGTGAACTCTCTTTTTTAGTCCTAGTATCGACTTAGCTGACTCCGTCACCAGGGTTTTGAACTGGTCCCATTTTTGTGTTGGGTCTCCAGTCAAGGGTCCACGGGACGTCAGCACATCATCAAGAGAGGCTGCAAATTGCTCACAATGACCAATATGCTGCAGCTTCCCAATGTCGAAGGACGGTCTGAAAACCTTGGGCTTATTGCAGTACAGTGGTGTGATGTGCAGCATAAAGACAGATCTGATGAGTCTATGATCAGTCCAGCACTCAGTTCCCCGCTTGGCCCTAGTGATCTTAACATCACGCATGTCTCGCCTGCGACTGATGACATAGTCAATCAGATGCCACTGTTTTGATCTCGGGTGCATCCATGTGGTCTTGTATTTATCAGGTGCCTGAAGAGAGTGTTGGTAATCGTCAGGTCATTTTCTGCACACAAGCTCAGCAATAGGAGGCCATTGGCATTCATGTTACCAAAGCCGTGATGCCCCAGAACCCCTTTCCAGTTCCTACAGTCCTTGCCGACTCTGGCGTTGAAGTCACCCAACAGGAGAAGCTTGTCACTAGGAGGCGTTGCTTTCGCAAGACAATCAAGGTCCTCGTAGAAACTCTCTTTTGCTTCATCGCTGCTGGTCAGAGTGGGGGCATAAGCGCTGAATGACAAAAGGGGTTGAAGGGGAAGCAGAAATCGATCATTCGCTCACTGATGCAAGTTGGTAGGTCAGGAAGCTGGGGCAGAAGTGACGTCTTAATGGCAAGTCCCACTCCGTGGATTCTGTCTTTGTTTTCCAGCCTGCCTTTCCAGAAGAAGGTGTAACCTCCTTTTGGTTCGTAGATGGATCCTTCCTCTGCAAGCCTGGTCTTGCTCATGGCGGCTATGTCAATGTTATAGTATGCCAGTTCTCTTGCTATGAGGGCCGTTCTTCTCTCAGGTCTCATAGTATTCTCCCTGTCCAAGAGGGTGAGAACATTCCATGCTCCAAATATCATCTTTCTTTTCACTGTTTTTTGATTGCACCCCCGCATGCTGGCCAGTCTGGTTGGGACAAGCAATTTTTGGGACACCTTTTCTAGTCCCCTCCCTCATATGAGGGTGAGCAGTGCTACTCCTAAAAAGACCTGCTCAGTCGCCTGGGATGTTGCTGAACTCCTCTGTTGTCCTAGGATCAGAGTTGAGCAACCAAAGTCCACAGGCCACCTATGTGCAGGTTTGGGACTACGACTCCACCTGTCGCTTCGCCCCTCCCCCATCGCCACAGGACTTTGAAGTAATTTTTTGTAAACTAAAAGAGATGAGAATGTGCAAAGAACCTGCGCAGGAAAGTATTTAAAGTGGAAAAGCCATTGCACAGGGGCAGTTCCATTCTCTTGGCCTAAGAAGCCTGGTTCCAGTGGTACGAAAAGTCATCACGGCTGGAGACTTCCTAGGCTGCAGTGGACGGCCATGGTGTCTTCAGTGCCTTGTCATGTCCTTCGCTCTCCACACAGCATTGCAGAACTGCCTTCCTGGTCGTTGGATCTCACTGTTGATCTCATCCGCACAGTCCGTCGGAGCTGACTTCGCATGCTGGGGTAGGCAAGTCCGTATCTCACCGAAGGTTTCAGACCTGTTGGCTACCCTCACCTGGTTTAGCCCGCCTGTCGAAATGGTTTATTGGGGTGTGGCCGCTGAGCATGCTACAGCTTCTTGGAGCCACAGGTGAGAGCTGAGTGCCAGATGGGGACTAAAGGTGTATGAACTGCCCCCGAAGAGACACGATAAGTCCCCACACCAGAGTGCTATCCCTCCCTGGGCACCCCAGACACTCATCTCCTAGGCTATGTCTAAACTACGATCCTCTTGCAGAAGAGGAAATGCAAATGGAGCGCTCATTTGCATGTGTTGCACTCTCATTTGCATTTCCTCTTCCTTTCCCTTTTGCGCAAGAGGTTTTTGCACAAAAAGTGCTGTGTAGACGGCACCTTTTTTGCGCAAAACCCCCTTTTGCGCAAGAGCCGTTCGTCCTGATTTTTTGCACAAAACCCTCCATTTTTGCACAAAAAAGCCTTTTGCGCAAGAGCCATTCTGCCTCATTTTTTGCACAAAACCCCCCTTTTTTGCACAAAAGGGGGTTTTTGTGCAAAAAGGTGCCGTCTACACAGCGCTTTTTTGCGCAAAAGAGAAAGGAAGAGAAAATGCAAATGAGAGTGCAACATATGCAAATGAACACTCTATTTGCATTTGCTTTTCCGCAAGAGGATTGTAGTTTAGACGTAGCCCTAGTGTCCCAATGGAAACTCCTGCAAGAAGGCAGAGGGTTGTACGTAGTGGGAGAAAGCACAGACTGACTGAAGGAGGCATGTTTCTTCACTGAAAGCTGGCAGTGTCTGCTGCCTGGACGTGGGGTCACTCCTAGGGATAAGATGGTCATTCAGTGTGTTTTTGTCTGCGATGCATAATGCAGGTACAGTCTGTGGACACTCTGTGTATAGCATCATGTGAGGCATAATGCTGGTACAGTCTTCAGGAGCCCTGTCTCAGCCCACAAAGTAATGTGGCCTGCATGCCTTCAGTCTCCCATTAGAGCTTTTACCACAGCCTTTTTCAGAGTTAGTTGAGCTTCTGTTTTATTTAGTTCAGATTGTGAGCACTGGGCCAGGCCACCCATGTCAGAACACTGGCTGAATGCACATCCACAGGAACAAACCCTGAGCGCTGGACAAAGCCCAAGCCAATAGATTTTGCAAAGGACTTCTCTGTGGGCATCTGGGGATAGAAGATCCTTCTTCTCAGGTTACAGATCTCTGGTAGGGTCACTCTGCCACAGCCTCAGGCTGGTGTTATTGGTCCAGAGGGTATATCAGCCCTCAGCCTCAGCCTCAGCCTCTGCCTCAGGGAGCAGAGAGTAACTAGCATACCAGGGTGGTGGACTTCCTCCTACTCACCCTACCAATGGATGAGTCTCCTAATTTTATGCCAGTTCTGCTGTATTGTGTTAGATCCCTCAGAAAATGTAATATCAATGTGACCGAAGCGGCAGGCTTTCCCCAAGCAGTACCAGATTCCTGTTGTGCTAAGTGCCTTATAAATGTATAGGCAGACACAGTCCCTGCTCCAAAAGACCTGACAGGCTAAATGATCCTAAAGATTGGAGGTCTCCCACTCCGAGATTTACACTGAGTGGACTCTTGAGTGTGAGTTCCACTGAAGCATGAGAAGTGATATTTTACAGGCATTCAGGTTCTTCCAGTGGAACAAGTTACCAAGGACAGTGGTGCATTCTCCATCACTGACCATTTTAAAATCAAGATTGAATGCGTTTTTTTCTAAAAGACCTGCTCTAGGGATTCAAGAAAGATGTGGAGAAATTGGAGAAGGTCCAGAGAAGAGCAACAAAAATGATTAAAGTTCTAGAAAACATGAGCTATGAAGCAAGGCCGAAGGAATTGGGCTTGTTTAGTTTGGAAAAGAGACAACTGAGAGGGGACATGATAGCGGTTTTCAGGTTTCTAAAAGGATGTCACAGCAAGGATGCCGGGGAGGAGTTGTTCTCCTTGGCCTCTGGGGATAGGACAAGAAGCAATGGGCTTAAACTGCAGCAAGGGAGGTTTAGGTTGGACATTAGGAAAAACTTCCTGCCTGTCAGGGTGGTTAAACACTGGAATAAATTGCCTAGGGAGGTTGTGGAATCTCCATAACTGGAGATATTTAAGAGCAGGTTAGACAGACATCTATCAGGGATGATCTAGACCATGCTTGGTCCTGCCATGAGGGCAGGGGACTGGACTTGAAGATCTCTCAAGGTCTCTTCCAGTGCTATGATTCCATGTAGGGATTATTTTGGGGAAATTCTGTGGTCTGTGTTATATAGGAGATTAGACCAGATGATCATAATGGCTCCTTCCAAGCTTGGAATCTATGAATCTATGCACCCTGGGCTCTCTAAATGAATCAGGCTCCATATGGCATTCAAGCTTCGGTGGCTAATTGTCAGGGCTCGACGACTGCGGCGAAAGCCACTTGCCAAACCCGCACCGCACATGCGCGAGACCCGCACTGCGCATGCGTGGACCGCCAGTGAACAGGGCAACTGGCTGAAATTGACTTGCCATGGGAGAGTAGATAAGCGTATTTGTCGAGCCCTGCTAATTGTTATGGGCGATTCTCTCTCTTTTCATTATGTATCCAATTCTGCTGATAATGAAACTGTCCTCTTCCCTTGGGCAGGAAAGATTAGGTGGTGTTCTTAAACTTAAACCAGTGACTTCACTACCACCCCATCAAGAGAACAGGGTCTAAAACAATGTAATTGGTGTCTGAGCAAAGGAGAAAAAGGGGAACAAGACATTCTGGGACAGATTCTTAGCTCGTATAAATTGGTGAAGCTCTTTCTTTCTCGTTACCTGTAAGGCCTCTATTGAAGAGTGTTTTTTAAATTTAAATAAGTTTTGTGGGTATACACTGAAAATGCAGTCTTCATCTCAACTGAGTGGAATTCAAAGGTCTACATTTCAGCTTAGAGGATGATTGTACCATAGCCTCTTGCTGGATTTTGTTTCAAATAGTATCTCAAAAATAGTCTGGCCATAAATAGTAACTTTTCTCTGCTGCTTTTGTTTGGGGAAGTGCTTCACAGTTAGCTGGGATTGCTTGCTGTGTTTTGTATATCATACACTCTGATAAACAGGAAACAGGCTGACTTGGGTAATTATAGACCTGTCAGCCTGATAGGCCAACATTAGCAAGATGAGGGAGCAGCTAATATTAGATTCAATTAACAAAGTATTAAAAGAGGGTAATACAGATCAACATGGGCTTATAGGAAATAGATCCTGTCAAACTAACTTGTTTTTTTTTTATCAGCTGACAAATTTGGTTGACAAAGGTAATAGCGTTGAGGTAATCTACTTAGAATTCTGTAACGCATTTGACTTGATACCACACATTTTGATCAAAAATCTAGAACAACAGAAAATGAACATGCCACATATGAAATTAATTAAAAATGATTCACTGATTGGCCTCAAAATGTAATTGTAAATGGGGAATCATCATGCAGGTGTGTTTCCAGTGGAATCCCACAAGGATCAGGTGTTGGCCTCTTTACTATATACAATTTTGATCAACTACTTGGAAGAAAATGTCAAATCATCACTGATAAAGTTTTCAGATGACATAAAAGTTGAGGGAATAATGAAGAGGGCAGGTTACTGACTCAGAGTAATCTGGATTATTTGGTAAATTGGAACAGGCAAACAATATGTGTTTTTATATGGTTAAAGATAAATTCATACGTCTTGGAACAAAGAACACAGGCCACACTTTTAGGGTGGGAGACTCTATTCTGGTATGGGATGAGACTGAAAAAGATTTGGGGATCATGGAGAAAACATACTGCCTATGCACTCCTGGTGTGATGCTAAAGTTAATATCATCCTAGGATATATACACAGGGGACTCTCGAGCAGGGGTAGAGAGGTTATTTTACTTCTTTATTTGGCACTGGTGCAACCACTGTTGGAATTGTGTGTCCAGTTCTGGCCCCTATAATTCAAGATGGATGGTGACATGGTTCGGTGACAGGCCCCAAGAAGAAAACGTGTCTCATAGAGAGAGACTAAAAATGTCAAAATCAAACTATCAATATCTATTTGGGGCGCTACTACTTAATCGGTTCTGCTTTTCAATCTATCAGAGAAAGTTATAACACAATTCAACAGCTGGATGTTGAAGCTAGGCAAAGTCAAACTGGAAATAAAATGTAAGTTTTTAACAGCAAAAATAATTAACCGGTGGAACAATTTATGTAGGATTGTGAAGGATTCTCCATCACTGACCATTTTAAAATCTGCAGTGAATGTTTTTCTGAAAGATCTACTCTAGGGATTATTTTGGGGAAGTTCTGTGGCCTGTGTAGTACAGGAGATCAGACCAGTTGATCGTAATGGTCCCTTCAGGCCTTGAATCCATGAATTTATGATCTATACATTCCACATAGCTGCTAAGTCTACTCAGTTTCCTCAGTCTCTGGCTACTGTTGCAGTTCTGAGAGAGGTGTTTTTGAAGTTTTTCTTGCATTTTGGTTCCTTTTTATGATGGAACTGTGAATAAAACTTCACATTATTCATTGAAATGGCTCTGTAGAGGTCTTTATTGCAAATAACCAGAACTGCCGATGGGGAGAGGGGCAAAAAGGCCAGTTGCCCCTAGGTCCAGCAATTCACTGGCTGCTGATGCCACTACCACAGAAGCAGCAATGGTGAGAACCTGGGGCCCTTTAAATCACTGCTGGAGCAGTGGGGGACGCGTTCTGGACAGCTCTGAGGGCTGGCTTGGGGGGGCGGGGTGCCTAGCACAATGTGGCACATTCTGGGTGGTGCAGAGGACTGGCTGCCCCCATCCCTGCCCCTTCCACCTGAGGCCCCAGCCCTTCCGGGAGTGCATTGCTGGGCTCCTTCTCAGGGCCCAGCAAGTCTGTCAGCTCCCTCACAAACTTAAGCCAGTATTTCAAAGAAAGGTCTCCTGAGCTGTAGGAAATGATGCACCCTACCAGCCTGCCTCAGACGCATCTCTCAAAGCAAACTCCCTTTAATTTGTACAGCAGTCAAATTATATTCAGCTTACGATACTCTCTGGGCTTTATATAAAATGAAATAAAAGAATCTTTCTCTGACTCCATCAAAACAGTGTAGTTTGGTTAGGCCCGTCACCTGCCGGGCTTTTGGTTAAGACAGAGAGACCCTTCCCCTTCTGCTTCTGCTTCTGCTTCACCCAGAAATGCCACATTGGAGGAGACAGACAACACTTTTTATCTTGCCTGCTGGGTCCTTTTAGCCACTGGAGGACCAACTTTGGCTGATCACACCAACAGCTGATCCTAAGCAGCATCTCTAGGCAGCTCCTGGAGGTCTAAACTTTTTGCTTTTTGTTTTTCTTTTTTACCCCACCTGCCTTGGAGAGGGTGAGCCAAGACAGGGGGCTCCAGCAGGGGGCACGGAATACCTGGAAAGACCTGTCACATGGCCAAGTCACATTACAACTGCTGGCACCCACTGTGAATTGGAACCCCTGGAGCTAATAATCAGCTGATATAAATCAGCATTGCTCCTCTGACTTCAGTGCAGCCAGGCTGATTTACACCAGATGAAAACCTGCGCCCATAAATTTTACTTGCAAAATGCTGGTGGCTCTCTAAGCCAGCTCTGATGGCCCCTCATAGGAACAAACAGTTTTTACTTCATAAGCTCCGTATAAACTAACAGAATTTTTATGTTCTACTATAAATTTCATATTCACTATCACAATAGAGATATAGAAGCTTGATATTATTATTGTTATTTACTAAGCCCAAGGGACTTGATTCAGTGGGAATTACTGGTATCCTGTGGCTGAGAACAAGGGCTGTGGAGTGGAATAAGTTGTTTAGGGCTGTCCAGGAGGCTTTAAAAAAAGTAGCGGTATGAAAATGAGCCAAGGAAACTTTTGGCAGAACATCAGAAAAATATTCCTAACAATGAGGTCTATTAGTCTGTGGAATAGTCTCCCTAGGGAAATGGGGGAAGCTGACTAGACAAAGCAATGAGGAACATATTGTAGGGAGCAAGTCTGCAATGGCAAGATGACCTAATGGTATTTTCCAGCTCTAATTTCTATAATTCAGCCAGTTCACGGGTGCACTGTATGACTACTGTACTCTGCCACATCAGCTACTGCTTTGGGCAGTGTTCCACAAAGCCAACAGTCAGGATGGTAAAGGCACTGATGCTTTAACATCTAGACACCTTTACAAATTTCTGTTTTGTGTGGGTGGCTTATGGTAGGGTTATGAGAATACACCACTCTTGATTCTGCACCATAACTCTGTACGTATCAAATGTGACCTTTTTCATTCTTGTGCTATTCTTTTCTTTGTGTTTTCTTCCCGGGTTTTCATTTCTTTTCTCTTTCTTTTCTGTGCATTTGTTTACAGTGTTTTTCACATTTAGAAACTATTGGTTTTGATTACAATTTTTCCTGGACAAATTTGTTGGAGTTTATCATGCAACAGATAAGAGACAGGCTCAAGATGCAAGATTCAGCGCCTGCTGCAGAAGTCTCAAAGTTTGGTAGTGTTCATGTGAGGGCTGCCATCTTCGCAGATCTTATGATCTGCTTCAGCTTGAGCAAAAGAGCCAAGCCATTCTATTTCACTGCTATAACATATCCCTATACTCTGGGGCTTAGGCATAGAAGGGGACACATAACTCAAGGACTAACAGATTACTTTTGTGTATATGTGGTTTTAGCTGTAGTGTTAGTGGCTAACTAATCATCAGGAGATAGTATCATTGTTTCCTGAGTATTGCTCCTTTAAATATGTCAGCATCAGTTAGTGCTGGTTGGGAATTTCTTACTTTTTTTGTAAAAACATTGCTGATTCATTGAAATGAAAAGTTTTCATGAGAAAGGACCTGTGGAATTTCTTAACTTAAATTTTTATGAAAGTAAGTTTATGTATTGTTGAAATGACATTTTCAAAATGAAAAATTCTGGTTTTCCTCTTCAAAATGGTTTTTGTTTAAATTTTTAGCTCACTGGAGTTACCTTTTATTTTTAAAATCTGTCAAAATCGAAACATAACATTTTGATTGACACAAACCTAATTTCTCCCCAAAATGACTCAGTTCTAAGTGGAGGAAGTAAATTGGCATGGCTCCATTGAAGTCAGGCTGATTTATACTAGTTCAGGATCTGGCCCTGAAAGTGGCATGTTTCGGAAAATATAACAGGCCTATTAGATAAGGAGGAGAACAAATTCACGGCTGGTCTATTCTGAGTATAATTCCATTGAAGTTAGTAGAGCTGCATTGCTTTACACCAGTTCCAAATTTAGGCCATTTGTAAATTTGGGATTCATGTTTGGTTTTCAGTCGAGTTTGAATCTGAGGGCATGATTCACACCCATCTCTTGTGCACCTCCCACATACATACATGCATGCTCACAAACACCAATCAAAAGAGCAGTTTGCTGGACAAGATAAGTAAATGTAGAGTTTACAGATGATCAGCTCTGCATTCAGTAGAAAAAGCTTCTAGCAATAGAAATTACCTGTGAATGTTCAGAAAAAAACTAATGAGCAGTTAGTAAGTAATGACTGATTGGAGAACACATTAAGACAAGACAGGACTAGTTTCCCTTATAAGAAGAGACAATTAAATGTGTCACCAAAACTTCTATCATCACTCATTTCTTCTTACCAGTTCCTATATAGTCAGGTGCTAATTTCCTTACAGTTTCTGAACCACCACACATAAAGCAGGAAGAAAATGATGAATCACTGAATTCTGCAAAGACATATCTAGTATCTATATAGCTGTGAAATGTCTAAATTATGTCAGTCTCTCAGGCATTGTCCATGAACTTGTTATTTCCATGGGGCAAAAAGAAGAGAGACAAAGAAAGATCCAGAAATGTTTTTAAAAAGTCACTGTTAAGGATTATGAGGAACATTGGACGTTAAATAGAAGAGTACAATATAAATCTCTTTTTTTGTGCTATATGGATATAAGAGAGGAGTACAAAATGCAGAATGAAATGCTACTTGCTGAAAACTTTAAAAGTGCTATTCATTGGTTCAAATGGCACCTTAAAGAAATGGAGCTTAACAAACCAATAAATATAACACTATTGAGAAAAAAACATCTTTCTAAACTCTGATCACATTGGTATATATGGTTGTGCCGATTTTCTTCCACATATTGATCTGAGGAAGTGGGTCTGGCCCACGAAAGCTCATCACCTATAAACCATCTTGTTAGTCTTTAAAGTGCTACATAGTTCTGTCTTTTGTTTCAGCTACACCAGACTAACACGGCTGCATCTCTATCACTGATCATTCCGACATCTGATGGCCGATAAATTATTGCCCAGTAAAACCAATCAAGATGTGACCTAAAATATTCCAGAGCTCCATTCCTAGTAGGAAAAATATAGCTTTGCACTCCTCCAGTGTCAGAATTTGTTTATTTTTTTAAATTATGATCATGTAAAGTTCTAGCTGTTTGGCCTGCACCATCATAGAACATCTCTTATTCTCACTGTTCACTAGGAGGAAAGTTGTCTACTTTTAGAAGCTCCTGCCTATCAATTTCATTGAGTGACCATTGACTTTTGTATTGTAGGAAACAGTAAATAATATTTTGCTATTCACCTTTCCCAGACCATTCATGATTCATTTTTTATCATTAATGGAGATTATTTAGATGAGAGGGCAGGGAAAAAGTCAAGTTCAAATATGACCCTGACCTTCTGAGATAGGAGTTTGTGACAACTCACTGAAGGGTACGTTTTTATTGCTCCAGGTTAATTCATGCACATAACTGCCATCGACATTAATGGGAGAAGAGCATACTCCTGAATGCATACATCTAGAACAAGAAAGACTGTTGTGTTCCTTCTGGTACTCATACGTCTTACATTTGCATAGCACGTTACATCCTAATGGGTTCCTTAGCACTCTATCCATCACTCACTTCATCCACTACCAAAAAAGGGAGGCAGGCTGAGGCAGTAGGACCCACAGGACAGGGCTTTCAATCAGACTTTTAGGAAACCTGGGTTCTATTCCCGGAACTGCCACAAGTCTGCTAGGTGACTCCAGACAAATCACTTCTCATTGCCTCACTTGTAAAATGTCAAGAACAACCGCGACAGCCTGGTTCCTTTGTAAAAGACTTGGAGCTCTGTGGACAAAGATGCTGTTTGAGACAGATATTAATTATTGTGATTATTATGATTTAGGCACCAGACTGGGAAGCAGAGGTTCTGGAATAATTTCATGACTCTACCACGGTGTCCAAATGTGCTCTAAGTTGCTTATTCTTTATGTTTCAGTTTCCTGTCTTCTGCTTGTATGTTGTATCCCTCTTTCTTGTCTATTTATCCTATCTCCTATTATGTGTATGCACAGTACTTAACACACTGGGGCCATGATATTGCCTGGTGCCTCTAGGTACTACTGCAACAAACAAACAAACAAACGAAATTACCTCTAGTATGGAAAGTGACTTCTTTCTTGTAGATTCCATTATAATCCTTCTGATAATCTCTGCTGGTTTCTGTTCATACACCATGAACCCCCCAAGCCGAAGCACTGATAGATAGACCCACTGCCTTATACTAAAACATAGTTGTCAAATAGATGCAATTGAAAATATTTGTCTGGTATTCCCAATGGGGCTATTTAGCTGCACCAGCAGCACTCTGTGAGGGGTTTGGATGAAATTAGTGAGGCATATTTTTGTACAGATAATATGTAATTACCAACTGGACTTTAACTAGGGCATTGGGCAGTACAACCCTTTCTCCTAAGAGAAATGCCTGTGATAGATGGACAGATTACAAATGGTCAGGATCTCAGATGTTCATCTCATCTGAGAGAGGGAACCTATCAACACCACTGCGTCTTCCAGCACCATACTGGGGCATAGTTTCAGAAGCAATACTGACTCAGCCAGTGAGGCATCCCACCCACCCATGCACCCACCCACCGGCTCTGCTGACCTTTGCGAACACTCTACTCCTTCTATAGAATCTCATTCTCTTCTCATTACAAGTGAAAAACCAAAGCACACCATTAATGTGTGGGTCTCCATCTGAGGAAACCTGCTAAATCGCTCCTGACTGATCTTAAGACAAATGCCACCTCTTAGTAATTGATGAAGCATAGCATCAATATTTTCCACAAGATGACTGATTATATTTCTTTTTCCAGGTACAGCTCTTCCAGCTTTCATATTGTTCTAAGTGCCGTGCTAGACATAAAGAAGAAATGACCTCCCCTTTCTTCATACCACAAATAACTTGTTGAAATGATGATTGAAACCATGTGACTGATGCAGCCTGGGTAGTGGGTAAGGAGTCTGACCACAATAGTATGTAGCATGTGTTTCCCCCATTATTACAGGTAACATTTAAAATGTAGAATACTCAGATTCAATGTACTGGAAGCTGGCCCCTTCCAGATGGCCACAGGGCATGTAAAGCAGATCTATTAAGTGCTGTGTGCACAGAGCTCAGTGAGCTACAATAGTCTAGCCTGGGATGGGGGATTGGACCATTTGTCTTTTACAGAAAATAATAATGCGCAAGAGGCAAAAGAGAACTTTGCGTCTTTCTCATTCCTTAACTACAGGATGTTTTCCAAATCAGAGAGCATGTGCTATTCCCTTGCCTTCTGTGGTATCTTAAGATGTGAGTTATTACTGTGAAATGACCAAATGAGAGCCAATAGATTTAATATATCAATGCATAAACCTCCACAATATTTGCAATCCCACTAAAGTCTATTGATGGCTTCAATAGCAGGAGAAGATGCTAATGAAGTATTTTAACAGCAGAGAAATAACATTTACTCTGTGTGTAGGAGCAGGTGTGTGCCCATATATAAAGAAACTTTGAAAGGTGTGGTTATCACAAGTTCATTACACATCAATGGAATTAAAGTAGACTGATTGGGTCTGCAG
This sequence comes from Pelochelys cantorii, assembly GCA_032595735.1. NCBI lineage: Eukaryota > Metazoa > Chordata > Testudines > Trionychidae > Pelochelys > Pelochelys cantorii. The sequence continues at coordinate 13,688,481 of CM064328.1, forward strand.
CACCATGCATGTAGTGTATTGGAAAGTATAGCCTTAGCCAATACACAGCTGGCTTTTAGCTCACCCAGTAGAGGCTCATATGCTAACCTCCAGAGGTCCCAAGTTTGATTCTGCATGCTGGTGTTACATAGGCACTTTGGGTATGTCTACACTTCATTCCTCTTCCGAATGAATAGCGCTATTTCGAGAAAAAAAAGGGGTTATTTCGAGATAAAACCCTTCCTTTGAAATAACCCAAAAAATGAGGAGTAAGGGTTATTTCGAAGGAAGGGTTTTATCTCTGAATAACCCCTTTTTTTCTCTAAATAGCGCTATTCTGCAATAGCGCCATAATGCGATTATGCAAACGAAGCACGGGAAATTCAAATCCGCACTTCATTTGCAATTTCGGGTGTCTGCATTTGCATTCCTCTCTTGGAAGAGGAATGAAGTGTAGACATACCCTTTGAAAACATACTTTATAATCCTGAACACAAATGGAAGACTGGAAAATGGTTAGACAAATTACTGGCACAGGACAGAAACCATCTGTTATTCTGATTCCATCAAACTTCAAGGAAGTGCCATTCCAACACACCCCTTGACCAAACAGGGTAGGTTGGCCTGAACTTCAAAACATAGGAGCTGATGGTTGACCCTTAACATTGACCTAATTTTCACCTTCAATCCCAGCCCCACCAATAGACTAAGAATGTGCCCAAGTATGTGAATTAAAATGGGAGCTACCTGGAATAGTTCCAGGGTCACCATGATGGCTATGAGAGCCTGAGCTGATTCTCAAGATTTGCCATAAATCACATTGCTTTTCATCTGAGGTCCTCTTCTCTGCAGAGAGCAGATGCAGCCCTACTTAGCTGCTGGTAGGAAATAGTTCAAAAGCAGGAGAAGGATGCATAAGAACTCTGAGGCTGGGTTGATATGGGACAGCTAAGTGAAAAAGCCTATACTATAGTAGGTATTTGTTTGCACACTATAATTTTCCAGGGGGGAGAGGAGGAAGAACTGCCAATTCAGTAATCATAGGGCTACATTCATGCTAAATTCTAGACCCTGGCAGACTCCCCTAGCCATGTACTGTCTGCTGGAGTGGTAACGAAGTTTCAGAGGCTACAACTTTTTCTGCATTGCGCAAAGGATCAGGAGGATACCATCGCCTGAAAAGTTGCAACAGAGAGGTTTGGCAAAGGCAAACAAAGTGCTGATTCAGCACAGTCTCTCAGCAGACTGTACAGTGGAACTCCTGGAGGATTTGACAGCTGCTCTCATCCAGTGGAAATCCAAAGGAAGAGCCAAGCACACTCCCTGAGCTGAATTTCCATTGGGATGCAAGGAGTCAGGTTGTTTCATGGAGATGTAAACTATATCTCGCTATGCCAAATTCAGTGAATCTGGACCAATGCCATCAATACTAAAGCCCTTTGTCTCAGAGGGTTTGAAGCCATATCACCTTCCACTGGGATTTTGCCATATCTCATAAACTAAGGAGGGCTGCAATATTTAGATGGGAGAAACACAAGGAAAATCTGGGTTGTTGGGTGAAGTGGCATAAGTGAGTCAGTGTGGTACTCTTCTCCTTGAATTACTACTGATCTAGTGCTCCTGCATGATGCAGTGGAGCCCTGTGCTGCTAGCGGAGTTGCTCTTTGGATGAGATATTAAACTCATAAAACTCAGAGGAGGTCCTGAACACTTGTGGTCATTAAAAATCTCGTGACTTTTTGCAATGACTTTGGTGTCCTGGCCAAATTCCAACTTGGAACACTGTCTAGCTAAACTCCCTATACACTTTCTATTTATGAATGTATCCTTCACTTCTTATCCTAAACTGGTGTGTAATTTTGATGGTCCTTTGTTAAACTGCTTTTCCATTTCACTCCAGACAAGGCCAAAGTGGGTAAATGATAGTAATGATGATAATTAATGAGGAAGTGAAGTGTCAGTGTAACTTGTATTACTTAGAAAAATGCTAAGAAAAATGTTTTGGGTTGAAAAATGCTAGATGGATGGAAGTTAGTAAGTCTCTTCTTGGGTTTATAAGAACTGTAGGTAAGGTTCTTTCTATTGAATCACACATTGGGTACGTCTATACTACAGAGGAGATCAAAGCTGCCACTGCCAATCTTCCAGAGTTTGAATTAGCACGTCTAGTGAAGACATACTAATTCGAACTGAGAAGGGCACTCCAGTCGATGCCAGTAGTCCTGCTTCCATGAGGAGCAAGGGAAGTTGAAGGGAGAGTGTTCTCCCTTCGACTTCCTGCGGTGTGAACAGCACCAAAAGCCGAGTTAAGATACTTCAACTTCAGCTACAGCAATTAACATAGCTGAAGTTGCGTATCTTAATTTAACCTTGTCCCGTAGTGTAGACATACCCCTGTATAATTGAATAATAATAAGCAGCACACTTTTATAATAATTAGCAGCACTTAGAATTTTAAACTTAGGCCATGCATTGAACATGCAACAAATAATTATTGCTTACAGTTCTCATGAGATGCATCCACACAAGAAAGTCAGCCTAGCAAACTAGGACTCAGCATTTATATTGGGTCACATTCATCAGTATGTCAAGCAATGCCCAACACACTTCTCGTTATTGTCTGAATGAAAAGGTCAGCTGTGTGAGAATCCAGGTCTGCCATAGACTACTACAATACACCACATCCACATAACATTTGCTTTAAGATTTTCAGTTTCACGGTCTTACACAGCGAGAGCAGCTTAAGAAGCCTCCTGTTTAAAGCCTGATTGGTGATTTAGAATGATTTATAACAGTACTAAAACCTCCCACAAAAGACAAATTAATACTCAAGATGCTTTTTCAGCACCTCCTTTGAGAAAGAGGGTTTTGGTTCAGTGCCAAGAAGTGGGAGGCAAGTATTTCTACTGAAACACAAATGGGTGGCAAGCTCTGGAATAACATTTTGGCACGAGATATGCTCTACATTTTTGTAGTCTCTTCTCTTTATAAAGCCTGAAAAAAAACCTTTCAATTTCTTAAATTAAATGTTCCCTAATAAAATCAGTTGGTGGGAAAAAGAAAATGAATTTAAGTTATGGATAAAGGTCTCCTCCAATGCTTTTTGCACATTTGTGTCTTAACACCCCCCGATCTGTTGCTCTGTTCACCGTGTTTTAAAATAACTCCTTTTTTAGGCTCTAGGCAACATATTATATTACCATTAAAATTCTAGCTAAATCCTTCAGGTTTGTAATTAGAACTATGGAGAGAAAACTTAAGTATGCAGTGCTTCAGCAGATGAAACAGTGGAAGAATTCAGTGCAGGAAGTGTGGGGGTAAAACTGAATGGAGTAAAACAATGGGGCATATGGGGGAAAAAGACCACGTCCAAAGAACAATTACGTATTCCTTAGTGCCATGTGCACTGTTTAACAATGTATGGACTAATGTTAGAGAGGGCTGAGGCAAAGGAACAATGAAGTGCAAAAAGGTAATTGAGGATAAGAGACACAAGGATTCACACCATAGGAGGTCAGTGGCTGGAGTTAAAAAGGCAGGTTTATTTAATGATCTGCAGCAAAGTAAAGGATAAAGGTAATCAAATCTCATGCTCTGGGCCATAAACCAGGAAGTTTGGTTGTTGGTGTTTTTTTTGGTCTCAAGACCATTGCACAATTAGATGATGTTTGTTTTGTGTTGCCAGATCTAGATACACATTTTGGTGGGTCAAGCGGTCTGACGGAGGTCTTACAAAAGGTATAAAATACAAAGTAGGAGAGGACATGAATCTGGATAAAATTAGAGTCTAATTCTGCCTTTATTACTCTGGCAAAACTACCAGTAATATCAGCAGGAGAGATGACAGAAGAAACTTCAGAGCATAGAAGGGACAATTAAAGCAATAAGGCAAACTTTAGTAACGGAGGAAAGAGGGTAAGATGAAATACAGTAAAACCTGTGCTATACGGAACGTAAGCATCCGGAAAACTGTAGAAACTGGCAAAAAAAAAAAATGGGGGGGGAAAAAGGAAACTGGCCCTTTAAGTGCTGGGATGCTCCTCATACAAGCCTGCAGCACGTACCTGGGGGAGGGGAACAGCAGCCAGAAGCAAGGAGCAAGTGTCTTGGCTCCCCCGTGGCTCATGGCCCCCCTAGCAGGCGACATCCCAGCCCCCGCATGGCTCCCGTGCCCCCCCATAGGTCCCACACGGCTCCCGTGCCCCCCCCCTTCCCGTAGGTCCTGCACAGCTCCTGCCCTCTCCCCCTCAGATAACCAGAATTTTTAGGTTACCGGCACCCCCTAATCCCCGGGTGTGCCATATAACACAGGTTTTACTGTAGTTAAGTATCTTTTGATTAACTAAGGAACAGTGAAGGACATTTATTTATTTAAAATATGTTTACCCTGCCTCTCTATTTAAAATATTTCAGGTGGCTTATCATTTTTTTTTTAAACACAATAAATAAATGTATATAAAGTAAAATACAAGACCCCAAGGGGGAAGCCATAAAACCTGCTAAAACACTTCAAGAGGAGGGACACACACACACGCACACCTAAACACCAATAAAACCATGGGTTAAAAAGGGTGGCCTTGGCCTGACACCGAAACAGTGCCAAAGTTGGTGCAAGGCAAATGCCCCAGGGGAGAGAATTGCATAGCCTAGGGGTAAAGGCAGAGAAGGCCCTGATCCGCGTAGATGTCAACCATGTCTCCATAAGTGAAGGAACACGGAGCAGAGCCTCCCTAGCTGACCTCAATCCCTGGGCAGGTTCATATGGGAGGAGACGGTCCTTCAAATAGCCTGGTCCCAACCCATTTAGGGCTTTATAAGTCATAACCCAAGATCTTGAATTGTGCCCAGAAACATACCGGAAGCCAGTGCAGCTGCCGTAGCACCGGCATAATGTGCTCCGTATTACGAGTATTAGTTAAAACTCAAGCAGCCACATTCTGGACCAGTGGAAGCTTCTGAGGATGCTTCAAAAGCAGCCCCACGTAGAGCGCATTGCAGTAATCCAATCGGGAGGTGACAAGAGCAGGAATCAGTGCAGCCAAGTCATTCTTATTTAGGGAGAGTTGCAGCTGGCGGATCAGCCAAAGCTGCCCAAAAGCATTCCTGGCCACTGAGGAAATCTGATTTTCAAATGTTAAAAAAGGGTCTAGGAGGACTCCCAAGCTGTTCTTACAGGGGGAGTGTGACCCTGTCCAGAACAAGTAACACACCATATTCCTGAACAGATGGCTTCCTGATCCACAAGACCTCTCAGCTTCGACCTCATCCAGTTCATCACTACCTCTAGATGGGTCCAGATTGATCACTGTCACACCCAGATCCGATGTCACAGAGAAATAGAGTTGGATGTCATTTGCATATTGATGGCACTGTCCTCTAAATCTCCTTGCAACCGAGGCCTGATTCAAAGCCCCCTAAGTCAGTATGAAGACTCCCATCAACTGCTAATGGTTTGGATTCTGTCCTTATGTGAGGATTTCAGAGTTAAATTTTGCTTTTAGTAAAAGGAAAGTGAATGGACAAAAAAAGAAATACCCTGAAATAATTCTTTCCCTTGGTTTTCACAGAGGTGAAGGACTAGACAGCAAGCAATAAAGGTTTGTAAGGAAGAAAGGGATTTGGAGAGAAATCAGGATTAGGAAATTAGGATTGTGTTAGAACAGGCACAGGATTAAAAACTCTTTAGCTGAAAAAGGTGTTGGACCATGCACTGTCTATCCTTGACCTCAGAAAGAAAGCGCTAAAGAGAAAGGAGAAATTTTTATCTTTGATATTTAAGATCCTTAAGGAAACAAGGATGCACTGTAGGACTCAAAACAGGTAGGGACAGCTTCTGTACTAACATACACTACAGGTAATCACTCTGAAGTTAACACAAACCATTGCAGAATTTGGCCCGTAAACTCTTCAAGGCCAAACCCTTCAGTACTGTTAGGCCATTTCAAATCCCTTGTAGGCAACAGTGTCAAATGGGTGTAACTCACATCTGAATTTGGCTTTATTTAAGAAAGAACCTGGGAAAGAGTGAAAAAACTTTGAAGCCAGTAAACTGCACGTCAGGACTTGAAAGATAATTGCAAGATAGCCATGTACATAGCAGGGGAATAGCCCCAATGACAACAGTGATGAAAGAACGGGTCGATAAAGAGGAAGTTGCTGACAGAATTAACTAAACTGAGAGGGAAACTAGTTTTATGATTAAGGCTTTGGAATGGGACTCAGCAGACCAAGGTGCTTCTTCTGGCTGGCTGAGCTTTGACAAGTCACTTCATTTCTTTACATTTCAGCTCCCATCTGTACCATTGGGAGCCACAATAATCCCCTTGCCTACTCTTTGTCTATCCGGCCTAGTCAGATTGTAAGCACGCTCACAATGAATGTCTACAGTGCCTGGTACAGGAGAGGTCTGATCTGTGTTGGAGCTTCTAGGTATGAGAATTATACAAATCAGTAATAATAATAAAGAAATCCCGCTAATGCTAATAAAATGATTTCCTTCATTGCCTTGAAACATCATAAACATTTTCTCTTCTCCCTAACAAAAGCAATGCACACTTGCAGGTCAAGAAGGCTTTTCCCTTTCCAAAGCTCATAGTGCAGAGCATTGAAAATAGGGTTTCTAATGGGGCCATGACTGCATGGGTAGCCCGTGGGAAGAGCAGCCTGCTCATGGACTATATGTTGCAGGATCAGGGCCTTAATTATAAAAACTGTCACTGCTGCCAAAGCTCTGACACTATGGAATAAACTGGTCAGAATAGAAATAGGAGCAGACACAAGAAATAGAAGCTTTTTTAAAAAAATAAGTAAAAATTGACCATTAAGTGGGTGTGAAAACAATATTATAGGGAGATACTTGCTAAAAAAAAAAATGAGAAAACATGGGCTTAATAGATGGATTTCCCAGAAAACTTTTTTTGGTTCCTCACATTTTCTGAAAAATCTAAACTAATTCTTTTTTCTAAGGGCTCTCACTTTTCACAATTTATTCTCCCTCACAGATGGCTCTAGCGATGGAAGGCTCATTTTTGCAGTTATAAGAAGCTAGTTTTCTCTTCCTTTAAAATGTTTCACTCCACATGCTCCCTACTTCTCCATTGGACTAGATGGAGACATGGTTGTTTCCAATTTTACCTCCCAGTATTGACTCCAAATATCTGAAGATAATTCCTCAGCTCCAGAGCCATATCTGTGTAATGCCTCCCTCTACTGGATTTGTACGTACAGATAAGACAGTTAATAGAAGGCTGTGAGTCACTGACAGCATGGGAAATAGATGGGTTTCTATGCACATTCTAAAAAGGCTAGCTGATTTCCATTGTGCTTACCAAGATTAAAAGTCGGACTTATGTCGCTTATATAAATAATGGCCAAAGGTGCTGTGATAGATGTCTACAGAAAGCTGTCAGGATACGGGAACTGGAGTTTATACTAAAGTGTTAGACCAGTATTTAAGTGATGGCCAATAGAAAGAGGTGAGCCTTCTGGAGTTCGGGGCTAGTGAAATTTCAAACTGTTTTTTGGGGGTTGCAAGATTTACAGAACTGGTCTGAATTTGTTGATTCCCTTTTGTCCTGGAAATTTAAACTTATGCCCTATTTTGAATTCATTTTCATGAACATGTGCTTCTGGCTCCTGAGGAATCTATGATACATCCAGGAGAGACTCTAGAACTGCCATAAATAAGTGCCCTATTGGCAATAAATATCGTCACAAAATCAACTATTTTCTACATGGAGTTGGGTAAAGACCCTTTTAAAGCGGGGAGGGGGAAACAGATGTGCAGCTTTACTTATGGAGCAGCTATTATCTCCACATTCACTCTGTGCTGTAAAGTGCCTGCATCACAAGGGCTTGATCCTGGATGGGGACTCTAGGCACTACTACACAACTACTGGCTTTCTTTCTTAGATTTTTTTTTCACTTTTCCCCTTCTCCACCTTTTCTCAGGTCTCACTGGATATGAAATCCATATCCCATTTTTTCCAAAAACTCCCACTGAGTTTTGGCTGCCAGCCACCCCTGTCCTGTCCCAGCACCTTTAATGGAATTGGGACATATTAAACAATTGCGTATGCACAAGAGGAAGCAGACTTCAGCTCACGCTCTCTCTTAGCTGCATCAGCTCCACAAAGCTAGCCGGAGAGACAAATTTCTTGTCACCAAAGTCAGCAGCATCAGCCCCATCTGTTGAGCTACTTGTACATAGTTGCCTTTCAGACTAGAGCTGTTTTTTACAGAGATATAAGTTGATTTTGTTGTTACCCCCGAATAGTCTTGAACCAGATGAACAGATTAGTTGGGGGATGGGGGAGGTGGCAGACTATCCAGAACAGACTTTGCAATGTTAGTAAACTGCAGTGAAACTGGACTGCAAAGAGGGTGTGGGAAGGAAGAGAATGGATGCCATTCAGCAAGCAACATTAATTAGAATAATGGTTACCTTTTGTAACTGAAGAAATATTTGATCTCATGCTTTAACTGTGATTTGGCTGATGATGCTCATTAAAGGGAAAATGTCCTCCACCCAAAAGCCATTTATCAAAAATAATCTAAAGACGCTTTGCAAAACTCAGACGGTTACACTTAATCTTCCCCTCCCTTTCTCCTCTACTATTGATTGCTGTGTTGGAATATGGAACAGGGATCATGTTTCCTGTGGATAAAATTCCTCAATAAATTGCAGCTTGAATTGTAAAGGGTTGCGGAAGCTCAGCCCATTGGCAAGGACACTGATCTTCATGTCCCTGTCAGTTCTTATTTCTGGAGGTGGGCCTGGGTTAAAAGAACATAACAGTGGCCAGGCTAGGTCTGACAAAAAGTCCAGCAAGCCCTCGGTTGGAGCCCAGTGGAGGGGGCGGGCCTAGGCTCCCTTGCTAAGTGAACCTGGTTTAGGAGGGGCAAATGTCTACTCTAGTCCACCTCCCCTTTTCGAAAAGAAGTGGGCAAGGACATCGCAACCCAAGAAGCTAGATTTCTTCTTCAGTGAGGAACTGAACCACAAGGCCTTCCTGGTGAGAAGTGATACTAGGTGCACTACCCATTGGACTATCTGGTCCTCTAAGGACTCTATGACAATCCACAAAGTTTTCTCCTTTCCCACCTTTTCCCTCTCTTTTCAAAACTCTTCTTTGCCATTTATTCCTCCTTCTCATTGTTTCCATGTGATCTCTTTGCCAGCAGAAGACTCCAGTGTTTATGAGCACATAGGGTCAATACTCCAGGGAGACTCTCTTTTGAATAATTTGAATATGCCACGTACTCAAACTGAGGAGCAGGAGTCACTGGGGTGCTGGTGGAGAGGACAAAGCTCGGGTGAGGTACTAAAATGCTGATTTTTCCTTTTACATTTAAGAGATGTGGCTTTGCTGGTTCAGTTCTATAAAGCTCTTGCTTCATCTGGATTTATGGGTGTACCGTATCCAAATAAATTCACAGCTGACGAAATCAACTGTGAGCTTCAAAGAGCAGTTCTATGAATTACACTCAGAAAATATCCCATTCTGTGCCTCCTCTGAACAAAACAACAACAGATGGTAGCCACTTCCTGTCCGGCTTCCACACCCTTTTCCATGCTGCCCTCATGTATGGAAGGTTCCCTTGAAGAGTCTATGCCAAGCCATCTCTCACACCTTATTCTGATCTTTCCTGGAAATAGAGAGCCAGATTCTGACCCCTGTCAGTCACTACTGCCATGCAAAACAGCCTTAAATCCAGCTCGACTGACTTCCTAGGAGTTCCTGTGCCACCCTCTTATGGAGTTGGGAATAGAGGACATGCTGGAGATATGAACAGGGAAAGGAGGACACGGTCAGAAAGCCACAATCTCCATCAGCCCTCGTGGCCAGATCTGGTGGCCAGACGTTGGCTGACAGATGTCCATGCAGGAATATGCACCCTCTGAATCTAGAGGAGAGTTGGTGACTGTACAATATGAAAATCAGAGTGTAAAGTAACTTATCATGCAGAGGGCTCCAAAGTACTAAAATGCTGTGCAACTATAATTCCATCAAGCCGAGGCGTACTCCTCAGTACTATTGTTCTAAGCATTTTAAAAGGGTTTCTAATGAGGCTGCAGCTGGAGAGACACACAGTGTAAGGGTTCCAGGTGCAGGGATAAGGCAATTGTTAGCAGCGGGCCACCTTGCTGAAGGAAGTCAGAGTGACTCCAGATACTTTGCTCAAATCAAAATAAAAACCATGCTTTTTTTTTTTTTTATAAAGTCTTTCTTCGGCTAAAGACTCCTATAAAAACATCCAACAAGGGGGAGGAAAATGCCCTTTTAGACTTTGTACATTTTCTTCAGAGCTGTCGTAGGGGGCATAGCTACCAAGCTGACAGACAATGTAGAAATGCCATGGAGGGATGAATGAGTAGATACTGAAGATCATTCTTTCCCACACACACACACATTTCTTCGATGAGTGAAATTTAGCCAGCAGCAGAGATGGTACAGTGAATTAACAGTGCTTCTCCTTGTGTGAGTAGTAATCATTTAACAATGGCAGCTGGTTAGCATCATGTATTTCCTCATGTGGGTCAGAACCTACCATAAACTTGAAACACCTTATGGGAGTGGCTAGATAGTGTAACACTGTTAGACTCATTCTCGGCTTTGGGCTGATCGTCTAGTGTGTCTATATCAGCAAAGGGACTGTGAAGATGATATTGCAGGTCCCATATTTGCTTGCTCTCTCTGTAGTTCTATATCAGAAGTGCTCTGGTTACAAAATAAGAGATGACTTTTCTAACTCTCAGAGCTGTACATTCAACATCCTATTAAACGCTGCAGCAAAATTCCTCGTCAGGAGCAGGGTTAGGTCTCTAACTTTGGCCTAGGTTATCACATATATAGGAAAAATCCATGTAGGGTACCAGCAACTTCACAAGACTCCTCTTGTGGAGTTGCATTTGGGTTGCTTCTGGGAGACCTGTGGTAGCTGAAAGTGGGGTTTGCTTCCTCATGGAACTAGCCAGAGCATTGGCCCCACCCCACACAAAGAAGAGATATAGCTTCTGTATATCCAGGCTCTCTGGACTTCTCTTAGCTCTGTGGCACCATGGTTACATCGGAGCTATATACCCACTGGTTCTCCTTCCAGTACCTTTCTCCAGAAATTCCTCTGGTGGTTGGGATTAGTATCAGCTGCCCACAGAAGAGATTCAACAGATGACTCTGTACCAGTGATGGACAACCTAAGCTAGTGAGTGGGCCATATGAGTGGCCCTCCTTCATCTCAGAGGGCCGCGAGATTGTCATAACCAAGATGGTCTCCCAGGATAGGGTAGTGTTCAGGGCCGGCCCACAACATTTTGGCACCTGAGGCGGGGAGCTCAAATGACACCCCCTGCCCCCTTGCTTGGGCCAAAACTTTGAAAGGTCTCAATTCTGCCTTCTTCCTGTTCTACTCCTCTCATGGTAGTGCAGAGAGAATACATATGCACCAGCAGCAGACACAATTTTCTACACGCTGGGTCCTAGTGGCACCCCACCCCCCCACAGTCTGGCACCTGAGGCAGCCGCCTCAGTTCACCTCATGGTAAGCCCAGCCCTGGTAGTGTTGCTAACTGCGCTTGTGTGCCTAGAATTTGCGGGGCGTGACACCAGAACTGTAGCAGTGCTTTGATTGGATTCAGAGGGTGCGCACATCTCTCACAGTCCATAGGTGTGCAATCAGCATGCACCTCACGTCACAGGCCCTTGCTTTACATGCGTGTCACATTACTAATACCAGTAGGAAAAAAAATTATGTGGATGGAAACCATGGAATCTGGCAACCTGGCACGTGGGCAATAATAGTAAACAAAATGTCTTGCCGGCCACACATAGAAGCTCAATGGGCCACATACAGACCGGGGGCCACAGGTAGCCCACCACAGTTCTGCACCATCCCCCTGTAGGCTATGGCAGTCCTATTGCTGTGAGTGACTCCTCAGTTCTCAAAAGATCTTCTTTGGTGTCCAAGGGGAGGGAGAAATGATGCTTCAGAGGGTCTCATGGGGACGGCAGGATAATTTTTACCCTTACCTCCAACAGTGGCTAAGGGATGATTAATACACATGGCATTGCAACAAAGTCATTAGAAAACATTCAGTGCCAGCTGATGACTGAGTTGGTCTCTCACACCCTGACGGGTGTTCTTTATGATCTTTTAATTCTGTTAGTTAACCTCTGCACCTCTCTTGAAAAGGTAAGTTCTTTCTGTGATACCAATACAACTGCTTAATAAACTGACAGGCAGCCACAGGGCACAACTACTACATTTTTCTTGAAATCTACTCAGATCTGTGGCTACCAGAATATTGATTGAAAAAGCACAAAATCAGGGCTTCTTAAAACATCCTGCCAGTCTTGCATCATCTGCTGCAAATCACTCATTTTTATCCTACTAATTAATCAGATCCAGTGGCTCAGCTGCAATATACATTGCTTTGAATAAAATTTAAAAATGCTATGGGAGAGATTTTCAAAAGTGCCTAAATGACAGAGAGTAAAAATCCCATTAACTTTCCATGGGACTTATGCTCCTAGATCAGTAAATCCCATACCAGGTATTTGGAGATTATTTTGCATTGTTCATGGACATCCATTCAATCCTCTCATCTACTCTTCTGCCAAACCTCCCTCTTATTTAGCCCTCACTTCTTTTCTCAGCCCTGCATGCTTTTCCAAGCGACACAGACATATTCTAGGTTGCATAATTTTTCTTTTTCCATGAATGTGTTTGCAGTTGCACCTTCAGATAGTTTACCTCCATGCCTGAGCTTCAGAAATGCTATACAGTCAAGAACCAGCTCTCCTCTTCTCTCTTCTCCTCTTCTCTCTTCCCTGCAAAAGTATCCTCAAATTGTTGTGTAGAACTGGCCAATGGGAAGAATAAATTTTCACCTACTTTCTTGAAATATCTTTAAAATCCTTCACTTTAAAATGCACCACAAGATTCTCATGATGTGTTTTTTCCCATTCTTTTACATTTTCCTACTGCATCTTTCATAGTAATAAAGAATCTGACTCGGGAACTTATCTGACAATTTCATAGATGATAGAGAGGCCAGAATAGAGTCTGGCTCACTCTCCCTATAGCTGTGTTGATTCAGTAAGGCTTGTAGGAATAAAACTTGTTTGTCAGTAAACTAAATGGGTATGATTTGCATGGACGTAGATTCAAGTTACATTAGTGCAACAGCAAGGATGTAGATACATTGACTATGAAGATGCCTGTTATGTACAGGTTGAACTTCTCTAGTCCGGACCACTCTGTGGTCCGACATGTTTTTAGTTAGCCAGATGTTCACTTATCACAAGTGTGGCCAAGTTTCCCGCAGTCACATAAAGTTTGTTTACAGCCACTAGCCCTGGCTCTCAGTGTTCTGTGTTGTTAGTTCGCTCTAATTTACCCCTAATTTACTTCTAAGAGCCCAGTAAGCAGTGGAAGTGCTGATAATGCTGCTAGACAATATTGATCTCCCGGCAAATTCTCTGGTTCAGCACCAGTCAGATCCTAAGGGTGCCGAACTAGAGAGATTCAACCTGTATTGAAGTCTACATCAATGCTTTCATGGACATCAGTAGTGTAAGATCAGCACCAGTCGTACAATCCCTTTTTTTGATTACAAACATCCTTTAGTTTGTACTTCTTCTGTGAGGTGGTGACTTGCAACATGTTTATGATGCACACAGGTATGCATCAGAATCATGTTGCAAATCACTATCACAGACCAAATGCAGGCTAAAATAAGCGTGTAATTGGAAAAGCGATTACAGTGCTGATCGTGTATTGCTGAAATCAATGAAATTGTTGATAGTAGGTTTAGTGCATAGCAGACAGTCGCCGTTGCACTGATATAGTAGAAGAGAACTTGATCCTGTGTCTCTGTAAATCATATCCATTTAGTTTGCTGACTAAACAAGTTTTATTAATATATATAAACATGTATAAAATGTATGTATCTATAAAATGTATATACATATATACACACACATGCACATATCTTGTTAGCTTTGCGAAACTAAGAAGCACTTTAAAATAGTCATATATCATTGCTGAAACTTAAAATAATAAAGGCAGAGTCCCTGACTGAAGGTTAGTGCTGTACAGTGAGTTCAAGATTTTTTGTATGGAAGGAATAAAGGGGATTTTTTTTCAGTGTCACTGATTTCAAAGAAGAAACACAATATTGTTTCTATGGGGATTTATTTCATAGGGTTTTGGGTTTTTTTTTTTTTTAGTTTGGTGTAAATCCCAGCTAGAAACAATACGTTTTTTGTGAACCACTCCCTGCAGAAAATTTGAGAAATAAATCTTTCAGTATCGTCGTTCAAGCTGAAGTTGAGCAGTACCTGAGTACAGAGGATTGGTGCTCAAAGGAAATAAATCATGCAAAATGAAAAGCAAAGGGGGTGGGGAAAAAAATCTAATTAAATGAAGTTGCTCAGCGCCATGGCAAGTGTGGTGTATGTTCCTGGGGAGGTGTGTCTGGGGCTTAGGACCCAGCTTCCATGGCTTTGCTGTTCTGGGGCATATGCATTCTCGAGGGGGGAGGGGGAGCAGGAGATAGACACTTAGCGCATTTCTAATTGAATTCCTTGACAGAAGAATGACCGTTAGGCACCCCAGAACAAGCATTGGGAGGCATCATGGGTGTCCAGTAATGTAGGTCAGGGAAGGCACAGCCTTCCCAAAACTGCCTACATGCCCAACCACCAAAGGCTAAGGCCGCCGGTGGGGAGGGATGGGGCCGGGTGCACAGCACTGCAACCTCAGCCCTCCACGTGGCCAGGAAGGATTGGGCTGGGGGTGGACGGGTCTCAAGCAGAAGGGGCAGGGTGGGGCGGGGCTGAGGCTTGCCTTCCCCAGCTGGACTTTCACCCACCGCCCATGGGAGGCATTCTGCCTCACACAGCCTCCCGAGAGATGATTCTCTTCTTGAGTCACACTTCTCCCCTAGGCAAAGGGGAAAAGTCATCTACACGAACTCAGCTATGTTGTCAGGTGCATTGGGAAGGCAGAGCCAAATATCCACACCCCGCTGCTTGACAGAAGAGGAGGGAATACACAGGCACACAGCTCTCTTGCTCCTGCGTGTCCAGACCCAGCTACGGGTAGCTTGTGAAAATGTGAAAGGAGGCGTTTTTATTCCTCCTTCCCCCCTTGCAGAGGGAGTATAATCTAAGCCAGCATCTTGCTCTAACATACGCAGCTGAAAAGAAAACACAAACCAAACCAAACAAACAAACAAAAACAAGCCAGGAAAGCTCTGTGCCAAAAAGAACCACCAATAAAGAACTTGGGGGTACAATACTCCCATTCATATTACAATCGGTCCTAGTCCCAAGGACTACTGAGAGCATAAATTCCCACTCAGCATACTTAAGATGCAGAAGTGAGCCCTGAATGGCCACCAGCCTTTATGTTTTGTACCACCGCAACATATAAAAGGATGACTCCTTGGTTAGGTTGATAGATAAGGACATGGAAGGTCTGGGTTGAAGTCCTGGCTATACTGACCCTCACCATGGGCTCTTTTAAGGCTTAATCCTCCAAAGTGCTCAGTGTCCTCAGCTTCTATTGACACTGGGGCATTTCAGGGCCCTGTGCCCTCACACCATACAGGATCCAGCCAGTCAATCCATAGGCCTTCAGAAAACAGCAGTTGTGGATTTGATACACCCTCACTCTTCTACCAGAGGAAATCAAGAGTAACACCGCTGCCAGTTAAATGTACTAGAGCTGAACGAGCTGCCTGGCCCAGGAAGCACTGAAGAATGTGCAGTGCAATCTGCAGATCTAAACAAAGGAGCTGGCTAATTTCCTGGAGAAAGTTACAGGAAATCTTCTCCTCGCGTACAAGTTTTCTATTGTAGGTGAGAAAAAGGGGAAGTTTTCAAACAACACTTGGAGTTTTTATATTCAGTGTTTGTTCATTGGAGTGAAAAATAAAAAGTGTCTGAATCGGGTCATATCATTGTTATTATTGTTATTTTTGATACTTATTAATGTTATGGTTAACTTTATTCCCTCCTGTGTTATTGTTGTTATACCGCATATTAATGTAGTGCTTCTGTAGCCGAGAGAAGTATGGTCGAATTACAGTAACAAGCTACAAGCAGGAGGAAAGGACTGTGGTTTGGCTGGTCCACTATTAGATATACACCAGCACATCTGGACAGGAGATCATGTGACAAGTACAAAAGCCAGAAACATATCCTGGATACTATAAAAAATGGGTTCTGTTAAATTAAAAAGGCTTTAAATATTGGCTCAGCTGGTTTCTGCAAAACATTTTTTAGTAGTCTTGGAATGTGTTGCAAGATTTGTGATCACTAAGAATTTGATTAAATATTGCAAATCTGTTGTGTTGTTAGTTTATTCACATAGGCTCCTTGTGTCTTGCCAGTTCTCCTGTGCTCTTGTAACTCAAGACATGACTCCTGAGTCTGGATGAGAACTTTTTGTCCTCAGAACAACTTTTGTGAAGAAAACCAAAAACAAACAAACAAAAAACCCCACGGCACTCCTTTTACACCATATTTTAGAGACAGTTGGCTGTAGCAGGTTTTCCAAGGCTGCAGGATACTAGACATATTTCAGAGGTAGAAGCTGTAATCTCAGGCCAGACCAACTGCTAAATTTCATCCCTATCTATCCTGATTCACTAGACTCAAAACAGGACATTCTGCTATCCTTGATCGTTCTAATTTCTCCCCAAATAACCCTAGTGAACTGAGTAATCAATGGCTCAGATTTTCCTACAGGCAAGTGATCTATTTTCTTTTTGCACATGAGAGCAGCAGTTCCAGTGGAGTCAAAGATGGCCCGCCTGGGAACAATATTACAGGAAGACTATAATAAAGTGTTGCTGAAGACGGCCATAGGAAGCCAGGATGATATTTAATCTCATTTGCCTACTGTGGTGCTAAAATATCCACCACATACTGCAAAAGTATATTCAGACTGATGGGGTGTCTAAACACTACACCAGAAAGGAAGGGGTTAAAGAGTAGCTATGGGCTAATTTAGCCCCGCCCTGCTACACCTATGCTATGTGCTATGCCTCAGAGATGGGTTTAAAGAGGGGGGGGGAACCCAATATTTGGTGGCTGACGTGGAAGGCTGCTCCTGGGTGTGTCAAGAAGCCTGGCTGAGGGGTGGATGGTAGTCTGCCATTTGTAGGAGAGTGGGCCAGACCCCTAATTTTGGTTTGACTGAAATCCAGGAACCTGTTGTGAGGCACCAGACCAAGCGATTGCTGCTAAGAGCATGCCCACTGGGAATGGAGGTGAAAGCCAAGCCCGGGACCGGGCAGGAGATTCTTGGTGTCTCGGTTGGATTTTGACTACACGACTCTGGAAGGGGTTGAATTCTTTCAAATGACTTGGCCAGAGGACTAAGCCACATCTACAGGGTTGCTGCCTCGCCCATGGAGCTCCTGCTGCACAGGCATTTCACAGCAGTTACTGAGTGCGTAGTTCCGCAAGTTCCGCTGTACACACATTTCGATTTTTTGACGCACACAGATGGTGTACTCTACAAGCGAGTGTCTTCAGTGTTTGGAAGTGAGACTAACTCCAGCCTCCTCCTCTCTTGGAATGCAGGCCGCATTATTTATTGCTCGCTGAGTGCCAAGTGTGGTTGGCGCTCCACACAGCAATAGGAACAAACATGAACGCTGATCCAAGGTACTTATAATTGAAATCAGACACAGTCAAGAGAGGAAGGATGCAGCGATAGATTGGGACTTCGGAGATCTGGATTGCATTCCCAGTTCTGTTACAGACTTCCTGTGTGACCTAGGGGAAGACACTCACTTTTGTGTGCCTCAGCTCCCCATCTGCACATTGGGAAAAATAATGCTTGATTCTCACTGCCTGTTTCTGTCTTACCTCTCAAGCCTGTATTCTGTGCAGGGTAGGGACTGTCTCTCACTAGGGCCATGTCTATACTACGAGGAAGATCCATGCTGCTGCAGTTGATCTTCCAGGGCTCGATTTAGCAGGTCTAGTGAAGACACACTAATTCAAACTGAGAGGGCGCCCCCATCAGTGCAGGTAGTCCTGCTCCTCACATGGAATAAGGGAAGCTGACGGGCGTGTTTGCTCCCATCCACCTCCCACCGTGTGGATAGTGATTTAAGATATGTCAACTCCGGCTATGTAATTAATGTAGCTGGAGCTGTGTCTCTCAAGTCAATCTTCCCCTTTAGTGTGGATGTGCCCTGAATATATGCACAGTGCCTAGCACAATGAGGTCTAGATGAGACAATAACAATGACATTGATAATATACTTTATTGAAGTACATACCATACACAAGGCTTTAAAAAAGAATATTAAGGGCTACAGTGAGACCTTACTTCTTGTCCTGTCTAAGGGGATGGCACGTAGCTGTATCCCTCTGGGGACAGACCTGGCAAAGAAATGAGTTATCCCTATCCCCCTGCACATGTGGCTCTAATAGGATAATATCGCCAAGGAGACAGCTTTCCTTCTATTCCCAGAGTGCTGATCTGGACAGGTAACACAAGTGGGTATGGCAATGGGCGTATGTCCCCTTCCATATCTGGAAGGACTGTCTGGATAAGGTAAGTAACACTATTGATCAAATGTTGCAAAGTGAATCAGTCAAACGTCTCACCACCTTAACTCTGGCCCTTTGTGTGCCTACATCACAATACAGCCTTGAACCCTGTAAGCACCTATTACATGCCTGCAGGACTCCTGCAGCCATGATGACTCAGTCCTGCCCCCACTGAACTCAATAGCAAAGTTGCCACTGACTTCCCTAGTGGAAGATTAGGTGCTGAGCGAGCAGGATAGGTGGTAAATGAGGCAAGACTGTGTAGTGACCAAGCTGTTGTCTGGGATATTCCTGCCTCATTTATTGGTGGGGTTGATTCTTATGCAGAGAGTGGGGTGGGAACTGTACATTAAACAATGAATAGCTGAGTATCTAGAGAATCCTTTTTACACACACTCACATGCATACATATACCCAGCTTAGTTCATTATTTTTTCACACTGCTTTGAGGAAATATTACACACGCAGTGTGTACATGATGCTTCAGTTTAGGGAAGCTTATGGGAATCATTGGGTTCCATGTATTAGTCACAAAGATGATTAATAAGGACTTAAAGGTTCACATGCACATACTTCCATGTTAATGAAGCCCTCATGCCGTATGCATGAAGCAGAACACAAAGCTCCGGAAATAGTTCTCTTCAATGTTCTTTCCAATGCGCCTATTTTTTAGGCTGCAACAGACATTGATTTATTTGAAATCAGCATAAAATATGTACCAGCTCAGTAAATCCCAGAGAGGTTCTCAGCCCGGCTTGAGTGTCCTCATCAGGCAATAAATCAAGGAGGAAATAAAGTATGTTAAATAGCTTAACCAATCATGATGTGGAGAGCCACCAAATGGCTCATTTAAATACTTACAGGCCATTAACCAAATAATAGAGTTACCAGAGAGTCTATACATGTCTCTCTCATTCTCTCACAGCTATAGAGAGGGAGCGTGTAGGGGCAGTGGAGGTCTGAAGTAATCCCGCAATACGTTATTTTTCTTACTGTTTGATACAGTGGGGCAAATGAAATAGACTACACTGCTTAGGCAACTTCCTGTCTTATAAACCACCCCAGAGCACCCCCAGGAATCAATGTGCTCCACCTTCAACAGGAGACCCACCCCCCTCTACTGAGCCCCTTTCTTGGCCTCCTGAATAGCTGCAAAACATGTTTCACTATGTACCAAAAGATATTTTGATGGGGCCCTGGGAAATCAAGCATGTGCTCTTACTGACACACCTCCCATTTGTGCGAAACCAACTTTCTCAGTTTCCTTGATTCCTTTCTTTCCCATTGGATGCTAATATTACTTTTTTCTAAAGGACTTGATTCAGACCTGCTCCTCCCACACCAGAAGTCAATACAGACTCCCACTGACTTCAGCGCGCTTTGCCGCAGGCAGTGAAGGGAAAATACTACCGATTGTGCGAGGTGGTTCCAGGAATGACTCTTGTAGTCATGGCATATTGATAAGGAACTTGGAGGGCATGGACACAGAGCAGTTTCCTTTCACATGGAACACTGGATGTTATTAGTCTGCTAGGAGATGGGAATATCTATGAGTAGCATCCGAGGACTACGCCAAGGATCTTTGTCCTCCCCATCTTTTGTTTTTGTGTTTCTTTGCCTCTAAAAGATGTAAGGGGACTGTTTATTAATGACTGGAATGAGGGGATGGATTGCACCCTCAGCAAGTTCGCAGATGACACGAAGCTAGAGGGAGAAGTAGATATCTTGGAGAGTAGGGACTGGGTCCAGAGTGACCTAGACAAATCAGAGGATTGGGCCAAAAGGAATCTGATGAGGTTCAACAAGGACGAGTGCAGAGTCCTGCCCTTGGGATGGAAGAATCCCAAGCACTGTTACAGGCTGGGAACCGACTAGCTAAGGAACAATTCAGCAGACAAAGACCTGGGGATTACAGTGGATGAGAAGCTGGATATGAGTTAGCAGTGTGCCCTTGTAGCCAAGAAGGCTAATGGCATATAAGGGTGCATTAGGAGGAGCATTTCCAGCAGATCTAGAGAAGTGATTATTCCCCTTTATTCGGCAATGGAGAGGCCACATTTGGAGTATTGTGTCCAGTTCTGGGCCCCCATTACAGAAAGGATGTAGACGCACTGGAGAAAGTCTAGCAGAAGGCAACCAAAATGGCTAGGGGGCTGGAGCACATGACATATGAGGAGAGGCTGAGGGATTTGGGATTATTTAGTCTGCAGAAGAGAAGAGTGAGGGGGGATTTGATAGCAGCCTTCAACTACCTGAAAGGGGGTTCAAAAGAGGATGGAGGGAGGCTATTCTCAGTAGTGACAGATGGCAGAACAAGGAACAATGGTCTGAAATTGCAGTGGGGGAGGTCTAGGTTGGATTTTAGGAAAAACTGTTTCACTAGGAGGATGGTAAAGCACTGGAATGGATTCCCTAGGGTGGTGGTGGAATTTCCATCCCTAGAGGTTTTTAAGTCCCAGCTTGACAAAGCCCTAGCTGGGATGATTTAGTTGGGGTTGGTCCTGCTTTGGGCAGGGGGTTGGACTCGATGACCCCCTGAGGTCTCTTCCAACACTATGATTCTATGATTCTGGTCAGCATCTCCATGTCCTTTTGGCCAGTAGTTGTTAGTCCACAACAAACAGGAGTCAGTTTTCAGCATACAAGGTGGGAGCAGTGGTAAGGTTGACAGGTGGAATTCTTATTCAAAATGAACCCAATAAGCCCATTAGTTCACTCACCATTGTCCTTTTCAAACAACCTGGACTCTAGATTAAGCACACCAAACCATGCTTGCACATCCTCCAAGCTGGGAATGGCTTCCTCCTTGCACAGTGGAATAACTTTTCTTCTCACATCTATGTTGCAATCATATCCAATATGCATTACAAGGAATAGCAAGCATGGAAAGGGGAAGAATATTATTGTCACTGCAAAAGTATCAATCGATGACATGAATGGAGGGTTATTTACATTCAAGGCAGGATGCCTCATCTTTTTAAACCACACACACAAATAGGGAATTGACCCATAAAAATAATTTTTGATCAGTGGTAGGACTTGTTGGCATAGGGTTTGATGCACAGCCCACAGTAGTTAATGGGAGCCTTTCCATTAGGCCTACAGTTGTGACAAAAATTGCTTGTTTTCTCTATTCCTAGATCTACGAAAGTGGGGTCATGCAGTCCTTCCACCTGTCAATGAAAGATTTGGTTTTATTGCTTTGTCCAATGAAGCTTCACATGAATCTTGAAATGGGGATTCTACCTCTTCACTTGGGATATATTGCTACATGTCATCAAGATTATTGATATTAGTAGTAGTAGTAGTAATAACAATAATAATACAGGTTGGACCTCCCTGGTCTGGCAACATTGGGACCTCACTGATTCTGAATGAGAGAATATTCTGGACCAGGGAAGGGTCCCCTGCCACTGGCCCCAAGCCAACTAGCCCCCTATCTCTGGCTCCCCTACCCCTGAGCCAGCCAGGTTTTACACCCTGCTGCTGCCGGCTCCCTGGCCTCAGGTTGCCATGGGCATCCAGGGCCAGTTCTCCCCCACCCTGCCACAATTCTTTGGTCCCACACTTCCACAGGGTGCTGGGGTTCTCCAGCCTGGCCCCAGCACTTTTGTGGGGTTCCAACCCCACTGCCCCCAGCCGGGCTACTGGCCCTCCTACCATTAGGCTCCCGGGCTCTCTGATTCAGGACCATTTGTTGTCCTGCACAGTTGTTGCCGGACCAGAGGGTAATGGTTTTCAGAGTTCAACCAGTAATAATTTCTAAGCATTTGTATTGTGGTAGCAGCTGAAGAACAACCATGTCAGGGTTTTATTGTGTGAGCTGCTATACAAACATATACTAAATGATATTCCCTGCCCAAAGTCTAAAAGGCAAGACCTAGCAGACGGATGAGATGGATGAATGTGGTCAGAATGGGTAGGAATGGTGTCCCTAGCCTCTGTTTGTCAGGGGCTGGAAATGAATGACAGGGGATGGATCACTTGATAATTACCTGTTTCTGTTCACTCTCTCTGGGGCATTTAGCATCGACCACTGTCGGAAGACAGATACTGTGCTAGATGGAACTTTGGTCTGACCAAGTATGGCCGTTCTTATGTTCTTACAGGGTGGGAGGTGGAGGAGACAGAATAATAAACTAATAGTATGTGTCAATTACTTAGCCAATCAGAAACAGCAATTACACCTTGCCAGAAGTCAGTGTTATGAATCTTGATCCTGGTAACCAGAGTACATTTTTCTTTCATTTCAAAATTAGTCCCCATAGTGGAACATCTGCTATACATCTGAGAGAGTTTGTCTGTTTGTTTGTCCATCTTTCTGTCTGTCTGTGAGTCTGTTTGTTCAAAAACTACTCCTAAAGGGTAAGAGCTAGGACCACTGAATTCGGTTTGCAGCTTCTTCTTGTCATAAGTTAAAAGCAAGGTAAGGGTTTGTTGTGCCGGGACAATGGGATTTGTCTGGAATGTGGTTGTTTCTCATAAAACAGAAAGGAAGGGCTTGGCTAGGAGGGACAGTTATACTATGTAATGACACAGGGGGCATCAAGGGGCCACAGATGGGATCTGGGACAACTATAGCTCCATCAAGGGGGTACAGGTGAAGAACAGGACAGCTATCAGACTATCAACTATGTTTGTGTGGCTATCTGTGTAGCTGTCTGTCCCCCACATGGGGGACATGCACTCTTCCCCCAGTTGTGCCTGCTGCAGTTGCAGCAGCCATGGTCAGGAGTGTCTCACCTGGCCCCAAGTTGCTGCGGTGACAGAGGGCTGGAGTTGTCCTCTCTCCCTGAAGCTGCCTGCATGCTGAACCCCTCATCCCCAGCCCCACCCAGAACAATGATTTAGATGAAGAAAAACAAAAATTATTTCAGTTAAGGACCTGAGCAACACTGGGTAAATCCTCAAGTGTTCTATAAAACAGAACACTATTGTTTTTAGTAATAGCAATTCTTAGATGAAGGAAATTTTCGTAGCACCCACTGTTCCCCTGTTCTTAGGAATGTCTCTGAGGTTGCTAGAGGAAAAATTGTTTTCTAAAAGGCATCCTGCCCTCTCTGTGTGTGTAAGAGAGTAAAAGAGAGCTGAGCTCACCTGCACAATCGTTTTACAGGCACCGAAAGGTTTATATAATTCAGCAGGCAATCCCCATTAGTAGTAATACTAGCAACACTGGATCCAGTATCCCATGCTATTGCACAAGTTTAATTCCATGGCCTTTACTGGAGTTACACAGACCTAAAATAGGTGTAAATGGAGCAAGGACCCAGATGGTCTAATCTGCATGCAGGCAAACCATGTTCAGTTCAGCTATTAGCAAGTGGCTTGATGTGTACATTTATTATTATTACTACGACTGTGTGATGAATGGAAATTAGCTCCTCCTCTAGCCAACACCAGTATAACTCGACTTCCGTTCAGATTCACTTTTACCTGCAGTTTCCAGTTTTGAACTGCACAAGCCTAGAGAAAAAAAAAGCTGTTAATGGAGGAATTAAACAAACAAAAATCCCCTTCTAACCACCATGTCCCTGCAACATGCAAATTTTCCCACCCACTTAAATCTCTGGGCATCAATTAAAGCACACAAGAACTGGTTCCAAAGCCCCGAGACAATGGCAACGCTAGTCTATTGGCAAGACAATTAACTTGTTTGTAATAGGCATTGAGCAAACCACCAGCACTTGCATGGTTTTCGGTTACCGCCCACCAGGGTTGTTTTCAAAAGAGCTTCAAAACAACGGGATGAGCCTCAGTCAATTTAGCTGGTGTCTGAGGGATTTCTCTCTTTCCATGGGGGAACTGCAAATGCAGTCAAAGTGACAATGAGCTGAGGTTTTTAAGGTTTTCCTTAAAGGATGTAACAAATGTAGGAAACTGTGTGGGAGAAGTCTCCATAAATCAGTCTCCATAAACCCTGAAGGGATGCATTGAGTCCTGCAGCATTTCTGAACCTTTCACAAGATGTTTCTCGGGCAAGTTTTTTGGAATTTTGGTGGGCTCTGACCTGCAGTTTTCACTTCCAAAATAACTTGACTTTTCTAAAGTGGTAATTTCATTTTCATGATAATGCTAAACTCAAGCCACATGTGCCTTAATTTAAAGCAGGGCTCGGGCTGCAGAGCCTGCCAAGAAACAGTAGAGAAACATGCTTATTCTACTAGTTTGCTCGAGGCTCTCTGCATTTTTGAATGCCTAGGCAGAAATATCGTTTTTAAACAAGCCAGTCCCAGAGAGACAGAGAGTGGTGGGCTGTGAAGAAGTAATCCATATTTTGCATTAAAGTTTTGTTGGCGTCCCATGCATTGGCTGGTTAATTAAGAACCGATGAATTGGCACTGGAGGGAAACATTATTTGAGGATCTCGTTGGCTACCTAATTTGACAGCTAAGGTGCTGTCCAGACCCTTTCTCTGCCCAGAACTGGCACATTCAACTTCACCACAGCGCAGACAGTCCTACTGGTTTAGCTATGCTAGACCAGCCTGTGTTATGTGCTGTTTTGGAACTCTGGTTGAGTGTCTCTTTCTGCTAATTAACCCTCAGTGATGGATATGTTTACAATGCCTTTGTCGACACTTTTTGGATTATTTAAAATTCTCTTGGGAGGCTGTAAAAAGCAACTTTTTTTAAATTTTAGACAAAGGGAATGACAAATACAGAAAAGAAAACCAGAAATGAAGAGCCAGGAAAAGAAGAACTTTTCTCCCCTCCTTTGGAAACCAGAGGGCGTAGATTCCTAGTCAGTGAACACTGCTACTTTACGCCACCTGAGGATCTGGCCCAATATATATTCCAAACCAGTTGTAATAATACTTGGTAACTGTGGAGCAGCTCAAGTTCAGATACGTTAGGATCAGTGTTTACCGACTTGCTTTCCACTGGCTTCAACTGGACAGGTGGGAGTTCTGCAGCCTTCACAATCAGGACAATTTTATTTACAGGGGCCAAGTGGGGATTTTGATGCCTAACGTTGGGCATCAACGGTTGACAAATGTGCTGGGCCTGTTTTCACTAGCAGGGAATTTGGACCATTTCCACTGACTTGCATCCATTGCATCAGCAGAAAGTCTGGCCTGTTTCCTACATGATTTGTCCGAGGTTACACAGAACGTTAGCAACTAGGGTTAGGAACAGAACCCTCACTTCCAGAACCACGTGCCATCCACTAGGCCCCAGCTGCCTGTCTGACTGTAGTGGCTACACACTGCCCAAAGAGCAAGTCAGTTTCTGATGCAGAGGTACAACCCAAGGGCCCATTGAAGTCAATGGATTTTCAAAGGACTTCCTTTCCTCTAAGGACCTACTGGACAATCTGCTCACTTTCAGCAACCCCATTTCTATTCTGCTAGGTTTGTTTGTCCAGCTCGATTTTTCCCTCCCATGTGTGGGAAGTGTGAACGCTTTCATCGATATTTCCTCTCCTTCTTGCTGCAGCATTGTTTCCAAGGGGCCCCCATGCTTAATTACTCAGCCTTCTGCTTAGCATCATGGTTCCAAGCCCCCTATAAGGTTCTGCCTGTTGGTATCCTGCCATTTCTAGCGAGGCGCTGTTCATTGTGTGCCTGTTGAACAATGCAGCGAGGGATTTTCTGTTTCCATAGTGTCTGCCTGTATCTGAGACTATAAATGGGATCAGCGAGCTTTGCTCACAAATCTTGAATTCCATTTAATTCAGCAGAAGGGCCCTGGAAGGCTTCATATGTGCCCAAGATCACCATGAAAAATAAAAGACTGCTGTACTCAAAGTATGTTCTTGAAAATCCATAAAATATATGTTCCCCCAAGAAGTTCTATACTTAGGCCTTGATGACAATAGGGGGAGATTTGTTTTTTTTTTAAGGGATGTCTAATTTTTAGTCCATTTCTTGCTTGCAAACCATTCTTCCCAGGCTGTGGACTGGGTAGTCTAGAGATTGGTTGTTTTACAGTGAAATATCTTCAGGAAGAAGTATTTCGAAACTGAACCACAAATGCCTCAAGACAGACATGATTCAATGATTTCCCAAAACTGGGATTTTAAATAAACATTGCATTACAGATTTCTGTATGTTTTAATAATCCAGAAGTAAAACACATGCAGCAGCTTCTTGGAAGGATGTGCAGGTAGTGAATTGTCTATAATAGATGACCTGATTGCTCAAAGCTCCCTTCTCTCCCTGAGGCTCACACAACTGCACATCCTCTAATATAACATATGCCATCAAGTGTCAGCAATGCCCCTCTGCCATGTGTATTGTCCACACTGGACAGTCTCCATGGCAAAGGATAAATGGGCATAAATCAGATACTAGAAATGGTAACACACAGAAACCTGTAGGGGAAGATTTTAACCTGCCTGAGCACTCATGAATGTATTTAAAAGTAGCCATTCTTCTACAAAGGAATTTCACAAGCCAACTACAGAGAAAGAGTGCAGAATTGATCTTCATATGCAAATTTGACACTGTTTCCCTTAGCCTGAACAAAATCATGAACTGGACAACCCATTATAAAACCGCTTTCCTTACATTTAACACCTCACTGACATCACAGGCTAAGTATGGGACACTTCCAGCCCACTCAGTTACCCTCAGCACCGACACTAAAATTGACAGGTACTTTTTTCCCCTCTCCCTTCTTTTTCTGTTATAAATTCTGAGAGTCCCTCCCTCCCTTTTTTTCCCTCCACTCAAGTTCATCTGAAGAAGTGGCTTTTGCCCATGAAAGCTCATGATACTATATATATTTCTGTTAGTCTCTAAGGTGCCACAGGATGACCCATTGTTTTCCCCCTGAATTATTTGGCTGGCTAGTTATTATATATATTGCACACACACATGCAAACTATGTTAAAAGAACATTATTACAGTTGGAAAGTCAAACACTCAAAAGTTAGGCTATGCCAGAATTAAGGTTGCCTGTGCAGCCTTCCCCTTTGTGCCAATGGATTATGATACAGTCTATTATTTAATGATCACATACTTTCCCTCTATAGGATCCCTGCCTCATTCATTACTTAGGATGGATCGGCTCTGGGGATGAATCAGGGTTGTGTAGCCAAGGAGGCTGTAAGACCCACTCAGGCCCGCTTATGTGGGGGAAAAGGGGGCAACTGCTCCGGGGCCTGGCAATTCCAAAGGGCCCAGAGCTCCCAGGTGTTGCCGCCGCTGCTACTGTGGGCCCTTTAAATTGCTGCCAGAGTGTAGCACAACATGTTGCCGGCAGCACTGTGGAATGGTGCTGAGGGATGGAGGGGGGCAGGTGGCCACACCACAGCCCAGGTAGCACTGAGCGCCAGATGCCTTGGCTCCACCCCTTCTGTCTAAGGCTCTGCCCCTTCCAGGAGCACTAAGCTTTCCCCCCCCCCATGCTTTGCCAAAGGGCCTGGTATGGCTGCCTGCTTCCCCTGGACCCACTGCCTCATTAGTTGCAGAAACTGGAATATGAGCAGTGGATGACGCAGGGCATTAGAGGACTAGAAAGGATGATCTCGTGGTTAAGGCAGTTAATGGTTGCCTTGGTGTACTAGATTCCATCTTTGTTTCTGCCACAGAGTTCCTACATGATGCTGGGTAGGTCACTTAATGCCTGCCTCGTTGTGGCAGAAACTGGACAGTGCTCATTCACTATTCACTATTCAGTGCTATTCACTATTTTGTTTTCCCTTTGGCTATATCTAGACAGCAGTGCTATTTCAGGATACTGGAAGTACCTTATGCCTCCTGCAAGGAGGTTTACAGGATCTGTCGAAAAAGGCTTTCTTTCTCAACAGATCCCCCTCTAGACTGCCGCTTTTTGCAGACAAAGTGCTGAGTCGGCAAAAACGGCGACCATTTTTATGCAAATTAAGCGCAGGATATTTAAATCCCCGCTTCATTTGCAATGTCAACCTGCTGAATCTGCATCCCTCTGCCAGCAGAGGGGTGCAGTCTAGACATACCCTAAGGGTGCATCTACACTCCACCCTTACCTCGAAATAAGCTACGCAATTTGCGCTACACAAATTGCATAGCTTATGTTGAGGTAATTTTGAAATAGCTTATTTTGACATTTGTCAAATTTCGAAATCAAGTGCTATTTCGACAAGTTCCTTAACCCTCGTGGAATGAGGGTTTCGGGGATGCCAAAAGAGCGCTCCCATTATTTCAAAATACATTTTGAAATAACAGGTGCGTGTAAAGACATGGAATAGCTATTTCGAGATACTTCTGGTATCCCAAAATAGCGCCGCTGTCTAGACGTAGCCTGAGTGCTCCACAAATATTAATTACTTGATCTTTACAAAATGCCTGCAAGGTGAGGGGGGTATTATTACCACAAAGGCATGAAAGCCAAAAGTAGCCACTAATTTTGAGTGTCCAATTTAAGATGACTAGGACCCAATTGTTCAGAGCTCTTAGCACGTTGTATGCTCAGAGCATAGCTCTCATTGATCACAATCGCACCTGTGTGCACACAGCCCTTCTGCAAATCAGATCCCAGGGTCTTAACTCAGACACCCCAAGAAAACGAGAAGCACAAAACTAGTGACACCCCTGAGGCAGGGACAGAATCCACTCCCCTGGGACAGCAGCCAGCCGCCTTCACCATGAGACCATCTGTTCTCTGTCTCCAAGTCAGACTCATTCACTACACAGCTTCAAGCATCTGCAACAAATGAAACTGGAAGGGAACCTACAGACAACAACCCCTTTCCCTACAGCCCCTGATTTATCCCCAATACAGGACCATCCTGAGCACAAATGAGACCGGAATCCTGTGGCAAAAATAGTAGGTGATCTTCTAATTAAAGACAGTATCATAATGTGCATGCACAAAGGGGTCCAATTAAGGTTGCACAGCAAGCTTGGGCTCTAGTGCCTGTAAAAAAACTGCTCTTCCTAAAAAAATCATCTCCCCCAAAGGAGATTAAAATGGAAGCACCTCCAAATAGCCAATCTCTTTAGGAACTTTTGCTGCTGTGTTTAACATGCTCTATGTTCTGTTCTTACAACATTCTGAGTATCTGCATCTCCCCTTGAGGGACAGGCCCATTTAAAGCAGACTAAATATAATTAGAAGTAAACTTGTGCTAACTATGCACAGTCTAGGCCATGTAGATATCCAAGAATCAGCTTCATTGGCACCTAAATGGCATTTGCCACTATATAAAAATAGATCCCTTTATGCCAATTTGGCCCTCTGAAATACTTGCAAAGTTAGCTCTGTGAAGGTTAAATAATCCTCTATGGCTCTGCTCTACCTTGTGGGAAAACTCCTGTAGCTTTACTGTAAACATAATTATCTTGTATGGAGTTTTCATTACTCTAGTACAAAACCACAGGCTGACACGCATCAAGGTGGCTTCCCCCACCCTTTCTGGAATGTGCCCTGACTTTCAGTTACCGCATGGCACTTATTTGTACAGCCTGAGCTTTTTGCAAGCGTACCATCAAAAACTAAATTGCTCCTGTTTTTTATATTACAAAAATTCAACAGAAAGCATCTCATAGCTAATAAAAGAGAGTTGCAGGCAGGCTCTTTCCAGGAGCCACTGCTTTTCAGACTGGTGTACTTCAGCGGCTCATATGCTCTTCTGTGCGACTAATACAGGGCTTTTGCAGAAGTAGCAAACTATAGCACCAGGGTTAGATCTTCAGAATCTAGGATGTAAGTTCAGAGACAGTCAAGGTGGTTTCCTTTGTCCCATGGTTATGGTCAGGACTGCCAATTGAGGGGGCAAAAGGGGCAGTTGCCCTGGTGCCTGGCAATTCAAAGAGGCCCAGGGCTCCTTATAATGTGTTGAATATGAATAATGCTATTTATTTTGTAATTCAGAGGTGCAAATCTACACCCAGGCTTCCTATTTGCCAGAACTTTTGCAATTAAATGTGGACAAAATAAAGGTTGTTTTTGGTTTTCAAAAACTGCAGTAATTCAGGTTGTTGGGGTTTTATTTGTGAAACCAAAAATCAAATGCTTCAGATCTATATTCTCTTTGACCAGAATCCTAAAATCAAGTAAATCTCGAATAAATGATTCCAGTTCTGGTGCATGGTATTTGGAAAGAGCATTGGTTCATGGTTAGAATGCAGCAATAGGCATGCAAAGAAGAGTTAAAGGTACCCTCATCTTTACCACTGATTTGTGTGCTTTGACCAAGTCACTTCACCTCTAAGTTCCTTCATAGCTCAATTCCTAATGCAGGTCTATTCTAGGTTCTTAGGTGGTTTGTACTAGTACTTTCCTGCATAGGTTCCCAACATTTTCTTCACCCCAACTGTGACTATTGTTCCTCTTGTAGGTTATGAACCACATTCCCCCATATCATACCACTGCTTTAAAACAATATAAATCTTTTCACCTTATTTAATTTTTTCCTCATAATTATTATTTCCTCAGCCAATTTCTGACCAGCCACGACATTGGTTTTCAGTTATTTGTCTCACAATAGCACCGAGAAGCCCCAGTTGAGATCAAGTTCCCATTGGCTGGGTAATGTACAAACACATAGGAAGAGACAGTATATGCCCCAAAGAACTTACAGTGTAAACGGACAAGGCAGACCAAAGGTGGGAAGGAGAAAGAGGCATGCAGCAGTATAGTGACTTGCCCAAGTTTACAAAGCAGGGAAAGTGGCTGAGAGGAATAGAAACCAAGTCTCCTCAGACCCAGTTTATTGAGCTACCCACAGGTTCATGCTGCCACTAGATCACACAGCTGGAGGGGCTTTGGTGTTCCATGTTTTGGCTGATCTGAGCTATTGTAACCATGATAGGAGACATACAATACATTGAATGGTGTGGGAGTCTCTGTGAAGAATTGAGTAAGTATGTAAGTTGAGTAACTGAGTATATTGAACAACTATGTAAGTTCTCATATTGCACCCTTGTAGCAAAGGGACTACCCATATAGTCACAAATTCCAAGGGCTGAAGGAACCATCGTAACCAGCCCCTCCCCCCACCTTGCCCAGGGGCTTGGCATAGCTATCAGCTCTCCTAATTGTAATAATCTAGTTTGGCTGCCTGCACATAACCCAGGCCATAGAACTTCCCCAGAATCATTCCTGGAGCACAGCTGTGAGGCAAACCCACAGCCAGCCCAGGTACCATGACTCACTCACCCCTAGAACAGAGCCTGCAGTGACTCAGCTCTCAGGCATGCTGCAGCAGCCTATCCCTGAGCAGAGCCCAGGTCAGATGACCTCCAGGTCCAGATCCTTTACAACCCTATCAGAGCTGCAAGTTAGTCTGTGCAACAGTGCTACCTAGCCGGGAGCCTTCCTGCTTCCACTCAATGCAATAGATTCTCTTGGCTCCCAGCCTGTTCTTGCCCCGGTTCCTGTGTCAGTCCAAATACTGTCCTAGCCTAGTCTGGACCCTACTCAAACCTTGATATAGGCCTGTTACTGATTCCCAGACACCCAGACTAGCGCCCCCACCAGCTTTGACCTTTTGTCTGCATCTAGTTCCTGTCTAGGATACTGACATGGCTAGCCTATGGATTCTGCCCTTGGTTCTGACCCATGGCCTATCCCGGGACCTCAGTTCTAGTGCTGCCTTCAGAGAACATTGTTTCCTGCACAGACAAGATTTACTGTTAACTTTGTGGATAGATACTGTACTATAGGTAGGTACAGCATTCCTAAATGTAGGCCATTTCTTGTTCTGATTAAAACCAGCGTGTGTCTCAATGTCACCTTTAGCAATATTGTCTCCCAGAAGTGACACACAACTTTCATACACAACATAAAAACAGGCTGGCAAGTCATTATTGAAGCTTGTGCAGGTAGATCTGGATACCAAATATTATATTACCTATCTTTCTCTAATCCTCTATCACTATAAAAACATCTAGCACATTTAAAGGAATGCTGTCAAGAAGGTTAGTTCTACTTGTTCAAGAAAAATTACAGGACTTAAGGGGGCAAATTCTGAATAACTTCTGCAGGCCCAGTTTCTGCAACCCATAGTCAAATTATGTAGTTTCTTATTTGGTGAGTAATGGGACTGCACATGGAATGTGGTACTACGCAACATAAGGAAGGGCAACAAAAGTTGATCCTTATTTATTTATGTATTTATTTGCTTGCACTGTCTTAACTATGTGCATTGCCTGGAAAGTAAGTACGATTACATTTGGCTCAGTCTGAATGGATGTGTTTCCATTTAAGTAATCAAGAGAAGAATGGTTCAGTGGTGAGGACCCAGCTTACGAGACTGAAGTTCAATTCCGTGCTCCCCCATATGCCTCGGTGTGAACTTGAGCAGGTTGTTTAGTTTCAATTTCCCATAGGCAAAGATGTGGCCTAGTTACACAACAACCTTGTGAAGGGCTAAAAAGCATGTTCCAAGATTCTTAGGGCATGACCATGCTGCATCTGGGAGTGACCTTCCCCATGTAGGTCCACAGACACACTAGCGCTCTAAAAATTGCTGTGCCGATAATTCAGCTCAAGTTCTCAAGCCCAGTCAGCTCTAGACCAAGTTGCAAAGTCTACATAGCTACTTATAGAGCACTAGTGAGAGTCTGTGAATCAGGACTGGGAGATTCATTCCCAGATGCAGTGGAGACATGTCATTAAGTGCTCATATACTATAACAGTCTCCATGTAAGTACAGGTTGAACATATCTAGTCTGGCATCCTCGGGACCTGACGGGTTCCAAATGAGAGAATTTTCCGGATGATGGGAGGTGAATATTGTCTAGCAGCCTTACCAACACTTCCACAGCTTACTGGGCTGTTAGAGGACATTTAGGGGTAAATTAGAGTTAAATAACACTGAGAGTTAGGACTGGTGGCTGTAAACAAACTTCATGGGACCACAGGAAACTTGGCCACACCCATGAAAAGTGGCATCCAGCTAACTAAAATCATTCCGGACAACAGATGTTTCCAGACCAGAGTTCTGGAGCAGAAAGATTCAACCTGCACCATAGAAAAGGGTGTGGTCTGTATAATTTTTTAACTGGAGACACAATCCTTACACAGAATATCTTGAGCATTTGTTTGGTATCAGCAAAAAGCACAAATGGCTCTGTGTAGTAGTGGCATGAAGCAAGACATGACACTAGTGCTAGTTTTGCTGAGTGTATATGCCCCAACTTGGTCATGGGACCAAGCCATGATCCTTGCATGAACCAGAATTTGGTCCTTTGCATGTGATCTGGTATTAGCAACATAACTGAAATTCCTATTTTCATGGGGATGGACTGAATTTTTGAGTAACTGGTTCCTGTGCAAACTAAAAGGGAAGTCATAGAAAATCCTACCCTGAACATTTATGAAGAGTGACTCCAGGAAACAGAGTGAATGCCAAGCACATTGTTCTCAGGCCTTTTTGACTAGTTTCTTTTTAGTTTGGATGAAGTGCTGGTAGTTGGAATATATTTTGAAACTAATTAGCTCTGACTGTTCCTTGTGCATCTTAAAAGGGA
Source organism: Pelochelys cantorii (assembly GCA_032595735.1). NCBI lineage: Eukaryota > Metazoa > Chordata > Testudines > Trionychidae > Pelochelys > Pelochelys cantorii. Next base: position 13,722,441 of record CM064328.1, read on the forward strand.
AAATGTCTGATTTCTTCTTTGTTATTCAGATTGCATTTTTCTTTATCAGATTGTAGAGATCAGTTTAACTAGAAAGATTATGACAGCTCGTCTCAGGACTAACAAAGAAAATCAATTATTTCCATATTTCTAAAATTGCTTTCTATCCTTCATAATTGGGTCAAGGTCACTTATCTTTGGAATGAGCACAGAACCATGTTTTCCTGGCTCCCAGGCCTGTGTTCTAACCACAGAAACAATCCCTCTCTCACATTATATAATATATTCCTTCTTAATTTAAATGGAATGCCATGAACTACAGGACATTCATTTACATTCATATAGATCAATGTTCATTTATGATGATCTTTATTTAGTTTCAATTCTTCTTCCATGCCTTTTTTCAATCATATTCTCTAAAGACTAAATAATCCCGGTTTTGGTCAATCCCTTTCACACATGGGCCGTTCTGTTGCATTTATCATTTTTATTATCCCAGGCTGTGCTCTCTCTAGTTTAAATAGATATTTCTTTTAAGTAGCTATTTATGAGTCATTTTCAGCTTTACATATTAGTCTATAAATATCCTCAGATGACCCTCTCACATTTTTATCCCAGCTAACGTAACTGAAAATCCTATTCCTATATGTCATGTTTCTAATCCCAGTACAATATTTGCCACAAAACTATGTTGCATCTTCCTAATATCCAGTTGAGTGGCCTGATCTGACTTTCACTGAAACTGAGGAGAGTGATTCCATTGACTTCTACTGGCTTGTGCTGCACTGTCAGTACCAGGAGCTGCTGCTAACTGCTGGTAGGAAGCCACAAGCTGCTGCTGAGAACATGATGGGGCTTATATTAAGCAGGGAGGTGGCTAGTGGTTTCACTGGAAGCAGGGCAGAGTCTGTTGTTGTACTTAGAACTGACTGAGATAAAGGCAGTGTGAGTAACCATGACCCTGGAATAGGAAAGTACTTGCAAGCAAATAGACTAGGGGTTCTCTGAGTCTGAGAAGAGGGAGAGTGGTCTTCTCCATTAGCCAGAACTCTGGCTTGCTGACCCATTCCATAATTTAGCCCAGGTTTACTCCTGGAGGCTCCTTAGGCACACCAGTGAGTGTGTACTGGGTCCAGCCAGGTGAAGGCACAGCCAATTTTAATGTCCTCTACCAATAAAAAAAACTGCAGCAGAGGAATGGATAGAGGATTCCCACCTACCCACCATCCCAGAAGTTACCTGTGTCTCTGGCACAAAGAGTGGATAATCTGATTTAAGAAAAGATGCACCCAGTGATCATATGTATCAGAGGGGTAGCCATGTTAGTCTGAATCTGCATAAACAACGAGATGTCCTGTGGCACCTAATAGACTAACAGATTTACTGAAGCATAAGCTTTAGTGGGCAAAGACCCACTTCATCAGATGCATGTCAGTGATCATAATAAATTACAGGAGAAAAAGAGGGATGGGCTATTATAACAATAACAGTATTCATTGACAGATTTTTTTTATTGAAGTATGCTCATTTTTTTGGTTCGAAAAAGAATTCCTAAAAACCAAAATATTTTGATTTTGAAAACTCCTATTTTTTTCATTTTTGATTTGGAAAAACGTTCCCATCATGTGCCTAAGATTCTGAAACAAAATTGGAAATACATTCGCTCCTACCCCCAAGAAAACACAAACAAAAAAAGGAAGATAGAATGACTGATAACAGAATGTGGACAAAAAACCAGGGAGGTTCAACAATTTCACACACCAACGCACAACAGCAGCAGCACAAGCAGATTCACTTGACTATAAGGTAGCCATGGTGTCATGTAGAACAGACTTCCATCTTGAATGGGCCCTTGTAGGTTGTCTTCCTTCAGTATGAGAGAATTTAAGTTTCTTAAATTCGCCAAAATTGCATCTTCCAACCTCACCCTGGAGGCAAATTCTCTTTGTGTTCATATGATTCTTTGTGTCTAGGTTAGATGTTGCTGACAGTTGATACATACGATTATTAGTGCTGTCACCTAGCTGTGATGTAGCACTTTCATCTGTAAGTCTCAAAACACTTTACAGAGGCGTTCACTGCCGGACACTGTATCTTCCCAAACACTCTTGAGTATTGAGGTAAGGTGTCTACGAAATCATATCTTTTTAAGCAAAGGAGAAGAGACTTCACTTAGAAATGAGAACTTTATAAAAAGTCATAACAAAGCAATAATTAATAGTGGTGAGTAAGGGAATCATCTGGCCTCAAACAGGTAACGTACTGTGGCATTTCAGGAAGGCTACATCTACACAGCTTCCCTCTTCCGCAAAAGCCTATGCAAATAAAGTCATTTGCGTCATTTGCATAATTAGCCATGCATCATATGCATAATTAATTAGGAGACATTTTTGCGCAAGAGGTTTTTGTGCAAAAAAATCTTCTTGTGCAGGAGCCATTCTCCCTGAAAAAATGAGGCAGAATGGCTCTTGCGCAAGAGGGAGTTTTTGCTCAAAAAGGCGCTGTGTAGATGGCGCCTTTTTGCACAAAAACCTCTTGCGCAAAAACAGCCCCTAATTAATTATGCAAATGAAGCATGGCAATATACTAATCTGCACTTCATTTGCATAGGCTTTTGAGGAAGAGGGAAGTTGTGTAGATGTAGCTGAAGAGTGAGAAAGAACATGAATAATTTTTTAATAATGTTTATGTTTAAATCTGTTCCCAAATTCACTCAAGATTCGGGCCCTCAGTGCAGGCAAATGATTCCAGAACCTCATTCAGCAGTGCCTGGGCCGGGCTCCGAGGTTATTCAGCATGACCTGCTCTCCTTTCAATAGCACTAAGTCAACAGCCTTGTCTGAGCAGGATCCCAATGAGTTCTCCCTACAGGCAACGAAGAACAGTCTGTGCAAGCAGAACTTCTGCTTCCCTTTCAAGCCCTGCTTGGTGGGGCCTGGCTGGCATGGCCACTAATGAGGGAGACTGTCCGAACCTTCGGCTGGACTGAGAACAGAACCATGCATTAGGGGGACAGAGAAGAGTGAAGTGAAATGCCTGAGACAGGAGCAAATAATTCAGTTTAGCGCCATGTTCTTAACAAATGGTCAACGTAGTTCAGCAGAACATTAGGATTCCCAGTCTCTTCAGCCTATGTGTCATGGTTTTGTGCACTCAGATGGTTGAAGTTAACTCAAACTTTGGGAATATTTTGGATTTAACCTGTTTGCATGGACTTTATTAGTATTATTGCTCCGCTGGTCACAAATGTCACAGAAAGCAGAGTCAAATGGAATAGCCTTAGTATTGTCACACAGCCGTGAAAGTCCCTGCTTTGATGTTGTAAGGAACCCCATGCTGGTCCAGAAACTTGGTTTGATCAGGACTTTCAGCACTGCAGCACAGACATCTGCCACCTGAGTGGATAAGACTAATGGCCCCATTTCCATTGACTTCAATGTGTGCTGGACAAATTGCTAACTCCATTACTGCAATCAATACCGGGGGGCAGGGGCTGTTGTATCCCAGTTGGGTCAGCCATAGAGTAGGGACCCATAAAACATACCGAACAATAGGCTATATACCCCCTTCCTTGCCAAAGGAAGCTCATTGCAAGTAGAGCTGCTTGGAACTTTTTTTTTTTTAATGAAATGCTGTTTTGCCAAAATGTATATTTTGGCACAAAGGTATCGATTTTGACAAAACTTTCCAGGTGCAGAATGGAATTTCAGCAGCAAGCCTCACCCTAGACTAACCAATAGCCCATGGTTCTGGGAGAGGAAAGAGCTGGGTTCCAGTCTTTGTTGTGCCCCATTCAGGGCAGGAATTTAACCATGGGTCTCTCACATGTGAGGGAAATGCCTAACTACTGGACTCTAAAGGGTGAATCTTTCTCATGCTTTTCTCTGAAAGAGCTTGTTTTCTTTCCTCACTGGAACAAAAACAAATGTTGCAACGTTAAATATTTTCATGAAATGGAATTGTTGTTTTCCAGCCAGTCCTACGTGCAATGGCCTGAGAAGCTACGTTCCTGTTCAGGAGCCGTTTCCATAAAGACCAAACTCTATTACTATGAAAGCCAAAAGGAATCTCTTATCACAGAGCAAAAGACTGAGGAGTGTCATAGGAGTGACCCACTATAGCTGTACAAGACACTGGGCAGGTTCTGGATTCATTTCTGTATGGATTAAAGGGCAACTGGAATGTGCCGATGGAATAGCACTAGCAGCATGATGGCTTGGCTCACCCCACGGGCAGAACACTTAGTAACAGTGCATGGATCTCATCAAACAGACTGAAAATGGGAGCCTTATTGGTTTGTATTCCTCCATGCCCTGCCAATTCAATTCACTTTGATCACAGCATTCCTTCTCACTGCAATTTCAAGGAAATGGGGAGAAAATGCACAAAAGTACATTGGAAAAATTCACTGGGGCTTTTAGAACAATTTTCTATTAAGGATTCAATATTTTGTCTCCAAGTGGATTTACAGAATTTCACCCAATACTAAATAGGAAACTAAACCAACCTGTCACTAAAAGAAAAAAGTTGACTCATGCTGACATTTGAGCTAAAACTTATAACAGGCCTTGGAAAGAACCTTTAAGATGCCTTGCATCTGCTTCCTATCTGGCAGTGGAGAATTTTATCATGTTGCTTTCTTTTTGGCTAACAAAAGTATGGAGGGCTAACAAGGAAAAGGTGAATTATAATTAAAAAATAATGATGGTCTTTACTGTAAATAGCCTCTCCTATAGACAAGTACTGCAAAGCTGATTATGGAATTATGCCATAACAAATAAACTCTTCACTGTTAAAATCTTTATCACCCCCAATTGCAAGAAATTATTGTATCCATGGTAGTAATGGACATAAGACAAGGAAATACTATGAATTATGTACCATTAGCATTAACTGATTACAAAAGGAAAATTATGAAGGCTTGAATAGTGAGCATGGTACATCTAATGATACTATGCCATAACCTCAGCTGGTGTAATTTGTGGGTAGCTGCATTGTCAATTGGGCTGAGGGTCTGATCAAGTCATAGCTCAGATCAAAAACATAACAAATAAGTTATTCATCCTGCCATAAAAAACCAAGCTCCACTCTGGATGAAATCTTTTTACTTACCTAAATATCTGGGAGTTAAGATGGGCATTGCAACATGTTAAACTTGGAGAACCTATCAAGTGGGTTCATAGGGTCCAGTACTCTTCAATTTTTATTTATTGGATGATGGAGTGGAGAGTGTGCTTGAAACATTTATGAATGACAACGTTGGGAGTCCGTTGAAAGAACTTTGGAGGACAAGGCTGGAATTCAAAATCTTCTTACTATGTATTTTAGAAACGTGCAGCTGTCTGTCTTTCTGTGAGACCATTTGTTCAAGAACTCCTCCTAAATGGTAAGAGCTAGGACCACCAAATTCGGTATGTAGCTTCCCCTTATCCTAACTTACAGCAAGGTCAGGATTTGGTTGTGCCAGGACAATGGAAGATTGTTTCTCATCAAATGGAAAGGGAGGGGTCTGGTAAAAGGAACAATTATACTGTAGAATGACCACAGAGGGCACCAAGGGGCTAGAGATGGGAACCAGGACAGCTATAACCCCATTGGGCCAGCAGGGGGCAGGAGAGGAGAAAAGGACAACTACCTACTATATATTTCAGAGAATTTGTGGGTTGTTTGGCTGTGTGTCTGTCTGTCCCCCAGCCCAGGGACATGCGCCCTCCCCTCACTGTGCCTGTTGCAGCTGCAGTGGCCATAGTCAAGTGCTTCTCACCTGGCCCCAACCTGCTGTGGTGAGAGAGGGCTGGGATTGCCCCCTCTCCCCAGGGCAGCCTACAGACTGAACCCCTCATCCCCAGCCCCACCCCGGAGCAACGATTTAAATGAAGAAAAACAAACATTATTTGAGTTAAGGATCCAATCAATGATGGGTAAATCTTCTAGTGATCTTATACATTGGTTGACTGGGTTGAAATAAAAAAGATGAAATTCGGTAAAGACAAACACAAAGTATTACACTCAAAGGAAAAATAGCCAAATGCTCATATACAAAATGGGAAATATCTGGCCCTGCAGCAATGCTGCACAAAAGATTCTATGGCTATAGTAGGTCACAAATTAAACATGAGTCAACAGTGTGATTCTGCAGTGAAAGAGGCAAATATTATTCAGAAATTTAGTCTTAGAAGCATTTTACATAATACCAGGAAGTATGTACATCACCAAGCATCTTCTGGAGTATCCAGTTTTGGGTGCTACAGTTTAAGAAAGATGTGGACATACTGGGGAGAGTCCAGAGGAGAGCAAAAAATTGATGAAAGCTTCAGAAAACATTAACTATGCATAAAGGGAAAAGAACTAGACATGTCATCTAGAGAAAAGAAGACTGCGGGGGGAAGTGATAACAGTCTTGATATATTCAAGAGGTTGTCATTAAAAGGACAGTAATCAATTGTTTTCCATGTCCACAAAGGTAAGGACAAGAAGATATTGGATTAGTTTGCAGCATGGAAATTTACATTAGATATTAGGAAAATCTAACAATAGATTAGGAAAATCTAGTTAAATACTGGAATGGGTTACCGAGGGAACCCCTGTCTCTGGAGGGTTTTAAGTACAGATAAGACAAATATCTGTCAGAGATGGTCTAGAAATATTTAATCCTTCATCAGCTTGAAGTAGACCTTTTGAGGTCCCTTCCATCTTTTTATTTCTATGATCCTGAGTCTAGAACAGGGCTAGGTAATAAGCAATGAGGATCGCCGTTCCTGGCCAATGGAACCTGCAGAAAGCAGTATCTGAGTCCGCACCGCTTCCCTCTGCTCCCATTGGCCAGCAACAGTGATTTGTGGCCAACAGAGCTGCAAGCATCCATACCTGTTGATGCGCAGGTAAATAAAGCACCAGCAGCCTGTGAGGGGCTAACCCTGGTGAACCATCTCCAGACTATTGCCCACCCCTGGTTTAGAAGGCTAGCAGAAATACGCTCTCATGGACTCAGGTGGAGGAAACAACATTCAAGAGATGAAACAAAGAACACCCTGCCAGTAGCTCCCTCCCAGGAGTGAATTAGGGGGGGTTTGTTCCCCAACCTTGCCTTCATCTGTTCATATATAATTAGATGCAACTGAAAACTTCAACACAAATAGATGGAACCTTATTTCAAAGGGGTTAGGGTAGATATTAGAGCCTAAGTCAGATATTTCTGAGAACAAAGCTGAGAAGTGGAATAGTTCTATGTTTCTTCTTCCTAACTAATCACCTGATATCAGAGGTGCCAAAACACCCTCAGTTCCTTTTGATTTCAGTGAGAGCGGCAGATGCGCAGAACCTTTAAAATCAGGTATAGTGTATTCATAATAGTGCTTATGCCTTTGGCTCCTGGTTTTCTGTGTTTATTTATGAGCAGAATTCTAAGCTCTTTACAATAACAAGGTCCAGTGTCCCATGCTCTTCTCTGCTGGAGATATGCAAGAGAAAAAGTTGCAAGGTCTCGACCTGGAGGTGTTTTCTTCTTTTTGGTCTGGAAAGTTTTTCTGGCACTAAGCCAGAAGCCACGTCTGTTCTAGATTTTTGCATTCTTCCCTGTTTCATTTGGAATTCAAACACTTTTAAGGGTGTTGTTTAAAATAAATGTGCCTCTTGCTTTTCATCTAGTTTTGCAAGATTCATTTCCTATCCCATAAGCCCTTCTGCAAATGAACTATGGTAGGTCTGTTGCAGTTTTGTTTTTCTATGCCTATGTCAAAGTGAGCAACGAGCCATGATCCCACAATAATTAATGGGACTAAAACATACACATGTTTTTCAGGATCAAGCTTCAATTGGGATGTGCACTGAGGTTTCCTCTTAAAGGCCAAATCCTGTCAAACCTTATTCATGTGTGTGATTCCATCAAAACCAACAGGACTATTCCCATGAGTAAAGGCAAATTGCATGAATAAGTATTTGTAGAATCAATTCCTAAGAAAAGTCTAATATAAACAATAACAATTATTGATATTGCATGACATAATAGACTATAGGTAAGGACAATCTGTGACAGCCACACAGGAGCAGTGAGAAGACACTAGGCCCTGCTCTACACTAGGGAGTTATTTGAAAATAACTCCCCTATTTCAAAATAACAAGTGGAGCATCCATACTACCAAGCCCATTATCTCAAAATAAGGGGCTGGTTATTTTGAATTAATAACTCCTGCTTTCCATGAGGAATAATGCTTATTTTGAAATAGTTTTTTTAGGGAGTTATTATTTTGAAATAAGTTATTTCAAAATAATTTCCTAGTGTAGACATTCCCTAAATGTGTGACTTTTTCAAGCCAGTGAAAGGGTTTTGTACCTGATAATAAGAATGTTTTTAAATGCCCCTCTTCCAGTGGCTAAAAAAGTTGTTCATTTTCTTCTGTTTTTCCCCTTGTTCTAATAAAGCAAAATAGTTTACTATCTTAATTTGATCTGCACTAATTGAGGTTAGAAGGAACAACTCTCACTCATGTGCATTTAACGACTAACATCCTGCAATATTTCTACTGAGGGATGGGGAAATGGGAGAGCCAAATTTGAATTAGTGGTGTCTAGGACTGAAATCTAGGGAAGGAGTTGGGAACCTCCTAATGGCTGGCTTTCAAACCATCTGGGTGAGAATTGATTTTCTTCCCTTCAGACAGCAGGGCTAGTTTGGCTAAATTAATTGTTCTATCTGCATGACAAACAGGGATTATGATAATCAGCAGAGATGGATGGCCTAAAATAAATGAATATTTGTTACAATAATTAATGAGGGATGTTACCAACCACTGTGTTCAGAGAGTACCAAAGAGGAGGCTGTAAATGTAATCTGAAATCAAACCCAAGTCATAAAACACAGAACACAGCGAGCAGGAATAAATGTCTTATTCAAGATAGCACAGATCATGCATGGCTTTAGGCAATGAATGGCACTGTAGATGTGGGATAGCTTACCCCTCACAATTCTCTAGAAACCATGGTAAAAAAGGGGGACATCCCAGAATACCTCTGAATGAAGAAACATGAGGTCTGGCTTGAGGAAGACCCTTGAAGTAGGCTTAGGACTGCAGAGGTGAAGGTTCAGTGAATACTCTAAAAATTCAACTGAGAGCAGAATCCAGCCCAATATAGGGTTAACATATCTGACTAACTATTTTTCTTTGACTGAGCAGAGGAATGGGAAAGGAGCTCTTGGTACATAATCTTAAATATTTTACTAATTTTGATTCTTCCTCTCTTTCAAGCAGATCCCAAAATTGTCTAACTGAGGCTAATTTCTACTGATTTCAGTGAAGAGAGACCATTGGGATCTCCCAGATGATCTCTTGCTCAATGCACAAAACTGGGTATACTCCAGCATTAAGGTTTGGGCTGGGATTGGGGAACATTGGGTCTGGCAGGATTAGGTTTACACACTTGCCAGCTGTAGATCATTGACTCCTGTGGCTTGAGCTGAGGGCTCCTCTTTGCCTCTGTTGCTGTGGAAGACTACAGATTGCTTAACTGGAGCACTGTTCTATTAATATCTTAGCCAAATACTATGGGCCAGACTCTGCACTAGATTATTGGTACCTTTGCCCTGCTGCTTTGGCACAAAGTTGCCCTAAAGCTGGCTTCGTTGGCCATTGCAGGACTCTCCAGTGATGGAATTTGTGGATGGCATAAATCTGTCACAAGCACTCCTTGCCATTCCCATCTACCTACAGCCAACTCAGGGGTTTGGCTTCTCCCCAGGGTTGTTAGCTGCAGCAATGGCCATTGGCAGCCAGCACCAGCAAAGACTGGCTCATCACAGACAAACCCTAGAACTGGTAAATTGTCTTTTACTCCCACCTCTGATCAGCTGTACTAAGTGCACCCCAAATATAGCAGCGGGTCTGGTGCAAGATTTTGTCATGGGGTGTTCTACACATGTTGAGTGGCTCTGCCATCAGGTGATTATAGGGATTATCTCTGCCCAGTTCTTTACCCTCTCTTTCTTCTACAATTTCTGGTCCCACTCTGGAACCTGCACTTCTAACCCACACCCCATATCTCGTCCCAGACCCCAACCCTTTGCCTCAGCCTGGGGCCCATTTCCAGACTCTGAACCCCTGGCTCTACCCCCGGTCCAGAGTTCCCTGCTGCACCTCAAATCCCCACTGCCTTTTCATGTTTCTGTTGAACATGTTTGTTATTTCTGCAGACCCTGTTCTCCATTTTCTACTCTGACTTCCCAAAGAATTATTGAGTCATGTTCAAGGCCTCATTCCTTATCTTCAAAGCATTCAGTGATCTGTCCCCAGAGAATCCACAAGATATTTTTAAGCATGGGGTTGAAGACCAGCATTGACAAAAATCTCTGCAGTAAGGGTAATACTCATTTATGCAGGAGAGTCTAGTCTGAGAATGTGGTATGAAATCCAAGAACTAAGAACCATCACAAACCTCCCCACATTCCCCTCCCAGTGCAAAGTACATCTCTTTGACCTTCCTTTTCAGCCATAAATACATAGAAACATGCATACTGGGGCGGAAAAAACCCTAACAAAACAAAACCCTTTATTCTACACACTTTCCCCCCTGAGGAGTGGACAAAGAACAAATAAGAATCATTGATCATGTCCCTCAATACACTACTGAAAAACTCTTAGATGCTATGGTGTTGAGAACAGTGTAAGAGCCTGAATAGAACAGATGTAACCTTATTATACGGAAAGTCCAATACACTATCAATTACAAAACCAGAACTGGACCTGTCAGTCTTTGTTCAATCACTTTTGAAATCAATGGGAAATTCTCCCTCAGTTAGAATTGCAGGGACCCATCATCCCTGCTTTTTACATTTGCTGCATCAGTATTGTTTTTACTTTGTTTACCTTTTAAAGTTATTTTTTCCAATAAACAAACTCCTTCCCGTTGCACGACCGTCAAAATAACCACCTCGTTTGTTTTTTTGGGGGGAGGGCATTTTATCTCCTTTTTTAGTTTTCCGCATTTGCAGTTGAAATGGGGTGTGCTACAGGGAGAGAATGGCAGCCTCCTACGTAATCTGTCCTTTAAAAACAAACAACCAGAAACCAAATACCAATGTCAGTCAAAATGAAAAAGGATCATCAAATTCTTGAGCAAAAGCTACAGATAAAGTGAGCCAGACACCAAACTGATTTTTTTATGCCTCCACTTTAGCATAAATAGGCAACTGTCAAAATATAGCATCTTGTTATTTGACAAAGTGAAATTCCACTAAATTGAATCAAGTTGAACAGAAAGCGGACTGTAGCTTAGGCAGGCTCTCCCTCCCCTTCTGAGATCATGGGCCTGTTTGGCAGAGCTCTCAGGTTCCAAATGAAAGAAATGTGTTGGAATAGAATGAGTGATGAAAAAAAAAGTCCCTAACAGGAATTCCATTAATTAAAACCCAAGAGGTTGACAAGTCTTGAGCAAATAGTTCGTAATGTTAGGAGAGAGGAACCATACTTCCAGGTGTGTTGGACCAGTTTGATCCCTATCTCTGTTAACAGATTATTTTATAAAGTACAAGTTATTGACTATTCCTTCTTGCTACCAATCAATCAATACGAATAAACAAACACTCTATCAATAAAACTGAAAAGAGAGTTTGCCTTTCATACAAGTCACTTCTGGTAACTATTAATGTAGCGACTTGATCTCTACGTTTATCAAGGTTTATGCTATCTAGCTTAGGGAATTTATATTGCTGTCCATCACCACAGTATCTGATACATTCCTACCTAAAACGTTATCAATAGTAAAGTTACTAGTGACCTCCATTGACACATCGAGTCTTTTCCTTTTGGGGGGTATAGAAGCTCTACAAAGCAGAAGCTGATTGTTTTGTCTGCTCACTACTTTGGGGTCTTTTAGGGTGCATCTATATACCACCCTAAACTTGAAATAAGATCCGCAATGTGCACTATGCAAATTGCATATTTTATTTTGATTGAATTTCAAAATAGGCTATTTTGAAATTTGGCGCATCTTCACACTGCCAAATTTTGAAATAATGTGCTATTTCGAGACATCCCTTAACCCTCGTGGAATGAGGGCTACCGGGATGCCAAAATAGCACGCCCATTATTTCAAAAATATTTTGAAATAATGGGCAGCTTGTAAAGACGCGGGGTAGTTTAGATGTACCCACAGGCTATGTCTACACTACAAGTTTTGCTAGAAGAAGCAATGCAAATGAAGTGCGGATTAGCATTTTCTTGTGCTTCATTTGCATACTCTCTTCCGATCTGTTTTTGCACAAAAACAAGCAGTGTGGACGTTTCCTTTTTGTGCAAAAACACCTTTTTGCGCAAGATCCTTATGCCTCAAAAAAGGAGGTTTACCGATCTTGCACAAAAAGGGGGTTTTACACAAAAAGGAAACGTTCACACTGCTTGTTTTTGCACAAAATCCCCTTGCGCAAAAATGGATCAGAAGAGAGTATGCAAATGAAGCGTGAGAAAATGCCAATCTGCGCTTCATTTGCATTGACTCTTCTGGCAAAACTCGTAGTGTAGATGTAGCCTTAGTGTTTTCCTGAATTTGTATTTCTTACAGGTTTGATTTTTTTGGAGAGGGCAATGGGTGATGAGTTATGGCTGGAATGGGGTGGCACTGCTTTGAGTGTCATTCTTGTCATGTGGAAAGGCACTGTTGAAGACAAAGGTTTTGCAGCATTTGTAGAAGTAGGTTAGTTTGCCTAACGTCCTCTTACTTCCACTGAAGCAAGCTTTGACTGACAAAGACAAAAATTATTAAAGTAGCTCTGCCTAGAGTTACACTTCCCATTATAAGATCCTATTTTCAGTTGCTTTTAACTGTCAGACTTTAATATGTTCAGACTGAATTTTTCCGAGTAGGGTATCTGCCTCCAGTTACTTTTCTGTTGAAAGTTTCAGCAAAAATGGTTTAGCCATGACTAAGAATGAGGTTGAGAAAAAAACATAGTTTTGCCCATATTAAAAATAGGTGTGAGGGTTGGATGAGGAAGTGTTGTGGGGGAGGAGAATGCAACTGCCTGAACAAGGAACTGGGCAAAAGACAACTCAGATCAGCTGAGTAGCTTGGGGGTATCAGACTGTCGAACAGTATTCAGCTGCCTTTGCCTTGAGACCACCCTTTTTCTTCCTGCAATCCCGTATCTTATTCATGACACACACCTTCCAACTTCTGCAATAAATGAGGTAGGGTTCTATGGACAATGGCTTCATTTACTACACAACCCTGATTTCTCCTTAGAGCAGTTCTAACATACATACTGAATGAGGCAGAAGTCCTGTGGGAAAAGATAATGGATGGTGATAGAATCCAATAAATGTTGTCTGGAAGAGACCTCAAGAGGTCATCTAGTCCAGCAGTCTGTGTTCAGGCAAGACCAAATATACTGAGATCATCCCTGACAGGTATCTGTGTTCTTAATAACCTCCAGTGGTGGGGATTCCATTCCCTTCATGTAATTAAAGACTATATCATAATGCATACATATGAAGGGGCTGAATTCAGGTTATGTGGGCCACCTTAATTCTGGCATTTACTTATTTCTGAGTGCTTGATTTTGTAACCTTAATGCTCTTTGCGTGCAGTTTATGTGTGATTCATACATGATTTCATCTGAGCTCCTGAAACACACAGGGTATAGAAATAATTATAATCAGGTGCAAAACCCAATGTAAATGCAAAGTTAAGGGTGAGAAATCAAGCACACAGAAATAAGGAAATTGAAAAAGTTACAGTTTCTTCAGCTGGTGTAAACAGGTGCAACTCCATGGAAACTAACATCACATGGGATCTGATTCAGCATTAACCTAGCTACATTGCATATTTTTAATATATTTTATGGTGTTGACTTTGCAGTGAGAAAAGTGTGGTATTTTAAGGTTTACATTTAACACAGAAATCTTCCACACAAAACACTATAAAGTGTGGGAGTGAGTGTGGCATTTAAGCCACAGCCTGAGAAGGGTTTGTCACGACCCTAATGTTTCAGGGGAAGCAACAGAAAGCATTCTCTGAGGCTCTCAGGGGTACAGCACAGCCAGCAGCAAATCTGGCTATTTTGGAGGGGTGGGGTGGAATCGGACGCTAGTCCCACTTTATCCCTGCTCCTGCAGCCTCCTTTGGGCTGGCTAATGCTGGCAGGGTTGCCCCTTCTCTTGAGAAAAGGCCCTGTAATTGAAGCTGGCTCCTGGATGCAAAAATGGGAAAGATACTTTGTATTCAGCCTCTCGCTTGCATCAGAGGAGCTGACAGCTTGCACAGGCTCCTGGGCAAGGTGAGGGGAGGCGGCTCTGTGCTCCCAGAATGGGTGGGACCTTGGACGGAAGGGGCAGGGCTGGAGACAGCCAGCTCTCCACACTGCCCAGAGTGTAGCACACCCTCCCCGGCTCTAAGAGTTGCAAGGAGTGCACACACAGTGCTCCAATGGTGATTTAAAAGGCCTGGGGCTCTGGCCACTGCTGCTGCTGTAGTAGTAGTGGCAATGGCTGGGAGCCCTGGACCCCTTTGAACGGCCCAGCCTTGGAGCAATTGCTGTTTTTACTCTCCCCAGCGGCAGGCCTAGCTTGCACGATCCCAGAGGGGCTGTCCAAAACTCCCCTTCACTGTGATGCCTACAAAAATCTCGACAAAACCGTTACACTTCTCATGTGCTGAAACCACTGAGCACCATGATGACCAATATTGTGTCACCATTTCTTTTACACCTTCCTGCATCAGTCTGCCTCCATCTGTTGTTTCTTGACTTTGATTGTAAGCTTTTTGGGGTAGACACTCTTTTTAGTCTATGTGTGTACAGCACCTAGCATAACAGGGGATTTGCCATCGGGAGAGACCTAAATTCTTAGGTGAATCCCACTCCGTGTTAATACAGTGAAAGCAAATAATAATACAGGGGCCAAATTCTCTGTGAGTATCAGTGGGTGAAATGCAGTTAATGTCAGAGGAGTGCACTGCCAAGGACTTTGCAATATCAAGTAGGCTCTGCCAATAACAGCACAACAGAAGGACCATATTAGCTCAGAAGGCTGGTTGCATGTTCCACAACACAGATATGGGTTCAACACCTTTTTAGTATGTTGTGTCATAAAAGCAGTGAAAGGGTGCTGGGAGTAAAGGTAAAGTTTCAACAAGTAGCTCATTCAGCCTTCTCAGGCCTTCTCCAGTAAGTGAAACATGAAGAGCTAACTAGTGTTTATCAGTGTAAAAGCATTGCTGAAGGTGAAAAGATCTCTCCTGTCTCCCATGAAAATCTCTTGAATCTAGGCTTCATTCACAGCATGTTCGATTTGGCCAGCAAAGGAAACCGCTCTATATTTGTGCCCAGGTTTCTTTATGGGGTAGCTGGTAGAAAGGACGGCAGGGAAACAGCAAGGAAAGGTGCGGGATAAAAGAAAAGGACTGAAGTGAAATGTTCTGCTTATTTTGCTGACTAAAGTTCAACATCTATGTGGAGTAGTCTTGGGAGCCAAGAATTAACATGTTACAGCCAGAAACTTTCATGAAATATACAAAAATATGTATAGAGAGATATATTTATTTATACTGAAATATGTTGCAGTTGGGGCTTTTTTCCTTGGGACATTCAGTGCAATACGCCTGATGTCTAATTACACCGATGTTCATCCGTTTATGTGACTCAGTTGACCATAAGGAAACAATAAATTTTTAAACATTCTTCAGATTTCATGGACAGGTTTCAGGATTAAATGTAATTTACTCTTCAGCATTTAGTTGAAGCTTTTGTTTTATTTCCAAAATGGAAGTACTTTTCCAAATACTTTCATCATTATTTTTAGCAGCTTGATTTTTTTTTCAGGCTCATGCAACATTTATTAATATTGGTGCAGAGGAGCACAGGCTACAGATGAAAACCTTCTACTCCATTTTACTTTTCAAAGCAACCCTGCTAATCCATCCAAACCCTTTTAAAACAACAGGAACTAAATCCTCAGGAATTCCAGGGCACACTGACAGCTCTCCAGGCTTTCGTTTAGTAGCCATCTTTGTAATGTCTATCATTTACACATAAGACCCTGGATTTACAGTTCAGGGGGCAAAGCACTATTTCCCAAATCATGTAAATCACTGTAACTCATGTAGGATTTTACCAGAGGAAGATCTGGCCCTGGATAGTCACATCACGGTTACAGGAAAGCACAGGCCATTCAAAACAATCTGCTGTCCTTTGCAAACTTCACTTTGGAAGCCCCCTTCTTGCCCTCTTAGACGTTGATGGCTGCGGCCCAGCATCTTCCCTGCTGCTGCCATTCTGTGACAAGGTACCTTCTCCACACAAAGCCTGAGGGAGGATAGCAGTTGGCTCCTTCATAGAGCCGTGAACAGGGGCATGTACCTGGCATGGTTTCTCCCCTGTCCCTGAGGCCTGTCCTTTTTGCAGCATTAGGAAGACCCTGGTACATGATTACCTTGAGTGTGCCAGGTAGTCGCCTTCTCTCCTCAACCTACTTCTGTGGACTTGGCTGCACTTCTCCTCCCACTTTCTCAGATATGCACACCCCATCCACGACCCCATAAAGTCATGGGACCTCCTTGCCAACCCCCTCTGAGTGATGGCCACCATCTATATCACCAGGGAGAGAATGTTGGCTGAGGGGACTATTTCCAGTCTGCTCTCCTCACATATCTGGGCAGTATCACTCTGGGTACTCTCCGCTGGCTCCCTTGACACCTCTGTGGAGAAGTGGGTGCTGTCCAGGGTTCTCCGCTTTGTGTCCCCTTCAGGTTCCCTTGTTTTGACGATTGGACCCTCACAGCTGCCCTTGTTTGCTTTTTGGTTGTCCTCAGTAATTAGTTGAGTGCTTCGGCTCAGTGGATCCTCCCCAAAGGCGGGGATCCTTTAGCTGTGGGCAAGCATAAGCCTGCCCACTTCCTGGAACCCAAAAGGCCCCCTGGAAACCAACAGGACAAAACCCAAGAGGATAAAAATGGCCAATTAACCCAGTGACAGGTTGCACCTAGAAGAGAGTCAGGGCTGGCAAACTGATTGGTGATGAATCCTAGCTGGACAGGAGGAGACTGAGCTGGTATAAAACCAGGAAGGGACAGATAAAAAGGGGCTGTAGGAAGAAAGCGTTCAGTCACCCTGTAGAGATGGGGAAGTGGAGGATGAGCCCTGGGACCCTGCCTTGGACAATAGATTCTGGCAAGAGCCCAGGAAGGGTGAAATAGCTCCAGGGAGCAGAAGCAGCTCCACTAGCAGCCCAGAGGGGAGCTGGAGCTAGAGAAGAAAGGTAGGAAGCAGCTTGGGGAAACATCTCTAGCGTCAGGTGTTGCACAAACCGTGCACTTTATTTACATGCACTTCCACAGGTAAGGCTGCTCACAGCTCCCATTGGCCACGGATCACCGTTCTTGGCCAATGGGATCTGTGGGAAGCAGCGCAGACTGGCACGCTGGCTGGAGCCAGTTCTAGATGTGGATTGATTTCTGGTAACTGGGCATTGACATTGAGCTGAAAAATGAATAACCCTGCATGCTCTTTGTAAGCAGGCCTGTTCTAGGAGAGATATGGATGTGTAAAAAAAAATGCCAAGTTACACTTAGAACATACCCAGACTCTTCATCACTCATTCCATTCAGCAGAAGGGTATCTTATCGGACATGTGGTGGATATTACTGTCTAGTAGCTGTTTTCCAGCTAGTTTCTAATAAAGCAATGAACTTCAAACCTACTAAATAAGTGCAGAGCAGACAACTCCTTCACTGCCTTAGAGAAGTGAAAACAGACCTAGCATATACCCCTGCTATTGTGTGTCGGGCATGGGCAAAGCCAAACTTGGAAGTCTAGGGCTCTATACAGTACGATCAAAAATAAAACAACCCAAAATAAATAAACCCACAGCTCTAATCACCTCTTCCTCGTGCAATTCAAACCCACAGTCTGCAGATGGAAACGGTTAAGCTTTTGGTATAAAACCTAAATACAGTTTGCCATGTTGGTTCCACATTATTCATTAGCCCACTCTTTGTTTTTCCAGATGCTCTCTGCCAGCAAGTGGGCCTCCAGAGTCCGGATCATGGGCAAAGACTCCTACCATCATATTCGTCCTGAGTCTGTACATTTGTTCCTTTTAGTTTTGTGTTTTGGGACTTATTCCTTTGTCCTTGACGCATACCCACATCCCACCCTCATGGCCTCTTTCAACCATGTGCAGTCAAATCCCTATGGAGCCATGGCCAACAGATTTGCTAGACATTGGCCTAGACATCACCTTCCTAATGTAATCATCTTTGCAATTCACATCCACGTCCTACATGATTCATATTCTCTTTGGGACTGGTATGGCGAAGCAGCAACCTAGATATCACAAGGAATTTAAAATAAACTAATTTCTCAATAGCTTCAGCGGGGTAGCCGAGTTAGTCTGTACAGGATAAACTTAAAAAACAACAAATAGTACACTCCGGTCATCTGAAGACGTGGGCTGTGCCCACAAAAGCTCATGATACCATCTACATGTTTTGTTAGTCTTTAAAATGCTACTATACTATTTGTTGTTTTTTAAGTTAATTTCTCAATGTTCAGGTTTTCTGCAAACACCCTTACACAACGTTTAATTAACAGATGATACTTGCAACTGCCAAGTATCACTAACATCAAGAGCTAAGTAGTCAAAACTGCAATAGATGATAACACCCAGAGTTAAATTAAGTAGGATTTTTAAAAAAGATTGCTACTACTTTTTTACTCTTAGGGTACGTCTACACAGCAGGGCTTAACTCAAAATAAGTTATGCAAATTGAGCTACATCAATTGCGTAGCTTATTTCGAAATAGCTTATTTTGAAATTGGGAGCATCTACACAGCACTTATTTCAAAATAGAGCACTCTGCCTCTGACTTTTCTTACTCCCCGTACAATGAGGGTTATAGGAGTTGGTGGAAAGAAGTCCTCCAGCTTGACAGTATTTTGACAGTATTTTGAAATAACTGCCTGCTGTGTAGATGCAGACTAAGTTATTTAGAAATAACGCTAGATATTTCGAAATAATGTTGCTGTGTAGAAGTACCCTCAAAGTGCTTTCCAAAGGAGGCCAATATCATTATCCCCATTTAATAAATGGGGAAATTGAGGTACAAAGATGTGATGGGACTTGCCCAAGGTCCCCAAGCAACAGATGCAAATGTAGATCTTGGGTTTCCTGAATCCCAATTCAATGTGGTATCTACTAAGCCATGCTGTCTGCCCCTAAGGGCCGCAGTACTGGATTTTCATTCTAATAAGGAACATTGAGAGCAGGCCGAGACCTAAACCAGTTAACAAGGTCTCTGAAAAGGCAGTGAAACAGTTAATCCAAGCTGCAGAAGAGCTGCTTAAAAACATTGTTTTATTTCTCCATATCAGCTGGCAACCTGCTGAACTGCTATAAACTATTCTGCAGTACAGCGTCTGAGTAGTACAGTTAAGCTTCTCCCAGATAAGAAAGCTTTGTTGATTGGAGAGCTGTCATGGTTATCCCACAATAATGTAGCCTCAGACATAGGAATCCCTTGCCTGCTTGTGCAAATCTTTGTGACTGCTAGCCATGATACGAAAAATTATTAGCTTTAAGGATGGATCAGATGGCATAGAATTAGTGATAGGCATTCCAATCTCCTGAGGTAACCTTTAGGCACACTGGACCAAAGTAGACTTCAGAGGTAAGTCTAAATTTGTGAATCCTACACTTTTCCCATCCCTCATAATGTAAAATAAACCCATTTAGAATCAATGTAAACCAGTGTAGCTGCATTGCCGTCAGCTGAGAATTTGGCTCTTCTTCTTGGATTCAATAAGACTCTCTAAGGCTATGTCTACACTGTGGGGCTTTTTCGAAAAAAGGTACGCAAATTGTGGAACACAATTTGCGTACTTTTTTCCGGTAGTTTTTTTGGAAGAGGCTTTTCCGAAATTTGGCCCATCTACACTGGGCCAAATTTCAGAAAAAAAAACTCTTTCGGAAGAGCCCTTCTTCCTCGTGGGAGGAGGAAAACAGGGCTTCCAAAAGAGCATGTCTGCTCTTCTGCAAAAAAAAGCGGAAGAGCAGACTTGTTCCCTGGATGCAGCGGAGTTTTTCTGGGATACCGGAGGTATCCCGGAAAAACCCCATAGTCTAGACATAGCCTCAAACTCGTCCAGACTGAGTGATGTGTAAGATACACCCTTTAGCACACCTGAATCTGATTTACTGAATAAGTCAGGATAGCTCACATGCCAACATGTTAAAACTTACAACACAATGAATAGTCTAGCAGCACCTTAAAGACTAACAAAACATGTAGGTGGTATCATAAGCTTCCGTGGGTACAACCCACTTCTTCAGATGACTGGAGTATTGAAAGTCCAGATCCAAGAACAAATAAGGGAAGGTGGGGGGGGGGGGGAAAGAGGGGAGAAATAGTGAATTGGATTGTTCAAGTTACAAGAGGCTGATAAGAACAATTTGCACCTCTATAAGTACCCATTGTTTAGTTGGTTGGTTAAATCATTAGGATATAGAAGGCAGTGTGCAAGCCAGCCAATATCTTTATTCATTCCTCCCTGATAGAAATCAAACTTGTAAATGAAGTTAAGTTCCAACCTTTCCCTGTGTATTTGGTTTGTGGAATTGGCCTGAAACAACACTGTGACTTTGAGATCCATTAATGAGAGCCTGGGCAGGTTAAAGTGTTTTCCAACAGGTTTCTGTGTGTTGCCTTTTTGGATATCTGATTTGTGTCCATTAATTCTTTCCCACAGAGACTGTACATTTTGGCCAGTACATATGGCAATATGACATTGCTGGCATTTGATGGCATAGATCACATTAGTGGATGTGCAGTTAAATAAGCCCCTGATGTAGTGGCTGACGTAGTTGGGTCCAGTGATGAAATCGCTTGTGTAGATGTGTGGACAGAGTTGGTACCAGGGCTGATTGCAGGGGTGGGTTCCTGGATGATTATGATGGAGGTGTGCTACATGGTTACTGGAAAGAATTTGTTTGAGGTTAGAAGGCTGTCTATAGGTGAGGATTGGCCTTCCCCACAAGACCTGTGAGAGTGAGGGGTCATTTTCCAGGATAGGTTATACATTGTTGATAATGCGTTGGAGGGTTTAAATTGTGGGCTGTAGGTGATGACAAGTGGAATTCTGTTGTTTTCTCTTTTGAGTCTGTCTTGAAGTAGTTCATGTCTGGTACTTTTTTGGCTCTGTCGATCTGTTTTTTCACTTCTCCAGGTGGGTATTTCAGTTTTAAGAATGCTCTATATAAATCCTGTAGATATTTATCTCTGTCTGTGGAATTGGAGCAAATCCGGTTGTATCTTAGGGCTTGGCTGTAAACAATAGATTGAGAAATGTGTCTGGGATGGAAGCTAGAGGTATGAAGGTAAGTGTAGCAGTTGGTAGGTTTCCAGTATAAGGTGGTGGAAATGTGTCCATCATGTAATTGTACGGTACTGTCAAGGAAGTGGATCTCTCGTATGGATTGATCCAGGCAGAGGTTGATGGTAGGGTGGAAGTTGTTGAAATCCATGTGAAATTCTTCAAGGGTCTCTTTTCCCATGGGTCCATATGATGAAGATGTCATCAGTGTAGCGGAAGTAGAGTAAGGGTACTAGGGAGCGAGTGCTAAGGAAATGTTGTTCAAGGTCAGCCATAAAGACGCGGGCATATTGTGGGGCCAACATGTTGTAAGAGAAGAGTTACAATAAAAGCAATTTTACATCTTCCTGAAATTCACCCCTGGGCCAGAGGTGTTGTGTAAGTGGATATAAACTGTGTGTTGGCAAGTAGGTCTAAACCCTTGAAAGTCTAATAAGTCTGACCTCACTTAAACCAGTCTGACATCAATATGACTTCACAAGCAGAGCTAATCAGTGAAACTTTTATGAAAAATTTCTAAATTTCAAATTTGCAGGCTTTAAACTGCATCCATGGCTACCTTCAGCAATTTTTGGAGGATGAGTGAGGACTGGCAAAAGGCAAAAATAATACCTTTATTTAAACAGGAGTTCAAACAGGCCCTGGGAAATGAGACCAGTCAGCCTAACTTTGACATATGACAGAGGGTGCATCTACACTGCAGGGTTTAACTCGAAACAAGCTACACAAACTGAGCCACATCAATTGCATATCTTATTTCGAAATGGAGCATCTACACAGCACTTATTTAAAAATAGAGCACTCTTCCTCCAACTTTCCTTATTCCTCATACAATGAGGGTTACAGGAGTTAGAGTAAGAAGTCATCCAGCTTGACAGTATTTTGACACTATTTCAAAATAACTGCCTGCTATGTAGACGCGGACTAAGTTATTTTGGAATAGCGCTAGTTATTTCAAAATAGTGTTGCAGTGCAGACATATCCAGATACTGGAACAAATGATTAAATAAACAATATGAAAGCAGGTAGAGGGATAATATCGTAAACAAGTAATAGACAATGTGGATTTGTCAAGAAGAAGACATGGCAAAACAACCAAAATTCCTTCGTTGACAGGATTGCTGGCCTACTGGATGGAGGGGAAGTAGCAGACAGAACATATTTGAATTCTAATAAGACTTTTAGCACAGTTCCACCACAAGACCTTTTCATAAGCAAACTAGAGATGTGATCTAGAGGACATTACTAGAAGGAAAGTGCAAAACCGATTGAAACATCATATTCACATTTCTACCAGATCTAACCATTTGCTGGATCTCACTTTCTCTTTATTTACATTATCAAGAGATCATTTCTAGACCGTAAGAATCAATTGCATGCCAAAGGGCTGGATAAAGGTGGGTATCATGGTGTTCACTCACTCCTGGCACTCCTCGGGATTAGCTCTGGTCAGCTGGAGCACTGTCTTCTAGCGGTGTCTCTTCCACTATGCTCATGCCTATGGCATCTCTTGCTCCAGAAACTGAAGCCTTCTTTTCATTACTTGGCCATCTGGCCAGATCACAACATGGTTCCCCTTCCCAAAGAGGAGTATAACAAAGTTTTTCCTGGACCAAAACGTTTCAGGCAGTCTGCTGTCCTCTGCCTGGTATTTGCCATATCCCGCTGGCTGATAGGGGAGCTGGACCCACACTTTACTCTGGGTTTTACCCCAGGGACCAAGGTCTACACAGCTATTCACAAGTTGGGAAGGATTGCAGGTGTTTTGGATAATAGGATTCAAATTCAAAATTATCTGGAAAATTTGGAGAAATGGTCTGAAGTAAATAGGATGAAAGTCAATTAAGACAAATGCAGAGTATTCCACCTAGGAAGGAACAGTCAGTTGCACACATACAAAATGGGAAACAACTGCCTAGAAAGCACTACTGCAGAAAAGGATCTGGGGGTTGCAGTGCATCACAAGTTAAATATGAGACTCCAGTGTAACACTGTTGCAAAAAACCAAAACAAAACAAAAAAGAAAAAAAAATCAAACATCATTCTGGGATGTATTAGCAAGAGTGTTGTAAACAAGATATAAAAATTCCTCAGCTCTACTACATGCTGGCTAGGCCTCAACAGAGGTATTGCATCCAGTTCTGGATGCCAGAGAAGAACAACAAAAGTGATTAAAAGTCTAGAAACATGACCTATGAGGGAAGACCTACCAGATCATCTACTCCTACCAGTCCTGTGGTGGGTGAACACCTCATTGCAGTAGGAGTTAGACTCCATTACATTAAAAAAATCTCTAAACCTCAGACCCGATTCGCTTCTCACTTTTAGTGGTTTTCACAATGGTGTAACTCTTTTGTTGTCAATAGCATGGTTCCTGATTTACCATGACATAAAGTGAGAGAAAAATCTGATCCCATGAATCTCAGTTCACCAAAGCGAGCGCTTTACTTTAAAGTATTTCTAAATGGGGCTTCAATATGGGCTTGCAATCAGTTAAAAAGAACTGACAATATTATCGAAAGGCTATCGGTCATCTATGTTGACCAATATTTGGTCGAAAAAGAAGTGTGCACTAAGAGTAGGTTGGTTAGGTCAGAATAGGTTTTTACCAGTAAATGTCAGCATGTACATACAGGTTAGGAATTCCATGTCCAGCGCCATTGGGATCTGATTGGTTCCAAACTAGGGAGTTTGCTAAACCAGAGGAGGTCAATGATGGACACTCTGCTGTTGGCTGAAAGTCCCCACTACCAGTCACCAGTCCTTACGACCGGCCACTGGGCTACAGCCACCAGGCTCTGCTCCCAGCCCACAATATGAGTCACCATCTCCTTGCCATTGGGCTCTACTCCTGATCTCTGGGCTCCAGCCACTGGCCCCACGCTCTGGCTGCTGAGCTTTGACTCCAGACACAGGCCTGGCTCTCTGGTCTGGCAACATCTGTGGTCCTGCTGCACCAGTTTTTCCCAGTGAAGGCTCTGACCCCAGAGCAGCCAGGGGTTCCCGACAATGCTGAACCACGGATGTTGCCTGATCAGAGAGTTCTGGACTAGAGAGAACCTGTACCAACCTGTACCAACCTGGACTAGAGAGAACCTGTACCAACCTGTACCAACCAATCAAAACATATTTCCATCAATGAGAACAAAAATGTACAATTAGGCAAAACAAGAAAACTGTTACTTGAGACCGTATCAGCGTTGGATGTAAGGGTATTTACTTTGCCTGTTTTGACATGTGATGTTGACAATTTGTGATGAGATGGGTGAACCTTTTTAATCCCAGTGTCTACTATCAATAAATAGTTATTGTGGGGCCTCCTCATAATGTCCTGCAACTGTGAAAATTTAAAATAAGAGGGGGAAATGCATAAGCCCCACAATTTTGCTCAACTGTAAACATTTTAAATAAAAATAGAAAAAAAATCTGATTATTAAATATTGATTACTAGCCACCAAAATTATATGAAAAAAAATTTGCCCAGCCAAAGGATACATAAGGGCTATATAGCATCTAGGGGAGTACTTCCCTCTCCAGGGACCAGCATGGAAATTCCCATCATGGGTTCACAGTCATGAACTAGGACCACTTCCTCCCTAAACGTCATGAGCGTGGCTGTGGCAACACAAGCAGTGGCTTGGGGGACAATATGCATCATGCTCTAGCTATGTACTCAGGCGGCTAGCCTTTGGCACCCGTGACCATGCTGCTACTTTTAAACATGCTAGCTTGAGCAGAGGTAACACACCGTCCACCTGCTGTGGGAATTACACCCCCAGCTGCTGCATGGGCCCACTCAAAGGGTGAAATTCACCAATTTAAGCCCGAAGACCTTAATAAGAGTGAGTTTCACCCCAACGGCACTTGTGTATTATGAAAGTATATTGCTGAGAAAAGCATTCTAAGGCTGTAATGCTGTCTTGGAGCATAATATAAATGCTACTGTGGACCACAGAGGTTAATCCATTACAACAAGGCAATTAGATTTAGTGACTGTTTGGAAGATAAAAGCAGTGAGTCGTAATCAATCCTGAGACCCAGACATGATAAATTTCTATAATTTCCTCTTACTTCATAGATCTTAGTATGCCAAAGCGGGTTAAGATGGAGTGATTATAGTCCCATGTCAGAAATGCAAGAGGAATTTTATTTTTATTAAACAAGTTACTTGTGAAAAGGGTATTTCACTCTCTTTCTTTACTGAGATTATGGTGCTAAAGATAACCTTCACATTTTTGGTAGATGCTTCTTGCTAAGCTTTCAATATCTGCTTCGATGGAGAGGTGATGCAAATAGATTTTCTTCTAGGCTACATTATCCTGCTCTCTAAATTCCAATTTTGGTAATTATGTTCTGGCTATCTGCAAAGTGTGGCTATGCAGTGTCTGTAAGAAGGAACTGTGTCACAGCATGGCTCTAATGAGTGGTGTAGTATTATACGCTGCCACAGGCTGCATTTCAGCGTGGGCCAAATTACTTCTACAGCTGAAAATGGCTAGTCTCCCAACCCTTCCACTGTGAAACCCTAACCTAATCAAGAACCCAAGGGCAAGGTGGAGTGAAATTGTTTAGGGCAAACATTCTCAAACTTTTTTTACTGAGCCCTCCCTTTGAAAATATTTTAGGCTATGACAACCTCCCACCCCAATCTTGGTATTGGACATTACTTTTTCAGCATCAGTGCAGATTCCTTCATAGAATCATAGAATACTAGAACTGGAAAGGACCTCAAGAGGTCATCAAGTCCAGCCCCAGCCCTCACAGCAGGACCAAGTATCATTTAGATCATCCCTGCTCTTAAATATCTCCCATATTGGAGATTCCACAATCTCCCTAGGCAATTTATTCCAGTGTATAACCAACCTGACAGTTAGGAAGTTTTTCCTAAAGTCCAACCTAAACCTTCCTTGCTGCAATTTAAGCCCATTGCTTTTTGTCTTATCATCAGAAGTAAGTTCAGTAAGTGATGGTAACATGCCACCTTTATTTCTGTGCTGCTGCTATCAGTGACACTACCTTGATAGTTGGTCGGTCACCCTCCCGACACCCAGCTTTGAAGACTATGTTACCACCAGCAGCAGCAGAGAAATAAGAGTGGCAATACCATACCATGCCACGCTGACTTCTGTGCTGCTGCTGAGCAGTAGTATTGTCTTCAGAGCTGGGCGCCTGGCCAGCAGCCACTGCTCTCCAGCCATCCTGCTCGGAAGGCAAGGAAAAAGGATAAGCAAAGAAAAATCACAGACATTTGTTTGTATTTCAAAAATCCACCTGGATGATGTCATGTCTGGGAAAACCTGGGTGTATGATAAACCTTAATCTTGTGATTCCCTCCCCCCCCCCCCCACACACACACACAATAGCCTTGTGACCCCCTTTTGGGTTGGGATCTGCAGTTTGAAAAAATGCTGGTGTAGAGGATACTGTAAAGATAGACTGAATTGCATGCAGGCATTCTGAATGAGGTGTACCAAAGCATTTATCTTAAGTGAATGGACATCCTGTCTACCTGACAACATCCTCCTGTAATCTGGTATGCATGAGTTAGACATGTGAGGCCAGATTCATGACTGAGGTTAATCCATTGACTTCACTATTTTATAACAACTACACTGCAGTAAGTGCTCTCCACATACCCAGGGAGCCACGGTCTCTATCCCAAAGTTTGCATGTGATTTAAATAATATGAAGTGTGCACAGTATCCCCACTTAAACATTCAGGGGCTGGAGTCCACCCACAAGTTAGCTTTCCTGTAAGCAAGTAACCATAGCCCTGCTTTCTCCTTGGCTTTCAGATGACCTTTGCCTTCCTTCTTTCTTCAAGGAAAAGGGCCACAGTTACTAGAGAAGTGTTTAATTCCATCTGCCTTCCTGAGATGGTCACTTCAAACTAGCAGATAATGTCAAATCTGCTAACACTAACCTTCGTGTGAGACGAAACATGGACCTCATGGACTGTGCCATGACATTCTAATCCATTACTAGTGCACTGTATCCGTGCCCAGGTTTTTGGGTTTTGTGAAGATCTCTGAGGGACATAATGTCCAGAGTTGCAATGAACTGCAACCTTCTGCCTCAGCTGATATTTGTTCCATCAGGCTGATCTCTCCTCACATCTGGATCATCATTTTTCTAGTGTTGATTGACCGGGCAAAATGTGCACAGAATCTTGAGCACGTACCATCTTGAAAGCCAGTGGTGATCATCCGAGAGGGAGCTCCTGATCATCACATTTAAGTTGTGAATAAAGCACACAATGTGTGAACAGATAACAACTCCCCTGGACAAAATTATTAACACTAATAATTCTAATCTTATATAGCATCCTCTATTTGAGGATTGCAGAGCATTGAACAGACATCAACTACCTAGCCCTCACCTCTGGAAATAAAAATGGTAAGAATTATTATCTCTGTTTAGTAGGCAGGGAAAAACAGATCTGGCACCCTTGGGACCTGATCAGTGCAGAACAAAAGAATTTGCTGAACCATGGGAGGTCAATATTGTCTAGCAGCATTACCCACACCTCCGCTGCTTACTGGGCTCTTAGAAGACATTTATGGATGAATTAGAGCTAAATAACAATACAAAACACTGAGTGCCAAGACTGGTGTCTGTAAATAAACTTTATAGGACTGCGGGAAACTTGGCCACACCCTTGATATGTGGACATCCAGCAAACTAAAATCATGCTGGACCACAGATGTTGCCAGACCAGAGAGTGCTGAACTAGAGAGCCTGTACGTAGGATGATATTTGACCTGTTTGGAGAGCCAAGAGACTTATGGAGTGCATCAGCATTGTGCTAGCTCTCTGCATAAGAGTGCACCCAACAAGGTCAGATACCAAGTCAACGGTAGAACCAGGAAGAGAACACAGGTCTCCCATGGACCATTATTCATGACCCTGCAACTGACACGTGATCCACCATTTGACAACTGGCCCGCGTATCTGTGCCAATATGAACAGCTCCCTTTAGATCAATAGTTTCTTTTCTCTGCACAATTTATTATGGCTTTAGGCACTTTTTTTTTTAATGTAAGAACATGTGAAGAGGAAGAACATGGTAGCAATTAAGTGCTGCCATGAATTTTATGAGCAGCTTGCTAGAAACCACATTAATGACTTCACTGGGGCTAAGCGCACTGATCGGCCCAGCACTGTTTATTTTTTTAGAGTGAATACAGTGTTCAGGAAAGGTGTCCAATTGGCAGCCCTGGAGTGCTCTCTTTATGCACAGACCACATACAGCACAAGGATTAACCAGACAAGTTTCACCACTTTGCCTTGCAGATGAAGGCTCTGACCCTGTTTTGGGAAGACACCTCTCAACTGATGGGCTAGTTTGTTATGCATGCCCTCCATTGCTTATCCATATTTGAAATGGGTTCCAGCTGATGCCAGATGGGATGGTGTCTTTGATGACACCGGGCTCAATTCTCCTCCAAATTATAGCAGAGCAAATCAAGGGCTAACTCCACAGATGTTTCAAAAGAGGCTTCCTGTTGAATAGGGACTAGATATCAATATATGGATACCTAATTCCAATAAGTCAATAACACAAGTCTTCCTAACCTACTTATTTCCTTTTCAAACAAGCAGCTTCATGTTTCTCCTATATTGTCCTCATGCTTGAAAGGAGATCCTTGTAAACATTTGCGGAATTATCCCATAGTCCTCCTTCAAAGCTCTTCTCAAAAAGCTGCATCCTGGGTATGCCATTCCCTATCCACTGAGCCACTTAATTTTTTGAGAAAGAAGGGCTCTTGCACAAAAGGGGGGTTTTGCGCAAAAAGGCGCTGTCTACACAGCGCTTTTTTGTGCAAAAACCTCTTCCGCAAAAAGGATCAGAAGAGAAAATGCAAATAAGAGCGCGACATATACAAATGAGCACTCCATTTGCATTTCCTCTTCCGGAAAAAGCTTGTAGTGTAGCCGTAGTGTGAATAAGAAAGGAAACCAGATCCTCCTATTTTACTCATCAGTGCAATGCAAGAACAAGAGGGCAATCAGAGAAATTGAAAGGAAAGACATTTTATGCTAATGGAAGAAAAGAACTTTTTATACATTTCACAGTTAGCCTGTGGAACTCATTGCCCCTGGAATCCTTGAAACTAAGAACTTAGTAGTACTAAGAAAGGGTTAGACATCTATATGGATAAGACAAACACCCAGAGTTACATTAGCTAAAACAAATACTTCAAAGGGATATATGCATGAGGACTTAAATCATCTACTAAGTGATCAGGGTTAGGAAGAAACTTCCAGTCTGGGCAGATGATTCCATTAAGAAGTTTGGCAGGATCAGAACCTTAAGCTTTTAAACTCTTTTGGGCAAGGGCTATGTCTTTCATTTGTCTGTGAAGTGTCATACACACTTACGACGTTCTGAAAATAAAGCAACCAACAAGTATATAGTAATAATAAAGATTTTCTCTTTATTTCACATTATTCTAAACTGATTTGGACCATATCTATTTCCAAACACCACCAATCCTGCAAAAACCTATGTATGTAACTCTAAGCATGTGTGCAGTCCCAGTGGACTTACAGTTACACTAGTGTGTAAGTACTGTATATGCACGGTCATAACCTTAAATAGAAAAAAATATTTTTAAATATCCCCCTTAGATACAAAAAGGAAATATGCATTTACCATCAGAATGCATGACTGCTGGGCATCTCACAAACACAGCTAATAATTACGTATCTGTGAGGAAACCTACAGGGTAAAATATTAAAAATGGTAACAGAATATTTAGCATCTGTGCGTTTCTATTTTAAATGTAAATGTCATTGGAGCCAATTTCTTCATTCCATGTTGTTAAACATTTCCATGCTTTCCAAAATATTTAAAATATGTTAATAGCTCCTTTTATGCAACGCAAGCAAAACCACCTTGTGCTTTTAAGTTATCAACATTTCTACTTTTCAAAAATGTTCAAAACTTCCATCTATTTGGCTCTTATTTTTGTTAGGTTGTACTTTTTTTTTGTATCTTTTATTAATCAAAAAAGGCGGGCAAAGGTAGGTGATGAAATGTGCTGTGAAACACAGTTATATACAAGGAACCATGCATGT
Organism: Pelochelys cantorii; assembly: GCA_032595735.1. Lineage (NCBI taxonomy): Eukaryota > Metazoa > Chordata > Testudines > Trionychidae > Pelochelys > Pelochelys cantorii. Next base: position 13,752,856 of record CM064328.1, read on the forward strand.
AAAGTATATTTTTGTAATGTTCCCAACAACAGCACTTCAAAGAGATTTGGCTTTTGCATTTTCTTTTTTCTACCTAAGGGAAGATTTCCAGCACTGCAGTGTTTACTTTCCATATCATGCTTTTGCTGGAAATGTCCTCTTTCCATACACTACCTCTGAGTCATGGCTCAATGGGAGTGATGACTATAATCTCCTCTTGACATTAAGATGTTGCTGAGCGTCTAGAGGATATTTCGAGCGATGGAATTCGTGTTCGGCCACATGTTTGGGCTGACAACCAGTTAAACCTTGCTAAAGCAATATTTTTCTATGCAGTTAGTTTTTATACCAAACAAGGTTTGTAGTAATTGGATGCCCCACTTGAGCAAAACTGTTTACAAGAAATAAATCACTCCTGGCATTATGAAAACATGAGACCCATGACTCGCAAGCCCAGCATCATTCAGGTCCTCATTTCTCATAAACCTAGCCCTAAACATGGGTCTTCTCATATGCTATGACTTATGCCTTGACTTTGTGGTAACTGTATTTCTATAACCCATTATTATCATGCTTACCTAAAGATGTAGCTGTATTTAGTTGCAATGCATAGGCGGCCATTTCACTGCCTGAAAACTGAAACCCAGGGTAGGAAAGGATACAAAAAAGACATTTTATCTGGTTACGGTAAAATCCAAATCCAAAAGCAAAATTCCCGCTGGTTCACTGGGACCAGTAGTCTGTCTTTAACTTGTCATTTTGCCCTATGCTTCTGTTGCTTTTGGAACCCACTGGTTAGTGTATATTATAGGTCCCACTCAAAAGATCTGCGTTTTTACAGCCTCCAAGCAAGGGGATTTTAGCTCGAATCATCGCGGTTCCTGCTTTTAGCTCTGGGGGTCAACAGTTCAATCCCCGGTACGATTGGCAGGGCAAATGTCACACTGTTCTTTGTTAAGCATCAGCCTTTGTTGCGCAAGGCCCACTGAGGCAGCTGCTGAGAAGACAGAGAAGAGAGCACACCTCGATGAAAATAAAAAGCAGCAGAAACCTAGGACTATATCTTGCTTGCTTCTCTTTCCAACACAGAAGGATGCTGAGTTGCAGCTGCAGGAAAAGCACTATGCACATCTGTCCCAGCATCATCAAGCAATGCATCGATTTTTAGAAATTAGAGATGGGCTAGACCCACTCAATCAGGTCCACTGACAGGAGGGGACAAAGGGGCCAACGGACCCAGAGTCCGGGGCTCAGGGCTCCGGCCGCTGCTGCTGCAGCTCTTGGAGTTCCGAGCCCTTTACATCGCCACCGGAGTGCCATGCGGTGTGCTCCAGGCTGCTCTTAGGGCTGCCTGAGGAGGTGGGGGTGCAGTGTGGTGTGCTCCAGGCAGTGCTGGGAGGGGGCACTGTGGTCTGGGCAGCACTGAGGAGAGCATGGAGCCGTCCCCCCTCACCTTGCCCAGGGGCCCAGCTTGGCTGTCAGCTCCCCTGTATTAAATCATCCGACCCAGCCCCTCTGGCAGTCCAGAATTAATCCTAATGGTACATGCTCCAGTGACTCTAATGCAGTCTGGAGTAAACTCTCACAAGAAAAGTGGTTTCCATCACTCCTCCTCTCACTATGAGGTTTGGTGCTGTGTGCAAAGGACCTGACATTAGTTCCCCATCTATAATATAGGGATAACAGCACTCCCCTAATGAAACCTTCTGTCTGTCTTCTCTATTTAGATTGTCTCAGAGGGAGAGCCGTGTTAGTCTCTAAGGTGCTGCAGGACCCTTTGTTGTTTTTAAGTTTTTTCTCTATTTAGATAGTATGCTGTTTTGGAAGGGACTCGCTTGCTATGTGTCTGTTCCTATCATTGTGGGGCTCTGATTTTTGACTCCTGTCTCTCATTTCTTTGCTTTAACCACTACACCAGATTATTTTGAGGTACCATATTGTTTCATACTAAAAAACCTCAAAGCCTTCTTTTGCAAAAAGGCCTTTTGATAGGTGTTTTGTCCCTAGGGGCAGGTTTTATTTACCCAAGTCATCTATTTAAAAACATTATTTGTATCAGTGCTTTTATTTTTAAGTTATCGTTGTGTTACAACAATCATTTTGATAAGCAATTTCAAATGTATTAACATCTTCATCTCATGCTACTAGTCTAATAGGCACTCAGTACAGTCATTTAAAAAGTTTTTTTTCAAACTTTTGAGCATGCTAATTGCAATAAACTATAGTACCAGCACTGTGCCTTGATTCTCCAGTCAAAGTAAGAGGAAAATGTTGGTCACTTCAAGAAATATGGTAGCCTATCATTTTTGTTTTAATAGAGTCACTTGACATCAACCATTATCTGAAACTTGCAATGCCATTATCACTTATTGTTTTAATTTCAAGCACCAGAGATATTTTTGTTTAGTCCTTTCCCCTTGGGGATTCTCTTTTAAGAGACACAGATGTTTTGGAGAAACTTCAGTCTCATCAGATTTTTTTGATACCAGCAGACAAAAGACCTAGCTCCTTCCACATGATTCTTTCTTATTCAGAAAAGAACTTGAGCAAATGCTTAAATTCTTCCCTGTTCAGAAAAGCAGTGGGATGTGCTAATGTGTAATATTTTACTTCTTTAATAATATCAGGTTTTTATATCATCCTTTTCATCTTTAGAGCTCAAAGTGCTTTTCAAAGCTGGTCAGTGTCATTACCTCTGTTTTACCGTGGGGGGCAGGAGGGACTGAGACATAGGACGTCAAAGTGACTTGTGCAAGATCATCCAGTTGGCAAGAGGCAGAGCCAGGAATACAACCCATATCCCCTTAGAAAGGCAGTGTGACTTGCTGATAGATTGAGACTAAGTAAGTGTATACTGAATCAAGGTGCTTCGTTGAATCAGGGCCTACATGCTAACATTATTTCAGGGTGATACTTCTGAAATCACTAGCTCCCTGGCACTTTCAATTAAAAATAAATTATTCAAATAACAATTTTCCCACTCAGTCCTCTGGAGGCAAGCTGCCTCGAGATGGTACTACCCACAAACTAGAATGGGTCAACCTCATATCCACCCTATTCAGGCATTCTAACATTCCTCCCACTAGTTCAACCTTCACTGCCTTACAAAATTGACTTGCAAACTAGGCATACATTGTATTCTTCCAGCCTCACTATGATAACAATACATTCCTTGCCCTCCTAAAAAAATACAGGCCCAAGATAGAATTGTGCAAATATTCCCTCAATTAAAATGTCCACTGCTATGTTGCCAGCCTCATGATGATACCACGCATTACAGGATACTAGGTGCACTTTTTAGGTCCCAGCTTCTGGACTGGCTGATTATGTAAGAATCTCAACTCCCCTTAAAAAAAAAGGAAAGGCAATTTCACACCCTCATGGGTGTGGAGAGAAGCTCAGAGGGCAAACATGCACAAGATTTTAACTTTCGTGATTTTGATAGCTTGACATTTCCCCCACTCTCCTGTTCACAATTTTTTTATGAATATTTGTGATGCTAAGCTAAACAGTTCAGTCTGCTGATTGTTTAAAACGCAAACAGCCCTGCCCTAGTGCCATACTTCCCTTATCTTTAATTCAGCTGCTTTCAGCCTGAGGTTCCAAAAACCAGGCACAAAAGATTGCATTATAGATTTAGTGGCAGCCTTAACTCTGAATGTTCTTGTTTTCTGTGGCTTGAAATCAGCCCCAGGTCATTATTTTATTCTGTGTTCTGGTTTTTAATATTTTTATGGATAATGATCCAAATGGGCAATGCGCCACACAAGCCACCGAGCTGTGGGCTTTTCTTTCTCTTTTTTTTTTCTTCTTCACAAAATGGTCAGATAAAAGCCCTACTAACTCAGTTTATTATTTATAGCTAAGAAACATTAGAGCGATTGATATTGGCTTTTGGAATTTAAACCTACTGGTTGGAAGCAAACAGTTTGCATAGGTAATTAATTTCCCAGCCATTTTGTTGGTTTCTATCATGGAATAAAATAGAAATTGGGGAAGGGTCACATAAAGACATGATCACTTTCACGTCACGTGGTCAAACACTGCTTCATGTGTAGACTTTCCATAAGCGACCCGAACCTTCCCTTCAATGGAACATGTGCTAAATGAAATCAGAACTGCAGGAGCAATGTTGCTGCTTCAGAGCCAATCACACACAAGCATGGAGACTGAACTCACTGGTCACCCCAGTTCTATGATCAAGAACTGTAAGACTGAAACCCTACTAGATAGTATATCATGACACTGGCAGACCAGGGGCCAGTACATGCTAAGGTCCAAAGACCTCACAAATGCATAGCACTCTGGCTCTCCTGTGTGTTTTCTTAAAATAAGTGTTAGATTCATAAAAATGCATTCCAACTTCATAAAATGCCTGTAGGGTTGTGTTAATCTGATTTATAAAATCCATACCCCATGTTATAAGGGGTGCTTGGATTGTCACCCTCTGTGGTTGTGTAAGTCAGCAAGCAGGAAATGAGCATTAATTCATGCCAAAATGTTGGCTTCAGGCAGAAGGTCCTGTTTATTGAAACCAAAATGAGCCACTGTGAAACATCAAAGAACAAAGACTTTGTTGACTGCGCCCCCACATCCAAGAAGAGGAGATGTGCTTGAAATCAGCACTTGGGGAGGAGGGAATAAAAATCCCTGACAACAAGGAACTATACCTCTAAGCCATTTGAATCCAGAGGAGCAAAGAGTCTTAAGCATAAGCAAGAGATCCCCAGATGTTCGGACTGGGTTAACCCAAGAGGACTTATAAAACTTGCATATTATAGCAGCTTCTATTGTCCTGGTGGAACTAAAATTATACCTCACTTTGGGTGTGTCTAGACTACACCTCTCTGTCGACAGAGAGATGTAGATTAGGCACACTGAAATTGCTAATGAAGCAGGGATTTAATTATCCCACGCTTCATTAGTATAAACATGGCTGCCGCTTTTTTTCGAAACGGAGCTTTTTTGAAAAAAAACGGCAGTCTAGACACGGCTCTTTCGAAAAATAAAGCCTTTTTTGAAAGATCCCTTATGAGGTTTACAGGATCTGCTGAAAAAGCTCCCCGTTGTCGGCAGAACTGCGGCTAGACTTCACTCTCACTTTCGAAACGGCACTTGATCGGCACAGCGCCCGAACGTGAGTATGCAAATGAAGCCCAGGATATTTAAATCCCAGGCTCATTTGCACTTTCAAAGTGCTTGATTTGCATCCCTCTGCCAACAGAAGGATGCAGTCTAGACGTAGCCTCAGGCGTATATATTTACTTGCTTTAACTCTTTAAATAAGTCTCTTATTGTGGGATTGGCTACGCTCATTGTCATTGATGAGCGATCTAGTGTACAACTGACCTGGACAAATGACTGGTCCTTTGGGACTAGGAGAAACCTGAATACTGTTGTGAGTTCGATGTAAGAGGCCCTCTATCAAGCTTTCCTGCATGGCAAGGTAAGCTGAAGGGACTACCTGTAACTCCATGTTATAGCTGCTCTAAGGCATAAGGAGCTTACACTTGATACGTAGTTGCTGAAATCTAAGCATGGAACTCACAACCAGTTTGGGGTTTATGGCAAACTTCTTCGCAGTCTGCTCTCAGGTGGGTACTTGTGCTCATGAGCCACTCCAAGCAGCCTGGTCTGAGGGGACCTGGGATCTGGTTTTTCCCCCACTGTGTGACCGGGACAAATCACTTTGTTTCTCCTCCCACCATTTGTCTGCCTTGTTTATTGTAATCTCTTCTGGGCAGGAACTCCTCTGTACTCCATGTTTGTACAAATAGAGCAGTAATCGTGGCTGTGGTCTTTCGTCCCTACGATGATATTGAAAAAATGAGAAAAAGATCCTGTTGCAAGATCTTCCAAAATCTACATATTTGTTCTAGCCTGAGTTGACCTGCTAAGCTAGAGTCTGATACATTGTGCTTTGGTCTGTAGCAAACAGAGAAAGATATGTCCCCAGTAAATACCTATATTTTCTTTCATGTTTTCCCTCAATCTTGACCTGAGGTGTTCGTTTCTCAGGTGAATGCAACTGATATTTCCATGGCCCATTTAGTCCCTGGCTTTCCAGCTAAGACTGTCAACAAAGGTGCTAATTACTACTACAAGTTCTACCTCTCCAATCCAGGACTCTCCAGTCCGACAACATCTGTGGTCCAGCAGGACCATGGATATTGTTGGATCAAAGAGCTCTGACCTTCTCTGGCCAGGTGTGGGGATCCCCAGTGGGGCTGGCACTGGCTGGGGAGCCCTGGCCTGGTGATTCCTGGCTGCACAGCCCCAGCAAGCAAATGATCCTCAAGTGTGATCACTCGTGATAATAAACACTATGCCCAAAAGTAAGTGTTGCAGACCCGCGCACCAATGTGTTTGAAGTTTCACTGCAGCTGATTAAAAAATGTCCACGAAACTGGCACAAATCCTATAGAAATGTTATACTGTTCAGCCATAAGACCAGATCCATGACTTCTGATGTGTGACTCTCAAATGGTGATTGTAAGTGGCTGGTATCTATATATAAAATGCCCTCTGCTGAATGGAATGAGAATTGCTCAACTTTGTGTCATTTGTTTAGCAAATGGGGGTATGTTGGGGATAAGATAGGGGTCTATAAAATCATGACTGGTGCAGGGAAAGTAAATAAGGAAAAGTTATTTCCTTGCTCCCATAACACAAGAACTAGGGCTCACCAAATGAAATTAATAGGTTTCAAACAAACAAAAGGAAGTAATCCTTCCCACAGTGCAGTCAACCTGTGGAACTCCTTGCCAGAGGATGTTGTGAAAGCCAGGACTTTAACAGGGTTCAAAACAGAGCTAGATAAATTCATGGAGGATAAGTCCATCATGGCTATTAGCCAGGATGGGTAGGAATGGTGTCCCTAGCCTCTGTCAGAAGCTGGGAATGGGCGACAGTGGATGGATCATTTGATGATTCCCTGTTCTGTTCATTCCCTCTGGGGCACCTCACATTGGCCATTATTGGATGACAGGACACTGGGCTAGATGGACTTTGGTTTGACCCAGTATGGCCATTCTTATGTTCTTATGTCTTAAATACAATAAAACTATCTTGTTTTAATATGGTGCTTTTATCAGCAATTCTGAAATCACATTGAAAGGGTGCAATATCATTATCTCCCTGTTACAGAAAGGGAAGCAAAGAGAGGTGAAGTGACTTACAGCTAAGAACAGTGCTCAGCTATACCGAGTCCTACTCTGCTGTCAGCTGAGTTAGCTCACACTGCCTCCGACACTGCTAACTGCTTATAGAAGTTCTTACAGCTCACATAACAAGGACCTGTACTCTGGAAATGGTAGGATGTGTGTTCTCTTCCCCTTGCTGTGGAAATGGAGTTTTGACATGGTATCTGTCTTTCCAGGTTCTTATATTGGTGTCTATTGCAGTAGAGTGCATCATACAGAGACAGTTGTGAAATCCCAGCTGTCTTGTGGTTTTACTATAGACTTTTTACTGTCTTTACAAGCAAGGAGGAGATGTTTTGCGGAAACTAGGCTATGAAGAAGGGAGAATCCCAGAAGTGTTCTTTGAATTTCTAAGTATCTGTGGGGATGCTTTTTCTTCTTTTTCTTCTTTTTTTTAATACTAATTTTTCTGCTCTTCAGAGACAGTCAAATTATGGGAAAAATTAATTGACAATAATTGTTTGATGAAAAAAAATGTCAAATTCACCATGACTACTATCAGCCACACATAATTAGTCAGCCCTATTGTTCTGTCAAGCTTAGATGTTTCCTTCTTCCTCTCATATTATTGTAAGCAGAGACATAGCCAAAAGCATTGGGTTTAAAGGTTCAAATTCTCCCTCCTCTTTCCCCCCCTCTCCCTGCCACACAAAAGAGTGAAGACATCCAAAATATTTTTAAAGCAAATTATAACAGAGCCAACCACAAGAATGTTCGACCATTTCACAGTGGCTTGTACCAAGATGGTCCCACTTGTTTCCCCAAGGACTCAAGCAGAAAAGTCTCAGTGCATGCTGGAGTTAGACTTCTGCCCTTTCCTGGCCCAGGAATCTTGTGCTTTATTTATGACCATCCTCATTCTGCCACTGACGCCTCCTACATAATAAATAGTGTGCTTGAGGGGACTTACTCCCCTTGATTGCAACGGATTTTGGATCAGGCCCAAGGCTAGCTGCGCTTGACTAAGGATATTCCTTTGAGAATCTGACATTTAAGCTATGACTGGCAATCTAAGTCACATAATATTGTCTCTGTCCCTAAATGCCATCTCAGGATAGCCATGAGAACACTGTGGTATTTGTTATTTGCTTTGAATAGCTTGCCTTTCTGTAAATTGTGGTTTTCAGAACCTCTCTGGCTTAATAAAGGGGTAGGAGCAACATTATGAATCCATATAATTTTTCATCAGCTCAAAATGCCCCATTATCCTTGCCAAATCCCTTCATTTAACATTCCCCTACTGAAGGATCATGTATAGCTATCTATGTGGCTATAAATACATAAAATAGGTGTGAAGCCGCCTATAGTTAAGATTGCCCTGCATTTCCCATTATAAGGCTATATTTTCAGTTGCTTATATCTCTGCCAAAAGCTGGGCTGAAGTTTTCCATGCTGTGTTTGTGCCTTAGGGCATAGTCTAGCAAAAATGGTTCAGCCATGTCGGAGGAGGAAGCAAGGAGAAAATATATTACTTTGCCATGTCAAAAGAGATTGCATTGAGAAGCTCTGCTCAGGTAGAAGGGGCAGGGATGGGAGCAGCCAGCCCTCAGTGCTGCCTAGACTGTGCCACCCAAGGGTCTGGAGTGTGCCGTGGGGGGCTCTGGTGGTGATTTAAAGGGCCCAAGGCTCTGGCTGCCGCTGCAGTAGCAACAGCACAGCAGGGAGCCCAGGGCACTTTTCAATCAATGGGCCCCAGGGCAATTGCTCTCTTTGCTTCCCCCTCTGACGGAAGGCCTGCCTGGTGCCAAGGATGTGCCTTTTCCTCTCCTGGGGAAAGCCTGCCCAAATTTGGCCAAGTTATAAGCCTTTGAGAAATACAATTTAAATACACAATCTTCACTGCACAATTGCCAAGTTCTGCGAGACAAAAGGCAGGCAGGGATCCTTCAGGCAGTTTCCTTCACGACCCAGTCATTCCCATAGCATGGTCTATCCCATGCATTGGAACAAGGCAGGGAGGACGTCTATGGAACCAAATCATATGCGATCATGATCATATAATTACAAACGGCGTCATAATGCATGTGCTCAAGGGGGCCAGACTGACATTGCACAGACAAGCCTAATTCTTGCATTTCCTAACTTGAATGCTTGACTGTGCAATGCAACCATAGTAATGTCCTTTTCACTTTACTTTTTGTGCATTAAAATATTTCAAGTTAATTTTTTGGTTCCCACACCCCTCTCCTGACACACACACTCAATATCCTCTGCAAAAGTATAACTAGATAAAAATAAAATAATCAACGGCTTATTATTCCGTGTCTAGGAAAGTGGAGAGACACCACAAAGAAGGAAATAAATATAGCCTCACGAATTCAGTTGTTCAACAACCTAATATAGCTTTTACAAAGCCTCAGCGACGGATTTTTGTCTCCATGCTCTGTTGTGGTCAAGGAAGTGTGAAAAGCCACAAACAGACTACACATATCTAGGCTACAGCACACAGGCTTAGTGGCTGTAATAGAACACTCCCACACTTCAGGATTCTTAGCCTGCACTCATTGAGGAGATACATACTAATATAAAGATTGGGGTTTCCGATTTTTTTATGCTCCATCCATTATACATACATGAACTGGAACGTATCTGTGAGTGAGAGAGAGAAAGAACGACGTGATGTATCTATTTGGCATAGCTTTTCTATAATGAAACCAATGGAGGGAAAAAAGGAAAACAAGGAAAATTAAAAACCTTCCATTCCTGAAAACTAAGAGACCAGAAAGAACAGGGAGCACCTATGAGCCATCACCCTATTTTAATTTGGATACTTTTGAAACTTTTCAGATAACATTTTGGGGAGCATGGAATGAACACCGAGAGGGACTGGATGGGTGGTGTTCATTTTAAATTTTACTGAGATGGATTCCTCATTTCTTATCTATTATCATGGGAACAAGTTAACTTTCAGGTAATTTTGAAGGATAAAGATGTAAGGTATTTTGGGAGCCACTTTGAGACTGTCCAATTATTAAGATTTTCTGGGAAGCAAGGTGATCTAAAAGTACTACAGTGATAAGTGGGAAAAGAGTACAGCGCTGGTTCACGCACCATTGAATAATTACTCACTGAGCTGATTGATGATCTCTTTCTGAGATAATGATCCCACAAGAAAAGGAGCTGGAACACTGGAACTGTGTTCTCCGCAGAGGGCTGAACGAATGGAACTCACTGCTGAAGGAGATCAGACTCTCCATAAAACCATCAAATCAAAATGTAAAATCCACTCCTTTAGATCTGCATTCCCAGCACAACTCTATCATTGACAATGGAAATTCAAACTTTAATTTGAGAGGTAGCAAGTGATAAGAGTTGCACAGCCCCTGGTGTATATAATTTAGAATTTGTAACGGGCTAAGATATTGCACACACACACAGTAACAATAAACATTAAAAATAACATTATTAAAGTTGAAAAGTCAAGTACTCATGTGTTTAGAATTGCCTGTGGAACCTTTATTTGTCCCCTTTCAGAGTATGCATCATGATACTTTTAATTACATGATCCCATGCTTTTTTTCCACAGGAACCCTGCCTCATTCAGTGCACACTTAGTGAAAAGCTATTCCATATTTTGTTGTTGTTTTTTACCTCGTTGTTTAATGTGCATAGTAAATAAAACCTGGGGTTTGTCATGGATCCAAAGGATCTGGTCTATGCCCCAGCTTGTAACCAGTCCTTTGGGAGTGACCCCAGTACTGTGGCAAGCTACAAGAACCCACACAATTCCATAGGGGCAGGTCTGTAGCCTCCAGGACTCTCAAATCGGGCCATCAGGACCCATCCATTCCTGTCTCCCTCAGGGCTCCCTGTACTGAATTTAGTTGACCCAGATCCTGTGGGAGACTTGTACTATACCCTTCAGGGTTTCAAGCTCTCAGGGTATGTCTACACTAGCCCCCTAGTTCGAACTAGGGAGGCTAATGTAGGCATTCGAAGTTGCAAATGAAGCCCGGGATTTAAATATCCCGGGCTTTACTTGCATCTTCCCATCCGGGCGCCATTTTTAAATCCCCCTAGTCCGAACTAACTGCCCACGGCTACACGTGGCAGTCAAACGTTAACTCGAACTAAGTTCTTAGTTCAAGTTAACTGTTCACCTCATTCCACGAGGACCTGATGACCTCTCGAGGTTACTTCCAGTTCTATGACTCTGAGAGTTCAGGGTTTTTTTAACAGCTGACACCGCTGGTCTTTGTTCTCTGGACCCAGCCATGTTATGTTCATGTGTCCAGCTGCCTCTGCAACTAGGTTTTAATTTTTGGTCATCAGGGTTCCCATTGTCTCTGTAAAGTCTTCTTTTCAAGCATCAAATGGTTGATTTCATACAGAGAGCCCTACTGTTTCTATTTCTCAAATATACAGATCAATGTCTCATCTTAGAGAGAAAATCAGTTATTCCCTCCCAGCGGGTAGTGGTTGTAAAGGTGTTAAGTACAGAGTCATACAGCTAGCTCATAAAATTACAGAAAATCCCCCCATGCATCACAGGGTGACTCAGTTCTAACCCTGCTCTGCAGACAGAATTATTAATTTCCTTGGAAGCTTTTTTGTGATGCTCATAACTATTAATATCTGAGCCCAAATGGTTAAAGTTTCAGTCCTAACAGTTCAATTTTGGCAAAGTTGCAAACAATTGAAAACAAGATCTTATCATGGGAAATGTCAACCAATCTTAATACAAGATGGTGCCAATAGCCCCACCTAAAATTAAAGCTGATGAGTGCTTTCTGACCTAGATAGACAGACAGACACCTTTCGTTCCCATAGTTCTACACTTCATGAAGGTCCAAGCCTTTAGACTTGTCTGTTCCTTTACTTCATGTGTATGTATGAGGGCAGAGTTCGATTCTTGTGAGGTTGAAAAATAACAGAAAAACATTTCATACTAAAATTAGAAAATTCAGAGTCAGCGCTCCTTCACTTACGTCAAAGCCTGTGTAAACAGGGGCATATGTTACTCTATGGTACACTTCCTAATGTGTTTTTTTTTTCAGCAGAGGAATTATCTTTTTAGTCACTTGTGGTAGAAAAGATTATTTTCAAAAGGCACAGTGAGTAAGTTCAGTAAGGTACAAGGAAGTGGGTATTGTCATCCGCTAACTGGCACATTAGGCTTTGAAATTAGAAGACCCCATGGTGTTCGCCACACCACCAAGGCCAATTTCTAAGCAGTAATGTTTTCCTCCAAATGCTATTACACAAACCACTATAATCATGTGCTAGCACACTAGCTTTGAAGGGGTTTTTTTTCACCCCATTGTCTAGGGTTTTATCGGAAGAGGACGATGGAGGACTGCCTGCCAAAGCCAATTGTGAAAGTTTTAAGTATTCAATTACTGTGGTGCAGTATGGATGATAATCCAATACAATCTCAGCCTCAGCCAGACAAATTTGTTTAACCCGGTTGATTTGGTGCAGGTTATCTGATTGCACTGAGGTATCTTTTCCTGTTGATACCCACATCTCTCTCATCAACAATAATAGGAGTTATATAGATCTGTACCCAGAATAAAGCGGGTCCTATAGCAAAGTGAACATCATTCCTAGTTGTGCATCATCTATTACACGATATAAAAATAGGTGACAGAAACCACAGCTGTAATATATGAATCTTCATGTCATATCACACTATGTCCTTGTTAGTACCTTCCCTTCTAGAGAAAGAAAGATTTATGTTCAGCTTTATTACAATGGAGGAATGCAAATTAAGTAATTATGCAAATTAAGATGGTCAAGTCAGTAACTTTGCAGCTCCCTTGTATGTTTTGCTATTGAAGACATTATGAGTCAATCCTAAAAATTCACTCTAAAATGACTATCTTCAATCTGAGAAAAGCAGAGGAAAGTTTTTAAAATGAAATTCATTAGAAGTGGCTCTAGGTCAGAAATGTTTCTCTGAAACCCCTGACATCAGATAAAAATGTGAATCAGATAGAGCTAGATCCTTATATTTCAGCCATCCCTAGATTATCCTTACTCACCACCCCCCCCCCCAGACAGTAGTCAGGGTCATCTGTAGACATACGTGGAATACACACCTGCTCAGGGTGCCAAGGAATTTGGGGCAATGTGCAGCTGTGTGTTTCATGTGAAGCAGCACCGGCTCTGGCAGCCAGCCCCATCCCATGCCACCCCCTGCGTGCTGCCTGTCCAGTCACGGCTCACCAGCTGTTCCCCCTTCCGGCAGTGTCTGCACCTCCCACCTGCTCCTCTGCCAGCCTCCCTGCCTTCTGCAGCCCTGAAGAACAGCCCCCTTCCCCCCATGGAGCAGCTGGCTTCCCTGCAGGTACAGGTGCTTGGGCTACATAGGGCCACATAATTTGTATGGACGGCACTGATAGTAATGAAGTAGAATTAACCCTATTGTACAGATAAGACACTGAGACCCAGAACAATTAAAATCAATTTCCCATAGTCTGACAAGAAGACGGCAGCAGAGTCGGAAATTCAACCCATATATCCTCAGTGCCAATCCAGTGCCTTGTCCACATGACCATCTATCCTGTTAGATCAGAGTCAGCAGTGACAGCAGAATTTATCCCACTGTACTCTGTCTACATGGCTGCATCTAGACTGGCATGATTTTGCGCAAATACTTTTAACGGAAGAGTTTTTCCGTTAAAAGTATTTCCGCAAAAGGGCGTCTAGATTGGCATGGATGCTTTTGTGCAAAAAGTGCTTTTGCGCAAAAGCATCTGTGCCCACTATAGACATGCTTTTGCGCAAGAAAGCTCCGATGGCCATTTTAGCCATCGGGCTTTCTTGCGCAAAAAATTAAGGTGCCTGTCTACACTGGCCCTCTTGCGCAAGTATTCTTGCGCAAGAGGGCTTATCCCTGAGCGGGACCGTCAAAGTATTTGCACAAGAAGCACTGATTTTGTACATTACAAAGTCAGTGCTCTTGCGCAAATTCAAGCGGCCAGTGTAGACAGCTGGCAAGTTTTTGCACAAAAGCAGCTGCTTTTGCGCAAAATCATGCCAGTCTAGACGCACCCCATAAGTGCACACAAGACTAAACTTTTTAAAAAGAATTGGAAAGGGCCAAGATGTGGCACTTCTCAACTCAGTTCCTGTTGCTTTCTATTCATTTTATTTCAGATGAGCTACTTAGGAAGCCAGGTGGACTCATCATCAGCCATTTGCCAACTGGATCGATAACTTGGAAATAAGAAATTAGATGCCTGATTTATATTATTAGCAGCCATTCATAGATGCACATGTAGCTGAGATAGCAGTCTATTTGTCATGGAGCACCTCCTGCTTATCACCATTTTGGCCATGAGGTGAAAGACTCATCGCTATGGTCAGATCGCCTCCCCATGGTGTCAGTGTCCCATACAGATGTATCTCACACATCTCTTGTCATTAGCCTGCCATCTTTTGCCCCGACAGGGCTCCTCTTGCATTCCACTCTTCTGTGAGAGTGGTGAGCTCAGGGTTACCCCGGGGAGTCCGTCAGCCAAATTAGAAAAGGACGAAGTTTCCTAAGGACAAATGCAAAGTACTCCACTTAGGAAGGAACAATCAGTTTCACACATACAGAATGGGAAGTGTCTGTCTAGGAAGGAGTACGGCAGAAGGGATCTAGGGGTCACAGTGGATGACAAGTCAAACATGAGTTGCGTGACGCTGTTACAAAAAAAGCAAACATGATTCTGGGATGCATTAACAGGAGTGTTGTGAGCAAGACACCAGAAGTCATTCTTCTGCTCTACTCTGCACTGATTAGGCCTCATTTGGAGTATTGCGTCCAGTTCTGGGCACCACATTTCAAGAAAGATGTGGAGAAATTGGAGAAGGTCCAGAGAAGAGCAACCAAAATGATTAAAGGTCTAGAAAACATGAGCTGTGAGGGAAGACTGAAAGAATTGGGCTTGTTTAATTTGGAAAAGAGAAGACTGAGAGGGGACATGATAGTGGTTTTCAAGTATCTAAAAGGATGTTACAAGGAGGAGTGAGAAAAATTGTTCTCCTTGGCCTCTGAGGATAGGACAAGAAGCAACGGGCTTAAACTGCAGCAAGGGAGGTTTAGGTTGGACATTAGGAAAAACTCCCTAACTGTCAGGGTGGTTAAACATTGGAATAAGTTGCTTAGGTGGGTTGTGGAACCTCCACCTCTGGAGATATTTAAGAGCAGGTTAGACAGATATCTGTCAGGGATGATCTAGACAGTGCTTGGTCCTGCCGTGAGGGCAGGGGACTGGACTTGATGTCCATTCGAGGTCCCTTCCAGTTCTAGCATTCTATGATTCTAGAAGCAAAATGAACATACCAGAAACAACTTTTGCACTTTCCTAAGCTTGAACTTTTTAACCTTCCACGTCTAAGGCTGCATCTACACTACTGCAGAAAGTCAGATTAAACTACACAGCTCCAGCGATGTGAATAACGTAGCTGATGTCGACATACCTTAAGTTGAGTTACAACAGGCTCTACACTGTGGGGGAGGGTGATGGGAGAAACTGTCCCCTGGACTTTCCTTACTGTTCTTGTCCTGGGTAGAGTAATGGTTGACAGGAGAGTAATCTGTGGTCGAGTTAGTGGATCTGAAATAGACACACTAAATCGATCACCAGTGGATCGATTTCAGAGCGTCGATCGAAGCTGTTGTGTCGATGTAGGCTAAGGGGTTGAGTCCCACAGTCTTGCTCCCTGTCTGGATCCTCACATTCACACTACCCTCAAGGTTTTCTTTGGTGGCTTGCCTTCTTTCTGGCCTACTTCATGCATCTCTTTCACACCTGCTATTCTGTCCCATCGAAGTCAGGGTGTCAAATCTCTCCTGATGCTTCTCTGCAACCCTGAGAAGGATCACAAAGTTCTTCTCTCTCCTTGTAGCTCTCTTCTAATCTGGTCTTCCTTCCTTCATAGTCACCACTCTGCTCCTTCCATAGATGGGGTGAATCATTAATGAAACCTGGCCCACCCTCCAGGGGCCAGCAGGTAACATAACTGGCCTCTCAGGCACACATTAACGTGTTCGCTGCCTGGGGGTGGGGGATGCTCCACCTCCCTCCACTCAGAGATCATGCTCAGGAGTTTTATGAGAATTGAAAAGAAATATTCTCTTTAAGCTTGATGTTCTGTGTGTTTAGCGTAGGGGGAGCCGAGTTCTGTCTTGCTTGCAGTATGTAGCACACTGAGCAGTTAGGAACCTTCTGGCTGTCAGGGCTAAGGACAGTAAGGACTGTTTCTAATGTACACTAGAAATGAAAGAAATTCTAGCAGTGGGGCAGGAACACTTTTTAGACTGTGAGGGTGCTGTGCCCCCACCTTACCCCTGTCCTCGCTGTCCTCCCCCTTTCCCCCGCCACCCTTTAGAGGTGGGGAGCTGAGAGCAGGGCAGTGGCTCTGGGAGGCGGGGCATGGACAGGGATAAGGGGGATGAGGCTCGGGCCAAAGCTGGGGTGGGTGCACAGCCCTGGGGGCTGATCCAGGAAAGAGTCCTAAGGGTGGGGCTGGCAACCAGGATCCTGGGTATGGGGCTAGGAGCCAGGACCCTGAATAAAATCCGGAGGTGCTGCAGCATCTCACACACTCCTAGTTCCCATGCCTATGAATCTTAGCAATGGTATAGGCCCAGTGGGGATGGTAAAGCTGTTGATACTGATGCTGAAAAAGCAGATATATTCAAAACCATTTCTGTTCTATATTTGGAAAAATGCAGGATGATATGAGCCTTGCCATATGAGGATGATGAAGTACTTTTCAATGCATTAGTAAATAAGAAGGATGTTAGATCCACCTCTACTAGGGATCAATGTTTTAAATCAGCATGCATGGACAATTTGTAGCCAAGAGTCTTAAAAGAGTTGGCAAAGCAGATCTCCCTCCCACTTCACGATCATTTTTAATACATTCTGAAATTGCCAGGGATTGAAACAGTGCTCGTGTTGATCTGATGTTCAAAAAGGACAAATGAGATGGCCTGGATAACTATAGGTTGCTTAGCCTGTTACCAATCCCCAGCCAAAGAATGGAAAGACAGACACAAAACTCAGCTGATAGAGAACTGAAGGATAGGAATATAATTAATACCCATTAGGATGATTTCATAGGAAAATGGTCTTGTCTAACAAACATATCATTCTTGGATGAGATGATATCATTCTTGGATGGTTGATAACAGTAGCTGCATAGATATGGACTTGTAAGGCATTTGACATAGCACTGCAGAAAATTCTGATTAAAAAAGCTAGCACTGCACAATATCAGGAGAGCAACCATTCGATGGATTAAGATTTGGCTAACTGAGGGTATGTCTACACTACAAAGTTAATTTGAACTAACAGCTGTTAGTTCGAATTAACTTTCATAGGCGCTACACACGCAAACCGCTAGTTCGAACTTAATTCGAACTAGCGGAGCACTTAATTTGAACTAGGTAAACCTCATTCTACGAGGACTAACGCCTACTTCGAATTAAGTAGTTCGAATTAAGGGCTGTGTAGCCACTTAATTCGAACTAGTGGGAGGCTAGCCCTTCCCAGGTTGCCCTGGTGGCCACTCTGGGCCAAGCCAGGGAAACTCGTCTGCCCTCCTCCCAGCCCCGGAGCCCTGAAAGGGCCACAGTCTGGCTACGGTGCCCGTGCCAGGTGCAAGCCTGCCAGCACCCAGCCAGCAGACCCTGCACCTGGCATGGCACAAGCCAGCCACCCGCTGCCACCCAGACCTCCCCCTCTTCCCAGGACTATGCTGGTGGCTCTCAGGAGCCTGCCCGGGGCCACAAGAGGTGGACGCCCGCCTGGTCTAGTGCGGAGGTCGTGGACCTCATCGAGGTTTGGGGGGAGGCCTCCAACGTCCACAATCTCCGCACTAGGCACAGGAAAGTGGCCGTCTAGGGCAGGATAGCTGCCAGCCTGGCCACCAAAGGCCACATGTGAACCCAGGAGCAGGGTTGCATGAAAATCAAGTTGGTCCAGTGAGACCCCCGACCCTGAGCTTAGAACATAAGAACATAAGAATGGCCATACTGGGTCAGACCAAAGGTCCATCTCGCCCAGTAGCCTGTCTGCCAACAGCGGCCAACACCAGGTACCCTGGAGGGGATGGACCAAAGACAATGGCCAAGCCATTTGTCTCGTGCCATCCATCTCCAGACTTTCACAAACAGAGGCCAGGGACACCATTCCTACCCCCTGGCTAATAGCACTCCATGGACCCAACCTCCATGACTTTATCTAACTTCTCTTTAAACTCTGTTCTAGTTCTCACCTTCACAGCCTCCTGTGGCAAGGAGTTCCACAGGTTGACTATTTGCTTTGTGAAGAAGAACTTTCTTTTATTAGTTTGAAGCCTGCTACCCATTCATTTCATTTGGTGTCCTCTAGTCCTTCTATTATGGGAACTAATGAAGAACTTTTCTTTATGCACCCTCTCCACACCATTCATGATTTTATAGACCTCTATCATATCCCCCCTCAGTCTCTTTTTTTCTAAGCTGAAAAGTCCCAGTCTCTTTAGCCTCTCTTCATATGGGACCAGTTCCAAACCCCTAATCATTTTAGTTGCCCTTTTCTGAACCCTTTCCAAGGCCAAAATATCTTTTTTGAGGTGAGGAGACCACATCTCTACACAATACTGAAGATATGGCGTACCATAGTTTTAGACTTCCCCTCCTCCTTCTTCCCCTGGCTTCCCCCTTCCAGCTCCCTCCTTCCAGGTTTCCACCTCCCCTCTCCCACCCTTTCTCTTCTCCTCTCCCACCTCCTTTTCCCAGTCTCCCCAGAGGTTAATCCCCCCCCCCACCCTCAGTTTTGTTAAATAAAGAGAGTTTCTATTTTTGAACACGTGTCCTTTATTTTTTACATCAGTAAGGGGGGCTAGGGAAGGGTAAGTGGAAGGAGGTGAGGGAGGAATGGGGCATGAGCCCCCGATGGGGAGGACTGGGGTGGCTCTGCGGGCTCCTCGGGGTGGAAGCTCTCCTGCAGGGCCCCCTGGATCCTGACAGCCCCCTGAATGACCCCCCGGATGGCAGCCTGCGGCAAGTACAGCCGGGCTGATGGCCGAGTGCTGTGATGTGCCGAGGGTGGGCACTCAGGGCACTCCAAGACAGGACTGCTTTGCTGTCCCTCATCGAGGTAGACAAGCAAGCGGGGAACCCTGAGAACTGTCTGTCCGGGGTGGAGGTCGGGTCCCTTTAAGCACAGCCCTCGGCTAGCCTGAGGCAGCAGCTCCACGCTCTAAGTCCTAAGCTGATGCCCTGCCGGCACTGGTTCCGGCCAGCCTTAACTTCGGTTCAGGGTCCACTCAATGTGGACATGCTAGTTTGAATTAGCAAAACGCTAATTCGAACTAGTTTTTAAGTCTAGATGCGCTAATTCGAATTAGCTTAGTTCGAATTAACTAATTCGAACTAAGTTAGTTCGAATTAGTGCTGTAGTGTAGACATACCCTGACAGACTCCAAAAACAGTAGTTGTCAATTGGGAATCATCAACCGCTGAGGGCATTTCAAGTGGTATTTCACAGGGATTGGTAGTACGCTTGCATGATCCCACATTTTCATCAGTGATCTGAAGGTATATATCAATTTGCAACTGCTAAAATTTATGAACAATACTAAGGCTATGTCTAACCTGCAGCGTTTTTCCAGGATACTGCAGAGGTATCCCAAAAAAACTCTGCCACATCCAGGGAACGCGTCTGCTCTTCTGAATTTCTTTTTGGAAGAGCAGACGCGCTTTTTCGGCATCCCTGTAGACCTCGTTCTATGAGGCAGAAAGGATGTTCCGAAAAAGGGTTTTTTTCTGACATTTGGCCCAGTGTAGATGGGCCAAATGTTGGAAAAGCCTCTTCTGAAAAAAGAAGCGGAAAAAGCTACGTAAATTGCGGTTCGCAATTTGCGTAGCTTTTTCCGGAAGAACAGTGTAGTGTATACATAGCCTAAGATCAGTGGTGGTAAATAGGGATGGGAAGGTTTAATGGTTAACTGGTTAACCAGTAAACCTCACCCTTACTCGATGAGGCTTACTGGTTAAGGTTAACTGGTGGGGGCTGGAGCAGCTCCCCACCTGCTGTGGGTAGGGGCTGTTCGCATGCCAGTGGCTCCATGCTGACCAACTCCTCCACAGTCTTCTGACAGAGACTGCTCTGGTCTTCCAGCAGCCTCTGTACACCGTGAGCCTGGGCCCCCCACAAGTGTGGGGGGGAGCACAGGCAGGGGCTGCTCAGGCCAGGCTGGAAACAAGGTACATTTAATACAGCTAAATGTAGCAGAATGCAGGCCATGCTACAAAATGGGTGATGGTGTTCTGGAAAGCAGTAACTCTGGAAATGATTTACGAGTCACAGTGCACAAGCAACTCAACATGACATCCCAGAGGCAGAATAGGCTAATGCAATCTGTGGATGTATAAAACAGGGGAGTGGTGAATAGGAACTGGAGGCAATTTTCCTTTTGAATATGGCTTGGGTGAGACTAATACCAGAATACTCAGTATTTCACTGGTGTCCACATTTTAAAAAGGATGCAGAAAGATTGCAGAGTGTAGGAAAGAGTCACAAACGTGGTGTGATGGCTAAAGAATGTATCCTATGCCAGATGTATCCCAGAATAGCTACCCCGCATCCAAGCAACACGTCCAATATTTCAAAATAATTTTTGAAATAACGGACACGCTATTTCGGCATCCCTGTAAACCTCATTCTGTGAGGAATAAGGGATGTCTTGAAATAGAGCTTTATTTCAAAATTTGGTACCGTGTAGATGCACCAAATTTTGAAATAGCCTATTTTGAAATAAAATTGAAATAAGATCCTCAATTTGTGTAACGCAAATTGCAGATCTTATTTTGAGCTTAGAGTGCAGTCTAGACATACCCTAACAGAGCAGGAAAGGGCATAAACAGAATCAATGACCAGAAGCTGGAGCTAGACAAATTCATATTAGATTTTTTTAACAGGGAGGATGATTAACCCTTGGAACAAGCTACAAAGAGACGTGGCGCATTCTCCATCTTCTTATGTCCTCAGATTTAAAGTGGGTGCCTTTCTGGAAGAGATGCTTTAGCCTAAACACAAGTTATTGGGCTCAGTACCTGGGTGATTCACTAAAAAGGTAATGGCCTTTGATATACAGGTCACACTAAAAATGGTCTAATGGCTCCTTTGGGCCTAAAATACGACGACTCTATAGCAAATCCTAGCTGGCCATGGATTTTTTAGTATATTTTCATTCTGAGGGGCAACAATTCAAGTCCACCTTTCTTTCCTTTTATGTGTTCTTGATGTGAAACATAAGCATAGGTGCCGACTCTGGAGGTGCTCCAGGGCTGGAGTACCATGGAGAAAAATTAGTGGGTGCAGAGCACCCACCGGCATCAAAGTCTCCCCCCTACCCATCTCCCCCATGCCTTTCACATGCCAGGGGCTCCATGCTGACCAACTCCTCCACCTTCCTACCAGTGCTTCCTGAGTGCTGCAAACAGCTGATTTGCAGTGTTCAAGTTCCGGAAGGAGTGGGGATGGGGTGCACTCAGGAGAGGAGGAAGAGAAGAGAAAAGGCAGGGGTGGAAGTTCGGGAAAAGGGGTGAAATGGGGCTGGCTACTTGAGCATAGGGATGTGGGGGTAAGCACCACATGACAAGAGGAGAAGTCAGAGCCTATGAAATATAGTATAGAAGGACTATGAAGTAATGATATATTTTTTTAAAGGGCTGGTCAAAAGTTTTCACGTGAAACTGTTCAGAAGGGTGCCCAACGAACTGTTAGTGTGTGTGTGGGAAAAGTGCCTGGTTTGCATTTTCAGCTGAAAAAAAATCATTTCTAGATTTTCAACTGACAGTTGAAATTTTCTGTGGAAACCTTTGTTCATTTTTTTGGACATTTTTAATTTTTCAGCCACAAGCAAATGCATTCATCTAAAGATGGACAGAAATTCAAGTTAGTAGATATCAAAATGTCTCTTAGAAGAAATTGCACCTACTTGCCTGTGTAAATCAGGAATCACTCCTTACAGTGTATGCCATTTTGCAACTCTGAGAGGAAAATCAATCCCTTAGGTCAAGATTTTCAGAGGTGACTCATGATTTTGGGTACTCAACTGAATGTATCTTAAAGGGAACCGATTTTCAGAAAAGTGCTGGTCCTTCTCTCTCAGAATGAAGTCACTTTAATATGTCTCATGTTTTGCAACCAGAAAATGACCCCAAGCCAGTAGTGACCTTTAAAAGTCTTGACTGTACTCTTTGGCATTATATAGCTTTTTGGGATGGATTGGTGTTTCATAGAGGCTAATGTCTTCAACATTCTCCTAAAATCTATTCCCTGATTTAAAAGTGCACAGTAAGCTCAACACATTTTAATTTGTGGAGACTTTATGGTGTCTTTATAATGAAATCAATACCATTCCTCCCCCCTTCTGAGCAACTATATTGGCATTTTCAATTCCAGCGAAGGGAGAACGGCAGGCCTGTGTTTATCCTTATGTGTCTGGCCTGCATCACTGACGTGACATCATTGTTCATGCCGTATTCCAACATAATTGAGCAGGTCAGTGGTTATTCCAGACTTCACCCATTCCTGAATTCCACCCTTAACCCTCCAAAATGAGTCTTTTATAGTTAAATGATTCACTTATTAGGTAAAATAAACATGAAAATAATGTCAAATTAAAATAAAACAAAGTGGTGGGGAGTTAAATTCAGACTGACACTGAGCAAACAGTCTGGCTGGTATCATTATACCCTTTTTGGAAACAAGCACGGATATTGGAGCATGGCTCCAATTAGTTCCAACCGGGAGGATCCTTAATATTACAGACTCACTGAAGCTTAACCCTCATGGAGTTGAAAGCCTTAATTTGGGGCTGAAGGGGGAGCGTGCTGCACAGCACCGCTTATAGGCACCTAGCGCCTGGGTGCTGAGGCCAAAGACAAGACACGGACAGGATCTGTGTGGAAAGCACTTTGAGAGCCTGCATGACAGTGGCCCTCTGAGAGCTAAGATGAAGAGATCTGGACTCACATGAAAGCTAGAAGAGGAAGCCAAACCCAAGCCAAGACTTTGCCAAGTCTAAGGGCTGAGCTTTGCACTCGGAGCCAAATCATAGGCTGAGCCACGGAAGCTGTCTCAACTAAAAAGAAAAATGTAGAAAGCAACGTCTGTGGCCTCAGTGAATGTGTGGCCTGCCTTCATTCGCGGACACAGCGAGAGCTTGAGCCAGCGGCTTTAACCTTTCACGGGCTTTCCTGTGTCAACCTTTTATCCCAAATCTTAGGTCATTGCGAAGTGCAACACAGAATGGTAGGAAATGGAGAGCGAGATACAGCCTCTAAGTCAGGGGAGGAACCTTTTCCGGGTCGGGAGCCGCTGACCCACAGACAAGTCAGTCGGGGGCCGCACACAAGTGAGAAACAAACAAACAAACAAAACAAAAACAAACCCTCACTGAGGTGGCCCCCAACAGAAGAAGAAAGACAGTCCCCATTTCCACACCAGAGCCTAGGAAGTCCTGGGCTAGTAGATTTTGTGTGCTTCAGCCCCATAGTGGGATGGGGGAGAGGCTCAAGTGCCAGCATAAGCTCCCCAATGCTGGGGCATGGAGCCCTGAGTCTCAGGAGCCGGATCCAGGCAAGCCGAGGGCTGCATCCAGTCCCCGGATCTTAGGTTCCTCACCCCTACTCCAAGCTCTGCAAAAAGTGACTTCCCACTCAGCACAGCTCTGGCTGGCCAGGCCAGAAGGAAGCCACCTTCCCTTTTGACTCCCTTGGTAGCCTTTTGCATACAAGAGTCCACACCCAAGTTTCAGCTGCAGAGTCATGCAAGGGAAACTTAGTGGCACATACAGGGAATCCAGCCCCTGGCATGAAAACTGGGCTGTTCCACTCCAGTGTCTGTCTGCCTGTCATCAGGAAAACTCCTGGTCATTCCTCCCCCACAGAGCTCCTGGAAGAGGAGGGAAAAGTGCCTTCCACCCAAGGCAAGCATAGGACAGCTCAGCCAGGAGGTACTTCTTTGCCTCACTTGGCCAAGCTGCTATCTTTACAACATGGAGTTGGCACTGCAGTAAAACACACGATGTACGTACAGTACAGGATACATCTCTTCCAGGCCAGCTGTTGGCAGGCACAACCAGCCATCCAGAGCTCTGGTGATCCTCCCCGGTCCTGTAACAAGCAGTGACATTATAATATTCTGACTGAACAGAATCTACCAGCAGCCATCTCAGCTATTAAATATGATCAGTGAACCCCCAACAACAGATCATAGATCAGCCTCTCTCAGCCCTTGATTTTTGCATGCAGAGAGAGTCAACAAGACTGCATGGATTTCATTTCAAAGACATGGCTTTTTGTTTACTTTGTTGAGAAAATATGCACATGAAATACTTTCCCCCTCTAAACCCTGAAAAAAACCAAAATGGGCCATATTGTGCCCTGTGTGACACCCACGTTGCTTCCCTGAATTAAGTAGATTTACGCTGTTGTGTGACAGAAAGCAGATTCCAGCCCATTAGCTGTTACACCTTAATCTTCCAACCCTGCAAGGGGATTAGACATACACCTTAAAATGCCTCCCAGCCAACTGACAATCACACACATATTTTTAATTATCAAAATGTTGACTTAGAAAATTGGGCAGCAGCTATTTCTTTAAAATCAAAGTTGATATCTCCATCTCTGCCAAGTGAGAGTGATCCAATGAAAACTTGGCATAATCAACTAGTACAAATATTTCCAGGAATTCATTACATTCATTAAAACAACCCTTCTTCCAAAAGGCCTGTATAAAGTCAGTCCTCTCCTCAAGGTAATGTTAACAATAGAGGTGAGATAAAAGAAAAACCAAGACATTCTGAATAAAAATTGTGGAATTCCTGACAAGCCATTTGCTATCTCCAATGCTCAGTTGCTTCTTTAATGTTCCCTCCCAGTCCACTATCTGCACTCTGTCTATTTAAACTGAAAACAGTCTGAGGAGGTTCCTTACCTTCCTTCTTTTCTACGAGCCATAGCTCATTGTTGTTATGTTGCAGGAGTCGCTCCACAGTCTCCACTGTCACGAGGGAAAAGGGTTCTTATAGCCAGCTCCATCTTCCCAGCATGCCTTGCTGTGAAGGCCTAGGGCTACATATTACCCTGCTGGCTGAAAGACAGGGGAACTTGATCCACCCATATTTCAAAGTGTCATTCCTTCACCCTGAACAGTACCAGCAGTTCCAAAATCACAAACTGACATCAGGTCCCTTCTCCCAGTAGTCATCTCCTCTGTCCCCCAGGTCTGTCATTAAGGTGCTAAACTGAAATGGAGCTCCATTATGAGTATGTCTACACTGTATCTGGGAGCAAGCTTCCCAATCCGGTTTGACAGACTAGTGTCAGTGGGGCTCATGCTAATGTAACCCACAGACCTACTAGGTATATTGTACTGTCCCATGCAGTGGCACTGAGACCACTTACACAGAGAGAGAGAATGAGTTTTCTCTACAGCCTTAGCTGTGGGCCAGCTGGCTTTTAGTTCAAGCTGTAGAGGCTCATGCACTTAGCTACAGAGGTCCCAGGTTTGGTGCCTGTCAGAGTTACACTAATTCACTAAAAAAAGGCTTGTGGATGTTGTGACTCTGGCTGAAGCTTGACCATTCACGCCTGACCTTGGGTGGGTTTCAGAGGTTGTGCTCCAGACAGAGTTGCAACATCAAAGGAACATCTATACAGCTCTTTTGAACACATGAGGGACCTGGGCTGGGAGGCTGGTTCTCAGATGCAGAACAGACATACCTCACGGCCCTGATATTTTCCCTCCCTATAAAGTATCAATATAAGAATAGACAATTTTAAAAAATCAACCATGACTGCTCCACTGAAATATTTCTGCTCATAATAAGTCATTGGAAAATGTACCAATGAAAGCCAGGGGCATCCATTTGATAAAATAGGGCAATGAGAAGCAGGAACACAAATGATCATCAATGTATCCCTCCGTGGCATGTCACAGCTCAACCTTGGAGCAATCAAACAAGACAATCCCTTTTTATCTGGGGAATAGCTGTCTCACTCATTGACACAAAGCCATGGGCACTTACAGCATTCAAACATATTTTAGTGAATGTGTGTGTGTTGATATGTTATTTACTTTAGAGCAGGCTGCTATTACACCAGGAGAGGGAGACAGCTGGGATGAATCACCAAGTCCCAGAACTCTTTGATTCTGCTGTTAGATCTAGAACATTAGATCCAGATCTGGCTGTTGGGTTCAGTTGGATTCATGTGGCTCCTCAGACCTAAAACCACCCCAGTTTCTGCTTCTGGGATGAGAAGCAGAAGTTAGGCCCTGTTCTAGCCCCACCAAGCAGAGCCATCCTTAGGATTTATGGGGCCCTACGTAGTGCTATTACATTGGTGCCCCTTTGCCCCACAGACACTGGGGGGGGGGGTGTGATTTTTTTAGAGATGTGATTTTATAATCTTCAGCAACACACCAATACAATATTTTAAAGCACATTTTAAACTAAGGCCCTGTCGACTAACGCATTAAATTCAGAAACCGACAGTATATACCTGGAGTTGGCAAATGCCTGTTAAATGACTTCATTACCACTCGAATGGCTCTTTGATGTTCTGCTAATAGCTCGGGCAGGCTTTTTCACTTTTAAGTTCACTAGATCCTCTCCAGAGGAAGCAAAGCCACAAAAAAGGGATAGGAAGAGGCAGGTGGGTGGACATTAAGACCCAGTGGTGCCCCAAATTTTCAGGTGCCCTACGCAGCTGCGTATTCTGCACCTGGGTAAGGACGTCCCTGCCACCAAGCCTCTCCCAGGTGCTCTCCTTCCTTCTTCATCACTGCTCTATTCTAAAGGAGGGACCTACAGGCCTGGTCCCATTGTTCAACTTTTCATCAGGAATGTCAATTAGCTTCTAGCTGCTTGAGAAGGTGCCAGCTCGGCCCACCATTTCCTGCCCAATCCTTCCTCATTGCCCCAAACACACAGTTCAGCAGGAACAGTCGCAGTCTGTTCTCTGCTCTCAGTGCTGCCCTGTGGAACTACAAACCCCAGAATCCCTTTCTTAAACATGTCTATGAAAACCATTATGACAGAAGAACTGCTTGGGGCCCCCAGTTCAGCTGGCACCCAGCAATGTGTAATATTATTCATAAATAGTGTCTTCAGTGAAGCTGTAGTCATGCATGGCAGTTAGCTTGCAGAGTCTAACTCTCAGTACCTCTCAGCCTCTTGGAGCCCTTCAGGATTGAACCCAAACATAATAAACTGTTTAGTAAATGGTTAGGAACCAGGTACAAGAACATGCTGGCTGTCCCACCAAGTGGTGCCTTTTCACTATGGAACGCTGCATGCAGCAGAGGCTTCAGCACGCATGACAAAATGAAACAGGAAAATCCATAATGGAAAGAGCTTGACAAACTGAAGGGACTTCAGAGAGAAGCAGAAAAAAGGATTAAGGACCGGAAGGGACTGGTTGACTAGGAATGATTAGAAGCACTGAATATGGTGTGTCATCTAAGGAAACACTTTCATTAGCTAGTAGCTGATTGGGAAGACTGTGGGCTAGATTCCCACAAACCATTATGTATGGAAATAAATAATCAATATATGAGAGTGACTTTTTCTCTAATTTTCAGCTGCCAGCTCATGCTGTCCCATGGCAAAATCAGTGTGATTTCTGAAGGAAGGTCTACACTAGAGCCGAAACTCAGCTTAAGGTACTCAACTCCAACTACGGAGAATACATAGCTGGAGTTGGCTTTCCTTAAGCTGATTTTGGTGCCATCCCCACAGCGGGAGGCTGATGGGAGCAAACACTCCCGTTGGCTTCCCTTACTCCTCCCAAGAGCAGGAGTACTGGTCACTGGCTGGGGTGCCCTCTGAGTTTGATTTAGTGAGTCTTAATTAGACTCACTAAATCAAACTCCAGAAAATTAATTGCAGCAGTGTCCATCTTCCATGGAGTGAAGACAAGCTGTGAGTCTAAATATCTTTTCCAGCTTCATCTTTGCTGCCCAGGATTTCTCTTCTTAATTATTTGTTCAATGTTCACTGTGTTTTAAGCACTGCTCAACACATGAAGGAAGACATTCCCTGCACCTGAGAGTTGAAGTTCACTAGGCAGGCAATGAGGCGACATGATAAGCACCACTGGATGCTGCTATGTTAGGTTCCAATCCTAGGAGCCCTCTGCAGATAAACCCTTGTAGCTTCCTGAAGGATTGAGGCCATACACCTGTTGATTTCTTTAGGTGATGACGGCTTTTACTGTCAGAATGTGTGGGCAAAAGAACTGAATGGAGAAGATATTTTAATAAGGAGGGGATGGAATGAAGAGCCTGCTGAATGAATGAAGAGAGACTAGTACATCAGGATAAAAAAGGCATTCCTGATATAAGAAGCAGGTTTAAAACAAATAAAAGGAATTTCTTCTTCACACTGCACACAGTCAACCTGTGGAACTCCTTGCCTGAGGAGGCTGTGAAGGCTAGGACTATAACAGGGTTTAAAAGAGAACTAGATAAATTCATGGAGGTTAAGTCCATTTATGGCTATTAGCCAGGATGGTAACGAATGGTGTCCCTGGCCTTTGTTTGTCAGAGGGTGGAGATGGATGGCAGGAGAGAGATTGCTTGATCATTACCTGTTCGGTCCATTCCCTCTGGGGCACCTGATATTGGCCACTGTCGGCAGACAGGATACTGGGCTGGATGGACCTTTGGTCTGACCCAGTATGGCCATTCTTATGCTCTTCCGTTCTTAAACAGAATGGAAAAGGGTATGAAGCCTAAAGTGGGAGCAGGAAACGTTCCTACCATTGTCTGGGTCCCTACAAAATGGAGCCAAATAAAGGTGAAAGGTCATGTTTTCCACTCTGAACAGTATTTCTAGTTTTCTAATGGAAATGCTGATTAAAAAAGCAAATGCATTTTTTCATGCAAAATTTAGAAATCTCACAAATGTGACATGAAAAATGTTTCATACCCCTTGGGCTGCAGCGTGAGGTGCCTTTAAAAAAAAGCCTCTCTGAACTAGGACCTCCACTGGCGTTTCAGAGCTGTCACAAGCATGTGCCCGGGATCCTTCTTACAGCGTATCCCCCAGAATGAAACTAAGAGACTGTGTTGAAAAGCAAGGGAATGTCTTCAGAAGCTTGGTGTACCGCAAACTGATGAGTATAAGCCACTCTCTTTCTCCTAGCCACTTAGACATCTCCCCACTCTCCTTACACACACAATAGACTTTCTCTCTCTCTCCCCCTAAACCAAAATCGGCAAGGGGACAATGGCTTGCGAGTCGGCTGGAGAAGGAGACATACAATTAGCAATGAAATAAAAAACAGCTGGTGAAATATAATCGCTGCTATTCCGAGCCCATGAACCTGAAAAGATACTGTTTATTTTATAAGACAAACAAAATTTTCCTGCTGTTTGATCTAAAAGAGCATCTACCATTGGGAGCTGTCCGTTCTCATTTAGTCACTCCAGGGCCTCCACGGGCTGTGCAGGAGCTATAAACAAAGCACTGAACGTATCACTTTCCATGATAATTTGACAGTAAACAGTGCTAATTTGACTTTGCAGCTGTTTATTGATCCCAAAAATCGCAGTTCAATAGAGAGAACAGTAGCCAGTGTATTGGGACTGCAATTTATAGCACACAGGCTCACCACAATCTCTCATTGTAAAGAAGATGGCAGGAGATACTAGGATTTGTGGCATTTGCCCTGAGCCAGGGTAAAGGGTGGAAATATGTTACTTAAAGTCTAAAACGAAGATTTATCTTGTTGGCCTCTTAAGGTCCGATTTCCCACATCATTCCACATAAGCACTCTTCAAATGAAGGCATAACAAAAGTCGATGTCTACAAGATGAAGCTAGATGCATTCAAATGAAAATAAGGGGCACATTTTACCAATAAGGGTAATTAACCATTGAAACAGCTTACCAAGGGATGTGGTGGATTCTCCATTATGCAAAGTCCTTCATTCAAGACTGAATGTCTTTCTAAAAGGTGTGCTCTAGCACAGCCAGAAGTTATTCAGGAGATCAAACTAGATTAGGGGTTGGCAAGGTCATCTGCAGTTAGAATACATAGTCTGGTCTTGTGTCTCTGCAAGTAAAGCAAAACAAAACCATATTACTAGTAGATGATAATATTGGACAGTGATCAGTGACACAGTCCTCTATAGGGGAATTTCAGAAAAGTTCATCTTTAACGTCCTGTATTCTAGGTTGGAGCAACTTCATTCTGCTGAGTTAAATTCCCCCTGCAGCTGAACTGAGCAATTAGATACTCCAGTCTTAATTTCTGTCTTATCCTGTGCAGCATTGTTACTGATCGTTTTAATCAGGTGCTGCATTCCATCCCAGGGTGGCTAGATTTCAGAAGTGCATGAAGTGACTCCTATACATATGTACAATGTATAGAGGGACATGATTAGAAAGCCTTCTGGCTGGGAGATGCTATGTAAATATAAAGCACTGGCATGAGCTGGATGAGTAAAGCACAACAGAAGGGCGGAATTGGGGGTCTCCAGGACTCTGGATTCTGTGGCTTTTTTATTAAGTTCCCTGTAGAATTCTAAAGATTTTTCTTTGTGTGAAGCCACCCAGGACAGCATAAGTCTAAGGCCCAAGAAAGTGAAAAAAACAAAGTGTGGAAACCACTTGCAACAGATCTATCCCTGAGCCCCAGAGAAAACAACTAAGAATGTAACAAAAGAGATCAAATGTAAAAGAGGTTGCCAGTCTGTATTTATCCTCTACTCCCTCTATACTGCTCACTGACATTTTTCATATTTTCATTTCTTTTTAAAAACAATAGTTTAGACAAATGTGTCTAGACCGACGGTAGAGCAAATGTGACATCAATTATGGATTCCTTCACAGTAGCTCTGTTTACATGGGCAATTACCAATTCACAGAACTATAAGAATTGCCATATTCAGTGAAAACAGTTGCTCATCTAATCTAGCATCCTGTCTGTGACAATGTCCAGCACCAGAAGCTTCAAAGGAATGTGCATTTACCCTAAAGTGGTCAACTGGGGGATAAACTACCCACAGGGGAAGTTTCCTCTTATCTCCAGCTCCATCCTCTCCCAGTGCTGCTAACTGTTCTCCACACAGTACTGGATAGAAAAAGGGGCCTCAACCTTTGTTCAACACAAGGTCAGAGGAGACAATCTAATGGTCGTTCTGCCCTTAAAATCTATGAATTTCACTAACTACTAGCATTAGAGAGATTATTGGAGGGCCACTGGATAACTTCATATTCCAAGGTAAGAAATAAGCAGAGAGGAGAACTGAAGGAAAACACTGTGTAGTACAGGGAGAATGTTACTTGCTGTACAAATATACAGGTAATCAGCCTTAAACCTTAGACCTCATACACCAAGTCTTCATAGAGTCATAGTGTACATCTACACAGCAGCGTTATTTCAGAATAAGTGACTTTATTTTGAAATAACATAGTGCGTGTCTACACAGCAAGCCATTATTTCGAAATAACGTCAAGCTGGAAGACTTCTTACTACGACTCCTATAAGCCTCATTTCCCGAGGAGTAAAGGAAATCGAAGGAAGAGTGCTCTTCCTTCGACTTCCTGCTGTGTAAACAGCCCAAAAGCCAAATTAAGCTATTTTAACCTCAGCTACACAACTGAGGTAGCTGAAGTTGCATATCTTAATTCGACTTTTGCCCTGCCGTGTAAACATACCCATAGAAATATAGGGCTGAAAGGGACCTCAAGAGGTCAGTATATTATATCTATATAGCTTGCGTTATACATTCCTGGATGGTTTTGTCTGCTTCTGCACTACATTATAGGCGCCTTTAGCAAGAAAAACATATTTTTTTATCTTTGAGCCCATTGCTGGCTCTCAAGAAAGCCACAGTAATGATGCATGGTTTGTCTCACAAGTTGTAGGTTTTTTATATAACTCATAAGTAACTCAGACATTCATTGGCTAGTATATATAAAACATCTCTTCTTTAATTAATTAAAAATATTTCTGACTGGCAGAAGATCTGAGGACTGAAAGCTTCTGTCTAGCCACAAAACTAGTACAACAGTCAACCTATCCTTACCCTGACTTACCTATTTGCCTCAATTCTCTTTTGGGCTAAGAGGACATATTATCTCTCCTTAGGGCCTATTTCCAAGGGCTGAGCTTTCAAGTAAGAACATCATTACTCCTATCAACCCCTTCCCGCAGCCTGGAAAAAAACCTTCCCTTTTAACTCAAGCCTCTCTAAGCGCATTTCCCTTGAAGAGGCAAGAAGCTGCCACTGAAGGAACTGCTCTCAGCAGCTATTGCTCTATTCAGTTGTATGAGTCCTCCCAATGTGACACTGTGGCCAAAAGAGCTAGCGCGATACTGGGATGCACGAATCCGGAGTAAGAGGAGAAATTATCTTACCTCCATATTTGGCACTGGAGCAACCACTTTGGAATACTGTGTCCAGTTCTGGGGTCCACAATTTAAGAAAGATGCGGAGGAATTGGAGAGGGTTCCAAGAAAAGCCACAAGAATGATTACAGGATTAGAAACCTGCCTTAAAAAGGAGCGCCATCTGTTTAGCTTAACAAAGGGAAGATTATGGGATGACTTGAGTACAGTCTGTAAGGTCATGTCCACGCTAGGCAATTATTTTAAAATAACTAAATTCAAAATAACAACTCCTAAAATAACAAAATTGAAATAGCATGTCCCCACTAAGGGGCAACATCGAAATTAGTCATTATTTTGAAATAACTTAGTTTGCGTCTACACAGCAGGCAGTTATTTCAATATAATGTTGAAATACTGCCAAGCTGAAGGTCTTCTTCCTGTGACTCCTGTAACCCTCATTGTACGAAATAAGGGTATGTCTACACTTGCATCCTCTTTCAAGAGAGGAATTCAAATGAAGACATTTGAAATTGCAAATGAAGCTGGGATTTAAATATCCCGTGCTTCATTTGCATAGTCGCATTATGGCGCTATTTCGAAATAGCGCTATTTTGAAATATCAGATGCTGTTAAGACACAGTTATTTCAAGAGAAAACCCTTCTCTCGAAATAACTAGTAAACCTCATTGTATGAGGAAAAAGGGTTATTTTGAGAGAAGGGTTTTCTCTCGAAATAACTGCGTTTTAACAGCATCTGTTATTTCAAAATAGCACTATTTTGAAATAGCGCTATAACATGAATATGCAAATGAAGTACAGGATATTTAAATCCCGGCTTCATTTGCAATTTCAAATGTCTTCATTTGCATCCCTCTTCTGAAAGAGGGTACAAGTGTAGACATAGCCTGAGAGTGCTTTATTTCGAAATAAGTGCTGTGTAGACACTCCCAATTTCGAAATAAGCTCTTTCAAAATAAGTTACACAATTGACATAGCTCAATTTGTGTAGTTTAGTTCAAGTTAAACTCTGCTGTGTAGACACACCCTTAGAGCCCCAGGAAGCACTAGAGAGTAATTACTTCAAATTATTCTGGAGAGTAGTTATTTTGAAATAGCAGCAGTGGAGCATCCACACTACTGCTATTTCAAAATAACTATTTCTAAATAAGAGTTATTCCCTAAAGAAAGCAGGAGTACAGATTTCAAAATAACTGGCTTGATAGTGTGGACGCTCTGCTTATTATTTCAAAATAAGGGGGGTTATTTTGAAATAACTCCCTAGTATAGACTAGGACTAAGTAACTACATGGGGAACAAATATTTCACAATGGGTTCTTCAATCTATCAGACAAAAGCATAATATGATTACAGTGGCCGGGATTTGAAACTGGACAAATTCAGACTGGAAATTAGACATTCCCTTACTGCCCAATGTATGTCTTCACAGCAGCGTTATTTCAGAATAATTGACGTTATTCCAAAATAATATAGTGCACGTCTACACAGCAAGCCTTTATTTCGAAATAATGTTGAGCTGGAGGACTTCTTACTCTGACTCATGGTAACCCTCATTTCGCGAGTAAGGGAAGTCAAAGGAAGAGTGTTCTTCCTTCGACTTCCTGCTGTATAGACAGTGCCAAAAGACGAATTAAGCTATTTCGATTTCAGCTACGCAACTGAGGTAGCTGAAGCTGTATAGCTTAATTCAACTTTAGGCTAGCTGTGTAGATGTAACCATTGGAACAATTTACCAGGTCATGGTGGATTTTCCATCATTGACCATTTTTAGACCAACACTGGATGCTTTTCTAAAAGATCTGCTCTAGGAATTATTGGACGGAATTTCTATGACCTGTATTATTCAGGACATTGGACACAATGATCCCTTCTGGCCTTGGACTCTATGGAGACCATGCTGGAGAGAGACACCTTTACTTGTCTACCAAAGATTGGAAAGCACCCAAAACCATACGGAGATGGAAGATTTTTACACATACGTGAAATAGGGGCGATCTAACACAGAAATGTTTTCTACCTCCTCCCAGGCTAGCAAGGTCCTAACTTTCGAACAAGCTGTGAGAGGAGTGGCTAGCTCACCCTCACAGACCAATAAGAAACACACTATTTCCTTCACACAAAGGGTGATGGGCAAGGCTACATCGTGCCAACCTAGTACAGGCTGGGTCTGAAAGGAAAGACCTCTCCCAGACACATTATGCATGGTACATTATGCAGAGGAGCGGAGACATTGAAAACACTCAGACTTCCTTTAGCGGTTCCACCATGCACTAGCTGTTAACAGCAGTTTATTTCACATCGTCTGAATGAATAACCATCAGTCTATGGTGAATTCCACTCATTACAGAGCTGGGTTGGAATTAGAACTAATGATGCAGGAAGGAAAGGCTTTCAGTGTCATTATGTGCTCCTTGAGACATCTACTTCCATGCACCTCCTCTCTCTGGTACAGTGTTAGTCTTCAGTGTGCACTAATATCCAAGGGAAAAGGCTTAATTTTCCTCCTCAAGAGAGTGAATCTAGAATAATGTCAGCATCAGAGCTGGTTAAAATGTTCCACATTTGGGGAGGGGAGGAAGATCAATTTTTCACTAACACTTTTGCAAAAATTGTCCATCCTCTTTAATCACATCTTGTGCACATCCGTAACTGGAACTGCAATGGACATTCTAAAGCAACATGATACATTCTTCTGTGTCTGGGCTATGCACAGGTATACCAGGTTAAAGAAAGGTCTGATGTTTAAGCAATTTAATGAAAGGGGGGCAACTTAAACGTGGGTGCTCTGACATTGGTTTAGCTTGGCCTCAAGCTAAACCAATGTTAACTGGGTTTAAACCAATGTAAGTCTGTCCATGCATGAAGTTGCATCAGTGAAACTAAATTGGTCCAAATTATGTGTTTAGACAAGCTCTTAGCCTAGCCATAGGTCATACTACTGATGGTTTTTTTTATCTCTTTCTATGTATGCTGTGTGCCTCTGAAGAATCTCAGTGCATAAAGAGAGGCATCATTGTCCAGTGGCAAGACCACTAGTCAGGGATCAGGGGTTTGATTCCTTGCATTACTGAACTTTTGTGTCACTTAAACTCCTTCTCAGCTCAGTTTCCTTTGCTTTCCAATAGGGATACAGATACCTCCCTTTTAAAATGTTTAAGATCAATGGATAAAAAGTGTTTTAAGGGTATTAGATATTATTTTACAGGGTGTCTAGAGATTATAAAACAAAAATAATATAACTAATATAGGTAAAGATCTGTTCAGTTTCAATGTTCAGGAATGCCAAAGTGAGAGAAAAGTTAAGTCCAGGGACCGTTCCTTGGTTGGATTTTGATGGAATACCTAGCAAAGGAAACCCCCTCCCTTTCCCCTTGGATTTTGAATAATCTTGTCTCCTAGTTTTCATATTTTTGTGGTCAGTTTCCTGTGTTTTATTTTCCCCCCCATTGAATAAAGTACATGTGAGGGTTTTTTTCCTATCCTGTTAACACCTTTTGATTGAATTGGTAGCTTGTCGTAGAATCCCGAAACAAGAAACCTAAAGATGTGACAATTCTTTATCTGAAAAGAAACAGCTACAAAATGATTGCAAAGAAGAATATTCATTCCCCCTTTCTTTTCTTAGAATGTTGGAAGAGAAAACAATCCCTTAAAACAATGAGGAGGTACCCCCTCAGAATAGATATCCTGCAACGTATTGGATTCTTAACACAGGCTGGTTGGAGGCTGTCATAAGGAATTAAATGTTCCCCGTGTGGAAAGATTTTGAACATCCACTGCCAAATATTAGGAGTTACTATTAATAATAAACTTTTTGTGCTGCTCCTTCTCTAATATGTGATGATGTTCCCAATACAAAAAGGGCTCATCGTGGCAGGAGCAACACATGTACATGATTTTCATGTTCATGAAATATGTATGCCTTCCCTGTCAAAGCACAGAACAGGAAACAGGGCAGAAGAGAAGAGATGGGAATATTTTAAAGGCAGCAAAAGCAAAGAGGAAAGGAGACACACAAAAAGAAGAAGAGACAAATTTTAAAAGGGTAGAATGATAGGTCCTGATTCAGCAAAGTCCATAACTTTTAACATGTGAGTACTTCCATTGACCTCAGTGGGATTATTTACAGGCCAGATTTAAAGCCCATTGAAGTCAATGGAGGCTCTTTCTATGGACTTGGATCAAGTCTTTAGGGGCAGATTTTTAAAGAAACTTAGATTCCTGAAACAGCAGATAGGAACCTAGTGGGATTTTTAAAACAGTTTAGGCACCTAACTCCCATTAGGTTAAACACCTTCAAATATCTGGGGCCAGATTCACAAAGGCACATAGACATTGCAATGCTCCGGGTTGCAATACTTAACTCTTAGGTGCTTGGCTGCCTATTGGAATTTTCAGCTCTGAGTTAGATGCCCTGGATCCCTACGGGATGCATGAGAAGAGTTAAGTGGCACAGAAAGGGATTTTCAGGATCCAGCAAACTGAGTGGGGACCTGCCTGAGCCAGCCAAGAATAAAATGCAGGGTAAAGGCGTGGGACTTTGACACCCTCTCTCGCATTAACCTGGGCTTCTAGATGTCTCAGTAACAGGCTGGAGGAAGGAGAGGACCTCCACTCAGGATGCAAGGGTAAACCCTCTTTCTGCAACTAGATTCCTAAACCAGATCCATTGTGTGTTGCAAAAAAAAAAAAAAAAAAGATACTGTAGCCCATCGATGGGCAACCTAGGCTAGTGAGTGGGCCACATCAGCGGCTCTCCTTCATCTCAGGGGGCCACAAGATTTTCATAACCAAGACAGTCTCCTAGGACAGGGTAGATTTGCTAACTGTGCTTGCGTACCTAGAATTTGCCAGGTATGCCAACTGAACTGTAGCAGCGCTTTGATTGGATGCAGAGAGAGCACACGGCTCTCACGGTCAATGTGGTGCGCAATCAGCATTGACCTCACTCCTTGTGCCCTGGCTTTACATGTGTGTCACTTTAGTAAAACAGGTAGGAAAGAAACCCTAGGTGGATGGAAACCAGCAGAATTTGGCAGCCCTGCCCGTGGGCAACAGTAAACAAAATGTCTCACAAGCAGAAACCCCAATGGGCCGCATGTGGTCTCTGACCGCAGGTTGCCCACCTCTGCTAGAGCCTAATGGTTGGCCTACTGGTATTCTGGGGTGGGTGTCTCTCCATCTCTCCTGCTAAAGCTGTTCCACTCTGTGTCATTATGTAAATATTCAGTGGATCAGAGAAAATGAGAGCTTGGCTTTATATGGAGGCTAAGGAATTCACCTGGGATGCAGGTGCTTTCACTACTGTGGTATTGATTATGCTGGGGTGGGCACCTTTCAGTGTTTTTTCATGAGCAAACTAGGTTACATCTGGTAGAGCAAAGGCTGACCTGACTTAGGAGCCTAGAAGAGGGCTCGTGGCTGAGAATCCCAAGCAGAGACAGGCATTTCCCCCTAACCTGTCAGTCAGGAGCCTGGAGGCCCTGATCAATGGGAGTTAGGTACACAAATATCTTTGTGGATCTGGGCCCCAAGCCTCACCACTATCCTCTGCATTTCACTCTTGGCTAACTTAGGCAGCTCTTTGCCCCTGCATTGTACAGAGAGCCTGGGTATCTACCTCAGGGCTATGGATTCCACTACATGGCAGGCTACTGAAGGGTTAGCCATGACCATGCTCAGCATTACAACATCTATCTACCTTTGTGGAGTTAGCCCTTGCGCCCCTAGTGAAAAACACAACAAAAAACCAGTTCTTCAGAAACCATCCACACCATTAATGTCCCCAAGACACTCCTCTGCTCCCTCACTTGTCTCTTCCATGCTCACTCCTAATGTGACACCCACAAGGAATGAGTCAACCAGACATTTATTTATTTTTCTAAATTTATCCTTGGGTTGTTGGGGGGTTTTTTTAGCTCAGTCATGCTGTGCCCAAGTCTTTGCCGAGTAACTGGTCATTTTATTGCTTCTGTAACCTCCCTGTCCTTCCTCTCCTCAGTGTTTTGCTGTCCTCTTTTGTTGGGCCATGTCTGAAATGGGGACCCAATTCTATAAACATTTATACACATGAGTAGTCCCAAGGGTTGGCAGTATCTGGCCCTTACAATATAGCTCTTCAAAGCATGACTTCTTGCTTGTACTCTGAAGTGTCTGGTATATTTTGGGGGGCGTAAAGGAATGAACTCTACTAGAGACCAAATTCTGCTCTCCTTTAAACCAGTGCAAATCCAGATTAACTCCACTGGTGCCAATGAAAGCAGAGTTTTGCCTTGTGCCATACAACAGGGTTCCTGCAGGGTTCTGGCATATTAGGGCCAAGTCTAATACCATTGCACATCACTGATATACAAAATTCTGAGTCAAAGTCTGCTTTCACTTACAGCTTGATCCGAACCCCAGGGAAATCAACGGGAGTTTTCCCATTGAGTGGAATGGGCTATAGATCAGTCCTTCAGACAGGTGCAATTCCTACTGGGCACACTGTGCTAGCAATTCCATGGGTGCATCTTGCACTCATGGGCCAACCGCTGCTCTAGGTTACACCACTGCATTTGCTGACATACTTCACTGCAGTCAACGCAGTCCTTTCATGTTTGTATCTGAGCAGAGTTTGGCGCTCTGACTTCGGCGAGGTTCAATGTATGTGACTGCAAGGCAGCATTTGGAGCCGGGTCCTGCAAGATACTGACCATTCTACCCCTGATCACATAAAGTATTTAAGCCCAGACTTAACCTTACACATAAACACATAGGGTGTGTCAAGACTACAGGGTTTTGTCAACAAAAGTGGACTTTTGTCGACAAAACTATACCTGTGTCTACACTACCGCCGAGTTCTGTCAACATAACGTCGACAGAACTCGGCAGTTTGGTTGACGGCGGTAAACCACGTTCTACAAGGAATAACGCCTTATGTCGACAGAGTTCTGGCGACAGAAGGCGTTATTGCATCTACACTGTCCTTTGCGTCTACACTCTCATGTCGACAAAGCGGCTTGCTTTGTCGACAGAACTGGATGTAGTCTAGATGCTCTTTGTCGACAGAAGCTTTGTCGACAGTGTCTGTCGACAAAGCCTCTGACGACAAAAGCCTGTAGTCTAGACGTACCCATATACTTTAAGCTTCAATGGGACTATACTGGAAGTTACAT
This sequence comes from Pelochelys cantorii, assembly GCA_032595735.1. NCBI lineage: Eukaryota > Metazoa > Chordata > Testudines > Trionychidae > Pelochelys > Pelochelys cantorii. The sequence goes on from CM064328.1 coordinate 13,792,550, forward strand.
GAATGCATGCAAATCATGGTCCTTGGCACCTTGCGTAGTTGAGCCATTGTTCCTCAGTGTAGAATGCTGTACAGGTTGAATCTCTCTAGTCCGGCACTCTCAGGACCTGACTGGTGCTGAACCTTGAGATTTTGCCAGACCACGGGAGGTCAATATTGTCTAGCAACCTTACCAACACTGCCACTGCTTACAGGGCTCTTTGATGGTATTTAGGGGTAAATTAGAGCTAAATAACAGCACAGAACACTGAGAGCCAGGACTGGTATCTTTAAACAAATTTATGGGACCGCGGGAAACTTGGTCACATCCATAATAAGTGGACATCCAGCTAACAAAAATCATGCCAGACCATGGATGCTGCCACACCAGAGAATTCTGGACTAGAGAGGTTCAACCTGTAATAACTTGTGAAGACAGTGACAATGTACCGTCCCTGTAGACATCAGTGCAAACAGGATTGAGCCTTTGGGGGCAGATTTCTTTTTAAATCCCCTTCCCCTGCTAGTTCCAGCTTCCTTTATGGCCTGAGACTAAGTGAGCAGATTTTTAAAAGGGTTCAACATGCTTAGAGCGGAGCTCTTTTGAAGAGCTGGCCACAAGGGACACAATGGGAGTTGCGGGCTGCAAGGAACTTGTTAAAATCGCTGGCTTTTGTTGAGGTGCCTAAACGGAGCTCAGCTCTTTTGGAAATCTGGCCCCAATTGCGGGTGGTTAGCATTCAACCCTGAGCTCTTTGGAAAATCATGTCCTATGTAATACAAGAAAGAGGAAGAAACAGAATTAGGGAAGTACAAAGGGAAAGACAGTGGGCCTGATTCCCATAACAGTTTAAAGTCACCTCTTTGCAGGACCCTGAGCCACACAAAGGAGCCTTAGTGCAGCTCAGAAGCAGGCTGAGTGTGTGTTGTGTGTAACACAGCTAAACGACTTCACAAATAAACAAAAATGAGGAGAAAATATCATCTCTGCCCTCTCCCACAACTATGCTTGCACAAATACATCAGGGCTATCAAGAATTTTATAATGATACTCCATCACCCCTGGTTCTAGTTAAAACCACAGTAATAAACAAAATATACAGAGCACATCACTGGCATCAAAGACTATAATTTTCTCTGAGCAGAAATACTGGATGAAATCCCACCCTTTTTTTTCCAATCTAAAAAGAAACCTATGTAGATCTTTCCTTTCATTAAATCTTCTCAACCGTTATTAAAGGAAAGTCAAGTAGCCAAAATTCTTCGATGATGACATTGAATAATCTGATTACATGAATGTTCTGAGTATTTTGAGAAGGGCTGTGACTGCAGATCCTTGGTAAAAAGCTTAAGGCTCTGGGAAGACTTCACTTTCAGAAGCTGCAATCCTTTCCTTTTTTGAGAGGGAATTCCTAACTCCCTTCGTGGAAAAACCCATGTTTGTTTCCTATTTAATGCTTCTGTTTTGCAGTCACAGAAGAAATGGTAAAGATTGTGCCATTGTTTACTAAACTTCTTCGTGATTTTGGACAAAGACAAAAAGAATCCAAGCCATGGGCCAGGAAATCTGGTCTCTCAGAACATAAAAATATGCAATGCAGGCACACTGCTAATTAAGGTATTTATTTTCCTGTCCCACTGCTTAGGCAATACATAATCAATTGTGAGGATCCTGTAAGCATCCAGACAAATTATTACTCGACAATACATTCCTACACAGCAGTTAATCCATGCACTGAACTGTCCCCAAATCCTTACACTGATCTGGCCACATTTTTCAAACGTGACTAAAGATTTGGGGTGCTTTGGTTTTGGGGTGTTCAGCTAGGGATGCCTTAAAGGGGCTTGTGACACTGACAAACAAGGTGTCAAATTATGATACAACCCTTAGGTCTCAACAGAATTCTGACAAATATCAGGCTGGCTCACCTGTGTTACTGTTGTAGAAAGATCGATATTACATGTATAAGAATGTGTTTCAGCTTAAGGAAATGCTTGAAATTTCTGCATGCATTAATGTCAGATATAATGTCCATATTCTCCGCTATAAAGAAATAAAGGGGGCCAGGTTTCCAGTTTTTGACTGGATAGTCTGATCAAACAGGGCACCTGACAGTGTCCAGTCACATCTATTGACCAGACCCCAAAAGTCCAGTTACTGTGGGGATAGGATGCAGGCAGATGTCACATGATCACTCATGCCAGCCCCTACTCAACCAGGGCTGTTTCCTATGTATGTCTAGTGGCTGTAGCTCCCAGCCCTGCAGGCAAGTCCCTCACAGTTCAGGTGGGATGGAGGCAGGCAGAAAAAGGGAAGAGCAACAAGCAATGGCAGGAGCAGGGAAGACAACTGAATAGTGTCAGATGCTGGAGCAGAAGCAGTTAGTTCCTGCTCAGCCCAGAATGCCCATTGACTCCAGACAAACTATTGTGGGACAAAGGACTTTAGTAATACGCTTGCCAACTCTGCCCCATGAAAAGACGACGTGCAAGTGAATTCATCCCAGCAACTGAGCACAGAGAAGGAGGAGGGGGGATGAAAATCCCTGACCAGGAGAATCTGTATCTCTATGCTGCTTGAGCTCTGGAAATTTTAAGCATAAGCAAGACATCCCCAGCATTGAGCCTGGGTTAGCCATAAGAGATATAGAGAGTTTGCTTATTGCAGAAACTTCTATTATCTTTTGAGATATAAGTCTGATATAAGTCTGCTTTCACCACGTAAACAACTCTCTCATTTCCTTTTCCTAGATAATCAATCTTTAGATAATTTATTATAGGACTGGCTGCAAGTGTTGACCTCAGTGTGACATCTCAGGGGCAACTGACCTAGAGGAAGTGACTGGTCCTTTTGGGACAGAGAGTAACCCGAACACTATAGTGATTTTTGGTTTTAGGGACAATCTATCCCAAAGGCAAGCTTATTTGGGTGGTGACATATTTTGGAATACCCCAAGAGATTGGGTGTGATTCCCTGGTTTGGTTGGAGCAGTGTTTCCTGGAAGCTGTGCGCTTGTGCGGCTGCACATGGAGAAATTCAAATGCCACCCAGCTGATTAGCAGAACGCCCACAGCTAGGCTTTTTGTTTGTACTGGTGGTGCACACCTACATATGCCTCGATGAACATAAAAATTTATTCCACACATGGATGGAAAAAATCCACACAGGGATGGAAAAGATTAGAGGGAACATTGGTACTGAAGCATTTACATGTAACACACTATAGTTAAGGTTCTGCCTAAGCGTGTGACCGAGTAAAGGCCTAAAACTGGCAAAAAAAAAAGTGCCAATTAGCACCACACACTGAAGCATCTGGACTTGATCACCTGTTGCTATTTTCTTTGATTGTCATGGCAGCTCTGAATTTACAGCATCAATGCTGCCATTTTCCCCTTCTGTGCTTTTGTTTTCTCCTCTTTCCTGTAGCTGGTATAGTCTCAGCTGCTTTCTGATCGCAGCCATTGGTATACACTTGTTACAAATCATGAGTAGTTTTGTAAAGTTCAGTGCTATTTCTATTATATTATAACTGAAAAACTCACCCAAACAAACAACAATAATAAAACCCTAAACTCCATTCAACTGACAATTCCTAGGAAATTTATACGCAGAACTTTCATTAGTATTCGTAGGAAATCCATATAGAAATTCTGTGTACCTCAAAGGAATAATAGACCATTGGAGCTCTACTGGTGGGAAAATAATATTCCAGGTTAGTTACAGCATGTGCACATTTGAAGTTTTCATTACTTTAAACCATTTCACCAAATAGCGACTATGTGAAATTGGCTTCTTTTTCTTCTGATTCATATTATGGTTGCACCAAGAGGTATCAGTTAAGGACCAGTCTAGTTTTACACAAACAAACTGAAAAGATTGTAAACACTATATTTTTTGTTAGTCTCTAAAGTGCTACAAGACCATTTGTTGTTTTTTAAGCTTTCACATTAGGGTAGTGACTATCTAAACATAAGAGAATGACAGCGGATATCTAAAACAGAGGAGGATGCATTAACAGTGACATTTATGATTACTGCTGTTTGAAAAATAATGTTCAGAATTTCCTGCAAAATAAAATTACTCTTCCTTCCAAACTGAACCAAAAGTTAAAATATCCAACTTCTTGTTGCTCACCAATATATTTCTAAACACTTCAAATTGAAAATGTCAAAATGAAAAAAGTCTAAGTTTTTAATCAAAACATTTCCACATGCCCAACTTTTTCTTAATAAACATCTTTAATTGAAAAAATGTTTCATTTCAGAATATTGATTCAAAATGAAAATTTCCCTTCGATTCCCCTGATTGGACCACAATCCACAATTCCCCTCCTAATCCACAATTTCCCATGGCAAATTTTAATGAAAACACATTTTCCAGCTGGAAAAAAAATTGGTTGATTAATTTGAACTAGCTCCAATTACAATTACTAGGAGTAGCCCACTGGGTAGTCATGCCCATGGTCACCAGACCTAGTCTCCTCAGAGTTGCATTTACTGATTGCAGCGATAAAAGTGTGTCTACAACTTTATACCCAGGTGGGCCCTACAGACTTAAAACAAATGAGAGGACACTGCATTCTACGCCTTCATGTGCATCAGTCACCCAGTTGTTCACTAAGCCCCAGTTACAGGGCTGATAAATGGGACCCTGTGACGGGGCGTCTCCACCCCGCACTGAAACCCCCTCCCGAACACCGAAGCAGGGAGGCGGGGGTGTTGCGGAGCAGGGATGGGGAGTCACGGGGCACCCCACTCGGGGTACGTCGGAGTCCCAGGCGAGCGGCAGAGTGGGGGAGACATCCCATTGGGCCCCGGGGACGCACAGGGGATGACGTCATTGGGGACGTCATCCCAAGGAGTCAGGAGGGAGCGCCTGGTGATGACGTCATGGTGGACATCTTCACAAAGAGCCAGGAGGGGAATTTAAAAAGGGCCTCCGAGAGCTAGAAGAGGGGGGAAGATGTGGGAGAGAAGCAGACGGCCGGAACCCGGAGGCGACGGGAGCCGGAGCAGGCGTTACGGGGACCCCTGGATGAGTTTTTAACCTGGGTCCCCCGGGTAGTCGCAAACACGACCTTGGGGAAGAAGCGGCCCAGAGCAGGGGCGTGGAACCCGTGAGCGGGGGAGTTTAGGGGTTACAACCCCCTCCGCTAGGTAGGGACTGGAGTCCCTGCCTTAGGGCCCTGGGTCGGGGTTCGGAGAGAGGGCGGGCCCAAACCCCCTTCCCCGGCCACCTGAGATCAGAAACTAGCCTGTGAGGGAGTATCTCTTCCCAGAATGGCCCGTGAACTGCAGAATTAAATATGTTATATAACTAATACCGAGCACGAAGTGGATAAATCGGGGGACGGATGCGAACCCCGCCGGGGAATTCATAACACGTGGTGGAGAATGTGGGTACGTTCCCGACCCCGAGATAGGGGTCTGGATTGAGATAGGAGAAATTAACAATATACTTATTACTAGGAGAAAATGGAAGTGACTAAAATTCTGGAGTGGCTGGTGGAAAACCAGAAGCAGCAGCAGCAGCAACAGACGCAGGCGCTGCAACAAATTTTAACCCAGTTTCAAGAACAGCAGGACCAGATGCTTAAGGAGCTCAAAGGAACCCCGACCAGGGTAACAACCAGAGCGGCCGGAAGCCCCCTAGGAGGGGAGGGGGTAGGGGCCGTAGGATCGCAACTACCGATACACCTAACCAAGTTAGGACCCAACGATGACCCAGAGGCGTTCCTGATTACATTTGAGAGAGTGGCCACGGCCGCCAAATGGCCGCAGGAACACTGGGCGACGCTCTTGACCCCCTACCTTTCGGGAGTGGCCCAACTGGCCTATAGGGGTATGTCGGCCTGTGACGCATTATGTTATTATAAAGTCAAGGAAGCAATCCTTGACCAACTAGGGGTCACCCCAGAGACTCATCGCCATAGGTTCCGGGAAGCCCGTTACAATCCCCAAGAGCGGCCGCGGGCAGTGGCACAACGCGTGAGAGAAGCGGGAATGAGATGGTTGGAAACTGAAAATAAGACGGGGACCCAAGTGGCTGACTTGGTCATTTTAGAACAATATGTAAGGATCCTGCCCGCCGAAGGCCAACAGTGGGTACGAAGACACCTACCTGAAACACTCGAAGAGGCCGTAACCTTGATGGAACACTTTCTCGCGGCAGAGGGAGTGGAAGGGAAGGGACCCACCAGCATCCCGAGGGATTCCAGCAAGGCGGAATCCTCTGCCCTGAAACCCGCAACTATTCCCCGCTCCGGGTACGGATGGAAACTTCCGTTAGGCCCAATCCCGGAGAAAAGGTTGGCCCCCCGGTGGAGCAGGCCGGCGAGCGGGGCCGGAGCCGTGAGGGAACAAGAACAAGGTCCCGAACCCACCCTGCAAGGAGAAGGGACCCAGAGAGGGGCCTGCTACCAGTGTGGCCAAGAGGGACACTTTAAGAAGGATTGCCCCCTTATGGACTGCACATTCGGGCAGTGGCGGACAGAGGGGGCAGGTCGGGGGGAGACGAGTCACGCACAGGTAATGAGGAAAATAAGGGTTAACGGAAAGGGGGTGGAGGCGGTACTAGACTCCGGGTGTGAACAAACCATTGTCCGAAGAGATGTTATATACCCGGTAAAGGCAAGGGGCCCCCTAGTATCCCTGCGGTGCATACACGGGGATGTACATTCGTACCCCACAACCCGAGTAAGAATAGAGGACGGGGAGGTGGAAGCAATATGCGAGGTAGCGGTGGCCCCTAAATTAGCCTATCACGCCCTCCTGGGGCGGGACTGGCCGGGATTAGGGAAACTGCTAAGGCAATGGGGAGGTGCCCATGCAGATGGGGGGCCGGGGTCGGCGAATCCCTCGACCTTGTAGCACATGGTGAGGAGGTCAGAGGACCACCCCCAGAGGGAGAATCCGAGCAAGACGGACGACCCACCCATCAGCGCCTGGAGCTAGACGAAGGGATTTCCTCATCTTACAACGGGAGGACCCGACATTGAGATCAGCATGGGACCAGGTGCAAGTCGGGGAAAGGACGCGAGGAGGGGGCGGGCCAAACCTACCACTTGGACCACGATTTGAGGTAAGAGAGGATCGCCTGTATAGGATAACACAAGGGGACCTCGCCGGGGAAGAAAGAGCACAATTGTTAGTTTCTCGTCCCTATCGTTGGGAGGTCTTAGAGTTAGCCCATGACCACCCTTGGGCAGCACACTTAGGAACCGATAAAACTCAACAAAAGGTGTTGCAGCGGTTTTATTGGCCAGGGATATATCAGGAAATTAAGAACTTCTGCGCATTGTGTCCCAACTGCCAGAAAACCTCCGCGAACAAGGTGCCACCAGCCCCTTTGGTCCCTCTCCCAACAGTGGGAACCCCATTTGAGCGTATAGCACTGGACCTTGTGGGACCCCTCGAGAAATCAGGGCGCGGTCATATATATACTGGTCATCGTGGACTATGCTACGCGCTGCCCCGAGGCCATTCCTTTAAGGAAAGCTACTGCCCCAGTGATAGCCGAGGAGTTAGTAAAATTGTTTTCCTGGGTCGGACTGCCTAAATAGTTGCTAACTGACCAAGGTACGAATTTGACCTCAAAGGTCATGACGGATTTATGTAAAGTACTGCAGATTAGGAAGCTGCGGACGTCGGTATACCATCCCCAAACAGATGGCCTTGTAGAGCGATTTAACCGCACCCTGAAGGGAATGTTGCGCAAGTTCATCCAAGATGACCCCCGCGACTGGGACAAGCTGTTACCCGCCTTGATGTTCGCAATACGCGAGGTACCCCAAGCGTCATTAGGATATTCCCCCTTCGAATTGTTGTACGGACGTCAGCCCCGGGGAATTTTAGACCTAGTGAAAGAAGGTTGGGAGGCCCAGGTATCCCCGGCTCTCGGAGCCACCCAATACGTAGAGAGGCTGCGGAAGAATCTGCATGCCTTAGCTGGATGGGCCCAAGGAAATTTACAGAAAGCCCAGGAAGGGCAACAAGCGTACTATGATAGGAAGGCGCAAGTAAGGGGATTCGAGCCGGGAGACCAAGTTCTCCTGTTACTCCCAACCAGTGAGTCCAAATTGTTAGCACGTTGGCAAGGACCCTTCCAGGTAGTGAGGAAAGTGGGGCCAGTTGACTATGAAGTATGGGTGAGTGGGAACCGAAGGGAAACCCAGATTTACCACATGAATTTATTAAAAAAGTGGAACCATCGGGAGGCTCTCTTAATCAAACCCCAGGCAGCAGATATAGAGTTCGGGCCATGGGGGGAGCCAGAGGTAAAAATAGAAGGAATCCGAATCGGGGAGGAGCTCTCAAAGTCGCAGCGGGAGCAATTATACCAAACCCTCAGACGATTTCAGCAGGTATTGACAAGCCGACCCGGACAAACCAGTCTAATCTGCCACAAGATAATGACCGAGCCAGGGAAGACGGAGACAACCTACGTCCCCTCCCCCGGAAGTTATGGGACACGGTAAAGAAAGAGGTCCAGTCCATGCTGGAATGGGGGGTAATTTGCGAATCTCATAGTGAATGGAGGAGCCCTATCGTCCTGGTGCCAAAGTCAGATGGGTCCATGAGGTTCTATATAGACTTTTGCAAAGTCAATGCTATCTCCCGCTTTGACGCTTACCCCATGCCGCGTATAGACGAGCTGTTAAGTCGCCTCGGGAGAGCAAGCTACCTGTCAACTCTCAACCTTAAAAAAGGTTGAGATTCCTGGCAGATTCCTTTATCCCCGGAGGCGCAGGCCAAGACAGCCTTCGCTACCCCATTCGGACTTTACCAATTTATAAATATGCCGTTTGGCCTACATGGAGCCGCAGCCACCTTTCAAAGACTCATGAATCAAATTCTGAGGAGTCATCAAGAGTACATGGCAGCATATATTGACGATATCATAATCTTTAGTGAATCCTGGGAACAACATGTAGAACACACCGCGGCCATGCTGGAGGCCTTACAACAAGCAGGGCTGACGGCTAACCCAAAAAAATGCCAGTTCGGGAAAGCAGAAGTTTCCTATTTGGGGTACACGGTGGGACAGGGGAAGCTCAAACCCCTAGTGGATAAAGTACAAGCGGTCCGCAATTACCCTCCACCAACCACAAAACGACAGGTACGGCAGTTCCTAGGGTTAGCCAGATATTATAGGCGGTTTATAGCCAACTTCTCCTCCTTGGCGGCCCCCCTTTTGGATTTAACGTGGAAAGGGCAACCCGAGAGGGTGAGATGGACGGCATAGTGTGACGCAGCCTTCCGGGAACTTAAAGAAAGACTGGTGCACGCCCCGGTATTGGCCCAGCCAGACTTTACTAAACCCTTCACGTTACAAACAGACGCCTCGGAGGTAGGGCTGGGAGCCGTACTGACACAAGAAGAGGAAGGCATGGAGCACCCAATATTGTATCTAAGCCGCAAACCTTTCCCCAGAGAGAAGGGGTACGCAACGATTGAAAAGGAGGCATTAGCCCTAAAATGGGCAATTGACTCGTTACGATATTTTCTTCTAGGCAACAAATTTACCCTGGTGATGGACCACGCCCCTCTGCAATGGATCCAGAGTATGAAGGACATGAACCCACGAATTTTACGGTGGTACCTCTGCCTGCAGTCGTACCAATTTAAGGTGATACACCGCCCCGGGTCCACGAACGCAAACGCCGATTGCCTATCACGTGTACCAGAACACCAAGCCGAAGGGACGGCAAGTATGGCGGGAAACTTGAGGGGGAAAGTGTGTGACGGGGCGTCTCCGCCCCGCACTGAAACCCCCTCCCGAACACCGAAGCAGGGAGGCGGGGGTGTTGCGGAGCAGGGACGGGGAGTCACGGGGCACCCCACTTGGGGTGCGTCGGAGTCCCAGGTGAGCAGCAGAGCGGGGGAGACATCCCATTGGGCCCCGGGGATGCACGGGGATGACGTCATTGGGGACGTCATCCCAAGGAGTCAGGAGGGAGCGCCTGGTGATGATGTCATGGGGGACATCATCAGAAAGAGCCAGGAAGGGAATTTAAAAAGGGCCTCTGAGAGCTAGAAGAGGGGGGAAGACGTGGAAGAGAAGCGGATGGCCGGAACCCGGAGGCGACGGAAGCCGGAGCAGGCGTTACAGGACCCCTGGGTGAGCTTTTAACCTGGGTCCCCCGGGCAGTCGCGAACGTGACCTTGGGGAAGAAGCGGCCCAGAGCAGGGGCGTGGAACCCATGAGCAGGGGAGTTTAGGGGTTACAACCCCCTCCGCTAGGTAGGGACTGGAGTCCCTGCCTTAGGGCCCTGGGTCGGGGTTCGGAGAGAGGGCGGGCCCGAACCTCCTTCCCCGGCCACCTGAGATCAGAAACTAGCCTGTGAGGGAGTATCTCCTCCCAGAATGGCCCGTGAACTGCAGAATTAAATATGTTATATAACTAATACCGAGCACGAAGTGGATAAATCAGGGGACAGATGCGAACCCTGCCGGGGAATTCAAAACAGACCCACACAAAGCCAGTGAGGGTAGAGTCATGTGGGGAATAAGTTGAAGACAGTGGATTTTTACAGGTATCATGAAGGAAGAAATCAGGCAGCACAATCTTTATTATGCTGTTAGGGCATGAGAAGGAAAGAGCCCAACTTGAGTTTCAGAACTCACTGTGCACTGCTGGCAGGTTTGGGGAAAGAGCCTTCCGTTTATTACTGTTTGAAACACAGTAGTGCCTAACAGACCCAGTCAGGACCCCAGTGTGCTAAGCACTGTGTGTAGGATGAAAAAAGCATCCCTGCTCCAAAGAGCTTGCAGTGTAAGGCCAGGTCTACACTGTGGGGCAGGAGGTCGGCTTACGGTATGCATCTCCAACTTCATAAATAACGTAGCTGGAGTCAATGTACTTTAAGCCAAGCTTGGCATCATCTCCACAGCAGGAAGACAAGGGGAGAAATGCTCCCACCAACTTCCCTTACTCCTCGCAACAGGATAGGCGCTGACAGGGTCACCCTCAGCGTTTGATTTACTGGGTCTTTATTAGACCCACTAAATCGACCCTGGAAGATAGGCTCGCCAAAGGGTTGATCCTCTGGTAAGTTGGGACATGGCCTAAGAATGAGATGAGTCAGCAGGGGAATGCAACAGACAGATGGGGAGACTTAGATAATGGTGACACTTACTTACCAGTTTGCAAGCCCAGGAATTAAATTAGATTTAGGGCTGCCTTTAGATCAAATAGCAAAGGTAGCCAACAATGGTGGGGTGGGGTTTCCCTCTATGCCTGGCTAGAAATAGGCAATTTTTTCTTCCAAAGAAGACTCCGTTTTTATGCAAGCCTTTTTCACCCCAAGAGGGATCTACTGTATATGAGACATTTGCTCACTGTTCATTTAGTCTATTTGCTGAACATGGTGTGTGATTGGTCACCTGAGTGACATGATTTTATTTCTGCTCCCTGACTAGACGTCTGAAGGTTTTTTTTTTAAACAGAAGAATACTCGGCCATGTATAGAAAATAATGAAAAAAAAATGTCAAATGTTCATTGGGTCAAACACTCACATTCATGTATGGGCCTGTTCGTTCCAATGTGCGGATTGCAAGCCACAAGCAGAATGAACTCAGTGAAGTAAATTGCCCTTCAGTATTTGAATGGATGTTCCTGAATATTGGATCTGCAGTTTTCAATAAGCTCTGGTTATTTTCTGCTATTCAGCTCCCCTCATGCTGACTCACCAAGTTCTCACTTCTTTTGAAATGCACAGTCCAATCTTATTCACTTTCTTCCCTTCCATTGCTTCTTTTCAGTCCACCTGTAACTAACACTGTGTTCATTTTCTCCCTCTTGCCTCTCTTTTCCTTTTTACGACTCTGATTCTATATTTCATTTCCTCCTTCTATTATCCACCTTCCCACAGCTTCCTGTTCCTTGCAGTTTTTGAGAGATACAAATTAACAATCTGAGGCTCACATGACACAGGAAGCAGAAATAAACTCTTAGAATAAAGTACACATTTGCATTCTCTCTCATATTCCTCCATGTAGCCCATGAGGCTGACAGCAAGCATTGGACTGCAACTCAGGGGATCTGAGCTGAAGTCCTAATTCTGTCACAGATTTTCCATCTGATCTTGACCAAAGACATGGAGACATCCCAGCCACTCCCTTGGGGTACATAAATAGCAAGCTCTAGGGAGCAGGAAAAGGTGGGAAGACAGTGGTCTTTTTCTCCTCTCCCTTCAGCCTCCTTCTAACCTGTGCTCCCTCTTTGTATAGTCACCACCCAGTTTTCTTCCCCAGGTGGGCTCCATTTTAATTAGGCCTGGCCTACCAGCCAGATGCAACCAGGTAGCTTAGCTGGTTTCAGGCACACCTTTCATTGCGTGGGATGTGTAGTCTGTCACACTGCCACTGTCTTACGTGACAAGCCCACATCTGTTAAATTAAATGGATTTGGGGTTGCATCGAGACCTGAAGGATTAACGCTGATAATATCAAAATAGGCCACTATTGCACTGCGACTACTGCCTATACCACACTGATCAACATTGTCTCTGTTTTCTTATGCTTCCCCACTGGGCTGCCTATTGCCATCTCTGGTCTTTAGTCTTATACCTAAATAGTAAGCTTTTTGGGGCAGGGACCAACTTTGTTGTGTATTTGTACACTACCTAGTCCAATGGACCAGACCTAGGCTTCACACATACTATGGTAATAACTGGATTCCTTCTTTTCTGCAAAGACAGATGACTTGCCAAGGTGAAGTTTGAGTCCGTTTCTAAGAGAAAATACTTTTATTTTTCAGGTATACAACTGTCAGGCCTGGGCCTACCTTCCTTCCTCTCCTCCAGCCCCTCCACTGAACAGCCTGGAGGTGACTAAGGAATGTAGGACCCAACTGTCTAGGACTGTAAACCATTTGGAGCAGGAAACATGTCTTGCTCTGTGTTTGTCAAGCACCGTGTCACATTACTGTACAATTAAAGTGGGGTTTGACGCCTATAGGAGGAATGGGAGGGTTGGCTGCCCAAGGAGCAACAGAATCAGGCCTGCCCTTAAGTGAAGTGATTGTGTTGTTGCCCCTGGAATGAACACACCAGCACTAAAAGAGTGTTTATCTGGAGTTTCCATTCTCCTCTGATTAGCCTCACTGAACGAGGGCTTCATGTGGTAATTACAGCTCAGCTCATTTGTGTGTGTTTTACAATGGTGTTGATATAATCCCACTAGAGCACCCCGTGCATATGCAAGGAGTTCCCACCAGAAATCTAAATAACGCCCCGGCTCTGCTGACAGCTTAATAACGTGACAAAGTTCAGTCTCGTTCAGTGTCAGGGACAGGAATGCGGCGCAGGCTGCTCTGACCTAGAGCTTTCAAAACATCGCACAGTTAAAACTGAGCATTTGACAAATAATCTTTTCTTTGCCTGCTCGACTCCATCAGACATAACCAGGTGCCATGGAGAGGCCACATGCCACTGTTAAAATGTTAAATTGAGTGGCATGGCCATCGAAAGCTCTGGAGAGGGACATTTATCTTTATTATTATTGTTATTAATAATGCAGATATTGCTTTGCGTTGCATTCCAGGGTATTTTCGCAGCACTAAATCACCCGGGTGCACATCAGCGGCCCTGATAAATCACACGATAAAACAAAATTCAATGCAGCTGTCAGGCCAGACCCCAAGCGAATGTGCAGTGAGCTTAATTAAAGTTCAGCAAACTTGAAAATATAAAGACTAGCAGCGTGCCAGTGACATTTAAGTCCCCAGACCCAGGCTGACAGCTTGAAAGTAGGCCAACCAGGCACTATTAGCTTTCACTCTTGTTTCACCTCAGATGTGGCATTACCAGGAGGACTATGGTCGAAATGACAGGTCATAGTAAAGCTTTGTTCTTCCATACCTCTTATTTCTCTCCATCTTTCTTCCTTGGCCTCTCTCTGTTTGTATTTGCTATCCCTCTTTCTCTCACCTCAGTCCTGCTTTGATTTCTGTCTCTTTTTCACATTTTTCCCCCTCTCCCAGTCTTTCTCCTTTTTCATTCCTCCTGTCTTTCACTCTTTCTGCCCTCTTCCTCCACCTCCCCCCACCAAGAAAGAAATCCTTCACCCAAAGGAAGAACAAGAATTGAATCAGAGCCAGTTAACTGGGCCAAGAGGCTACATATGGAACCAGCAAATCACAGAGCCATGAAGGATGTTAGTGATTTAAAGTTATGTATGTTGAAGTCTGAATCTTAAAATGAATCCATAATGGTAAAGGTAACTAATGGAAAGACTTAACTGACAGCAAGTGGTGTTTTTTCTTTAACATTATGTTCTCACATACTCCTTTTGTATGGTCCCCACCCTTTCCTGGCTCTCCTTTCTGATTAGTTTAATGTCCATGCTGACACTGAAAAGCAAAAGCGGCTGCTTTATGAACAAAGATTTAAACCCATATGCCATAAATACAAGTGCCACTCCACACTGGCACCCAGTAACACAGTCATGGGCTTTGTCAGCAAAAAGATTTCTCCCTGTAGCCTGATTCCTTAGCAGTATAAAACCTTGGGAATCAGGTCACGCTCAGTAAGGGGTATTGAATTCTCCTGTCCATACAGGAACACGAGAACAGAACTTTCACCTTAGTACATTAAATAACATCTTGCTAGCAATGAAGGCTACAGAAATCAGTTGAGAACAGAAAAGCTGGTGTCTCCTGGGACGACTCATTTATACCACATGTTCCAGTTCCTATACAATCAACAGGGCCATCCAGAAATAACATACCACTCCAAATGAAGGAGGCAGAAATTCTCCTCCATTAGACAGTAGAGCCTCAGAGTTACAGACAACTTGGGAACTGGGGTTGTTTGTGACTTGGAACAAAACATTATAGTTCTTTGAAAAGTTTACAATGGAATATTGACTTAATAGAGCTTTGAAATTTTATTATGCAGCAAAAAAAATGCTGCTTTTCCCTTTTTTAAAGCAATGTACGCTTAACACAGTACAGTATTTACTTCCCTCCCCCTTTTTGTCTCTGGTGCTGCCTGATTACATACTTCCAGTTGCAGATGAGGTGTGTGGTTGACTGGTCAGTTCATAACTCTGAGGTTCCACTGTGTATCTGACCCCCCCCCCTTTCCACACACACACATCTCCGTTAAAAGACCACCATTAGGTGAGTACAATATCTTCTGTGCACAAAATGAGGCAAAGGTCTTGTGGGAAATGTATGATGGGGTCACTTAATTAAAGAGCATCATAATGAATACACACAAAAGAGCTGAATTAAGGTGGCAAATGCAACCCTAATTCTGCTATTTCTTCACTTTTGAGTGATTTTACCACCATTATGTTCTTTTAACAACTTTGTTCTGTGTTTATATATATTCTTTCTACACCTTCTCTGTGTACAAGTATCACTTCAACTGGCTTTTCATAAGGCCTATAAAGATTCTCCTAGAGGACCCAAAACTGAAAGAAACACCCCAGATAGCTCTGTCCCATAATTCAAGGCTATAACTTCCATTTGAGCTACACCATGTCTTTTAAGAATACATCCAATCTTAAAAACTTAAAGACTGCAAGTGATGGAGAATTCACCATGTCTTCTGGCTCTTCTAGGCTGCTGAATATGTCCCTTTCCAAGCAAGCATGTCCCACTGAATGTGGAATTAAATTTCCCTTTGCATCTAACCTCCCTTAAGTGAGTCTTTAAACAGCAGTTTAGATGACTGAAGGTCACTTTGGTGCATGTGTAACACACAGGCGAATGTGTCATGTCTCACGCTAAAAGCTGAATGACATAAGGGATAAGTCTAGCACTACCACCAGCTAATGGTATCTCTCCGGGTACATCTACACTGCATACTTACTTTGGAATAAGCTATTCTGGAAGATATATTCTGAAATAGCATATTTTGAAATAGAGCATCCACACTACAGGGAAGCCTCAAAATGAGTCCGAGGCAGGCTCCCCTAATGTGGATGTGGTATCTTGATTTAGAGCCCCAGGAAGTACTGGGGAGAAATTACTTAGAATGGCCCTGGGGAGGAGCTATTTCAAAATAGCAGCAGCAGAGCATCCACACTGCCGCTATTTCGAAATAGCTATTTCGGAAGAGGCGTTATTCCTCATGGAATGAGGTTTACAGAAGTCGGAATAAGCCATCTGTTATTTCGATATCATTTCAAAATAACGGAATTGCTGTGTAGATGCTTGCGTTGTTATTTCAGAATAATGATAGTTATTCTGAAATAACGGTGCAGTGTAGACGCACCCTCCTTTAGCTCAAGTGGCCAAGACCCCTGATTCTGTTGTTCAACCATGGTGAGATTACTAAGCTATGGATTGTTACCCTTCCTTAAGATTCATTGGAGGAGGAGGCTAGGTACTGTTAGTAGTGGGTTAATACTGCCTAGATTCTGAGGCATGAGGGTATAACAGATATCGTGTTGAAGAATGTGTCTGTTTGATGTTTTACAAGCATCTGCTTAAGATTTCTGTGCTTATCTAAAGGGGTGAAGGACTCCATTCTTCTCAAAGCCAGGCTCGGCAACAGAAAATGTCATCACAGGACCGGGCCTGTTCATTTCATCCCTTGCCAAAGGGACTCCGAAGTTCCTCTGCTACTTCTTGGAATCTCAACAGAAGTGAATGGCAGTTACAGGCATCTGCTGGGCCCACAAAGAAAAGTCATGCACAAGACATGAAGGATGGAGGACACCCAGGACTTCTAAACGATTGTATCACTCCCACAGATGAGGGATGTTAAATGCTTAACTGGTAAGCATAAGGCTTACAGGTCTGCTTACCGGTTAACTGCCTTTGCACATGAACTCTGGCAATGGCCAGTTGCACCAGGCTGGAGCAACTCTGACCACGGAGGGGCTGGTGAGCCAGGCAGAGCGATCCCACAGTTATGGCTTGGTGGGCTGGGTTTTGAACTGGGTGGCAGGCCCCAAGTTAAAACAGTTAACTGGTTACGCGCTAGTATTTAATTGGTTCGCTGTTTTACCGTCACTACAACAGATCTGATTTCAATTTATCCAGAATGCACCAGCAGATACATATTCATTTATTTATTTAAAATCAAAACAAAAATGCTGCCCCCAAGAAGAGTTTGTACCCGTAAAACGGAAAAGTGCTGGAGAGTCCATGAAGTCAACTAGGGACTTTGCTACTATATTGATTTGACATGGAAGGCGCTCAAAAATAATGATGATAGACAGCAGGATAAATACTAAAATGATGTTTGCACCAGAGCGGAAGGGGCAATTTTCAACTTGGTTAGACCTACCCACACTAGATTTGATTAAACTATCATGCTAGTAATAAAAGTATAGCTGCAGTGGTGCAAGCAGGACAAGCTAATCACCCCGACTAAAGGTCTCCAGCAAGATCATACTCACATAGCCAGCTTATCCCACCACTCACACTATCACAAATGCAGTTATTTTTAGCACTGTAGTTTGACTGGAGCTATGGCAGGTAGGCTTGTGCAATATAGAAATTACTCCTCTAGCTCCAGTGTAGAAATACCCTAAAGACAGGCTACAGATAAGGTAGGGAAAATAATACAGAAGACATATTTATGGGGTTTAGTACTGGATAGCAAAAATTATCAGAGACAAGGAGAGACTTCTGTAGGAGGAGAGACAGAAAACTTTTGGGACTGTGTAGTTCACAGAAGAGGAATAAAAGGGGGCATGATAGAGTGGGGGTGGGCAATAATTTTCTTAGGGGGCCCACTCCAAGAATTTTGGTAAGTGATCACGGGCTGCACTTTTCTATTGTATTGATGGAGGTGGTGTGGGGTCTGGGATGGAGTCTGGGTGCAGGAGAGAGCTCCAGGCAGGGATTGGAGTGAATGAAGAGGTGATGCAGGAACTGAGAGGGAGTCTGAGTCCAGGAGGAGGTTCTGACCCGGGACAGGGGCTTGGGTGCAGAAGGAGGAGTGAGGTACAGGCCCTGGCCCTGGCTGGGAGACACTTACTAGCATAGGTGGCTCCACACTGCCTGTGTCCCACGCTGGCACCACACCACTCAAAGCAGCCAGCTGCTGCTGGCCAACATGTCTGTGTGCCCCTTAAGGGAGGGGGCAGCTGATCTCGGCTTGTTGCCCATGCCCATAAGCACTGCCCCCGAAACTGGCAAATGGAGGCTGTGAGGATGGTGTTGAGGGTGAGGGCAGTGCATGGAGACCCGCTGCCCCTCTGTCCCCAAGCACAATGCTTCCTGGAGTGGCGTGGCTGGGGTTGCAGCAGGCAGGCAGACTACCTAAGTACCCCACTGGGTCTCAGGACATTTTCCTCTGGCCCCGGCCTGGAGGGTCAAGGTGGTCTGGAGGAACATATTTGGGGGCTGGATCTGCATATTTTGCCCAACACTATGCTAAAGGCATAGGAAATGGAGCAGAGAAGGTAAGTCAGTCCAATCTATTCACCATGTCTCATAATTCAAGAACGAGAAGACATGCCAAACGAGCTTGATATCCTTCTTTGACAGGTAACTGGTTTGGTGAATAGCGGAGGGGGAATCTGATAGACATAATATAGCTGGAATTCAGCAAGGTTTCTGGCAGTCCTACGTGACATTCTAATAGGTAAGCCGGAGAAATATGGAGTTGGTGGAACTGCCATTCAATGGATACATAACTGGTTAACTGCAAACAGAGTAATTATGAATGGAATGATGTCAGATTGGAGGAAGGTCTCAAGTAGAGCTCCACAGGGCTGTGGTCTGGGTTCAGTGTTGTTAAAGATCTTTATCGATGTGGGAATAGAGAGCATACTGACCAAGTCTGCAGATGATACAAAGCTGCAGGAAGCTGCCAACACTTCGGAGGACAGAGCTAAAATTCAGAAGGATCTGGAAAAATTGGAGAATTGGACCTTAGACAACTAAATGATATTCAAAAAAGATAAATGTCAGGTGCTACACTTAAGGGAAGAAAAACCAAATGCACAAATACAGAATGGGATTGACTGGCTTGGGAGCAGCCCTACCGAGAAGGATCTGGGAGTAATTTTGGATCACAACCTCAACATGAATCAGCAATGTGATGCTATTCCAAAAAAACAAAAAACAAACAAAAAAAACCACCCCATGCACACAAAAAACACCCCCAACAACAACAAAAAACAAACACAATTTTTAGGTTGCATTATCAAGCCACAGGAGATGATAGTGCCATTTTACACAGCTGGAGTGCTGTGTCCTATTTTGGTCACCAGGGTATAGAAAAGATTGAGAGAAACTGGAAAGGATCTGAAGGCGAGTGGCAATGATGATCAAAGGGATAGAATGCAAGCCACAAGAGCAAAGGCTGAAAGAACTGGGTATGCTTAGTTTGGAAAGAGGCAATTAAGGGAGGACCTGAGAGCAGTCTTCAAATACTTGAAAGGCTGCCATAAAAAAAATGGAGAAGATGGTTGTTCTCTCTTGCCACAGAAGGCAATGGGTTCAAACTACAGCGCAGCAGATCTCAGCGAAAGTTTGCTAACTGTAAGAAGAGTAGGACAGTGGAACAGATGCCTAGGAAGGTTTTGGAAGCTCCTTCACAGGAGATTTTTAAGCTCCCTCACAGGAGATGGAATAGCCATCTGTCTTGGATGGTTTAGACACAGCAAATCCTGCTTCTGACAAATGAAGGGACAGTGTGGACCATAAAACAAAACTGTGCCTGTGGCTAAGACACATGCTTTACGCTGCTATTTGACTAGGGGCGAAAATGTAGCTCAGTTTCATCTGTTAGTTCTCAGTTCAAGTTAGGTGAATGTGTGACTTGCATGGAGGGGTAGGTTTGTGCCTTCTTTTTGCTCCATGTCTTCCGGAACAGGGAACAACCCCCCACGGAAAGAGGGACTCCACTTTCTCTGTCAAGGAGAAGTGCATCTTGTTGGCTTAAGGTTGGCTGCTGCATCAGAGAAGTCAATGGGAACAGGAGGAGCAAACCCTAGATGTGCGACATCAGCTACCTAAACCAAAAATGGCCTCATCATCAGAGGTGCTGGACACTGGGCAGTCTCATGGAGTCACTGACAATTCCAGCAAAGCCTAAATAAATATTGTGGTGTCTGCATTCAGGAACCAAACTGGAAGAATCAAGCCCAAGCCTTGAAACATCTCTCTAGAGTCAGCCAGCCACAAGGGAATGAGAGCATGCAAATGAATAAAACCCTGCTGCCAGCTGGTGTTAGCAGCAAAAAGAACCAGGTTCGGTTATTTAGGGAGTTCCTTGTGAAAATCAAAATAACCTTGACTCAGGGACCTCAGAAGTGTCATTAACCACGCTGGTTACCCTGGAGCAGTGTAACAGGTACCATCTGAACATCCCCTTGTGGCCAGGACTTGGCATCCTCTCTCCTTCCCCTTAAGAAGGGCACAGTCTCTCTCATGGGGCTGACACCACTCCTGCCTGGGGCTGGTTTAATAATGAAACAGTTCAAAACAAAGTTCATCAGCACAGCAAAGAAGTGCACCCTCAGCTCTAGAGTCTTCTATCACGCCTGGAGATCTAGTGCTGCCTCGAGCCATCCTTCCTAGCTGGAGCTCTGCCTTCTGACTGGGATTTTCAGACTCAAACCCTTATCCTAGTCAGAGTCCCCCCGAAGGAAACAAACTCCTACCCAGCGCAGCTCTTCTTTGCCACAGCTTCCTCAGTCTTGTTGCCTGTTCCCCTCCAGCTATTTATAGACCTGTCCTCTATCAAGTCCTGTGACAGGTGTGCCCACTCACCATAGGGACAGCACCTCCTTCCGGCCACTCTGAGGATTAATGCTACAAGGCCAACACCCCTTCCAGTGGTTACATGTTGTCTCCAGGGCAGTCTGCAGCCCCTCTCTCTCCAGGACCCTCAGCATCCTCTAGCCAGATCACTCAACATTCCCCGCTTTCTAGGGTACAGTCCTTCAAAGTCTCCATCAATCCTACAGTGAGCCAGGCAGTCTTCCAGTTCACTGCCTTACTAGTGCCACTTCCCCAGTGTGGGATAGGGGAGTCCAGGCCAGCCCCTGACCACAGGTTCCAGCCCAGGGACCCTACAACACACAGCCAAGGTTTGTTCAGTCCCCAGCTTTGCTGCTTACTCCCTGGGCTCTCCTTCCCGCATCCCTCAATCCCTCACGCCCAGGCTTGGTTCTCCTCCTCAGTCTCTGACCTGGAAGTGGTAGAGCACTGCCTGACCTCAATGCCTCACTGTAGTCTTGGTCTGGGTGACCATTCACCCCAGGCATATTTGGTGTAGCTTTCTAGTCCCCTCATTTCCCAACTGTGTTTGAACTATAATGTCCCCCACTGTCACATGCACATGCAAATGAGGCCTGAGCCATACAAATACTTCCTCTTCCTCATCAACAGAAGCAGAGAACTCCATTTGATGGCTTCCCGTCCACCTGGAGTTGTTAAGAAGCTATGGTGTTCTTTTCCCTATGCACCAATATTTGTCGATAGTGAGCTCCCTTCCCTGTATGGTTTCTGGCCACAGGATTTACCTCTAATCTAGTGTATCATAGGAATATACCCATTCTTACAACTGCGCAAAGTTTGGCTGCTAAAACAATGAATTAACAATTTAAAGAAGAGGAAGGCAGACTGATATTTATTTAATATGAGAAAATAAACCAATTTTATTCAAACAATGGACTTCTAATCAAGATAGGGAAACATTATTTTCAATGTTCAGATGTATTTCTTCATTCAAAAGATACGGTTTTTAAAGCTATATGAGAAATTTCCACTCTTGTATCCAAAGGCCTAGAAAGAAACAATGAGTAGATTTGTTTAGCTTTAAAATGTGAAAAAATTAAATGCCCAGTTGCTTCTTCAATAGCAAAATATCCTCACTATTATATAAATTAGGACATTAATTGTATTCAAAGTTTGAGTGAGTAGTCATACAATCATAACACTAAAGGGAAATACCTTTTCCTTTAAGTATTGTTTATTATATCTATTTCAGCAGATGTTATAAGCTCTAGTCAGGTTCCTGTAGTGGTAGGAGCTGTGCATAAATAGTTGGTATCTGCCTCAAAAAGTTTATAGTCAAATAAAAAATTTTACATTAACAGAGTTCTTGTGTCACCTGAAAATGACAAATATGCTAAGGGGCCAATCCCACCTTCCTTGCTCACTCAAACATCCATGGAGGCTGCCAAGGTAAAGAGTTACCATTCATTGTCAACCACCATAAATATGTTTTAAAGGTCAACAGAAACATTTTTTAAGCCTGACCAGGTCTGAGTTCCTTCTAGAATTTCTCCTGCAAGAGTTAGTGATCTGAGTAGCACATACCATAGTGGAACTAGCTGCATTCTGGTCAGAACTTTAAACATTTCTGATATTAACAACATGACTGGAGAAACTCACCCCCACTAACTTCGGTCCTGACAGGTAAGTAAACATTTTAATGTACATTCTAATGAGTGATTTTGTGTTTTGTGCAGTGCTTTGAAGCAGTAAAAGTGCCAGATAAGTGTTGAGCTGATAATTATTCATATTAAATACACGTTTGTAATTTTTAAGATCTATGGGTCAGTTTTTAGGGTCACATTGACCCACAGCAGAGACTGGAAATCCTAAATTTGTACCCACAGCTTCCTTCGCATTGCAGTGTGGGTTTGCTTTCATACGAAGCCCATAGGTCCCCAAATTCTGCCTTTACTCTGGCACTCATCATCCATCCTCACCTGCAAAGCAGCAGTGTGTATGTGGGAAACCACACTAAGATTAATGTGCCCCCTCCCTACATACCTCCTGCTTCCACATCAGATCCCCCCTCAATATCCCATGATTTTGTCCCCTTCATATGAGGCTATTTAATGATTCGGGGTTCTAAGCTGTTTCAGGCATTTACTTAGAGTCTACTGGCATTCATGTTCACCTTTCAGATGCATTCTGATTTTTTTTTATCAACGTTGGAGCTGTGAAGTCATTAACTGAAAACACTCAAGGCAGAAGATACTGGATCCTAACGGCTCTAAGTGCCATAAGGGCAGATCTGTAGCTGATGCAAACTGTCATCACTCCATTGACATTGATGACGTGATGTGTATTTACTCTAGCTCAAGATTTGCCACCAAAGCCACAGAGTCCTCTTTGTGAAGGGCTAAACAGTCTCTGAAAATTCAGCACGACAGCAGTTGATTTTTCACTGTGACAGACTTTTCCCCTTTCTTTTTACTGCCAGCAATACCCAGCAGTTGCCAGCATTAAACAATGCCACACGCTCTCGCATTTGTTTGAAACCAAAGGCTTAGGCACAAAATGACACTGGAAAGAACAAGTTTGGGAGGATGGCGACTCAGCACTTAGAGGGGAACATTTTAAATCCATTTAGCAGGAGGTTAGCGCTGGAGCGCAACCGGCTTTATGCATTCAGACCTAACAGGGTGTGCATTGTTGGGCCATAATTGCCCGCCTTGGGTGTATGTGGTGTAAGGCAAGAGGCCAAAGGCTCACTGCTTTAATGCACCCCCACGAGAAATGAGATTTAGGCAGAACAATGTGTGCGCCTGTTGTGCCTTCGTGTGATTATCAAATGGATCTGTGGTGGCGGTGTTATAAATAGAAATGCCTGGTGACAAAGCTGCTGGTTTGAATCACTTCAGAATCTGCACTGTTATGCTGTGGTTCCTGATGTCAGACCATTGCAGGGGCTGTAGTTAAGGCCAATGGCTCTGATTCACTGCTGGCCAGTCTGCATCACATGATTTCTGAATCCTTTTTTAATGTGGCACAGTGGCAGGGGTTTCACAGCTGTCTCCAATTCATCCAGGAGCAGGTCAGCGTACCTTAAAGAGGTCAGGAGGTAGCCCCTTGTGTGCCCACCCTAAGGCTCAGAATGGCAAGTAATTCCTCTCTTGCCCCAAGGAATTACTTAGGCCACGTCTATACTAGACCCGGAAGCTCAGCTTAAGGTGCGCAACTCCAGCTACATAGTCTACATAGCTGGAGTTGGCTAACCTTAAGCCGAGCTTGGCACCCTCTCTAAAGCGGGAGGCTGATGGAAGCAAATGCTCCCATCAACTTCCCTTACTCCTCACAAGAGCAGGAGCACTGGCTGCTGGCAGGGGCTATTTGTAACTGTTGTTTAATTATTATTTGTTTCCAAACAACAGTGCAATGCAGCACCAAAAAAGTTTATTTATATATATACATACACACACACACACACACACACACACACACACTACTTTCTGCATAGTTAAAAAAATCTCCGATACATCTCAGATTTTTCTAGAGCAGGTAAGAGACAGGGAATGAGCAGAGCCTTGGCGCCACCTTTTTCCCTCCTGTCGGGGGCATGGATCAGTATTCAGATTGCACTGCCTTTCAGTGCCCTGCTCCGGGAAGCTAATGATCCAACCAGCAGACCAAATGCGCTGATGAACCCTAGTCACGTGCTACCTGAGGCACATTGCACATATGCGACGAAAAACAAGTGGCTGCTGTAGCACAGGTGGTGTGCTATAATTTGCTACTGGTCTAGGCCATTCGTCAATTACTATCCTATTGGAGCAAGGACACAGAGGAATCACTGTGGCTCAGAGGGATCACAGTGCCTCCTGGTGCTACTCTGAGGATGAATTTAGGTGCCTTGCTCAGTGCTGTGTCTAATGGCACAAAGTAGCCCATAACATAGAGTCCTCGTGGTTATAATATCTCTAGGCTACCATATAAAGAGAAATACATATGGATTTTAAAATAAGGCTTTAATACTAATTTTTTCCAAAAATTAATTAGCTTTGTCAGCTACTCTACAAGTCTAATCCTTTCCTGTCTCTTCTGGCACCATTAGATCAACACAGATGTGAGCATTAATGAAGACAGAAAAGATGCAGCAAAGGGAGAAGACCTGCTAGAAAACAAATTCTTCTATAAAAATTTATCAGGAGGGATTATTATATCGAAAGGAATAATAAACAAGTTCAAACTTCACCAGGCCTAAAAAATACATCTATAAAAGAGAATTTATTTTCTTTTCTTCAAATGTTCCACTCATTTTTTAAAAAAGTTATATGTTTTATCAGCTGCTGGGGAGTAACAGGACTGTAAAATCACCCTCTGTCAATGCGGGGTTTATGCTATGTAATTTTTCAATAATCCAGTAAAGCAGGGGACACTACTGACATCCACTGCTTGCCCCTGGCTTTCACTGCAATTTTGGGGTGATGAGGGATAAGAGAGGTACAACTGCAATAACCAGCCTTTGGACCAGTGAGTTCTATCACTTTAAAAGATGGCATGTCCTATACCAGGACACAGAAGATGGAGAAGACGCTCTACATCTAGACACTCAAGATTTTCCTTACCCTCTTTTCCATACTGTAACCTCCCCAACCTCTCTTCCATATAGCTGGGGTCAACCTCCAACCTCCTTTATCTAGCAATATGGGAAAGGCAGAGAAGTCCTGACCAAACTGAGGTTGAGAGGTCAGGTCTTTTGTTTCTCTAGTGCATATGGTGCAGAACTTCAAAAGTATTTAGTCTTCTTAACTTCCATTGATTTCAGTGGTGGAAGCGAGGGCCCTACATACCACTGGAGATCTAGGCATATGTCCCTATTTCTTTCATGTTTTTGTTAAGAAGCATGGAAAATAAAGGAGGAAAATAAAGGAGAGCTAGATGGAGACAGGGATATATGGGGAGCAAAGAGTGTAAAAGGTTAACAAGTGGCTCAACAGAACAGTTACCACATAAAGTGCATGGTCCACCTCTCATCTTGCCATATCAAAAAAGGAGCTTTCTTTGCATCAGTCCCTTTGGCTAACTTCCTTCTAGTTTGTGCATATCATTCTTCCTGTCAGTTAACCTTTAAGCTGATCCAAACATGGGGCATGACTGATATCCAGTATCCATATATGCAACAAAATATAGCTTTGAAGTGCATTATTCTACAAAAGCAACATCCCCTGAAGATTTCTTTCCTTCAAGTTAAGTGTCCTAGAAACAGATACTTCCTTAGCCCTTGTTTACACTAAAAGGAAGATCACTACTGCTGCAATCAATCTTCCAGAGTTCGATTTAGTGAGTCTAGTTAAGACCCACCAAATTGAACTCAGAGGGTGCCCCCGCCGGTGTCCGGTACTCCGCCTTTTGTGAGGACTAAGAGAAGGTGACAGGAGCATTTGCTTCCATCGGCCTCCCGCTGTGGGGATGGTGCCAAGTTCGAGTTTCAAACCTTCAGCCAAGCTGCCAGGTCAAGTGTAGACCTGTACTGTTGTCTTCTGACCTTTACTGCTAAGATGGCTTATTGGCAACTCAAATATCTTAACAGAAAATAAGAAACTTACTAATGCCTGAGTTCTCCTAGCAGCCCCAAAATTAATATTAAAGAAAGAGGAATCAACATGGTTCCAAATATGAATGGCACATTGGACTGAGTGAACTAATATCTTTCAAACAAATACCTAAGAAATGTTGGATGAAATGGACATCTTTACAGACATTTGGTCTGCATTTCTGAAATGTAGATGATTAAATCCATATTGTTGGCTTCTTCCCCTTATGCACTATGTCTCTCTTTACATCTTGCAAGAAATTTATGAACAAAGTTATTGTAAATCTGTTCTGTCTGTCTTGTCACTTAGATTCTTTTCAAAAAATGTTACTTTGCCAATGTAGATAAACAATCTCCTGCAGGATTAACACATAACTACTTAAACTTCTAAATACAATGGAAGGCCGCAAAAATGCCATAAGTAGAGGAGTTCTGGAGCTTTTTAAAATCTCACTGGTGATAGTAAAAATAAGCTTATCTAAATCTTCTGGGTCTAGAGAAGGGAGCTGGAAATCTTAGCAACACAATCTTCTGTATGGATTTCCATTCCTTCTTTTTACTCACCGTATTTTGAGCCAAGAAGCACAAAGGTGTACACAAATTACAAGCTTGAAAACGAGGATCTGAATTTCAAACTCATGCAAAGTTCAGGAGGGTATGGATCCAGAGTTTTGGATCAACTCTTATTGGGTTAGTGATGAAGTGCAAAATTCAGATCAGATCCAGATCCAGATTTGAAATGTCCTGAAAAGTTTGACATTTAACTAATCAGAAGATGAAAAAAAAAATCTGTGTGAAAAATTTTGATGAAAACATTTTTTTAATTTTAACCTATTTAAATTTTTCATGTTAATGTTGAAAAGCCAAATCAAACTCACTAAGCATATAAAATTTAGTCTTTTAATTGCTGAAACCAAAACAAATTGTGGTTTGGGGATTTTCACACAGGAAAGCAGAAATGGGTGTATCTCCTGAACTGGTTCACGTCCCCCTGCTTCAGAACCACTGTCTGTTTGTGTAAACTTCTTAAAGGAGCCAAGTGAAATATGCACAGAACAGCAGGCTACATCCTCTTTCTACTTCTTTATTCACAGTTCACATATAACTCTGATTAGACAAAGCCTCCTATTAAAAAATAATACCTGTTCCATGATGATTGAGAAAAGTGCACTCTTGGCCAAATGGAGTTCTGGTAGCCAAGCCATAGTGGAAAAAAAAATCCAAAACGGCCATTAAACAGACACAGAAAACCATTGTTCATTACACACTAAATTTGCAGAGCCTTGGTTATAATAGTCTTACAGAGTGAGTCAGCTCAACCAATATGCTAAGAAGAAAGAAAGAAAAATGAATTTAATCAATCAAAATAAATAATTAAATATCTTAAATTTTTTAAAAAAAAATATACAAATAATTCCAATCTGGTTATTTTATGAAGAAACATTTTTAATGAGCTGCATGTGAGGACTCTTCTAATCTCATTAGATTTTGCTGGCTGTTGCTAGTGCTCTCAGAGCCAGTTGATTTCTCAACAATACTGCCGAGTGTGTAAGCCTTTGCTTGTTTAAATATAGCCTGTTCTGAGGGAAGACTAGGGAGTTCATGGACTTTCTTCCAAGGTTTTGGAAAGTTCACAACATATTGACTGCTCTGCAATACTATCACCAGCCATAAATGTCATCAGTCAAGGGACAAGATTGTGTTATCTGCTCTGCTGATGGAAATGCAGAGTAACGCCTTCAACATCAATGGGATTACTCTAGGGGTATGCCTACTCAACAGGGCTAAAGTTGAATTAAGCTACTCAACTTGAGCCACATCAATTGCATAGTTGAAGTCGAAATAGCTTAATTTGGCTTTTGGTGCTGTCTACACAGCAGGAAGTCAAAAAAAGACATTCTTCCTTTGACTTCCCTTACTCCTCGTGAAATGAGGGTTACAGGAGTCGGAGTAAGAAATCCTCCAGCTCAACATTATTTCAAAATAAAGGGTTGTAGTGTAGATGCGCACTATGCTA
This sequence comes from Pelochelys cantorii, assembly GCA_032595735.1. NCBI lineage: Eukaryota > Metazoa > Chordata > Testudines > Trionychidae > Pelochelys > Pelochelys cantorii. The sequence goes on from CM064328.1 coordinate 13,820,774, forward strand.
TTTCAGAATAATGTTAGTTATTCCAAAATAATGCTGCTGTGTAGACATACACTAGATCTACCATCAGTATGACAGTGCAGATTCTGGCCTAATAGCTTGTCTCCAGTCCATTTCTAATTGCAAACAAAGGGCTGATCTTGGGTTCCCCTATTTAAGGGTTTGCCAGCGTAGAGTCCCGTGGAGGTCACTGTGTTTCCATACAGCAGCAGAAGTCTGTTTAGGAGTGAAGCCCAGGAGTGCTAGAGTTCAATGTATTTTACCTTTTTTCAAACAACTGAGCTTTAAATCTCAACATTTGACGTAGACTGGGAGATTCCCTCTCCCTGATATATAGCTCGCTAAGTGAGCTCAAGCTTTTACATTGCACACAAAAGAACTGTCATTCTTAATTTCTTAAAGCAGTTCACCAATCATATGATCAATCTGAAGCAGACCTGTGTGTACAATGGCTGCCCACAGCACAAACTAATCAGGTGGGAAAACAGTTCTAATGCACCATTGGGAGCTTCATTTAAACAGAAGCAGGGAGCAAGCAGGACACAGCCACCAGGCAGGGGTTCATGCTAGTATACATGCCAACCTTCTGGCTAGGAGTGCTTCAAGTCTCCCTTCTAGCCTATCCTCCTTAAGGCTTTCAGACCAGCCTGCTCGCTAGAATGGGAGATGAACTTTGGAAGGCGATCCATTTCCAGCTCAGAAATCAAGTGGGTATTTCTGCCCCCGTCTGGTGTCACACAAGGCAACTGATTTCCACTCCTACCCATGGCTCCCAATCTGGAAACAAGCTAGAAAGTACAGAATTAAGGTGAGACTATCTAAAATGGTGCAGCTAGTGGATTCTTTCTACATAATGGGGTAATTATATGGCCCCAATCACTATAGAATCTCAGTATGTCCAACAACTGATTCAGTGGGCTTTGGGGTATCAGCACTGCTGTTCCAAGAACTTTCCAATTCATCTCTCATTGTTACTCTTTCTCTCTCTCTCTTTTCCTTTTATGATTTTGGATGAAGTGGAAATAAGCAAATCATATGCCAAGCAGCATCTACCTGTCTGACATATTCACCGATGCTTTCCTCACTAGCGCCACATCAGTCATGAGCATTTAATAACCACCTCCAGCCCGGATAAAACAGATGCTGTTGAAGAGACCCGCTAAGGAAATTTCTCTCTTCTGGTCAAACTCTTTTTGCTTTCATACACACCCTGTTCCTACCTCCAGGCTCCCACCAGCAGTGATATTTTGGATAGATCACATCAGAAAAAAGGGTCCTTGAAAAGGGCCAAAGAACCACCAGTTCAGTACATTCCTAAACCATCTACTTGAAATTTTCAGCTAAATAGCTTGTTTTTCAAAGTTCCTGATAAAATAGGTGGCTGATATTGCAGAAAAAAGGTGAATAATTTCAAATACTGATGATCATTAATAATAATACTTGATCCAGCTCATGGGTTCAGATTCCAAAGGATTGTTTACCCCTCCTTTCCCTCCCCCCACTGTTGCCTGATGTTTTCCCTAGGGAGAGGCAGATCTGGCCCTAACCAATATATTTTAACAGCTGAAATTGTGGGGATGCCAACCAGAAACATCATGAGGAATATATCCTAAGGCAACGAGGAGAGAAGTCTGTGAACTGGGAACCCCTGGAGATACTAAGCCCTTGCGGGTGTCAGTTAAGGCTTGCTGAGCCGCTTGGCCACGTCTGCATAGGCTTGCTCAATTTCTTTGTCCGCCGCACAGGTGTTGGAGAATTCATCCCTGGCGTAGGCATTCTTCAGGTATCGCCACAGCCCCGTCATCTCTGTGGGGAACTCATAGTTGCGGTATTTCTTAGCGACGATCTAGGGCAAAGACAAAAAAGGAAACTTGCTTGTTTTAGGCATTTGAGCTTCATTCTTTTTGTTACACAACAGACAAGGGAGTGAAAAGGGGCAGGGTCCTACAGGAGAAGCCATCAAAGAAAGGTCAGTCTTTCCTGACCGGCCATTACTATGCAAATATAGCACCTCCTCTAAGGGCTTGTCTGCACAAATGCTTGGTTTGCAGCAAGTGGGGCATAATTCTTTCCCACACTCGCCTGCTGCATACTAAGCATCCAGGTGGCCCAGGAGGCCATGCACTCAAAATGTGTGTTGATCTTCCCCGTTTTGAAAGGGGAGTAAATTAAAGTGCACTAGGGAACTTTTAGTATTTGGCAGCAGGCTGCACATGGATACTCAGTGCGCAGCAGGCCAGTGCGGAGATTTACAGCCCATCTTGCTGTAAACTAAGTGTTCGTGTAGACAAGCAGTAAAGGAAGTATAATACCACGGTGTGTCAAATCCCGACTTTGGAATACCAAGCACTGTATACAAAGACTCAAACAGGCTCCACTATGGGTTTCCCCCTCATTCCTGTGAACATCACCTCTCACAGCTGTGCTCCTGGAATTGCACTATCAGAGAAGAAGCCTGGTCAGGTGACACTTTAAAAAGGTGGGTGGTTTAAAGGGCATGAACGGAGGAACACACATAACAAAAAAGAAAGAAACATGTACTGCTTTGTCAAACAATCATCACCGTGGAGATAACCATCTACAAACACTGGAAAGATATACACAGCAAGGAGGGGAAAGAACTATTTAGACTTGTATTGGGCACCACTTGGATACCAAGAACAAAGTATTATCTTTGTCTCATAGAACTAGGAGTGTTAGTGTGACGTGGGAAAACACAGCTGCATGCTAGGAAGTTTCCTATCTCTGAGATTTATTAGACTCAAGATCTCTGTGGAAGCCCAACCATTAATGACATTCAGGCCTTGATTCAGCAAGGTACTTAAGCACATGCCTTAACTTTTAATATGTATATAATCATTGGGTCTAATTCTTGTGCTTCAGGTTAGATACATGCTTAAGTGCCTTCCTAGACTGGGGTCTTTCATCCTGATTAGGCAATGAATTTAATCTTACACTGTATGTAACAATCCCGCAGTGACAGAGTGGGCAAAAAGATTGGGAGGGAAGGATTAGCTAATTTATTGGGTCTTTCCCATCTCTAGTTTTTATGACAGTGTAAAGTTACTCATGAGCATAAAGGGAATTACATCCATATGTACCGCACAGCTCCCCTCTGTTTCCTAAAGTACTTATTAGAATTTCCATCCATCTAGATTTTTCAGGACAGGTCTGTTCTTACAAGAGATTATGGTTTATTCTTATTACCAGGATTCCTTTGGCATACTCTAAGCAAAATCCATTTCCAAGTTGCATCTATGCAACCCCGTGTGTGAACATAGGGGATGGAACCTACTCATTAGTGTAGGCGGAAATTAACACCATTTCCAGCAGAAGTTTTTACACTGCCTTTTACTTGTGTCTTTAAAACAGACCGAGGACAATAGTCTGTAGCTATGCATGGCTATAAGAGATTTAGAATTCTACAGGAGCTGTTTATCTGTCTTTCACTTTGCCTTAAGGAGACGGGAACTAGCAATGAGAGCTTTAAGCACTTGTGTTAAAACATCTGGCTCTGCCTCCAGGAGAGATGAGCCAAAGAAAGTGCCAAACCAGTAATACTCTCACATGACTTGTGTAAGTGACTTATGCATCACATTCTGTATTCTCTTTTTATATGTGTACAGTCAGCTCACCGTGGCTTAGCTTATGTTTTGACTCGTGGAGCCAAGATAGATGCATGACTTGGCTCCACTTTCTAGTTCCTGGCTTGCCAATGTCTACCAGGTACTGTTTTTTATTCTGAAGAAACATGTAATCTGATCAACTGAATAAATATAGCACTTAGGAGAGAGAATTAGGTACATCCTCTGCACTATACCAGAGACAATTCTGCATCTGGATCATGAGCTAGTTTCATCTTTTAACTTTACTATGCAAAATACCAACTGCATTGCTCTTTGTAGGTTATACGTGGGCGGGAATGGCTGCACAGGGTAAAAATGGAGAGTTAGGTGACCCAAGGTTCCAATCATAGGTCTGCCACTGACTCGCTGTGTGACATTGGACAAGTCACTTTAAGCTCTGTTTCTGTTTCCCCATCCATATAAAATGAGGCAAGGGACACTTAGCACACTTATGGTGCTTTATGATCTATGGAGAAAGCATTAAGAGCAGGCCTGCAGACAGGGAGGGAGGGGGACAAAGTGGGGAACTGTCCTGGGGCCTGGCAATTCAAAGGGGTCTGGGGCTGCCAACCACTGGGCCCCAAGCTCTTTAAACCACTGCGCACTTTGTGACTCGGAGGCCTGCCTTGGAAGCCAGCCAGGGGGTACAGCGTGATATGCTCCAGGCAGCTCTGAGGGCTGGCTGCCCCAGCCCTGCCCCTTCCAGGAGTGTAGAGCTGCCCCACACTTGTCCTGGGGCTTGGCAAGTCTGTCACCCCCTCCATTAAAAGTATAGGAAAGTACACTATAATTAGATACCACTGCTGGCCCATGCCGGCTGACTCAGGCTTGCAGGGCTGTTTAGTTGTGGTGCAAACGTACAGGCTAAGCTGGAGCCCAAGCTCTCTGACCCTACCAGCTCCCTGGGTTCTAGAGTGCAGGCTCTACCTCAGCCAAACAGCCCCTTAGCCTGAGCCCCACAAAGGCCAGCTGCAGGTGTTGAGTTGTAGTGCAGACATACCCAAAATATTAAGCATTATTTTCACACATATGCAGTGCTGCCGGATCATGGAAATACCCCCAGCAGTCAGCATAAAATAAAACTCATTTATAAAAATGATCTGGCAGAAAGCACAAATCTGGATGTCGAGGGTTTGCAGCTGTTGTGGTGGTTAACTTTAAAAATACACTTCTGATTAAGGGACACTACAAGCTTATACAGCCCTATTTTATAAAGCCAACATGGGGGGGCGGGGACTGGGAGTGCAGCATGAGGGGGGTAGGGGGCACTAATAAGCTATCAGTCCAAGGAGAGGTGCGGTTTAGTTCAGAGAGCCAGGTGTGTTCCACTACCAACTCAAAGAAACAAAAAGGAAACATAGCAACAGAGCGCCACAAGCACCACAGATTAAAGACACAACATTTGTAAATCATCCAAATTAAAAGCCAACTGGCCTATACAGTACAAGCTGAGAGACATGGTGGTGTGTTCCCAAAAGGTCCAGGTAGCACAAGTTTCTACTCTTTCCTCCCTGCAAACCCAGATACTTGGCAAAGAAGAAAGTTGTTTCTATAGAAGCCTCAAGCCCTTCCTCTTTCCCCAGTCACTAGGTCCTTCATTTGTAACCCTGGCCCTTCCCCTACTTTGTATATTCCTTGCTGTGACATGCCTCACACAGAGCCAAACACCCAGTACTTGTTGACCCAGACTAGTGAAAAAGGGAGTCTCTGGCAAGGGCCCCTCTTTTCATGGCCAGTGTTTGGGTTAGCAACCTTTTCCCCTTTGCCAGAGGTTGGGCTTATAGCTGACTTCTCAGGTAGAGAGCCCAACTACTTCTTCCAGGACTCCCTTCCCCTAATCTCACCAGCACTCTACCTGCTGATTCTTTTACCCCCCCCCCCCCCAAACTCTCTTCCAACCACTTTCTAACTGGGGAGGCCTTTAAAGGCCTCCAGCAGGCCTCTGGCAGGTCTGAAGTGGAGTCAGCTGGCCCCAATCTGCCTGAGTCAGCTCCCTGCCAGCTGCTCCTAATTGTGTTGTGACCATCCCCCTCTAATTAGCAGGCCTTTTAGCCTTTTGGGGCTGATTTTTCCTCACTCTGTAGCAGCCCTCTGACCTGGTCACACTAGGCAAGACCATGTAATACACCAGCCTATTTTTCCCATCTCATGATGCACTGGAGATTAGTGGGGTTCTCTAATGCTCACTCTATCACCTCTCTTTAGACCTTGTTTCATTTTCTTTGTGCTTTTGGCCAAGATCTTGGGAACTTACTATGTGTAGACCAGGCTCTTGCCTGTAGAAAAGCAGAGACTGGCAGACAGAGCAGCAGCATTGCTGTGACAACTCAGGTTTACTGATCTGGGCACTGTATTCTCAACCCAGAGTTGCTTGTCCATCAGATGTGGCCTTTTACCTTAACAACATGAAGTTTGGGCAGCAGGTTGCAATCTGCAAGTGTCAGCTCATCCCCATCCAGAAACTTGCGTTTAGAGACTTTCTCCTCTTCAGTGCTGTTTGCATCTATCTCTTCGGGCAGAGGCGTGTTCAGGTAGTTGTCCAGCTTCTTTAAAGCCTTTGTCAAACCTCTCTCAAGGCCTTTGTCAAGACATAAATGAACATGAGGTCAGGAAGAAAGAAAGGCTTAGAAACACTCAACACTGGCAGTGCCCATCCCTCTGACGCTAAGGCCAGATGCTTTGCTGTGGGTTGTTTGTGCTATAACCCCAATGGAATCTCTCTGTAAAGTGGTTGCATGAAGATTGTCCCAGGACAGAGCTAAGTGGGTGGATTTGATGTACAGCCCCTCTCTCCTATCAGCATAGCAACCAAAAGGGATCCTGGAAGGAGGAAAAGAGGCATAGTTGTGATGTCCCTACACTGCACTGATCCTAGGCTGTGATCTTGGTCTACTGCAGCCATTGGATCTCCAGGCACGTAGAACCACTCTAGACAACATGGGGTGAATGACCATGAATACATAGATTGAGCAAAGCCCCTGTACCCTATCACACTGTTATTATTGAACATGCAAATAAGAGTTGTGGATGAATTTGAGCTCCCCAATTATAATAGCCCTATTGTAGCTCCACAGTGCTGCAGTCAATATCAAACATGGCTCAATACTTCACGCTCATTTTTTCTTTCATGTAAATTAATTTAGGGTGGCAGGAATGTCTCAGAAGATGCCAACCATAGTGCTACAGTGACATGTTCAATGGGATTGTGATGAAAGCCATTTGGCCATAATTAAATGTGATGCCACCCACATACTTGTGCTGTTCAAACCCCAACACTTGTTTCAAACCCCTTCCAATTTCAGAATTAAAATTGGGCCGAGTTCTCCTTCTAATCGATTTCAAAGGGGTTGCGCAACAGGGAGGAGAACTTGGGCCTTTTTCTTTAAGACTTACTAAAGGCTAAATGCTGCAGTCAGCCCTTCTGCACACAATAAATTCCTGTTGACTCTAGTGGGAGTTCTGCCCTCAAAATGATGACATCCTTCCATGGAGGATACACCCATCAATGGCTAGGATGGGCAGTTATGGTGTCCCTAGCCTCTGTTTGTCAGAAGCTGGGAATGGATGACAGGGGAGGAATCACTTGATGATTACTTGTTCTGTTCACTCCCTCTGGGGCACCTGGTATTGGCCACTGTTGGTAGACAGGGTACTGGGCTAAATGGACCTTTGGTCTGACCTAGTATAGCCATTCTTATGTTGTTATGGTGCAGCATATAAACACGGTGCCAAATTCTCCTGCAGAAACATCAGCCCAAGTTCAAGATCTCTGTCTCCACACTTTGCCATTATGAGAATGAACAAATTTCTGGTATTTTATTCACCCATCAAAACCAGTATATTTTCCCCAGATGACGGAGTAGAATTTGCAAGTTATTACTCGGGTTGAAAGCTCTCCGGAAGAAGGACCATCTTTTTTTTCTGGGGTTGTACAGCACCTAGCAAAATGGGAGTTCTGGTCCATCCCTAGGCACTAAGGTAATATCAGTAATTAATAATGTGTAATGTGCAAAAGAACAATATGGCCCTATGGAAGAAAAGGGCTGGAACCCCCACTGTGGCTCTGCCCTTGAAGCATGACACTTTTAGGCCTGATCCTGCAAAGTTTTACACCTATGAGCAACTTTACTCAGTGCTTATGTCTACAGTTTTGCTGGGAGGTCTGATTCCCATCTGCTGCCCTAGCTCTGCTTGAGCTAGCACACTAAAAATAGCAACGGAGCCTAACGCCAACAGGTAGCATTGAACCTGGGACCTCTGGAGCTCAGTGCATGAGCCTCTACTGCTTGAGCTAAAAGTCAGCTGGCTCTCAGCTAAGGCTGCAGAGCAAATGCATTTTCTCTCACTGTAAGTGGTCTAAGTACCATCTCATGGGACAATGAATCACACCCAGGTATGTGAATTACAGTAGCACAGGGGAGCAGCTACACTACAGTAGTACATGGGAGCAGCTACACTGCTATCCTTAGCTAATGGGTCATTCTATGCAAGCTGGGAATCACCCCTCCCAACTCAAATGTAGACATAGCCAAGGAGTGAAGTTATGAATGTGCATAAGTCTTTGCAGAACTGGGCCTTTAAACTCACCTTGTGTTTCAAGATCATGGATGGAAGGGGAAAGAGAGCATCACTATGCACGATCCTCCACTGGCTTACAATCCTTTATGGACTTTATGCCAGTGGTGGAAATTAAAGTAGGCTGCCTGTTGCTCTCACTTCCACTGAGGTCTGCAGGCCATGGATCAAGGAACCACATCAGTTCTCTGTTCTTGCCACACTCTGACATAGTGGAGAGTCATCATGGCCTTATTGTTCAAACTGAGAAACGACTATAATCCCATCTGAACCCTTCCGTCCCCAGCAAACATGGTAGGAAGGGTTAGAATTTCATGTCTGAAAGCAAAGACTCTAAAATGATTGAAGTACTGCCATCTATAAAACAAAAGTGTTGCCATCCCTTATTTAATCAGCTCCCAAATTTAATTTTGACACTGACATTCTACTGTCAGACTCTGGCATGATTATCTGTAATCGCCTGCAGCTGTGTTCTGCTACACAGCTCGTATAGAAAGGTAATAAGTACATGCCGTTTAATATACCCTCATGCAGCAACAAAGGAAATATTTAGCAATCTCTTTTGGTTTTGACCCATAACACCTGCTGAACAGAACATTTTCTTTCTCCTGGTCAGCACCAGATAATGTTCTCTTGTAGCAAACTCATTTGGAGACAATGGAATTGAATTACTCTGATTTAACTCAATTTAGTTCACTTGGATCTTTAAAAATTGGCTCAACAATGAGCATTTTCCCGTATCCCCTGACAACCCAATAAAATCTTTGGTTTTGCTAGATCATCTGTTTTATATTTCCAATATGAGAAGAAGGTATTGCACAACACTGGGAAAATGCATTAAGTGCTTTGTGAGCTAGACTAGAGAGTCAGATAGGTGCATTTCTAAAGACAGGGCAGAGGTAAGGTGTTTTTAATGGAGCTCTTTTCTGGAACTCATTCATTTCTCTTGCTGCTATCACTACATCACTGTGTCTTAAGGCTCTCTCAGAAACAATGGCTGGAGTGATGCCTGTTGTTGAGAGTGGGAAAATAACATGTATGTGAATTCTCTGGAGCTCTTTAACCTCTTCATACTTAGAAGGCATTTTCCCAGTAGAATAACCACAGGAATGGGCACTACTCAATCTGCACTCTGTAGCTGGGCCCTGCAGGGTCTCAGAATCTCCCACTGAAATCCATGGAGGAGCAATACATATCCTGAGACACGAGAATTGTGACCGTGAGGTGTTGTGTGAATTGTGGCAACTGATGGGTGGACCAGCAAGGCAGATCTGTTATTCCAATAGGAAAAAACGGCCCCCACCCCAAACTGATTGAGAGAATGGACAGTCCATCATAAAGACCTGGGTTAAATTTTTCAAAAGGTCCTCAGGGACTTCGGATCCAAACTCAGTTAATTACATTTGGAAAGGTTACTCCCGATCACCAGGTCCGAGACCTCCAATCCAAATCCAGAAACCAGTTCCAGGGTGCTGACACCTTTGTGAATGTAATCCATTCCCATGGTGATCAGGGCAAGTAAGGAAACCTGGGTCAACCAAGATAAATCATCCCCAGGCCCATAAACGGGGGTGGGAGCAGCAAAGGGGGCAATTGCTCAAAGGCCCAAGCAATTTAAAAGGGCCCGGGGCACAAGGACATCCTTAGGATTTAATGTATGGAGCCCTATGCACTACAGGTTGGACCTCCCAAAACCGGAACTCCTTCATCCAGCAACATCCATGGTCTGGCAGGACCATAGGTGTTCCTGGACCAGCCAGTCCTGGCTGGGAGCCCCAGTGGCAAGAGAGCTAGCAGCTCGTAGCCCAGCGAGGCTGAGACCAGCACCGGAGCCCCAATACCACAGCAAGGGCCACGGCAGCGCCAGTAGCAGGGCCAGGTTCGTGGCACTCGCGGCAGCTACGGTAGTGGGGCCGGGGCCAGGGATGCAGCAGCCCTGATAGTGGGGCTGGGGCTGGGGCTGGGGCAGTCCAGGCTGCCAGGGCCACAGCAGCCTGGCATGGGGGCCAGCTGGGGCCAACAGCGGGGAGGTCTGGGGGTCCA